>CM031238.1:30371337-31693420 GCA_018340775.1 Taxus wallichiana var. yunnanensis | reverse complement strand
GGTTGCTATTTTCATCTTATACCCTGCAGGTATTGCTAAAGTTAGCGAGATGTATTTTGTTTGAATCTTAAATTGTGAATCGAGCATTTTACACTTTTCGCGTGTTGTATTTTCATGCTTCTTATACCCGTGCGCTAAAGGATTCGCGAATGTATTTCTGTTTGAATCTTCGTGTAGATCAAAGGCATTTTTGCACTTTCGATCTTTTCAATGTATTCCCCTTTGACACCTTCAATCTCTACTCCTTTGATGCCTTCAATGATTGCTCCTTAAATGAGTTCTGAATTTGAAAGACGAGTCTCCTTTGATGAATTCCGAATTTGAAAGACGAGTCTCCTTTGATGAATTCCGAATTTGAAAGACATGCCCTCTAATCTTGAGCCCCTTTGAGCGTTAATGGCTTTAATACCAATGTTATAAGATGTGAACATAGAAATAATGAAAAGGAATAGGAATTGTAATATCCCCTTTTCCAGGACATTATTAAATAGCTAGGCAGTGGGTAATATTTTATATGTATATTGATCTTGCCGTGCCAGTCAAGCCGTACCAGGCCTCACCTAAAAAAATTGCATCACGACGTGATCCCGATCGTGCGCATTCGCACCCGAATCGAACTGCTACCACTTACGGCTACCTAGGGTATTTCTAGAGGAAATGGTGGGATAATTGGAAGGCTGGATGTTTTACGTCAAGTGGAAGCTAAGTACCCAACATTTCTTTTCAAGCAACAATTCTGACAAATGGCGTTAAGAAACCTTATGTAACGCATGATTCATGATAATCTAAAGAAGGAAATATCTCCTTTACTAATCTTTGCATCTGCAGATATCTTATTTATTTTGACATTAGTTTCTCATTTTACCATTTCAAGATGAACTATGATTTTTATCCTATCATAATCACAACAAAATTTTACTTATCAGGCGCCAAGAATAGTAAGAGCTCGTTTGATTAGAGGGTCTTCTTGATCTCTGCAAGCAAATACAACAGTAAAACAAGCACTAAGCAGCCACTGACAAAGCATTTTCAAAAGCCTAAGTAGTGTCCTCCAAACGTTGCGGTCCAATTATGTGAGTAATTTAATTTTATTTTCAGCTTAAAAAACCAAGATAAGGAATTGGAAGCCCACGCTTGGGACTTTGTGAAAAAGCCTGTGAATGATTTGGGCTTTTATTGTTAACTTTTTCTCTATTACGGGCAGTACCTCGCCTTCGGTGATATAGAAAGTAGGAGCGCATTTGGAATTGAGTTTTTGGTTATCCTATGTTCATCATTCCTTAAAGTGAATCTAACTCCTCAAAAATAAATATCTATATAACATGTCCAATATCTCCGATATGCCTAAGGCATGCATTCCATTATGCACACTTACAAGATTTCTTTCAAGACAATCTAGTTATTAACTTACAAAGATTTTCAACCCTTAGATAGTTTAATATCCTTATATTATTTCTTCTTTGCTCCAAGTCTTGCACAGAGATAACACATATGCATTCAGACCATTATTTGCAGAAGTACAAACCTTTATGTAATAAGAAATACATTCTCATATGGTTGTATCATGGATTTCTTACTTACTTTTAGATAAAATCACGTATCAAATAACTTTATTACGAGTTTCAGATATTTCTGTAGGTTCAAGGAGAGGGAGGATGTTTGCACTAACCTGTAAAATCTAAAATTGCATCGTCGTCAAATGGTCTCATCAAGCACCATTTTCACTGCAGCACATGCCAAAAAATATAAAATTAATATTATGGGGGTTACAAATGAATTGATAAATCATAAAAAAAGAAAATTAACAAAGATTTTAAAATAATCTATAAAAAATATTGTATCTACTATTTTTTTCTCCATGTATAGCTTTAAAAGTATCGTATCTGCTGTTTTTTTCTCTATGTATTGAACAACAAAAAAAAGTTGAGTGGGAAAAATAGACCCATGTCAAACAAACCTCACTCAGCAACGGGTTAAGCGCTCTTAAAAACTTCCAAAGTAGAACATGGAGAGTGACACATACTAAACAGCCTTTCGTAGACCTCTCATTTTCCTCGCATGATAATACAAGCACTTTATTTGAGATCTAAAGGAGTTAAACCATGCTTAAACCTAAGTTAAAGTTGTAAATTTAAGATAGTTGATTGATATCAATGAAGCACGAAAAGTACAGGTCGTGATTTCTGATTTAGCTGAAAATCGCAGTAAAGTATGGTTCTCTACTCTCATAATTAAATAAACATAATGTTATGGAGAACTATGTTCAACATGGAGATATGGCTAATAGCTGATCTAAACTCAAAGCACCTTATGGGTTAAATCGTAAACATATGAATTGTATAGCTTTAAAAGTATCGATTCATATGCTGTTTTTTTCTCCATGTATTAACAACAAAAAAGTTGAGTGGGAAAAATAGACCCATGTCAAACAAACCCACCAACCGAAAGTTAAGCGCTCTTAAAAACCCAAAGTAGAACATGGAGAGGACACATACTAAAACTTTTGGCTTAATTTTCGTGACCTCTCATTTCCTTGTATGATAATACAAGCACTTACTTTTACTTTTAGATAAAATCACGTATCAAATAACTATATTACGAGTTTTAGATATTTTCGTAGGTTTAAGGAGAGTGAGGATGTTTGCACTAACTGTAAAATCTAAAATTGCATCATTTTCGGACGGTATCACAAGCACCATTTTCATTAATATCCGAACCTTCACCGCATAAGACATACCAAAAATATAAAATTAATGCTATAGGGTTACAAATGAATCAATAAATTATAAAAATGAAAATTAACAAAGATTTGTAAATCATCTATAATAAAAATAAATTCAAAGAAGGAAGACAAAAAGATTTTAAAACTACACCTTGTTTAAGTTTTTTGTGAAATTTTCAAAAGTAATGTAATCACTATCTTCTAATTTGTAGGTATTGCTCCTAGAATCATATGATAAGTGGCAAAAGTTCACGATGATAGATTCAAGTTGTACAAAAAGATGGTCTACTGTAGAATCATACTTGTATATGTGTTTCCCCTTTATTTTATTGTACCAACAAAGTTGAAGTTCAATTCCTTCTTGTCTATCCAAAAGATCAATATCATTATGGTAATCAAACACTTTATTACCATCTTTTTCCGTATTCTTTCGAACCTCCCAATGTACCATGTTCGCACTTAAACACCGTGATTTGTACTTCGAGAAACCCCTTTTCAGTAGTCCGCTTCATTAGCTATGGGTATAGAATCAATGTCAAACAAAACCCCACAATCTGACCCAATGCCAAAGCTAACTGAAACACCCTTTCTTGGTGCTCTCTCATCTCGTCTAAAGTACACCCCATTTCTCACTTTGGTCAGCCTATCCTTGGATAATGTTGGATTTCCATTCAATTGACTAACCAAACATGATTTATACATATCCTTACCATCGAGATCAACAACTGGTTTAATGGCTGCACTTTCATTATCCTCAATGGAATCTAATATTTCATCCAACTCATGCCTCCACTCACTTTCCATTGTTTGAAATTCACTTCCATCAACTACCATCAATGATGAAGGTTGGAATATAGAGATAGAATGCTCTGGAAGAGAGTCATGAAGTACTTCATCCACAACTTGAACTTTTGGATAATTTTTTGATCCTCTTCCATGGTTTAAGCCACAAGAAGATTGAGTGTTATTAATGGGTTTCATGCCAAGACTTGATAAAATGCCCAGGCATCATTCAATCCTTTTTTAGAGCTTCTATAATTTTATCATCGCTGATATCAGATTGTTATCATGGACAACACAATAGGGTTATACTTCATGTTTTGATGCACTTACTCCATATGTTTTCTCGTTTCTTATGAGATTTATTAAAATGAAGTCCTGGGAACTTGCTTCTTCAAAGAACCCTATTAAGAGTTCCAACAGCAGAAGTAAATCAAAGTGAAATCGTAGGACCTTTCTACTCCAACCATGCCACCAACTTGCTAAAGAAGTTTTCACATACATCCGAACCAAGTAGGTGCAACACACATGGTAAGTGTGGGTAGTGATCCCGAAACAATTTCATCAACAAAACTACAAAATGGCAAGAAATCTCGCATACATCAAGATATGCCTTTGCTAATAAAATTAATGCTAACATCCTGCTTGGACTGATTTTGTACCCAACTTACACCATAATATAAAGAAATGATGAACTCTTGATGCATTCCGCACTCTTTCCAAAGAGTCGAGTATTAGACAAAAAAATGTCAATGTAATCAAAGCAACAATTGATAAATAAATCTCATGTACCTAATGTCCTCTCCGTTCTCGCCACTTATCAGACTTCTCATATCTTTCAAACAATTTTGAACATGCCTTCAAGCAATGCGTTGTCTTTGAAGCCAAATTTTGTTGATCTATCCTCTCTATATCTTCAACATTCAACTTGCGATCATCCACTTTAAAATTATTATAAACCATTTGAATATGATTAAAACTAATCAACTCTTTTCCAACTATCAAATCCCGCTTCGACCACCGAATAAAGGATTCACTAACTTTTTCCATTATGGATGTAATCTTGATCATGAAGTCCTCGTTACTTTTTATCAATATATGAACCAGTAGCCCCCATCCTTCCCATGGAATTTGATATCTGATCCCATTGTTGAAGAATAACCTTAACATAAGATGTCTCTTCTACTATCTCCATCTCGAGGAATGGCCAATAATAGTCCTAAAATACATTTCTACATGTTTCTTCCACATCACTTCTATTGTTTCCATTGTTGATGAACAAAATCTGCATTCAACCTATGTCAGCATGTGGATGAAGAACCACAACCAAACGAGGAAGCATATCATGTAAGGGGTTTGCAATAATAACACGCAGATAGTGTCCAATCACATTGTTCTTAAAAGCATCGTCGTAATATTTTCATATCCTATCGCTCCTTCGCCAACCGTCACTAAGAAATGTGATTGGCATTGGTGTTCTTCTTTATTTCCACAAAACCCACCAACGTATCACTTTTTCAGTAACCCACTCGATATATTTTTTTCACAATCGTTTCATCTTCAAAGAAGGCATACGTGAATTGGGCCTTCTATCCCATGCTTGGACTTATAACTAGCATAAATATTTCCTATGCATCTTAAAAATGTATTCATGTTCCCTGGAATGTATGTTAATGATTTTCGAACTTGCCTTAGAGTTGTAGATATCAAGGACCATCTAGATTCAAGCTAAGAAAGCTATGCAACCAGGACCTCCCTACAGCTTAATCATCTCATAAATAGATTCGGGTGGATTTACTATACCTTTTCCTTCCTTAGAATGCACAATATTGTGAAAGATATCCTGTACAAATTCCCAAACTACATCCTTACCCTGTAATTTTCCTTTTTTATGTGCCTCACACACATCTTTGCAAAATCGATATACATCTTTCCTTTCTATAGATTCAAATAACTTTTCCTTTAGGGATCTAATTCTAATAGATAATGAAGCAACAATCGTCCTCTCCCACCAAAGAGCACGATTGTTATTCTTAGGCTTGTATTAGCATCTCGTGAAACTCTTTGAGTTCACTTTGAGTCAAAAAGTCTAATCTTCTCCCTCTTCCCGTATCTCTCCCATGTCTTTTAGTAGGAGCTTATCATTTCTGATATAAACGCATCCAAGTCATCACAATTGGGAACCAACTTACAAAATGTACATGTCAATGAATCAAAAGGGAATCCCGACTCGTAGACCCTTTTACAATGAATATGCCTATAAGTTCCATCGATACTACATTCAATGCCATTATAACATATTGATCTCTTGGTATGCTTCTCAATGGCCCAAAATTTCCCATCCTTTTGATCATCCATTAAGATCTTAGTGTCAATCGCTTCTCATTTCTATAAATATATGGTTCCCAAAACCCCAACATAGAAGTAATACGTGAGATCCATGAGTCGTAAAAGGAAATATATAATTAAAAATACTATTAAGTAATAATAGATTAGAGAAAGTGATAATCCAATAATAATTACAAGTTATGCAACGCACTTGCATGTGAAACTCTTGTGCTTCAGAGAAGCTTCGCACTATTGGTTGTGATGATGGGACCAAAACCTATTCAAACTTTTTGGGACTTATCAATGGTAGGCTTGGAGTCTCGCCAAATGTGCCACTCCTCAACTCAACATGTAGAAGTCTTATTTGTAGTAAGTGTGTGCTTCTTTGATTTCATGTGCTCATTTATAGATGAGGCAATACTACCACTAGCAGTGAACTAAAGAAAACCATTTATCTGCAGCGTGTACACTCCACTTTGACTTTTCTCTTGTCTCGCATATTCTCCAAGTGTCGCTTTCCACCACCTTGAACAAATGAATCTTGTGTCTTGTTAAGATCGTGGTAGAATTTTGATTGCATGTTCAATCTCAAATCGATCTCCAGGACACACTTTTTTGGTGTTATTTGGTGCATGATGGACTTTCACTATTTCCAATTGTTGTAATTTTATGTTGATGCTTTTCGAGATTTCATATGAGAATTCTTGTAGTTACGGATAGTTTGACTTGGCGATGATATATCCCCCATCCATAATCAATTCCACAAGCCCCACAATGAAGTTTTATTTCAGTGTTTTCCTCTTTTAAACATTTTTTTCAAACTAAGCTTCTTGAGGACAAACTTTTCCTTTAATTCATTCGACTTTGTCTTCCCATTTTTTCAATAAATTGATATCAAAAACTACAACCCTACCTACCATCGATTCGGAACTTTCAAAGCAAATTTTGATTGTTTTGCATGGGCTCATTCACATTCTCAAAATATTCAGCAGATCTTGATTGTATAAACATGGAATCCATCACATTCTCTCCAACAGTTGCAAATTTTTCTACCATCTCACTTATATTGTTTTCAAATTGTACAATATCCAAAGTTTCATGTTTCCTCTCGATGCCTATAGTTGATGAAGAAACTTTCCAATTTTCTCTTGCTTTGGGTTTAATGAATGCCCTTTCACATTAACAAACTCAAATGGATATTCAACAACATCATCTTTCACCATTTCATGACGAACAATAGAAAATGTAGAATCCCTCGGACATCTAACTATACCAATGACATGATTCCCTTCACCAGTTACAATATCAATATCCAAATCATCCCCTGGATCCATCTGTAATTCCATCAATATGTATCATATTAATACAATAAAAATATTTGAATCTAAAAAACAAATAATAAAAATTATTAAAAAAAATACTATTGGTCACGAGTGATTTATTAGTATCTAACAACCTTCTTAAAATATTTTAAATGAAATGCAAGAGTATGTTTCAAAACACGCTTTGTCAAAAATGGATCTAACTACACAACAGATCTACACAACAGATCTTGACATCAATTTACATGGATGGTGAGGTCTCCACGTGGAGTGTAAATACTGTTGCAGGAAAATGGCAGTGATATTTGATGACAAAACGTTGCAAGGGAGTCTCGATGCAATGACGGTTGAGTGGTGATTCTGAACTGAACAATCAACACGAAATGATGGATGCTCTGTTCTTTGAATCAATGATCCAACGTAGAGGTGGGTTGTGATGCAATAAATTGAGCTTAGGAACATACAAACATGTTGTCGGCATTGAATGGCCAAGGATCCTGGAGATCTGAGCAAGCTGAGAATCACAACCAATCAAATTCGCACTGAAGCAAACAATTTCAGTCGTCCTCTTCAATTCAGACAAGCTCTCACTCTTAATGAAAACTGGTGACTTGAAGTATAAACGTGGTATTTTTGAGTATTCTACATATGCATCATTGAATGTGGATAGGGATTTGAGTTGAAATACTTGAAATCATATGGCTCAAAACAATGCATGGCAGGAGTAAACTGTAGCAGTAAGATTTATTCTTTTGTGTAGATTGTGATTGAGAGAAAACTCAAACAAAACAGACCACAATCCACAATGAATGTCACTGCATACAATATAGAACTAATGAATTTATATTTGAACTCTGTGTATTGAATATCTTGAGGTGAAGAAGTTCCTGCATATTTTGTTAGAAAGAAATATTCAGTGATTAAAATGAATTGATGTTGGCCATCTATTGGAATATGAATATGAGAGGTTGTTACCTATCACGGGAGTTCATATATGAGTTTTAAATGTTATTCAAAATATAATAAGGAGGATAAGAGGTTAAAATATAAAGTTTGTTAAATATATATTGGGTGTAGGGTATGTGGAGCAGTTTAGGGTGGAAGGAGGAGTGTGGCGTATGAAGAATCCCTGAATTCATGATTTCAAGAATAATACCACTACATAACTCTCAATAGTTGGGACATGTTTACAATATCATTTCTAAAGTATATGTTTTGTTTATTTCAATTCAATTTAAAAGGAAAATGTATGTCATGAAGATTTATAAATTTAACACAAAAATGCAGCTACATAAGACCCTTCACATTACTATACAAATTTTAATTATTGTAACAAAAATAGATAGAAAGTAAAGAAAAAGAGACTTCAAATTACACATATTAATGGTTTGTACTTTGAACTGAATAAGCCAAATACATTCTCAATTTTTACAGGCCTTCTAGGCAAATATTTATCAAACAAAATATGCAATGGAGAGATACTACTTTTATATGGCTTCAACATTTATGGAGATATTTGTTAGGCAGAATCTCCAATTATTTGTGAATAGATAATGTTTCCTTCAATCTGAATTGTTAGAGACGCTAATTCTGGAAAAATATAATGTACAACTCTGCATTCTTATCCATCCAATTTGGAATGTGCAGCCACAAACACCATATGTACAGAATGGACAGTAATACAGAATTTCATTGCTGGGAGATAAGGACCACAGACTGTTCTATTAAATGCACTTATAAAGTTTTTAATTAATATTTTTTACAATGTATTTCCCTCCAATTATTGGAGCCCATGTGGTGGACTCCAGTTTTGAATTTTCCATGTGCGCACCCCACCTTGGAAATTAGAATTGTTGCGCATGGCCGCGAAATCTTAAAAGATGTTATAATATTCAAATATTGACATATTATGGTTATGAGTGTAACAGAATTTCAAGAACAAGCAACGGACATGTCAGACCCGAAAATGTCCAGAAACAGAGACATACAGATCCTACCACCTACAACTGTATCTACGGTAAGTGACAACTATATCTTCTCCGAAGGGTTTTATCGTTGTGTTCTTCTGACAAGAGACTACAATGTTTGAAGAGATCTCTTCATCGCTGTCAAAAGGGGCAATCTGAAGATCCTTCGAGATTTACACAGTCAGAATGCAATTGGGAGCTATATTACCCAGGTTACATTTGAGGGGAACACAGTCCTCCACATAGCTGCAAGGGAAGGCCATGTGGAGCTCGTTAAATGGATTCTTCATAACGCTAAGAGCTTAAGTGGCCTTCCCTATTGACTGGGGCTCGTAATTCTGATAAGAATACGCCATTACACGAGGCTGCCAAGAAGGGTAATCAAGAGGTAGTCAGGATTCTTCTTAAACACAACAAGTATGTTGTGCACAGGCACAATCAGTTTGGAGAGACGCCATTGATAATAGATTCAGAGCATGGTCACGTGGATTCAGCCAAGCTGTTGTTAGCAGCCACACCGTTGTTTCTAGTTTTCTGGCCCAGGGAGAACCGTCAAACATGTTTGAATGCTGCAGCTTATGGAGGACATTTAGGTAAGATTTTCTGTCCTTCAGAAAATTGTGAGAGGATCTAAAAATTTGATGCTTCAAAATTCAAATCCCTCATTGTCAAGATAACAATTTCACATGTTTGGTTTTAAATAGTGCTTTTTATTTCTGTCCTGAGGTGTTTTTAATAGCATCCATGGTTGTAATAATGAGTGTTTTTAATAACAGACATGGTTGCAATAATGAGTCTATAATTGTTTTAAAAACATTCACATATACGTGGGTTGTTGGTCCCAGGTGGGAGGCGGGCGCACGCTCCGAGTACTGCTTAGGGCGCTCGGAACCCTTAATTCGGCCCTGAATGTTTCAAAAGCAAGCAGACGTGAGGAATTAACGACTAATTCAGAAATGCTTAAAAATTTACTAGAGAACTGGACGAAGTCATCTGATGTTGACTTCAACATGCCGAGCAACAAAGATTTCATGTGCCTTCTAAAAATTGTCCAGCCATCAGAGTATGACGATTACTGCAAGTGGAAGGAAAATCGCATTGTTCAAATGCAAGAGAATAGGAAAAAAACATCATTCTCAGAACTAGAAGGCAATCAAGAACGTGTCATTTCATGTTTTCTGAAAAATCTACCCAAGTTCTGCCCCAACATTGTTTATTTGCGGGACTCAATGTGCAAGAGAGGTGCCGGAAAGTCATGCCCGAACACTGCCAGTTTCCCTTTGGGATGTAGCACATCCAGCATTGAACAAGAGTCCTATTGTTGCATAGATAAGCTGGATCAACTGCACCAGGAATTGTGTTTGGCTTTTTCAAACATGGAGAAAAATCTTAAGCCATTGTTTGTTGGGTCAGAGATCATGCTTACTGCTGGCAATAGGATTTTTAAATTTACAATTGGAAGGCCAGAGAAGCCGATAGGGCCCATAATATACAGAGAAAAAGTTGTACTTATGTTCTCAGACCCAATAGCCGGTGAAGACAAAGGAATATTCTTCCAAGAGAATCAGAAGGAAGGTTTGATATTTTCAGGAGATAGGTTATTGCTAAGGCTTTCCAGTGATGGTAAAGAGATCTGGGGGACCGTGGAAGTCATGGATCATAAGAGTTCAAACATAGAAACTTGGCTGGGATCTGTGATTCCAGCAAGGTTAGTTAATCTAGAAAGAAATATTGGCTTCTTATCTTTCATACTGAAGAACGGAGATGTTCGTCAACTAAGTAAATTGAGAAATTCCATTATAGAGGATCTTTTGATTGGTCGTGACCTGTGCTCTATTGAGAGATATCTACTGAAAGAGATGCATGGTCTCTGCAAGCAATTCCGACACCAGCCCTGCACAATCCAGAAAGATTACTGCAATGTCTTACGGCACCATCAGTTTGGCAGTGGAACAAGAGTAGTGCACAAGAGTAGTGGAACTCCTCTTTGGCAATTATCCCATCAATTTTCCGATCATCTCTTCTATGGGTTTACTTTATTTCAGACACTACTTTGCATGCATTCTCTTTTCTCAAAACATACTTCTTTTGCATATGAGGTAGCATATTCAGCAAGTCATCCTCTCTGGGTCCTGATGAAGGAAGCACATTTTGACATGACTGATTTCTTTTCCCAATTGACAAGACATGTTTGCACCCGAGGGTTTAGTGCTCTTATACCAGGAGAAATGGATATGATGTTTTCTTGTACTGAAAATATCATATAAAACATCATATCCGTTCAAATCTGAGGTTTGTCCCCTGACGTTTAGTCATGAGTTACTTGTAGGAAAATAATGTCTTGTATTGCTTCTAAAAAGCAGTCTCCATCTTACTTGAGTATGTTGACAAGTCTTGGCTTTGCTGCCTGTTTATTTCGTAAATAAAATTATGTATTCCTCTTCATCATTTTGTTTAGTTCTTTCTTCCTTTATGTGATTAAAGATCATTCTTAATTCTGTAGCAATTTCTGAGAGCCTTCACTTATATTACATGTTCCTCAGACTTGTCAATGGTCCTCTCAAGTGAACAATGGTTTTCAAATTTCTTCTCTGTACCTTAACAGGTTTAAGGGAAATGGAAGGGGGATCTAGGTGTTGTCATCTACTTTGATCTCATATATATCCCCTTCTCATCATGAACTGATCTTTTCCTTACATTTTATGTTTTTTGATTCAATACCCTACTTTTTTCTGATATATTGGTTCAAGTTACATTGACTTCATACATAATGTTTTTAATCCTTCATGTTGATATATTTGGTCAAATACTCTTGCATTTGGGCTGGTCACTACTAAACCTTGACCTACATTGTGTTTTCCCATGCTCAAACTATCATTTCTATTCTTTCTTGCTTTTATATCGACACCTGAAATGTCAAGGAATTATGACTTTCAAATTAATAATTTAATTGTGTAAGTTGATTCAAAGGATCGACAATTTGAACCACACATTGAGGTTCATCTTTAGGATGATTAATTGATACGAAAGCAGAAAAGTGTTTCTTATATAATTAAACCAAATTAATTTATAGCAACTTGTATGGATCAACAATCGTCCGCACCACCAATAATTAATGTCGCTATCCAATATTAAATAAATAAAAGATATGTTATTATTCTTGCCTACAATTATTAATGAAATCAACCAGGAGGCTTGAGTAGATGAATGATGGGTCTCCATGTGTCGCTAAGGTCAAGTTCATCATCTCGATTGAGATTGTTTGGATACTTGCTAATCTCGATAGCTTCTATACCTTTCTTTACATGTAGTGTTCCTTCCTCTCTAAAATTTTAGCCTTTTCCATACATATGCCCTAGGATGTCCTATGAGTGTTCTGCTAGACCTGAGATTTTAATGCAATCTCAGTGGATATCAGAAGGGTGCTCCTTTAACCATTGTTGAAATGGTCTACTTGTTATCCTAATATAAGGGCAGACACATGCAATCAATATGATGATGATTCAAAAAGTGTGGTTTGTAACATTGATATTTTCAAGCATTTTACACAATCAATCTAGAAGTTGTGGTTTCTTGACATTATGGATTGTGGAATCTTGAACACTTTAACCTACAATATTGTTAATATAGCTCACCTTCTTCATCTTGTCAATGCCATCCAACTCATCAATTACCATTCTATCTGCAAATGCTTTTTTACTTTATTCCTTCAATCTTCGCCATCTTTAAAATATTCTTGCACTTGATTCCTTCAATCTTCTCTATTTGTAAAACATTATTGTATGTGACTCCTTCAATCTTCTACCAAATGAATCTGGAGTACAATCATTCAAGGCATCCATACGTACAATCTTCACAGTTGTCTTCCACCAAAAGCATACAATTTAATGTGTGCATAGCACATATGACTGTCTCATGCATATCTGTGAACAATTCTCTCTACGTAAATGACAAGCATATACTATTTAATGTTCTAATCTGTAAGGAAGTATTCTGTTAACTTTTCAAACAAGGTTGACTGATTTAATCTTGAAAAATTATCGTTGTCTTTGAGCTCAAGGGCATGATTATAGGGCATATAAAGAGATTCAATACAATACCAATTTCACTCTAGCAAACTTATTAGATTATCCATTTTCAAAAATTGACAAGGAGAGATTCCATTGACCAATGAGTTTATATTAAAATAGGCTTTTCCGTGATACAGATTTTAAATTTCTATGCACAATTCTTTAAACAATCTTCAATCACACCCCTTCACCCATACAGATAAGCATAAGAGGAAGAAACGAGTAGCCATGATAATGTGCCAATGGATAAAAACAAGTATCCTATATACTGTTCAGCCTTCACAGTCCTTAGTCAAGGAAAGAGTTTATTGCAAGCAGACTGGATAGCTTGACATAAATCTAATTCAAATAACAACCTATTACAGACATCACGTAGCTTATCAACAAATAGCTAGACATACACTAAAGAAGATATCATTAATGACAAGAAGCTTATCTAGTGAGGTACCACTGGCACCCAACGCAGGGAAGACCTGTAACACATGGACATGGACATGGACAATGGATCCAGAATAAACCCAAAACCAAGGAAAGATATCAGGTCAAGCCAAAGTTGACTATACAGTGATCTGATTTTAAACACATTTCTTTTGAGTACAGGATTAAGATAACACAAGAAATATTTATGAACTGTGACCAAAGTGCCAACTGAGACTTTGCAGCCTAGAGACTCGAATAGTTTTGGCCAAAAACATGAATCTTCAAACAACATAATGTTCAAACAAGAGAGTATACGCAAATAAAAAGAGAGAGAATAAAAACAGACCCAATTTGAGAACCCACCTAGAATATCCTAATCAGAATCATTAAGCAACTGGATTCAATGAAAAATGAGACTGTGTGCCAAAGACTGCGTGCCAAAGACTTCATACTGCAAGACATATCCAGTTTTCAAGAAACAATGCAGATGGGTTATAGGCAGATGACTTGCCTCCACAATACCCGTCAGATTTGGCAGGAATACAGATTTGAGACGACTCCTGCGTGCTCCTGGATACGACGCACCCACAGACACCCGCTCCTGCCGCCTGCCTCTGAGAAACCCGCTCCCTCTGCCTCTCCTCCCAGCTCTCCAAGCTCACGCAGACCCTGCCTCTCCTCCCAGCTCGCGCCGACCCTTCCTCTCCTCCTAGCTCGCGCCGACGTACCTATCCCCCCCCAATACCTAATCCGCCATACTGGAAAAACTAAACCCTTCCACCCGCATAGCATACCGGTATATTGACCCTTTTTTTGGCGATTTTTAATTTTGACGTGGTAGGATACCTTTTGAACCCCCGTGCTTTCCAAATGCATTTTCATTTGCATTTCACTTTTTTGACAAATGCTTCCAAAACCTCCCTTTCTTGAAAACATAAATCTATAAATAGACCTCTACCCCTCTCACTTCTCCCTAAGAACACTTCTCCTTCTTTAGGCTAAACTATAGTATTTTTGTTAGGATTTAGAGCATTCTTCATTGTTATTGAGCTATCACTATCTATTGCATTTTCCAAACTCAAGCTTGAGTAAATGAGAAGAACCATATGGCCTTGTAGCCATTAATGGTGAGCTCTCACTCTCAAACCCTTGAGCATCAAACAATCAAAAAATGATTGCTAGGATCTTCATAGGTTCATATTTTAGTAGCTTTCAAAGAGTAGAGAGTAGTATAAATGTTTGGTTTGATGTTATTCCAAAGTTATAATGCATGCATAGGAGTAGCTCTTGTTTATCTCTTATCTAGATGGTTCGTAGCTGAGTTTGTGAAAGATTTGGGGTTTCTTTAGTGTTTTAACCTATTTTTATAGATTTCCTAACTCACGCCTGATGGGACCTTACTCCATGGTCTTTAGAAGTTGTTTTTCAAGAATTTTACTTCAAGTTCTAACCATTTTCATGCATTTTGAAGGTTAACTAGTGTATTTTCAAGCTTTTGATAATTTGAAAGGTAGTTAATATTCCTTTTGCATGCATATTTGTTAGTTTTATGTTAGAAATTGAGTTAAAAGAGAAAAATCTAACCTATTTGCTATTATAGATTTTGGTTCTCATCATTTTTATGGTTTTCAAGCCCATGCATAGGTGTTCTAGAAGGGCATGCACATGTCAAAACCCATGCGCACTTGTTTGAATGCATGCACACCTATCCATAGGGACACACACACGTTCCTGGCCGAGTACATGTTACCTTGTATTTTTGACACATTGTCAAAAATTTCCACTGAATCCGCGCATATGTCATGAACAACACGCACACGCTTGTTTGTATGTGCATATGTCTCTCAGGACACAGATGTTTATTAAACTCGTGTCAACATGCCTTTTCACCTTGCATGCACATATTCTTTCGAGGCGTGCACATGCTTAAAAGAGCGCACATGTGTCATTCGCCGCATAGGTGTAATAGCTCCCTGTCTTTTCTCTGAGTTATAGACTTGTCATTTGGCGTGCACATGTTGTTTGGCATGCGCACATGCCATAAAGGGCATGAATGAATTGTTGTTTTAAGTCAAAGTTGTTTCTCATATTTGCAAGGGTTGATTTTTGGAATATCTAACACTTTTCAAGTTTCTTGTTGATGCTTAATCATTGGTTTTGCAAGTTACTTTGATAAAATTGGTTTTTTGTGCTAACGTTACTTAGTTTGTGTTGATGAATGTTGCATTCTTATTTGTAAGGTTTGAAATGTGTATGTTCTTCCCTCACACCTTCTAAATGATCTTGGGGATAAAAATGATTCAATACCCTTTCTACGCTTTCAAAACACTTCACTAAGTTTTCTAAAAGGAATTAACTTCAAAGTGAGTTTAAAACGAACTTACTTTTCAAATTTGATTGAGTGTTTTACATTTTCAAAAGATTAGTGAGGTATTTTTTTTGTATGGTCTTTCCTTTTGTCTTATGATGATTTGGGAAAACGAAACAACATTCTATCTCTTTATAAGATGTATTGATCGTTTGGAGAATTACTAATCATTGTGTGAATGTCCATATCACATGTCAAAGAAATCAGGATCTAAACCAAAACTAAAATATTTGTAGGTTGCCAACGACTTTCAGAACCTCATTAAGATCATAAGATAAAACAAACACCATATTCAACACACTTGATTTACGAGGAGTTCGGATAAGGTACATCCCATATATTTAAACTAGGACATAACCCCTTTGGCATAAGGCTTAAGCTACTAATAAGGGTGGTCCTAGGAACCCCAAATTAGTCCATACAAGATTTTACTTGTGAGTTTAGCACCCAAAAATCTCCATTGTGACCACTGGTGAAAGATACACATGAACGCATTCATTTCTCATCGTATTTGAAGGGGGTGAAGTAAAGCGAGATAATCCAATATTAGTTAGTGTGACTTTCTTGGTAAATTGATCTTGTAGAGGATGTTTGTGGTAACTCTATGCACCCAAAATTGCATGTGCTACATTGTTGAAAAATGGTTATAAAGGTCCCCAATGATGATTCATATCCTTGTAGAAGATGTTCAAGCTCCAAAACCCATTCATAATATATATTTGTATCCTAGACATCCCTGCTTATCCCTCACATACTTTTTCCTAGCTTCCCGCTACATTTCAAATTAGTTCGACCTTTAGTATAAAAACCATTGCCTTGGGCAAGGGCATTAGTCCTGAAATTGCTGCCGCCTGAGGCACAAGGCGGTGGTCCTATGTGAATTTTCTAGAGACTTCATTACATTTTGACGTGGAATTCTCTCACTTAAATTCCATTTTTAGATGTGTTGCTTTGTCTGCATTTTAGATGATTCCAAGGCCCAACTGCCTTGTGGAAATCTATTCTTGCACTTCTATTTATGATTGATGGTTGTTAATAGTTTGAACTCCTCTTCACTTTTGTTATGTCCTCTGCTATCAAATAGATTCAACCATTTCCCAACTAAATTCCTATAAATACCATGCTTGTGTGCAAGAAAAACTTGGAGAAATTTTTGTATTCTTGCTATTGCAAAGTTCTTTGCATTTCTTGCTGGAAATTACCAAAGCCAATCTTAGTTCAATTGTGCTTACACTCTTCCACTTGCATTGCTTCCCAGTCTACCAATTCAAGTTGTTTTTGCTCCGCATCCTTCTTCTTTGTTATTGTTTCATTCCCATCTGTTGGACTCACGTGGACACAAATATTGAAAGGATAAACTGAGGGGACAATACTCTTACAACTAGATTTTCCATAGTTCTTACAATATCTAGGTTGGAGGTGTTGTTTGATTCATTCATGAAATTATCAATTTTGAATTTATCATTTCAAAGTTTATATCAAATACAATAGATAAATCCTTTCATCATTTCAATTAGCAAGTCATTAGTAGTTTAGATCAAATTATAAAGTTTGTTCTTCAACATTACCAGGGAAGTTACAGGGAATAATAGCTTCTCTGAGGCTATGATTTATTCTCTATTTCTGAGGTAAGATTAAAGCTAATTATTTAGGATTTAGATTAACACCATTTGCACAAGCATTAGCTACACCTAGTTAATTGTTTGTATTAGGTTCATTTATTATATTAGAAGTTTTGTTCTTAAATATCAGAAAAACAATCCAAAAATATTTCCTTTGTTAGATTAATTGTTCATTTGCTTTGTTCATTTATATTCTGGAAAATACAAAAACATAGTTTAGATTTGATTTGCTTTATTAGTTTGTTTTAGTTAATTAGATGCAATCACATTTCATATGACAATTACGGGCCCCAAAGAACCCAAAGATTTTAGCTTCAAACCGGTAATACCACAACCAAACCTAGTAGTTCCACTTGTAGACATAGATCAAGGCCTTAGGTACAACATTTTCAAGACAACTAGAGACATACAAAGAATCAACCGACAACTAGACACATTAAACATTGAAGATGATAAAGCATTTGAGTATTGGTTGAATCAACCAAATTACAGATTACCTTGAGCATCTATATGACCATCAAAGGTCTGCAGCAAGAGAAAAATTTCAGCTATGATCCATTGGTCCGTAACCAAACGGACTGAACTACTCATGGACATTGATACGGGACTCCGTCTTCTTGTCCTCAAAACACCGCCCGATATGTCGAGAGGATAGAACAACTCAACGTGCTAAACATTGCAACCAATCAGGCTTACGATTATTAGACCACCCCTGAGTGTAGATTGCCTAACGCCCTTGGGCTTAGGCTCTTGATCATTCTTATAACCATAGAGGGAGCATGACCAGAAGGAATTTATGGTTGTGATCCTACGATTCCCAACAAAGGAAACTCGAGAACCAATTAGACGTAGACACCGGATTGAGAGTGTTAGTCTTTCGAACCTCTCCATTACCGTTGGATATCATTAGAAAATTGAATGTTCTAAATAAAGAATCTCATTGAGCCCTCTCGTTTTGGACCAAACCCACCAACCATCCATAGAGTTGAACGAAATCATGCCTCTCATTTTTAATTGTTCCATGACCTTTTCTGGATGAGATTTACGAGGCCCCATTCAATTTCCCACGAGTTCCACAACCAATAGATAAGATATCTTTGGAGCTTGATATTGACTGGAGTCTTTGTGTTGCCATCCTTTCCGATTTCTCCATTCAAGCTACCCATAAAGAGGCTTTGATTGTGCTTAACTAGCAAATCCCACCATTGCAAGTTAGAGGCGTTACATTGCCTTAACAACCTATCTGCACACTATTGTCCATTACCATATTCGCTACCACCTATCCATTCACATTTTCTACATTGCCGCATTTGACCTCGGGAGTCGAGTCTAAAGGTCACGTGTTGTTTTTATTCATAAATTGGTGAACTCTGGTTTCAAAGTGATAATATTTGATCTTTTCCACTTTCTTCATCCATCTTCCTCTCTCCCATTATTCGTGGGTATTTATATACCCCGAATATGTTAGGATACAATGGATACGAACCGACCCATTTTGGGTCTTGAAGCATATAACTATCTGGGTAGACAACAACAGTCACCCTCGCTTTCTACATGGGCAGATAACTATTCAACCACCCATATTCAAACTCCTCCTCCTCGGGGACCAATGTTGTTCCTGGTTTCAAGATAAAATTGATCAAATTTTCAATAACATGAACTATCAAGCTCTAACAACATGACTTTTATCATCTCCTCGGGTCTTGTTCAGACAACCCATTAGCATGTAGTTTGATTAAATCCCACATTTAGACGAGGAGTATTTAGCAAGTTACACAAGAAGCAAACAACGCTTCTAAAACATGAGTCAACCTTTTGATAGGCCACAAGGACACATTGATGTCTTTCTTCAAAACAATAATACTACCCCTCCTATAATGGAAAATGTTGCCAATGAGGGGTGGATAAATAATGAGCAATTTATAGTAGGATATCATATCCTTAGTAGCCTGCAAAGGTTCAACAATGTATGCCAAAACAAAACACCACTCCATCGATGGGTGAATTCATCTCGACATGGAAAGGTCAAGGAGTTGGAAATTCCCAAAATACTTAGACTTCATATACTAGGCAAGGAAGATTCCTTTCTACCCACAAAACTATGGCCAAGTGCCCTCTTTGCACCACTCTGGTTTACATGGGTGTTCTTAGCCCCGAGACCTTCCTCGAGCACCTGGGTATGGACCAATGTTGGTACCCCCTCGCATACAGATCGAAAGTTTGGAAGCCATTTGAAATGTAAATTACACATGTGCCTCAACATCCATATCAAAATAATCCTCCCCCTACATGCACATGTATTCTAAGTCACAGGGGGACATGATTCTTTTAGGCCCTATGGTCAGCCCACATGGGATGCCTTATTCTCGATGAGGTCTTGTTGTACCATTCCAACAACCAATTCCACCTACACTTCCCCAAAAAATGCCATCAATGGTTGAGTCTTACATAGTAGGCACCTATTCAGAATATCTAAAAGAGCCTCTTGACATTTATACGAGGAGACCTTTTTAGACCTTCCAAAATTTAAAGGGGAAGGATATCCTAATGCACACATCAAGGCGCAACAACGCCATTCTAAAACTCACATGGGATGAGTCGACAAAAATATTCCCTAAGATGTTAGAAGGTATTGCTCTTGGCCGGTATTAAAGGACACGTTGATTTCTTAGCTGTTATCCAAAACAAGGTAATAATACTACATCCTTTAGTCCCAAGAAATTATATTGATTCAAGGCAAAATCATCTCCCCTGTGTTCTTTCTAACTCACGATGAGAAGAAAACCTGGAGTTTTAAAAATGTGAAAAAATTGCAAAAACAAGTAGGATATCATATCCTTCCTAGTAGCTGGGACATGAGGTTCGAATCCGGCCGAAAATGTATGCCAAAACAAAACACCACTCCATCGATGGGTGAAAAAAATTCATCTCGGCATCTGGGTGGACAAGACTCAAGGGATTTGGAAATTGCCCCGGAAAATGACTTAGACTTCATATGCGAACCCTAGCCGAGACCAAGAAGGAAGATTCCTTTCTACCCGAGACAAAACTATGGCAAGTTCTCTTCAGAGGACTTTCGTATTGGGTCCTCCAAAGTTTACATGGGTGTTCTTAGCCCGAAGGAGAAGAAGAAAAGTCCTTTGGTTGGGTCGAGCCACCTTGGGCAGCCCCATAAATGCTATATGGATACCCCATGTCCTCTATGCCACAAAAACTAGATTTAGTTATTTCTTAAACAGGGTAAGCCATATATTTAAATAAGATAAATAACGTTCCTGGATATGTGCCTCAACATGCATGCATCCAAAATAATCCTCACCCCTGCACATGCACAACATGTGGAATTTCTAAGTCACAATAAACAGATTTGGAGGACATGATTTTTTATAAAATGTGGCTGGGTTCATAACAAATGTTTTATTTGGTGGTTTGGAGTGCATTAGAGGCATGGTCCATTATTTTCTCGATGCAGCACATGAGTGTATGGGGATGCAAGTAATGTATAATCATATTACTCCATTTAATGCCTCTTACAGGTGGTTCAAGGATAGATTTCGGGATTTCCATTTTTCCACTCTACCCTTCTCATTTTTTCTATAAAATGCCATCGTAAAAGGAGAGTTTTTAGCAAAAGTCTTCGCCAAAATTGCCACAGTGGACTCCTTGCATGGCAGGCCCTTATCTTGTTTAGAATATCTAAAAGAGCCTCTTGGACTTCTCTGCGTGTTTATGGAATTTCATCCTCCAAGAAGATTGTGTCTATTATTATGTTCTTGTAGGGACCTTCATTGTGTAAATTGGAAATTGTTGGGAATGATATCCTAGATTATGGAGCACACATCTAGGTGTACTTTGCTTTTGTATTTCACACATTTGAGACGCTCACACCCTCTTTTTCTCGGTGTATCACCACTTTAGTGAGGCTTTATTTTATGCATTCTCTCTCCCGGTCCCTTGGAAATTTAGATTAGAACAATAGTTCCGCATTAGAGTATAAGATGTTAGAAGGTATTGCTCCGGAGGGTATTCAAAAGAATACTGAGGCTTTGATACATTCTTTCAAGCACTTGTATAAACACAAGGGTGCTGTGATTCGGTGATAACAACAACTTGTGTCAGAGTTTATTAAAGCTTTTGACATGAACAAGCTTTTGAGAACATGAATCAGAGAATTCCTCCATATCAAACAAGAGCACAATGAGTCTGTTTCCCATTTCATCCAAAGATGGTGGAAGGTCCTTTATTCTTTGGAAAACACTCCTAACATGGACCAAATAGAGCTTTTTGATCTATTCCTTCACTCCCTTAACAGGGAAACAAAGGAAGAAGTCCAGAAGTTTCCATTGAGGAGCTACGAAGAAGTATTGGAGGGTGCTCTCTGAATTGATCAAATGGCTTATAGACAGTGGTCGCAAGACCTATGAAACAAATGGGAGATTGATCACTCCTAACCAAGGTAATTACGGTTACCCTAACAACACAAAAAAATCAGAGATGAAATGTCCTTAATAAGAATCGTGGGGTTACAACTGACGGTGTTACCGATCAGGTGAAGAAACCAAACATTGTTAGCACCCCCAATGCAAACACTACTAACAACAACAACGTAAATGGCAATAACCAAATAAATAATAATTTTGCGCCTATGGTCAACATTGTGGACATCAATCGTCCTCAACAATAATAACATCAATAACAACAAAAACAAGTTCAACAAGTGCAGGCCCAAGGCCCTAGTCAATACCTAGGTGGGTACCCAAACCAGGTTCAAAATCAGGGGCAATGGGCTCCAAACTTCAATTATAACAATCAATAGTTGAATAACAATCAAAACTTCAAACCATAACAAAATACAAACCAAAGACCTTGAGATTATGACCTTAACTTATATTGTGGTTTTCATAGAGTCCAAGGGCACGATGTCAGAACTTGCCGAGATTGTAATAAGTTTTTACAACGTCTACCCAAAGACCAAAGATAACTTTTCGTTGACATGTTTTTGGCAAATCCCACTATGCCTAATCAAAATGCTAGCATGGGACCAGTGTCCCCTCAAAATATTCCGCTTAGGATCTTCAATGATCCTCTCCCAAATCAACCCAATAATGGTAAGCTAGACCCCAATGGATCAAATAAGGGTATTATGGTGGGAACCAATGATCAGGAAGCTTCAACTTCATCAAACCCATCAGTTGCACCCCCATTGGATGGGCGTCAATGACTAAGATAGTGGGTCTTGTAGAGCTAGATACATTGAGCCTCAAATAAATGTGGCCACTAGAACCAAAGACTATTCTTCGTAGCCTATCCCAATCTACCCAACTATATCAGATGACATTCGTGAAACATTGGGCAAGCTAGTAGGATCTTATGACTTGATCAATGACCTAACTAAGACCTTCTCTAACATTTCCTTCTTGGATCTCGTTAAAGAAGTCCCCCTTCACTGAGCCACTTTATTAGAAGCACTAGGTCTTGGGCATTTGATTAATGTCACCCCTCCTCTAGAAGCACAGATAAACCATATAGACTTTGATGTTTATCCTCCAGGGCAGCCTGAAAGAGATGTTGGATTCGTATTCGACATTAGTAAGACGCCCATAGGTGTTGAAATAGCTTGTAAAGGTTATCCGACCTTGTTTTTACAAGTTTGAATCTACAATAACTATGTAAAGCGTGATGACTAACAACAGGCATTGATCAACATAGTCCCCTTCTCTTTCCTTCCAAAAATTAGGTTACAGAGAAACCAATTGCTCCTCAACACAAAACATGTTGAGAGGCTATGACAACCTCAAAGCGATGTCAAGTGGAACTATAATGTTTCCAGTCACCCTTGGACATAAGACGGTTCTAATTAAATTTTATATTATATATCGAGAAACCAACTATAATATGATCCTCGCCATCCTTGGATTCATCACATGAAGGTGATTCCCTCCACTTTGTTTTAGGAAGTAATATTCCTACATTTAGGGAAGGTCTTCGTGGCACATGGTAACCTAAAACCCTTGACATACATCTAGATAATCTAAATAAGAGGCTAGGGGTTCATTATAAGTTTGAGCTTCTTGCAAACTAGTTAAACAAACCTACAAGCTCAACACCAGAAGAAAATTTGGTTCCTACAACGGAACTAGAAACTATGAGTTTGATTGAAGGAGTTCCTGCTATAAAGGAAGAAACTGTAATTGTTGAGACAATGTCAAAAGGAATGACAAAAATATAGTTGAGTTGTTGGAGAATGACCTACCCCTTCTCCTTCCATTTGATTCCATGGGTATAGGACATGCCTTGGGACTCGACTCTCTCCTGCCGATGAAGTATGCATGGTAGAGGTCTCAAAAGTGAAGGAGGATGATGCCAAAGATGATCCAATGTTAGTCTTCCCAAGTAACTGTTGGACTTTAAATTATGACGGAGCAAAGTGCCGCTTTGGCGTTGGGGCAGGTGTGATTCTTACCTCTCTTTAGGGAAGGTCATGCCTTTCACCTTTAAGTTGAAATTTGAATGCACGAATAATGGTGCAGAATATGAGGCTCTCCTTCTTGGTCTCATTGTAGCCAAAAGGATGGGTGCTCATAACATTAGGGTGCTAGGGGATTCATAACTAGTCACAAATCAAGTATCTGAAGTATATCAGACTAGGGTTGAACACCTGCAACTCTATAAGACCATTGTCTTGGAATTAAGTAAGGATTTTGATTTCATTTCAATTGAAGCTATACCTTGAGAACAAAATATTTTATCTTGATTCCATTGCAACCTCTGCATCTCGCTTCACTCCAAGCAAAGAGTTAGAAGACACAAGCTTTACGGTTTCAATTCATGCCGAGCCTTTGGTTTGTAAAATGCCAACAACTTCAATTCTGGCACATGTAGAAGCTGAGAATGAGCCCATCACCCTAGACTATGCTAAAAATGATGAAGCAATCCTAGGGTATCTAAATGCCTACATGGATTTACATCCTGCTCACCATAAGATTGGCTTTTCTCTCGTTCCTCACTCTTCCTCCTACTTTGGAGATCCCACAATGGAACCTTCCTCCATGGAGGGTCTTGAGGTCTATGAGGTAGAAGAAGAGGGGAACTTAGAGCTACCTCCTGCCCCACTTGAAATTGAAGAGGGTAACTGTACGTACCCAAAATTGTAAGGTACTATACTGCCGAAACAACGTAACAGGTGCCCCAATGATGATACAGGTCTCCTCGCAAGGTGTTCGGGATCTGGAAAAGATCTCCAAGTGTGCGTTAACGTCCCGCATGCCCCACTTAGCCCCCGCGTGCTTTGTTTTTCCCTTTTCCCCTCTTTTCTTGGCCTTTTTATCTTGGTGTGATTTAAACCGTCCGTCCCGCCCAGGCGGCGCGATCCTCAGTAACCGCCGCCGCTAAGGGCGACGGTCCTTACGCATTTTCCATAAAGCTCTTTTAACACGACTCATGTAATTTCAACGTTTTACCAACTTTCTTTCACCGCCATAAGCTTGCATTTATGATTCTGGGTTCCCTGGAATAGTGTTTTGCCATTGTTTATAGTTTAAGAGTTCTATTTGGTTTTTACCTTGGGTAAATGCAAATGCTATAAATAGTTGGCTTGTGCTCAAGCAAATGGCCCCTCAAATTTTCCTCTGAATTTCTCTTTGCAATAGATTTAGTTTTCATTTTGCTTAGAGTTCTTAGTTTCTTTCATTGCATGCCTAGTTAGTGTTGTTTTGCTGTTAGGAAGCCACATATCCATCTTGTGCAAGTGTTGTTGACATTTTATCCAATCCATTGGAGTAGAATAGTTTGTTTTCAATAGGAAGCCATTAAAGTTACAGGTTTTGTTCTTCAAATAGGATAGTTTCAGGTTCTGGACATTTCATGTTGCATGACTCGCAATAAATCCCGCTAGGAATTGCATAAGCCAAGCTCTGTACTCTTGCGCTATCCCTCTCCTACTCGCATTGTATTCGGGCCGTATCTTGAGCCGCCTCTATCCAAATATCTACTTTTGTTGATGCTAACATTACACACTTTTCTCGGATCCACGTGAACACGAAGGAACGAGGAGATCACACTGAGGGGACAAGATCACACACACCATCGGATTCGCCACTATCTCGCAGTAATCCGTGTTCTAGCTTTCAAAGTTCTAGTTAGAAACATATCAAATAAAGTAGCCAATCACTTTATTTCAGTCAATTCTACTCTCGATATTGCCAGGGAAGCTGTGGGGATTGATAGTTTCTGAGAAACTATGATTCACTCCTCACTTCTGAGGTAGGATCGAGGGCCTTGCAAATAGATTAGATCAATTATTTCATTGTTTAGAATAGATCTACAAATTACACAGACAAATAGCTATACTCGGTTATTTTGTTTGTTTTAAATTGTTATTTTAGCTGTCAATTCTAGATATGTTAAACAGTTACTCTTTTAGATTCATTCGAATAGTTCATCAGAAAATACAAAAATAGAGAAATCATATATGTTATAGATATATTCAACGTAGTTAAATTTCATTTTGTTGCAGTTCGTTTTTACATTGTTACTTTTGTATGACAATCACGGGACCTAGGGAGCCCAGAGAATACGTATTCGAGCCAATCATGCCCCAACCCAATCTCATCACAACAATAACTGATATAGATCAAAATATTAGGATCCAAGTCTTCCGAACAACGGTAAGCTTGCAACAAATCAATTCCCAGTTGAGTGGATTAAACATAGAAGACGACCAAGCACACATTTTGGTCGAATCAACCAAACTACAGATTACCCTAGGTAAACATCCATATGACTGTAAAAGGGTTTGAAAGAGAGAAAACGTTTGGTTGTGATCCTTTGGTCCCACAACTGCATGACGTAGAGAGACACTCTTACGATATAGATACCAGCTTAAGAATTCAGGTTGCACGAACACCTGTAAGATATTATGAGAAAATCACACAGTTATTGATTCTAAATATAGAAGCTGAGAAAGCATATGATTATTGGATACTAGGGATTAGGGGTTGATTCCACACATGACCATAGTAGGACCACAACAACTAAGAGTCTACGGTTGCGATCCACAAATCCCGCAACCCAACGAATCCGTAAGTACATCAGACATAGACACTGGCCTACGCACACTAGTATTCAGATCTACCCCACTTCCACCTATCATCATCAAACAGTTATCCTTGCTAAACACAACAGCTAACAAAGCTAAGGAGTTCTGGACTAGGCTAGAGAATCATCCATAGAGTCAACTATATTTACCATCCACCATATGACCTTATCTGGAGACATACACGAAACTATCCCAGGTCATTTTCCACGTATTCCACAACCCATAGATCAAATCACGCCAGAGCTCGATATTGATTGGAGCCTTCGAGCAATCATCCTTTTCGATCGATCTATCACACCAGTTCAAAGTTAGGAGGGCCTTCTTTGCCTTAGATTCACAAGTTCCACTAGTGCGTATTGAAGACATTAGATTGCCTAACTAGTTTGTCTGCATCCCATACATATTCCATCCCCACCGGCTATCTTGGCACGACCTCGGGAGGTCGGGTGTGAGGAAGAGTTACTTGTAGATTCCCATGCTCGCTTGTCACTTTTCCATCGTACAAAATTGGTGAACCCGACGTGAACCATTTTACTTTCTGCTCTGGAGTCAGATTTCTACTAGTTCTTTCAAATCAAACGACTCTTTCATCTTTATTACCTCATTAGCTTTCACCACCTCTTCGCTCCTTCCCATTATTCTGCGGGTATTCATATACCCCCCGAATATGTCGGGATTCGATGCACATGGCAGACCCCTCTTGGGTCTTGAGGCATACTACGCCCAATGAATAGGCAATCCTCACCCTCACCACTCGCATGGGGTGACAACTACTCACCAACCGGTTGTCAACACAAACTCCAAGGATCGAGATCGATCACGCCCTTCCAAATAGAGGAGTTGGGACAACTCGCTCAAACGCAACAAACAGAGCCTTCAGGCTCAAACAATATGACGTTCACAGGAGAATCTAGTTCGTCTCCTTAGGTACTACTTAGACCACAAATTAGTAGACAATCAGACCCATACCTGGGTTTAGACGATGAACATTCGGTACGTTATGCCAGGAACGACCAACGTTCTCGAAGTATGTACCCACCTATAGGAGGTTTACAAACACAACCTGAAATCTCTTTCCAAGAAAATACCTCCATACCACGTCATATAGGAAATGCCCTCGGGGAAACTTGGCAGGGCAGCGATCAGTTCATAGCAGGATATCACATGCCTAAGCAACACCATGATATACAACAAACGCCGTCAAGGCAAAGTATTGTGACTTCACCAAATGAAGTCATTTCAGCTCTAGTAGAAAAGGTTAGGGAGTTAGAACTTACCCAAACAGGTCAAAATTCTCAATTCATGCAAGCAGGAAGTTCCAATCCTCCACACCATCCTAGCCAATTAGACCTCCTCACCGGAGTAGGCACGTTAGGCATGACTCCTCAGTATTCACAACAAACACCAACTAGACCCACCATCTCTAACACTGTTCCTCCCGGTCTAGTACAAAACAATCCATTCCTGGACAATACCCCGTCATACTTAAACATGTACTCCAAATCACCACAAGGGGATATGTTCTCTGTTAGGAATTATTATTAGTTCTCACATTATTATAAAAGTTAGATTATAATTATGTTGAGTTGATATTACAATTGTTATAATATATTGTTTTAACAATATATTATTTTAGAGATTTTTTGTTGTACCCATAAAGTTATAAACGGGTAAGTGGTTTCTTGACTTTCCTATTTTATAGAAGTCAGTTTTCCTATGTATATGGCTATTTAATAGCTTTATGTATGTAATTCGAAAGGCTGAATACAATATCAATTTATATTTTTTTTGATGAATCACGCCGCTCTTAGATTTGGTATCGTGAGCGATGGCTCCCTCGAGTATTGTGAGGGCTTGATTGTTCCTTTCTTGTTTAGGTTACGTATTATGAGAGATTCATTTTATTAGTTTTTCACGTAGGTAATAGTTTATAGGTAGTTTATTGCAACTGGATGAGAGAAGTGTGTATGCGGCCTGATCCAGTTATATCTATTACGGAAGTGGGTTCGAAGTGGTTTGACATTCTGATCCTACGTATTGGAGCATTCTGTCTGCGATTTGAATCATTCTGCGTGCATAGTTGTTTGTGTGTATTTCATCACGCTCACACTTTTCCATCAGCGCATCAGATCGACCGATCCCTACGTATGTCCCACATTGCGTTGCGTGCCATTTTTTAATTGTGATTAGATTTATTGTTGTTTTGGGCATTTTTGTTTTTTTGCCGTTTTTGGACATACCGAAAAAAATCACAAGGAAAAGAAAAAAATTGCCATTTTTGGAAAGGGTCTCGGAAGTTGGACTTAGAACTTAAAAGTGTCATATCTTTCACCTCGTAACTCAGATTGAGGTGATGTTTTTTTTTGAAAATGTATGTTTTTTCAAGATCTTTGCATTGATTATATGCTTTTTTGCATGCTAGACCAATTTTTTATTTTTGGAAAATATTTCAAAAATTATATATATATGTATTTTTAAAAAAATAAAAATTTGTGTCACTTTTGTCTAGAGCACTTTCGACTAGGTGCGCGACGTCCATAGTGAGGGGGTGCATTATTTACCAAACCGACACCCAAGAGAATTGTAATATGAGCCTGAAAAGATAAATTTGCTTCCAAGTAGCAAACTAATGGAGGAGGAAGGAGGCTCGATATTGGAGGTCGAGCAACCTCTCTCGTCGATCCACCAATGATGGGGCCGGAGAATGATTTGGTGGCACAAGTGTCCACGGTGTGAGTATATGATTTTTAGTGTGGTTTCCATTTTCTCACAGTGCTTCCATTGCATAGTGTTCTGTTTTGTGTGGTATTTGATGGATGTTGGAAAGAAAGTTGTGTTGGAGTGCGATGATGTCGCCAAGTGATCCTCTCGATCGACTTGGTCCTCTCTACTCGCCGATTTCGCTGGAAGATGGTCACTAGAAGAATACGTTCACTAGCATTAGTGACCATGTGCAAAGAAGACCTAACTAGCAAGATCCATTCAGAGTATGTTCTTCGATGCGTTTGCTTGCTTATTAGTATCTATATGTGTGGAATTTCACATTGTGGGGGAATACATACCAATGTTCCATTCCCATTCGCATTCCAAAACGACTTAGTCAAGGAAAGCTTCCGAATCGGCGGGCAGCTTTTCTATGCCTTCTTCGAGATCGAGTGGCAACAATCAAAGACAAAGACTACAATTAAGAACATTACGATTCTTATAGGAAGTAATGTGAAATCTTTTCTCGTATATCTTCTATTGTGTTGTTTTTGAGATATGCATGTTGTGTTTCCTACATAATTCCCTGATGTATAAGCATAGTGGTGAACAGTAGCACCAGAGTAAGTCAGTTCATGGATCTTGAAAGGGTTTGTGGGAGGATCCGTAGAAAACCACACGAGGTCGATAAGTTGATGAGGTTCCCTGTCACTTCAAGGTTTGTGGTAAGCCTTTAAAACCATGGAAGGAGCGAGCCTTTCTTTTGGATCAAGGTCATGAGTTTTCAAGAAAAAACTGGACATGCCACACATATAAGAAATGGGTGAGCATACCGCAGAGGAGTGTGTGAATGTTTTTCACCATGCTCGCACACCAAGGGGGAATGTTAGGAATTATTATTGTGCTCACATTATTATAAAAGTTAGATTATAATTATGTTGAGTTGATATTACAATTGTTATAATATATTGTTTTAACAATATATTATTTTAGAGTTTTGTTGACCCATAAAGTTATAAACGGGTAAGTGGTTTGTTGACTTTCCTATTTTATAGAAGTCAATTTTCCTATGTATATGGCTATTTAATACTATTTTTGTATGTAATTCAAAAAATCCATTCGAATACAATATCAATTTATATTTCTTTTGTTACTGTCAGTCACCTTCTTCGATATTCTCCTCTCCAAAGATGTTTGCTCAAACACAGGTGTTTCCTTATGCCCCTACCAACGCATACGCTACGCCATATCAACAACCCATTCCACCTCCGCTCCCTCAGCAAGTACCATCAATGGTCGAAACCTATGCGATAGGGACTTATTCAGAATATTTGAAAGAGCCCTTAGATTTCACCATACGAAGCGTCATGCTTCCAAGACCTCTTCCCAACTTGCCCAAATACAAAGGTGAGGGAGATCCAAATGCACATATCAAAGCTTACGCTATAGCCATTCGAGAACTACTCCCATGGGATGGGGTTGTTGCTAAGATATTCCCAAAAACCCTGGAAGGCATCACTCTCGATTGGTATTATAGAATACCTGAGGCTTCCATCCATTCGTTCAAGCAGCTCGTGTCAGAATTCATCAAGGCCTTTGACATGAACAAATTATTAAGGATAGGAATCAGGGAATTCTTACACATCAAGCAAGAACACAACGAATATGTTGCCCATTTCATCCAAAGGTGGCGTACAGTTCTTTATTCTTCGGAAAGTGCTCCAAACATGGATCAAATGGAACTATGTGATTTATTCCTTCATTCTCTTAGCAGAGAGGTGAAGGAAGAAGTCCAGAAGTTCCCATTAAGAACTTACGATGAAGTACTTGAGAGTGCTCTTCGAATAGATCAAGCAATCAATTGATAGTGGTCGCAAAACATATGGAGTAAATGGGAGGTTAATCACCTCCAACCAGAACACTACAACTTATCCTACTACCATGAAACGTCAATCAAGGACCTAAAATCCTTAATAAAAATCGGGGTGTAACAACGGATGGAGTAACCGATCAGCCTAAGAAGGTAAATGTAGTCAATACTCCATCACAAATAAACAACCAACGAAACAACAACTTTACCCCGACAATCAACGCAGTGGATTTTAATCATCCACAACAACAACAACAACAATGGTGAAACCTTATACAGGGTTCAAGCCAAAACTCAACTGGTTATCAAAACCAGAATCAAGATCAAAAACGGCAAATGCAAAACTTTGATAGGCAACGGTTTGATCAAAATTTTGGGCCACAATACGCACCAAATCAACAAACTAGGAATTACAATCCTAATTCATATTGTGGTTTCCACAAAATTCAAGGCCACGACACTAGAACGTGCCGTGACTACAATAAATTCATGCAACGCTTGCCAGAAGAACAAAGACAACTTTTCATAGACATGTTTTTGGCAGATCCTATGTCACCGGCATCAAATACTTTTTCAGGGGCAGTTTCCCCTCAAAATGCACCCCTCAAGATCTTCAATGATCCACTCCCAAATCACAATAATAACAAGTTAAATCTAAGTGGGACAAACAAGGGTGTAATAACAGGAAACAATGATCATGAAGCCTCGACCTCGCTAAATCCATTAGTTGCGCCACAACTAGGAAGTCAGCCATGGCCTAAGGTAGTCGGTTTAGTAGAGTTAGACGCCGAACTACCCATCGAAGCTGTAACAAGGACACGAGAGTATTTCTCTCAGCCAAGTCCAAGCCACCTGCCAGAGACGGATAACATCCAACAAATCGTAGCAAAACCTGTGGGTGCCTATGATTTAATTAATGACCTAACAAAAACCTTCTCGCACATCTCCTTTTTGGATTTATTAAAAAATTCCCCTGCTCACAGGGCTACTCTTTTAGAGGCATTAGGTTTGGGCCATTTAATTAACATCACTCCACCTCCTGAAACACAGGTAAATCATATAGACTTTGATGTTCATCCTCCAGGGCAGGCAGATATGGATGTCGAATTCATATTTGAAATAAACAAAATGCCAACAGATGCTGAGATTGCACGCCGAGGTGATCCAGCCTTACATTTGCAAGTATGGGTTTATAACAACTATGTGAAATGCGCAATGGTTGATGATGGGGCGGCAGTTAACATAGTCCCCTTCTCTTTCCTTCAAAAGCTAGGGTATGGAGAAACGAATTGTTCCACAACTCGAAACACACTAAGGGGCTATGATAGCCTTAAAGCCACCTCGGTTGGAACTATAATATTACCGGTCACCTTAGGACCCAAAACCATCTTGACTGAGTTTTATATTATAGATCGGGAAACTAACTATAATATGATCCTCCGACCATGGATACACCGCATGAAGGCAATCCCTTCTATGCTATTTCAAGAAGTAAGGTTTTTACACTTAGGAAAGATATTTGTAGCCAAAGGTGATCCAAAACCATTCGATGTACACCTAGCTGACTTAAAGAAAAGACCAGGCGTGCACTCGGAGTTTGAACTCCCAACAAACCAACTTAATAAACCTACCGATGCAAAACCAAAAGAAAAGTTGGTACCTATGACAGATCTTGAAACTATGAGCCTAGCCAAGGCAACCCCAACCCCAAAGATGAGGCTAACACTGTAGAAACAATATCATTAGGAACTACTACAAAAATCGTTGAATTAATAGAACAAGATCTACCAATGTTCTTACCATTTGATTCTGTAGGCGTGGGATATTCCCTGGGTGTCGGTTCTCTCCCAGCAGTAGATCTCTGCATGGTAGAGGTAGAAGATGTTAACACAACAAATATCCCAACATCTATACTCCCAGCTAAATATTGGACTCTCCATTTTGATGGGGCTAGATGTCGTTATGGAGCTGGGGTAGGTATAATCCTTACTTCTCCCGAGGGAAAGTCCTACCATTTTCCTTTAAACTAAATTTTGAATGCACAAACAATGGCGCTGAGTACGAAGCCCTCCTCCTTGGCCTCATCTTAGCTAAGAGAATCGGTGTTGATAACATCAGAGTCTTAGGAGACTCACAATTGGTAGCAAACCAAGTCTCTGAGATATATGAAACCAAAGCCGAGCACTTACAGCTTTACAAAACAAGCTGTGTTGAATTTAAGCAAGGAGTTTGACTTCATATCAATTGAAGCAATCCCGCGAGAGAAAAATCTTCTCGCTGATTCAATAGCAACTTCAGCATCACGTTTTACTCCAAACAGTAAGTTAGAGGATACCCGTTTCATAGTATCCCTTCGTGATGAACCATTGATAAAAACAATGACAAATTCTCTTTTAAACGGAAATGAAAACAAATCTACTATCCTAGACCACATTGATAGTGATATGGCCACTCTGAATTACTTAAACACCTATGCGGCATTACATCTCTCCTATCATATGATAGATTTGTCCTTAATCCCACATTCGTCTTCCTACTTCGGAAATCCCATGATGGAGCTTCCCTCACAAATGGAACCTAGCATATACACAGTAGAAAATGGGGACGATTTGGATTTACCTCCAGCCCCACCTGAGTTTGAAGAAGGTAATGCCTCTTTAATCGAAGAAACAATTGATGTTAACATCGGAATGGAAGATGAACCAAGGATATTGAAACTAGGATCCTCGTTAACCCCAGAAGAAGTAGAAATACACACTCGGATCCTCAAAGAACATCAGAAGGCGTTTGCATTTAATTATAAGGAAATGACAGGGGTTGCACCCCACATTGTGGTGCACAACCTCGTCACTAAATCAGATGCAAAACCAATTAAACAAAAATCGAGACCAATGAAACCCAAAGTAGCTCTCATGGTAAAAGAGGAGGTAATGAAACTCCTCCAAGTAGGATTCATCAAACCAGTCGATTACTCTCAATGGGTATCTAATATCGTTCCCGTTCTAAAAAAATGGAAAGATACGCATCTGCATAGACTTCCGAGACATTAACAAAGCATGTCCTAAAGACGACTTCCCGTTACCATCCATTGATGTCATTGTTGATGCAACAACTGGATTTGAACTTTTGTCTCTCATGGATGGATTCTCGGGATACAATCAAATCAGAATATCTGAACAAGATCAAGCTAAAACCACGTTTATAACTCCTTGGGGAACTTATTGCTATGTTGTTATGCCATTTGGTCTCAAGAATGCTGGTGCTACATACCAGCGAGCTATGACATATATATTTCATGATCTAATTCATAAAATCATGGAATCCTACGTAGATGACTTGTTGGCTAAGGCCAAGAAGCGTTGTGACCATCCGGAAGTACTTCGCATCATTCTTTCACGTCTGATAGAATACGGAGTCACGCTAAATCTAGAAAAATGCGTCTTTGGTGTAACAGGAGGGAAGCTCCTAGGTTACATCATATCGTCACGAGGGATAGATGTTGACCCAACCAAAATTTAGGCTGTCCTCGAAATGGTCCCACCTTCGAATGAATCTGGAATCAGGTCATTTCTCAGAAAACTTGGTGCAATCCGGAGATTCATCCTGGACTTAAGTTTCGCCATCCATCCAATCAACAATCTACTCAAGAAAGATTATAGTATTGATTAGACCGAAGATTGCAATGAAGCTTTTGATGTAGTTAAGCATTTTCTTGTTATCACCACCTACGCTAATGCCACCTAAGCTAGATCACCCGTTAATTTTATACTCATGAGCTACCAATGTCTCGCTAGCCTGTATGCTGGCTCAAGAAGATGATGACAAGAGAGAACGTGTGATTTATTTCATTAGCCAAACGTTGCTCGACTATGAAACACATTATACACAAGTAGAATGAGAATGCCTCGCCATAGTCTTTGCAACCAAACGCTTAAGACATTATATGCTAAATCAAGAAACAAGGGTCATGGTAAAAACAGACCATTTACGAACTTTTCTCACGCAAGGGTCCTTGTCTAAGAAGGCTGGACGTTTTATAACCTTAATGGGAGAATTCAAATTAACATTTGTAAATCAGAAATCCGTTAAGGGACAAATCATCATGGATTGGTTAGCTGATAACCCATTAGATGGAGGCGATCTAGTAGATCTGGATTTTCCAGATGAGTGCATATACTACATTGAAACTAGACCTCCTATCTCTGAGTGTCCCTGGTACACTGATATCATTAATTATATCATGGACCATACATATCCAGAAGGGGCTACACCGCAACATAGAAGGTGGTTACGCATTATCGTAGCAAAATACGTCATTATAGAGCAAGTGCTCTATCGGAAAGCATTCGATGGAATGCTTCTAAGATGTGTCGACACGGAAGAATCCAAGAAGATTCTCCATGAATCTCACAAAGTGGAATGTGTGGAGGCCACACTGTGGCCATGCCACCACTCATAAAATACATCGAATGGGCTATTTTTGGCCCACTCTAGAACACGACGCAGTAGAGTTTGTACGCAGGTGTCATAAGTGCCAAGAGTTCTCCCATGAGATCCACATGCCGGCACAAACTCTACAACCAATCGCGACTCCATGGCCCTTTTCTACGTGGGGCCTAGATTTAATAGGGAAATTCTCTCCCTCATCTACAGATGGCCATAATTTCATAATCACGGCCACCGAATATTTTACCAAGTGGGTAGAGGCTATGCCTCTTACTACTGTACCGGGTTCTGTAATCGCCAAGTTCATTTTGAACCAAATCATTTGTAGGTATGGTATCCCGCAAATCATTATCTCAGATAATGGAACTTCTTTTAAGAATGACGAAGTTTGTGAATTGTGTAATAAATTTAAAATAAGCCATCATATGGCTTCCTTGTATTACCCTCAAGCCAACGGACAGGCTGAAGTGACAAATAAAACACTAAAAGCCATTCTCCTTAAAACGGTGAAAGAAAACAAATGAGATTGGCACTTGAAGTTATATCCGGCCTTATGGGCCCACCGAACCTCAATAAGAACACCAATGGGAGCAACTCCTTTCTCACTAGTATTTGGGGCAGAGGCAGTTCTCCCACTTGAGGTTGAAATACCCAGTCTCCGTATTTCATTACAAGGGATTCTGGATGAAGACGCTTACAGAGAAGCACATCTCTCCCAACTAGAAAGCCTAGATGAAGCTAGGTTAGATGCTGAACAATGGCACAGAGCCTATGCTGACCGGATGTGCCGGCAGTATAACAAGAAAGTCTATGAACGCGACATATATGAAGGTGATCTAGTTCTAAGGCTAGACAACCGGATCGACAAGAAGACCGGCGAAGGAAGGAAGTTCCGCCCAAATGGTTGGGCCCATACCGAGTCATGAAGGACTATGGAAATGGTGCATACCTCTTATGTACGCTGGAAGGTGAGGAATTTGGTGAAAAATGGTCAATTCCCTACACCTCAAGCGGTTCTACGTATAAGCAACTAGCACTATTTATAATTACATTTACATTGCATCTTCATATAGATTAAGATCATTTTGTCCGCTTGTTTCGTACACAAATTGTGATCAAGGATTTTGTTCTCAAAGCAATTCATTACAAACTCATGATGTTGTTGGCATAAACACTCTAATCATACTTCTCCATTTTCATGATATCATCAAACTATCTCAGAATCATTTTATCAAATAAAGCTAGATATGACAAAGTCTTAACGGTAACCATGCCAAGATCTGCAGGTTTATTCTCACTTTTGGTTTCTTCTTAGGATAGGTGTCTTGCCTATGGTCTGTTCTAGAAGCTTCATGGTGTCACATCTATCCCATATGTATATCTCTTTGGAAATAAGCACATACTGACATTTTACTCAAGTAAACAAGTCAAATATTGATCAAACAGAAAATTTTAATTTTACACATTTTTTGCCCCACCAACCTTTGGTGATGAGCTTGTGTCTCTTACTAGTGACGTAGGGTTGGGAAAGGATGGAAATGCCCTTACTCACCTATGCTTTTCCCATGGTGATAAACCCACGCTTCTTACTAGTAGCATGGGGCAAAGTGTAGGGGGTCCTCTTGACAAACAAATGCAAAAGGTCATAAGCAAACAATTCAAATCTCGAAGTCTTTGAGTCAAAAACAAATGAATCAGATGTCCAAAATTCCAAAAGAGTTCAAAATCCTAAAAACCCAGATTTTGTCTACCATGTGGCCATCTAAGGATCTAAGTCTAGATAAACCGCAAAGCAAGTTGCATCCAAAACTATGAAGTCACTCGAGTGGAGTGGGCTTGTGGTATCCTAATTTGGTTCGCCAAAGCTTTGTCTATCTTTCATCAATATCATTTCAACACATCTCATAACTTGCGCCCTTCCCAACTCTCGGTGATGAGCCCTCGCATCTTACTAGTTGCGTGGAGTTGGGGGTAGGGGCAGGTTTATCTGCTCATCATACCGGTTTATATTCATCACTTTGCCAAAACAAATATGAAGTATCCAAAATTGCTTACAGAAACTAAGATTCAAAATCACATTATATCTACATTATCATATATCAACATCATGAAATACAAAAGGAAAATAAACACTTGCATCATTTTTTCTCCATTGCATACATTTTAAAAGAGCATACAAGTATAAACATCATAATCTACATGAGGAAACTAGAAAAGAAGCAAAGCCATAAATGCCAAAGGTTTGATCCAAAAAGAATAAAATATATATATATATATATATATATAATGATCAACGTTTCTGTACAATGCCATCATGCACTAAGCATGGTCAAAACGCTCAAAGAGCCCGGGATATACAAAAGAATGTATCATACAAAATCTAGGAGAGCCAATTGGCTTCTCAATCCCTACGAGACCCCTCTGAAGGCGCACGCCCACGCCTAGGACTCTAGCTATGCCGGCGCTCTGAGTGCATGGAGGGCTCAGGATCCCGAGGGGCAGCCGCAGTCTCACCACGAGAATGGCTCCTCATCAAGCGCTCGGCCGTCCTATACCCCGCTAGCTCCGTGCGGAGAGTCGATACCATCCTGGCCACATGCCAGACTAGGGAAAAGATGTCAAGTGTCTACCAGCTGCTGAGGGCTCCCCAACATCTACAGACAACTCTGTGTGGGTCCTCTCCATGGGGATCATCAGGGTATCAGTACATACCCTGCGAATCAAGTCCCGCCACTCATCGGTAGTCTCTACAAACAAAGGAGAAAACAAATTAGAAACCAAACAAGAGATTAGAAATACAAGATAAATAAAAGGAGAGATAGTAACTAAGGAGATCCTAACTAAAAACAAACATTAAAAGGAGAGAGGGTAACTTACTCGGATCACCAGGCCTCCAGGATGGATCTATAGGATCAGCACCTGCCACGGATGCCGCCGCCGACCGAGGGGGCTGCTCCTGTGACTCGGAGCAATGTAGCACCCCGCAACGGACTCATCCTCCCCGCCATGGCCCTGGGAGAGTGGCTCCTCTGAAACCCAGAGTCACTCTCTCGCACTCGCTCGCCCTCTCCACGCATGATATATCCCGAGTGTCATGCCACTCAGATCACCGTCCTCCTCGGCCTCCTCCTCTCTGTCTCCCCCGTAAACTCCTCGACTCGGAGTCTACCTCAATGGGGTCATCGCGCTATGGGCAGGACCCGCGGAAATCTCAAGCAAGGGTGCCCGAGGCGCACCGCTCTCCCTCCGCACGCACTACTATCCTCCCGGCTGCAATAGGAACGCCAGAGTAACCACTGTCCAACCCCGGCCTCTAGGCCCCCCGGCCTCTTGAACCGATTCAGTATATGGGCGCTACTGGGGAAGCATACCCATGTATGGTAGGCCAAACCGCCGAGGAACTGGCCAAAGGGGTGCATCTCCACTCGCCCCACTCTATCAATAAGCTGCCCTGCGTGGAGCAGAAATCAAAGTAAGAGCCCTCGCCCATATACCGCCATAGTCTCGATATGGTGTGGCCTCCATGTCAAAGCAGTAAAGAGAAGCAATCGGCCGATGAGGTGCTCGGAGCACCGACATATCGTCCATCTAGCTGCCCTCACAGCTCCGGGATCTGCCACCTCTACACCTCTGCCGTAGGGGATGAAGTGCTCATAGACCCAACTCATGACTAGGGTCGGGTGGCTCAAGGATGCCCTCAGTAAATGGACTACCCCGTATAAATCATGGTAGGTGGTCCAAGTATGTCTCGCTCTCCTGCATATATCCGGCCATGTCCCTCTATCTGTGCAATAATGGGGGACCAAGCAATATAACAATGTATCTCCTCCCTTGTCCCCGATCAGTCTCGAGGCAAGGATCCCCATGATAGCCTGGCGAAGTAAGGGGATGGGAAAACTAGGAATGGATCAAACTCTAACCCCCTTCTTCGACCCCGTGGAGATGACTGCATCTCCCATATGTGGCCCACTGTGCTATCTGGGCCCGTGAACCTGCTGTCTCAAGGGTGAGACGTCTCCCAATAATCGGGACCCCCAGAATGCGATAGACATCCTCCAAAGTAATGGTCCACTCACCGCGGACCCCTGGTAATCGGAAGGTGTTCCGATCAGCATCCCAATATGAGAACAAGTCACAAAGAATGTGACTGGAAGGAGCAACGTGGGGCACGCGTGAGATGCGTAGTATCCCGGCCCTCTGAAGAGTGTCCTCCTCATCCTGTGAAAGGGCATCCAATACTCCTGGGAGCCAGTCACACTCCCTCTCTTGGCTCCACCAGATATACTCCTCTCTCACCTGCATACACCCAAAAACACACAAAACAGAGCAAGTTAGCATCCGAATAATACTGGAAAAATCATGAAAACATGTAGAAATGCTAAAAATGCAAAAAACAATCTCAAACAGATGTTCTTTTGGCATTCTGTGCAAAACCGCCGCCCTGAGCAGGAGGCGGTTTTGTAAACCGCCTTAAGGGTGGGTCGTGTAACCGCCGCCCCGCAGGGGCGGCGGTCCGGGTGAGGCGGCGGTCGTGGCCCGAAAACCCACGTGGGTTTTTAAACCTAAAAAGCCCAAAAATGACAAAACAAGACCATTTTAACTAAAACAAGGCCTACCCAGTAGGCCCCCTAGATGGACCTTTTAACACTAACATTTTCAAAAATTACCCCCCCATGACAAAGATTTTAGCATTTCAAAATTAAGGGGGTAAAAAGGATAAATTGAAGAAAACTAACCTGTGATCTCGCGGGTCGATGTTCCGCTCATGGAGGCATGATCACTATCCCATCATGGACGTTTTGACTCTACTCACGCAAGAAACCGTCACCGTGGGTTCCAGAGCTCAAAATCAATCAAATCAACTCGCGCAAATGAATAGGAAAATGGGCCCACTTTCATATATATAGCACCCTGATTCGCATTTTAAATGCCTTTTTCACAGGTTTGGAGCACCGACGGAGGTAAGTTCTTATCCCCGCACAAATGGTACATTCTCATTTCCTATTATTTTAGCATTTATTTTCCAAACTATTGTGTCTATCTGCACTTGAGTTCTCTTTTCATTTTTTGCAGGTAGCGGGAATTTTGGACGGCGTCATTTCAACACACGGACGTATCAGGTATAACTTCTAACTTCCCATTTCGGGACCGCCATACTCGGACCCACCGTTTTACGCCTCTTCATGGCTAAAACGCTTCTCCGAGGGGGCAATATGTACGTACCCAAAATTGTAAGGTATTATATTGCCAAAACAACGTAACAGTGCCCCAATGATGATACAGGTCTCCTCGCAAGGTGTTCAGGATCCGGAAAAGATCTCCAAGTGTGCGTTAACATCCCGCATGCCCCGCTTAGCCCCCGCGTGCTTTTTTTTCCCTTTCCCCTCTTTTCTTGGCCTTCTCTTCAGTGATGAAACCGCCACCCTACCTGGGTGGCGGTCTCGTGACCGCCGCCCGAACAGGTGGCGGTCTCAGTAACCCGCCCCGCTCGTGGTGGCGGCGGTCCTTTACATTTTCCAGAAAGCTCTTTTAACACGACTCACGTAATTTCAACGTTTTACCAGCTTTCTTTCACCGCCATAAGCTTGCATTTATGATTCTGGTTCCCTGGAATAGTGTTTTGCCATTATTTATAGTTTAAGAGTTCTATTTGGTTTTTACCTTGGGTAAATGCAAATGCTATAAATAGTTGGCTTGTGCTCAAGCAAATGGCCCCTCAAATTTGCCTCTGAATTTCTCTTTGCAATAGATTTAGTTTTCATTTTTCTTAGAGTTCTTAGTTTCTTTCATTGCATGCCTAGTTAGTGTTGTTTTGTTGTTAGGAAGCCACATATCCATCTTGTGCAAGTGTTGTTGACATTTTATCCAATCCATTGGAGTAGAATAGTTTGTTTTCAATAGGAAGCCATTAAAGTTAGGGTTTTGTTCTTCAAATAGATAGTTTTGTGTTTCGACGTTTCATGTTGCATGACTCGCAATAAATCCCGCTAGGAATTGCATAAGCCAAGCTCTGTACTCTTGCGCTATCCCTCTCCTACTCGCATTGTATTCAGTCTGTATCTTGAGCTGCCTTTATCCCAATATCTACTTCTGTTGATGCTAGCATTACACGCTTTTCTGGATCCACGTGAACACGAAGGAACGAGGAGATCACACTGAGGGGACAAGATCACACACACCATCGGATTCGCCACTGTTCTGCAGAATCCAGGTTCTAGCTTTCAAAGTTCTAGTTAGAAACATATCAAATAAAGTAGCCAATCACTTTATTTCAGTCAATTCTACTCTCGATATTGCTAGGGAAGCTGTGGGGATTGATAGTTTCTGAGAAACTATGATTCACTCCTCACTTCTGAGGTAGGATCGAGAGCCTTGCAAATAGATTAGATCAATTATTTCATTGTTTAGAATAGATCTACAAATTGCACAGACAAATAGCTATACTCGGTTATTTTGTTTGTTTTAAATTGTTATTTTAGTCAATTCTAGATATGTTAAATAGTTACTCTTTTAGATTCATTCGAATAGTTCATCAGAAAATACAAAAATAGAGAAATCATATATGTTATAGATATATTCAACGTAGTTAAATTTCATTTTTGCTAGTAGTCTGTTTTTTACATTGTTACTTTTGTATGACAATCACGGGACCTAGGGAGCCCAGAGAATACGTATTCGAGCCAATCGTGCCCCAGCCCAATCTCATCACATAGCAATAACTGATATAGATCAAAATATTAGGATCCAAGTCTTCCGAACAATGGTAAGCTTGCAACAAATCAATTCCCAGTTGAGTGGGTTAAACATAGAAGACGACCAAGCGCACACGTTTTGGTCGAATCAACCAAACTACAGATTACCCTAGGTAACATCCATATGACTGTAGAAGGGCTTGAAAGAGAACAAATCTTTGGTTGTGATCCTTTGGTCCCACAGCCAGACGCAGGAGACACTCTTACAGATATAGATACCAGCTTAAGAATTCAGGTTGCACGAACGCCTGTAAGATATTATGAGAAAATCACACAGTTATTGATTCTAAATATAGAAGCTGAGAAAGCATACGATTACTGGATACTAGGGATTAGGGGTTGATTCCGCACATGACCATAGCAGGACCACAACAACTACGAGTCTACGGTTGCGATCCACAAATCCCGCAACCCAACGAATCCGTAAGTACATCAGACATAGACACTGGCCTACGCACACTAGTATTCAGATCTACCCCACTTCCACCTATCATCATCGAACAATTATCCTTGCTAAACACAACAGCTAACAAAGCTAAGGAGTTCTGGACTAGGCCAGAGAATCATCCATAGAGTCAACTATATTTACCATCCACCATATGACCTTATCTGGAGACATACATGAAACTATCCCAGGTCATTTTCCACATATTCCACAACCCATAGATCGAATCACGCCAGAGCTCGATATTGATTGGAGCCTTCGAGCAGTCATCCTTGCGATCGATCTATCACACCAGTTTAGGTTAGGAGGGCCTTCTTTGCCTTAGATTCACAAGTTCCACTAGTGCGTATTGAAGACATTAGATTGCCTAACTAGTTTGTCTGCATCCCATACATATTCCATCCCCACCGGCTGTCTTAACGACCTCGGGAGGTCGGGTGCGCGAGGAAGAGTTACTTGTAGATTCCCACGCCGCTTGTCACTTTTCCATCATACAAGAACGCCTCTTTAATCGAAGGAATGATTGATATAAACATTGGGACAAAGGAGGAACCAAATTTTTTTAAGTTAGGATCTTCTCTAACTCCGGAGGAAATAGAGATACACACACAAATTCTCAAGGAACATTCAAAATATTTTGCGTTTAGCTACAAGGAAATGATGGGAATTGCTCCTCACATTATAGTTCATAATCTCATCACTAAACCAGATGCTAAGCCTATTAAGTAGAATTCAAGGCCCATGAAGCCCAAGGTGGCTCTCATGGTAAAAGAAGAAGTGATGAAACTCCTGCAGGTGGGGTTCATCAAACTAGTTGACTACTCATGGTGGGTATCCAACATTTTCCCGTTCTCAAGAAGAATGGAAATATCCATTTGCATTGACTTTCGGGATATTAACAAAGCATGTCCCAAGGATGATTTCCCACTACCATCCATCGATGTTATTATTCGATGCAACAATTGGCTATGAGTTGTTTTCCCTTATGGATGGGTTTTCTGGATACAACCAAATCAAAATCTCTGAGGAAGATCAGACCAAAACCACATTTATCACTCCTTGGGAACTTATTATTACACAGTCATGTCATTCGGACTTTAAAATGTAGGAGTAACTTACCAATGGCCATGAATTACATATTCCATGATCTTATTCATAAGATTGTGGAATCTATGTTGATGATCTCTGGATAAGGCTAGAAAGTGCTTTGATCACCTTGAAGTGCTTCATGTCATCCTCTCCTATCTAATCGAATACGATGTCACTCTAAATCTGGAAAAATGTGTGTTTGGTGTGACGGGAGGAAAATTATTGGGGTACATTATCTCCTCACGAGGGATTGATGTAGATCCAGCCAAAATCGAGTAGTATTGGAAATGATCCCACTGTTAGATGAGTTTGGCATTAGGTCTTTTCTCATAAATCTCGGTGTAATCCAAAGGTTCATCCCTGATTTGACCTTTCTATTCATCCAATAAATAATTTGTTGAAGAAGGATTTCTACAATGATTGGATGGAAGAGTGTAATGAGGCATTTGAGTTAATCAAATGATTCTTACTATCCCCTCCCACACTCATGCCTCCTAAGTCAGATCACCCCTTAATCTTATATTCACAGGATATAAATGTCTCATTGGCTTACATGCTAGCTCAAGAGGATGATGATAAACGAGAGTGTGCGGTCTACTTTATCATTCAAATGTTGCTCAACTATGAGACATGATATACTTAGGTAGAGAAAGAGTTCCTTGCCATAGTTTTTGCAACAAAGTGGTTAAGACACTACATGCTTAATCAAGAAACAAGAGTCATTGTCAAGACAAATCATTTTGAAAATTTCTCACACAAGGGTCCTTATCTAAGAAAGTTGGACGTTTTATAACTCTAATGGGAAATTTCGAGCTAATGTTTATTTATCAAAAGTCTATCAAAGGACAAATCATTACAAAATGGATGGCTAAAACCCATTAGATGGAGGCAATCTAGTTAATTTGGACTTCCCTGATGAATGCATATATTACGTTGAAATCAAACCCCATTTTCCATGTGCCCATGGTACACTGACATTATTAATTTCATAGTGGATCATGTGTACCCTAAAGGGGAAACATCATAATAGAGAAGATGGCTACGTGTCATAGCCACTAAGTATGTGATCTTGGAGCAAGTGCTCTATCACAAATCCTTTGATGGAATGTTGCTAAGATGTGTTGATGAAGAAGAATTCAAGAAGATTCTTTATGAATCTCATAGTGGAGTATGTGGAGGTCACTTCAAAGGCCACACCACTGCTTAGAAGATACATTAGATGGGCTACTTATGGCCCATGTTAGAACATGGCACAATAGAGTTTGTGTGCAAATGCCATAAATGTCAAGAGTTCTCCCATGAGATCCACATACCGCATAAGCTCTGCAACCAATTACAACACCATGGCCCTTTTCCACGTGGGGCCTAGATTTGATAGGAAGTTCTCTCCCTCATCAACAAATGGCCATAACTTCATAATCACGGCCACATAATACTTTACTAAGTGGGTAGAGGCCATGCCTCTTACCACCATGTCTAGATGTGTAATTGCTAAGTTCATTCTGAACCAAATCATTTATAGGGGGTCCCACAAGTCATTATCTATGATAATGGCATGTCTTTCAAAAATGAGGAAGTACATGAACTGTGTGAAAAGTTCAAAATAAATCATCATATGGATTCTCTCTATTATCCTCAGGCCAATGGACAAGTTGAGGCTACAAACAAGACGTTAAAGTCCATTCTCCTTAAGACTATCAAGGAGAATAAACAAGATTGGCATTTAAAGCTCTTTCTGACCTTGTGGGCCTATCGAACATCGGTAAGAAATGATGGGGGAAACCCCCTTTTCTTTGGTATTTGGTGCAGAAGTGGTTTTACCACTTGAAGTCAAAATACCTAGTCTTATATCTCACTGCAAGGAATTTTGGGAGAAGAAGGCTATCGAGAGGCACAAATCTCTCAATTAGAAATCCTTGATGAAGCTAGGCTCAATGTTGAACAACGACATAATGTTTACACTGACCGAATGGCTTGGAAATACAACAAGAAAGTCTACGAGCATGAGATATATGAGGGAGATCTAGTATTAAGACTCGATATTGAATAAACAAGAAGACTGATGAGGGAAGGAAATTTAGGCCCAAGTGGTTGGGTCCATATCGAGTAATAGAAGACTACAAGAATGGGGCATATCACTTGTGTACACTAGAGGGTGAGGAATTTGGTGAATCCGTCAACTCTCTTCACCTAAAGAGATACTACACATGATCTATCAACATTTCCATATGTATATTACTACATCCGCATTGCATTTTCATTTGCTAGCTCATTTTGTAAAATTTGTAATCAAGGGACTTATTCTTACAGCAATTCCTAAAAACTTTTGAAAATATTGGCAAAACATTCAAATCATATCTCCTCAATTTTTCGTAATATCATCAATTGTTTCTAAATCATTTCATCAATTCAAGCAAGATAAGACAAAGCTTTGATAGTAACCATACCAAGGCCTGCATACTTGGTTCTACTCATAGTTTCTTCTAGATTAGGTGTCTTTTCCTATAGTCTATTCTAGAAGCTTCATGGTGTCACATCTATCCCATATACACCTCTTTGGAAATAAGAACATTCTAAACATTTTACCTAGATATATGTGTCAAATGCAAATCAACAAATTTTTTTATTTACACACTTCTTTGCCCCACCAACCTTCGGTGTTGAGCCCACGTCTCTTACTAGTGGCACGAGGTTAGGAAAAGGAGAGAAGTTCCCTTACTCCTATGCCTTGTCCTTGGTGATGAGCCCATGCTTCCTATCGGTAGCATGGGGCAAGGTGTAGGGGGTATTTACAAACAAATTAGAAAGTTAAAAGCAATTCATTCAATAAAGGAAGCTGTAAAATCATAAAACCAAAGCAAAGTGAGTTAGATGTTCAAATTCCAAGAGAGTTTAAAACCTTAAACCAGATTTTGTCAACCAAGTTGCCATCTATGGATCTAAGTCTAGATAAACTAGAAAGCAATTCACATTTTAAACTATGTAGCAAACTTGAGTAGAATGAGGTCGTAGGTTCTCAATTTGGTTTTGCCAAATCCTTGTCTTTCTCTCACCATTACCATTCAAAAAATTTGTATAACTTGCATCCCTTCTGGATCTCAGTGTTGAGCCCTCGCATCTTACTGGTTGCATGGGGTTAGGAGTGGGGCAAGTTCATTCTATTATCATATCACGTTTTCATCATGTTTTTCCAAAACAATAAGAAGTATCAAAAATTGCTTAAAGAAACTAAAGTTCAACATTACATTGTACTTGCATCATCATATATCAGCATTGCAAAAAAAATAAAAAGGAAATCATTCTGTTAGCATTCATCATCCATTGCATACATTTTGAAAAGTGTCAAAACCAAAAATTCTAAATATCTAGAGTGCACATGTGAATCAAACCATAAATGGAAGTCAAATCTATGAGACGAATAATGACCAAAAATATGTATATATATATATATCATAAGGAATAAGTTTGAGTACAATGCCATCACACACTAGGCATGGTCAAAAATGCTCACAATGAGCCCGAAAATATAAAAAAATCATATAAGTGCCTCACAAAATGGAAACAAAGTAATAATGGCTCAATAGCCTATTAGTCTCTGTGGGACCCCTGAGAAGGTTCACACCTAACTGGGCTCTTGCTATGGCTTTGATGATGTGAGTGCATTGAGTGGTGTGAGTCGATGAGAATGACCACTAGCCATGGTCTCATTGTGGCTCCTCCTCATCACTACTCTCTCCCTCTCATCCGCCTCGTAGCCTGCAACTCTGGTCTTTAGGTCCATAACCATCTCTTCCACCTTCCAGAGAGGTGAAAAACATCGGTGTGGTAGCCAACTTGCAAAGGCTGCCCCACATCCTCCAACAACTGTGCTCTCGTCTTCCCCATGGGAAGTAACAAAGTGTCCACGCAGACTTGATGAATAAGGTCTCACCACTCCTTAGTGTTCGCTACAAGACAGGAAATAATGGCGAGTTAGAAAATCAAAAATAAAAAAAAGAAAAGAGAAGAAATACTAGACATAGGATTAACATTTCTATCTAATGGAGTCAAGGAAAGAATGTCTACGTACTCAGATCCTGATGCATCCATGGGTGGTCGTCTAGTACTGCTATCGTGGGCACTAGGTGTGCCTCCTCTCCTCCGGAAGCTATGTTGACCCATGACGGATCCCTCGTCCCCTCCCTCATCTCGAGGAAGTGGGTCCTCTAAGACTAAGGTCTCCATCTCCACATCTTCCTCCTCCCACTCCATTATCAAGACATCTTGGGTGTCATGCCACTCAGGGTCATTCTCCTCCTCCTCCATGTGAGTTTTCCCACCATCCTTACCACCTAATTCCTCATCATCCGAATCACCACTAATCTCCTCCTCTCTGGTCTCCTCATCACCCAACTCCTCTCTAGTCTCATCTCCTGTCTCCTCCTCAAAATCAAAGTCTATGTATATCGGTGCCTCCTCCCCACTATGAGCAAAGATGTGGCCTCGATCTGGAGTAAAGGTGGACAAACGGAACCACCCGCCTATCGAGCATGGACAACATGCCTAACTATAATGGGAACTCCTAGAATCACCACTATCTAATCCAGATCTCCGCAGAGGTCCTTTCGGGCCTCCTTGACACTCTTGTACATGGGTGCCATAGGGGAAGCATATCAATGTAAGGAAGACCGAACTGCTAAGGAACTTAGTCAAATGGGTGAATCTCAACCTCCCCATCCTATCAACTAACTAACTAGTAGTGGTACAAGCTACCACTGTAGTCCCGTCCTATCCCCAACTCCTACCATGTCATGGTAGGGAGTGAAAACTAAGTCATCACTAGCCAATGAAGCCATTGGCTGATGTGGCCCTCTGAGCACTGACATCCTAGACCATCTGGCGGCCATGAAGAACCCTAGATCCTATACTGGAACTCCCCTCTAGTAGGGGTAATGCGCTCATACATCCAAATCATCACGAGTGTGGGATGGCTATGAGAGTGACTTTGTTAAATGAACCAATCACTTGGTATAAGTCATGGTAGGTGGTCCCAAGGATCTCAAGTCCCCAAGTATAAATGCATCCATGTGCCTCTATCTATGTGATGATAGGAGCCAAACAATATAACAATGTATCACCCCCTTTTCCCTATCAACCGCGAACTAAGAAAAATACCCATGATAGCCTTGCAAATAGTGGGGATAGGAGCGGTGGCAATAGATCAGACCTTCATACCCTTCTTTGATCCAGCTTCGACACCACAACATCACCCACATAATTTTCCTACAAGGTCCTCCTCCCAAGTATTGGAACTCTAAGTATGGTCGATACACATACTCTAATGTTTGCCACTCAGATTGAATGCCGACAATGCTCATAAGGTATTGTTGTTTTGTCCCAATATGAAAAAATTCATAAATAATATGTCGTGGGAGTAACTAATTTTTCCAAAAATCCTCCATATGCTCGCTTTTACCAGTCTATCGATCTGCTGAGTGAGTTGATAAGGATCTCGGGGAGCTCTATTTGAACAAACTTGTATGCCATTGAAATAATTATGAGAATAATCAATTTCACACACACAAATATATTTCTTCTCAATTTCTTCATACGAATAGATTCAAATATATAGGAATATGACTCCTATTATCTCTCCACCATTTTCTCACAAGAATATCCTCATGATATATTCTTTAGCAACATATATCTTGTTCTAATCTGATATGGTAAACTATTGTTTTATACACATCGCAATATTACATCAAACCAATATAGCTTAAATATGAGTTGGATACAACTCATTTACAATTGACCGATTATTTACCACATATAAATATTATTATCCATGTTAATATTAAATTCCTAACATTCCCCCTTAATGTTTATATGGTAACAAAAGAATGCCTCACACTTCCTTGTGCTTGCCACCTTTGAATCGCTCATGATCTTGGCACACACTCGAACGAAAGGTAGAAGAAGGAACACATCAACTTCTTATTGACCATGCCTTTCGTCGGGAACACATTTGGTTAAAGGATGGGAACATGCTCAAGAATCATATGCTTATCAACTGAATCACTCTAAGGAACACATTCGACCTAAAGGATGTGGGAACTCAAGTAGGAACACATTAGAGATTTTTTTTTTCTTCAATGGTTTATGAAAATGAGGCTAACCAAAACCTAGGTACAAATAGGAACACATGGCAAGGTCTACCTCATCAAGACTCATGATGCCCTGGAGAAATTGTGCTATTTGTTCTTTTTCACTATTTTTTGCATGGGAAATAGGAATAATCACATACACAATCGAAAAGCTGGAAATGGAACATTAGATCATGTTGATCATGTCCCCCTCAACATGAAATTTCCACTTATTGAAAACTACAAATAAAAACAAGCACATGGAAAACAACTCACACTCATTTTCAAAGGGATGCCAGAAAATGTCAAATTTGTATGTTGTCCAAAAGTGTTAAAATGTGACAAGAGTGTCGATGATTGACCAATCAAGCCTCCATAGGCCTTCCATCCTAAAGTGAATGATGTTGCTAACTCGGCGGATTTGGATATGGTCAATGAGATGCACATTGTTTATTATTCCCCCAAATGTGAAATCATTTATTTTCCGGACGTCGGGTACCACCGAAAATTGTCCGTAAGGCAATCGAGACATTTTTTACAACTTTTGACAATTCAAAAAATTGTGACACTAAATGACCTTGATGACATGACATTTTATAAAACTATTTATAAACCTAAAAATACCATGACATAAAAAAATGAATCACAAATAACCACTCTCACGAACTCAAATTAGATGACACTAATTTTGATATAGGCTCAACACGGATAATGAACAATAGACCACTTTTTTTTTTTGACAAAATGATAATGACTAAAATAATTTCCAATTTAAAAATGGATTTACACTCCAAATCTGTTATAACATTAGAGTGACATATACGACACAAATTAATGAGAGATTTTAAGAAGACAAACAAATAAGACTATTATGCAAAACCATGGACTATCTAACATCTACCGGTGACTGACACGAGGAATTTAGACCTGATACTAAAACAATTACAAGACACTTAGACTCACAAGACTCTGTAGAGACAAACAAATACGAATATTGGAAACTAAAATCGTATCTAGACTCACAATGAAATAAAGTCAAATACTCTGTAACTCACATGACTGACTGTTGTATGATGCAGAGCTGGGAAAATATTATTGGATGTAGAATCCTTTCAGGAATAATGTGCATGTCTCTATTGTGCAATCCGAACAGATACACAAGACGCGATTCAGAAGGGTGAGAATAAATAATATTGTTTTGTCAAAATCAGCTTTACCGATAAAGATCATGGATAACATAAAAATGTGGAAGCTGAATGGATTTTCCAAACAATCAATAAATGATACAACCAAATATTCCAAATGCCTTTTGGTATTTTTCAACGCATAGGCCTACCATGGATAACCAACCTTTTATATTGCCGTTTGTATGTTGTGGATCAAGTGCTCTTCGAAGACTCCATAAAGACTATACGATGCGCACATGATACGCTGGGTGTATGATTTTCCGCATTTAAACAGGTTTTTAGAATATTCAACGCAACAAACCAATGTATAGACTTGGATTTGATCGTTTACAATAGATAACCACATACTAGGCATGCAAGTAAATCTGAATGTGTTTGGACAACGCACAATGGTGTCTGAGGAGCACAAATTCAATAGTAATTTGATGAATTCCTTCGTCCCACACACAAGATTGATTTGTGATCCGAGATTTCAGCACAACAGATTCAAAGAATACATCAAAATCTTGTATGCAATAGTCCACAAGGACAGTATGCGGATGCAAAATTTATCACCCCGCCATTTGTAAGAAAATGAGGAATATTACAACAGTCCTCGACAAATTTAATCTATCTATATCACTATATTGACCAAAAAAATTCTTCAATATACTCCCATTTTCAGGGGCGAGGAAAAGTTTGCAGCCCCTCACAAAACTATTATGCATTCCTCATGGAAAGGATCTAGGGCTGCTCTGATACCAAATCTAGACTTTTAACCAAACTTTCAGGGAATAATTATGAGAATAATTAATTTCACACACACAAATATATTTCTTCTCAATTTATTCATACAAATAATTATCCCACAAATATATGGAATACGATTCCTATTATCTCTCCACCATTTTCTCACAAGAATATCCTCGATGATATATTGTTACAAAAATACATCTCGACATTCTATATCCGAACTATTGTTGTTATACAAAACAATATTACATCAAACCAATATAACTTAAATATATGAGTTTTATACAACTCATTTACAATTACGATATTTACCACATATAAATATTATTATCCTTGTAAATATTAAATTCTCAGGAGCAGTCACACTCCCATTCACGACTCCATTGGATGTACTCCTCTTTCTTCGCATCCACCAAAACAACAAAAATAGCAAGTTAGTGACATTTTCAATAGGAAAGCTCATAAAAAAACATCATAAAAATTTAAAAAAAAAGATTTAGCACAAAGCTTTTTGCATTCTTTTAAGAAGCGCCATCGTGTGCGGCTTGGCATTTGTGGCCGCCGCCTTGACAGGTCGCTTGTAACATTTGTCATGCTGGCGGTGGTCCTAAACCGATTTGTCGTATGACTACATGGCCCTAAAAAGCTCCTAAAAATGCTAAAATTGACCATTTTTATGAAATAAATGACTACCCTATAGGCACCCCCTCTAGAGACTAGTTTTAAACAAGAAATTTCAAAAATAACCCTCCTAGGCAAAGATTTTGACATTTTTATATTTTAGGTTTCAAAATAAACAAATGAGAAAAACCTACCTTAGACCACGTGGCTCGATCTCTCACTTGTGGAGGCATGATCACGATCTCAAACGATCGTTTTGGTTGTACTCTTGTCAAAAAGGTCACCGTAGGTCCAGAGCTCAAAAATCGCTAATCAAATATGTGCAAATGAATTGAAAAATGAACTCGTTTGTGTGTGTGTGTGTTGTTTTGACCTTGTTTTGAGTGTATGTGTTTGCAGGCTGGAGCGTTGGAGCAGGTATACTTCTATATCCCTGCACAAATGGTAAGTCCTCTTGTCATTTTAATTTAGCATTTATTTTTGATAATTTATCTATCTACACTTGAGTCTTATTTTTGTTTTGTAGGTAGCAGAGCTTGGATGGCGACATTTTGGCACACGAACGTGTCAGGTAGAGCTTCTAACTCCCATTCGGGGATTGCCATACTTAGACTCTATGTTTTACGCCTCTTTATGGCTAAGATGCTTCTCGAAGGGGAAATATGTACGCACCCAAAATTACATGTGCTACATTGTTAGAAAATAGTTATAAAGGTCCCCAATGATGATTCATATCCTTTGGAAGATGTTCGAGATCAAAACCCATTTACAATATATATTTGTAGCCTAGACATCCCTACTTAGCCCTCACATGCTTTTTCCTAGCTTCCCGCTACATTTTAGAGTAGTTTTGACCTTTAGTGTCAAAACCACCGCATGGGTGGCGGTTTGTGAACCACCATGGGCATGGCGGCGGTCATGAAACCATCACACCGCATAGGGCGGTGGTCTTGTGCAAATTTTTCCAGAGATTTCACTCGCATTTTAAAGGAATTCTCTCACTTAACTTCTATTTTAGACGTGTTTTTTTCCATTTTAGATGATTCCAAGGCCCAATATGCCTTGTGGCAATCTATTCTTGCACTTCTATTTATGATTGATGGTTGTTAATAGTTTGAACTCCCTCTTCACTTTTGTTATGTCCTCCTTTGGTTGCCAAATGGCTTCAACCATTGCCCTAGCTAAATTCCTATAAATACCATGCTTATGTGCAAGCAAAACCTGGAGAAAATTTGTATTCTTGCTATTGTAAAATTTGTTTACCTTTCTTGCTAGAAATTTCCAAAGCCAATCTCAGTTTAATTGTGCTTACACTCTTCCACTTGCATTGCTTCCTAGTCTGCCAATTCAAGTTTTTGTTGCTCCCACATCCTTCTTCTTCTATTGTTGTTGCATTCCCATCCGTTGGACTCATGTGGACATAAATATTGAAAGGATAAACTAAGGGGACAATACTCTTACAACTAGATTTGCCATAGTTCTTGCAATATCCAGGTTGGAGGTGTTGTTTGATTCATTCATGCAATTATCAATTATGAATTTATCATTTCAAAGTTCATATCAAATACAGTAGATAAATCCTTTCATCATTTCAATTATCAAGTCATTAGTAGATCAGATCAAATTAGAAAGTTTGTTCTTCAACATTACCAAGGAAGTTGTAGGGAATAATAGATTCTCTGAGGTTGTGATTTATTCTCTGTTTCTGAGGTAAGATTGAAGATTTTATTTGAAATATTTCAATTAGTTAATTGTTTAGGATTTAGATTAACACCATTTGCACAAGTAGTTAGCTACACCTGGTTAATTGTTTGTATTAGGTTCATTTATTAGATTAGAAGTTTTGTTCTTAAATATCAGAAAAATAGTCCAAAAATATTTCCTTTGTTAGATTAATCGTTCATTTTCTTTGTTCATTTATATTCTGGAAAATACAAAAACATAGTTTAGATTTGATTTGATTTAGTTTTAGTTAATTATATGCAATCACATTTCATATGACAATTACGGGCCCCAAAGAACCCAAAGATTTTAGTTTCGAACCGGTAATACCACAACCAAACCTAGTGGTTCCACTTGCAGACATAGATCAAGGCCTTAGGTACAACATTTTCAAGACAACTAGAGACATACAAAGAATCAATTGAAAACTAGACACATTAAACATTGAAGATGATAAAGCATTTGAGTATTGGTCGAATCAACCAAATTATAGATTACCTTGAGCATCTATATGACCATCAAAGGTCCGTAGCAAGAGAATTTTTTTGCTATGATCCATTGGTCCCATAACCAAACGGACATGAACTACTCATAGACATTGATATGGGACTTCATCTTCTTGTCCTCAAAACCCCGTCCTGATACGTTGAGAGGATGGATCAGCTCAACGTGCTAAATATTGCATCCATTTAGGATTACAATTATTGGACCCCCTAAGCGTAGATTTCCTAACCACCCTTAGGATTAGGCTCTTGATCATTCTTATGACCATAGAGGGACCATGACCGAGAAAGAATTTACGGTTGTGATCCTATGGTTCCCCAATCGAATGCAGAACCAAGAACTAATTAGACGTAGACACTAGATTGAGAGTGTTAGTCTTTTAAACCTCTCCATTCTTGCGATATCATTAGACAATTGAACATTCTAAATGAAGAAGCTCATCAAGCCCTCTCATTTTGGACCGAACCCACCAACCATCCATAGAGCTGAATGGAATCACGCCTCTCACTTTTAATTGTTCCATGACCTTGTTTGGACAGATTTACAAGATCGATTCGGTTTCCCATGAGTTCCATAGCTAATACATAGGATAACTCTAGAGCTTGATATTGGCTGGAGTCTTTGTGTTGCCATCCTTTCGATTTCTCCATTCGAGCCACCCAAGTTAGAGAGGATTTCATCACACTTGACGAGAAGATCCCACCATTGCAAGTTAGAGGCATTACATTGCCTTGATAACCTATCCGCACACTATTGTCCATTACCATATTTGATACTACCTAACCTTTCACATTTTCTACATCGGCTTCCTCGGCATGACCTGGGGAGTCGAGTGTGGTTGAAGGTCAGGTGTTGATTTTCTTCCATAGAGTAACTAGTTGAGAGAACCACCTAGGAAATCCATATCTTCTTGGAGCCCACTTTTCCGTATCAAGCCATCGTATCTTATAGAGGTCTCACGAAGTGACGCCTTGTTTGGAGTCAAAACCTTATTTTTGAACAAGGCGAGAGTCCACTTAAGTTGAAGCTAAGTGTTATTCATCATGGACCTATGATGTGTCACTTTATCATAGTTATTCACTTACCCTAAGGTAAGGTGAAACTCAAAGTTATACTTAGTTTGTTTCATCATCACTTGGTCTACACCTTTGTTATCTTATTGCCCATTTGGGACAAAAGAGAAACAACACACACAAATACCACTATAAATAATTGTGTCCACCACTTTTTTATTCTACTTGCATGACTAGGTTGCACTGCCGGAATGCAAGTGTTGAAAGTGTGAATGATACATCATTACGTTCTAGTAGGCCCTATGTCTCAAACTCATATTGAGACACATTATCAACATAGTTAGGCTTGATTCATCTTTTGATCTCCCTTAGATGTGTTACCTTGTTTGCATTGCATCGACACAATTTGATACTTACGTCTTGTTCCTTGTGAACATGATCTAAGTGTCCATATTGTGGCGTTACGTTGCCCAAATCTTAACAAATCCTTAGTATACTTGCACTTAGTTTTATTTCAAACATTACCTCAAATATTGAAAAGTGGTGGTTATGTTGTTTGTGTATCATATCCATATTATTTTAGTGCTAAAACCTTGCTTTCTCTTGAAACTTGGTTAACATACCTTAGTAGTATTATTACGTTCCTTACTTACGTGATTTCTACCTTTTAAGGATTTGGTCTTGCTTATTTTGAAACTGGTCGTAGTATCCTTTGATTAGGAATCACATCTACCTCTTGTTAATACTTACGCCACTTTCATTTTGAACTTGACATAAGTGTTGACATCGAGTTGATCTTATAGACATCAAACTACCGTTAAAAAACATAAGGTCTAAACAGTTGGTTGATTGGACTCATTGTGGTTTATTTGTAGGCTTGCATGATTGTTCCTTGTGTGATAATAGTTGCATAGACTTATATCTAGGAAAAATCATTAGATTATTTGATTATTTGACCCATCATTCGTTAGACCATTGATTAGTGAAACATTGATACTTTAGAACAACTTATACCACGTTATACCTAGGTTTGTTACACCTTGATTACATTTAGACAAAAATAGTACCAAAGAGACTAGTGATGCCACCTATCACGAGAATGGAATCTAAGAAAATTGAACGCGAAGCAGAGTTAAATCCTTTTTCCAACTATCCCTTTAGTGGTCACAACTTGGGTCCCCTCTTTTCGGAGGTTAAAGACACAAAAGTATTAATTGACCATAGTGGTGATGATTCGATTCATCTGAAGAGCAACACACTCTTGATCTCGCTTGTTTCGATGAACTCCTATACTATAATAGAGATCAAGTACTCGCACGAGTCCTAGAAATAGGAGCCAAATTACCACAAGAATGTGAAGTGGCTATCAAAACCATTAACCTAGAAGAGGAAGAGCCACAATGACCTCCCCTTATCGACATGGATAATCCTTTTGACGGAGGATACACTTCCACTTTTGGTGTTCATAATAAAAACTTTGAGAGTGAAGGGCCAAAACAAATAGATGGTTCTTGGAGACCATACTTTAAAGCCTCATGCAAAGTTAAGATCGAACGTGAACACAAAGAGTTACCTCCGCCTCAATATGACAAAGAAGATGATCCTCAAGTGAAGAAGAGGTTATACAAAGACAAATACTGAAGCTAAGTCAAAATTTAGCAAACTTAGGGTCCTTGAGAAAGAGTACACATAAGGAAATACTTAAACCCAAATCTGGTTAATTATACACCGAACCTTACAATGACAAAGCATTAAAAGTCACTCAAGTGATTAGACCATCATCCCCTACGAAAGAGCAACTCATTACACAAGAGTTGCAATCCATGAAAAACATGCTCACAACCCTCCAAGAGAGTAATGTAGGTCATAGTAAAAAGTACCAATATGAAGAACTATGTCCTTATCCCTTGAAAGAGACATGTTATGAGTGCCATTCCCTAAAAAATTTGATTTTCCTAAATTTGACAAGTATAAAGGTAAAGGTGATCCTCGTGATCATATTAAAGACTTCTACATGGCTTTCAGGAAGTAGCTTTTAGCGAAAACTATCTCATACATTTGTTCCCTCGTAGCTTAGGAGGACAAGCACTAGAATGGTTCCTCCACATACCCAAAGGAATGATCACAATATGGCCCACATTAGCTGAAAAGTTTTTGTGTCACTTCTCTTTTAACATGGAGAGTGACATTACCATGGTCGACCTTTGCAATGCAAAACAAAAACTGAATGAGACCTTCATGTTGGTTTCTTACAATGATGGCGGGGGTTAGCAAGCCATTTCCCTTGTCCCATTTTGGAAAAAAAAATGGTCAGTATCTTTGTTCCAAACCTAAACCAAGACATATCCTTTCATCTGAGATGCACTATGTCACTAACTTCAAAGAAGTTATTGAAAAGGGCAAGTCAAATAGAGAAGTCTCTCATAGCAAAGGAATTATTAAACCCTTTTCCAAAGATAAACATGAGTCAAAATCTAAGATAAACCCAAGTTCTTCAATAAGAATAAGAATGTTGTTAGAGACGGCATGATCCGAAAATAATCAAATTTTTATTTACCTGATCTCGGACCCTTATAGGCTTTAATTATTTACCGATAATTTACTCCTTTTAAGTAATCAATTTAAAATAAATGCAAGACAATAAGACAATTGCACAATGATTGATTACAGAGTTCGGTAATTACCTACGTCTCGGGTTCGTGGTCAAACCATTCCACTAGTCAAAACTTGTAAGTTACAATAGTACTTTCACAAGAAAACCTAATGGAAACTATTTAAACTTGCTTAGAAGAATATCCAGACCTTCGGATGACAAGGGTGAAAGATAGCACCCGACTTCCACCTTCTGGCGTATTTGGCAAGCTCGATGGCACCAGCTCCACTGTTCGGAATCCTCCGGTTCTCAATCGGCCTTCCAGACACTTCATAACACCCTATGGCACTCCGGTCGATATTCTAGGCTTCAAAATTTAGTGTGGCGCTATGGGCCGACTAGGTAGTATTAATAACTCCTAGCCACAATAATGCCTATTTAAATAAATAGGTCTTCACACAATTACAATTTCTCATCCTCCTCTTGGCTCTACCTTGCGCCTTTCCGAGCTCTAGGAATGAGCTTGTCTCCATTGTGTTGTGTGTGTGTTACAATAACATGGGTTCCCTATTTATACAAAAATTAGGGCCCTTAAAATAATGCACTTAACATCATCCTTAGGCTAAGTATTAGCCTTACCGTATCATAGAAATTGGGATAATATTCGGGTTGCATTTTAAAATGGGATTAAATCCCAAATTTTTGGCGGCATTCCATTTAGGAAGGGATAAAATCCCATGTTGGTGGTGAAGTGGGTTATAAATCCCACATTAGGTGGGAAGGATAATATTTTAGGCTTTAATAAGCCTTTTTTTAAATTAATTTCTTTTAAAAAAAGATTCTAAACCTTTTTTACGTGGGTAATTCATAAACCCACATTCCATGTGCCCAAATCCACGTGCAGCTCTGCTGGTGTGCCACGTGTCACCATATTATTCGTCCACTTGGCGCGTCCTTTGCTCGTTGACTACCAATTGACCGAACTTTGACCGGTCATAAATTTTGCATATGGACTCGGATTTGGTCTATTCAAAATGCGTCCGAAAGGTGTTGGTGAGCTCTATGCAATGGTGCTGACTTAAAATGATTTCAAAATCATTAATTTTTCTATTGACCAACGTTGACTAGTTGTTGACCAATCTTTGACCAAACACCATTTGCACATGCGGACTCCGTTTTCGACGTTCAAATAGTCGTCGGAAAGCTCTCGAAATGATATTCTACACTGACACCATTTATGGATGTTTAGGGAACTTTTAAAAATGATCCCCGATCACGGCATCATAGACTCCAAAAGAGTCCAAGATGTATAAAATGGTCCGCTCTTAAAGCTTACATAAGGACCTCACCCAAAAGTGGCCTTAAAATGAATGTTTACACCTTTAATAGAGTCATTATCTGTCATCCTTAAACAATTAGATGTTGTAAACATGGTGCAATATCCAACCACAACAATACCCTATCCAGATGATGCACCTAAACTAGTATGGTTCAAAGAACACAAATACTGTGACTTTCACCATGTCAAAGGGAACAAAACGATAGATGTCTAAAGTTGTAGCATTTCATTCAAGACCTTATTGAAGAAGGCAAGATTGAGGTGGATTCACCTGAATCGGGACAAGGTCCTAACGAAAAAGATGGGAATATTCAAACAACCTTTTCCCAATCATGATAAAAAAGGAAACAAGAAGCTAGATCCGGTCAATCTTCTAATGACTATAGAACTGCCAATTATGTGTATCCATCAAATGATAATCCATTTGATTCCCTCATAGATATTTACATTCATCTAATGAACAAGTCAACACTATTAGGATCTTAGGTAACAATTGTGTTATGGGCACGCGACGTGCTCGCTTAGTGATCCCGAACCATCTCACCCTATCCCCAGGAAGGTCAATATGACTTATTGGAGTAATTGGAGAAAACCACGGCTAAGATCTCGATCTTAGACCTACTCAAAATCTCAAATTCTCATAAGGACATACTATATAAAACACTTCAGGATCAAGAGTATCCACAAATGTAGAGCTGCACACCTCCAAGCAATGGTTACAAATCTTAATCCTAATGACTATATCTCTTTCAATCGAAATGAAATCCCACATAATGATCCATGAACACAACCTACCTTTATACATAGAGGTCTTTGTTACTTGTCGTAAGATAAAGAGAGTGCTTGTGGATGGTGGATTTGGTTTGAATATTTGTACATTAAATCTTGTCAGGTAGCTAGGCCATACAGAAGCAGATTTGGATGCTAAGACCATTATGATCATGACTTATGATAATGAAGAGCGTGATTCGCATAGTACCATAGTGCTCCCAATGGAAGTGGGGCCAACATATCATGATACAAAATTCCATGTCCTTGACTTGGACCTTCCATATAACATGCTCTTAGGTCACCCATGGATTCATGCCTTGCAGGCCATTCCTTCGACCTTCCATCAATGTATCAAGCTATGTCACGTAGGACAAACGATCACCATTCTAGGTGATCTGAACCATTTACACATTGTAGAGAACTACACAATTTTTCTTGTGCAACATATGAATTTCCTTCAGTTGATATATTTTTCCATTACAAACTGAGGCTATGAAGGATCATGTAGACCTAGATACCTTGACATCTTGCAATTAGAATTTTCCCTCATTAGTCAATCCCTTTACCTCATGGGAAACAACATTTGGAAAGTATGGCCCAAATGATGAATTCAATATTCAACATGATCTTTTGATATCAGATCTTTTAGTGTCACCTAAGACACGTGGTAGACCATATTTTCAATTCAAAAGCACTTGGGCTAGTTGCCCTAAACCCTTTGAGAGGTTTGTTCTAGTGGTCTCTTGTTAGATGAAAAGATGCTAGATACACCTACCAGCTGGGTACTTGAAGGAACAATGGCTTCATGTCACCAGGCTCTATTGTATGTAAGGGTCCCCGCATGATGCACATCATGAGTTATAAGGGATTCGGATGTGATGCAAATACACAAGGAAGATTATAGCCCATCCCTATTCCTCGTTATAAGTCAAATAAATATGGCATTGATATATGACCTCATAAATATCCACCCTCGGAGATAGATGCTACCTCTTCTGAACATGAGGATAGCTCGTCTCATTTGTAAAATGACACAGATTCCCAATGTAGCCTATATGAGGACCTTGCCTCTACCAATTTACTAGATTCAGTTATATTCACTCTTTCCAAATCCAATTCCCAAGCCAATTACCAATTCACCCTTGTATATCCTAACCTCATTGATTGGGATCAACAACTTCACATGTCGGTTGATTTCTTTGAAAATGATGAGGCCATCACGAGTTCATGGGACTTAGAGATACCATTCCAAGCAGTGATCATAAGAAGGGTTTCTCTATTAAATTGGATGTATGCACATACTTTGGGAGGAAGAAGAATTATGTGGTCGCTTAAGCAAGAAGATAGAAAGTAAGGGAAAAAGTACTACAAATAATCCTTGCAACAAGAATAAGCATAAATATCAAAGTGACAAACTCTTTGAAACACTAGTGGATGACCAAATGAAACAATCAACAAAAAAGGTAGTTCCATAATGGGAAGATAAAAATATTTTAGAGCCACCTGTAGAAGTGGATCTTACTCTCCCCCTTGATCCTACATGGATGGAGGATGTGTCAAAGATGTTAGTTGAAGAGACAATCAATGTCAACATCGGGTCAGAAGAGGATCCTAAGATGATAAAGCTAGGAGCTTCACTCTCAACACAAGAACAAAAAACCCTCGTAGCACTATTACGAGAGTATTTAGACATATTTGCATGGTCATATGTAGATATTCTAGGTTTGGACCCAATGTTGGTCATGCACAACCTTGTTGTACACCCAGATGCCAAACCTATCAAGCAAAAACTAAGGAAGATGCACCCAAAAGTTGCATTACTTGTCAAAGAAGAGCTGGAGAAACTATTAGCAGTAGGTTTTATCAAACCTATTGACTATTTAGACTAGATATCTAACATAGTCCCAATCCAGAAGAATCCATTCGACATCAAAATATGCACCGACTTCAGAGACATCAACAAATCATGTCCCAAAGATGACTTCCCCTTACCCAACATCGACATGATTGTTGATTCCACAACTAGTTATGAAATGTTATTGTTAATGGATGGATTTTTAGGCTATAACTAGATCAAGATCACAGAGGAAGACCAACATAAGATTGCTTTCATCACCCCTTTGGGGACATTTTTCTATCAGGTCATGCCTTTCGGACTCAAGAATTTTAGGGCTACATATCAATGTGTAATGACCGTAATCTTTCATGACATGATGAATGACATCATGAAGGATTACATGGATGATATACTAGCAAAATCTAAGACTAGATAAGAGCACCCAGAAGTGCTGAGGTGTATATTTCAACGTCTCTAAGATTACAAGGTTTGCTTGAACCCCAAGAAGTGCATCTTGACGTCAGGTCGAGAAAAGTTGTTGGGTTTCATTGTTTCACAAAGAGGGATAGAGGTAGATCCCGCCAAGGTTGCAACTATTACAAGAGATGCCTCCACCAACAAACCTCAAACAAATATGAAGTCTACAAGGAAAGATTGAAGAAATCCTTGATACATATCACACTTATGAGATAAGTGTCATCCTTTCACGCATCTATTGAAGAAAGATGTTACCTTTTGACTAGGGACCGAAGCTGTCAAAGACCTCAATTGCTCACGCAATATCTAGTCAATCCACTGTTCTATGCCACCTACCTATTGTATATTTCATCCACCCATATTATATATTTCACCCAATTCACTATTGGTGCACTGCTTTCCCAATATGATCTTGGCCAAAAAGAAAGGGCGGTGTATTACCTTTAGCACCCTTACTTTCCTATGAGATGAACTATCCTCAAATCAAAAAATCCTGCCTAGTTGTGGTCTTTACATTTCAAAAACTTTGCCACTATCTCCTTAATAATAATACCAAGCTAATATCCAAAGTTGACCCTCTCAAATACCTCCTATCTAAACCTACCCTTATAGGATTGATGGCTAATTGGATCATCCTCCTCAGTGAGTTTGACATTGAATTCATTAACTAGAAATCCCTAAAAGGATAGGTACTTGTAGATCAGCTAGTTGAAGCTCCCCTACTAGGAATGGAACCATTGTGTCTGGATCTTCCAGATGCATCTATGATGTATATAGAGGAATCTATCGTGTGGCAATTCCACTTTGATGGGTCATTCACCTTCCATGGTTTAGGAGCAAGAGTGGTACTTATCACTCCCATTGGAGAAGTTATTCCACAAGAATTTCATTTGGGATTCCCTTGCACAAATAATATTGTAGAATATGAGGCGCTCATCACTAACTTGAAATTAGCTATCACATGGAACATCAAATAGCTATGAGTCATTGGTGACTCCCAATTGATCATTAAACAAGTTAATGATGAATACAAAGTTAAAGATGAAAAGCTTGTTCCATACAAGAAATTGGTTGAAACTCTAAAGGAGTACTTTGTACATGTTATCTTTGAACAAAGGCCAAGATCACATAATCACTTGCGACGCCATGACTACAATTGGGTCTTTACTACACATTCCACCTTAGGAAAACAAGATGCCTTTCTTTGTTGAACACTTGTGAGTGCTGCATATGACATGCGAATATTTTCTAGCATGTGAAGTTGTTGGTCCTCTATCTCCTTGGTACGATCCCATTTTTAACTACTTACAAGATGACACTTTTCCCCTAGATATTTCCCATACTGAGAAAAGAGCCCTTATCCTCCGTATAGCCGTTATACCCTCTAGGAGGCACCCTCTATCGTCGTGGCTACGACAAGAATTTGTTGTGTTGTCTTGATGTGACCGAATCGGTCAAACAATTAAAGAAGTACACAAAGGCATTTGTAGAGCACACACAAGCATAATGGTTCTTACAAAAAACTATTAAGAGTAGGTTACTATTGGCCTACCATGGAAGCAGATTGTTGCAATTTTTCAAGAAATGTGAACTTTGTCAAAAGTATGGAAACTTGATACATGCACCAACATAGGATTTGCATCCCATCACGACACCTTGGCCATTTTCAAAATGGGGACTTGATCTCATAGGGAAGCTCACTCCAACTTCCTCAGATGGCCACACCCATATTATCACTGCCATCGAGTACTTCACCAAATGGGTAGAGGTTGTGCCTCTCACTTATGTAACCGATGCACATATCTCTAAATTCATAATGAACCATCTCATTTTCCATTACGACAGTATGCCCTCCGCCAATGTAGTTGGCAATGGTAAATCATTATGCCAATGTCAAAGCGTTTTCACATTTGAATCAAGTGGTTTAATCCCTATTATCCTCAAGGTAATGGACAAGCTGAAGCCACCAATAAAACCCTTGTTCATATCATGGAGAAGATGATTAGTAAAGCCGGGTCAGTAATTGACACCTCCCGATCCATCCCGACATCTTGGCCTATTGAACCTCCATCCGCACCCCTACTGGTGCTACTCCTTATTCATTAGTCTTTGGCACTGAGGCCATTATACCCTTGGAAGTTGAGCTTCCCTCCCTGAGAATATCTCTCCGGGACTATCTGGACAAAGACGAAGACTACATGGTAGCTCGGCTAGTAGAGTTAGAGCTACTGGATGAGAAGCGTATGAGAGCACTCAATCATTTAAAGGTTTATTAGAACCAAGTGTCACGAGGATACAAAAATGGATCATACCTTGTCAATTTGAGGTAGGAGATCTCGTTTTAAAAGAAAACTAGTTTAACACGGTCAAGGATCGAGAAAAGAAAGGCAAGTTTGAGCCCAAATGGTTAGGACCATATGTCATGGTCACTAAGTATGGTTCTAGGGGCATATAAAATGGCTCACTCAAATGGTGAGGAATTAAAGAACCAATGAACACAATGCATCTCAAGTGGTTATATGCTTGAGTATGAGGTTCCTTAGAAAAGAAAGAAAAAACAAGAAAAAAATCAAAAAATCAAGAAAATAGGTCCTTTAATTGTGAAAACCACAAAATTTTGGCACATTGGGCAAGTCCTTGGGTGAAAACCGGTTTCCAAAGCACTTAAGGAGGATTCATTGTTCACAAGCAACTCTCACATTTGGATGGATAACTATCACTTCTATCTAGGGCTAGTTTTCCTAAGGTCTAGGGATCCTCTTGAACCTATCTTTCAGGGCCTTGATCTGGCTGATCTACTCCTATACATCTATGTGAAGGAATCACCTTTGTATATTCCCATCTAATGTTTGGGGCACCTTTGCATCTACACCTTCTCACCCATATCATGTGGCATTCTACCCTTTTACATCCCCTCTATCGCTAGGGGCATCCACGCTTCTTCATTTATTGTAATTAGCTTCAAAATTTTTTTCGGAAAATAGAAAAACATTCGAATATGTTAGAAAAACCCTAAAATTTGGAAAACCCCCTTTTTAGGGACAAAATAATAAAAACATTGTGAATAGTATCCTTGAAAATTATTTGTGAGATGACACAAAAAAAGTAGAAAACATTTCAAAACTATCCCACAAAAACAAAGTAGTGGTTTGATTACTTTTAGTTTTTGGTTTGAAGTTTTGATTGCATTATATTTTCATGTTGTGTGCTTTAAATTGAATTCATTTTCTTAGTTTAAAGTGTTACTTTAATTTTTTTATATATAGGCATTGAGTTCATTTCATATTGCATACTTGTGTGAGGTTGTGTTGTTTTTAGTTGTATTTGTTGTTTGTGTTGTGTAGTTTGTTGTCATCTATCATCATCATATCATATAAAAATCTAAGTTACATGATCATACACATGAAAATTAAACATGTATGCTAAGCTACATCCATATAATATCGCAAAGAGGGGCAAGAGGGACCACCTTCTGTCCCCCTCAAAACATAGACCATAATAAAAACATGGATCATCATAAGTATCACATGCTAAGTAACGTAACATCATCTACTACTATCTCATATCCACAACATATGACAAGTAGAAAATTCATTAATGCATCAAAACATGTGGTATCATTTACAATGTTGTCTCATACATGAAAGAAACATATGATACAATCATGCAAAATCAAGAATGAGTCCATAATCATAATCATAATCATAATAATAATCATATAATATAAGTCGAGTCAAATGTCCATATACAATATGTCTTGATACATACAACTAATTACAAAATATGCCATCATGGGCATGAATTAAAAAAGTGCCTTCATCATGAGGCATAATCAAAATGATGCATGTACATCAATCAAAACCGAGCCTTCATAAGAGGCGTACATCAAAAGGTACATATATATGAGTATACATCATAGAAAAAATGAGTCATATTTGACTCGATCCCTCATGGGGACTAGGTGGCATGTGATCTGGGGGAGGGCCCATAACCTATAGATCCTACTTGGCTTGTCTCACGCCCTGCCACCTCTTTGCTCGATCTAACCGATGTCGATGCTTGTTTTGATCTCACGAAAATCGATGCCCGACTATAACTACGCATTCTTTGGCCCTGCAGGACAACCTCATAATATAAAGACCTATAATAAGCCCTACCATTGGTTGTCGTCAAGTCCAAATGCATATGTGGTGTCACTACAACCCCATCACTATGCATGAATGAGGCCTCCTTCGTTGAAGGTTGAGAAATCTCATCATGTCCCAATGTTCTCTTGGTTGTCACAAATTTGGTACCTCTCGCATAATATTCTAAACTTGTGCACAGGCTTGGTCTCTGTATAGTCAAGCTGCTGAACTGGGCCATGGAATGTTGTAATAGGCTGTAACTTGCAACATCTCGAGCCATCTTTGGATCTGTTGAAACCAAGCGGCACCATCTCCTCCACCTCTATATGACCACCATCTCTCCCTCAACTCCTAGATGTGGTGGGGTGGTAATAGGACCTGTTGTGGCATACCTACTCTAGGTGGAGGACCCTACGGTACCACTCTCGAGGATGTACTTACCACAATGGTGCCTATATCCCAACTAGTATACCCATTTGGGGGCATCTATATATGAGCAACAATCGGGATATGCCTTTTTCCTTGTCCATGTCTAGGTCCCTATGGAGGACCTTGTATCACGCCATCACCACCACTACTACCATCATTCCTCTTCCCATCAAACCCATCATCATCATCATTGTCACTAGACACTATGGAGGTGGTATCACCTTGCATCAGAAGAAGCTTGTGGAATAGTAAGGTGGTGTGTAAAAAATGTGAAGTACTATGGCCCATATCCCATTGTCACTACCCTAAATCTCTAATCTTCCGAGAGGAGCCCATACTTGTGGAACCATACGCTCAAAACCGACTTTGGCCCTAACTACCTGAATCAAAGAACCAATATCAAAGATCTCTCTCATGCGTTGCACATACCACATCTTAGGGCCCAAAGTACATCCTAAATTGTCCCAAACTATCTCTCGGCATCGATAAACTCTATAGTACTTGATCATATACCCACAACTACCAAACATAAAGTGCTCAACTATGCATATACTCAACTCATGTTCATCCTATGACCACATATACTATCTATATGGTTGCCACACAATCATGTGTTATTGAATATCATCAAAAACTTGATGATAATGATAGGTATCCCCATGCGTCCTCGATATCATCTCATGTGGAACCCATCCCATCATTGAGGGTTCATCAGAGCCCAAACTCGTAGAGTACTGCAGGATGACCAACAATTATGTGGTCCCATGAAAATCTGCAACAAGGTGGCCAAGCCCATGGTCTTCTTCCTATGATACGTAATCAAGTGAAGATCCCAATATAAATGTGCTAGTATGCATTGGCCCTAGATATATCTCTCTTTCCTTGGATCAATTTGCATATAACATTAATAAGGATGATAGGAAAGGAGGTGCTCATCTTGTTAGTGATCAAGAAACCACTGACAAAGGTCATGAGGTAGACCACCACTCGGGATAGTCTAGGATTTGTTATGCCTGCATGGTGCATCCGAACCGTTATCCCACGGCGTGGTATCTCATCACGTCCGAACAAATCAATCGGGTAATCTATAATCTAGGCTCTAGCACTAGTATACTCAATAAGTTGCCTTTGAATCAACACACGTAAGATCCGCCAAACATCCTCCAATGTGATAGTCATCTCCCGGTCGGGAGAGATGGAAACACTGGCTCTCACTATGCCATCTCTCTGCCAAATGATGGCTATGATCAAGGGTAATTTGAGGCATCCTCTTTATATGAGCTAAGTCTTGTAACCTTTAAAAGGATATCTAGCAACTTCCTATCTAGCAATGGAAGCCTACCTCTATGTTGGCCAATCGGCCATGCCATGCTCCCTAACCTACAACTTTGGTAATCATCTATGTAAAATCACAAAACAATTGTTAGATATTTCTTTTTATCTATCGGTATTTCTTCTAACAAATACTAACTTATTCATCTAGGTACTCATTTCTACATTCTTCTACAAAGCTAACTCTTTTTTTTCTTCTTTTATAATTTTTCATATTTTCTTCTAAGTGTTATCTAAAAACACTTCCTAAAGCACACATGCGCCACCCTTTTGGCTGCACTGCACTATCATTCGGAACCTACGCATGTAGTGCATGTGTACCCTCTTTCCCAATGCATGCATGTCATACCTAACACATGCATTGTCAAACCTAACTACCCCTTCAACTGCACATGCACGTCCTTGAAAATACATGTGAGGGCCTTTTGACGCACGTGCGTGCACATGCACATATGTTTCCCCCACAACACAAGTGTGTCCATTCTTACACTTTCGCTTTATGCATACACATTTTTCACATGCACACACATGTGTTTTTGACACATGTTGGTGCCCGATGATTTTGATGTGCGCCCCTAGGCGCGTGCACACGTTTAAACTAGCCTAAAAACTAGTAATAAATGCTATTAAATGTTAAATTTGACAAAAAGGGATAGGGAACTCACAAATGGTCCATCACTTTTCCTGCCGTAGGTACTCCCAGGATATGGTCTCGCATGTCTAGTACATCTCGTACCCTCACCATCTCTCTCGAAGCTCGAAATAACTCATGGTAAAACCCAAGAAAGCTTTGGTAACAAATGTACTATTCACATGATGATTTACCCCACGAAGAGGGTATATAAGGTCATTTTGACCTCACCACACCTTTGCATTTTCACCCATCGTGCTAACCAGAGCATGTTTTACCCCCCGTCGTGATCTTTCTACTTCCTATAATACCCATCGTGATGATTATTTTTATTAAATAATTATTTTTGACCCATTTTTTCTTCTCTTAGGGCATATTTTTTACTACCTAGCACCCATTTTATTCTTCACCGTAGGGAGTTTTTTCATGCTTTTATGTGATCTTCTAGTCCTTTAATTCTTCTACCCGGTCAAAAAAAATCTAAAAATACAAAAATCATAATTTTCCAAAAATTATAAAATTATTCAAAATCCAAAAAAATCGTAAAAATTCAAAAATGGACAAAATTTGGTAAAAGCTCATACGCGGCTAAAATTTGTGTCACATGCATGGTATTCATCTCATATATTGATATGTTTCCATGTGTTTTAGAAACGACTCACGGATCATTTGGATCTACAATCATTTACAAAGCTAGATCTGCTTGCTTATTCGTACTCTTGGGGCTGACGAGTTTCTGATCTTGTTTCATAACAGCACACAATGCTTTTAATTAAACCCAAGTGTCCTCCATAAATTCCCCTCTTATAGATCCTTGCTTGGGGCATCATTATAGCCCTTTTCATTTATCATGAACATTTGGAGCTCAAGCTCGATAACAAAACATTTGTTCAACTATCTTAACATTTTTATTTGAGTATGTGTGTTTGTACTTGTTTCCTTGTTAGGTTGGCTTGTTTACTTTCTCATATTGCATTGAATTTTCTATGTTGCATGGAGTTGGCATTTTAACAATGGATAATTGTTCGTATTCAAGTTTTTCATGTTATTCTACACTTTTGTCATATGCTTATATTTTTAATAAGGACCGATGATGAAGATTTCTAGCAATATGATGAAAATAATATTGTTTTTACACGGTATTGGATCGTTGATAGCTCAATATCCCTTCCTCGTTATTTTTTCTTCTATATCCCTTTTCTTATTTCTTCCCTATTATGATATTTCCCTTGGGGCATCTTGTCCCTACTCATATTTTCCTTCTTATTTTTGATCATCGATTGACCTCTTTCGTCACCCTATCGACGCTCGAGGGGGAATCCTTTACTCTACTAATTTTTCTTCCACTCCTTCAAATTTTTTAACTTATTTATGCTTGTCTACTATCTTTGAAGTGATGTAGCTTACACCACCCCAAAGAGGGGAAAATGTAGACACCTATAGTTTGATCAAAGAAAATTTATTACTAAACTTGCACTAACTATTCTACTCCTTGCAAATTGATGACACTTCGTCGTTAGGATCATTTTCGTTTCAAATCCTCTTAATTGACCACTATGCTACGATTAAGCTTATTATCTTGCAATTGACTAATAAATATTCTTATTAGCTAGCTCCCACTTCCAACGCTTCCAAAATCAATCAAAACCTCCTCCAAATGCTCCCAAAAAGCTACCTAAGCCTACTTGGGATCCCTAATTAATCCTAAAAGATTAATTAGTCTCTAAACCTAGTCAAATCTTACTTTGACTTGCTAAAAGTGCATGTCACTTTCCAAATGCATTTTCATTTGCATTTCACCTTTTTGGACTTACCTTTTGTCCCACATGCATCCAAAACCTCCCTTTCTTGAAAACAAAATCTATAAATAGACCTCTACCCCTCTCACTTCTCCCTAAGAACACTTCTCCTTCTTTAGGCTAAATTATAGTATTTTTGTTAGGATTTAGAGCATTCTTCATTGTTATTGAGCTATCACTATCTATTGAATTTTCCAAACTCAAGCTTGAGTAAATGAGAAGAACCATATGGCCATGTAGACATTAATGGTGAGATCTCATTCTCAAAACCTTGAGCATCAAAAAATCATAAAAGCGGTTCTTTAGGATCTTCATGGGTTCATATTTTTCATAGATTTCAAAGAGTAGAGAGTAGTATACATGTTTATTTTGATGTTATTTCAAAGTTATAATGCATGCATAGGAGTATCTCTTATTTATCTCTTATCTAGATGGTTTGTAGTTGAGTTTGTGAAAGATTTGGGGTTTCTTTAGTGTTCTAACCTCATTTTTATAGCTTTCCTAACTTACTCATGTTCACAGATACCAGTATGAGTTTGTTGAAACAATATTTTTGAACATAATTTTAATAAAAATCATATGTTGTGGAATTGATATAATATTGGTCTCTTCTTGGTGTCTTTGGTAAATCGGGTTCGGGGTTATTTATGGGTGTATGTGTACTATATTGAAGGATTAAACAATTATTAGTTTCCTTCCAAGATCATACTAAATTTTCCTATATGATATTGGAGCTTGGAGTGGCAAAACAAGCCCAATCTAGTTAAAATTTCACCAAAGAAATTTTGGTTCAATATATTGGTAAAAATTGAAAAATTGTACCTCCATCTATTGGTGTGCTCCCACAACCTATAGTTGTTTTTACCCAACATCAATTCCTAGTTTGGGAACATATGCATTATTCACTCATCTTATCATAGCTCATACTCAAGATCTTGTTTTGTGGCTCATTTTCGGTGAGTTAGTGCTCTATCTCGGTCCGACCTCCTTGGTTCACGAGTGCTTTAACAGAGCCTACAAATCACTTTTATTACCCTATAAATCTAAGTGGTGGATCTATATTATCAAACAAGGGCTTCAACTCTTTGATTCCTCACCTATCCACATAGTGTGGGTTCTTTAGAAGTCCCTTGGAGGGTTTTGCTTTTATTCGTTAGTGGTTGGTTTTGTTTCTCCCATCACATAATATCCTTTTTCAAAAATGAAACTCAAGTTCTTAAAAAACCAGAACTTGAAGTAAGAGCCTTTGCTTTTTTAATTTCTACAAGGAATGTGTGGTTTTAAGTGGATAAATATTAGGTTATGCATGTACATGTCTAAAGTGTTGTATAATGCACATGTCATGCAAAAACATCCAATCTCCCGCATGTAAATATGGCTTACAACATCCAATTTTGGTTTAACAGTGTGTTTGTAGGTTTAGGGAGTCATTTGGAGTCATCTAGGTGTGTTAGTTTGTATCTAGTCCTTCACAAATTTGAATTGTGCATTTTCCCTCCAAAAGTGCAAATTTGAATTTTAAAGGCCATTTTGGCTTGGTTTAGGAGTTTTAATGTACTCTATGGGTCATTTATGGAGTGTCAAGCATGTAATAGGACCTATAGAGGTCTAAGAGTCATAATTAATGTTTAGGAGTTAGGGTCTTGGAGTTCTAGCCAAAATCTTAATGTTGTGTCAAGAGCTAATCATGCGATCTAGAGGTCTTAAACTATTTTACAAGGATATATATATATATATATATATATATATATATATATATATATATATATAGTTTGTAATAATTTATAGTCATTCCATTCAGATGAGAATCAGAGGAGAGCTCCAAGAGTTGTGGTAAGAATTCTTTGTTGGTGTGTATTATTTTCCACATCATTAGGTGAGTCATCTCACTTAGGTGAGATCATAGGTCCATGTGTCATTTAGGGGTCATTATGAGATTCTCTTACGCGTCAGTGTGTCAGCACGTCAGTGCGTCATATGCGTCATTGGGAGTTACATTTCTATTATGGGAATGTAACTCCCCCTGTCTACTCGAGTTGTCATGATTGCAGCATTGGGGTTACTCAACACCTCCTATATGTACACCCCATTTGATCTATGAGATAGAGGAGAGTTTTATGGCTTAACCAAGTTCTGCCTGTGTTTCAAATCTTTGCATGCACATTCGGTTGATGCTCGCTCCTCCCGAGATCTCTTCATGTTGTCGTTCACACGTCTGTTGATGTGCACGTCATCCCTCATGATCCTCGCTTATGGGTTTTAAACCCTCTTTCATGGTATCAGAGCGAATCTTGTGGATCCATGCACTCATCGGCATTTCTGTGCATGTGTTTTCTGGCTTCCAGAGTGATATCGAGATCTCATTGTGTGTGTCGTAATGGTTATTCCGACCGTGCTCTACTTGCACTGATTCGGGTTTCATACCTCTTGCTCAGTTGTTTGTGTGATCATGGGTGTTTTTGGGGTGTTCGTGGTTTTCCAACTTTTGCATGCGGTCTTCAAAGGTTGCCGTGTTGTTTTGTACCAAGTTTGCATTATTCATTGCTGAGTTCGTGATTACTTCTATTCGTGATCTCATTTTTTTTTGCTTTGGCGTGAACTTGTGGTTTAACGTGTTTCCATGCATGTTCAGACACTGCCATCCTCCCGCGTTGGTTTCCTCGTGGATGCATTTGGTCTACCTTTCCTTCCGCTCGCTGTGCTCCTAGTTCACTTTTTACGTGGGTTCTAATGATTTTTTTGTGGGTTGGAGTTCTTGTTATGTGTTCAACTCTCTACAGCTCGTCCCTGCCTACAACCGTTTGCTTTGGCCTGCATTCTATCCACTCGTGCATTGTTTCTTTTGCACTAGCTGTGTTTCTAATTCTATCTGGCTACTCTCACCTGCAAGGAGAATCTCTATCATTACTCAGAGTTTCAGAGGCACATTCATGAGGAAAACATTTTTTCCTTGACAGCCTTCTCCCTCAAGCATTTTCACTCAAAGACTTGCGCGTTGGAAAGCGTGTTTTTTCGCAAATTGCATTGGAAAATGTTTTGAATCCGGCTTGCAAACTTACAGCCCTCTCCACGCATAGCTCAACAATTACAAAGCCTAGCATAGCCCTCCTTCCACGATGGTTTACCAACTCCACCTCTTTTGCACAACCGAACACACTTCCATTCTCCCGCTCGTGAACACACCTCTCCCGCTACCTACTGTGGACCTACGATGCCCACCTTGAACCATTATCTCTGCCAGTCTCACCACTCTGCCTGATGGTTACACCACATTTTCTTCCCTCACCCAACATGTGGTGATAATTTTGAGACGTGGTGACTGTTCTAAGATGTGGTGGCTATTCTGAGACGTGGTGACAGTTCACTCCTGCTCACTGCATTGACTAGACTCATGGTCTATAGCTCCCGTCAAATGTGGGCCCCCTCCTTTCCTCTTTTTTTAATTTTTGAGGTAAAAAAAAAACATTCATTATTCAACATGGCATGTAATTGATTTTTAAGGCTGTATTTTTGCTTGTTTATGCCCTTCCTACGAGTGTCGAAGATGGAGGGCAAGGTTCGGGGTTGGCAGGAGGCTAATCCCCCTCGCAAGAAAAACAAAATATGCCTAAAATTTGATGCCATTTCCAACGAGTACCCACATGACACCCTTTGCACCCATTTCGGGCATTTTTAATGCGTTTGCAACATTTATTGGCTTTTTCCATCAGTTGTGGGAATCATAATAATGCCATAACTTTTGACTCGCAACTCGTTTTTGAGTGCTTCCTTGGTCAAAGTTGCATGATTTCTCACACATTACATGATGGCATTGTTATTTTTGTAAATGAACTACTTTATAAAGTGCTGCATTCTGGGGGGTTGACTTAGTACTCTTGGGCTTTCACACACAGATGCATTATCTGGCCGAGTCGACGTCTTGCTTTTGTGCATCTTGCATTTTGCATCATGGAGAGTGCTCTTTCCAGACTTGAGCATCGTAGGATCGCCTTATAGCCTCCACCACTTCTCACCGGGAGAGGGAACTATTCATCTTAACATGCTTCCATGGAATGTTACTTGCCCACGAGGGTCTTTTACCCTTCTTGCTTGGGTTCCACACCCACCGATCATCGTCATCTAGAGGATTTTCTTGACACTTGTGACCACATCTATGGTCACATGATGATGTATGTATCTCATTCTCTTTGGTTTCACGTGGCGAGACTCAAATCCACCCCACCGTATCTAGAGCATTCTTCAGTCCCTCTATGGAGACCCTTCACATCTGCCGCCATTGTTGCTATTTGATTCGATTGTCTCCTCTTCTTTGTGTGATGATAGTTCATTTGACATAGACTCGCTTAGTTCTACTTTGATGCTAAGGATTGTGCATCTAGTTCTGATGTCGAGAGTACTACAGAGGACTCTTCTCCTCTTTCTCTCACTTTTCAGAGAATGTTGACACTTCCCACATCTCATCAGATATCGAGCAGTCTCCTTCTCAGTGTCATACAGTCATCACACCCCTCTTTTCCACTTCCTGTGTGCGAGGCCCCTTTCACTCCTCTACCTTCATTAGATGACTCATACCTATCTGACATCACTCTTCTGTTTGTTGAGCCCCCTCATTGGGACGAGTATCTACCTGACCTTTGTCATCTTTTTCACAAAGCCCACTTGTGATGCTCTACAGGTCCCTCATCCATCTATAGGTGTTTCAGAGGAGTTCATCATCTCCGTTGTTGGGAGTGCCCCTTCTGGGATTCTTACCACTTCCACTTTTCGAGACCTTCATTGATCCACCCTCAGTTGTGGATCCCTTTTCTATTGTGGAGGATGTTTTGTTCCCTTCACATCACTTGGACATCCTTTCTATGGGTGTTCCTCTTTTTCACTCTGATAGTTCTACGCACGTGGCATTACCTTCGGTTCCTTGGCACTCATTTGCTAGACCTATGTCACACTTTCGTGCACCAGACTCAGAGTTCTTCGTGTTGTTGCCTTTAGTTTCCTTTATGGAGTGGGCGGACTTTCAGCACGTCATTTCTATCCTTCCTAAGGGTAGGCACATAGTTTGGTGTGGGTGGCTCTTCTTCAGTCCAGAGGCAGAGGATCTCATCATCGACATTCTTTTGGGAGACTTCCTAGAGCTGCAGAGTTCAGATCCATCCATGGCATCTTCTGCATTCCTCTCGTCTCCCTCTTCTTCTCTCTTCTTCTTCTTTTCGAGAGATTGCCTCTTTGTACATGGGTACCTTTTCAGGCTCGTCTAGAGCTGGGACCCATATTTGGCATCTTTCTTAGATTAGAGAGTGTTTTGTTCTCTTGTGGTGGATGTTTTTCCCACTGGGTTTTCCTTCACTGCTTGGGACCTTTTTCTTGTGCATGGGTACCTCATCAGGCTTTGTGTGGGACCCATTTCTCATTTCTGACTTGCCGCCTCATCCTAAGTTACGATGAAGGGGGGGTGTTGGTGTGTATTATTTTCCACATCATTAGGTGAGTCATCTCACTTAGGTGAGATCGTAGGTCCATGTGTCATTTAGGGGTCATTATGAGATTCTCTTACGCGTCGTCGCACAAGCACGTCGTGCGTTAGCATTGCATCATATGCGTCATTGGGAGTTACATTTCTATTAGGAATGTAACTCCCCTATCTACTCTGAGTTGTCATGATTGTAGCACTGGGGGTTACTCAACACCTTTTATATGTACACCCCATTTGATCTATGAGATAGAGGATAGTTTTATGGCTTAACCAGGTTCTACCCATGTTTCAAATCTTTGCATGCACATTTGGTTGATGCTTGCTCCTCCGAGATCTCTTCACGCTGTCATTCACACATCCATGTTGATGTGCACATCATCCCTCGTGATCCTCGCTTGCGGGTTTTAAACCCTCTTTCAGTTTTGTGTGGAAATTTTGGTTTTGTAAAACTAATTGATGACATTTATTCTAAAATATGTGCATGAGTGTTTGTGGACATTCCATCTACTACATTTTAGCCGAGAAGGAACTTCATGTTTGGGTAATAATTTATATTAATTATTTTGGCTTTCTTAAAGGTGTATCCACTATCTAGTTGAAGGTGTTGGTGGATCCTATTTTTGGTCTTCTGGAATCAACATTGAAGTGTTGGAGTTCAAACGGTTAAGTTTGGAGACTTCAGGAGCATTCTGTAGTCATGTGTTGTTTTCATGCTGCATATTTGTTGTTAACTGGCGGTTAATCGGATGTTGTCACAGTGATGGATTTTCATCCGTGAGAAGTTGAAAGGTCACAAATTTCTCAAGTCACAACTTTTTCAAACGAATTTTCTAGGGTCGGTTATAGAACTTCCTAGAAGGATTGTAATCTTATAAATAGAGGTATTAGGGCATCCTAATGTATCTTGAGTGATCAAAGAGATCAAGGTTGATAAATTGGGTGTCAATTGTATCTTATATGTGGTTTAGCATCTTTGGGAATTTTGTTGTGAGTTCATGAGTGATTGTTGTGCAATTGTAACTAAGAGAATCGTGATAATAAAATATGAGCAAGTTCTTGGTGGACATAGCCCACATTGGGTGAACCACATTAAATCTTGTCTTGTCTTCTTTTGTGCATTGTTTATTTATGTTGTTATATTTCTATATATGTACAAATCTGCTAAATAGTTTCTACTTTGTGATTTGAGGGATTGTTTTGAATATTTATTCTCTAATTCCTAAAAACTGGTATTAGAGCTTTGGTGGTTTTTTGAAGTGGTAAATCACAGGGAAATTTTAGCTTGAGTGAGAGCTATGGCAAATGAGGGCAGATCGAGGGTTGAGAAGTTTAATGGGAAGAACTTTGGTTTGTGGAAGATGTAGATGGAGGATTACTTGTATCAGAAGGACCTCCATGTTCCTTTGGCTAGAAAAGTAAAGAAATCTACAACCATGTCGAATGAGGATTGGGAGTTTCTGGATAGAAAGGCACTCGGGGAAATTCGGTTATTTCTTGCATCTTTGGTTGCTTTTAACATATCGCAAGAGAAGACCACATAAAGTCTCATGAATGCATTGGGGAAGTTATATGAAAAACCCTCTGCCTCTAATAAAATATTTTTTATGAAAAAGTTATTTAATATGAATATTTATGAGAATGGTTTTGTTCTTTGATCATTTGAATGAATTTAATATGGTTGTGAGTATTGTAAACTCGGTGAAAGTTGATTTTGATGACGAGGTGAGGGATTTGTTGATTTTGAGCTCCTCTTGCTATATAATTGGGACAACTTGGTTATGTTGTAAGTAATTCAAGATCTAATAATTCAAAGTTGAAGTTTGAAGATGTGATATGTGTGATCCTGAGTGAGGAAATGCAAAGGAAGAGCTTCAGGATCCTTCTACTTATGGAAACGATTTGATTTGACGGTGGAGAGTAGAGGGAGATAAAAGAATAGAGGGAAAGATAACCGTAGGAATTCAAATGATCACGGAAGGTCAAAGTACAAGAGCAAGTTGGAATGTTGGTACTATGGGAAGATTGGCCATGCTAAGTAAGATTGTTGGGCTCTTTAGGATAAGAAGAACAAGAGGAGGAAACTAAGGAGGTAAATGTGGCAAAAGAGGTGATGTTTGTTAGGATGTCTTAATTCTTTCTTTAGATAATATTGTTGAGTATTGGGTGTTAGATTCATTGACTCTTTCCATGCCACCCCACATAGACATTACTTTATTGAGTTTGTTCAAGGTGATTTTGGACATGTATATCTTGGTGATGATGAACTATGCAACAAAGTAGGGAAAGGTTGTGTTCGGGTGAAAATGTAGAATGGGAACACATGGCTTTTAAGGATGTTAGGCACATGCCTAAGTTGAGGTAGAAATTAATATAAGTGGGTCAACTAGGTAGTGATGGGTGTACGATATGTTTTATGAAGATTCTTGGAAGGTTACAAGGGAGCTCTTGTGGTTAAGAGGTAAGAAAATTGGTACTTTGTATTTAACTAGTGGTGCTGATTATTTTAATTTAGTTCTACAAATAGAGATGTAACTTTGTGGCACCAGAGACTCGAGACATTTTGTCCTCTCAAAATTCCCCTCTTTTGAAAGTTGAAAAATTTGAAAAATTTGAGTTAGCACCCTTCAGTAATGTTTTTGTGAAGAAGAAATTTGAAGAGATAGTGAAAATTACGTTTATTGGGGTCATTTTAGTGACTTGCGGGTCTGTCGGACATTTTTGTCCCTCATGTCCCAAGTATTGGTGGGCCTTTTGTTCACCGATCATCGATTTTATCGAACTTTTCGGCCCATTTTTCCCAAGTTCACCCAGACTTCCTTTTCCCGATCGGTTCGCATTGGTCGATCGGGTTTTTCACTTTTTCGGCCCATCTGTCCCAAGTGCATCCGGGTTTTCTATTCCCGATTCCCTCGTCCACCACATCGGCCGAATCATGTCTTCATGTCCTTCACATTTTTGTGTCCCTAGACCACCCGTGCTCTTTTGGCCCACATTCCCGCATTTCCCGCATCGGCCGAATCGTGTTTCGCGTCCCATGTCCCAATGTCCCATGGACCGTCCGGGCCAATTTTTTCCACTTTTCCCACATTTCACCTTTTTTGAGTCGGTGCAAGGTGTATTTAATGCGCATTTATGATCTTCTCTCTCCTAAAATGGCTATTTAAAGGGACTACCACCTATGCATTTGTCACATTGCTTGCTTGTTATTTCTTGCCCGCATTCTTGCAATTGAGTCATTTGTTCATCTTTCCTGTATCCCTTTGCATTTTTATCGCAAATATGTTCTTTGAAGGTTGTTCCTCTGTGCATTGTAAAAATGAAGATCAAGTTTCAAGGGCATGAACATCTGTCACCTCTAGAGACCTCTGTACCTAATATTGGGGATAGTGAAGTTCGACACTTGGATTTTGATGATTTCTAGGGTAGGTTAACATGTGACAACCCTGCTCCCATGGCCCAAATGATTAATGATAGTGGAATTGCATATGCTTCTAGTTTTCCCATCTCCGTGCAATGTGCCGACACCGTGCTCGTCTGGGCTCATTTCAATCCAGATACCAAGGAGGTTGTTAATGTACATGGAGAATTGATTGCCAAACTGGATGTTCCACCATTATTGCTTCCCTACGCATTCCTGAGATGAAGACTCCATTGTTCTTACTCTTGCTCAAGCTCAGACCCTATTTGATCAAGACAATGAAAAATACAAGGCACGAGTAGCAAAGTCATGGTTGAAGTGCCCTAAGAAGGGAGCGTCCCGACTCTCCAAAGCATTATTTAGGGTTGATTTCAATGAGGAGCTATCAGATTTCATCATCTTGCTCACTCATATTATGGGAATGCCCTCCACCAATGATTTCATTTTTGGATGTGCCCATTTATAAACATCATCTGTGAGGGTAAGTAGAACATAAACTGGGCTGAGATTATTTGTATGAACTCGTGAGCAATTGTCAAATGTTCAGCAAACTAAGAAGTTCTACATGAATTCTTATCTCATGTACACCCTAGCTATGCATCTCGGGAGTGGTTTGGTTTCACTTACATGGAGGGCAAGAAAGATGATCCCATCTACTCATATTGCCCCTCAATTTACCCTCAAGACCAAGCAATCACAATTTTAGAAGGGTAAATGATGCTTTCACCATGTACATTGTGAGACTCTTGGAGGGTGACACTACTAGAATATTTTATGATGAGGCTATGGCTTGATAGCCAAGTATGGGGCTTTCTTCATCTAGTTCAGAAAATTCTCATACATCAGATTGGCTTGTTTTGAAAGCACTCCACTCAAGCTCCCCATGTTCTGCAATGATAAAATGGCTTTGGTCGAGGTGTGCAGGTAGCTAGATAAAATTCACAGAACCTACAGAGATAAGAAGATCACTGGTCTTCATTTCCCTATCTCCTTGGGGAATTATACATGTAAAACAACTCTAGATGCCCAAAACATAGAAAGGGCTATTGCTCCTCTCATTGTCCATTTCTTCAGACCCAGGACTTGTTTTGATTTGAAGAAGTTCATTGATCAGAACCTCAGAATAACTTATCATCATAAACCTAGACATTGAGGATTATTGGGCTGATTGTGTTGATGATTTTGAAGCTAGAGGAGGCATTTTGGTAGACTCTCTCTGCAAAAATTATAGATCTCAATCTCTACCAAGTTCTGAAGGGCTTAAGGATGATGATGAGGACTTGTAATCCTTTGAATATGAAAGATCAATCAAACACACTCCTTTAGAAACCCTTGGATTGGTATGTGAAGGAGAGAGATGATTTGGGTGAGATAATTGCCCATGTTATTATTGTCAGAACTAAGGTTTGGTTTGACAGGAAAGTTTGTGAGTTCAAGAGGAATCAGGGTAGATCTTCTTCAAGAGAAACTTCCACACCTAGGAAGGAAGTACATACACCCTGAGGTACTTGAGCAAACCTCCTCCTTCCTTTAATAAAAGAGCTTGAATTGTCTACTCCTTCTTCCACTCAAGTGTATCAGAAGAAGGTTAAAGAGGTTAAGCAAGAACCAATTGAGGAAGAAACTCTTCTGGAGCAGTCAGAATTGCCTTCTGGGCAGGAGAACATTATTGTTCTAAGTGAAAGTGATGATGATGAATGAAAGATCAAGAGGAAACTCTGAAAAATCACTGATTGAAGAGGAAAGGGAAGTTCAAGGACTGAACCTCCTAGTTTAATAGACTCCTCTACAAAGGAAGTTCTTGAGGTTCCATTCACTTCTCTACTGGAGGCAAATAGTGGTTAATACTTTGAGTGCCATGAGTTCACTTTCTCTTGGGCCTCTTGCTTCCTCCACTTCTTCTTCTACCTTTTCTGGGTGTAGCCCTTAGTTGACAGCAAGAAAAGGAAATCTTCTTCTCATTTAACAGGGCCTGATTTTGATGTTGTGGCATCTTGCTTGGTACTGCCCCTCCTCCTCCAACAAAGAGAGAAAAGATTACTTCAAGATTGGTAACTGATGCTCAAGGCCAGTAGTTCTAGAGGTTGCAAAGCCCAAGGTTGATAAAGTAGAGAAAGATATTTTGGTCTCTGATTTGGAGCTTTCCAGGATCCCAATGGGAGAATCCACTCCTGAGAGTGAAGTTCATAACCTTCAAGAAACAGTAACTAAGGTTATTGAATGAGTGGAGAAAAGGAAAAGAAGACCATAGAGCAGTTGGAAGAATAGAATCAAGTTCTTTCCAACTTTATCAAATCATTGTTGGCCAAGGATAAAGTTTTGGATCCAGCCCCACTGGCTGCTCTCCCACCCCCATGATTCTCAGCCAGGATGAAGTTCAGAGCATCAAAGACATACACAAGTATTCAACTTATGGGAAGGCTATGTGGAAGCCATGGTGGATGATATGACTATAGCAGGTTTGAATTTCATTGTGGAAGCCTTCAAAACCAATGAAAAGGTGATCAATTTGTAGCAGAAACTCTCTTCCTCAATCAAAGCTATGGACAAGGAGCTGAAGGTCTAGAGTGGTTGTATTACAGATCTCCACCTAATGGGCCAAACTAATGAGAAGATCTATTGGTCAACAATGTATTTGATGATGCCAAGAATAACTTATCAAGGGCATGGATTTTTAGTGTTGAGTGGAAGATAAAGGTTCTGGAAGAAGCATTGGGAGAATTGAGGAATGTGTGGGAAAAAAGGGGAGTCTTTAAAACTTGTGTTTTATCTACCTTCAAAGATATCCATTGCCATCTTTAGGATGAAACTACAGGTGTTCCTTCTCTCTTCAAGAAATCAAGGCTTAGTTTAGAACCTTTGTCAAGGACGATTTGTTCAAAGAAGAGTCATTTACTAAAGAGAAGATGAAAGACATTTGTTCTCTCCATTCAGCTATTGCTGAAGCTAATAAAGAATATCTAGAGCATACCGAGTTTGATAAAGATATGGAGAAATGTCTAGGCACGTGGACTCATGCTACCAACACAACAATTCCAAGAGGCATGGAGATAGCAGAGGCATTAAAAATATTCAGGCATCGAATCCTCAAATCAGTGGGCCCTCCTCAGCCATAATCGATGTTTCTTCTTCTAGCTCTTCATTCTCTTCTTCTATTTTTAGTGTCGAGCTCCTTGTAATTTAATTAAGGACTTTATGTTATATATTTCCTTAATTAATCCTTTGGTTAAAAGAAACGGTTACCAAGTGTAACCACTTTGTAAGCTATATATTGGGCTCTCCACGCCATTCTAAAGGGCTGGAACTCTGATTATTTTTGAAAGTGTAAAAGAGTTAAAAAGCTATCAATACAAGAAGATTTCCCTTCCTGTTTCTATCTACATCTTTTATTCTATCTTGCCTATCTTAAGTTTGTGAATCATTAATCTATTGCATTAAGAAGCTTTGTATTCTTATAGATGTCATTTCTAGAACTTTGTGTCTATGAGATAATATCTAATGGTTTTATGTGAATGATTATGTTCTATATATCATCCTTGCTCAACATTTATAGGAACTATTTTGCTATCTATATTTCCTGGGAATGTTGTTATGTTCTTCCTTTTCCCTTACTTAGTTCTTCTGTTCCTTTGTATTGATAATCTACCTTGGAGATAAAACACTTTCATGATATTAGAGTTCCTCATTAAAGTTTGGAAGTTGTACATTTGTAAATAGTTTTTCCATTTTCTTTCAATAAGGGAACCTCTCCCATTAAAGAGGAGGGACTTTCTGTCCCCTGATTGTTGCTTTCATTAAAGTCCTAATTTGACAACCAACAATTTTTGGTGACTCCACTGGGGATTTGTTTCAATGAATTCTAGTTTTTAAAAGAACAATTTCTTGATCATTTCTGATATGGTGACTCTAAGATTTACCCATGGTAGAAGGGCTCTTGGAATTGAGGATTCTCAGTTTCAACTCCTGGAGCAACAAGGCTTTCCTCTTCCTTCAACAAGAGGAAATAGAAGAGATCTCATTCTACAAGCACACCCCCTGTTGAAGACAGAGCTTTGAGAGTGGTGACCCTCAAGAGCAACTCAACCCTAATCTTCGTGCTTTGATTCTTGCTGGTGTTTCTAGTCCCACTTCAAGTAGTTTTTCCAAGGATGGCAGCTCCATTACCTTGGGGCCAATGAGTTGGACCTCTTTCCCTCCCTCAACCATTGCATGAGTTACCTAGAGGTAGCAGAAAGAAATTTCCCAAGTTCAGAGGTGATGGCAAGGTACATCCTGATGAACACATTGCAGCCTTCATAGTTACATGTGGAGTCCTCAGAGTTGAACATGAGGATGTCTCTGTCAGGATTTTTGTGGAGACTTTGCAAGATAATGCAGCAGATTGGTTTTACCATCTTCCCACTGGGGCCATCACCAATTGGGACACCATGACAACCCAGTTTGAGTAGTGTTTCAAACTATGCAGAAGATGTGCATGCTTTGCTAGCCCAGATTTCCCAAATCAAGAAAGAACCACAGGAGCCCATGAGAGAATTTGTGGCCAAGTTTAATAAGTTGATTAACAAGATCCCATAAACACTCCGACCTGTGGATCAAATTCAAAAATGTTTCTTCCTAAATGCTCAATTTTCTACGAGGTAAGCTATGCGAGGAGAGCTAATCTTGCAACTTTGGATGCTGATCAAAGTTTAGCCATCAGTGTTGAAGATGACCGATCATGTCTGGAAAATTGAAGAGAGATTCTTCCAAATCCAAAACTTATTCTTCCTCTTCCTCTACTCCTGGGCTAATGTAGATCAGTTAGTACAAAATTTGACCAATGACCTCATTACCATCAAGAAATAATTGGCTCAACATGCTCCTTATCAAGACATTCCAAGGAAGAACTTCTAGCCTAAAAACCGTTTGCCTTCTTCTCAGATAAGGTTGGAAATCGAAGGACCACCCATCAAGTCCTGTTAATGCAACTTGTGAAGTTGAAGAACCTGATGATGAAGAGGTCAATGAAGACTTTGAAGAACTTGAAGAAGAGGTTGAGGAAGAACTTGATGGATCTCAAGTTAATTTCCTCACTACTGAAGGCATGGATGAAGAAGATGATTATGATGAAGTAGTGGTAGAGATGAACAGTGAGTCATATGTTGTTATGACTCGGGAGTAAAAAAACAAGAAATAAAAAGTGATGCAACCCGCTAAAATATCTAAGGAGTATCCCATGACTATTCCATAGTGGTTTCTAGAAGAGGATCTCCTATTCCCACTGCATCCATGCAAAAGGTGAGTTCTGCTAATTCTTCTTCTTCTACTCCTACTTCTAAAACTCCTTTTTCTTCAACTCTAAAACCTGATAATAACCTAGGGTTCCTAGTGATGAGACCCCATCCACCTCTGGATCCTTTGATATCATCGATCACCTTAAGAAGACAAAAATCCAGATTTCAGAGGCTGAGTTTTATCAAACCCATCCAAAAGCCTTTGCCAAAATGGTCCACTTTGTCAATTCCCATTCCAAAGCTTCATCCAACACTTCTAAAGGTATTTTCCCACTCCCTCTTCCACACCTCAATCAAGTCTTGTAGCTGCAGTCACCTCACCTAATGAGAAAATCAAACCATTCTATGTGACCCTCCTCATAGCTGGCCATAGACTCAGTAATTGTGTCATAGACTCAGGAGCATCGGATAATGTGATGCCTGCCAAAGTAGCTCATGCTTTGGGTCTTACCCTCACACATGCTATTGGTTCTTGCTATTCCATGGAGAGTAGAGAGGTGCCTTTGGTCGGGAGAATTAAGGATGCACAAGTAGCTTTTGCTGCTTTTACTAGAGAAAAGGTCTTAGCTACTATTTTGATAGCTGATATTCCTCCTTCATATGGCATGTTGTTGAGTAGAAATTTCTGTAAGGATGTAGGAGGAGAGATTCAAATGGATTGGTCTCATGCTCTTATACCAGTTAATGGAAAAATGAAGAAGTTATTTCTCGAAAAGAAAAACTGAATATATTGTGCAAAAGACAGATGATCCCAAGGCACAAATACTTTATGAAGATATTGGGCATGGAAACTACATGATCATGTCTCAGGATGAGATGGAACGTCCCAAAGAAGTGCTCCATGATCCTAATGGTGTTTGGAATTTGGAATTTGATGGAAGCTTCTCTTCAGCTAGTTTTGGGCTGGTGTGGTATTGATATCTCCAGAAGGAAAGATTTATCCTTTCTCATTCAAGCTACAGTTTGAAAATACAAATAACACAACAGAATATGAAGCTCTCATTCTTGGACTGAATGTAGCAAAAGAAAGAGGTGTGAAGAACCTCTGGCTCGTGGAGATGCGGAACTGGTTGTCAAGCAAGTTAGAGACCTTTTCCAAGTAAAGAATAGAAGATTGAAGCATTATAGGAATCTGGTTTGGGATTCTATTGAATTCTTTGATGCCTTTTCCATTGAAGTAGTGCCAAGGGAAAGGAACACTAGGGCTGATTCCCTAGCTATTTCAGGGTCTTTGCTGATACCTCATCTTGATTTCTCTCAGGAAAAATTCACCATTGAAATGATCCATAGACCAAGTGTACCGAGATAATGCAAGCAATTGGCAAGTTTTCAATGATGACCAACATTTTCTCTCCTTCCTAGAACTTAGAGATAACTTTGATCAATTGTATTTTGAGGGAAGTGACAATCTTCCTCGGGAGAGTGTCTTTTCAAATGAGGAAGGTGTCAAGGAGGAGATGGATCAAGATGGTTGCATCAAACTAAAAGGTAACAAGATTCCTAAAGGGTTGGTAAGTCTGGAGGAATTGTTTGATAAACATGATAGATATGTCAAGTCCAAGGCTTCCAAAGGAGCTCAACAGTCTGCTGAATGTGAAAAGATTAACATTGGGAGTTCTGCCGAGCCCAAAATGGTGAATGTTGGAAAGTGTTGCACCCAAGAGGAAAGAAAAAGGTGGTAAATTTTTGAAGAAATACGTTGATGTCCTTGCTTATTCTTATGATGATCTGAAAGCCTTTCAGCCAAAAGAAATGCAACATTTCATTCCCCTCAAACCTGGGATTAAACCTTTCAAGCAGAAGTAAAGGCAGTACAATCCAAAGATTGTTGACACCATTTTTCAAGAGATACAAAAGTTGTTGAAAGCCAAGATTATCTTCCCCATTCATCATTCAACATGGATTGCAAATATTATACATGTTAGGAAGAAAAATGGTGAGATTCGGATCTGTGTTGACTTCAAGAATCTAAATCAGGCTTCTTTGAAGGACAACTATCCTCTACCCATGATGGATCAGGTGTTACAAGCTATCACCGGTTTAGAAATGTTGTCCATGCTTGATGGTTTTTCAGGATATAATCAAGTGGAGGTCAATACTGCAGATCAACACAAGACTGCCTTTACCACTCCTTGGGGTACTTTTTCCTACAAGAGGATGCCCTTTGGCCTCATTAATGCTGGTGCCACCTTTCAGAGAGCTATGGATTTGGCCTTTGGGAGTCTGAAAGGAAATGTATTTTTGTGTATCTAGATGACCTAACTATATTTTCCAAAACAGAGCAGATCACTTTCAACATCTAGAAACAGTTCTCTTGAAATGCAGAGAACATGGCGTCTCTCTGAATCCCAAGAAATGTATATTTTGTGTCACGGAGGGAAAGCTATTGGGACATGTTGTCTCCAAAGAAGGAATCAAGATTGATCCTAAACGAGTTCAAGCCATCCAGCAGATTCCTCTTCCCACAAGCAAAAAGGGAGTGCATTCTTTCTTTGGTAAGATCAAATTCCTGAGAAGATTCATCCCCGATTTTGCAGAGCTAACTTTGAATATCTCCCAAATGATGAAAGGAAAGCAAACATTTTGTTGGTACCCTAAAGGGAAGAAAGAATTTGAAGGTATTAAAAAAGCTATTGCTAAGACTCCTATCCTAGCATGTCCAGATTTCAACAAGGATTTTATTATCTATTGCTATGCCACAAAAAGTACCTTGGCCGTTGTGTTGACTCAGAAGATTATGAAGATCATGAGCTCCCAATTGCATTCATGAGTTATATTCTTAAAAATCATGAGTTGAAGTACACTATGATGGAGAAACATGCTTTTTGCAGTAGTTAAAGTTGTTAAGGCTTCCGATTTTACATTCTTAACTCTCACTTTGTTGTGCTTGTGCCTGACATGACTATCAAGTCTATTCTTACACAACAAGAGTTTGGAACCAAGAGAGGAAATTGGGTAGCAAAGGTTTAGGAATATGATCTTGACATCAGACCAACGAAACTAGTTTGGGGTAAAGGCCTGTGTGAACTCATTGCTGAAGGAGCTGGTCATGAGTTGCCTAAGGATGAGGTTGATGTCCTATTGTTCTATTTCTAGCTCAATAGATGAATGGTATGCTGACATTGCTCACTTCCTCACCTATGGTGAGTGTTCATCTCATTTAACTACCAAGGAGAAGAGAGCTATCAAGTTAAGATCAAGCACAATACATGTTATGGGAGAATGCTTTGTTCAAACGAGGAGTGGATGGAAGATTCTTGAAGTGTGTTGACAAAGAGCAACAGAAGAAGCTATTCTCAGCCTTTCATGATCAAGCTTGTGGAGGTCATTTCTCATCTACTATTATTGCTCACAAGATTCTTCACATAGGATACTATTGGCCTACTTTGTTTAGAGATGAATCAAAGTGGGTTGACAAGTGTGAAGCTTTTCGGACCTTTGTGGGAAGACCTAAGTTGGCTGCTTTGCCACAGCCTAAGCCATTGTGATCGAAGAACCTTTTCAACAGCGGGGTTTAGATTTCATTGGAACACTCAACCCATATTCAAGTGCAGGGCATACTCATGTGTTGACTGCCACAAATTATTTCACCAAGTGGGTGGAAGCCATCCTAGTTAAAAGTACTACTTTCGAGGTAGTATGTAATTTCATCAAAGAAAACATCTTGGTAAGGTTTGGGGTACCAAACAAGATCGTGACTGATAATGATTCTAATTTTTCTTCTGCTAAGTTGATGGATTTTTTCTATGGATATGGAATTTCCCTTGCTCACTCTTCAGATTACTACCCTCAAGGGAATGGATAGGCAAGAATCAACAAACAAAAATTTGGTGGCCATTGTTAGAAAGCTTGTCAATGAATCTCAGAGAAACTGGCACAAGAAGCTCTATGATGCTCTTTGGGCAGATAGGATTACACCCAAAAGAGAAATTGGGATGTCCCCTTTTCAAGTGGTGTATGGAGTGGAAGCTCAACTACTAGTGATAGTGGAACTACTAGCTTTGCATTTGATGAAAGATATTGAAGACACCAATTTTAGTGACTCTTTGGATAAAAGGATCATGTATCTCCATAAGCTAGATGAAGACAAAGCTGCAGGTTTTTGATAGGATCTTTTCCCATCAGAAGAAGGTGAAATATTTATTTGACAAGAAAGCCAGACCCAAAGATTTCAAAGTTGGAGACATTGTTTTGCTATGGGACAAAAGGCATGAACCTCGAGGAAGCCATGGTAAGTTTGATTCTCTTTGGCTTGGTCCTTTCAGAATCAAGCATTTTGCTAGTGAAAATTCTTTCTATCTTGATTACATGGATGAATCCTCTCTCCCACTTCCTTATAGTGGGTAGTACCTAAAATTGTTCAAAATTTTCAAGTCCTAGGTGATTAGGAAGTCCTTTGTATATTATGTATAATGTGTGTTTTCTTTTCCCTGTCTTTGTTTTGTTGTTTCCTTTCCTTGTTTTGTGTGTTGCCTTCTGTATTGTTTTGCCTTTGACTCTTTTGGCCCAATGGATAAGGCACTGGTCTTCTTTAGAGTTTTTCTTGAATTCTTGTCTTGCCTTGTTCCGTGATCTAGTCAAGTCATCCCCAGAAAGAGCCAACTGTTGTCCTCTCAAAATTCCCCTCTTTTGAAAGTTGAAAAATTTGAAAATTTTGAGTTGGCACCCTTAAGAATGTTTTAGTGAAGAATAAATTTGAAGAGATAGTGAAAATTGTGTTTATTGGGGTCATTTTAGTGACTTGCGGGTCTATCGGACATTTTTGTCCCTCATGTCCCAAGTACCGGTGGACCTTCTATTCACCGATCGGGCCATTTTTCCCCGCAAGTCCTTTTCTATCGGCTTTATCGAAATTTTTGGCCCATTTGTCCCAAGTTCACCGGACTTCCTTTTCCCGATCGCCTGCATCGGCCACATCAGGTTTTTCGTGCTTTTTCAGCCCGTATGTCCCAAGTGCATCAAGTTTTATGTTCCCCGATTTCCCACAACGTCACATCACGGCGAATCATGTCTTTGCGTACTTCACATTTTTGTGTCCCTAGACCGCCCGTGCTCTTTTGGCCCGCATTCCCGCATCACCCGCATCGGCCGAATCAGGTTTTTGCATCCCATATGTCCCAATGTCCCATGGACCGTCCGGGCCATTTTTTTCCACTTTTCCCACATTTCACCTTTTTGAGTCTAGTGCAAGGTGTATTTAATGCGCATTTATGATCTTCTCTCTCCTGAATGGCTATTTAAAGGGACTACCACCTATGCATTTGTCACATTGCTTACTTGTTATTTCTTGCCCGCATCCTTGCAATTGAGTCATTTGTTCATCTTCTTGTATCCCTTTGCATTTTCATCATGAATTTGTTCTTTGAAGGTTGTTCCTCTGTGCATTACAAAAATGAAGATCAAGTTTCAAGGGCACGAACATCTGTCGCCTCTAGAGACCTCTGTACCTAATATTGGGGATAGTGAAGTTCGACACTTGGACTTTGATGATTTCTGGGGGTTAACATGTGACAACCCTGCTCCCATGGCCCAAATGATTAATGACAGTGGAATTGCATATGCTTCTAGTTTTCCCATCTTCATGTAATGTGTCAACACCGTGTGCTTCTTGCGGGGCTCATTTCAATCCGATACCAAGGAGGTTGTTAATGTACATGGAGAATTGATTGCCAAACTAGATGCTACCACCATTGCCGCTACCCTACACATTCTTGAGATAGAAGACTCCATTGTTCTTACTCTTGCTCAAGATCAGACCCTATTTGATCAAGAAAATGAAAATACAAGGCACAAGTAGCAAAGTCATGGTTGAAGTTCCTAAGAAGGGAGCGTCCCGACTCTCCAAAGCATTATTCAGGGTTGATTTCAATGAGGAGTTATCAGATTTCATCATCTTGCTCGCTCGTATCATGGGAATGCCCTCCACCAATGAATTTCATTTTTGGATGTGCCCTTTTATAAACATCATCTGCGAGGGTAAAGCTAGAACATAAACTAGTTGAGATTATTTGTATGAACTTGACTGAGCAATTGTCAAATGTTCAACAAACTAAGAAGTTCTACATGACTTCTTATCTCATGTACACCCTAGCTGCATCTCGGGAGTGGTTTGGTTTCACTTACATGGAGGGCAAGAAAGATGAGCCCATCTACTCATACTGCCCTCAATTTACCCTCAAGGCCAGCAATCACAATTTTAGAAGGGTAAATGATGCTTTCACCATGTATATTGTGAGACTCTTAGAGGGTGACATAGCCAGAAGATTTTCTGATGAGGCTATGGCTCTGATAGCCAAGTATGGGGCTTTCTTCATCTAGTTCAGAAAATTCTCATACATCAGATTGGCTTGTTTTGAAAGCACTCCACTCAAGCTCCCCATGTTCTACAATGATAAAATGGCTTTGGTCAAGGTGTGTAGGTAGCTAGATAAACTTCACAGAACCTGCCGAGATAAGAAGATCGCTAGTCTTAATTTCCCTATCTCCTTGGGGAATTATACTTGTAAAACAACTCTAGATGCCTAAAACATAGAAAGGGCTATTGGTCCTCTCACTATCCATTTCTTCAAACCTAGGACTTGTTTTGATTTGAAGAAGTTCATTGATTAGAATCTCAGAATAACCTATCATCATCATCCTGACACTGAGGACTATTGGGCTGACTGTGTTGATGATTTTGAAGCTAGGAGGAGGCATTTTGGTAGATTGTCTCTACAACAAATCTTAGATCTCAATCTCTACCAGGTGCCTGAAGGGCTTGTGGACGATGATGAGGACTTGTAATCCTTTGAATATGAAAGATCAATCAAACACACTCCTTTAGAAACCCTAGATTGGTACGTGAAGGAGAGAGATGATTTGGGTGAGATAATTGTGCTTGTTATTCTCAGAACTAAGGTTTGGTTCGACAAGAAAGTTCATGAGCTCAGAGAAAATTCCACACCTAGGAAGGAAGAGCAATCAGGGTAGATCTTCTTCAAGAGAAACTTCCACACATGGGAAGGAAATACATATGCCCAATTGAGGAAGTATTGAGGTACTTGAGCAAATTCCTCCTTCTTCTTCAATAAAAGAGCCTGAATTGTCTACTCCTTCTTCCTCCAGGGAAAGTGTATCGGAAGAAGGTTAAAGAGGTTAAGCAAGAACCAATTGAGGAAGAAACTCTTATGGAGCGGTTAGAATCCTTCTTCTTCAGGCCTTGAAGGGCCAGAGAACATTGTTTTTCTAAGTGAAAGTGATGATGAAATTAAAGATCAAAGATTACGATAGCGATGCTCGAGAAAACTCAAGGTTGAAATCTTTTGGTCTCGATTTGGAGCTTTCCAATATCCCAAAGAGGAAAGTGAAGTTCTAAGGACTAAACCTCCTAGTTTAACATTCCTCTGCAAGGAAAGGAAGTTCCCGAGGTTCCATTCACTTCCTTACTAGAGGCAACAATGGTTAATACTTTGAGTGCCATGAGTTCACTTTCTCTTGGGAATCTTGCTTCCTCCACTTCTTCTTCTACCTTTGTGGAACCCCCCTTGAAAACAACAAAAGGAAATCTTCTTCTCTCTTTAAAAGGGCCTAATTTTGATGTCAGCAGCTCTCTTGAAGGTTGGAGTGGTGGTTGTATTACATATCTTTACCTAATGGGTCAAACAGATGAGAAGATCCTGTTGGTCAACAATGTTTTTGATGATGCCAAGAATAACTTGTCAAGGGCATGGATTTTCAGTGTTGAGTGGAAGATAAAGGTTTTGGAAGAAGCACTGGGAGAATTGAGGAATGTGTGGAAAAAAGGGGAGTCCTTTAAAACTTGTGTTTTATCTGCCTTCAAAGATATCCACTGCCATCTTTAGGATGACACTACAGGTGTTTCCTTCTCTCTTCAAGAAATCAAGGATTAGTTTAGAACCTTTGTCAAGGAAGATTTGTTTAAAGAAGATTCATTTACTAAAGAGAAGATGAAATAAATTTGTTCTCTCCATTCAGCTATTGCCGAAGTTAATAAAGAATATCTGGAGCATACCAAGTTTGATAAAGATATGGAGAAATTTCTAGGCATGTGGACTCATGCTACTACCAACACAACAATTCCAAGAGGCATGGAGATAGCAGAGGCATTAAAAATATTCAGACATTGAATCCTCAAATCAGTGGGCCCTCCTCAGCCATAATCGGATGTCTCTATTTTTGGCTCTTCATTCTCTTCTTCTATTTCTAGTGTCGATCTCCTTGTAAATTGATTAAGGATGTAGTGTGTTGTATATTTCCTTAATTAATCTTTAGTTAAAAAAACGGTTACCAAGTGTAACCACTTTGTAAGCTATATATTGGGCTCTTCACGCCATTTTTAGGGGCTAGAACTCGATTATTTTTGTAAGTGTAAAAGAGTTAAAAGCAATCAATATAGAAGATTTCCCTTCCTGCTTCTATCTACCTCATGTTATTATATCTTTCCTATCTTAAGTTTGTGAATCATTAATCTATTACATTAAGAAGCTTTTATTCTTATAGATGTCATTTCTAGAACTTTGTGTCTATGAGATAATATTTGGTGGTTTTATGTGAATGATTCTATTCTATAAATCATTTTTGCTCAAAGCATTTATAAGGAACTATTTTGCTATCTATATTTCCGGGAATGTTGTTATATTCTTCCTTTTCCCTTACTTAGTTCTTTTTGTTCCTTTGTATTGATAATCTACCTTGGAGATGAAACACTTTCATGATATCAAAGTTCCTCATTAAAGTTGGAAGTTGTACCTTTGTAAATAAGCTTTTCCTGTTTGCTTTCAATAAGGGAACCTCTCCCATTAAAGAGGAGGGAATTTTTGTCCCCCGATGTTGCTTTCATTAAATGTCCTAATTTGACAACCAATAGACATATGAGTCAAAAGGGTACATATATTCTAAAGGATAGGTTGCTCGAATTAAAGGAGTTAGATTTGGATTTCTATGAGGATTGTGTTTATGGGAAACATAATCGGGTGAGATTCCTCAAGGTTGGACCTACCAGGAAAGAGGGTAAGTTGGAGTTGGTGCATACCAATGTATGGGGGCCAACTAAGGTAAAATTTATTGGTGGTTCATGTTATTATGTCACTTTCATTGATGATGCAACTAGAAAAGTTTGGGTTTATGAAATTAGAAATAAATTTGATGTGTTCGAAATCTTCAAAAGATGGAAATCTTTGGTTGAGAATGAAACATGTCTCAAGATGAAATGTCTCAGTCGGATAATGGAGGGAGTATTGGAGTAATGAATTTCTTGATCACTATTTGATAAATGGGATCCATAGGCAAAGGATGGTTCTGAAGACTCCACAGGAAAATGAGGTGTCAGAGAGAATGAACAAGACAATCATGGAGCATGTTAAGTGCATGAGGTTACATGTGGGGCTGCCACTCATGTTTTGGGTAGAAGTGGTGAGCACATCTATTTATCTGATTAACAGAGGACCCTCTACAACCTTAGATGGAGGTATACCTAAGGAGGATTGGTCTGGTAAGAAAATTGATTACTTATTTCTTAGAGTATTTGGATGTGAGGTATTTGTTCACATTGATAAAGATGATAGGACCAAGTTAGAGGCTAAGTTTGAGAAATGCACCTTTGTTGGATATGGTGAGGATGAATTTGGTTTCTTTGTTTGGAGTCTTAAGGACAAGAAAATATTTTGGTCTAGAGATATTGTCTTTAATGAAAAATTCATGTATAAAGATTAGTTGTAAGAACAAAAAAGGAATCAAAGAAATAATACACAGTGTTAGAGGACATTACGAATGGAAAGGTGTCTAAGGGGCCGGTTCAGGTGCAATATGTTTCGGCACAACTAGTTCAGGAACCTACTCATCAGGAAGCCCAAACTCCTAAGGTGATAAGGTCTTCTAGGGCAAGAAGGGAACCTAAACATTTTACTCCGTCTTTGAATTATTTATTGCTCACTGAAAGTGGAGAGCCAAAGTGCTTTGAGGAAGTAGTGCAAGTGAATTAGTACAAGTGAATACCATGAAGAAGTGGGAGTGGGCCATGGATGAAGAGCATAGATTTCTTATGGAGAACCATACTTGGGATATGGTGGAGCTACCCAAGGGCAAGAGAGCACTACAAAACAAGTGGGTGTACAAAATCAAAGAGGGAGATGGATGCATAAAAAGGTACAAGGCTTGTTAGTGGTCAAGGGATTCACACATAAGAAAGGTATAAACTTTGATGAAAGTTTTTCTCTTGTTGTTAAAATTACTTCTATTAGGACTGTTTTTGGTTCAAGTAGTAGTAAAAGACTTGCACTTAGAGCAGTTGGATGTAAAGTCTCGCATTCCTTCATGGTGAGTTGGAGGAGGAATTGTATATGTAGTAGCCACATGGTTATGAGATAAAAGGGAAGGAGATGTTAATGTGTAAATTGAAGAAGAGCATGTATGGCCTGAAACAAGCTCCATGATAGTGGTACAAGAATTTTGATAGTTTTATGTAGGAGCAGGTTTACTCCAAGTGTCACTTAGACCATTGCTTGTACATCAAGAAGTTTCTTAATGGTAGTTATATTATTATGTGCCTATATGTGGATGATATGCTTGTTGTAGGGAATAAAGGTACTCAAGAAGCAGCTAGGTGACTCCTTTGCTATTAAGGATTTGAGGGCAAAGAAAGCAAATCCTTGGTATGAGAATAATCGAAACAAGAAGAAGAGGAAGATGGTATTATCTCAATAAGAGTATACAAATAAGGTCTTAGAGAGGTTTAGTATGTAGGATGCTAAACTAGTTGGTACTCCTTTGGCATGTCACTTTAAATTATCAAAGGAGCAGAGTCCCAAGACTAAGGAGGATAAAATCTAGATGTCTAGGGTACCGTACTCATCAGCAGTTGGCAGATTGATGTATGCTATGGTATGCACTAGGCATGATATTTCCCATGAAGTGGGAGCGGTGAGAAATTTTATGAGTGATCCATGTAGAGAGCACTAATAGTCAGTAAAGTGGATCATTTGGTATTTGAGAGGGACCATGGAAGCAACATTGTGTTTTGGTGGATCGGACACTACATTGCGTGGTTATGTAGATTTAGACATGGTAGGAGATTTGGATAGAAGGAGGAGCCCAACAGGTTATGTATTTATGGTTAGTGATACAACAATGAGCTAGATTTCATAGTTACAAAAGGTTGTGGCTTTGTTAACCAAAGAGGATGAGTATGTTGCTGCCACAGAGGCAAACAAGGAGATGTTTTGGCTACAATAGTTGCTTGATGAGTTGGTGAATAAGCAGGAACTTGGGAGACAACACAAGTAATAGTCGAGCACTACTTATTTGGCGAATAAATCCCTTTTTGAATCTAGGACGAAGAACATTCAACTAAGATATCATTTCATCAGGGAAGCTTTAGAAGAAGATAAGTTGAAGCTGGAAAAGATTCATACCAATCAAAATCCTATGGATATGATGACCAAGGTGGTCACAAGGGAGAAGTTGAAGTTGTGTTCAACTTTGGTTGGCCTTCATGCATGATAATGAAGGGTTGAGAACTTTGCTCAATGGAAACAATCTCCAAGTGGGAGATTGTTGGGGTGTGGAGCCTATTTTTGGTCTTCTGGAATCAACATTGAAGTGTTGGAGTTCAAACAATTAAGTTTGGAGACTTCAACAACATTTTGTGCTCATGTGTTGTTTTCGTCTGCGTATTTATTGTTAATTGATGGTTAATTGGTTATTGTCATAGTGACAAATTTTCATCCGTGAGAAGTTGAAAGGTCATGAATTTTTCAAGTCATGATTTTTCAAACAAATTTTTCTAGGGTCGGTTATAGAACTTCCTAGAAGGATTGTAATATTATAAATAGAGGTATTAGGGGAATCCTAATGTATCTTGAGTGATCAAAGAGATCAACGTTGAGCAATTGGGTGTCAATTGTGTCTTAGATGTGGTTTAGCATCTTTGGGAATTCTCTTGTGAGTTCATGAGCATTTTTTGTGAGATTGTAGCGAGAGAAGAATGTGATAATATAATTTGAGCAAGTTCTTGGTGGACGTAGCCCACATTGGGTGAACCACATTAAATCTTGTCTTATCTTCTTTTGTGCATTGTTTATTTATGTTGTTATATTTCTGTAAGTACAGATTTGCTAAATAGTTTCCTACTATTGTGATTTGAGGAATTGTTTCCACATATTTATTCTCTAATTCCTAATAGAAGGTTATTGCTCAAACAAATTTGATAAACATGTAGCTAATTGTTTTAAGACCCTAGTTGATCCAATATTGTTATTGTGGTGAAAATCCTGATTAAAACAAGGATGGAATTTACGAGAGAGAGGTTTATGTGATTCGTGCAAGGATTAAACTCTTTAGAGATATTTACCAAAGAATAAAAAGCCATTATTTGATTTGATACAATAGTGAATGCTTAAGAACCTTTGTTTTGGAGGCAAAACAATTAGAAATCTAGCCATTTTCACAATTATATGAAAGGAAAAGCCTTCTTGTTAAAGCTAACATGTGGAGGAAGGAAATAAATGCATTGGAGTAAAGTTTTTGGGTTTAAAGTAGTTAATTAGTCATTTTATTGCAAAATATATCCTAATGGGTTTGTAGGAAACCCTACCCAGTTTAACGAGGGTTTGATATTTAAAGGCCTTAACGGTGGAATTAAGGTATGAACTTTTAAATTTATGATCTTGACACCCTCATCTTCCTGATTTTGGAGGTTTTAAAGCTTAAACTATCTCATATTATCCATAGAAATCATAACAATCTAGTTTCCCAAAGCTAACACGGTTCATAGACCTAATTATGAAACATGCAATAGTGAATTTGGAGATGTTTTTGTGAAGAAAGTAACCTTGGAAAGTTGTAAATTGATAAAATTCCAAAATGGGTGCTAAGAATGTTCATAGTTTTTTTGAATGAGTGAGTATATCAAAAATTATATGAAGAAAAGTGTCTAGGCAGTGGCTACAAGGAGTCTAAGCGAGTGAAGGAGGAGTGAGGTTGAAAAAGAAATTTAGCAAAAGAGTTGAAGAGTGAAAATTTTCCCACACCATAGGAGGCCTAAAGTGTACTCAAATGTGATTTTGTTTTGTTTTGGGTATGTGTGGTTTTCTCTAACCACCAACTCACCCTGTGGAATGAACTCAAGAAGCTCGGTATGGGCAATTTTTGGGCTTATTGATCAATTTGATGATTTCTTGTCAAGATTGATGAGAATAAAGAATATGAAATTATTATTGCATTTAATTGTGTTTATTATAAAGTGTATTCCTTGAATAATGTTAAAACGATTATATTTTGATAAAAGCGATTTATAAAATGACAAGGTTGGTCTTTGTCGAGGAGAACATAAGAAATATAGTGGGAATTCTCTAATTAAAAGGAAAAGAGTGTGTTTTGGTGATATAATTTTATCATTGTAGGTTATATGATGCATACATAAGGATTTAATGGAAATATTAAGGTTGAACTATATGAGAGAGAAGGAATATTGAGTATGTTTTCAAGGAGAAGATCTTGGTTATGAAAGTTTGTGTAGAGAAGTAGTGTACAATGTTAGAGTCCTTTCAAGGAAATTATGTGAATGTATTAAGTTGTATGCTCTTGTTTGTGAGTTTGGAATACTAAGTAATGATTGAAACTCTCTAATATAGGTGACAGTGAACTCTTATGGCGTTTGAAGCAAAGGAATCTATGAGATCTTTTAGAGTGTAGTATGTGTAAGTCAAAGCATCCTTTCTTGACTAGTAAAAATAGATTGGTAAACATTACAAAGGGTATTGTGAGATAAAATGAGTTTATAGGGGAGTAATAAGGTGAAAAAAACCTTATAATCTTATTTAGGAGTTTTAATAAGAACGTTTGCTCTTAAAACTTGTATTATATCCCTCTTAGGTCTGATAAAACCATGTTTAGGGTTTAAAAGCTAGAAAAAGCATATATTGAATGGAAACCGTGGGAAAAGGATACAAATTAGAGAAAAGGTGGATTTAGATGTAAATAAGGGTTTAATTAAGTCTCAAGGTGATTTGAATAGGTTAGATGGGTTAAAATTTAGAAAGTACAGTCACACCGCTAGGAAATACCTTGTTTTGAGGGTTATGAAGGCAAATATGATCAAAGGATAATAATCCTAAGTTTTTAACTCATGAATATGTAATTGTAGTGGGAGAGAGGTATAATAAGGGTGATGAAATAGTTTAGAAATGGGAAAATATGACCAAGAAGATAGGAAAGTAAAAATACAATCAATAAGTACTCTGTTTGCAGCTTAAGAACAAACTTGAGTAAGACTGTTATGTGACATATACAAGTGGTGGAGCCTCATATATACAATGGATAGGGAAGAGTTAGTGAGATGAAAGATAAAATCATGCATTTAAGGAAAGAACATAAGATAATTATATAGACCAAAGGATAAGAGAATACATTCTAGTCATATTTGAACATGACACAAGATGACAAGATAAGAGAATGCGAGTTGTAGAAACCATTTTGAGACCTAGTAAATAAAGGTTTAAATGTATTTAAGAAGCATAAGGATGTTTGGAAGTCTAGACCCAAGTGAAATCATCAAAAAACTAGAATGTCATTTTAAAGACCTAAATAAGACCTAAAAAGGCTAATGGAGAACATTGACTTGTGAAATGAAGGGTTTAATGGTGGAGTCGGGATCTAAATATTGATAGGAAGCAAGAGGACAATAAAGGGTACTCAAATGTGTTTTCACTTTCTCAAGAAAGGTGATAGTTTGTTTTTAACTATAGGATTTGCATTCTAAAAGGGCTACTAAACACAAGGCCCGATTGTGAACTAGATTTATGGTTTGAAGGAGATATATTAAACCTTGGAGTATAAATATTTGATATAATTTGTAAGGGCATAATGGGTGCTCAAAAATATGTTTAGTTTGCTTTAAAACCTTGTGAGTCAATCTAAGCTATAATATTTGCATGATTTTAGGGCTACAAGATCTCTTAAGAAGGCTTAAGAAGGTGAAAGAGGTAAAATAACATTTTGATTCTTTGTTGAATGTTCTAATCATGATTGGTGGATGATTCTAAGAAAGTTAAATGTGTTCAAAACCTCTTTGTGACGGGTTTGATGTGAAAATCTGATTTTGGAAGCTATATTGAAGGGCTTAAGTTCTTTAGCATATCGGCTTGTATATTGAAGTTTCTCTTCTATCTAATATAAGGTGCCCACCATCCCTTTTGCTATCATTTATTCCCCATGCTCAATCTTCCTAACTCTTTATTATAGCCTTATTATCTGAACCATTTTCATGGGAGTTTGTTTTTGGTTACTACTCCAATTGATCTGCCTATATAGCTTCACTATGGATTTTTTTAAAGCTATATATGTTTTTAATTTTTGGAAAGCTAGAAATGATGATGTACATTTAATAATGAATATGTCTCATGAAAATTTTCCACGATGATAAAGTGGTTGTGATTTATTAGGTTTATTTTCAAATTTAGGCTCAAGCACAAAAAAGTGACAATTGAATTTCAATGTTTAGAACAAATGCTCGACCACTTAGGGAACACACCATGCACCATGAGTTGGGAACCTCTAGATCCTCTCTATTTGAGCATCTTCTCACTATAACCAAGCATAGATGGAGTCACTCATATAGTCACCGCTCATCCATTGTGCATGGTTGACTTTATACTTGACCACCTTAGTGGGCTAGTTGGAGTCTACCAAATCCTTAGGGAAATATGAGGATTGGTTTATCACAATTGACACCTTTGGCTCATGGTGGGGTTCTGTGGTCAGATCTCCTCCTCTAGGATGAGGAATTTTGATACCTCTTACTATTCAAGATAATTCTCATAATCTTGTGTTTTCCTCTAGCATTATGGCACGTCTTACCATCACCAAGGATTTTTTAAAATATATATATATATATATATATATATATATATATTTCAATTTTGGAAAGCTAGAAATGATTATGTACATTAATAATGAAAATTTCTTATGCCTATCTAGCTCAACTTAGTCACATATTATCATACAATGTGTATTTCGAGAAACCACAATCTTCATTAATTCAAAACATCATGCATTGTTTCATCAATGAGATACAAATCAATCACTTGCAACATTTACAATAACATTTTGTAGATCCATCACCATAGACATCATACTTTGTTCGATTCATCAAGTTTCTCTTAGGCCATTGTAACATCATGATACTTGATTACTTTTGAGCCACATTGACAAGATTTGCATATTTGACAACTTTTCCACTCTACCACCCTTGTAGTCTCAGAGGATCATTCTCAATCTCCCACATACCTATTTTAGAATTTAACAACCCAATTACACTCACCTTGGTGGACTTTAAGATTGTTGATATCAAATTATGCAAGAAATGGCTATGGGTTGCCCTCTTTTATACTCTAAATCAGAAATGACTGTATTTTGCCTCTAAAAATCTCAATATTGATCATCTCAACAATATATTATTATTTTTGGATACCCATTTGGCTGTTTTAGATGTAGGGTAACTTCTTTTGGGGGCTTATTAAGACAAAATGGAAATGTTTACCTCTACAAGCTCTAATTATGTCTCTTTTTCTCCTATATCAGATTTTGACTGAGATTTGGCTATAAAACAAGATATAATCACCTTCTTGGATAACTAAACATAGTTTGGAATACCCTTTTCCATGATATATAAGCCTATTAATTTCTATGACTTAACTCTTTGAGGATCATTCCCAACTGTGCATACATGTTTTCATTTTAGGCCTCTAGATTGTACATCTCTGCCTCCTTGTGGAATGTCACGTGTAACTTCCTTCCACATTCATGAAATGACTCCAAACCTTTTCTAACTGAACAAGGATCCTCCCTAGATGGTTCATTCCAAATTTGAGCTCTTGGAACCTCCTAGTTCATGAGATATGCTCAATTCTCTCCTAAACCCTTTTCAATGGTTTCCCAGAGCTCGAGAATAACATTTTCTTGATTTTTTGTGTGTTAACAATCCTATCACCTAAATCCCAATCTATGAGCTCTGTTTTATTCCATTTCACCTCTCGACTCAATATCACAAGCTTATTTACACTAGTTGGCACTTTGAGAACAATGAGAACATAACAAGGTACACATAATAATGAAGTAAATTATAAACATTTAATCATTCACATTTCAACTAGAAATCATACCACTTTAATATTCTTCATATACATATGAGGAGCCAATCAAAACACAAAATTCATGCATTCATAATATTTGATCTTCTTCTCGATGACTCTATAAAGTCTGCATTCTTCGTTATGTGTAGACACAAAATCACGCACTTTAGGTATTATTTAATCTTGGCCTCATATTACTATTCATATGGTTTTTGAGTGAAGAAACTACTAATTAACCCCGTATTTTGGCCATTTTTACTTTCCCTTCGTTGTCATTGTCGACTTCCCACACATACTTGCCCAATCTATTTTTGTCATTTGACGTCATCCTACCTTTGAATGGGGCACCCGGTGTGCCCTGGTCCCATTCGGGATGCCCTGAGCCTTTTCCTACTTTACCTCCATCTTTTGGGAACTTTCTAGCCATTTAGGCTTTTCATATTTTTAGTGGTCAGCCTTTTTGGGGTTAATTATGAAATTAGAACAAGAGAACCATATAAATATAAAGTTATGAGACCATAATGAGGGACCAAGTACTAGGCACTACTACCATCACCTAAGGATGCATTCCATCTAAGACATTTATAGCCCATTTTCATCCTTCTAGTTTCATCACAAGGGACAATGTTGGTTCATCTGCATCACACTACATAAGAGGGAAGTTTATTCTATTCCATCCACCATTTTATTACATTTCTACATCTAGTTATTGCTTTCTACTTCACAAAGTGTGATTTGGAGCAAGAACACCTAAGGCACGTCTTTCACACACACCTAGAACTACATTTGGGTATGAAATGTAGTGCAACTCTCAATTAGTAAGTCCACCATTGTGTCTACTTAAGACAGATCGTCCCCTTCATTTGCATATTTTTTTAGGGTTTTGATGTTTGGCTTGGGGTTTTGTAGGTCTCTCCTTCATCTTTGATTACCAACGACATATGTCGTAGTTTAATGACATATACGTGATAGGAAGCAAAGGATTCACATCACTTGGCAACCCTACAAATCTGGTTTCTAGACCTCCTACATAGACCAGGGAACCTAGATCTCATTCCAGGCACCTCAGGCACCCTTATCCTTCCCCAAATGCCCCATTCTACTCATACAACTCAGCTCTATCCTTTTTAAGCCCTCGGATGGCCGTTCTTACATTCTCGTTTATTCATTTATTTTTTTGTGACACAGTCTTGAAGCATCATTGAATCAACTAATCTCTTTCTAACTCTCCTTGCACATTAGGGTTTTACATTTCTACTTTCTTAGTTGTTTGGGTCACTTTATTTATTTATTTAGCCATCATTTACTGCTTTGCATAACATCTAGATTAAACTAAATTAGGCTTCCTATTTCCATTTTAGTTTAATCATTTTGGTGAGCCTGACCTTCGAATCCACCTTTTGTCTAGGGTTTATTCTTCTCTCACCATGGCTCAATCTCATGATGATTTTATTGAAGCACATCTTAAGGCCATTAATGATCACATTGTTGAACATCCCCAAGATCTAGAATTAATTTTACATGTTTCTCGTGAGGAAGCTACTAACTGCAGTAGAGCTCATCACTTTCGCAACCAAACCAAATTTTGTTTCTGCTCAATCCCTCACTTCTAATCTCCCACCTATTTATACCATTCCCATTTCTATCAATACTCCTACATATCACTTCACACCACCTTTATTTTCTCATACACAGAAGGTTTCATCTGTTGGTATGCAAGAATTAATTTCTCTTTATTAGGACCTTCAAGCAAAAATTCATAAGTTACAACAAGATTCTTCTCACATGTCTCCATTTTTAAATCCCACCTTGTTATTTCATACTCCATTCACACCCGCCATCTACATTTATCGATTCCCCCTAGTTTTTTTCACCCCAAGCTTCCCATTTTCAATGGGCATGGTGACCGCAAGAACATCTTAGAGCATTTCATGTCGCTTGCCTTGATTTTGCTGATGATCATATTATTTTGGCTAAAATATTTCCTCGTAGTCTCCATGATTATGCGATGCATTGGTTTTACGACCTACCTATTCATTTGGTAACTTCATTCATGCATCTAGCCGATGCTTTTCTTAATCATTTTTCTATTAATATCATCTTTAAGATCTCTTATGCTCAACTAGCATAACTAAAGTAGGGATCTAATTAACACCTATCCAATTATGTTTTGAGATATAAAATAATGTAGCTAAGATGTCAAATGTGCTAGCGGACTCTGAGCTTCAAGACTTGTTCATTCAAAGTCTCTTGCCACCGCTCCAAGAGAGTGTTATCTTTGAGACCTCTCCTTCATTCAACCAACTTTGTCATACTCTTAAGCTTTATGAAACCAAACTTCTATCCATAGGAAAGCTTAAGTATCAGGAGAAAGAATCATCTTCCACTCGTTTTCAAAACAAGACAACATTCAAGCCATCTACCACTAAACCAACCCGACACTAAAACAACTATCAATATGGTCACTACTACTAAAGAGATTCAGTCACAACCACCTCGACGTATATTTACTAACTTTCCTATGGCCCCACATCTTATATTGCAACAACTTCTTGAGAGAAATATTATTACACTTCCTCCACCACTTGAATTAGACCCATCGCATGACCAAAAGGTAGGAATTATAACAAGAAATTTCAATGTGACTATCATAGATGTGTGGGACATTCTACAAATCAATGTTTCAAACTCCACACAATCATCCAAGATCTTATTGATAACAACAAGATTGATTTTCCAGAGCCTACAGACTCTGCACCAAACAATGACAAGGGTAAACTCAAACTCTTTAATAACCAATCCCAACAACGTGACAAGAAAGCATCTGAATCTTCCGTTAATCATGCATATCACATAGTGCCTCCTCCCGCATAAGGGGATTTTAAATTTGAATTGCACATGCGATACATCTTCGTCGGTCATCTACTTTTCGACCATGATTATCATGTAAACTTCACATCCAACCATTTACACATCAATGCATATGTTGGTTTGGTTTCTATCAATAATACTAAATTTGACCCATCATGGCCCATTAGTGCATGTTCTATTCTACTTCTTACTTCTTTTGGGTACTTGTGCGACATAAAATCAACACGTGACCTTCTTTGCACCCGACATCTCGAGGTTTTGCTTTGAGATAGCCGGTGTGGAATGAGTGTGAATGAGTGTGATGACGGGGACCAAGCTAATTGGGTAATCTTATATCTTTAACACTCGATGTCAAGATCTGTGAGTCCAAGGAAAAGAATGCTCTCCTAACTTGAAGTGGTGTGATGGCTCAATCTAAAATAATAGTTGCTTGTAGACTCCAATCAATTTCGATCTTGGCCGAGATCCTGTTTGTTGGTTGTTGAACACACAGAAAATGACCTGCGGGTGGCTCGTATAGATTTCTAGATAAGGTCATGGAAGTAAGAATGAGAGGCGATGGAGCCACATGTATTTATGGGCAATTTTTACGGGCTGCTATGTTCAGTAAGGAAAGATGTGCAATAATATTTGGTGGAAGTGGTGAATATCTGAATACTAATGTATGCAAACTAGTGTCAATGTCTAACTGACTAGCATTCCCGTTTGGTTTTGGAACCTAAGAATCACAACTAAAGGCTCATGGAGACTGTGGCCCTTGAATGGTCATGCGCATAATCAAACCCTATTTCCAGGAGCAGTCTAATAGTCATAGGCTTGATTAGCAGTGATATTTAGCATATTGAGTTGTTCTATTTTCTCAGCAAAAGTTACAGGTGTGCATAAGACTGTCAAACATAAACTGGTATCAATGTCAATTATCAATTCTAGCCCATTGGGTTGTGGGACCAAGGGATCCAAGTGATCACAACTGTATGTCTTTTCCTGTTGTGGACCATTAATGGTCATACAAAATGAAATAAAATGATTTTTGATAAGCAAACTAATTATTGAAGGAAATCTAATCTATGTTTTTGGAGTTTTCACAATATTTTGGATCAAAGCAATAAAATCAAACTAATCTATCAAAGGAAATCTTTTTGTTCTTTTCTAATTTTTAAGCAATGCGTTCTAATCTAATAAATAAACTAAAGACAAGTAATCAGTCAGATGTATCTAGTTACTTGTGCAAATGTATGAATCTAATCTAAATCAAATAACCTAATCTAATCAAAACCCTTCAAACCCTACCTTAGAGGTGAAGAACAAATCATGACCCTGAAAGGGGCTATTGTTCCTCACAACTTCCTTGGTAATGTTAAAGAGGTAAGCTTACTAATGACTTGATCTACTTGTGATTGACTAATTCTATTGAAATGAATGATTTTCTACTCTATTTGATATGAATAATTTTCTACTCTATTTGATATGAATGATTTTCTACTCTATTTGATATGTGATTGAAACTAGTGATTTGAAATTGACAATTCAACAAATGAGGCAAACAAACACACAATTCCAACCTGGACAAGCAAGAGCTTTGGCAAATTTGGTTGTGTTTGTATCTATCCCCTCAATATGTTCCTTTCTTTCTTTGAGTGTTCATGTGAGTCCAAGGGATTGGGAATGCAAGAACAACAATAGGAGGATGGTGCTTGAGCAATGGTAGCTTGATGGTAGTTTGGATGCAATGCAGGTAGAAGAGAGATAACGCAAGAGATTAGAGCTTGGCTATGCAATTCCTAACAAGATCGTAGCAGTAATACAATGCAAGATACACAAAAATTCTCAGGCCTTTTCTTGAATACAAGCATGGAATATATAGGAATGGAGGATGGGAGGTGCCTTCAAGCTCAAGGCAAGGAGTAGTTCCAACTAATTAAATCTATTTAAAAATAGGAGGAAGGAGAACCAAATAGTTAAAGCTAATTTTAGTCAAATTGGCTCACGGATGCATGTAAAAAGTGAAGTTAAGTGAACCATCACATGTTAAAACACGCGTGAGAGAATCTAGAAAAAGCAGGTAGGACCATCGTTGCTCTGTGTAGGGCATTGGTTTTAGGACTGCCACCCTATTTTGGGTGGTGGTTTCAGAACCGCCGCCCAAGCAGAGTGGTGGTCCTGGCACTAAAGGCCAAAACATGCATAAAGAGGCATGAAGTTAGAAAAGGTGTGGGAAGGCTAAGTAAAGATGTTTAGGCAACAAACTTATAACAAGAATGGAAATTTGAGCTCGAACACCTTCTTAAAAGGACTGGATCATCACTAGGGACTTTTGTAACCATTTTTCCGATAATGTAGCGCATGTAATTTTGGGTGCATACATATTTCCCCCTCGGAGAAGCGTTTTAGCCATGAAAAGGCATAAAACGCAGAGTCCAAGTATGGTGTTCCCGAAAAGGGGAGTTAGATGTTATACTAGACATGCCCGTGTGTCAAAATGTCGCCGCCCAAACTCCCACTACCTGTAAGAGAAGAGAAGACTAAAGTGCATATAGATAAAATATCGAAAAATAAACACTAAATAAAAATGACAAGAGGACTTACCATCTATGTGGGGATATAGAAATATACCTACTGCGCCAATGCTCCAACCCTACAAACACATACACTCAAAATGAGGTTAAAAATAACATATATATATATATATATATCAAAACAAACTCACTTTTTAATTCATTTGTGCATTGTTGATTTGGCAAATTTGGAGCTCTGGATTCACGGTGACCATTTCTGACGAGAGTACAGTTGAAACGTCTGTTGTGGAATAGTGATCATGCCTCCACATGCGGGAGATCGACCAATGCGGTCAAAGGTTGGTTATTTTAACTTTTTTCTTTTTATACCCTAAATGTAAAAATGTTGAAAAGTTCACCTAGGGGGACTATTTTCAAAAAAAAATCTTAAATGAGTCTCTAGGGGGCGCCCATAGGGCATGCTTTTATTTTGTCGAAAATGGTCTTTTTTTGCACTTTTGAACATTTTTTTAGGGTTAAGGGCACGTTTGGAAAATCGGTTCGGGATTACTTGCCCAAAGCGGGGCTGCGATCTGGGAACGCTTGCCTACTACGCTGTTTGTAGGGCGACGGTTCTACGAATAGAATGACCAAAACATTCACTAACTTGGATTTTTTTGGATTTTTCATGCTTTATCATGTTTTTGATGAGCTTTTATTCTTGTATATGTTACTAACTTGCTCTTTTCTCATGTTTTGGTGAACGCAGAAGGAGGAATACATCCGTTGGAGCAGAGAGAGAGTGTGATTGGCTCCCTAGGATTCTGGATCAATTGACTCAGGCTGAGAGGGACACTATGCATAGGGAAAGTATTTGGAGGATTGCACGAGTACCCCACGTTTCCCCGCCAATCACATATTGTGTGACTTTTTCTCCTATTGGGATGCAAATTGGAACACCTTCCGGTTTCTAGGTGTTAGGGGTGAGTGGACCATTACTCTAGAGGATGTATACCACATCCTTGGGCTCCCATTCTTGGGAGGAGACTGACCTTAGAGATAGCAAGATCTAGGGCCATGATGACACAATGGGCCACATATATGGGAAATGTCATTGTCTCATTTGGTTCAAAGAAGGGGATGAAGGTTCGATCGATTTCTATTGCTCCTATTCCGATCATCCGGAGGGCCATTATGGGTATCTTTTCCTCACGATTGATCAGGGACAAGGGAGGTGACACTCTTCTTTATTTTTGGGCTCTAATCATCACACAAATTGAGGGACATGGATGTAGGTATGCATGGGGTATGGACATCTTAAGGACTACCTAGCATAACACGTACATGGTAGTTTGATTGTAGAGGTCAGTCATTGAGCCACCCCACTCTTTTCATGAGCTGGGTATATGAGCGTATCACCCCTTATGGAAGGGGAGTATAGGTATTGGACCCAATGATCATCCAAGTAGCGAGGTGGACAACTATGTTGGTTCTTAGGACACCTCATCAACCATTGGCTTCTCTTACCACAACAGACATGGTCACTACCCCCTACCAAGACATGGTAGGGTTATGGGGACATGAGGTGACCAAAGTGATAGCCTATTCTATTATAGGCCAGCTTGTTGACAAATCCAGGAGAGTTGAGATTCACCCATTTGATCAAATTCCACAGTAGTTTTTCCTACCACATGCCGATGGTCCTCCCCATTTTTACAAGTTTATAGGACCATTTAGGAGGCACGAGAGGGTCCTAAAGAGATCCGGTTGGACAGTAGTCACTCTAGGTGTGCATATTGTAGTTAGGTGCATGGTTTATGATAGATGGGTGGCGATGCCCCTAGAGTGCCTTTACTCTAGATCACCTGTCGCTCCTACCCACAACGGAGAGGAGGATGAGCCCATTAATATAGACTCGATTCTAAGGAGCACACAGGGGATGATGGAGGAGGATTCGGTCGAAGAGGAGATTGAGGAGGATTTGGGGGATGCCAAGGCGGCGAGGCATCCCACACGAAAGAGGAGGAGAGTGATCTTGAGTGGCATGACACTCAGGAGATGTTGAGAGCCACACACGAGGAGGCTAGTACGAGAGAGAGAGACCTTAGTCTCAGAGGAGCCATTTCCTCTAGGTGGGGAGGGGGATGATGAGTTCATGATCAGACAATGTTTGGTCTCTCGGCTTGGGAGGCCCCGCAGCCGCCAGCAGTAGTCACTGACCCGAATTAGATGCCTAGAGATCCGAGTATGTTTGACACTCTTTTCTCACCTTTGTTAATTTGAAACCTTAGTTTTGATATTCTCGTTTGATTTGCGTTTTGTGTTTTTCTAACTTATCTGCTTCTTCTCCTTCCCTTCTTGCAGTGACTACACATGAGTGGAGAGAGCTCATTCAATGAGTGTGCGTGGACACCTTGTTGATCCCCTCAGGGAAGATCCAAATCGAGATGACTGATGATTCGGGTCAACCACTAGCATTTGTCGGTAGACACGCCGCGTGTTTGCTCCTATTTGGAGGATATCGGAGGTGGTGACCTCCCTTCGTACTATAGTGGCTAGATATGAGGTTGCCGAGTGTTTGATGAGGAAGACCCATTCCCGAAGCAAGACCATAGCCAATGGCCACCGTCATGAGCACTCACACCATTTGATTCACTCCTAGCGATGTCACATCCACAACAGAGCCCTAGATGTGGCCATGCACCATCTGAGGGATCCCATAGGGATTGACAGCCACCTGGGCCATTTATTGCCTTGTTGCCATTTTGTCGGGCACTATATGATTTTTTTGTATATTTCGGGCTCATTGCGAGCATTTTGACCACACCTTAGTGCGTGATGGCATTGTATAGAAACTTGATCCACTATGATATATATAGACTCTTATTTTTGATTTGGCAATCCATTGTACCCGATTTGACTCTCTTTTGGTTTATTTCTCATGTGTACTCTAGAAATTTTAGAATTCCCATTTTTCTATGCTTTTCGGGATATATGTAGTGGATGTGAAATGATAACAAAATGATTTATTTTTGTATTTGATAGTGCTAATATATGCTAATGCGAGCACAATGTGATGTTTGAACTTTAGTTTCTTTAATCAGTCTTTGATACTTCATATTGTCTTGGCAAGACATGGTGATACAATGATATGATAAGAAGATGTACTTGCCCCATCTTCGACTCCACACAACCAATAGGATGCGAGGCTCAACACCAAGAGTCGAAAAGGGAACCTAGTAAAGAAAATTTGTTGAATGGTAATGATGAGGGAAAGACATTGGTTTGACAGGATCAAATTGAGACACTCTGACCTCACCCTACTCAAGCTACCTCATACCTTAGAATTTGATTTACTCTCCAGTTTATCTAGACTTAGATCCGTATATGGCTACTTGGTTGAAAAAATATGGTTTTGAGGTTCTACACTCTTTTGGAATTTTTGACATCTAACTCACTTTGTTTTTGACTTATGATTTCACAACATTTGAATGAATTATTTGTAACTTTCAAGTTTATCAAAGAGACCCCCTACTCCTTGCCCCATGCTACCAGGAGGAAGCATGGGCTCATCACCATAGACAAGGAATATGCGAGTAAGGGAATTTCTCTCCTTTCCCAACCCTACATCACTAGTAAGAGATGCAGGCTCAACATCGAAGGTTGGTAGGGAAAAGAAATGTGTAAAATAAAAATTTATGTGGATTTGCATTTGACTTACTCATATAGGCAAAATGTTTAGTATGTTCTTATTTCCAAATATATTTTTATGGGATAGATGTGACACCATTAACCTTCTTAAACAGGACTATGGGCAAAGACACCTAATCTAGAAAGAGATTATAAACAGAACTAAGTATGCAGACCTTGGTATGATCACGGTCAAAACTTTGTCTTATCCTGCTTGAACTGATGAAATGATTTGAAAACAATTGATGATACCATGAAAATTTGAAGAGACATGATTTGAATGTTTTGCCAATTTTTTTAGAAGTTTTAGGAGTTGCTATAAGAATAAATCCCTTGATCACAAATTTTACAGAATGAGATGGCAAATGAAAGTGCGATGCAGATGCAGTAATGTACATATGAAAATGCTAATGGATCATGTGTAATACCTCTTTAGGTGAAGAGATTTTACATATTCGTTAAACTCCTCACCCTCTAGTGTACACAAGAAAAATGCCCTATTTTTGTAGTCTTCTACTACTCGATATGGACCCAACCATCTAGGCTTGAATTTCCTTCCCTCACCGGGTTTTTTTCTATCTGGCTGTCAAGTCTTACTACCAAATCTCCCTCGTATATTTCACATTAGTAAACATTTTTATTGTATTGGTGAGCCATCCGGTCAACGTAAACACTATGATGTTGTTTAGCATTGAGTCTAACCTCATCAAGACTTTCTAAATGAGAGAGTCACACTTCTCGATAATATTTTTCTCCCAAGATTCCGTGCAGTGAAATACGGAGACTCGGTATTTCAACCTCAAGTGGTAAAACTGCTTCCACACCAAATACCAAAGAAAAGGGGTTGCCCATGTTGGTGTTCTAACTGACGTTCGATAGGCCCACAAGGCCAAAAAAGCTTTAAATGCCAATCTTGTTTGTTCTCCTTAATGGTCTTAAGGAGGATGGACTTTAATGTTTTATTCGTAGCCTCATCTTGTCCATTGGCCTGAGGATAATAAAGAGAATCCGTGTGATGAATTATCTTGAACTTTGCACACAATTCACACACCTCGTCATTTTTGAAATACATGTCATTATCTAAGATAATGACTTATGGGACACTCTACCTACAAATGCTCGGTTTAAGATGAACTTAGCGATCACATACCCGAGTTATAGTGGTAAGAGGCATAACTTCAACCCACTTACTAAAGTATTTTGTGGCCATGATTATGAAGTTATGGCCATCCGTTGACAAGGAGATAATTTCCCTATTAAATCCATGCCCCACGTGGAAAAGGGCCATGGGGTTGTGATTGGTTATAAAGCTTGTGCCGGTATGTGGATCTCGTGGGAGAACTCTTGGCATTTGTGGAATCTGCACACAAAATATATTACATCATGTTCTAGAGTGGGACAGAAACAACCCATCTAATGTATCTTCGAGTAGTGGTGTGGCCGCTGAAGTGACCTCCACATACTCCGCTATGTGACTCATAAAGAATATTTTTGGATTCTTTGGTGTCAACACATCTTAACAACATTCCATTGAAGGCCCTGCGATAGAGCACCTGCTCTACAATAACATACTTAGTGGCAATGACACGTAACCACCTTCTTTGTTGAGATGTTTCCCCTTTTGGATACATATGGTCCACTATAAAATTAATGATGTTGGTATACCATGGACACACAGAAATGGGGGGCCTAGTCTCAACGAAGTACACACACTCATTAGGGAAGTCTAGATCTACCAGATCACCTCCATCTAATGGATTATCAACTAACCAATCCATAATGATTTGTCCTTTGATGGATTTCTAATTAAAAAACATTAACTCAAATTGACCCATCAGAGTTATGAAGTGCCTGACCTTCTTAGACAGGATCCTTGTGTGAGGAATGTCTACAAGTGATCTAGCTTAACCAAAAGCCTCGTTTCTTGATTTAATATATAATGTCTTAAGACCTTTGTTGCAAAGACTATGGAAAGGCATTATTTTTCTTCCTGGGTGTAATGTGTCTCATAATAAAGTAACATCTAACTAATGAAATAAATTACATGCTCTCATTTATCGTCATCCTCTTGAGCCAACATGCAGGCTAGCGAAACATCCGTAGCTCGTGAATACAAGATCAAAGGGTGATTTGATCTAGGCAACATTAGCATGGGAGGGGATAATAAGAATCATTTAACTACCTTGAAGGCCTCGTTGCATTATTCTGTCTAATCAATGCTATAATCCTTTTTCAACAAATTGTTGATTGGGTGAACAACAAAGGTCAAGTCAGGGATAAATCTTTGGATTGCCCCAAGTTTTCTAAGAAAAGATCTGATGCCAGACTGTTGGTGGAATCATTTCCAATATAGCTCATATTTTTTTTGGGTCTACATCAATTCCTCGTGAAGATATGATGTACCCTAAAATATTTCCTCCTGTTACGTTGAATACACACTTTTCCGGATTCAATGTGACGTTTTATTCGATTAAGCGTGAAAGGATGATACGGAGCACCTCTAGGTGATCGTAGCACTTTCTGGCCTTAGCCAATAGGTCATCCATGTAGGATTCCACATTATTATGTATAAGATCATGGAATATATAAGTCATCGCTCGTTGGTACGTAGCTCCAACGTTCTTAAGCCCGAATGACATGACCGCATAATAGTAAGTTCCCCAAGGAGTTATAAACGTGGTTTTGGCCTGATCCTCTTCAGATATTCTGATTTGATTATACCCAGAGAATCCATCCATAAGAGACAACAACTCAAAACTAGTTGTTGCATCAATGATAACATCGATGGATGGTAATGGGAAATCATCCTTGGGACAAGCCTTATTTATATCCCGAAAATCTATACAAATGTGAATCTTTCCATTTTTCTTGAGAACGGGGACTATGTTAGATACCCATTGAGAGTAATCAACTGGCTTGATGAATCCCACCTGGAGGAGTTTCATCACTTCTTCTTTCACCATGAGGGCCACTTTTGGCTTCATGGGCCTTGAATTTTTCTTAATCGACTTTGCATCTGGTTTGGTGACAAGATTATGCACCGCAATGTGTGGTGCAATCCCCATCATTTCTTTGTAGTTAAACAAAAAGAATTTTGATGCTCCTTGAGAATGTGGGTATGTATTTCAACCTCCTCGGGAGTTAAAGAGGACCCTGGCTTCAAAATCTTTGGTTCTTCCTCAATCCCGATATTTATATCGATTGTTCCCTCGATTAAAGAGGCATTGCCTTCCTCAAACTCAAGCGAGGCTAGAGGTAACTCTAAATCCCCTCTTCTGCCACCTCAAAATTTCAAGTTCCCTCCTGGGGAAGACTCTATCATGGGATTTCCAAAATAGGAAGAAGAGTGTGGAATTAGAGAAAGATTGACCTCATGATGTGTAAGATGTAGCTCTGCGAGAGTGTTTAGATATTCTAGAGTTGCTTCATCAATGTCAGTGTGATCTGTAATGACAAACTCGCTCTTAGTCTCTATGTATGTCAACATTAGAGTTACCAGTGTCTTACGGACCAAAGGTTTTACATGAACCGAGACCGTGAAGCTTGAATCTTCTAACTCACCGCTTGGGGTAAAGCGAGAAGCGGATGTTACGATTGAGTCTACGAGGAGATTTTGGTCTCATGGAATTGCCTCGATTGATATGAAGTTAAACCTCTTCGTTAAATTCAACACTGCCATTTTGTAAAGTTACAAATTCTCAACTCTAGTCTCATACACTTCGGATACTTGATTCACAACTAATTGTGAATCACCCAACACTCTGATATTAAGAGCACCGATTCTTTCGAATACGATGAGACCAAGTAGAAGGGCTTCGTATTCAGCCCCATTATTTGTGCACTCAAAGTTTAACTTAAAGGAAAAATGTAGAATCCTTCCCTCAGGAGAGATAATAATTACACCTGCCCCAACGCCAAAATGATACTTGGCTCCATCGAAATGGAGAGTCCAATAATTACTTGGAAAAATGGATGTTGGATCATCTTTTGAATCTTTCTCCTTCACCTTAGTTACCTCAACCATAAAAACCTCATTTCTTTGGGAGAGAACCGAGTCCTAGGGTATGTCCCATGCCCATAGAATTGAAAGGAAGGAGAATTGGTAAATCATTTTCCAATAGTTTGAAATCTTTGCCGTAGTCCTAACGATACTGTCTCTACGATGATGGTTTCATCTTTGACTACCGAAATGCCTTCGATCAAACCCATGACTTCTAATTCTCGTTGTAGGAACCAACTTTTCCTCTGGTACTAAGTTTTTTGGTTTATTTAAATGATTTGTGGGAAGCTCAAACTCAGAGTGGACTCCTGGCCTCTTTTTCAAATTGGCTAAGTGTATGTCAAAGGGTTTTGGATCACCCTGCGCCACAAAAACCTTCCCTAAATGCAGGAACCTAACTTCCTAAAACAGAGTGGAGGGAATTTCCTTCATGTGATGAATCCAAGGATGGCCAAGGATCATATTATAGTTGGTTTCCCGATCTATAATATAAAATTCGGTCAGTACGGTCTTAGGTCCAAGGGTGACCGGACAACACTATAGTTTTGATTGACGTTGCTTTGAGGCTATTGTAGCCCCTTAGCATATTTCGTGTTGAAGAGAAATTAGTCTCTTCGCACTACCTAGTTTTGAAGGAAAGAGAAGGGGACTATGTTGAATTCTGCCCGTCATCAATCATCACACACTTTACATAGTTGTTGTAAATCTAGACTTGTAAAAACAACGCCGGATCACCTCTACGAACTATTTTAGCATCTGTGGGCATCTTGTTGATATCGAACACAAATCCAACATCTCTTTCGAGTTTCCTGAAGGATAGACATAAAAGTCTACGTGGTTTATTTTTGTTTTCGGAGGAGGGGTGACATTAGCCAAATGACCAAAACCCAATGCTTCTAGTAGAGCGGCCGTATGAGCGGGGAGTTCTTTAACATATCCAAGAAGGAAATGTGCGAGAATGTCTTAGTTAAGTCGTTGATCAAATCGTAAGCTCCTACTAGCCTACTTAGCATATCATGGATGTCATCTGATGTGTTCGGGTAGATCGGAATAGGCTCCGAAGAATAATCCCTAGTTCTAGTGAAAACATTAATTTGTGGTTCAGTGTTCAACTCTACCAACCCCACAATTTTTGTTTGCTAGTGACCATCCAAAGGAGGTGCCACTTGTGGGTTTGATGAAGTTGAGGCTTTGCGATCATGGGTCCCTATTACAATACCTTTTTTGAACCGTTAGGATCTATTCTACCATCCTTTGGACGCGTGGGGAGAGGATCATTAAAGATCCCCAACGGTGTGTTATGCGGAGACACTAGTCCCATGTAGGTGTTTTGAGTGGGTGTTGTTGGGTTCACCAAAAACATGTCAACAAATAATTGTCTTTGGTCCTCTGGAAAACGTTGTAAAAATTTGTTACAATCACAACACATTCTTGTGTCATGCCCGTGAACCCTATGGAAACCGCGTAGTATAAATCGGGATCGTAATCTCGAGGCCTTTGGTTTGCACCTTGTTGTGGTCCAAAATTATGGTTATTGTTCAACTGTTGGTTATTATTATTAAAATTTGGGAACCCTTGCCCTTGATTTTGAAACTGGTTTGGATACCCGCCTAGGTATTGGTTAGGGCCTTGGGTCTATGTTTGTCTTGCTTGTTGAGGTTGTTGTTGTTGTTGGCGGTTAAAATCTACAACATTGACTGAGGGTGAAAATTTGTTGTTTCTTTGATTGTTGTCATTGTTATTGTGGTTGTTTGAAGTGGAAGTATTGGGGGCGTTAACAACATTAGGCTTCTTAGGTTGGTCTGTCACTCCATCCGTCGTGACTCCATGATTCTTATTAAGGATTTTTGGTCCTTGATTGCTATTTGTGTTGTTGGAGTAATTGGGATTATTTTTATTAGGGGTGACTAACCTTCCATTAGCTCCATAAGTCTTGCGACCACTGTCAATGGCCACTTGGTCAATCTGAAGAGCACCCTCTAGCACCTCTTCATAGCTCCTTAGCGGGAACTTTTGAACCTCTTCCTTTGTCTCTCTGTTGAGAGAGTGGAGGAACAAATCAAAAAGTTCTATTTGATCCATATTTGGAATGCTTGCAGAGGAGTAGAGAAGTTTTCGCCACCTTTGATTAAATTGACTCACAGAATCATTGTGTTCTTCTTGATATGAAGTGATTCCTTGATTCCTGTTCTCAAAAGATTGTTCATATCAAAATATTTAATAAATTATGATACAAGTTTCTTGAACGAGTGTATTGAAGCCTTCGGTATCCTATAGTACCAGTTGAGAGCAATACCTTCTAGCGTCTTAGGGAAAATTTTCGCAATGACTGCATCCCATGGGAGTAGCTCTCGAATGGCCATTGCATAAGCCTTGATGTGGGCATTAGGATCACCCTCCCCTTTGAATTTTGGAAGATCAGGAAAGGGTCTCGGGAGCATGAATGTCTGAATGGAGAAGTCTAGGGGTTCCTTGAGATATTCAGAATAGGTCCCCATTGCGTATGTTTCCACCATTGAAGATCCTTGTTGGGGAGGTGGGGGCTGCATCGGTTGCTGAAATGGGACAACATAGAAATTTGTTGGGGCGTATGTTATCCCTGCAATTGTCCATATGGACCTGGGTAAGTATACATGTCCCCTACGGAGATTTAGAATACATGTGCACATAGGGGGTTGATTACCTTGATATGGAATCGAAGGCACAGAGCCAAGGAACGTTACATTTCTAGTTGGTATGGCATTTGAGAATGCACTTCCGGTGGTGCTTGTTGCAGATATCCATATGTGGCTTAGGGGGCATACCCAAGGTGCCCATCCCCGTAAGCAGATCTCTAGGGTTTTGAGTATTCATATAAACTAGAGGATTATGTGTAGTAGGTATTTTCCGTAGTTCTATGGGTAGAGAGAATTTCACACTTTCCTTGCATATGAATTCAGAGTATTTTGGGCAAGCTTTAACTCCTTGACTCTTCTACCAAAGTTGAAATGACATTTCCCGTTGACGGGCAGTGCTTTGCTTAGGTACTCTTTGTTGAACCCTCAGAGGTTGTTGAGGAGTATGGTATCCTGCTATGAATTGTTCACTATGTTGCCACCCCTCATTGGTAGTATTTTTAGTTGGTGGAGGGGTAGCGTTATTATTTTGAAGAATTGGTTCATGTTCGGAAGTGTTGTTCACTCCTAGCATATCGTGCTAAATATTCCTCATCTAGATGCGGGAGTTGATTTGATTGCATGCTAATGGGATGTTGAAACAATACCCGAGGAGATGAACTTGATTCACTAATGAAAGTCATGTTGTTTGAAATTGATTGTTCATGAGGATAGGTCTGAGTGACTGGTCAATTTCCTCAACATGTACGAGAGGAACAAACATTGGTTCCCCGAAGCAGAGACTTTTGAGCGGATGAGCGGTTGACCGCCATGTGTTGAAAGTGAAGGTGATTGTTGTGGTATACTTGATTGGTAGTGGTACATGTCAAAACTCAGTGGCTGTTTGACTTTACTCATCGTATCCTGACATATTCGGGGTATCGAGAATACCCACGAGTAAAGGATGGAAAAAGAAAGTAGAAATGTTTAGAGACTAGCTCTTCACTGGGTTCACCAATTTTAGTAAGACAAAAATCAACACGTGACCTTCTCGCTTTGACTTCTCGAAATCTTGTTGAGACAACTGGTGTAGAATGAGTGTGAATGTGAGTGTGATGATGGGGATCAAGCTAATTGGGAAATCTTATATCTTCAACACGTAATGTCAGGATCTGCGAGTCTAAGGCAAAGAATTCTCTCCTAACTTGAAGTGGTGTGATGGCTCGATCTGAAATAATAGTTGCTCATAGACTCCAATCAATGTCGAGCTCAATTGAGATTCTATTTTTGGTTGTTGAACACACGGAAAATGACTTATGGGTGCCTCGTATAGATTTCTAGACAAGGTCATGGAAGTAAGAACGAGAGGCACGATGGAGCCATAGGTATTTATGGGTGATTTTCAGTGTCCGGTCAAGAAAGACTTAGCTTTGATCATTTTGCTATGTTCAATAAGGAAAGCTATGCAATAATATCTAGTGGAAGTGGTGAACATCTGAATACTAATGTACGTAAACTAGTTTCAATGTCTAACTGACTAGTAGGATCATTGGGTTGTGGAACCTAAGGATCACAACCAAAGACTCGTGGAGGTTGTGGCCCTTGAATGGTCATGCGCGTAATCAAACCCTATTTCTAGGAGCATTCCAATAGTCATAGGCTTGATTAGCAACAATATTTAGTGTATTGAGTTGTTCTATTTTCTCAAAAAAAGTTACAGGTGTGCGTAAGATTGTCAAACGTAAACTGGTATCAATGTTAGTTATCAATTCTGGCTCATTGGGTTGTGGGACCAAGGGATCACAATTGTATGTCTTTTCCTATTGTGGACCGTTGATGGTCATATAGAATGAAATAAAATGATTTTTGATAAGCAAACTAATTACTGAAGGAAATCTAATCTATGTTTTTGGAGTTTTCACAATATTTTGATCAAAGCAATAAAAGAAAACTAATCTATCAAAGGAAATCTTTTTGTTCTTTTCTAATTTTTAAGCAATGCGTTCTAATCTAATAAATAAACTAAAGACAAGTAATCAACCGGATGTAGTTGGTTACTTGTGAAAATGTATGAATCTAATCTAAAGAAAATAACCTAATCTAATCAAAACCCTTCAAACCCTACCTCAGAGGTGAAGAACAAATCATGACCCTGAAAGGGGCTATTATTCCTCACAACTTCCTTGGTAATGTTAAAGAGGCAAGCTTACTAATGACTTGATCTACTTGTGATTGACTAATTCTATTGAAATGAATGATTTTCTACTCCATTTGATATTAATTATTTTCTACTCTATTTGATATGTGATTGAAATCAGTGATTTGAAATTGACAATTCAACAAACAAGGCAAACAAACACATAATTCCAACCTAGACAAGCAAGAGCTTTGGCAAATCTGGTTGTGTCTATATCTGTCCCCTCAGTATGTTCCTTTCTTTCTCGAGTGTTCATGTGAGTCCAAGGGATTGGGAATGCAAGAACAACAACATGAGGATGGAGTTTGAGCAATGACAGCTTGATGGCAGTCTGGATGCAATGCAAGTAGAAGAGAGATAACACAAGAGACCATAGCTTAGATATGCAATTACTAAAGATCGTAGTAGCAATACAATGCAAAATACACAAAAATTCTTAGGCCTTTTGCTTGAATACAAGCATGGAATATATAGGAATGGAGGATGGGAGGTGCCTTCAAGCTCAAGGCAAGAAGGAGCAGTTATAACTAATTAAATCTATTTAAAAATAGAAGGAGGAAGGAGAACCAAGCAATCAAAGCTAATTTTAGAAATTTTGGCTCATGTATGCATGTAAAAAGTGAAGTTAAGTGAACCATCACATGTTAAAACACGTGTGAGAGAATCTAGAAAAATCCTAGTGGCGCCCTATTTTGGACGATGGTTTTGAACCGCCTCCCGGGCGCAGGCGCAGTCCTAACAATAAAGGCCAAAACATGCGCAGAAAGAGGCAGGAAGCTAGAAAAAGCGCGGGAAGGCTAAGTAAAGATGTTTAGGCAACAAACATATACTGCGAATGGAAATTGGAGCTCTGAACACCTTCTTGAAAGGACTGGATTATCATTGGGGACTTTTGTAACCGTTTTTCAAATATGTAACACATGCAATTTTGGGTGCGCATAATACTCCTTATCGCAAATTGAGTACCCTATGAACAAACCTTTTGGCATCGTCAAGCTATATGTTATGATTGGTCTTCTTACTATGCTTGTGCCTTTCCTCATTTGAAACATAGTTGATAGGTGCGATATGCTTCTTGGTCTCAATTGGATTCGTAGGTCTCAATCTATCATCTCTATGAATCATTTCGGCTCAAATTTATTCACAATAATCAAGTTATCTCTATTGACGGTGTACCTCCCTCTGCTCCATGGTCATCATCTCCTCGAGTATCGACTACTGCATCTCCTACATCTAGCACATCACATTCTATGTTACTAAAAGCACAATCTACTCCTAGTTCACCTACTTGTGCATTATCTACACAACCTCACCGCTCTGCTAGTCCTACACATAGGTATCAGCCCATTCCTAGGAAAGTTACTTTGCATCTCGACGTAGGTTGCCACCTTAGTTTATTCCATGAGGGTGTCCATCACCTTTGCGCTCGGCTTCACGTAGATCTCCATCGCCTCCACATTTTGTTACACTGTAACATTCATCATACATCCATCCCTCGCATGCACATAAAATTCATTCATCCATACATCGTTTATCTAATATACCACTACTACTAGAGCATGGTCATACATTTTCGTCACCACTTGCATTGGATGGAGGACCTTTGTCCTTTATTGTTATTGGCTAGTTCATTCATTCACATGCACTTGGGGTTCATAACATTCACACATATCCCCCGCCCCATATTAGCATCAGTGCATCTCTCATATTTGCACTATCATACATCACTCTCTTCGTATATGCATAATCATCACATGTTTTAACATCGTCATTACCCGATGACACACTCTTGTGATTCGGTTCACACTTGACTACTGAGGGCATACTTCACATAAACCCCACATATTGCACCATAAGTATTACACACTATGTTTCTTCACACATCTCGCATCATACGTCTTGCATTCTACATTCTACATTTAGTCTATATCATCTGTATTTGGACATTTACACATCTATACATCATATATCATATTATTATTCATCATACATGTGTCACATCCTACTCATCCTACATACTACATTCTTAGGTTATCTACACATTTGACATTACATTCTACACATTGCATATCACACATTTTTACACATCATATGGTCATCTATCATCATCATTAAATATACTACATCTTCTTCTACGCGTTGCACTAACTATCCTTTGACACACTCTAGTTCCTTGGTCCATACTTGACTGCCAAGGGTTTAATAATCAAATGGACCTTATCATACTCATACGTTCATCATTTAAATTTCTATCATGCAAAATTACTAGGTTAGTGACATATGCTATAGGCTAAATGGTCACCTATTCCTTCATCTTGTAGTGGTGTATGCTTTAGGCCACATCACCACTCCCCCATTTGTCTCATCGTGATATAAGATTTAGGCTACATCATCACACATTCATCTCTAGGTCACATATTATCACACACATACACACTCATCACATATGCGTTATAAACAATGCACACTTGACCATTTCCCAATGACGCACTCTTGTTTACGGTTCATTCTTGACTATTGGGGGAAAATAAATGAAACCTCATTGCATACAACTCCATTGGCTCGGGGTGAACGCAACTCCTATCATCCATCTTGCATTCCATTCCATCCATCCACACATGTTGCATATATTGGTTGTATTTACTCTTGCTTGCATTTTCTTGTACATGTTCATCTTGTTACACATGCTAGATAGGTTTCTTATATGTCATTATCTCTACCATACACACATGTGCATTCACATCTTTCTCTAGTTGTGATCGCAGATACAGGTATCTTGCATGCAACATGGATGCTCACCTCCTACCCTTCCTACACTGGTTGTTGGGGCATCCACATTCGTCTCTTACAAGTGTTATTGTTTCATTTTGTACTTAGCACTTTACATTACTTGGTTATACATGCTTTTGACATACTAGTTATCTTTCTAACATGCTAATGGGTGTTTCATGTGTAACATTTGTTTTACAGGATTACTTGCTTCCATGGCTATCTGTTTGTTTGCCTTCTCTTTCTTGTCTTGATTACTATTGTCTACGGTCCTTGCCCTTTGTTTGGTGTGCACACTTGTTTGTTTGTATTCGACCATTATGGCCTTGAGTGTCTTGTGACATTGAGTGATGTCCATGTTTGCAACCCGCTTTAGCAATCTATGATTGTCTTCTTGTGTGTTAACTTATTTTATAGCTTCTACATTGTTTGTGTAGCGTAAACTTGTCTTTTACAATGCATGTTTGTTCATACTAACACTTGTTTTCTAGCCACTTGTTTGTGTGCACCTTGGTTTCTACCAAGCACATTCCCATCCCCTTGTAGGAAATAGTTTATGCGGTTGGTCCTCTTTTGGGGCCGCATTCTCCTTTCAGTGACATCGCATGCACCCCCAAAAAGGGGGGAATCATTTGGGATTTTACACACTCTTTAACACTTTCTACTAGTACAGTTCAGTTTAGTTTCTATCCTTGACATTGTGGGTTAGATATAGAGTGGGTTTAGAACAGTCTACGAACCCCATACACAATGGATTTTACAGGACACGTAGTCCTTAGCATTTTGGGAGTAGTTACATGATAAAGGACACATCGGATTTCCTCCTACACTACTTCAATCAGTGGCGTTAGATTACCGAAAAAACTAGGCAATACAAAGATCTCTTCATACATCATTAGGGAAACCATTACAGGTTGGAGACTAATGTAGCTTTCTCCCTACACTTCTTCGGCCACGGTGGCATGAGATCACCCAAAAACTCGTAGTATAGGATATCCTCTCTACACCCTTTCTCTCATCATGGATCAGGTGCACATGTTCCTTTTACATTTTCATACTTCCATTTCAGTCTTTTCATTACTATATACATGTGATTTTACATACATATACATGCGTATTTGACTATTTGATCGTCTTCTACTTGCAAGTTCGACTGTATGGGAAGCAAGCGGGAAACAACAACAACGATTTTTGCGGTAGCACACACCTCATACTAATATGTAGGTACATCATGCACATTGAAAACTACACACACGTTTCCACCCTAGGTTCACTCTCATCACTTTTTGCTCTTTTACATCTTTAGTCTCCACGCTCCATCTTTTTCACTCCACTCTTTGTCTGGTCATTTGGAACGCTTTCTACATCACTCTACATGGACATTAGGTATGCATCTCTATCTACTTTATGCTACCGAGTGTTCCTCTCACCAACATAAAGTGGGGAAAATGTAGACACAAAATCACGCACTTTGGGTATTATTTAGTCTTGGTCTCATACTACTATTCATATGGTTTTGAGTGAAGAAAATACTAATTAACCCCGCCTTTTGGCCATTTTTACTTTTCTTTCTTTTGTCATTGTCAACCTCCCACACATACTTAATTTGTTGTATTCATTTTGCATCATCCTACCTCCGATGGGCGCCCTAGGTACCCTAGTCCCATTTGGGATGCCCGTAGCCTTTCCTACTTTACCTCCATCTTTTGGGCACTTTCTAGTCATTTGGGATTTTCATATTTTTAGTGGTCGGCATTTTCGGGGTTAGTTACAAAATTAGAAGAAGAGAACCATATAAATATAAAGTTATGAGACCATAACGAGGGACCAAACACTAGGCACTACTACCATCACCTAAGGTTATATTCCATCTAAGGCAAGGCATCTAGCTTCATCACGAGCTCATTTGCATCCATCTAGCTTCATCACAAGGGACAAGGTTGGTTCATCTGCATCACACTACATATGAGGGAAGTTTATTTTATTCCATCCACCATTTTATTACATTTCTACATCTAGTTATTGCTTGATACTTCACAAAGTGCGACTGACACAAGAGCACCTAAGGCACAACTTTCGCACACACACACACACACACACACACACACACACACACCTAGAACTACATTTGGGTCTGAAATGTAGTGCAACACTTAGTAAGTCCATCATTGTGGCCGCGGTGGACAGTCGACCCCTTCAATGTTCATTTGTATCTTTTTTTTTTTAGTGTTTTGATGTTTGGCTTGTGGTTTTGCAAGTTTCTCCTAACTCTTTATTTTAGCCTTATCATCCTAAACCATTTTCATGGAAGTTTATTTTTTGGTTACCACTCCAATCAACTCCGCCTATATAGCTTCAAGATATGGAGTGTTTTTAAAGTTATATATTTTTTCAATTGTGGAAAGCTAGAAATGTTTATGTAAATTTAATAATGAAGACGTCTCATGAACATTTTCCACTATGATAAAGTGGTTGTGATTTATTAGATTTGTTTTTAAATTTAGGCACATGCACAAAAAAGTGGCGCTTGAATTTTAATTTTTGGAACAAATGCTCGACCACTGGGAGCACACCATGCACCATGAGTGGGCCTATAGATCCCTCTGTATTTGAGCCCTCTGCTCACTATAGCCGAGCATAAATGGATTCGCTCATATAATCACCACCCCTCCCTCGTGCATGGATAACTCTATGCCTCATCATCTTAGTGGATTGGTTGGAGTCCATCACATCCCTAGGGAAAGATGATGATTGCTTTATCACAATGGACACCTATGGCTTAGGGTGGGGTTACTTGGTCGACTATCCTCCCTCAGGATGAGGCATTATAGCGAGAGACTCAAACACATTGGTGTCTCAAACCCAAAGTGTCTCGTATTTTCTTGTCTTGAGACCTTTAAACATTTTTGTTGGTTATGCCCCGATTCCCAATCTTCCTAACTCTTTATTCTAGCATTATCATCATGAACCATTTTCATGGAAGTTTTTTTGTTACCAGTTTAATTGACTTGCACATATAGCTTTACTATGGAATTTTTAAAAAGCTATATATATATTTTCAATCTGTGGAAAGAAATGTGATGCATTTAACAATGAAGATATCCACGAAAATTTTCCACTAATGATAAAGTGGTTGTGACGTGTTATGTTTATTTTCATATTTATGCCCTGACATAGAAATGTGGCACTTGAATTTCAATGTTTGGAACAAATGCTCGACTACTTGGGAGCACACCATGCACCATGAGTTGAGTGCCTCTAGATCTTCCGTATTTGAGCCCTCCATTCACTATAGCTAGGCATAGATGGAGTCACTCATATAGTCACCACTCCTCCCTCATGCATGGTGACTCTATGCCTCACCGCCTTAGTGGGTTGGTTAGAGTCTACCACATCATTAGGGAAAGATGATGAATGGTTTTTCACAAATGGACACCTATGGCTCAAGGTGGGGTTACTGCGGTTGGCTCTTTTCCTCTAGGATGAGGCATTATGCACCTCTTACTATTCAAGGGACCAATACTAATCGCCATGTGTCATGCAACCTTTGGTTGGGGATTGTCCCCAAGGATGATCCACTACTACCCCATAGTTTTGCTATTGCTCGTGTTTAATACATTTCTACTACTTGTTATGTAATCCATGTTATTTTAGTTGCCTTTTTTAGTGTTGCTTTTGGTGTTGTGAGTTCTATTACCTCGTGTTCTTTTTGTACTTGCCACTTGAGGTGTTTGTTGGCCACCGTATATCTTTTCAATTTGTTTTTTAGGTCACAATTTCTCTAGGTTCCACCTTTTTTATGTAACTATCTTATATTGAATTGTTAATGTTTTGACACTTTCCAATAAAATAGTTGTGGTGGATGGACAACTTTAACTTAAGAATGAGGGGGTGAATGACAATTTATATTAACACAAAAGCTAAAACTAATTACTAATGGGCAATGGCCTAACAATTACAACGTGCATCGCCGGATTTCATTAATATAGATATACTCCAGCCTCCCTTCTTAATAGCGGGCGATGGAATTGTTTCAGTAGAAACATAAGACATTTGGGTGGGCATTGATGGTTACTTAATGCATTACAACGAGATACCGACTGCGTTGGGCCCCTCAAAACTTTGACCAGCTTTTTCAACTGTCAATTTTCATTGTTTGACAGTCTGGACTCCGTAGCCGCCTTAAACTTAAGCTATAAAACGATATCCAAAGCCAAACTTCACTGATCATCAACGCCGCAGCAAATTTGTGGGTCTCAGAGAGAGCATTTGTTTTGGAACACCCATCTCAATGGATTCGGCGAGCATAAAAACACTATGCTGTCTTCTCTTGTTATTCTTCTTCGTCTCAAATCAGTCTACAGGTATTCTCTAAATTCTATTACATTTATATCATTATTTGATGCCTTCGCCTGCCTGTTCATAATATTGAATGATACTTTCTGGTTTTACGCTTTGAATGTAGGCGTTGATGAGAAGAGCTCACCAGTGGGAGTGGGGATGCCTGGTTTCAGAAAAACTGTAGTATTACTTGAGGTTAGGAGAAGAGGCTCTCTATTCCCACCTTCTCCCAAGCCCAATGGTGGGGTGTCTTATAAACGCCCAATTCCGCCACCGCCACCGCCATTATATTAACAGTCTTCACAATCATCAGTTCATTGATAAAATAATGGCAGGGAGTGCCTTGATTTATATAAATAAAGGAGAGACCATTTGTACTTTGTAATGGAATAAACTATTATCTGAATAGTATTAAGGCCTGGTGAGTATATTTGGTATTTTTATGAGCTAAGATTAAAGTGGCTCATATGTTTGGGGTGCGGGAAGATGTAGATTTGTTTTAACAAGTTTAGGATGAACCCATTATGTTCATATAACTATTTAGTGTTTTGGCACTTCCTAATTTTGCTACAATTTTTTTAAAAAAATTGGTGTGTGATCTAATGTTAAATTAACAATTGCACTTGAGTTACAAACTATGTCCGAAGGGTTGCCCATGTCCTATTCTAAATATCCTATTTTGGTAGAGGTTGGGAGGATGCTAACAAAGGTTGTCGAGTTTGGCTATACACATGTCAATTATATTTATCGGAAAAATTCCAAGGCCTTTTCAATATACCCATTTTATGTATATCTTGCAATTAATATAGTCCATGAGGCTACCTATTGCTTGCATTTGGTGAAATAATGAGTTTGATAACATCCTTACAAATCTATTTTTACATATCCCGCAAGCATGGCATTCCATGATACCACATCTCTTTGAGGCATTTAGTTGAATAGTTCACATGTCTTGTGCATGCTTCCACATTTTGCATACATATCTACCTTGGCACTCGAAACTAAAACATTTGACAAAATTCGGGGTTCCATAATGATTCATGAGATGTCCTTACCCTATTTCAAATATCCTATTTTGGCACGAGTTAGGGTTATGCTTGAAAAGGTGAAGTGATCAAATTGGGCACTTGTTTGGTTGTACAAGAACTCCATATTCTTATAAACTTATTTATAGGGACCAAGCAAACACATCCACACAACCACCACATGCTTAATCGACATGTTGATGATAAAGCCTAGGGATTCCATAAGATAAACTACATTGCAAAAATTTCAACCATGTAGACATAATGATCAATTATGGGCATAATGTTGTAATGGAACTCATGTCATTGAAGTAGTTGTAATTCTCATCCAATAAAATTACATGGTTCCATGTTAATGAAACATAAATGAAGCTTACATGATGTTGTCTAGCGCTTCATACATGAAATAGGTAAAGAACATCCTTACAAAAGCCTTTTTGCCTATCTTGCAATCATGACATTATATAAGGCCACATCTCTTAGAGGCATTTTTTCAAGTAGTTCACGCCCCTTATGTTATACATGTCTACTAGGGCATAACCTATTTTACAACTCCCATTTTGGTACACGCTGGGAGTATGCCGATGAAGGTTGTGGAGTCTACTTTAACATCTTCTAACATGCATTTGTTTAATAGTTTTGAAGGTATTTGAAGAAACTTATTTTGTGTATATCCTACAGTCATTACAATACAAGAGACAAAACATATTAAAGGAATCATATTAAATTGTTTGTATGCCTTTTGTATGCTTCTACATTTTTCATACATTTGTACAAGGGCCCTTGCATCTAAAAAACAAAATACAACTTCCCATTATGCTTACGATGAATGTCCATGCTCTATTCTAAATCTCCTTGTGACATAGGCTAGAAAATTTATGGAAAACGCCATGGGTTCTAGTTTTATGTTGTCAATTGTATTTCTTAGGAAAGTTTCAAGGCCTTCTCAATAAACGTGTTTTATGCATATCACGTAATCATTGCGATCCATGAGACCACATTTCTTTAGTAATTTTTGTTGACCGGTTGACATGCCTTGTGTGTGCTTCGCATTTTGCATACATTTCTCCTAGGAGCCTATAAGGACATCATTTGAAAAAAATTCCTTCTATATTGTTTTGGTGGATGTCCATACCTTGTTCTAAGCTCTCATTTTGGCGCAACTCGGAGGGAAGACACGTTTTGCAATCGAGAGCACAAACAATAATGTGAGACGGTGCATGGAAGGTGAAGATTCTTAAAGTGTTGCTTAATTCTAGATCCAAACATATGGTTTTAATTTCTTGTGGTTTGGGCTTTATTATGGGCATCCTCCCTCATATGTCGTTCATGATCTAACTCCAAAAATAGTCTATAGGTTTCTAGATTCCCTTTACTATTTGAATGCAAATGCATAAATTTTGTGGATTAAGTCAATGACGCTATTTCTTTTGGCTACTCCATGCCTCGGTTTCCATTTCCCTTCACTAACGAACACTTATTGGTCTTCTGCTAGAAAATTCATTGAAAAAAGTTTGTCGGGAAAAGGATGTTGAAAAACACAAACACTCGCCAAAAACACGAGACCATTGGCTTTTGCCTCATTTGTCTACGGTGGATAAATTCAACACGCTATTGGGGAATTCACTCCACTTTGTCTACCTAGAGTAGGTGATTTGCCACAGTGTGGAGCCCAAAATTTCCCACTTGCTTTGGTGTATTCTGCACAAGGACTTCTTATCGTGGCTTGTCTTGTTCAAATTGGGATCCCAGCTCCCAAATGCCCATTTTGCGGTCACTGGAAATAATCTTGCATATCTTCCGGTTTTGTCCCAAAGCTCGGACTATCTAGAATTGGATTCATTCATTTTCTTTCCATTAAGGCCACATTGCTTTTTCTTGGCGGTATATCCCTTTGGGAGACAATCGAAGGTTCTTCCTATGTTCACCCAAATTTGGCATGTTTTTAGAGGGGAGATTCTATTTTGGATTTGGAAAGAAAGATTTTTTTTTCTTTGTTAATTATGCAGTTGATCAACCTTTTTCAACTTATAATAAACCTATGGTGATCTCAATGTGTTGCTGCATATACAAGTCTAGGACAACAAGGTTGCGCTAGAGGTGGACCACCTCCAAACCCTGATGTACCACTGGGGGGAAGCCCCATGTAATGTTGCTCGTGTGCCACCGTCTCCTACTAGGCGCTCCCCACCTCCGACCTGGTGGTGGTCGATGTAGATGCTCACAACGATGTGCATTCACCGAGCTCGCTACTCCTCGGGCCCTTTGCACCAAAGAAGTTTCTCTCTAGCTCATCGCCGTAGCCAGGGCTCACCACCTCATCACCGCAAGAGTCCTTCACCAACTCAGTTAGTAGGGTGGGGATTCTTTGCCTCGCTAACATTGATGAGGCTCTCCTCTTGTCGCCGTGCCTCCTACCGCTAATGGTTGGAATTCACCCCGCCACCACCATCATCTGAGAAGTTCCCTCACCTTGGTCTCGCCATTCCTACTCGTGAGGAGGCAGACCCGGAGGAAGAAGTTGCTGTTGGTTTAGAGCACCCAGATGTTGGCAAAGACTTACCTGGCTCGGTTTGGCTGGATGATCATGGTCCGCCCTTTGGACATGTTTTTCGCTGCTGCGTGATTTGGTTTTTGGTCTGCTTCTAGGCGTTGCCTAAATTTTGTTATCTCCTAGGCTCAGCCTAGTTTGTCCTTTATTTTTCTAGGCTCGGCCTAGCTTTGCTTGTGATTTTGGGGCGTGCTCTCATACCGTCCACTTTGTTGTTGAAAGTTATCTTGTATCGTATTGAATTAATAAAATATAAGATCTTTTTCATCAAAAAAGGGTTCCTTACTTCCTTATTTTGACACCTCAAGAAAATCCACAAGTGACATCTCTTTCCAAGGATGTATTGAAATACGAGCATGCATTATAACTAGGGAGAGGGGATAGTAGTGTACACTCTAAGTTAAGGGGTCCACAAAATCAATTGTTTATCATGTGGGATCGTGATTTTTCACCAATATGTAGTTTAGATTTGTCTTAGCTTATATTTTTCTTTGGAATGTTTAATTAGAGGGAAAGCCATATTTTGAATTGATTTAAAATAATAAATTTGAGTTACACTACAACCATGGTGGAAACCAATACTTGAACATGGGTGATAATGCTTGAACATTGAATTTTTAATACTTGTACATGGGTGAGAGGTCTTACATGTCATGATGTGATTGGCTACTCTACATAATTATTATGTCAAAAATAAATAACCACTAGATAGTACTATGACAACTATGAGGTGGTACTATAACAACTATTGGGTATTGTGTGATCAAGACTCATGTCAACTATTGGACCATGTTCACCTATTGGCCCCTCTCCCCTATCCACATGGTGTATTGACGTACAAGTTTTAAAATTTATGAGTTGCCTATTATTCAAGGAAAACATGTTTAATGATACGATGGTCTCCAACTAGGCTAGCCTTCACCCATGACATTAACGTTGTTGATGGAATGTTAGACACAAGTGTTGGGTTTTCTGGAGAAGGTTCTTGACCTCTCCACCACTCAACATAGGGTGCATATAGTTTTTCTTCATTTACAAGTGGATTCCCCATCACCAATATCTCATAGATTTATTTGACCCCTGAAGCTCTCTTATGAGATGACATCTCCATTTTATGTTGCTCCCCTCATAAGGGTGCTACTTAGTGCCACTCTCAATTTTTGTTTTTGTTTATACTAGGAAGAATATAATGCTTGTTTGAAACAATATTTATGTATTTTTTGGGGTGGTGAATATGTGTACAAGCATTTCTCCTTTAGAATCTTTGACCAACACTAAATATTCAATTTTGCAAATATTTCTTAGGAATTTTCGCTTCAAAGAACATTTAGAGATTTTTTTGATTGGTTGTGGATAAGGAGTTAGTGTTCCACGCATTTTGATGTATTTGACATGTGTTTTATGAATAATATTTAAATTTATTGAATTTGTAGTGACTCTATGCAATATATGTTGAAATTTATTCTTAATATACCATGTTTTTCTATTATGAAGTATCTTCTATTTTACGTATTCACAAATTTATTTAGTTGTATTAGTTTAACACTTATGTTATTAAAATATATAATAATATAGCTATGCAACAATCCCAAAATGTTACAAAGTTGTTAAAAAGTAAATTTTTTGAAGTTGGCGGCTATTAAGATAGATCTAAAACTTGACAAACATTACATTAATTAGAATAATCATTCATATCAATTATAAATATATAAATAAGAGAAATATGAGGTTGTGTGTTCAAATCCTAATGATAACAATGCTAGTGAGTGGAAAATATGGTTTAAGTGTGGGGGTAAATTTAAGCGAAACGATCATGAAAAAATCCCAAGATATAGAAATTCTATGGGTTCCCATCCCCATGAAATATCCCCACCTAGATCTGATCCAAAACTTAATGGATAAGAATGAAACCCCAAATGCAATAACACAAAATCTAAAGACAAGTGCTGCAAATCTGATTTATTACTGGTAAATGCGACTAGGGTTTGAGTGGGAACCCAACACAATTAGCACCCAAAAATTATATTTTGATCACAAACTGATTGTAGTATTTTTAAAAGCCCAAATATATCAAAAATCAGATTTTTAGAGGTTACTAATGACTGAAAATCAGATCTGAAATCTGCATATAAACTGACTGAAAATACCACCGAAAACCCTCTAAAATTTTTAGAAATTGCTTTGCTTTGATTCCCAAAAATCAGCAGATGATATGGCAATAATATTCAGATCAGAAATACCTTAAATACAATGCCAACCAACCAAGGAATGAGTCGCTCCACTAGAAGAAATTATGATAACACTGCTGAAATGACTGAAAATCTGGTTAAACCAATGAGAATTCCTGAGTGGAAATCCCTCACAATACTCTTGGGGTTTTCGTCCACAAGAGAGAAAATCCTAAGGGTTTTCATCCTTGGATTATTTGCAAAAGCTCAGAGCTCAAATGCAAGAGAAAATATCATATAAAAATCTGGAATGACCTACAAGCAAGTTGACCTCTCCTTATATAGGAAAAGGGACCCAAAATGACCTCTAAAGCATCCAATAAGCTTCATTGCTCCTCCCTAGGCCAAGTCACATTTTTTAATGAGGCCTTTGACACACTTTTCTATTTTTGACCTCATGGGGCAAGTCGCATTTTCCCCTAGATAAATACAATTAAAATAATTGCTTTTCACTTTTGCACTTTCTAATTTCTATTTTAATGTTAAGCTCTATTAATTTATTATATGTGCATTTTATAATCTTATATTTTAATTTTGCACAATATAACAAAATTAATAAAGCGAAGTCACCCTTGACTCACCCTTTGGCCGTTGGGTAGACAAAAATGGACCAAAGGCCTTCGATAAAATTATTCGAGAAAGAGGGACATTACAATCCTCCCTTCCCGAGATTGCTTGTCCTCAAGCAATTGCAGAGCTGGATGCTGAAGTATAGAATCTCCTTCCCACGTAGAATCCTCTACTGGTAAGTCCCTCCCCCTAAACAGGTACTCTCAAATCACTGCTCCTCTATCTCCTATCTAGGATCTCCTCAGGAACTAGATCCAATCTCCCCTCCTCATCCAAGGGTGGAAACTTTGTAGAAGACTCCATGTGTTGCCCCAATGCCTTCTTCAAGCAAGACACATGAAAAACATTGTGTATCTTACTTTCAAAAGGTAACTCTAGCTCATAAGCTACCTCTCCAACTCTCCTCAACACTTTGTATGGACCATAAAACCGAGGCTTAATCTTTTCTACACCACTCTTCTTGAGAGTACTCTGTCTATATGGCTGCAGACACAAAAATACCATGTCTCCTACCTCAAATGATCTCTCAATCTGTGCTGGTCTCGCATACATCTTCTTTGGCTTTGGGCATACTAAATATTATCCTAACCTTAAGGATATCCTGATTATCTTGTAAACACTCTCGAGCCTTAGGAGCTCTACTGTCCCCAAAAGCCAAATCAACAAAGGATGTCGCATCATACCCATACAATGCTCGGAAGGGATTCATACCAATAGACATGTGGTAAGTCGTATTATAGCAATACTCACACAAGTACAACCACCTTACCCATGCCTTCTGCTGCCCTGAAACATAGTTGCGAAGATAGCCTTCTATCCACTTGTTCACAATCTCTGTCTGTCCATCTGTCTGAGGGTGATAACTCGTACTTGGAATTAGCTCTATACTAGCCAATTGGAAAAGCTCTTGCCAAAAGGTGCTCAAAAACCTGTTATCTTGATCACTAACAATGTTCTTTGAAAGCCCATGCAATCTGAATACTTCTCGAAAGAACAAATCAGCCTATGCGGTGCCTTGAGGCTGGTAGGAATAGAAAATAAGTGTGCATACTTCATCAATCTGTCAACCACTACATAAATGCGATCTTTCCCTTGGACATCTTAGAAAATAGAGACAATGTCTCCATGATGCTAAGTACCTCATCAAGATGCCTCAAATGGGCCTATTGTAAATCAAAATGTCATTGAAAAACATCAACACGAACTTCCTCAACTGTCTATTGAAGAGATGATTCATGCACGACTTGAATTTAGCAAGTGCATTGGTGGGACCAAATGCCATCACCAAAAACTCATAGTTCCCATAGTGACATTTGAATGTTGTCTTGTGAATGTCCTCCTCACAAACACGAATATGATGGTATCCCAATTGAAAATCAATCTTCAAAAATAGAGAGATCCATACAACTCATCCAATAGCTCATCTATGTGAGGAATGGGATACCTATTCTTGATTGTCTTCTTGTTGAGAGCACGATAATCAATGCACATCCTCATGGTCCCATCCTTCTTCTTCACCAACACAACTAGAGAAGTAAAGGGACTAGAACTAGGGTAGATATGACCCATCTCCAAGAGCTCTCTGATGGCCTTATCAATCTCATCCTTGAATTTATTAGGATGGCGATGGGGCATAGTAATCATGGGATTGACACCATCCTCTAGCTCTATGACATGCTCAAATACCCTGTCTGGTGTTCTACCTGGAGGAATGTCACCAAAAAATGGGTCGTGCTTATCTAGTACTGCTTGGATATCTACATGAAAAGGTTTCCCGTTATCTGAAGAATATTTAGATGAAATGAAGCATTGGGCTGCCCATGCAACCTCTCCATCTCTGACAATGGAATCCATCGATGTATTAAAACAACTCTAGGCCCACCATCTAAAATATCCCTAAGCACAATCTTCTTCCCATCCGCTTGAAATCATGCATATACCTACCAAGGGAATGTAGCAATTGAATTCCCAACACTATATCAATCTCACCAAGACCAACTACATAGAAATCATCGGTCAATGTGTAGTCCCCCAACTGGATGCTAAGCTGAGGAATCCTCCTAGTGCAACTCATAGTAAAGCCGTCTGCAACTCGTACATTAAAACCCTCGAAATCCTCAACCTGTAATCCATGCTTCACCACAAACCCCTCATCTATGAAGTTGTGCGTAGCTCCACTGTCAATCAAACAAACAACCCGCTGCCCCTTAAGTACTCCTTTCAGCCGAAAAGGATGGTACCTAGGGACTCCTGAAAGTGTGGCAATAGTGACATTGGATGAGTCCAATGCCTCATCCTCTCCAAGCTCTACCTGGGGCTGCTCCTCATCATTACCGCTATCGCTGCTCCCGAATCTGTATCATCATCATCAGAAACCACCTTAATGTAGTGTACCTTACCTTTACTAAGGCATCAATGTCCAGGCTCCCAATTATCATTGCAATAATAGAAAAGCTTCTTCCTCATCAACTCATTACGAGACTCCTGATCCGTCCTAGGAGGTGGTGCACTCTTCCATTGAAAAGTGGAGCACTAGAAAGGTCTGGAGCTCATGGAAGGCTTCTTATTGGGCTGATAAGAAGCAAGGGTTGTATCTAAATCTAATACCATCTGAATGACATCATGTAATGTCCTAGGCTTAAGAGCCTTGACCAAACCTCTCATCTTATCATGAAGCCCCTCTATGAAAAGCATCACTACTCTCTTCTCGAGCATCTCCGGAACCATCACTGCTATATGTTGAAATTTATTGATGTAGGCATCAACATGTCCATTCTGACATAGTTGCGCCAAATCTCTGTAGTATAGCTCCACGTCATTGTGATCAACCCATGCGATAAATCTCTTGCAGAACTCCCTGTAAGACTTCACATGATCATGGTTATGTGTGACCAAGTCATGATGCCACCAATCGTATGCTTCTCCCTTTAGGTTTAGAGTGGAAACCTAAATAGCATCCTACTCTGTATAGGCTTGATAGTAAGATATGTGTCGAGCTTATGAATCCAAGCTCGGCACTAATATTTCCACTTCCATCAAAGGTGGAAATAGTCACCTTTTGGTAGCTTGCTTCAAATCCGTATTCTGATGTGCTATAGGCCTTTGATCATGTCTAGTCCTCAAACTATCTCTCCTCTGTGCACAATACTGAGGTAGGGGAAAGGCATCCCAAACATGTTGTGGTAAATTCCTTCACTCATTAGTAGTTACCATAACTCTATCCTAGAAGTCCACTCCCTCAAATGGGTCTTCAACTGCTGGTGGGTCATCTCTAGGCAAGAAACTAGGCTTCATAGGCCTATCTGTTGTTCTAACAGGCATCCTCTCCTCTGTATGGGTGTACCTCCTCTCACGGGAGGTGATCCCCTTACACTACCAATCTCTAAAGGTGATCTCTTATGCCTCCTGTGACTACTGACAACTGATATAGATATGTCTCTCCTATCTCTTGGTCTATCCAATGCCAACATGTCAAGAGTAGAGCCCATACATTCCATGGACTGAATCAATCGCTGCTTGGTGTCTAACATTTCCCTAAGAAGTTCTCTATGTCTGAATCCACTGGATCTTCATGGGGAGGGCTTTGAGATCCTTCTCGTCTATCACCCATAGTGTCTTCTCCAAAATCAGCTACAAGTCGTGCTTGTCTCCTTGTGTAATATATGTGTGGCCCAACCTCTCGTGGCTGCATCAAATCAAAACCCTCTAGGTAGGAGGAACATTGCTCTGATACCAATGAAAGATCCCCACTTAGATCTGATCCAAAACTTGATGGACAAGAATGAAACCCCAAATGAAATAACACAAAATCTAAAGACAACTGCTGCAAATATGATTTATTAAAAGTAAATACGACTAGGGTTTGAGTGGGAACCCAACACAATTAGCACCCAAAAATTATATTTTGATCACAAACTGATTGTAGTATTGATAAAGGCCCAAATATATCAAAAATCAGATTTTTACAAGTTACTAATGACTAAAAATCATATCTGAAATCTGCCTATAAAACTAACTGAAAATACCATCGAAAACCCTCTAAAAAATTTAGAAATTGCTTTGCTTTGATTCCCAAAAAATCACCGAGATGATATGGAAATAATATTAAGATAAGAAATACCTTAAATACAATTCCAACCAACTAAGGAATGAGTTGCTCCACTAGAAGAAATTATGATAACATTGTTGGAAATGACTGAAAATTTGGTTAAACCAATGAGAATTCTTGAGTGGAAATCCCTCACAACACTCTTGGGGTTTTTGTCCACAAGAGATAAAATCCTAAGGGTTTTATTCCTTGGATTATTTTCAAAAGATCGAGTTGAAATGCAAGAGAAGATATCATATAAAAATATGGAATCACTTGTACATACCCAAAATTGTAGGGTATTGTGTCATGGAACGATGTTACACATGCCCCAATGATGATACAGGTCGCCTCACAAGGTGTTCGGAATCCAGGAAAGCTCGCCAAGTGTATGTTAGCATCCCAAGCATCTTGTCTAAGCTTTGTGTACTTCGCTTTATCCTCTGCCTTTCTTTTTCTAAGCTTTTTGACCTTCAGTGATGAAACCACCGCCCGCTCAGGGCAGCGGTCCTTTACGTGTTCTCCAGCACATTCTTTTGATCGCGACTTGCATAATTTTTCAACATTTACCAGCTTTTCTCAACCGCCTTAGCTTGTATTAATGTTTTATGTTCCCTGGAATAGTGTTTCTTCATTGTTTAATGGTAAAAGAGTTCTAATAGGAATCACCTTTGGGTGAATGTGAAATCTATAAATAGCCAGCTTGTTTTCAAGAAAATGGCCCCTCAACTTCTCATTTCCATTGTTTAGTCTTTCAATTTCTTGCTTAGAATTCATTTTGTTTTCATGTTTTGCATCCATGCTAGTTTTCCTTTGCTGTTAGAAGCCATTCGATCTTCTTGCTTCAGTCTTGTTCATTGTTTTTCATACTGATTAGTTTAGAGCAGAGTAGTGTCATTTGTAGATTGAATTCATTAGAGTTTCAGGTTGAGTTCTTCACAGAAGGTAGATTCTAGAATATCTTGGTACACTTGTGTTGTATTCCCGTAATAAATCCCGCTAGGAATTACATACGCCAAGCTCGGTCACTTGCAATGTCCCTCTCCTACTCGCATTATATTCGGTCTATATCCAAAGCTGTGATTGTTCAAATACCTTTTTCTGTTGATGCTAGCATATACACGCTCTTCTGGATTCACGTGAACATGAAGGAACAAGGAGATCATTCTGAGGGGAAAAATTCATACACTACTAGATTCGCCACTATTCTGCAAATTCCAGGTTTTATCTGTCAAAGTTCTAGTTAAAACATATCAAATAGAGTAGTGAATTATTTCATTTTAGTTAAATTTCACTTTCGATATTGCCGGGAAGCTGTGGGGATTGATAGTTTCTCGAAACTATGATTCATTCCTCACTTCTGAGGTAGGATCGAGAGTCTTTCAATTAAGTTAATCAGCTATCTAGTTATTTAGGATAAACTCACAACTGCACAGGCAAGTAGCTACAGGGCCACCTTGCTTGTTTTAATTTTGTTATTATATTAGTTGTCATTTTTTGAATATATTAGATTAGTTGCTCTTTCAATTCTATTAAAAATTCTATCAAAAATACAAAAATAGAGAATATATATATATATATATATATATATATATATATATATATGTTGTAGATATATCTTGCATAATTAGTTTATTTCGTTTCAGTTAGGTTTATATTGATCTTGTATGACAATCACGGGACCTAGGGAGCCCAGGGAATATGTTTTTGAGCCAATCGTGCCTCAACCAAATCTTGTTGTAGCATTAACTGACATAGACCAAAATCTCAGAATTCAGGTCTTCCGAACAACAACTAGACCTACAAGAAATCAGCACACAACTTAGAGGATTAAACATAGAACATGAAAAAGCACACACGTTCTGGTCAAATCAGCCAAATTATAGACTGCCTTGATAGATATCCATATGACTGTAGAAGGACCTGAAAGAGAGAAAACATTCGGTTGTGATCCACTAGTCCCATAGCCAGACACATGAGACCTCCTCATTGATATAGACACTAGCTTATGTATCCAAGTTGCTAGAACACCTGTTAGGTACTCTGAGAAAATCATGCAACTTCTAGTTCTAAACGTAGAGTTCGAAAAGGCATATGATTACTGGATACTCGGAATCAAGGATTGACTCTTCATATGACCATAAGAGGTCCACAACAACCACAAACTTACGATTGTGATCCACAGGTCCCACAACCCAACGGGCTTACAAATCAATCGAATATTGACACCCTTGACTTGCAAATGCTGGTGTTTAGGTCCTCTCCACTTCCACCAAACATCATCACACAACTATCATTATTAAACGTAGCAGCTAATCAAGCTAAAGATTTCTGGACTAGACCAGAGAATCATCCATAAAACACCAAAAGATCCACTACACATTTAGCCATTCCATTTTCATGAGCTTGTCGGGAGATATTTATGAAGCACCCACAATCATCTTCCACGTATCCCACAACCCATAGATCGGATCACGCGAGCTCAATATTGATTGGAGCCTTCGAGTAGCTATCCTCGCCGAATGATCTATCACACCGATTCAGGTTAGGAGGGCCTTCTTTGCCTTAGATTTAGATCCCATTATTGCATGTTGAAGACATAAGATTACCTAACTAGTTTATCTACACCCCACGTGTATTCCATCCCCACTGGTTGTCTCGCACAACCTTGGGAGGTCGAGTGTGAGGAAGAGTTACTTGTAGATTCCCATGCTCGCATGTCACTTTTCCATCGTACAAAATTGGTGAACCCGACGTGAAACTTCCTACCTTCTGGTTTGGAGTCTTATTTCTACTTGTTCTTCCAATTAGTATACTTTTCATCTTTTCCACCTCATTAGCCTTCACATTAGCTTCACCAACAAAATTGGTGAACCCAACGTGAAACTTCCTACCTTTTGGTTTGGAGTCTTTATCTACTTGTTCTTCCAATTAGTATACTTTTCATTTTTCCACCCCTCATTAGCCTTCACATCAGCTTCACCAACAAAATTGGTGAACCCGACGTGAAACTTCCAAGCTTCTGATTGAGTCATATTTCTACTTGTTCTTCCAATTAGTATACTTTTCGTCTTTTCCACCTCATTAGCCTTCACATCAGCTTCACCAACAAAATTGGTGAACCCGACGTGAAACAAACTAATATTCCTCTTTCTGTTTTCATTTCTTTCATCCACCTTCGCTCTTTCCCATTATTCTGTGGGTATTCATATACCCCCTAAATATGTCGGGATACGATGCATATGGCAGACCTCTCCTAGGTCTTGAAGCATACTATGATCAATTAAATAGACAACCATCACCCTCGCTCTCAGCATGGGGTGAAAACTATTCAACTAACCGATTTTCAACACAAACTCCACCTCAAAGGACTAGATATAGTTCTTCTTTCCAAATAGAGGAGTTGGATTATCTCACTCAAATGCAACAACCAGAGCCTTCAGGCTCAAACAACATGACGCTCACTGGAGAATCTGGTTCATCTCCTCGGGTGTTGCTTAGACCACAAATTAGTAGACAGTCAGATCCATATCTATTTTTAGATGATGAATACTTAGCATGTTATACTAGGAGTGAACAATGCTCTCAAAATATGTACCCACCTATAGGAGGTTTGCAAACACAACCGAGGTCTCGTTCCAAGAAAACAGCCCCATTCCTCCACCTATAGGAAATTCCCTCGGTGAAACTTGGCATGGCACCAATCAATTCATAGTAGGGTACCATATGCCTATACAACCTCAAGATATACAACAAATGCCACTAAGGAAAAATACCATGTCTTCACCAAACGAGGTCATCTCAGCCTTAGTTGAGAAGGTTAGAGGGTTGGAACTTGCTCAAGCAAATCAAAATTCACAGTTCATGCAAGCAGGAACTTCCAATCCTCCACATCATCCCAGCCAAGTAGACCTCCTCACAGGAACAGGCACGTTGGGCATGCCTCCTTAGTACTTACAACAAATACCAACTAGAACCACGTTTTCTAACGCCGCTCCAGTTGAGAATATAATACCTCCGGTTTAGTACAAAACAACCCATTCCTGAGCAATGCTCCTCCATACTTAAACATGTATTCCAAATCACCACAGGGAGATATGTTCTCTTCTCCTGGCATGTTTTCTCAAACACAGGGATTTCCTTATGCCCCTGCAAATACATATGCTACACCATATCAACAACCCATTCCACCTCCACCCCCTCAGCAAGCACCATCAATGGTCGAAACCTATGCGATAGGGACTTATTCAGAATATTTGAAAGAACCTTTAGACTTCACTATATGAAGCGTCATGCTTCCAAGACCTCTCCCGATCTACCCAAGTACAAAGGGGAGGGAGACCCGAATGCACATATTAAGGCCTATGCCATAACCATTCAAGAACTGCTTCCTTGGGATGAATTTGTTGCTAAAATATTCCCCAAAACTTTAGAGGGTATCACCCTTGATTGGTATTATAGAATACCTGAAGCCTCAATACATTCATTTAAACAACTCGTTTTAGAGTTCATCAAAGCGTTCGACATGAACAAATTGTTGAGAATAAGAATCAAGGAATTCTTGCATATTAAACAAGAACACAATGAATCTGTCACTCATTTCATCCAAAGATGGTGTACAGTCCTCTATTCTTCAGCAAGTGCTCCAAACATGGATCAAATGGAACTATGCGATTTATTCCTTCATTCTCTTAGCAGAGAGATAAAGGAATAAGTCCAAAAGTTCCCACTAAGAACTTACGATGAAGTGCTCGAGAGCGCTCTCGAATAGATCAAATGTAATAGATAGTCGTCACAAGACATATGGAACAAATGGGAGGTTAATCATCCCCAACCAAAACACTATGACTTATCCCACTACCACAAATGCCAATCAAGGACCTAAAATCCTTAACAAAAACCGCTGAGTGACAACAAATGGAGTGAGTGACCAAACTAAAAAATCAAACGTTGTAAATATTCCACCACCAATTAACAATCAACAAAAATTTTTTTGCCTCAACAATCAACGCGGTGGATTTTAATCATCCCCAATGACAACAACAACAAAAACAACAACGGAAGATCTAGACACAGGGTCCAAGTCAAAACTCAACTAGATATCAAAACCAAAACCAAAGGCAACAAACACAAAACTTTAATCCTAATAGTCAATAGTTTAATAAGAGTTTTGGACCACAACACGTGCCAAACCAACAACCTAGGAGTTATAATCCCAACTCGTATTGTGGTTTCCACAAAATTCAAGGCCATGACACTAGGACTTGTCATGATTACAATAAGTTCATGCAACATTTACCAGAAGAACAAAGACAACTCTTCATAGATATGTTCTTACAGATTCTCGTGACACCCATGCCAAATACTTTCACAAGGGAGTTTCCCTCAAAACGCACCTCTTAAGATCTTCAATGATCCACTTCCAAATCATAATAACAATAATAAATTAAATCCAAATGGGATGAACAAAGGTGTAATGATAGGAAATAACGATCATGAAGCCTCAACTTCACTAAATCCACCTGTCGCACCACAATTAGGAAATCAGCCACGAACCAAGATAGTTGGTCTAGTGGGGTTAGATCTTGAGTTGCGTAGAAGCCATAACAAGAGCACGAGAATATTCTTCTCAACCAAATCCAATCTATCCACTAGAGCAGATAACATTCAACAAATGTTGGTAAAACCCATAGGTGCTTATGATTTAATTAATGACTTAACAAAGACATTCTCTCACATCTCCTTTTTGGACTTATTGAAAAATTCTCTTTCCCATAGGGCTGCTTTTAGAAGCACTAGGTCTAGGTCTTTTAATTAACATCACTCCACCTCCCAAAACACAAGTTAACCATAAAGACTTGATATCCACCCTCCGGGGCAGCCGGATAGGGAGTACCGAGTTTATATTTGACATAAACAAAATGACAACATATGCTGAAATTACATGTAGAGGTGATCGACCTTGCATTTACAGGTGTGGGTTTACAATAATTACGTTAAACGTGCAATGATTGATGATGGGGCAGCTAGTTAACATTGTCCCCTTTTCTTTCCTTCAAAAGCTAGGATATGGAGAAACAAATTGTTCCACAACAAGAAATACGCTAAGAGGTTATGATAGCCTTAAAGATACTTCAATTGGGACTATAATATTACCAGTCACCTTAGGACCCAAGACAATCCTCACCGAGTTTTATATCATAGATTGGGAAACCAACTATAATATGATCCTCGGTCGACCATGGATACATCGCATGAAAGCAATCCCTTCTACATTATTTCAGAAATAAGATTCTTACACCTAGGAAAGATATTCATAGTAAAAGGTGACCCAAAACCATTCAACATACACCAGCGGACAAGAAGAAAATACCAGGTATTCACTCTAAGTTTGAACTCCAAAAAAACCAACTTAACAAACCAATCAACTCAAAATCGGAAGAAAAATTAATACCTACAACAGAACTAGAAATTACAAACCTAGTCAAGGGTATCCCAGCCCTCAAGGATGAAGCTAACATTTTAGAAACAATATCATTAGGAACTAATGCAAAAATTGTCAAATTACTGGAACAAGATCTACCAATTTTCCTACCATTTGATTCCACAGGTATGGGATGTACCCTAGGAGTTGGTTCTCTTCTAGCAGAGGAACTTTGCATGGTAGAAGTAACCGAAATAGAAGAAACAAATGCAAAGAATGTCCCAACATCCATTTTTCCTAGTAAATATTGGACTCTCCACTTCGATGGAGCTAGATGTTGCTATGGAGCCGGGGAAGGTGTGATCTTCACTTCCCCTGAGGGAAAGATCCTACCTTTTGCTTTTAAGTTAAACTTTGAATGTACAAACAACGGCGCTGAGTACGAAGCCCTCCTCCTTGGCCTCATCATAGCCAAAAGGATCGATGTTAATAACATCAGAGTGTTAGGAGACTTGTAATTAGTTGCAAACCAAGTCTCTGAAGTATATGAGACTAGAGTTGAGCACTTACAGCTCCATAAAATAGTGGTATTAGAACTAAGCAAAGGATTCGACTTCATATCCATTGAGGTAATCCCACGAGAATAGAACCTTCTCAGATTCAATAGCAACCTCAGCTTCACGTTTTACCCCAAGTAATGAGTTGGAAGATACAAGTTTCAAGGTATCACTTCGTACTGAACCATTGGTGAAGAAAATGTCAACGAACCCTCTTCTAACACATACAATTGAGAATGAATCTTCAATCTTACATCATGTTGACAGTGATAAAGTCACTCTTGAATATCTAAATGCCTATGCAAGGCTATACCTTGCTCACCCTATAGTTGATCTTTCCCTAATACCAGACTCCTCTTCCTACTTTGGAAATCCCACGGTAGAGTCTCCTCCACAGAAGGATCTTGATATCTACAAGATAGAAAACGGAGAAAGCTTGGAACTACCTCCAACCCCACCTGAATTTGAAGAAGGTAACACTTCTTTGATAGAAGAAACCATTGACATAAACATTGGAACGGAGGAAGAACTAAGAATTTTAAAGTTGGGATCCTCATTAACTCCAGAAGAAATAGAAATACACACCCAAATCCTTAAAAATCATCAAAAGAATTTTACATTTAATTTTAAAGAGATGACGGGTATCGCACCACAAGTTGCATGTACATAATCTCGTCACTAAACCAAATGCGAAGCCAATTAAACAAAATTCAAGACCAATGAAGCCAAAAGTAGCTCTCATGGTAAAAGAGGAAGTAGTAAAACTTCTCCAAGTAGGATTCATCAAGCCCGTTGACTATTCACAATGGGTGTCTAATATCATTCCCATCCTCAAAAATAATGGGAAGATACGCATTTGTATAGATTTTCGGGATATTAACAAAGCTTGTCCCAAGGATGATTTCCCATTACCATCCATTGACGTTATCGTTGATGCAACAACTGGATTTGAACTGTTGTCCCTCATGGATGGGTTCTCAGGGTACAATCAGATTAAAATATCTAAACAAGATCAAGCCAAAACCACATTTATAACTCCATGGGGAACTTATTGTTATGCTATCATGCCATTTGGTCTTAAGAACTCGCGCTATGTATCAACGGGAAATGACTTATATATTCCATGATCTTATCCATAAAATTGTGGAATCATATGTGGATGACTTGTTATCCAAGGCCAAGAAATGCATTGTGATCATCTGAAGTGCTCGTATCATCCTCTCACGACTAATTGAGTATGGTGTCACATTAAACCCAGAGAAGTGCGTGTTCGGTGTAACAAGAGGCAAAATTCTAGGATACATTATATCTTCACAAGGGATTGATGTTGATCCGGCCAAAATACGGGTTGTTCTCAAAATGATCCCACCTTCGGACGAGTTTGGAATCAGGTCATTTCTTGGGAAACTCGGTGTAATCCGAAGGTTCATCCCAGATTTAAGCTTTTCCATTCATCCAATCAATAATCTACTCAAGAAAGATTATAGTGTCGATTGGACTGAAGATTGCAATGAGGCCTTTGAAGCAGTTAAGCGCTTCTTGTTGTCACCACCCATGTTAAAAGGAATGATAACCAGATCCTACCAAGCCAAGAACATAGATGCTAATCAAACACCACGATCAATAAGATGAAAGAAATTCACCAGAATAAATTTACACAAAACCTTTGCAAACAAATGAGCAACAATATCATATATTATTATGGAACTCAATGAAATACAATGAGAATGAGCCTTGCTTATATAGGCAAGGAATAAAAATCTAAGAACCAGTCAAGGTCGTAGATCAAGCCATAAATCATGGAAAGAACTAGTCATCAAAGAACTAGTCAAGTCCATAGATTTATGAGAGAACTAGACATCAAGGATCAAGTCAATACCATAGATCTAGGAAATAACTAGTCAATACCATAGATCAAGGAAATAACTATACCTAACAACTAGATAATATCTCCTAATATCTAAATAAATAAAAATAAATATCCACACACATAAGTGGGTGAGGATAAATACAATAAAGGTAAATAATGTACCTAGGTGAACATGAGCTAAGGTAAATACCTACTCTAACACCCCCTCAAGTGAAGCTATGGTCCAAAATAGAAGTGACATGTCCACAAAGTATGAGTCCCTGCAGCAACTAGGCTCGATGAGGTACTCATGTACAATATATCCATGAAGAAATCTCGAACCAAAAGAAGGAAATAATCCTGCTATAAGGAAATATAAATAAGAAGAAGAAGGAAGATGTTCTCACGAACACCCCCCAAGAACAACTTTCGAAACCCCAAGCATTCCACGCAACTCAAGGTAGTGAGGTGATGCAAAAGGCTTCATAAAGATGTCTGAAACCTGTTGTTGAGTCGGAAGGTACTCCAAGAAAAGAACTCCATCCTGAATGTGCTGCCGAATGAAGTGGATGTGTATCTCGATATGCTTGGTCGTTGGTGCTCATCTGGGTTGCGAGAAATGTGAATTGCACTTTGGTTGTCACACCAAATTATAGTCGGTGAATCCTATGGGAATCCGAACTCTATCAATAACTGGCGAAGCCAAAGAATCTGTTGACTCATCTGAAACTATTTCCCTGTACTCTGCCTCTGAAGATGAAAGTGCAATAGCCTGTTGCTTTTTACACGCCCAAGTAATTGGAGAAGAACCAATATAGAAAAGATAGCTAGAAGTGGAACATCTGTCATTTATAAAACCTGTCCAATCTGAATCTGTATACCCAACCAACCGAGTAGAGCCCCCAAGTGTAGTGTAGGCCAAAGTGGGAAGTGCCATGAAAATAGCGCAAAATCCTTTTAGTAGCTTGCCAGTGACTACTATGAGGAGAATGTGCAAACCGAGATACAAGCCCTACTACAAATGAAATATCAGGGCGAGTATGGGTCAAGTACATGAGACTCCCAACCAATTGCCTATACAATGTAGGATCACAAAGTGGTGTGGTACATGTGGATGTAAGAGTAACCCCAAACTGAAAAGGAGATGGACTTGGCTTGCAATTATCCATATCAAAGTGCCTAAGAAGATCATGGGTGTACTTTTGCTGACTCAAATGAATCCCTGAATCTGTCTGAGAAATATGTAAACCAAGGAAATAATGCAATAGCCCAAGATCTGTCATGTCAAACTATGTAGAAAGAGCCCTCTGAATACTCTGAATGTGGGAAGAAGAGCTGCTAGTAAGTAACAAAACATCAACATACAAGACAAGTTTCACAATATCCTCACTTGAAATCCTGAAGATGCACTTTGTATGATCGGAGTGGCAACAAACAAAACCAGTAGATAGAAGAAAATAATCCATCTTCTCATACCAAGCCCAAGGGGCTTGTTTGAGATCGTAGAGAGACCTTCAAAGCCGAAAAACAAGAGAAGAATCCTAAACAAATCCAAATCGGCTACTCCATATATATTTCCTCTTGTAGATATCTATGTAAGAAGGCACTCTTCACGTCCATCTGGTATACGGGCCACCCCTGTGATGCAAAAATAACAAGTACAAGGCGTACATAATCCATCTTGGTAATGGGTGCAAAAGTCTCAGAGTAATCAATACCTTCGACTTGTGAAAAACCCTTTGTAACAAGACGAGCCTTATACTTGTCAATGGACCCATCAGCTACATATTTGGTTTGGTATACCCACTTACACCTAACCATCTTTCTTCCTTTAGGAAGAGATACCAAATCCCAAGTATGATTCTTCATCAAAGAAGAATACTCAGCTGTCATCGCATCATCCCACTCCTGTATCCCATGAGCCTTTGAAAAATACTATGGATCCTCATAAACTACCTGACACAAAAGTCTAGAACCTGTAGAATGTGTGTGATGATGCCTAGTGGGTGGAAGATCCTCTATGAAAGGTGTTGCCTCAGAAATTGTAGTACGAGCCCACTTAGGCATAGTGACAACATCAGTGGGAATAGGATCCTCAATGGCATCTATAACCTCCTCATCAATCTCCTCAAAGAAAGGATCCTCAAGATGAGATGAAGAAGAAGAAGGAATGGAAGAAGATGAAGAATCATGAGGAGTGAAATGCTCATCAAACTGAACATGTGTTCGAAAAAGAACATCATGTGTATTAGGATCTAAAAGACGATAAGCTCTCATGTCCTCACAATACCCTACAAAAATCAAGGGTTTACTCTTCTTATCCAAAGCTTTCCTTTTCTTCTTTGGCACAAAGGCCCAAGCATGGCTCCCAAAGACTCAAAAAAATGAGACATTTGGCTTAGTGTTGGACCAAGCTTCCTCTGGAGTCAAATGCTCAAGTGCTCTATGTGGTGTGTGATTCTGAATATAGTTAGCACAATTAACTGCTTCTTCCCAATAGATAGGAGGTATATCTCTAGAATGCATCATACAGTTAGCCATTTCCTTCAAAGTTCTATTATTCCTTTCTCGCTAATCCATTCGGTGTGGAGTATGAGGAACATAATGCTTTGGTGAATAATGTCTTGAGTTGCCAAAAATTCAAAAAACTCATTGTTGAAATACTCCCCCATTATCAGTGCGAAGGTTCTTTATGCAACTAGAAGATTGTTTCTCGACCAAAGCCTTGAAGACTTTGAAGTGTGAAAAAACATCACTTTTGTACTTTAGAAAATAAACCCAAGTATGCCTCTAGAAATTATCAATAAATGTAAGTGCATACTTAGCTCCATTGAAAGATGAGGTAGGAAAAACCATCAAGTCACTATGCACAAGCTCAAGTGGTGAAGAAGTTCTCTTAGAAAAATTCTTAGGAAAATGATCTTGGTGTTGTTTCCCTAATGCACAACCATGACAAACTCCCTCAAGACAAGAAACTCTAGGAAGACCATCTACCATACCATGAGTGCTCAACTCCTTCAAATATCTGTAATTGAGATGTCCAAATCTTTCATGCCAAAGCTTACTCTCTAAATCTAAATGAGAAACCAATCATGTCCCTATAGAAGAAGTGTCATCAAAACCCTCAAAGTGATATAGTCTAGAACTATGATCAACAATACCCTGAGCAACAAGTGAATAAGGCTCCAACAAAGTTCTTACTTATGCCCCATGTGGTGTAAAAGTCACTATTTTCCCTTGACAGAATGAAAATTTGATATACAGAAAGCAAATTTATAGTGATGTTAGGAACATATAGTGCATCTTGAATATTGCCACCATCAAGTTGTATATCACCTTTTCCCTCAACAGAAAGAAAGGAAGAATCTCCAACCTCAATTTTGGAAGTAGAACTCAAACCTAGAGAAACAAAAGACTCCTTGGAAGAAGTCATGTGATGAGAAGCACCAAAATCTATAACCCAATTGTCTGTAAGTGGTGACTGAGATCTTCCAACAACATTAAGTACTTTTCCATGCTGATTAGAAGGAGGTGGAGTGGAGATATAAATTTTGTGTTTCTTGATTGCATCCTCTAAGGCTTGCATTCACTTATAACACCTATTTTCTTCATGATTACTACCCCCACAAAAAGAGCATGAACGGCTAGACTTATTCTTGGATTTAGAAGACTCCTTGGGTTTTGAGTTGTTTTCTTTGGGTTTAGGAGCATTTTGAGATGGAGAAGGTGTGGATTTGGTTTTAACTTTTGGTTTTCCCTTGCCTTTAGGATTAGATGCAACTAATGCCTTTTGAGAGGTGGAAGACTCAAGATGAGATAATTTAGATTCTTCCCTAGTAAGTCTTTCACAAAATGTTTCTAAGTTAGGCATTTTGAAGGTGTCACCTAAGGCATCCATGCTAGAGAAAAAGGTAGAAGAAAAAATTTAGAATTCAACTTGGATAGAATCAAGTAAACACACTCTTCATCTTTCTTATCTCTTCCACTCCCCTTCAACTGTGTCAAAAATGCTTGAACTTGGTAAGATAGTCTATAATTGTTGGAAAATATTCAGGATTAAGAGAGGTGATCTCAATTTCAAGTTGCATGGCTCTCATATGATCCACCTTACCAAATAAATCCTCTAATTTCTCCCATATTTTGAAAGGAGAGTCACACTTTTCCAAATGAAATAAAATATTGTCACTTACATAAGTTCCTATCAAACCCATACACTCATCAAATTTGCACTGGTACTGAAATGTCTCATATTCTCTAGTGAAAACTGGTTGTTCTTTAGAAGTTAAAGCCCATAATCCTTTTCGCTTAATTATTATTTCCATTCTTGGTTTCCATGTGTGGTAATTATGTGTTGTTAATGGCTCAACATGATCTAATGCAGAAGTAGATGTCATCCTCAAAAAATCACCAAAAGAAATGCAAGAACCAAGTAATGCAACAAGATCCCCAAGCAATGCAACAAGAGCCCCCAGCATTTTGGCACTTTATAATGAGTGCGTGTTACAATATGACACTTTATAATTATAGTGTGATTCTCAAAATAAATATTTCCAATGGAAAGAGCATGAAAAATAAGAACTTTTGCAAAAAACGGTACTCAAAACCGAGTTACCGATCAAAAGTTACAAGCTTTTCAATATTATGCTCTACTATTTATTTTAGTTACCACTAAAACAAAATAAAATGCTCTTGCCTTCACCACACAAATAAAATGAAAGGGGGCTGGAGTTAAGCACCTACTAGTAGGAATCACAAGCTTTAAGCCCTCATATGACCATACCATATGACCAAGGGCTAAGAATTTCAATGGGTAGAACTATACCTAACAACTAGATAATATCTCTTAATATCTAAATAAATAAAAATAAATATCCACACACATAAGTGGGTGAGGATAAATACAATAAAGGTAAATAATGTACTTAGGTGAACATGAGCTAAGGTAAATACCTACTCTAACACACGCTAATGCCTCCCAAGCTAGACCTCCCTTTGATCCACATACTCACGAGCCACTCATGTCTCGTTGGAGAAGACGATGATAACGAGAACGTGTGATCTATTTCATTAATAACGTTGCTCGATTATGAAACACGTTACACACGTAGTAGAGAGAATGCCTTGCCATAATTTTTTTGCAACAAAATGTTCGAGACATTACATGTTAAACTAGGAAATAAGAGTCATTGTAAAGACAGAGCATTTATGAACATTTCTCACACAAGGATCTTTATCTAAAAAGGCTGGCCATTTCATAACCCTAATGGGAGAATTTGAGTTAACATTCATAAGCCAAAAGTCTCGTTAAAGGACAAATCATTACATCTTGGTTAGTGACAATCCACTCAATGGAGGGGAGCTAGTAGATCTAGACTTTCCCGATGAATGTGTATACTTTGTTGACACTGGACCCCCATTTCTACATGTCCCTGGTACCGATATCATCAATTTTATCATGAACCATACATACCGGAAAGTGCCACGTCACAACAAAGAAGGCGGTTACGCATTATTACCACTAAATATGTTGTTTTAGACCAAGTACTCTATCATAGAGCTTTCGATGACATGCTTCTAAGACGCGTCGACATAGATGAATCCAAGAGGATTCTCCGTGAATCCCATAGTGGGATATGTGGGGCCACTTACGTGGTCACGCCACTGCTTGTAAAATACATCGGATGGGCTATTTTTGGCCCACTCTCGAACATGACGCAGTGGAATTTGTACGTAAGTGCCACAAATGTCAAGAATTTTCTCACAAGATTCACATGCCAGCACAATCCTTGCAACCAATAGCGACTCCGTGGCCCTTCTCCACTTGGGGTCTAGACTTAATAGGGAAATTCTCTCCCTCATCAACTGATGGCCATAATTTTATAAACACAGCCACAAAATATTTTACCAAATGGGTGGAGGCCATGCCTCTCACCTCTGTACCAGGTTCGATGATTGCCAAATTCATTTTGAACCAAATTATCTGTAGGTATGATGTCCCACAAGTCATTATCTCAGATAATGGCACGTCCTTTAAGAATGACGAGATTCATGAGTTATGTATCAAGTTCAAGATAAACCATCACACAGCCTCTCTTCACTACCCTCAAGCCAATGGCGGTGAAGCAGGCGACAAACAAAACATTGAAAGCTATTCTCCTCAAAACAGTCAAGGAGAACAAATGAGATTGAAATTTAAAACTATATCCGGTCTTGTGGGCCCACCGAACCTCAATAAGAACACCAACAAGAGTAACTCCTTACTCGTTGGTATTCGGAGCAGGTATGATTCTCCCACTTGAGGTTGAAATACCCAGTCTCCGCATCTCATTACAAGGGATTCTAGACGAAGAAGCTTACAGGGAGGCACACCTCTCTCAACTAGAAAGCCTTGATGAGGCCAAGTTAAATGCCGAACAACGGCACCGAGCTTATGTTGACCGGATGTCCCGGTATAAGATAAGAAAAAAGTCTATGAGCGAGAAATATATGAAGGAGATCTAGTTCTAAGACTAGATAGCAGATCGATAAAAAACCAGCAAAGGAAGAAAGTTCGGGCCCAAATGGTTGGGCCTATACCAATTCACTGAAGGACTACGGAAGCGTGCGTATCTCGATGCACACTAGAAAGGAATTTGGTGAAACTATCAATTCTCTTGCATCTTAAATGGTTTTAGCATAAAACATCAAAGTCATCATGCTAGTACATTATAGCTACCTACATTGCATTAGTCTTTTTTAACCAACTTCATTTTGTCCATCTCGTAAAATGATAAGAGCTTACTCTTAAAACAATTTTTTACAAATTTATGAAGATATTGGCAAAAAATTCATATCACATCTCTTACAGAAGCAAGAACTACCACCTAAAATAGTTCTACAATTTAGCTAAAACAAAGCATAAACACCATCATGATAAGAATTAAACAAGGGTTAGATGCTAGCATTCATCAATACAAACTTTGAAACTAACAATGCTAAATATCTAAACTCCTCTATTCTCTAACAACAAATAAATGAATGGACCTAAGTAAGCTCCATGGCTATCAAAATAGTTGTCCTTAATGCTCCAAGAACCTAGGAATGGGGGCTAATCAAAGTTGGGCTACAAGACCCTTTTGACACCTCCCATATGACCCAAGCACTTTAAGAAAGAGGCTTAACTCTTCAAGATGATGAACTCTCAAAAGGGCAAGGTGCAAGCTCTTAGTCTCTTTGCTATATGCTTTGCATTTACTCTCTTAGAAAGTTTAGGTGTAAGTAAAAAGGTAGGTGGAGGGCTCTTTATATAGCCCAAAGGATAAGGATTCAACACATTCTCATGAATGTGGGATAAAGGTAAAACATGATTAGGAATGGATAAGGTTGCTTTATTAAAGGTAACCTTACTTTAGAAGGGTTTAATACATGTTTAGCAAGTCATGGGAGTTGGGGGGTATTTTAATTAATCAAAGGTGATTAATTAATAGGTAGTGTAAGCTTTATGTAAGCCAATTAGAGGAATATTAGTGTGATTTAGGCTATTATAAGGGGATTAAATCAATTAAATATTGATTTATTGGTTAAATGGAAGGGAAAGCTAATTAATTAATAATAATTAATTAGTCTAGGTAGAAGGGGTGATTTATTAACTAAGGTCGTTAATTAGGTATTTGTTGATAGCAACTTAATTAATTAGCTTAGTGTAATTAATTAATGATGATATGAGGGAAAATGAGTGCCTTTGACGATATGTCGTTGATTTATGAGAAAGGGGATAATTAGCACAATTTAAGTATTTAAATTGCTTGGGCGTAATTATAGGTGTCTACATTTGCCCTCTTTGGGGGGTGGCATAAGTGATGCCACTTCAAAGATAGTAGACAAAAGAGATTTTGAAGAGATGGAAGAAAAATTAGTAGAGGGAGAGATGCCCTCGAGTGTCGATGGGGTGATGAAGGAACTCGATCGACGATCGAAAAAAGGTGAGAAGTAGGAGTAAGAATGGGGACGAGGCAGATGCCCCGAGGAGAGGGAGAATTAGGGGGGTGAAAGGGAAGTCGTGTAGAAGAAATATGGATGAGGGGAGAGAAGAGCTTAACCTCTAGCCGCTTATTTGTTGGGAACAAATTTGATGTCATCATATTGCCATAGAACTACATCATCGGTCCTTATGAAAATATAAGCATACGACAAAGGTAGAATGACATGAAAAGCCATACTACGAACAATTGTCCATTGCTGAAAGTACCAACTCCACGCAACATACAATAATGCAATGCAATACGAGAAGGAAACAAGCTCATATAACAGGAAAACAAGTACGAACGCACATATCTAACCCAACAATGGTCAAGACAATTGTACAAATGTTTTGTTATCAGTGCTGAAGAGATCCACAAGTTCGTGATTGACGACAAGGGTTAAAAATGATGCCCCAAGCAAGGATACATGCAAGGGGAAATGAAAATGGACACGGGTCCATGAAAAGCATTTCAGGCGCAACGAAAAAAGCACTGTGCAACCAAAAGTGCCCTGTAGTACATGCATTTAAGCAGCCTAGCTTTTGTGAATGGTTATGAATCCAGTGATCCGCGAGTCGTATTAATCGGGGAAGATGTGAGACAAACCAACAGGATATGGAGAAAATACCATGCGCAAGACACAAGTTTCAGCTGTAAGAAGCAAGTTACCATTTTGTAGGGTGTTTTACTTTTTAGGAATTTTTTGAAAAATTTTGCCTTGTTTTTAGATTTTTTGATATATATATATATATATATATATTTTTTGTTGTTTTCTCAAACAATCTATTGTTTTTGTGTTTTTCTCAAACAATGTTCTATTTTTTTTGTTTGTTTTCTCAAACAATTTCTATTGTTTTTGTGTTTCTGAAACAATTTTCTATTGTTTTGTGTTTTGTGAAACAATTTTCTATTGTTTTTGTGTTTTGTCAAAACAATTTTCTATTGTTTTTGTGTTTTGTGAAACAATTTTCTATTGTTTTTGTGTTTTCAGAAACAATTTTCTATTGTTTTTGTGTTTTTTGAAACAATTTTCTATTCAAAACAATTTTGTGTTTTGTGAAACAATTTTCTATTGTTTTTGTGTTTTTGAAACAATTTTCTTTTCAAAGCTATGTGCTATGTGCAGTAACCAAGAAAGCATGGATGCCCCCAGCGTTAGGTGGGGAATATACAAGGGCATAAGCCACGCGCTTATGAACAAGAAGGTGAAGTCGTTGAGTTGCCCCCAGCGTAAGATGGGAAATAACGAAAGACCACGTCCCTTACATGCATTGAATAGAAGAAGGCAAAGCCGGATCAAGGTCGACTAGATGGTGTGCACAAGGAAACTCAAGGTAGAACCAGTCCAGACAAAGACAACTACCCTTCTAATACAGAATGCTTGTGAACAACGAATCCTCCCGAGGCGCCAGAAAACCGGTTTTCACCCAAGGACTTGTCCAAAGTGCCACAATTGCGTGGTTTTCACTAGTGGACGACACTGCTTTTTTTTTTTTTTTTTTTTGATTTTTTATATTTTTTTTTTTTTTATGTTTTTTTTTTTTATGATTTTTATGACTTTTTGTGCCATGTTTAGGCATAAAACCTCTTAAGATGCATGGAATTCATGGGCTCCCTGAGCTCATCACCATGGGGTGAGCCAACTTCAGTATGCCCCCGTGCCATACTTGGCAACTATGACATAGGGTCCTAACCAAAGGTGGTTCGAACTTCCCTTTCTTTTCTCGCTCCGCTCCGGTGTGAACCTCGGTTCTCCTTCATAACTAAATCACCCACCTCAAACCGGCGAGGGATGATTCTCTTGTCAGTAGTTCAAGGGAGATTCTGTGTTGATATACTTTAGTGTGATTAAGAGCGCGAATGCGCCTCTCATCCAGAGCTCTAACTCACCAATCTTGCCACTCTGTAATCTTCATCCTTATCCAAATAGTCCCGAAGAGAAATTCGCAGGATGGGAGTTCAATCTCTAAAGGGATGATAGATTCTGTCCCGAACACGAGGGAATATGGCGCCGCACCCGTAGGAGTGTGAATTGATGTTCGGTGAGGCCCAGAGGGTCGGGTGGATTTGTCAGGTGCCTGGCCACTGGGTTTTGCTAACCATCTTCTCCATTATCCTTACCAAAGTCTTGTTTTGTTGCCTCACTTGTCCATTACCCCGAGGGTAATATGGCGTGGACCATTTCAATCTGATTTGGAACCGTTGGCAAAGACCTTTCACGCTTTGTTCTTAAATGACTTCCCATTATCTCGTGACAATGGTCTGCAGGATACCATATCGGCAAATAATGTGATTCATGATGAATTTAGAAATCAGTGCTCCCGTGACATAGGTTAAAGGGACACCTCCACCCATTTTGTGAAGTATTCTCAGAGTGTGATGATATGTGTATGACCATCGATGAGGTAGGAGTAAGCTTCCCTATTAGATCAAGTCCCCACTGGAGAATGGCCACTGGGTAGTGATTGGTCAGCAATGGTCATGATGGAGCATGGATGAAATTTCCATACTTTTGGCATAAAGACACATTTTCTAACATAATTACAACAATCGGGCTTCCATGGTGGGCCAATAGTAACCTACTCTTAACAGTTTCTTAGCCAAGACCATTCCGTTTGTATGTGCTCCATACTCCTTCGTACTTACTTTTTAATTGCCTCGGATTGACTCGCACATCCGCATAACGTAACAGATTCCCATCGTAGCCACGACGATAAAGTGTACCTCCTAACAAGGTGTAACGGGCTATCTGGCGAATTAGGCTCTGCTTTTCAGAGCGGGAGATTTCGGGAGGGAATGTACTGTCCTTAAGATAGGTGAAAATGGGTTCATACCATGGTGAATGGGGACCAACAACCTCACAAGCCAAGCAAGATTCTGGCATGTCATACGCGGGCTGGCGTAGATTTTCTACGAAGAATGGCATATCATTGTTCCCTGGCGGAATACGAAGCATAGATCCCACCGTTGCCATAGCATCTGCCGATCTATTCTGCGCTCTTGGGATTTGCTCAAAGGTAATGCGCACAAAATACTCCTTCAGAGTTTCCACCAACTTCTTATAAGGTATGAGCTTGTCATCCTTAACTTTATACTCATCATTAACCTGTTTGATGATTAGCTGTGAATCACCTACAACCTTCACATGTTGAATATTCCACTTGATGGCTAGCTTCATCCCTGCAATGAGTGCTTCATATTCCGCAATGTTGTTTGTGCAAGGGAAGGCCAGGTGGAAAGCCTGTGGTATAGGATCACCTGAAGGAGTAATAAGGACCACTCCTGCACCTGAACCATGAAACGTAAAAGATCCATCAAAATGTATCTGCCATACGATAGATTCTTCAATGTAGAGCAAAGATGCATCTGGCAGATCCAGACTCAAAGGTTCTATGCTTTGCAAAGGTGCTTCCGCTAGCTGGTCAGCAAGTACTTGTCCTTTAATTGATTTTTGATGGACAAATTCTATATCAAACTCACTGAGTAGAATGATCCAATTAGCCATTCTACCTGTGAGGGCAGGTTTGGACAACAAATACTTGAGTGGGTCGACCTTGGATATGAGCTTGGTCTTAGTATTTAGCAGGTAATGGCGAAGTTTCTGAAAGGTAAAAACAACAAACCAAGCAAGCCTTCTCAACTGAGGATAATTACATTCATAGGCGATGAGGGTGCGACTCATATAGACATCGCTTTCTTTATGGCTAAGGTCATATTGGGTGAGCAGGCACCAATAAAGCATATGCGTGAGCGGAAATATAGAGCAAAAGTGGTTCTCCTGAGTGGGAGGCATGAGGACAGTGGATTAGCTGTGCATCGTTTAAGCAAAGCAAAGGCTTGTTGTTGCTCAGTCCCCAAATGAAAGTGATGTCCTTCTTAAGCAAATGAGTGAATGAGTGACATTTATCTCGCAAGTCGGGAGATAAAGCGGCGAATGGCTTGAATTTTCCTCGCAAGCTACGCAGCTTGCTTGATATTCTCAGTGGAGGCATTTCGTGATGGCAGATACTTTAGTGGTCTACCTCAATACCTCGTCTCGACACGATGAAGCCTAATAGTTTCCCAGATAAGACACCAAAGACACACTTCTTTGGATTTAGCCTCGACTTTGTATTCACGTAGGCGTTCAAAGATACGCCGCAAAATGATAGGATGTTCCTCTCTTGTTTTGGACTTTCCTGTGATGTCGTCTACATAGTCTTCCATGATGTCATGAATCATATCGTGAAATATTACCGTCATGGCCCGCCGATAAGTCAAGCTCCCGCATTCTTAAGGCCGAATGGCATCACCCGATAATGAAGGTGCCCCAAGGAGTTGTGAAAGCTGTTTTGTGTTGGTCTTCCTCGCCGATCTTAATTTGATTATAACCCAAAAGCCATCCATAAGTGATAGCATTTCATACCCTCGCGGTTGAGTCAACAATCATGTCAATGTTGGGCAACGGAAAGTCATCTTTAGGGCAAGCTTTATTGATGTCCCTAAAATCAGGCAAATTCGGATACCAATAGGTTTCTTCCGACAGAACAATGTTCGATATCCATTCGTAATAATCAATCGCTCGATGAATCCTCGCCGCAAGCAACCTTTCCAACTCTTCTTTAACTAACAAGGCCACTCTTGGGTGCATCTTTCAAGCTTCTATTTGATAGGCTTAGCGTCCGCAGTGCACAACCAAGTTATGCACGACCAAAGTTGGATCTAAGCCGGCATGTCTTTGTAAGACCTGCGCGAACACATCAATAAACTCTCGCAGAAAGATAGTGAACGCCTTTTTGTTCTCTCTGGCCGAGAGTGATGCTCCCAATTTTACTATCTTGGGATCTTCTTCAGCATCAATATCGACATCAATGGTTTCTTCAACTAACAATTTTGATAAATCCTCCATACGCGTGGGATCGGGAGGTAGGTTGAGATCTTCATCCAAGGATGTCTCTACGAGATTTTCATCCTCGCGTGGTCACTTTGTTTGTCCTTTGATTTTCTTATTTGTTTGTCACCCAATGCCTCAAAGAGGTTTTCACCGTGTGACTTGACTTTGATTTTTGCCGAGGCTTTTCTTTAGAACTCTTGCCTCTCGCTTTTCTTTAAATTTTGTCTGACCACGAAGTTCACCTCCTCGCCAAGTAGGCGCAGTGTCTAAGTCGATAAAGAAACCCTTCTTGTGATCTCCAATGGGAATCAGTATCCCTTATGCCCATGAACTCTGCAATAGCCTCGTCATTCTCGAATAAATCTAGTGGCACGTGACGTTGTTGGTCCCATTCAACAAGGGAGGGGTATACAAGGTCAAGGGTTGGTTCATTGGGGGTGATGGTTAGGACAACATTATTCATGAAAAGGTTCGTGGAGGCCGATCCTCATATTGGCTACAACAGAATCTGATCGCTGTCTAGATAATCGAGCTATCCTCATGCTCAGAACAAGTCGCATCTTGATCGTTGGGGTGTGCTCCATAAGGGCGAATCCCAATGCCATATCTTTCTGTTTTGAAATGTGGAAGAGGGACTGGTTCTCTTTGTCCTTGTTCATTCCTCCCACATCCTAGGCCTCAGAGCCCATGGAGTACATCATTCTCGCTAGATTTTTCATATTCGGGGTTTGATAACAAGATGGCCGAGTGTCCTCGGGGACCCAAGTAAAGAGGTGGATCAAGTAATTTTTCCTCGCCTAACAAGCCTCCGTGGAACGACCCAAAGATGTTCCTCTCTAGGTCTCCCAAGCAAAGTATTGGGTCGACCTCTAGTCTTGGGCGACAAGGAGAGGTCGAAACCAAGAGCGCTTGTTGTACATTATACTCCCCACATGCCCATATTCCAGAATTTTCATCTCCCATGAATTAAATGGAGATGTTGAAGCAGATGCCCCATGAGTGCAAGAACGAAGAGAATTTGAATCTACTCGAGATTCCATGGCCTCGTAATGAAGAGGGACAACTATATCTCGTGGAGGGACATGCATATGTACCCTTTCGTGCAAAGCTATTAAGAGCTCTACAATGAGCAAAGGGCTCGAGTCTCCCGGTATTGTTATCGTATGTCCTCATGCTTCACTTGATGCATCGATGAAATGTCGATGGCACTCGCTTGCATGGCATGGATCCATGGTCGGCCTGAAGCATATTATATGGAAGTTCCAAGTCTAAGACGTGAAACTTTGTCTCGATGGCAAGTGGGGCCCACCTCCATCGGGCAGCGTAATGGTGCCTCGCCGACTCTCTTTCCGCGTTGTCGTATGCGGTGATAGTGATGATATGGGACTCAAGATCTTCTTCCGTATGTCCCAATTGTTTGACCAACTTAAGCGTGCAGTGCAGATATTCAATCCCCGATCCATTATCCACAAGCACCCGCTTGATTTTTCCCGCGGTGACAACTACCTCAATGTATAAGGGAAGATTATGTGTAGGATTCTCAAGTAGGGACCTCCCTATGGTGAAAGTGAGATGCTCACGGGTGCAATATTTGCCACCGCGGCTCAAGGTATGCAGGATCAACTTCTAAAGGCACTCCCGACCCTCGAAGAGTTTGATACAAAATTTCCTTACGCACATTGGATATCTTGAGAAGATCTAAGATCGAGATCTTTAAGCAGTGTCTTCTCAAGTTGTTCTAAAAGGTTATATTTACCTAGTTTGTGGGGTCAACAGAGAGGGTTCTGAATCACGAGGCGGGCACGCCTGCTACAGCAGCAGCTCCTTTCCTCGATCCGGATGGTATTGACACTGGCCAAGTAGGGGCGAATACATCCGATAAGTGAATCGTAATGATTGTTATCTCTCTGGTATACAAGTAATTCGTGGCTTTATAGGTTTGGGATGACTCTCCCGATCCGGTTTTTCCTTTTCCGACTTATCATGCTTGGGGAATGGTTCCTTATAAATCCCCATTTTCTCGTTAGGTGTTTCAGACGTGGCTAGGGTTATCCACCTCTATCTCCCCTGCCAACAATGAGGTCTTGAATATAGTGGCGAAGTCGCAAACATTTGTCTGCTTTATGACCTTTAACGCGATGCATTTCGCAAAGATTCATGCTCCTTATACCATGAAGGTTTAGGAGCGTTGTCATCAACGGTCGTGGTTGTAGGATAGGTCATCATCGTGGGCCGCATCCAACTGCTTTTAGTAGATTATGACAAACGGCTCATCGAGGGAGGTGAATGTTCTTCGCTTTGGTGGTGGTTGAATTGGGCCCTGGTCGCTTTAAAAGGTCGATGGTTTGGACCGTTTGAACACGCTTGGAATCAGTGATTCCGCCTCCCACCACGCTTTTGTTTTTGTTAAAGATCTTTGGCTTTTCAAACGGGTTCGACACTTCGTTGTCTTTAGATTGGGTTTTGAGGGTGCCTTCGCAATGAGAGCCTTTTCTATTTGAATCCCTTTCTCGATAACCTCCTCAAAGGTGCGGACACAATGCATTGGAGGTGGAAAGCTATATCCGGGTTGAGATTAGGGACGAAAATACCGACTACCGCTTCTCGTGGAAAGCGCAAGGGAAGCGACTAGCCTATCCCTCTCCATCGTTGGAGGAAGTCGGGCGAAGGTCTCATTTGGGCGTTGTTTTGGCCGCACAAGTCCGCCATGGTGACGCACTCTCTATGTTATATGAGAAATGACGCACGAATCTTTCCGCCATTCCGCCAGTGAAAATTGATCCTCGTGGCAAGCGCGTAAACCATTCTAATGCTTGACCTCCGAGACTCTTAGGAAAAAGTCCGATGAGGTAATTATCACTATAAGACACCTCTCGACATGCCATGTAGAAATCTTTAACATGATCCTCGGGTCTCCCTTTCCTTTGTATTTGTCAAACTTTGGCATATCAAATTTCTTTGGAAAGGGTCAAGGGTCATTGTCTTGTCAAAAGGATAGGGGCATAGTTCTTCGTATTGGTATTTCCTAATACTCCCTATATTGCTTTCAGTATGCTCGCAAGCGTTGCTTTCATAGATTGTACTTTTGTGCGAGCAATTGTTCTTTAGTGGGAGAAACGGGATGTGTACATGATGATACCCCGTGTCTTCTTCTCCTTGGTTTTCTCGATGGAGTTCGTGGATCCTAAACTTAGGCTTTGACTTTTGAACATTCTTGTTTGGTCTTTCAGTACTTGGAAAGTAAGCAAAGCTAGTGTCGGCTTAAGTTACCGAGTTGTTGTTGGATGTGACTTGGTTTCAGTGTCTTCTTCTTCTAAAGGTTCCTCCTCTTCGTATTGTGGAGGTTCTTCCCCTGCCTCATGTTCTATCTCTTTTTCTTCGTGGCACTTTGATGAGGGGTATTCTATGCCCTACCACTTTATCATTTTCTACATAAGAAGTGGAAGCATGTCCACTCGTTAAAATATCTTCCATATTGATAAGGGGGTGTTCCTCCTTAGTAGTGTCATTTGTTTGTAGTATTGGTTCCTTCTCAATGGGCAATTTGGCCCCTAATTCCATGACCGTGCCAAAACTCTATCTTTGTTTCTAAGGAGAAACTCATCTAAGAGAGTGGGGTCAAAATCAAAGTCTCATGTGTGGTGATTCTAATTCATTTCACTATGATCGACCATCTCTTCTCGTTTCCTTTTCGCAGAAAATAGTGGTCCTAGATCGTGTCCGATAAATGGGTTCGACCTTGTCTGTTAGAGGTTTCCCAAGCTCGCCTGTTGCTCCTCATATGTTTGTTTCTTTAACCCTAGACGCGTCTTGGGAGCCATGTTTTCGTGATAAGTTTCACTAAGGTAAGTTGTAGATTTGTTCAAAATTCAATGACTACCCTAAGTGAAACACAAGATGTACGTGTTAAGAGTAAATTAACAAAGGTGAGAATACCAATGTGATAGAATGATAAAGTCACCAATGAAACAATCATTTGGTATCAAAACTTAATCAAATGAAGTATCTCCTAGACTACGTTTCAAAGTAATTTACGACGCCAGATGATTAACAAGATGTCTCCACTTATGCCAAGTTCAAAGGAATGAACAAGACGTAAGTAAATACATGAAGTTAAATGAGATCTCCCAATCAAGATATACGATGAGCAAGCTCAAGTCCGATTAAGACCTATATCTCAAAAAGTGTCAATTACGATTTCATGAATGACACAACAATATCACCAAGATATGTTAACCCACTTGCAAGAAAGTGGAGTATTGATATCGAGGTGTTATTGATATAACACGCACAAATGGTAGTTCCTAACACCTTTTCAAATCGAGGTAATAATAAAACTCGAACAAAAAAGCTCAAAGTATAAATAGAATAGTTAAGAATGTGTGCAACAGAATCGCATAATATAGGTATTTATGTCGAGTTTACAAGAAACAAGACGTAAATATCGAAATTGTAATGATACGAGACAAACAAACTAACTCCTCTATGGAAGTCCGCAGTGATGAACCACGCCTAACTACAATGACGATCTTGACGTGGGTATCAAGATCACAATGGCTACCAAATGACGTGAAAACGCCTCCACTCACTTTAGACGTTTAACTAACCCAGCCGCAAACATGGATGGGCGTAAACGGACATAAAAGTGAGAGAAACAGTCGAATGGCAACACAAAGGTAATCACACCTCTTTTGATCAACAAAGTGTCAAAAGAATATGAAGGAAATAAATCAAGAAAAAATGACAAAAAATGCTAGTCTTACTTTGGCAGAGTTTCGCCTCGCCCTAAGGCAAGTAAAAACTAGGTGAAAGTAATACGTCACACGTTTCTCAAAAAGAAGGTTCACAACTCAACACTGTTTTAAAGTGGTCAAAGTGGGCTCCTGGCCAAAGTATATTCTCCTAGGTGGTTCTCTCGCCCTAGGTGTTACAAAGTTGCCACGAGCGAGCGCGATTTACCCAAAAAGTCACGACCGACTAGCTTGGGAGTATCTCGCTTTACTTTACCCCCTTCAAGAACAAAGAGAACCAGTGGCCTACGTGTACTATCACCTGGGGTCGCCACAACTGACAACCCGTAACTCTATCTCACAAAGGAATCACTAGTCAAGTAGGTAGTGCGGAGCACTTCCCGCTTGGTCCACAAGGTTCCCTCTGCGTGGACTACTTTGGGGTTCCCGAACCACCCCCATCATTTGTAGCTTAAGGCGTTATGCCAAAGGGGTTATGTTCCAGCTTGAGCGGAGAGGACGTATCTTTTCCAAACCCGCAATACAAGTTGTTTTGAATATGTTGTTCTTTTTATCTTGTTTAATTAGGTGTGGTTTGCTTGAACACCTTTTGGCAACCTGTATAACAACTGTATTAGTAGTTTTTGATTTCGTTTTGATTCCTCCTTTCTTTGACAAGCGTTTTTAGGTCCTGCACTCAAGCGTTAGTAGTTCTCCAAGAAAATCACATTATTTAAAAGAGGATTAAAAGTTGCTTTTGATTCTCAAGATCATCCAAGGATGCAAGAGAAGAGCATACACAACAAATAATCCAACTAAAAAGTAAATAAAATCTTTTCAATCAATGAACCATACAAAATTTTTGATAAATGTTCATTCCCTTAAACCAAAAGTGAAAGATGAAGTTTCCAATTTACCAAATGTTATAAAATGAAGACTAAAGTTGCTTTTGATTCTCAAGATCACCCTAAGGTGCAAGAGAAGAGCATACACAAACTTTAGCCCAACTATATAGAAATGGAAAACTTCAAATCAAAGGACCGTTGAAAAATGCTTTGTAAAAGGTTCATTCCCTTAAGAAATGAATAATTAAATTTCCAAGTTTAATCCCAATGTTAAAAAGATATAGATCAAAGTTGTTTTTGATTCTCAAGATCACCAAAAGGTGCAAGAGAAGAGCATACACACGCTTTGATCTAAATCGAGTAAGCATGGAAATACAACATTCATCAAAACATTAGACATGTTAGAAAATGACCAGTTTTAAAATAACAGAAAAACTGCAACTTCTGTAAGTGTAAATCCCAAATTTATGTTTTTCATTGCATAGTTAACTTCAATACCTTTCCAACGCAAAAAAATGGAGTCATTTCGAGGTCGGGAGCAAAAGTTATGGCCTTCGGAAGATGGGTTACGATATGCTCTTATGCTCATGGGTATGCACTGACACGCACTTAAAAATGTCAAAAAAACGTCCCTTAATATGCAAAATGGGCAAATTTTTCCAACCAAGATTCAATTTTGACAACAACCCATCACATTAATATATGAATAGAAGACTCAACGCTATCAAACATTAACATACATGCTCAAGAATTTAAGATTTTCAAGAAATCGACAAAACTAAAGCATGTAGAATGATGAAAAAGTAAGCTCTAAAATGAAAACATGATGAAATCTTGAAATTTTCTCACCAACATTAAATTTTGACAAAGAACCCACCACATTAATATGTAAATATAAGACTCAAGACTATCAAACACTAACCTACATGCTCAAGAATTGAAAATTTTCAAGAAATCGACAAAACTAAGATGTAAAATGTTGAAAAAGTAAGCTTAAAAATGAAAACATGATGAAATCTTGAAATTTTCTCACCAAGATTAAATTTTGACAAAGAACCCACCACATTAATATGTAAATAGAAGACTCAAGACTATCAAACACTAACCTACATGCTCAAGAATTTAAAATCTTCAAGAAATTGACAAAACTAAAGCATGTAGAATGTCAAAAAGTAAGCTCTAAAAATGAAAACATGGAGAAATCTTGAAATTTTCCCCTCAATTCCAATTTGACAAAGACTTCACCTCCTTCATACCTACAAGGAAGACCCAACACACGCAAACTCAACAAAACATGTTAAAAAAACAAGTTAGATCAACATGTGTAAAAGAGGGTTAAGAATCAAAAATAAAACTTAACTACAAAAACTTGAAATTAAGTGCAAAGGACAATGGAGTAAGTCCCACCTGGGCGTGCCAAATGTGTGCATGTATACTTTGCTTAATGCTAAATCAAATGAAGCAAGAACTACCACCTAAAATAGTTCTACAATTTAGCTAAAACAAAGCATAAACACCATCACGATAAGAATTAAACAAGGGTTAGATGCTAAAGATTCATCAATACAAACTTTGAAACTAACAATGCTAAATATCTAAACTCCTCTATTCTCTAACAACAAATAAATGAATGGACCTAAGTAAGCTCCATGGCTATCAAAATAGTTGTCCTTAATGCTCCAAGAACCAGAATGGGGGCTAATCAAAGTTGGGCTACAAGACACTTTCGACACCTCCCATATGACCCAAGACTTTAAGAAAGAGGCTTAACTCTTCAAGATGATGAACTCTCAAAAGGGCAAGGTGCAAGCTCTTAGTCTCTTTGCTATATGCTTTCAGATTTACTCTCTTAGAAAGTTTAGGTGTAAAGTAAAAGGTAGAGTGGAGGGCTCTTTATATATACCCCCAAAGGATAAAGGATTCAACACATTCTCTCATTAATGTGGGATAAAGGTAAAACATGATTAGAATGGATAAGGTTGCTTTATTAAAGGTAACCTTACTTTTTTAGAAGGGTTTAATACATGTTTAGCAAGTCATGGAGTTGGGGTATTTTAATTAATCAAAGGTGATTAATTAATAGGTAGTGTAAGTTTATGTGAAGCCAATTAGAGGAATATTAGTGTGATTTAGGCTATTATAGGGGATTAAATCAATTAAATATTGATTTATTGGTTAAATGGAAGGAAAGCTAATTAATTAATAATAATTAATTAGTCTAGGTAGAAGGGGTGATTTATTAACTAAGGTCGTTAATTAGGTATTTGTTGATAGCAACTTAATTAATTAGCTTAGTGTAATTAATTAATGATGATATGAGGAAAATGAGTGCCTTTGACGATATGTCGTTGATTTATGAGAAAGGGGATAATTAAGACAATTTAAGTATTCATTTATGAATCTAAGTCTAGATAAACTGAAAAGTAAGTGGCCTTCTAAGCTTGGTAGTAGTTCTGAGTAGGGTGGGTGTGTAGGTCCAAATTTGGTTCTTGTTCTTGGTTTGTCTGTCTCTCATCATTCCATTCAATCAAACTCATACAACTTGTGCCCTTCCTAATTCTTGGTGTTGAGCCCTCGCGTCTTACTAGTTGCGTGGATTTGGGATTGGGTAAATTTCATCTCTTTATCACTATGCATTCATCACATTTTTCTAATATAAGAAGGAATTACAAACATTTCCCAAAGAGTTCAAAAGTTCAGTACTACCATATGTTAGTATCATCTCATATCAACACTGCAAAAACATATAGAGTAAAACATTCTATTTACTATCATTTGTTGTCCATTGCATACATTTTGGAAACATGAAAAGCAAATATTCTAAAAACATCTAAAAACACATTTAGAAAATGAGTCACAAAATTCAAGATACCAAGAGTCTAGATCCAAAGATATATATATATATATACAAATCAGGTTTCATATACAATGCCATCATGCACTAGGCATGGTCAAAACGCTCAATGAGCCCAGAAAGTACAAAAATACTCGTATAAACAACCTAACAAAGGTCACTACAAAAAGAGCCAAGTGGCCTCTCAATCCCTATGGGATCCCTCAGAAGGCGCACGATCACGTCTAGGACTCCGGCTACGCTAGTGCTCTGAGTGCACTGAGGGCTCGCGGTCCCGAACAATAGCTGTAGTCTCGCTATGAGAACGAATCCTCCTCATCAGGCGCTCTGCAGCCCTATACCCGGCTACCTCGGCACGGAGGGAAGTCACCATCTTGGCCACGTGCCAGACAGGAGAAAAAACGTCGGTATGCCACTTTGGTTCTTTGAAGGCTCCCCTTCATTCACGGATAGCTCAGCACGAGTCTTCTCCGTGGGGAGCATAGTACATACCCAGTGAATCAAGTCTCACCACTCGTCAACAGTCTCTCCAAGCAAATGAGAAAACAAATTAGAAAATAATAGAAAGGTGAAACCAAGAATGAACAAAATGAGAGATAACAACTAAGGCAATTCTAGCTAAAATAAATATCAAAAGAAGAGTGACAACTCACTCGGATCTCTTTGCCTCCAAGAAGGATCTCGGGATCTGTCAGACTACCATGGAAGCCGCCGCTAACCGGTGTCCCCCTCCTACATTTGGGGAAACATGCCGTCCCCTACCAGCACTCATCCTCTCGGCTAGAGTCATGAGAAAGTAACTCCTCTGAGACTAGAGTCACCCTCTCTGCACTCTGCTCTACCCTATAAGCCTGTAGGATCTTCTGAGTGTTATGCCACTTGGGATCGCTATCCTCTTCCCCACTCAACTCACCGATCTCCATGTCCTCAGTATCCTCCTCTGTCTCTCCCCCTGTAAACTCCTCAGACTCGGAGTCTATATCAATGGGATCATCACTGCTATGGGCAGGACCGGTGGTAATCTGAAGTAAAGGTGCCTAAGGAGCACCGACTCTCTCTCGAGTGCGTACCACCCTCCTACCCTGCAATAGGGATGCGAGGAGTAACAACAGTCCAACCCTGGCCTCTAGGGCCTCCCCACAGCCTCCCGAACTCGATCTCGAACACCGACACCATTGGGGAAGCATGTCAATGTAAGCAAGGCCGAACTGGCCGAGGCACTCAATCGAAGGGGTGTGTCTCTACCTTCCCTGTCCTATCCACAAGCTACCCTGTAGTAGAGCAGGAAATCAAAGTAAAGGTCTCCTCACCCCACAACCCCGCCATGGCCTGATAAGGTGTGGCCTCCATATCCTCGGTATGAGTCGGGAAGCAACCGGTGGTGGGGTGCTCTAAGAACTGTCATCCCTGTCCACCTCACTACCCTCATAGCCCTGGGATCCTCCACCTCTACGCCTCTCCCATAAGGGATAATGTGTTCAAAGACCCAGCTCATAACTAAGGTCGGATGGCTCAACGAATGTCCTTGTAATCAAACCACCCTGTATAAGTCGTGATAGGTGGTCCCAAGTATATCGGCTCCCTAGGCATAAATCTGACCATGTGCCTCAATCTGTGTGATGATGGGGGCCCAGCAGTAGAGCAAAGTATCCCCTCCCTTGTCCCGATCAATCTCAAAGAAAGGATGCCCATAATGTCCTGGCGGATCATAGGGATGGGAAAGCCAGGAATAGAACATACCTTCACCCCCTTCTTCGAACCAGTGGAGACAACTATGTCTCCCATATAGGTGGCCCACTGAGTCACCTGAGCTCTGGATACTACTGTATCAAATGAAAGTCTCCTCCCAATAATCGGGACTCCCAAAATGTGGTAGACATCCTCTAGGGTGATAGTCCACTCACCCCTAACACCTGGAAATCGGAAGGTGTTCCGATCTACATCCCAGTAAGAAAATAAGTCACATAGTATGTGACTGGTAGGTGCAACGTGGGGGACCCGTGCGATCCTCAATATACCTGCCCTCTGGAGAGTATCCTACTCAGCCTGAGAGAGTGCATCTAACACTGCTGGAAGCCAATCACACTCCCTCTCTCGGCTCCATCTAATGTACTCTTCCTTCTTCTGCAAAACCCAAAACACAAAAAGAAGCAAGTTAGTGTCAAGATTGCATTGGAAAAATCATTAAAGCAAGTAGGAATACTAAAAATGCAAAAATAAACTCAAAATAGTGTTGTTTTAACACTCTGTAGAGGACCACCACCCTGAGCAAGGCGGCGGTTCCGTAACCGCCGCCTGCTCAGTGGCGGCGGTCCCGCCCTACGACTACAAACGGGTTGCATGCCCTAAAAATGCTTAAAAATGCAAAAATCAACCATTTTAGCTAAAACGAAAGCCTACCCATTAGGCGTGACCCTATGAGACACATTTAAAACTAACATTTCTAAAAATAACCCCCCCAAAACAAATATTTCATCATTTTAACATTTTGGGTTCAAAAACGTTAAATCAAGAAGAACTAACCTGAGATTTCGCGGGTCGAGGTTCTGCTCGTGGAGGCATGATCACTATCTCGCTACGAACGTTTCGACTATACTCTCGTCAAAAACCATCACCGTGGGTCCTAGAGCTCAAAAACTATCAAATCAACACGCGTAAATGAATAGGAAAATAAAGCTCGTTATATATATATATGGTGTTTTGACTCATTTTGAATGCCCCTTTCGCTAGGTTTAGAGCACCGACGGAGGTAAGTTCTTATCCCGCGTAAATGGTAAGTCCTCATTTCATACTAATTTAGTATTTATTTTTCAATTTATTTTATCTATTTACACTTGAGTCCTCTTTCCATTTTGTAGGTAGCGGGAACTCGGATGGCGACATTTCGACACATGGGCATGTCAGGTATAATTTCTAGCTTCCCATTTTGGGACCGCCATATTCGACCCACTGTTTTACACCTCTTCATGGTTAAAATGCTTCTCCGAGGGGGCAATATGTACGTACCCAAAATTGTAGGGTACTGTACCACTAGAACGATGTTACACATGCCCCAATGATGATACAGGTCACCTCGCAAGGTGTTCGGAATCTAGGAAAGCTTGCCAAGTGTATGTTAGCATCCCAAGCATCTTGTCTAAGCTTTGTGTACTTTGCTTTATCCTCTGCCTTTCTTTTTCTAAGATTTTTGACCTTCAGTGACAAAACCGCCGCCCTGCTCGGGCGGCGGTCCTTTACGCATTCTCCAGCACGTTCTTTTGATCACGACTTGCGTAATTTTTCAACATTTACCAGCTTTTCTCAACCACCTTAGCTTGTATTAATGTTTTATGTTCCCTGGAATAGTGTTTCTTCATTGTTTAATGGTAAAAGAGTTCTAATAGGAATCACCTTTGGGTGAATGTGAAATCTATAAATAGCCAGCTTGTTTTCAAGAAAATGGCCCCTCAACTTCTCATTTCCATTGTTTAGTCTTTCAATTCTTGCTTATAATTCATTGTGTTTTCATGTTTTGCATCCATGCTAGTTTTCCTTTCTTTGTTAGAAGCCATTCGATCTTCTTGCTACTGAGTCTTGTTCATTATTGTTCATATAGATTAGTTTAGAGCAGAGTAGTGTCATTTATAGATTGAATTCATTAGAGTTGCAGGTTGTGTTCTTCACAGAAGGTAGATTCTAGAATCTCTCAGTACACTTGTGTTGTATTCCCACAATAAATCCCATTAGGAATTACATACGCCAAGCTCTGTCACTTGTGATATCCCTCTCCTACTCGCATTATATTCGGTCTATATCCAAAGTCATTGTTCAAATACCTTTTTCGTTGATGATAGCATATACACGCTCTTCTCGGATTCACGTGAACACGAAAGAACAAGGAGATCATTCGAGGGGACAAATTCATACACTCTATTGGATTCGCCATCTTTGTTATGTAAATTCTAGGTTTTATCTGTCAAAGTTCTAGTTAAAACATATCAAATAGAGTAGTGAATTATTTCATTTAAGTTAAATTTCACTTTCGATATTTCTGGGGAAGCTATGGGGATTGATAGTTTCTCAGAAACTATGATTCATTCCTCACTTCTAAGGTAGGATCGAGAGTCTTTTAATTAAGTTAATTAACTATCTAGTTATTTAGGATAAACTCACAACTGCATAGGCAAGTAGCTACACGGGCTACCTTGCTTGTTTTAATTTTGTTATTAGATTAGTTGTCATTTTTGAATATATTAGATTAGTTGCTCTTTCAATTCTATTAAAAATTCTATCAAAAATACAAAAAATAGAGGAATATATATATATATATATATATATATATATATATATGTTGTAGATATATCTTGCATAATTAGTTTATTTCATTTTAGTTAGGTTTATATTGATCTTGTATGACAATCACGTGACCTAGGAGCCCAGAAATACGTTTTGAGCCAATCATTGTGCCTCAACCAAATCTTGTTGTAGCATTAACTGACATAGACCAAAATCTAAGAATTCAGGTCTTCCGAACAACAACAGACCTACAAGAAATCAACACACAGCTAAGAGGATTAAACTTAGAAGAAGAAAAAGCACACACGTTCTGGTCAAATTATCCAAATTATAGACTGCCTTGATAGATATCCGTATGACTGTAGAAGGACCTGAAAGATAGCAAACATTCGGTTGTGATCCACTAGTCCCACATCGAGACACATGAGACCTCCTCGTTGATATAGACACTAGCTTACGTATCCAAGTTGCTAGAACACCTGTTAGGTACTCGAGAAAATCGTGCAACTTCTAGTTCTAAATGTAGAGTCCGAAAAGGAATATGATTACTGGATACTCGGAATCAAGGATTGACTCTTCATATGACCATAAGAGGTCCACAACAACCACGAACTTACGGTTGTGATCCACAGGTCCCATAACCCAACGGGCCTACAAATCAATCAAATATTGACACCAGCTTGCAAACGTTGGTGTTTAGGTCCTCTCCACTTCCACCAGACATCATCACACAACTATCATTATTAAACGTAGCAGCTAATCAAGCTAAAGATTTCTGGACTAGACCAGAGAATCGTCCATAAAACACCAAAAGATCCACTACACATTTAGCCATTCCATTTTCATGACCTTGTCGGGAGATATATATGAAGCACCCACAAGTCATCTTCCACGTATCCCACAACCCATAGATCGGATCACGACAGAGCTTGATATTGATTGGAGCCTTGAGCAGCTATCCTCACCGAATGATCTATCACACCGGTTCAGGTTAGGAGGGCCTTCTTTGCCTTAGATTTGTAGATCCCATTATTGCATGTTGAAGACATAAGATTACCTAACTAGTTTATCTGCACCCCACGTGTATTCCATCCCCACCGGCTGTCTCGGCATGACCTCGGGAGGTTGGGTGCGAGGAAGAGTTACTTGTAGATTCCCATGCTCGCATGTCACTTTTCCATTGTACAATCACCTACAAGAAAGTCGATCTCTCCTTATATAGGAAAAAGGCCCCAAAATGACCTCTAAAGCATCCAATAAGCTTCATTGCTCCTCCGTAGGCCAAGTCAAATTTTTAATGAGGCCTTTGACACACTTTTCTTTTTTTTGACCTCATGGGGCAAGTCGCATTTTCCCCTAGATAAATACAATTAAAATAATTGCTTTTCACTTTTGCACTTTCTAATTTCTATTTTAATGTTAAGCTCTATTAATTTATTATATGTGCATTTTATAATGTTATATTTTAATTTTGCACAATATAATAAAATTAATAAAACTTAAGTCACCCTTGACTCACCCTTTGGCCATCGGGTAGACAAAAATGGGCCAAAGGTCTTCAATAAAATTATTCGAGAAAGAGGGACATTACACCCCATGTTTGCTTTAGTAGTTGATTGGCCCCCTAAAAACATATTGAATTTATAATGACACAATTTCATAGGGCATGAATATGTGTAAACACGTTTTCCTTTTGAATCTTTGACCAACATTGAATATTCAATTTTGTAAATAATGCTCTAGCATTTTCACTTTTGCATTAACTAGAGCAATTTTTTGATTTGTTGTATGTCGGGAGTTAATGTTACCTATGTTCCGATGTATCTAACATATATTATATTGATAATATTTAAAGCTATTGAATTTTCAGCTAGCCTTATAATATGTGTTGAAATTTATTCTTAATATACCAGTTTTTGTTTGTTTTGAAGTATCTTCTATTTTTATTATTTTGTATAATTTTCTAGTTATATTAGTTTAACACTCATTTTAGGGTAAGTGTATGGAAATGGGGGGCCAAAAGGGCATCTTAAGTGGACAAATTTTTCTAAAAAAACATCAACTTGTGACAACTTATTTGAGATAGTTACATTCAAAATTTGAAGATCTTTATAACAAGTATGAATTGTAGCATTTCGAGTTTAGTTTCTAAACTACTATTTTTTAAAAAAATGGTTAAGTGTAAGTGGGTTACATATTGAAAATTTTAATAGTGTGCTTGTTTTTGTAAAAAAACATAGTAGACAGTTGGTTGTGCCCCCCTCGCCTCCCATTTTTGAGCACTATTTAGTATTTTTGAAAACCCTTTGGTAGAAAGATAGATAGGAGAATCTAGTTTGGGAAATATATTTTTTAGATTTTTAGTGAGTATTTATTTTTACACATGATTTTCAAGTACAAAGATTTTGAAAATTAAAAAATAACGGATAGCCATTGATCGTGCCCCCTAACTACCTCAAAAATATCAAAAATTAGATTTTTTTTTGAATATGTATAGAATTAGGCCTAGTTTGGGATTGTATAATTTTTTTCAATTTGGAGAAGTGAAAAAAAGATACATGAAAAAGATAAGCATTTACAATCACTAAAAATAGAGGTATAAAAGACATAGTTTGAAATAAATATAAATGGAAACCTTAGAATAGTAAGAAAAATATAAAAAAAGTACATATTTAGAAAGAGGATAGTTTTCTTGATGTTGTAGGAAATTTTTTAAGAAAGATAAAAATTGTTTTTGTAGGATTTAACATGGTGGAAGGTGAGTTTTTTTCATATTTTGTCAAAAACACGCAAGTTTTGTGTTGTTATAGGTCCAAGGCGTAGGTTTGGGAAACCAAAGCAATTCCAAGCCTGTAAATTCTTGGTTTGGGGCATAATAAAAGGAATGTGTACATGTTAAAACGAGTATGCGCTTATAACGCTCACACGTTCCATAGAGTATATGTATTATATGTGTTTTTGGCATGCTTTTATTTACAAAAATAAATGTTTTTCATTTATTATTATTTATATTTTATTATTTCTTATACTTTAAATTTATTTTAGTAAATATAAGAAATTAGGGTCACTCGCACCTTATGGAACTAGTCTCACAACTCCATGAGTCACGGTTTAGGAGATAGTTTTTTTATAATCTAATCTGGTCAATACATAGGTAATTTTTAGGATTTCAACATTCAACCTAAAATTTTAGTGTTTAAATTCTATAATCGATGTCTATTTTAGTAATGAATATAGTCATTGTTTAGGTTTTGGGCCTTTTGGATTGTTTAATGACATTTTTAGGAGTGTTAGATGTGTCAAAATTAGATTTTACAAACCTCACAACTCTCAAAGGAAACAAAAATTTCTCAAATATATGCACTCATGAAATGCCTTATAATACATAACAAATCAAAACACATGCATTAGACATAATGTCATTGGTGTTGTCATTGATGTCAAGTTACATTGATGGAAAAGGGTGTCTAGGTGGCATATGAGTCAACATGAGGTGTCAATCATCAAGAAGCATGAAGGTTGATTGGTAGTGCCCTATTTTGGTGTCATGAAGTGTTGCATTGGTGAAGTGTTGGTTTGGAACCAAAATGGGAAGCTTCACTACTGTTTTGAAATTCTTCATGACACCTTCAAGCCTTAGAGAAAATGGATGTCTCCAACATGTAGAGGATTTACGTAGCTTTCCAATGCCTATTTTTTTCCTTCTAACTCCTTACAAATTTCCTGAAATCTTCTAGAGAAGTTAGGTTTCACCATTAGAGTGTTTGTTCCCTGCACCTAGAAAACCCGATGTTGAGCAGATAGTCCTTGAATGATCAAACCTTTCCTAAATATTCCTAAATTACCTTCAACACTTCTAATATTCCCCGACATCACCTCTGGATGCTTAATATCTTTCCTAAACTCTCCTGGAGGGTGTTTTAACAACTCTAGAATGGCCAAAATAACTAGCATGGAAATTGAAAATTTTGAAGCATGACAACTAAGCCCTTAATTGAAAATAAGGCTTCTTAGTCAGTCATTGTGCATCCTTCCTTGGTGATGCAGGAACATTTGTTAATAATCAAATTTGGATTTCTTAGGTGAATATGGGTATCTTGGGTCCACTTGAGATGGTCATAGCTTGTACTAGTCCATTTGGACTCCATAGGAAAGAATAAGGAGTTTCCTCCAAATGTATAATTTGAATATTTGAACTAGCTCTAGGTATGTTATAGGCTTAGGTGTTAAGTGACACAATCCTCTCTAGATCGAGATATCATATTTGGAGGTTAGAGACTATTTTTGCAAAGCATTTTCATGTGTAAATATCTTGTTTTGGATTGTCTTCTTATCTATAATGGTGTTCAAGGCTTTATGGAACCCTCACATTGTCCAGGAATGGAAAATAGATAGAAATAATTACTCAAACCAGAATATACCTTGTTTTAGAAGTTTAGTAGTATGTAGCATGAACATAATGATTCAATGGAATCCTTGAGTCTATTTCAAGGAATTGATCACAAGGACTTGGTGTTGTAAAAGTCAAGAAAAGGTAATAAGCCATCTAAAGGAGGATTTCTTAAATTAAATTTGTCTTCACAATCCTAACTGTGTGTGCCAATAGTCTTAAGGGCCTAGAGTAGAAAATTCATTGTAAAATTTAATACTTATGCCTGGTAGAGTCCTTGATAAGTGTGGAGGAAGGTAATAAGAAGACCAAGAGTTTCAAAATCCTAGTACAAGTTGGAATAAGAATAAAAACAAAGGAATGCGAAAATACAATCTAGCAATGTTAATGCCTAGTTTGAGGGCTAGGAAAGATGTACTTTTAGAAAATAGTCTTTATTCCATGTGTTTGAAGTTGGTGGAGCCTCTAAAAAGTTGGAGGAAGGCCTAAGGGCATTAAGGACTCATAAAATTAGGGCATAAGGAATAGTATTGAGTGGTTAGTAGGTAAAGGAAGTAATGTACAATCATGTTTATTTCTTGACTATCAAGACCAACCTTGAGAAATAGTTGTCTTAGGAAATAAACTCATAAGGAAGTTGTATCTATCATTGAGGAGTGGTGTTATAATGTTTTGAATCCTTGAGGAACATGGGAAAATCCTTATACAAATTTAATCAAGAAGAATACCTATTGACTATCCTATAGTTCCATAAAGAAGCCTAGAGAGAGTAAGGGTTTGTATGAAAAGCCTTAAGTGAAAGAGGAAGAGTTGAGTGATTTGAATTAGTGATTAGGAGAGGGGTAAGCATAGTGAGATGAGTGAAAATAAGATTGATTAAAATTCAAGGTGAAGGTGAAAAAAAAAAGTTGAGAAGATTGTTTAGAGCTTGAGAAAACAAGGAGTCTTAAAAAGCCAAAAGTTGAAAATCTAGCAAGATGATGGATAAATGAGTAATGGAGCATTGAGGTGTGCTTGAGTAAGGTGTATGGGTGTGTTGAAAGGTGGATGTAAGGATGAAACAAGTGGTAATCCATTAAACCCTTAATTTTTCTTTCAAACCCTAACTAGACCTACTTGAAACAAGGGAAAAGGAGAAAGTTGAATTGGGGAAGTTGTATTTTGAGTTGAAGTTATATAAAGAGGATTACAGGAGGTTCAGTATCATCTAGCCAGCCTATCATTAGTTCAAAATTTACCCTGGCTTAAAGGAAATTCCTAATAAGATCATTAGTGTGTTTCAATGTGTAGGGAATAGTGTTTAAAAGGTGATTGATCAACTCATTTAGTTTTGATGAGAGACTACTTCCTCTAAAGGCCTAAAAAGGCCATTTTGCCATTAGCTAATTGAACACCCTTCAATTTTTTTAGAGAAAATATAAAGCATTTGAGGGTGATTTTAGAGATAATTGAAGATGTCTAAGTAAATTTAGGAAAGTTTAGGAAATAAAATCTCATTTAGGAGCAATCTGTTTAAGACCAAGTTTTTAGGTGTAGGGAATGAAAGCTAAAACGATGAAAGATGACTTCTCTGGATGATTCTAGGAGTTCTGGAAAGATTTAGGATGAAAAAAATAGGCATTGGAAGGCTATTATAATATCTATAAGGTGGAATAATCAACATTGATTCAAGGCTTAAATATTTTTTAGGTATTGCAAACTCTTTAGTTGCCCCTCCAAGTTCAAAATGAAATAGGACCTAAATTTTGAGTTGCAGGAAGAATTAGATTTTAGAATAGTTTCATTGATTGTAAAATGTGATTTGTAGTGTTTTAGTGAAGTATGGAGGTCAAGAACATGTAACTCATCCTCAAATTTCATTCAAGGATTCATCCCTATCTGGAGGAGGAAACCCATTTCCATGAGGAACAACTTGAGAAAAAGGTGTCCATGTACCATAAGCATGCTTACACCCAGGTGTCATCTTGGTCAATAAATTGAATTGTGAAGGATTCATCATGTTCAAAGGTGAAATGTGGAGCTCAAGGAGTGACTTGATGATCATCATATCTCGACTTTGTCATTGTACCCAAATCTCTCCAAAGAACAAGCTAAAATGAGCTAGTCATGCCACCAAGGTATCCAGGACCATCATGTGTGAAGTATTAAGGAATATTCTATCTCCATGAGAGACATATGAGAAAAATACATGTATGAGAATCATGAATTTGATTCCATGAAAGGATGATTTTAGAGATAGGAAAGGTGAGGGGATGATCTTTATATGGAGCACCTATTTCTAAGAATGAGCAATCATCTCGAGTTCACTTGATGCAATTCACTTGGTACTATTCGTAAAAACTCATTCAACACCTAGTAGTGTGATCACACCTTAAGAGGAGGCACATTACAATCACCTCATTTTTGCCATAGGACAAGAATCCCATTCAGGGAGCAATCCTCTATCTACAAAGTGAGGATCTCATTTTAGTAAGAAGTAGACAAACATCATAGAGTTGATTCGTGGTCACTAAAGTGAATTATGGACCAAATTTCAAAATTGGTACCAATTCAAGTAGTGGTAGGGCCAAAATCCAATCCAAAAGGTCAAAAACCTACAAAAATGACTATATGTTTTCCCAAAACAAAGACCAACTACAATATATATGCCCTGAAAGTTTTAGGTCCAAATTAGATTTTGAAAACTATCTTTTAGAAAATGAGTAAGTACGGTGTAGAGACTAGATTAGATTTTGAAAAACTATCTTATAGAAATTATAAGTATAAAGAAATAATAAAAGAAATCTTATACTTCACATTTATTTTAGTAAATATGAAGAGTGAGCCCCTAATTTCATTACTTACTCACGTTCCATAAAATAGCACAACTCATTAATTATATTATTTATAATGCACAATTTTATCATTACGCATACACATTTTCTATCACTAGAAATGCACACCTATTATAGGTTTGGAAAATACCAAACCTATCAAACCATAATGCGTGCGCATTTTGGCTAATTTTGGGTTTTTGTCCGCTTTTTTCCCCTAGATTGGAGCAATTACTCGTTATTAAAACACATAATAATGTAATTACAACAATCCCAAAATTTTATAAAACAATTAATAAGTTAGGTTTTTCAAGTTGGATGTTATTAAGACATATATAATACTAAAAACATTGCATTAAATAGGAAAATCATTCCTATCAATTATTAATATATAAATAACAGTAACTTAGGTCATGTGTTTGAATCCTAATGATATAGATGCTAATAGGGAAAAATATGCCTTAAGTGTGGGGGCTAGTTTAAGTGATGTAGTCATGAAAAGATGGCGAGATATACAAAATCTCTAGGTGCACATCCACATATATACCACTAGTTGAACGCCCCTTAAAAATGTATTGAATTCATAATGGTTGGTCCTCATGTCCAAAATAGGTCTATTTTTGTCTCTAAAAGAAATATTTACTTTTTTGGTTACTTGCACATACAAATAAATATTCATTCATTATGCCAAATTTGTCCACTAAGGGTTTTTAATGTAAGAATTGAATAATTTCAACTTCAATGTAGTATATTAATGATTGATTTTCTACTTTCTCCTTTACTATTTGACGGTCCAATCTTTGCAACTTAAATAAAAATACAATTATTATTAACATTTACATAAGAAATTTACACACAACTAATAGTATGACTTCAATAAACACTTTAGTAATGTATAAACTACTCATATTCCTAATTACATTTCATGTGTTTGTATTTTTGACCGATACTCATCTCGACAATGTGAATTTTGATAATGACTATTGACATGGATTTTCATATTATGATGAAGTTGTGTTATGATGTTGGTGGGATTTATATGAGCATTATAGTATATTGTAGAAGTCATAAACATATCAAAATGATAATAATGAGGAATATATATTAGTTTGCACAAGGAAAAGGCATAAACACCACGATGTATATGTAAATATACACTAATTAGTAGTTAAGGATGTAACTATGTGTGAAAAGTCATAACCTTTGCCTTTTAAAGGCTATATAATGATGTAGAATGGGGGGGAGAGTAAACCACAAAACATAATGAGAAAAATCAATATAATAAGTGGGAGATATAAAGATAATAAATTCAAACATATATTTATGAATTCTATGTAATTGATATCAATATATATGTGACATTAGTGTTTTACACCATTCTTGTGTAATGTATTATGTTTAATGATGTTTAATAAAGGAAAAATACTTATTTTAGACGTTTAGTGTAGGATATTATTTTTCTTGTATTTATTTATTTACTTGGAATATTTCCTACACATGGTGACTCATCTTTCTTAGGTTTCATTTGTGTCATAGGAGGTACTATGAAATTTCATAGTGTGTCATAGAGTGTCATAGGAGTTACATTCTCATTTTGGAATGTAACTCCCCTAGAAATATTCTCATGGAGGAGTTACACAACACTCTTATTTGTACACACCACTTGAGCTAATGCGAGGTTCTAGATTTTGCACCATTCTTATGTTTGTGAGTTAATTTCATATTGCATTACTTGTTAGATTGTTCTTCGAATTCATACAACTACATGTGTGCAAGCATTATTTATCGAGATATTCTAGAGAAAACTCGATATGGTATCAAAGTCTTGATGTTAAAACGATTCTCTCTGTTTTCATTAGTTGTGGCATTATTCAAGTTTTTCTAATCTGATAGGGTATGTGCAAAGATCTTTTCTCCATTTAAGAATATTGTCTTTGGTATGTGCAAATATATTTTCTCCATTTAAGAATATTGTGCTAAGTTTTTTTATTCATGGGTTACGAAATTTAAGGGTGTTTCAAAGTTTCCCAAAACAACCAAAATTATTTTTAGGTTTTTTTGAGTTTTTTTTCGACAGGTATGTGCAAATATATTTTCTCCATTTAAGAATATTGTCTTAGTATGTGCAAATCTCTTTTCTCCATTTAAAAATATTGTGTTAAGTATTTTTATTCAGGATTACAAAATTTGTGGGGTGTTTCAAAGTTTCCCAAAGAAACCAAAATTATTTTTAGTTTTTTTTTTTTGAGTTTTTTTCATGATCGGGGTGTTTCCTATAGTTTTCCTACAATTTATGCATATTTCAAGATTTTACAGGGTGTTCGACATGTGCTAAACTCGACATAGTGTATTAGGTTTTTAGAGGTATTCAACAAGTCAAAAATCCTAACCCAATTTTCATCCAAAATACCCCTGGGCTATTTTCCTAAATTTCACTTCTATCTATACTTGGGAAGGTATAAATTGATCAAAAGTGGAAAAAATAGTGTTGGGGAATTCCTCTCCTCCTAGCCAAGTCCTTCCATTTCCATACTTAGCCAAAAACCTCAAAATTGGGAAAAAATATGATCCCAATCAAATTGGTCAAATTGGGAACACAAAGAACTATTCCTTTATTTCTTGTGTTCACCACATAAGTGACTTGGCTGATGGATGATGCAGGTGGGTGGGGGTAGTGCTACTGAGCGAATCAAGTCTTTCGAGCACCGACATAACAATATGTCGAGTCATTAGTTCACCGATAAGGCGACATAGCCGATGGGGTAGGGGAGAATGGGAAAATCGGGTAAGTCGGGCCCCATGGGTACAAAGTGCACAATTCCTCTCTTCCTCCAATTTTACGGCTGGCCGATTCATCCACCCTTTGCACACAAACATTAAAGAGGCTGTTATGAGCCCACAAGGTACCCGATTGTGTTTCTCCCGAGCTCCCGACCTTTAGATGGCCATAAATTTCACCCTGCAACTCCAATTTTCACAAAATTAGACTCGTTGGAAAGGTCTCATAATGAAATTAAAGATGGAAATAATAAATATAGAATTTTATGGGGTTAAGTGGGTAGAAAAGACAAAAAAAAATCCTATAATTAAAGGAGTAGTTCCGGTGTAACTTAACTACCAGATTTGATGAGGTATGGTGCCCATTTCTTCTCTTACAAGGAAAGTATCATAGGGAAATGGTCTTGGTAGGGTCCTCATGCCTATTTTCAACCATTTAATGTATTATGTTAGTGGTTGAAGGTAGAAATTTTATTTTCACTCTCTTATCCCTCATCTCTCTCTCCCATTTTCTATAAATTGTAAAATGATGCTCATATGTAAAGGATGAACCCTCTTGGAATGTTGGTGCATCATTCTACAAGTGTTTCATATGTATTTTGAGTTGTAAGCCTAAAATATAGACATCTACATGGTTATTTTTTCCTTCATCCTTCATTGTAATAGACTGTGCATCTTCAAGCAATATAATGTGTTGTGTGGCTATTCTCTACCCTAGCCCATGTTTATTGCATTATCTTGCCTCTCTATTACATTTGTGGTGTGTTGTGCATGTTTATTATCTTTTTGTAGGGTTTGTTTCTATTGTGCTCCATGGAAATGAGAGTTTGAATGATTTTTGGACTATGGCACTCATGTATGCCCTCTCCTCCTTCATTTTCCTCCCATTTTCACTCATCTGAGAGTGTATTTCCCCCTCTTCTTGGTGTTATCACCTCTGTTAGTTTAGGATTTTCCATTTCATGTAATTCTCTATTCCCCTGGTCCTTTGGATTATTATAATATGATTAGATAGTCACATTTCCAATAGTAGAGTAGCTTTAGCATTAGGATTTGTAATAGAACCGACCTTCTCTAGAGGTCTGTCTCTCAAGAAGCAAGTTCCATAACTTGAGAGACAATCCCATGTTACCCAAAAACACTGATTGCTCATCTTCCATTCATGAAAAATCAAAGGGTGTTGTTTTTAGGTGATAACACCAATGTTTCATTTTTTTGAACTTTGGAACATCTAAAAAATTCAACATATTTTTCAATTTGCGGCCTAACCTTTTAACCTTTGTCAACGCCTAGTGTTCCTAGTTTTCGGGACTTCAGAACATCTTAGCATTGTGAAACAAAACTTGTAAATTATGGTCAAATCCCGACCCTCAGTCAAAACAATGTATTTTTGACTTATGTGCATACTCAACAAGCTTTGGGTTCGACACATGCACAACAAACTTTAGGTTTCAACATACACTCAACAAGCTTCGGGTTTCAGCACATGCTCAACAAGCTTCGAGTTCCGACACATGCTCAATTAGTTTTAGGTTCTGAAACATGTTTTGCAATCTTAAAACCCTTTCTTAGTGTATTTTGGGTTTTTAGAAGTGTTAAGCAAGTAAAAACCCCTGAATTAGTGCATTTCAGTTTTCCAAAATGTTTAGCAGGTCAAAAATATGACTTGCTATAACTTTAAGCAATTATCTCCTTTTAAGGTACCTTTGTTTTGAATGTTTGAGTTTTTCCAAGATCTACACATTGAAGGTATTATAATTACTTATAAAATTAAACCTCAATCATTTTTGCGGGTGTACTATGTTGTGTGTTTCTACATTTTAACTTGCATTCTACCTTTTGCACTTGTTTTTTTGCCTTCTACCTTCTAAAGAAAAGTTTGAATGGATTCATTGGTTCGAAAGAAAAGGTTGTTATTTTCAATAAGTAGTACAATGCTTTACAATAATTATTAAGGAGCATGAAATGGATTAAGATATTTTATTGAAGAAGAAAACTAATTCAGATCCTAGTTCATTTTGAGCGAGCACACTCGGTGATTCCAAGGAAGAATGTCATGTTTGGAAGAGTTTTAAGAAGAATTAGAAGATTAGACCCATTGCTACCATTTTCCCATGATCAAATGAGGATAAAACAAGAAAAAACATGGATTTTTGAAGGCTTTAGGCTTGTTCTTCACCAAAATGACTTCGTTGGCCCCAAAGTGAAAAATCTTTGTAACTTGAAGAATGGTGCACAAATTGACATGGGATTTTTTTTGATCATCCAAATTTTTAGAGGCCATTAGAATCCAAGTGGAAGATTTTAAAAACATGCCCCAAATTTTTTTGGAGCGAAGAAACCCCATTTTCCCACATAGTGAAAATTTTAAATTTTAAAATCTCCATTTCCAGAGCTTGGGTTGATGTGAAATTTCAAAGGAGCACTGTAAAGCAAAAACACATATTGGGAAAGATTATTTCATCAAAAACCAATGTGCAGAGACCCACTTACTATAAATATTAAGTATTCCTACATAGGTAGTTGTTATTTTAAGTAAGTCACCATCGAAGAAGTCATGAAGAAAACGGTGTGCGGTAAGAAAGAAAAGGAGGTCACTTGATCAATTGGTCTGAAAAATAATGAAATTCACCACTTACTAAAAATAGTAATTTCCCTATATGGGTTCCTGTCATTTTTAGCAAGTCACCTCAGAGGAGCAACCCAGGAGAAGACAATGTACATAGTTAAAGTAATACAGAAAAACTCATCAGTGCAGTCATCTCGGCCCAAAAATCACCACTTACTAAAAATAGTAAGTTGTCTTGTAGGCACTTGATATAAATAGTAAGTCATTCCAAAAGGCAGTTTTCATAGGAGTGAACAGAGGGGCAATCATTTAGGTCAATATCACCATTTTGGGTCCAGAAAGACAAATTATCACACTTACTAAAAATGGTAAGTTGCACTCTCTAAATATATTGAGTGTCAAGGGACCATAAAATTCAAGTTTACAGAGAGTAGGCATTGTCACTATCACTAATGGTGTCTTCCTCATTTTTTGCCTATCTCTTCACTATATCAACTTCTCTAGTGGATTATGACAAAGTTGTCACAAGGATTGTTGTAAGCATTTCTCACATATCATTCAATCTATCTCAGAAATCTTGATAGTGTCTTTCGACACTCACTTCATGGTTTGGGTTGCATGTGTATCATGTGCAAGGTGGAGGTTGCGATCATCGGAAAAAAATTCCATTCAGCTTAGCAGGGTGGTCATGTTGTAAAGTTTCTACAGGCTCAGTTTTGAGCTCCTATCTCTTCGGAAATGATCTTCATGAGTGGTGTTCGTAGTTACTTATGAAGTCATTCAATAGTGTTTTTAAACACTTAACCCAAGGTTTAGGTGGACCATCTAAATGATTTTTCCTGGGGTTACAAAGAGTTTAGGGATTTCAAGTTCATCACATTAGAGCATTCCATTGAGTCATTTGGAAGGATCAATGGACTTTATCAGAGGCAAATTCTTCATCATCGACATAATTCTTCCTTCTTTCTATTCTCTCTCTCTTTCTCTCTCTCTCTCTTCTCTCACCCCCAACATTCTCTCTCTTTAACGTTATAATTCTTCATTAGGGGTTCCCTTTTTCATGTCCTTAATGAAATTTAAAAAGAAACTTTATGTTTCTAATGTAAAAGATACCTTTATGTTATAAAAAGGGACTTGATATTCTCTAGGAACTTGAAAAGTGTTAAGTTGCATGAGGATATATGAAAATTCATTGGGGGTATGTGAAGATTCATTTCACTTCCTATAAATTATAAATCCATTCCTATTTCAAAGGGTTGGTGATCGATATTGTAAACTCAAGAGTGCATTATGCTTAGAGAGAACAAAGGAGAGCCATTTTCTTCCATCCTCCTCTTGCATATGTTTCCTAATTTTCCCTACTTTGTATATCTCTAGTTCAAATGCTAATGAAGGAAGAAGTTTTTGTTTTCCAAGGCATATTAATGTGTGTATATTTGTATGCATGTGTTGAAATTTCTAACTAGTGTGTGCAAGAAACTGATTTTCTACCCGCAACATTAGTTCTCATGTATCTTTTCTCACTCCCCTTTCCTGATCTCCAGACAAAGTATTCTCTAGCAAGAAATTTCTAGCTTTTCTTCAAGGTCGGTGGAGTGCCACTATTGGATCCCCTGACCTATAAGGCCACTAGGAAAATCCCACATTTTACATGCATGTAAACATGGAAGTTGCACCGTTAAAGTATAGGGATTTTGATTGCAGAGCGTTAGAAAGAAATCCGTGAATTTTTCCACTAAAATTTTTTCTCGCCAACAATTTTGGAACTCACCATGGGCGAGAATTGACAACATATGTCCCCAAAGTACGACTACAAGGTCCAAAATAAAAAATTAAAAATTCAAAAAATATATCAAAATAAAAAAATAAAAAAGGGACTGTTATCACCGAATCACAACACCCTTATGTTTATACAAGTGCATATACTTGAACTCACGGTGTGATTGGATAACATGGGTACTATCTCCAAGTTGTGGGACTTGGTACTTGAGATAGACCTCCTGGAGAAAGCTGGTTCTTGCTCCTAAACTACCTGCCACGATCTACTCTAATGCAGGGGAAACTAACTATCCTAATCTAAATTTCCAAGGGACCAGGGAGAGAGAATGCATAAAATGAAAGCCTACACTAAAGTGGTGATACACCAGAAAAGGAGGGTGTGAGAGTATTCTCCAAATGCGTGAAATACAGAAGCAAAGTGCACACTAGAAGAGGTGATGACAGTTCTCCATAATCTAGCAAAATGCATTCACAATGATATTCCAAGCATACAAAATGATAATAGATCCCTGCATGAACATAATAATAGACACAATATTCTTGTAAAGGAGATGTTGAAGGGGCAAGAAGAATGCAAGAAAACACAAAGCAGGGGAAGATACATCCACAAACTTATATTTTATTGCTTCCTGATATGCACAGTTCAATCGGTTACAAGGTAAGGGCCTAGATCACCATGCAAGGAGTCCACTACAAGGGCCTGTAGCACATTGGCTTCACAAAGCAATTTTTACAGAGCTTTTCTATTTGAAAACTCCCCTTTACAATGAGCCCAACACTCCAATTTATAGAAAAATGAGAAGAGAAAGAGAAGGGAAAAATGAAAATCCTGAAATTTATCCTTCAACCACTTGTAAGAGGCATTAAATGGAGTAAAATGATTATATATTACTTGCAAAAGGCTCCCCATACTATCCCATGTGCTGCAGCAGAGAAAGAATGATGACCATGCCTCTTAATTGCACTCCCAACCACCAAATGAAACACTGTTATGAACCCAGCCACGTTTTCTAAAAATCTCGACCAATTTCTCATCAAATCTAGAATTTCTTGATTTCGTGCGTTGGGCTCGGAACCACGATTCCAACGGTACAAATTTTGTGTGATTTCGTTGAGAAATACAAAAGTTATGGCCTTCTGAGTGCGGGCAGCTATTTTGGGTCTGGCAGGCGTTTTCTGTCATTTGACGGGAATGAGCATTAACTGACTGGAGCCGAATATGTTTCTCTTAATTAAATATATCTACCCTCATTAAAAATAAGAAATCCAATCGGAGCTCGGAGTCAAAAGTTATGGCCGTTTGAAGTTTCATGGGTCAAACGTTGACTTTTCTTCTTTGCCTTCGGCCACTTCTGCTTTTCGCGTCCCTCGCGTACTTTTGTCCCAAGCCGTCCCGGACGAAAAACTCCCCGTCAGCCGATTCGGGCTTCCTTGTTCCTGTTTGAGGTGAAGACATGTGGTGAGATTCCATTCGTTGGCGGCTCTTTCGGCTTTTCGCGTCCCACGCGTACTTTTGTCCCAATCTGTCCCTGCACGAAAAACTCCCGCTTGGCCGATTCGGGCTTCCTTGTTCCTGTTTGAGGTGAAGACACGTGGCAAGATTCCATTCGTCGGTGGCTCTTTCAGCTTTCCGTGTCCCACACATACTTTTGGCCCAACTGTCCCGGACGAAAGTCCCCATTTTCGGCCGAATCGGCCGGTCAAGCGCGTCCTCACAGACTTTTGGCCCGGATGTCCCAAACCGCGCAAACAACACTTAAGTCAAATTTTTCCACTTTTCAGCCGGTTCACCTTTTCGCGTCCTGCGCGTCCTGACATCCCAACTGTCCCAAATGCTGCGCAGACCGCCTGGCGGCTTTTCGGCCGATTCGTGCCCCGACGTCCCAACTGTCCCGAGGACCGCCTGGACTAGGACTTAGCCGATTTTCTTCATTTTTTCGGCACCAAGCTTGGTTTTTGCAATTTTTTCACATATTTAAAACTTTGCTGGGTTTTCTTCTTGGATAGGAGAGTTAGAAAGAACCCAGGGGACCCCAGAAACACGATTTTTTTCCTTGAATCAATATACTTTCTCGGGACTGAATAATCTGATGCATGTTATCAAAATTACCTTGAGGGGGGGTGAATTTTGGATAACGAGGACTTGATGGAAATCCATTCTTGAAAGACACGTTGTTGATTGTTCGATTGACCTTAATATACCATAGTGTCCTTTCGTATTCCCATCACAAGATTCTATAAAATCTAGCTAAAAGGCGATACACCCGATTGAATAGGTTGAGTGGTGTCATTGATTCCACTTTCAAGGCTTTCCAAAATCAGCAAAATCAAATTAGAGATAACCCTTATTACTTTTCTCAAGCCTCATCCCCATCCGGGTATTCAAGTAGTTCACCTAGTAATCCCATTCAAACACCCATTGATACCCCCTACAAGTTTTCCCATTTTCCAATCTTTGTCGAACATTGAATTCCCTAGCGAGGAAGAATTTGAAGAAGAGTTTATAGAATCAACAATTGAAGTAGAAAAAGAAAAAATGATGGAAGATGAAGTAGAAAGACCTCAACCCATTGTTCCATGGGGAATAAATACGCCCACTTGCTCTTGAACCCCCTCTCCAAAATCTCCCGAAGGATTCTTGGTGTCCAACATGAAGATGTCGCTCTAAGGTTGTTCGTGGAGTCTCTCCAAGAAAAAACAACAGAATGGTTCTACCTCCTTCCTTGCCGGATCCATCACTTGTTAGAATGAAATCAAAATCAATTTCAAAGAAAGATTTAAATATACTGAGTATTTTCAATATCTCCTTGTTCAATTGGTACAAATGAGGAAATGAAAAAATGAAACTATGAGAGACTTTGTGGTTCATTTCGACCGGTTGCTCCGTAGGATACTGAAAGAGGATTCACCATCTGAAAGAAATGTTAAGAGATTCTTCATTAATTCTCAATCACCGGAGGTAGGATTATTCCTATGAAGGTTTCAACCAAGGAATCTAATAGAAGTGAAAATATTGGCCATTGAACTTGATGACGATCTCATCCTCTTTGGAAAGATCAAGAATCCATCAAAGGGGAAGGCCCAACCTCCTAGAGCCGAGAAAACCAATCCCTTTTTGCAAAAATGGAAAATGAAATGTCTTTACTAAAGAGATAAATTTTCAAACAAGTATCTCCTCGAAGAAACAAAATAAATCAGATTGCATTAACACCTCAAAGGATTTCCTTGGAGGCCCCACCTGTCAATGCAAGTTGTAGGAGTCAAGAAGATGAAGAAGAGCTCGAACAAGAAAGTAGGTATGATGATATTCTAGAGGTTTTGGAATTAGATAATGACACACAAATTATATTTTGTGAATACTCTAGAGGTGATGAATATGATATTGAATACGAACTTAGTCTCTTATGTATAGTGTTAACATGTTTCAAGTCTAAGAAAGGATATTCTTACTCCACCCCCTACGAAGAACAAGAAGACTGAAGATCCTCCTGTGGCGACTACGAAAAATAAAATAATTAGTCTAGGATTTCCAATCCCACCTTTCATGGGGTCCACATTTGAGAAAACTGATCCTGTAGCAAGTAAGAAGGCTCCCAAAATTCCAAGTAAGTCTTGTGATTCTTCCAGTTCTAAATATAAATCTACTCTTGTAAAATCTGATACTTTAAAAGCTTCCACTTTACCTTTTAAAACAACCTCTATTCCCCAAACATCAACCCCTTCTTCCAAACCTATCATAGCTCCAAAAGCAGTCCCTTCATCCCCCTCACTTGCATCTCGCCCCCTTTGACTTTGTAGAATATGTGAAAAAAGCAAAAGTGTAGATTAATGAAACCAAATATTTGCGGACTCACATTGAACAATTTGAGAGATTCATCCGATATATCAAGAATGGTAGTTTAACACCCAATGTTGTAAATCCTAGTTCCAAAGGAATAATACTAAACCTAGATATGCCTCCCTCATAAAACATGTTTTCCATGAGTGCATCAAAGACAAACAAGGTCGATCCTTTCTATGTCTCCCTTCTCATTAGAGAATACATATTGAATAATTGCATTATAGATTTTGGTGCCTCTGACAATGTAATTCTTGTGAAGGTTGCCAAAGCTCTGAAACTCACCATGACTCCACCGATGGATCTTGTTACTCCATGGAGTCAAAGGAAGTCCCACTTGTAGGGAAGATCAAAGATGCACAAGTGGCTCTTGCTGAATTTCCAGATAAAAATATATTAATGACTATTTTGGTAGCGGACATCCCAACAAATTTTGGAATGTTGTTAGGTCAAAGCTTCTTGCTAAGACTTGGGAGGGAAAATTTAGATGAATTGGTCTTCCACAACCATATCAATTAAAGGAGATATGAAGAAGTTACTTCCGTGAAAAATATGAGGTACACAATGCAAAATTTAGGAAGCCCAGAACCAACATCTTGTATCAAGATAATAGGAAAATGAATCACTTTGTGACAACCGAGGAGGAAGATGAGATTCCCATCTTGATAGGACCAAACATTCCTTCCTAGAGGGGCATGGACCTCGAATAACCTTTAAAAACATTGAATCGTAAAAAGGTAACTTTGAATTGCTAGATGATATGGGCCACAAAGAAGAGGAGATAGTTCTGGATGAATTTCGAACAAAGGAATCAACAGACAAGCCTTTCCATGATGAGGAAATTTTTCATTTCCCTTCGACGATGAAGATTCTATCAGTCTGTCATCCTCAAAGAGAAAATTCCAATGTGTGATGAAATCTAGAAATATATGAAAGGAGAATCAATGCAAGATTTTATTAAAGATGCAGAAGAAACTGAAGACTTTGAGCTCAGTCTCGAACTACTAATGCGAGCTATATATTTACAAGACAAGCAAGAATTTAATTTGGAATCCTCAAGCGATTTGGAGGTCGGCCATGATGAAGTAAAGAAAGGTGAAGAACATGATGCCCATCATGAGATGATAAATGATGAATGTGATGATAAAAGGGAGGTATTTTGTTTCCCGTTTGAAGAATAGGACTTATTCTCTTACGAAGAAGCTAGAGTAGATATTTTAAAGCCCTCATAGTTGAGATTCCTCTTGAAAAAGAAGTGGTAGAATGCTATGATGGTCAAAATAAAGAGACAACGCTTCTCAATGATTGCCTTGAATTTTAGAACATGAAGATTCTTAAAACGAAGGTAAAGATGAGCTTCTGGAAGTTTCAAATAAAGATTCATTACAAGACATTTTAGAAGCAACATAAGACACATGAGATCTTGAGCTAAGTCTTAACCTCTTAGCTTAAGCCATGGCCCTGCAAGATGGATATGAGGTCATTTTTGATCCTCTATTTGACATACAAACACCTCATATTGATAGGAGTCAAAAATATGAATGCAATGCTTCTTGTAAAAAGGATGTCTAGGAACATGAATGGGTGGAACAAGAAAACTCGAGGTACTCAAACTATTCAAATAAGAACCAGCCCGGAGTAGTAATGATATGATAGAAGAAAAAACAATAGTGTGGATAAGCGTAGGAGGAAAGCGGCACTACGAAACTGATTTCAAAGGAATCGAAGGTAATGAAATTTGACAACGGTGAATCCTCGAGCATCAAAATGTCTCATGTAGTTCCACTCTTCCAAAGTACGAAACAATCATGAAAGTACCTGAATTTCATAAGCAACTAATGAGAGGAGGCTACTTTCTAGAACCGATCAATGGCTTTGCGAGAACATCATCGCTCGGTGTTTCCCACTCAAGGGTGATCGATGAGGAGAGAAAAGTGCTATAGTGACAAGCAAGATTGTCTCCGAATTCATACCATAGGTGATTTTTAGGTGTTGGTTTCCCTTTTCGCTATGCTTTATGTGCGTTCTTTCCTTTCCATGTTTTTTTGTGTGTCCTTTTGTCTTTGTGTGTGTGTGTTCTTCCTTTCTTGCTATCTCTTGCAAGTTGTGCGTTGTAAGCCCAATGGATAAGGAACTGGTCAACGTATTGTAAATTGATATTTTAGGATTTCTCATGTCATGTCCTCGTTGTTATCGGTCCATAACATGTCCCAAAAATAGAGCCAACTATTGTCATGTGTTTTTGCAGGGGAACAATTCACTAGAAAACAATACAACCATACCATAGTGTCAAAAAAATTGAAATTTGTACCTTTTCAAGATACCCCAGGCTAGCATTATCCAATCAGTCCAATGATATCTAAGTGAATTTCATGTATTCCCCTAGGTGATTTAGGAAAGTAAAATCACCCCTATGTGATTTGGGATCTTTTAGAACATTCAAGTATTCGAGTAGTTTTGGCAAGGGCTAACATTGACCTTCCGAGGACTAGTGCACCATCCTTGGAGTAGATCAGAGGATGGAAAATCATTATGGAGGAGTATTCAAGAGCTAGGAACATCAGCGAAATGATTTTTAAAGATTTAGGGAATATTAGGAAGTTTTGGAGTTGGTTCATCGAAAGTGGGTTTTCGGGCCTAAAGGAGCATACACCTTGAAAGAGGACCTGGGATTCAATGAAATATTATGGGATCTCCATAGTGACTTGGAAGCCTTAGAAAGTACCTATGGAAATAATTTTCAATTCACTACATGGTGGAAAAAATGGGACCTCTTGAAACCCCATACGTTTTTCTAGGCAACTCATTCTTCTAGCGCATAGTTGGCAAGGTCCCGAGAAAAAAAGGATTCATTTCGAGGTGTTTCAGTCAGAAATGATCCTTGGGACCACCACCATTATTATAAAAATTAAATTTACAGTAAAAATCATATAAATAAGTGCTTGAAACCTCATTCGGGAGCTCAAGATATCGCCTTCGCAAGTTGGCTCCTAAGGTATGCTTTCCAACACTTAGTCAATTTTTTTATGGGACACATGGCAGCCTTTGGCGAAGGTGAAATTTCATGTACTAATTACAACTTTAGAAAGGGAAATAAGGGAAAGAAAATTCTCCCCACTCCTATGAAGCCTTATGGTCACTCATATGACCTCAAACAAGCCCCCAGGTGATATAATCCAGCCCCCCTCAATTAAGTGGCTCAATGAACAAAAAGAGGACAAGTGTCGAGCTGAGGATGAAGGAGAATTTTGTGTCCCATTTGTATCTTTTGTAAAGGGATGAAAGGGACACAAAAAATGCCCTCCCCTTATTTCCACATGGTTTTTCATATGACCCAGTCTCCTCGTGAGGAGACGATAGTCAAAACAAGTACCTGATCTTTGTCGGACGATTGTGGGAGCTCCGTAAGGAGTTAGGAAGAAAAAAATACTCATCGGAAAGCTGAGAAGATTATATACATGATGGAACATTCATATTTTTCAAAAAACACTTCATTATTCCCAAGTGAGTTCATTTTGAGCGAGCACACTCAATGATTCCAAGGAAGAATGTCATGTTTGGAAGATTTTTAAGAAGAATCTGAAGATTAGACCCATTGCTATCATTTTTACATAATCGGATGAAGATAAAACATGGATTTTTGAAGGCTCTAGGCTTGTTCTTTGCCAAAATGACTTCATTGGCCCTAAAGTGAAAAATCTTCATAACTTGAAGAACAATGCACAAATTGACATGGGATTTTTACGATCATCCAAATTTTCAGAGGCCATTAGAATCCAAGTGGAATATTTTGCAAACATGCCCTAGATTTTTTTTAGTGAAGAAAAACCCAGTTTCTTGCGGTGAAAATTTTAAATTTTAAAATCTCCATTTCTAGAGCTCGGGTTGACGTGAAATTTCAGAGGAGCACTATAGAGAAAAAACCCATATCGTAAAATTTTGTTTCATCGCAAACCAATGCCTAGAGACCCACTTACTAAAAATAGTAATTCTTCCTACATAGGTGGATGCTATTTTGGGTAAGTCACCATCAGAAGAAGCTGCGAAAGAAACAATGTGCACTAAGAAAGAAAAAGAGGTCAAATTGATCGGTCGGCCTGAAAAATACTAAAATTCACCACTTACTAAAAATAGTAAGTTCCCTATATGGGTGCCTGCCATTTTTAGTAAGTTGCCTCAGAGGAGAAACCCAGGAGAAGAAAATGTACACAATGAAAGTAATGCAAGAGAAACTCATCAGTGCAGTCATCTTATCCCAAAAATCACCACTTACTAAATATAGTAAGTTATCTTGTAGGCACTTGCTATAAATAGTAATTTGTTCCAAAAGGTAGTTTTCACAAGAAGGAGTGAACAAAGGGGCAATCATTCAGGTCAATATCACCATTTGGGGTCCAGAAAGACAAATTCTCACACTTACTAAAAATGGTAAGTTGCACTCTCTAAATATAGTAAGTGTCAAGGGACCATGAAATTCAAGTTTATATAATGGGAATTGTCACTTTGTCACCAATGGTGCCTTCATCAGTGGTTGTTTCCTATCTCTTCAATGTACCATCTTCACCAGTGGATCATGGAAGTGTCACAAGGGATCATCATAAGCATTGCTCATAGGTCATTCGGAATCCATCTCAGGAGATCCCGATAGTGTCTTTCGACACTCACTTCATGGTTTGGGTTGCATGTGTATCATGTGCAAGGTGGAGGTTGTGATCATTAGTGAAATGTTCCATTCATATTAGTAGGGTGGTCATGTTGTAAAGGTCCTAACAGGGTCAGTTTTGAGCTCCTATCTCTTCGGAAAGGATCTTCATGAGTGGTGTTCATGATCACCGGTGAAGTCATTCAACAATATTTTTAAACACTTAACCCAAGGTGTCCATGGACCATCCGAAGGATTTTTCTTGGGGTGCAAAGAGTTTAGGGATTTAAATTTCATCACATTGGAGCATTCCATCGAGTCATCTAGAAGGATTAGTGGACTTTATTAGAGGCAAATTCTTCATCATCGACATAATTCTTCCTTCTTCTTCTTCTCTCTCTCTCTCTCTTCTCTCACCCCCAAACCTTCTCTCTCTTCAACGATATAATTCTTTGTTGGGGGTGAAATTTTTCATATGTCATTAATGAAATTTATAAATCAACTTTATGTTTCTAATGTAAAAGTCACCTTTATGTTATAAAAAGGGACTTAATATTCTCTTAGGAAGTTGAAAACTCTTAAGTTGCGTGAGGACATATGAAAATTCATTGGGGGTATGTGAAGAGTCATTTATCCCCTATAAATTGTAAATCCATTCCCATTTTAATGGGTTAGTGATCAATTTTGTAAACTCAAGAGTGCATTGTGCTTAGAGAGAACAAAGGAGATAGCCATTTTCTTCCATTCTCCTCTTGCATATGTTTCCTCCTTTTCCCTACTTTGTACAACTCTAATTGAAATGATAATGAAGGAAGAATTTTCTATTTTCCAAGGCATATGAATGTGTGCATATTTGTATGCATGGTTTCCTCTAGTCGGTAACATTGAAGTTTTTGTTGTTTCTTCTCATAAATGCATGTGCTGAAATATCTAACTAGTGTGTGCGGGAATATGATTTTCTACTCACAACATTAGTTCTCCTAGTTCTGTTCTCACTCCCCTTTACCTCTCTCTAGACAAGGTATTCTCTAGCAAGAAATTACTAGCTTTCTTTGTGTAGGGTCGGGTGAGTGCCCCCCTGTTGGATCCCGAATGCAAGGCCACCAACAAAATCCAAAATTTTACGTGCATGAAAATACAGAAGCTACACAGTTTAAGTAGAGGTATTTCAATTCCCAAAGCGTTGGTAAGAAAACCATAAATTTGTCCACCGATAAGTTTTCTCACTTGACATGGGTATTTAAACATGAAACATGCTAAAGATGTATATTCTTCAAAAATCATGCATGTAGGCTCATATATGGAAATCCATCTTATATCAACATCTTTAAGGATATTTTTACCATTAGTAAATCCAATTGCAAATTTCTGAAATTCTAAAAATATTTTTGGACTACTTTCCATGTAAGCATGGAATTCATGGATGAGCTATTCCACTTTAGCGACATTTTTAAATGTGCTAATAATTTTGTATGTAAGGTTCATTCTATGAGCCATGCAATGAATTTGAATCATATATGTGGGAATTTTGTTTTTAGGTGAACACAAATGCCACTTCATGACCTTGCATTACTAATGAACAAAGGTTTTTCAACATTAAAAATTTCAACCATTTTATTAATAGATAACAAATGAGTTTTCCTTGAATGATTCTCAAAAGTGTAGACGTGCATGCAAACCCATTGTAGACACTAAATCACAAACTTTGGGTATTATTTAGTCCCGGTCTCATACTACTATTCATATGGTTTTTGAGTGAAGAAAGTACTAATTAACCCCTCTCTTTTGGAATTTTTATTTGATTTATGTTGTCATTCCTGACCTCCACCACATACATGCCCAATTTGTTTTTGTCAATTTCCATCATTTTATCCTTGACTGGGAACCTAGGATGGTATTGGGGCACCCACAGGCACCCTAGTCCTAGTCGGGGCACCATGATCCTTTTCCCACTTTATCTCCATCTTTTGTACACTTTCTATCCATTTGGGCTTCCTATCTTTTTGGTGGTCGACCTCTTCGGGATTACTTAAAAAATTAGATCAAGAGAACCATATAAATATAAAGTTATGAGACCATAATGAGGGACTAAGCACTAGTCACTAATATCATCCACCAAGAGTTGCATCCATCAAAGGCATCTAGAGCTCATTTGCATCCATCTAGCTCCATCACAAGGGACAAAGATGGTTCATCTGCATCACACAAGCACATGAGGGAAGTTTATTATATACCATCCATAATTCTATTACATTTTCTACACATAGTTATAACTCACTACTTCACAAAGTGCGATTGGCACAAGAGAACCTAGGGCATGATTCACACACACACACACACAGAACTACATCATGTCTTAGATGTAGTGTAGTGCTCACTTAGTAAGTCCACCATTGTGGTTGTTGAGGACAGTCTGACCCCTTCGTATGCATATTTTTTTTATGGATTTGATGCTCGTCTTGGGGTTTTACAATCCTCTTCTTCATCAAGTATTATTAGCGACATATGACGCAACTCAATGATATTGAAGCGACGGGAAGTGAAGCCTTCACATATTCTCTCAACCTGCAGAGCTGGTTTCTAGACCTCCCGCATAGATTAGGGAATATAAAACTCATACTAGGGTGCCCACAGGCACTCTGATCCTCTCTCAGATTCCCTAATCTAACTAAACAACTCATATCTTTCCTTTTCGGGACCTCTGCATGATCGTTACTACTTCCATAATATTCAATTTATTTTATGACACAACCTAGATTAGCCTGTGAACCAGCTAAGTCACTTCCTTACTTTTCTTACACATTAGGGTTTCTATTTTCACTAACCTAATTTCTTGGGTCAATTTCAATATTTATTTAATGTTATTTATTGTTGTTCCTAGTTTAGATTGACTAAATAAATACCACATTTTAGTTAATAATTTTGGTGAACCTGACCACTTTCACACTTAGGATCCTTATTTTCCTCTATCATGGCTCCCAAAGTTCCTCAAGTTTCTTTATTTGATTTACTTAAGAGATATCCCAATTTGTCAAGATGCTCTTCAAAAATCCCTAGACACCATGTATCATCCTCAAAACACACCACCACATGAGATAAGTCCTATATTCGATCATTTATCTGACGACCCTAGTCCTAGTAATCCTCCATCTAATCAACCCCTATTGGAATCAATTCAAGATTTACATTCTTTATTTCAAGACAAATTTAAGGCCATGGAATCCATAATTACATCTCTCAAATCTTAAATTCAACAACTTAAAATGCCTCTTAAGCGCATGTTTGTGCTCCTTCTACATATTATATTCAATCTATGACTACTACATGTCATATAACTGAACCTCAAGTCATGCCATTTCCAGAACCTCTCATATTTGATCGCAATACTAAGCCACATGACCTTCTTACTGAGCTCCTTAGTTTTTAATTGATCACTTTACCACCTACTCATTACTATCCTCCTTATCGGCTAGCAAAGTATCAAGGTTGTCCATATTGTAATTATCATCGAATCAATGGACATAATGATAATGATTGTTATGCTATATAATGTAGAATCAAACATATTGAACATCATGGCTTTATCTCATTCATTGCATACCATTCCGTTACATGCCCATATACAAGTGCTACAACCAAATGTGCTCCAAAACTACTCCTTCATCTATTGACCATCATGCCACTATTTATAGTGTGCCTTCTTTAGTTAGTCAAGAGTCACCTAAGAAACCACCTACAACATCACCAAGTCAACATAAGCAACAACCTCTCAAAATTAGTTCACCACCTCCTCCTACTCCATCCTCTACAACATTACCAAATAAAAACAAGCCATCACTTCTTAAGGTTTTCTCTAAATCATGTCCTCCTACTAAGTCATTTGTTGTATTACCAAGTCAAACTAAGCAACCTCCTCTTAAGGACGATCTCACTCCTCCTTCATCAAAGGTATCTGCCACATCACCAAGTCAAACACAACAATCACCTCCTAGGGTTAAACTTGTAATTCCACCATCTTTTATAGATCATACCTATGTTGATGACTAGGACCCGAATGAAGCTTACTATGATGATGAACCCTTTGATGGTCAAAATCCTCTATCACTATAACATCCCATCACTTTTGTTAAGGCAACTACTCCTTACATTGATCCACTCAGTGTATTTTGACTAGACTTCCATCATGTACATACTTGGGGGCATGACATTCATACATCCCCCCATCTTAAACATCAACTCATCTTGCATAGTCATACATACATCTTAGTATCACTCATTACCCGATGAAACACTCTTGTGCTTCGGTTCACACTTGACTGTTGAGGGCATACTACACATGAACCCCACACACTACACAATAGTTACTACACACTGCGTCTATTCACACATCATGCATCTTACATCACACTTTCTATAGCTAGTTTACATCATTTTGAAATCTACACATCATACATCATCTCGCACATCATACTAGCACTCATCATACATGTATCACACTCTCATCATCTACGAGTATAACATTACATACTACTTATGTTACATCACGCACACCTTACACTTTTTAGTCTACATACAAATCTTGCATTGCATCTTATGCATCATACACTACACATCATATGGTTTTTAATCATCACACATCTTACATATTATTCTACGCGTTGTAATCACTACCCTATGATGCATTGTAGTTCCCGGTCCATACTCCACGCCAACGGTTTATAAATCAAATGGACCTTATAATACTCGCATGGTCATCATTCATCCTTCTATCATGCAACATTCTTAGCTTAGTGACATACACTATAGGCTAAATGATCACCTATTCCTTCCTCTTGGAGTGGTATACGCTTTAGGCTACATCACAACTCCCTCTATTTGTCTCATCGTGATATACGCTTTAGGCTACATCATCATGCATTCATCTATAGGTTGTATATCATCACCACACATACACATTCATCATAATGCATTAGACACAATACACACTTTTACAATTTCTTGATGACACACTCTCGTTTATGGTTCATTCTTGATCTTTGAGGGGACATACTAAATTAACTTCATTGCATACACTCTATTCACTCGGGGCACGTGGATCATATCATTCCATCTTGCATTCCATTCCATCCATCCACAGCATATTGCATATCTTGGTTGATTTTACTCTTGCTTACATTTTCTTTTCATGCTCACTTTATTGCACATGCTAGTTAGATCTTTTGTATGTCATTTATCTATACTATGCACACATACGTGTTCATGCCTTTGTCTAGTTATGATCGTAGATACATGTCTCTTACATGCAAAAAAATCTCTCCTCCTACCCTTCCTACATTAGTCCCTCGGGGAATCCAAATTCATCTCTCATAGGTCTTTATTGTTTCATTTTTAACAATTTTCCTTACTTAGTTATACACACTTTTGACATATTAGTTATCTTTCTAACATACTAATGGGTACTTCATGTGCAACATTTTCTTTGTAGGATTATTGGCATCCATGGCCGTATGTTTTTTAATTTACTATTGCTTGTCATTGGTTCCTCTTGTATGCGGGCCTTGCCATATGTTTGGTGTGCACACTTATTTATTTGTATGTGTCCATGATGGCCTTGTGTGTCTTGCAACATCGTGAGTGATGCCCCATGTTTATAACCAGCTTTGTGTGCAGCTTTACTTTGTCTTCTTGCGTGTTTACATTACTACTTTCTTAGTAGCTTGAAACACTATCTGTGTAGCGTACACTTGTCTTTATACATGCATGCTTGTTTGTACTAACACTTTTTTGCTAGCCTTCTTGTTTATGCATGCCTTGGTTTCTACCAAGCATATTCCCTTCCCCTGCAAGGTAGAGTTATAGAGTTCATGCAGTTAGTCCTCTTTTAGGGCCACATTCTCCTATTAGTTATGTCATATGAACCCCCAAAGGGGGGCATCATTTGGGGTTTTACATTCTACATAATGCTTCTACACCGATTTAGTTTAGTTTTTGCCCTTAGCATATTGGGTTATACAAGGAGTAGGTTCAAACCAGTCTACGAACCCCTTACACAATAAATTTTATAGGACATGGTTGTCCTTAGCATTATAGGTTGTAGTTACAGGTTAGAGGATACAAAAACTTCCTCTCTATACTACTTCATTCGATGGTGTCGGATCCCCCAAAAAAATTTAGTACGAGAGATCAGTTCACACATTATCAAGGAAGCGATTATAGCTCGGAGGATACATGAAAATCCTCTCTACACTTCTTCAGCCTATGGCATCGGATCGCCCAAAAAACCTAGGACATGATATCCTCTTTATATACCCTTTCTCTTATCACGGATCAAGTGCATTGGTTCCATTTTCCATTTACGTATTTTACATTTACATGCTTTTACATACATATACATGCATCTTTTACATGCATTTTTGACATATATACATATGTATTTGACTTCTTGATCATCTTCTCCTTGTAGGTCCGATCGTATGAGAAACAAACAGTCAAAAATAATAAAAACAACATCAACATCAACATTTTGTGGCATCACACACACTATACTAACCATATAGGTACATCACACATTGACAACTACACATGCTTTTCCACCCTAGGTTCACTCAAAGCACTTTTACTCTTTTTCATCTTTAGTTTCCACACTCCATCATATTTTTTCACTCCACACTTTGTCTAGTCCTTCGACACGTTTTCTATATCACTCTACATCGACATCAGTACGCATATCTATTTACTTTATATTACCAAGTGTTTCTCTCACCAACATAAAGTGCGAGTCAAATGTAGACATTAAATCAAGCACTTTGGCTATTATTTAGTCCAGTCTCATACTACTATTCATATGGTTTTGAGTGAAGAAAGTACTAATTAAACCCCATATTTTGGCCATTTTTATTTTCTTTTTGTTGTCGGTCCCGACCTCCACCACATACATGCCCGGTTTGTTTTTGTCACTTTTTTCATTTTAGCCTTTTGGGGTGCCAAGGTGCATCTTGGGCGCCACGGGTGCCCCTGGTCCTAGTTGGGGTGCCTCGATCCTTTCCTAACTTTATCTCCATCTTTTGTGCACTATCTAGCTATTTGGAATTCCTATCTTTTTGGTGGTCACCTCTTCGGGGTTAATTAAAAAATTAGATCAAGAGAACCATATAAATATAAAGTTATGAGACCATAATGAGGGACCAAGCACTAGTCACTACTATCATCCACCTAGATTTGCATCCATCAAAGGCATTTAGAGCTCATTTTCATCCATCTAGCTCCATCACAAGGGACAAGGCTAGTTCATTTGCATCACACAAGCATAGGAGGGAAGTCTATTATATTCCATCCACAATTCTATTACATTTTCTACACATATTTATAACTCACTACTTCACAAAGTGTGACTGGCACAAGAGCACCTAGGGAATGATTCACACACACACACATAGAAATACATCAGTCCGAGATGTAGTGCAATTCTCGATTAGTAAGTCCACTATGTGGTCATTGAGACAGATTGACCCCTTCATATGCATCTTTCTTTTTTAGGTATTTGATGCTCGTCTTGGGGTTTTGCAGGTCTCTTCTTCATCAAGGATTATTAGCAACATACAACATAGCTCAACGATATTGATGTGACAGAAGCGAAGGCTTCACATCATCTCTCAACCCTCCAAATATGGTTTTTGTACCTCCTTCCCAAACTAGGGTGCCCATAGGCACCTTGATCCTCTCTCAGGTGCCCCAATTCGAGATAAACAAACCATATCTTTCCTTTTCAAGACCTTTGCAGGATCCTTACTACTTCCATAATATTCAATTTATTTTAAGACACGTACCCAGATCATCTAGTGAACTAGCTAAGTCACTACATTACTCTTATTATATAATAGGGTTTCTATTTTCATTAGCCTAATTACTTGGGCCACTTTCCATATTTATTTAAGGTGTTTATTTATTTTTATTTATTGTTGTTCCTAGTTTAGATTAACTTAATAAATACCAAATTTTAGTTAATCACCCATGATGTGTTTTCAATTGATGTGACCTCATCAATGGACAATGAGATAAACATTACTTTTTTACGTTTTCTTTCAAATATTCCATTTCAATTATTCCTAGACACTTTGTCATTTCCCAAGCATTGCTCTTTGACCAATATGATTGTGGAATGTTGAGAAACCCATTATATTGAAACAAAACCTTATAATTTGTAAAATCTAAAATTGGTCTGCCATTTTTAAGAATGTGGAATATAGTAGAGAACTGTATATTTTTGGCTTGTAGATTGGTATTCATAACTTTTCAAAATTGTGCATTAATTGTTCCCCCTTTCTCAACAAGTTATTGTTGATGTTTCTGCTCATTTTCATACTCAATTGCATATCTTACATGCAAGCAATATTTTGTAATTTTCCATTTATGTGTCTTTATTTTTTTCCATCTTTTTGCGTGACTATCACATATACTTTTCCATAATGTTTCTCAATTATGTCCAACTTCAATTGTAATTTGTGTTATTTTTTATTTTCCAACTACATATTGTACATCTACATTCTGTTAGAGTATCACTACCATTCTCTGGATCTATAGGTTCAATGAATGGATATTTAGATGCCCATCTACCTTAAATGACCTCCTAATTGTCTAACTAGTTTTCTTCCTTCACACAAATTTTTGTTTAGAATTTTCAACTTGAGTCTCTATTTCATGAGATTGAGAATTAGAAATATATTGTACTAGTTGAATCTCATCACTAGGAATGTCTTCCATTGAAGCCATTTTATAATGAGGATTATATTCTAGCTCGGCATGCCATCATTAATAATATCTTCATGTGTTGACATGTTATCCCGATTAACCGTTCCATGTGGTGACATTTTATTCGAATAATTGTTCAATGTGGTGTGTTCGGTGACATGTTCTTATAATTAATTGTTTCATGTGGAATATAATTATCAGTGGGGTTTCTGAATTCAAAAGGGACAATGGTTTGACTGTAATCTTGGAAATATAAATTAAACTAACAAATGCATTGAAAACAATCTCTTACATGTGTTTAAAGTGGATGCAAGTTGTGTGTGCACTTTTGTTGGCATCCTGAAATAATTAATTATGTTGCTTTTCCTTTTTAATCGATTTATCTTCTTTTTATTATCACCGATTCCATTTTACATAAGACCAATCCAAATGTAATTTAAGTATGGAATCATGGATGATCCAGATGTAAACTATAAAACTAGTTATAGATATGTACCACATGTTACCGATCGGTATCATAAATATATGCTATCATTGGTAATATATACGTTACTTGAAACCTTACAGGAAAGGATGAAGAATATATGCTACCGATTGGTAGCATATTCTACAATCATTAGAACAATTAGAATTTACAATACCTAGGGTCCTGTATACTATAAATGCGGTAGCGATTTTTCATTGATAGTTAGTGCCAACACTAAAATAGTTGATGTTTAAATCAATTATATGCGAGTTGATGTTTAATATCGTAATTATATATATATATATATATAATAGCTATAAAATTGTAAAAGAAATGAATTGTATTGCAGAAATAAAATTGAATCGTAAAAGTAAAATAACTTTATTAAATATGTATACAAAGTTGGTGAACTCTATAGGAGAGATGTATGTTAAATCTCTTGGAAAACAAGAATGGATGTGGAATGAGAAAATTTGTAGGAGAGATGTATGCCTTGAAATTCTCAAAGCAAATGAAGATGTACACAAATGGAAAAACTCTTATATATGAGAGATGTATGCCTCCAAACATGAAAACATATAACCTACAACTTTTGTATATAAAATATTTCTATTTTCAAACTTGTTTCTTCATTCGATGTTATGGATATTCTATGGTTAGTGCTCACATTTGAATAATGTGTGTGTGATGAGTTGTATTTACAACTCATATCTTTGTAATATTATTATTAATAGAGTTGTCATGATAATACAACTCACTAATAATAATATAAGATTATATTTGTTCTACGTGAGCGAGAAAATCACTAGAATGCAATATTCTAGGTAGGTTGAGGATGAGGGATGACTCTATTATTTAGGAGAACAAATTTGTATATATATATATATATATATATATATATATATATCTTCAAAGTAATGTAATAACATCCCAGATGGAATAAAAGAAATATTATACTATGTTTTTATGGTATTATTTGATTAAAATTGTATGTTCATTTTTCATACAATCTGAACCAAAATAATATTTGGTATCGAGCAGATGTTATAATCCAAATGATGCGTCTATGAAAACGTAGAGCGATTGTGGTGTTAGATTCAATGATTCCCGTGTAAAGAACTGGTCATAATTTCTATTTTATGATTTGGGTCTCTGATATTTTTAATGGGTTTGAAGAAGGATATGTGAGGAAAATACTGTTCAAATTTCAGCCAAACCCACATCACGGTTTAAGAGAAAACGTGAAAGTGATTTTGACGTCTGAAGCAATTTTCTGGAATTTGAGACCGCAATTTAGATGAATGTTGCATAATCCTTGTGATCTTTTACATCAAATTTGTTTCTCTCAGCATTGGAACAGACCCGAGTAGCGATCCACTTTGTACCGACATCCTTCTCTAGAAAAATTATTCTCCATGGTCAACGTTGTGTGGATAAATTGATATTCTATTGTCTCCGCCGTATAGTTTATTTTATGGGTCTATTCTAGTAGAAATTAGTGGAGAAATTTTAGCAGATTTGGAGAACCTTTTGAATTTGAAGATCTTATTGCATCAAAATCGACTGTCCAGAAAGATTCATAGTTCTTTAATGCTTCTCTATCCCATGGCTCCTCCACGTGGCTTGCTAGTTTGTTGTTTTTTCTTTTATTAAGTTTATTAGGTTTTGATTTATGTTTAGTTCATTTTAATAGTCTTTTAGGTTTCGTGAATTAATATTATTATTACCTTTGTCAAAAAATTAAAGTGAGTAGTCTCATTTTAATTATTTGTTTATGTTATCATGTGTTCAAGTCATTATATTAGTTTTGACACAGATTTATAGTCTTATTTTTTGAATTTCAGTAATTGTTCTTATATGTTATTATGAGTCGTGATAGTCAGGAGTCTTTTGTTTTATTTATTGTTGTGTTACATCTTCAAAAGTGCCAAAATCGTTAAATTGAAAAAGTAATTAAATATTATTTTTAAATTGTTTGAGTCAAAAAGTGGTTGTGAGAGTGTTATAAGTAGTCATTGTCAAAATCCTAAAAATTACCTTACGAATGCATTTTCCATGGAACACGACATTCGATAAGTAACAAATTGGAGCCTCAAAGTGATATTTTCTAAGTAGCATCTCGATGGAGGAAGGAGGTAATAAAGGAAGGAGGTTAATCATTGACCTCTCACAAGCCGCAAAATGACGGGGGACATAATGAATTTGTTGTTGGTGTGTGGGATCCTATATGTCCTCCACTCACATATGGAGGGTCATCTCACATGGGTTAGGTTTAGGGTTTTCTTGTGTGTCATGCACTAGGGTTACTCAACACCCTATATGTATCCCTTCATTTGACATTTATGAGTATGCCAAGACACTCCATTGTCTTTCTCTATGTGTAAGCTTTGTTCTGTTATGTAAGTTCTTCCATTGATTGATCGATTCCTCCTTGTGATTACGCTAGAGCTATTACGTTTCCTTTGGAGTGAAACTTCATCGTGGTGCACAATTTTCGATACAATTCTCACCAACTCTTTCATGGTATCGAGTACGCACGACTTGTCGTCACACAAAAAGCTCGAAGAACCGATGGTGGAGAGGGATCTAATCATGTTAAATAGCTGCTGCTACGCCAACACCCTCGTGGACGATGGATCCGGTATACACCCAATCGGGCCCAACAAAATTAGGAGGTAGTGACACCGAGAATTTCTCGGGAGGTAACCCATCCCAAGACTACTGAAATTTGTGACGCGCTTAATTTCCTAGCATACGATACAAACAATTTTTTTCGTCACACCAAAAGCTCAAACTTTTGGTGTGACGGCAATCATCCAACTTTGATACCATGCAGTTAAGTGTGCGGCCCAGAGTAGTCTTTGCTAGGATGGGTGACCTCCGGGAAATTCTGATGTCACCGCCTCCTAATGTTGTTGGGCACGATTGGGTGTATACTCGGCTCCATCGTGTGAGAGGGTGTTAGCGTAGCAGCTATTTAACACGATGAGATCCTCTCACCCGATAGTTTGAGCTTTTGGTGTGACGACAAATCATGCAGCTCTGATACCATGAAAGAGTTGGCGAGAATCGTATTGAAAACTATACACCACGATGAGTTACACTCAAAGGAAATGTAATAGCTCAACATAATCACAAGGAGGAATCAATCAATCAATGGAAGAACTTGCATAATAAACAAATCTACACACAGAGAAAGACAAGAGTGTTGGCATACTCATAAATGTCAAATGAAGGGATACATATAGGGTGTTGAGTAACCCTAGTGCATAACACACAAGAAAACCCTAAACCTAACCCTAAACCTAACCCATGTGAGATGACCCTCCATATGTGAGTGGAGGACATATAGGATCCCACACACCAACACCCCCTCATCATAGCTTACCCGCCTTCAATGAAGGGGGTGTTGGTGTGTGGGATCCTATATGTCCTCCACTCACATATGGAGGGTCATCTCACATGGGTTAGGTTTAGGGTTAGGTTTAGGGTTTTCTTGTGTGTCATGCACTAGGGTTACTCAGCACCCTATATGTATCCCTTCATTTGACATTTATGAGTATGCCAAGACACTCGCTATCTTTCTCTATGTGCAAGCTTTGTTCTGTTATGTAAGTTCTTCCATTGATTGATCGATTCCTCCTTGTGATTACGCTGGAGCTATTACATTTCCTTTGGAGTGCAACTTCATCATGGTGCATAGTTTTCGATATGATTCTCGCCAACTCTTTCATTTGTGGCATTTATTTTTTGTGCGTTTAATTTTCATTGTGTGATGTAATAAGAACAAATGATTTATTCCTGTTCACTCTTGTAATAAGTGATCTCCTGCGTGAGTGATATTTCTTGTATTTTCCCTTGAATGTAAATATGGGGGTGGGAAACATGTACACTGCTATGGAGTGGTTGGTGGTCCACTAGAAAACTAATTTGAGAGTTTTGAATCTCTTAGAAAATCACATACATAGTGGTTAATGGTTCCACTAGAAAACCTATTAGAGTTGATGGTACTCTTTGAAAACCATCGTATCATGAGCAGGTACTAGACAAAACTCATCCATGTTCGCACTAAGGGGGAATGTTATGGATATTCTATGGTTAGTGCTCACATTTGAATAATGTGTGTGTGATGAGTTGTATTTACAACTCATATCTTTGTAATATTATTATTAATAGAGTTGTCATGATAATACAACTCATTGATAATAATATAGGATTGTATTTGTTCTATGTGAGTGAGAAACTCACTAGAATGCAATATTCTAGGTAGGTTGAGATATCTTGGGGATTGGGAGAGATATGTGGGATGAGGGATGACTCCTATTATTTAGGAGAGCAAATTTGTATATATATCTCTTCAAAGTAATGTAATAACATCCCGAATGGAATAAAAGAAATATTATACTATATTTTTCTAGTGTTTTTAAATTAAAATTGTGTGTTCATTTTTCATACAATTTGAACCAAAATAATATTTTAAACCTTCTTATTTATAGTGAAATAATGTCGAAGATGAAGGGTTCCAAATGGAAATCGAAAGGTCATCAAATGAAGGGTTTGAAATAGAAGCCAAAAGATCATCAAATGAAGGGTTCCAAATGGAATATGAAAGGTCATCCTTCATAAAGATTTCATCCATCCATGTTTGGAGTGAATTTGAATGGGAAAAGATGACAAAATATGAATATCATATTATTATTTTTAAGTGCTCCTTGTTGAGGTCATATCTTCTAGCGCATTGACTTGATTTGGGAATCGTTTGATCCATTAGAAAGATAAGAGAGTAAAATTAAAAATATAATATATGAAAATAGACTATGTTATCATCATACAATCTGAATCCCATGAATTATTTGAATACCCTCAAAATTCCAAGTACCAAATCTATCAAAACCTACTAAAAATAGATTTCAATACTTTCTAAAAATAAACTTTTTATAAACCCTTCTCTGACTGTTGACATGGATCAATATTGATCTGAGAAATCATCTAGATCAACACTCCGTGTGTGCCACATGATGGTGGAGAGGCATGAAAATGTATGTCAAAAAATGGCACCATGTGACAATTGTCAAGCTAGTATTCAAGCTAATCAAGATCACTGGGGATAGGTACTTATCCATATAAGAATGGATAAATCTCATTGTAAATGAGGAAAAATACATACTCAAATTCCATAGTGAATAGTTATCCCTACCAAGAAGAAGAGGCTAAGGTCGTGATGCACTATCGATCCTATGAAGCGTAAGTCTTGGAAGAACATCCTCCATGGTGCATCCACAAAAAGAGAAAAGTGCATAAGTGTCACTAGGAAAAAAACACTCAAATGGATGTCATACCCAACCAAAAATACATCCGAATATAATAAAAGAAGGCTATAAGAACACACACAAGGTTGCAATATGTTGGACTCAGTTGAGAATCCGTTTGCATGTGATCACAACACCCCAAAACAATGTTAACCCCTATTTACAAAAATTACAAATAGTTCCTTGGTTACAGTAAGGTGTATTCGTGTGACATGAAACAATTGGCCACTCACTTTTCACTAGGAAAAAAACCGCGTATGGAGACCACAATAAGTTTTAGTCAAAGGAAGCGAAACAAAACCATAAACAAGCACAAAAAAGTATAAAAGTAAGAAAAAAGGAAAAAACATAGTTCGGTGTGAGAAATTTTTTCTCACCTCACATAAGGGTGATCCCTTTCTACAAGGCTATAAAGGATGTGCTCACTATCCTGTAAGCAATAACAAGAGCACTACGATTAAAAATCGACCCCAAAAGAGTCAAGGAACCTCTCGAAATGAAGACAAACCTCCTGAAAAATCTAAACAATCTCCACAAGGTGTCTACAAACCTCCAAAAAATGCTACACTCTTCCAACACAAGTCAATGATAAAAACTCTCATTAATGCTAAAATTTAATAATTTGCCCGATTAATTTCAACTACCAAAAATGATTTAAAAAATGGGTTGATTTAAAAAAATTAGGTAACCCTTATATGAATAATGACCAAAAAAATAAAATTCTGTTCCTTTATATTTAAAGACGATACCTTAGGTTAATAAAATATAAACTAAGCTATGCAAATAAACATAAGTTTTAAAATTAAACAAATCTTATATTTAAAAAATGTGGGCTTAAAAAAAATGAAAGGAGGGAAATTATGATTTGAAAGAGTAAAAGGAGAGGTGAGCAAGCTTGGGTGAGCTCCGTTGTGCCCAACTCATTGAGTGATTCTTTGGGAATCTTAGTGGTGTCTCGGGAGGGGCTCGAGACGGCACAAAATTTGGCAAGAGACCGATGAATGACATAGTGAAGGGTTTGGCTCAGAACGGGTCGGGTGGAGAGGAATTTTGAGAGAGTAGAGGTAGCAAGTGGAAAGGGCTGAGAGACGATTTGTTACATAGGAAAACATAGGTAAGGTGGTGGTGAGGTCTCCCAATGGGTCGATGATAGATCCAAGCTAAGGAAACAAATAGGAGCCAACGATAAGGGCATTGCATGGGTTGAGATGGTATTTTTCATGCAAGGGCCGAAAAGGGTGAATAATGCATAAGGGCCGCGAAGGCCGAGTCAAAATGGAGGGATCTCGAATGGTCTAAGACAGATCAAATCCTACTAAGGCGAACAACGTAATGCGTATGAAGATGTAGGATTGAGAGACAACCGAGTGTGAGGGCCAAAGCAAGGGAGGATGAGGTATAAAAATAGATGATATCGTGAGGGCTTTAGTAGGCCAGCAGAGCACTATAGATAGTGGGGGAGAGACCGAGCTCGAGGTGGCTCAACCAACAGTCTAACGGGAACTCGACGAGCTAAGGAGGGCTTGGTTTAGTGAGCTAGGAGAGAAGACCTGAAATGGGTGGAAGGAAGAGCTTGGTGAGCTCGGTGAGGATCTTCAAGAGCTCTAGGGTGATCTCGGGAGAGGAGCATGATGTAGGGCGGGAAGGAGGAGTAGGGATGAAAAAGGGAGAAAGGAGATACAATCTAGAAGTGGAATGTAACTCCTATGTGATGCACTCGACGAAAACCGACGTGAATGATAGATTCTATGACAAAATCTGTCATGTGTCATAAAATCCTAATGAAACATAATACCTATGACCTCATCTAAGGTGAGATGACCTACCATGTGTGAGGGAAGAACCTAATAAGAGGAAAATGACATCCCTCACACCAACATCCTTCAATGAAGTTCAAGCAATACAAATCTCCAAGAAAAAGGAGAGTACAAGTAAATAGGTGTATTATTTCCTTATTCAAATATTTTCACTTCACATATATGCAAATGCAAATACTTTCGGTCACATGTTTTACTTGAGTTACAATTAATTATCTATCATGGAAATTGATTACACTTTGTGTTGCAAGTTTCATCATGGAGCATGCCAACACCAAGAACAACAACGCAACTACAAAACAAACATTCGAGAAAAGGAAAAGTGTGTTTACACACTCATGTATATTTTCCTTTAAGCATGCAATTTTCAATTCATACTTAATGTTGGGGTAAATGTAGACATTGAAATTTGGTAAGTTATACTTTTGAAACTATTGATTTGACCACACACTCTTGTTATTATAAATGTATATTCTACATTCCCTTTTATCAATTTCCCAGTCCATTGTTTAACTTGTTTATCCTGCACACCTTGGCATGTTGACACATTACGATAATATAATGCACAAAATCAATAAAAATATATCAATTTATCAGCTACAAAATTCATTTGGCATATTTCTTCCTCCAAATCGGGGCATATAGCTTGCTCAAAATTTTATATCCATTCTAACCAATTTATACGGCCTTGGACCGACATGTCTTCCAAATGCAGTTTTAAATTAATATCTTGCATTGGGCTTATACTTCATCTAGACATGCCTTTCTTAGATAAATAATCTACAAAACCCTATATAATAAAGTAAACACTACCTTATCCGCTAATTTGGAACTCCTAAGGCAATGTACTAGAGCACTCACTTGATACACTTGCAAAAGGCATCCAAAGCTCCCTAAATCTCATACTATCACATCTAAATTCATTAGGGCAACACCCACATCAGATCTAAAGCTACAAACCAAGTCAAGGCAGCCACATATCTTATTCAAGAGCACACAAACTTCCTCTCTCCAAGTGTTTAGCAAGATCTAATTCAAATAAAACAAAGTCAAAGTAAATGCCAAATATTATTGATCTATCTGGATACCATATGTTAGGTGGAGAATAACGTGCAGTTTGAGGCCTCTTCGAAGTAGTTCCAACGTCGGAAGTGCATGAGGCTGCCACAACCCTTCTAATGTTTATTTTATAGGAATCTTCATCTATGGCTAGGGTTTGACATGATGATGGGCCTATTCTTGGAGACTCCTTTGCATGTGCGACAACGATAAAAAATCCAAGAAGGTGATCACCACATAAAGTTACTGAAGATGAATCAAATCAGTGTCCGAGACCATATAATTTGTTTATGACTATGCGGTATGGTTTAGGAAATTTGGTACGACTTTTCCCTATGTGGATTCAAAACCATAGTTTCAATTCGAAGGTCATTGAGTTCGGATCACCCATTTCTAGTAGTGTACAATCCCAAATCTCTTTAGAAGTCATCTGTAATCAACTAAGTTCCTCTATACATCCATTTTGAGATTTTAATTACATGTTAGGTTGATTGGTATATGTTATATTCTTTCTATCTGATCTAAGTTGCAAATCTGAGTTATTAGTTCTATTGTAACATATTTTTAATGTCTGTAATCAACTCTAATATAATATAAAACATGTAAGTTGACTTAAAATTTATTTAAGGGTTAAACACCTCCAACAAATTGGCAATGATATTTGGTGTGATTTGTAGCGTGTGATAATGATTTAGGAGTCAACATGATATGTATTCGAACTTGGTAACTTGTTGATGTTCTTTAAGGAGTGATAGTGCAATGATTTGGGCCAAATTATTTTTTAGAGTGCATGAGTGTGATATTACCTAGATTTCCAAAGATATCCCTACCGAATAGGGTGTATGTAATTCTATATTTGACATGTGTGAATGAATTCCCACCTAATTGACACTAAGATGATTGACATAACTTGTGCCTTTGAAAAAATGCCCATCGGAAGTGTTTAGGATAATTTTTTTGGCATAGGTTAGAACCATCAATCGATTTTTCCCTAATGGATGATTCTACCCATTTTAGCTTGGGATCTAATCTAAAAGAGGAGTTTAGTGGTCACAATCCCAAATACATGTTTAGTGTATAGTGAATACGTTCTTAAAAATCTAAACGGGTGACAAGTATTGACTTGGTGGATTTGTAGTATATGAATTGAGCGAGATGCATTTAGAATTAAGTCAATTTATTCTAAAATTGGGAAAAGACCAAGATAAAAGTCAAATGATTATTTCCAAGTGTCTTATGTCCAAAATTTGGTTACTACACGTGTACATATATGCATGTTTTCATGGCACAAATGAAGTTTTCAATGTATAAATAATATCTCCAACTTCAAGCAAGGTACTAAACAATATGAATAATAAGTGGTTATAAATAGTATGATTGATCAAGCCTAGTAATGGTGAGTGCCATAAACATGGTTAACAAGACCACATCTACGCTAACCTTGTTTCTCCTTCTTTCACCTCTATTGTTGTTTTAGAACCGCAACTTTAAAATTTAGTCCTCATCAACTTTGCATTGATATTCGGTGACAAAATCTAAAGAGGTGTCTCCATCCTTGACCTCTACATCAACAAGAAAACTTATTGCAATCAAAATATTGATTAATTCTTTATTTTGGTGATTGTTGTTAAGTGTATAATGTAGTGGAATTTTACCTTAAATTTTACAAATATCCTTTCCTTTCATTTTATAAGGAGTCAACACATACGATTAATGTGACCAAAAACAACAATGTTGTGTATCTAGGGCCCATCCTTTGTCCCCTATGACCATATATTTGCACCAACATTTGGCTAGTAATACTTAAATTGTAATGTCTAAATCTTTAGATATGTTTGGTTATGTCCTTGATTCGTCGTGCCCTTCTTGTTTGCATTTTTCGTGTTTGTGGGAGATATGTTAGCCTTCTAATGTCACCTCCTTGGTTTCAATTTCAAGTCTAGAAGGTATCGATCATAATCTTGTTTTATGTGATTTGATGTGTTGTTGTGTTTACTTTTTCCATGATGTGTATTGTGAGCATACTTAACTTTGACAAGACTTTAGCTATACAATATTATTTAGACAAAATAAGGGTTTAAAATGTGATTCCTTCATTGTTATTTATATGGTCTTAGGCTTTTTTGTTTTCTCGATTGGTTTGGGTGCACATTTGTCGTGTCGTCCCTTCCGGCTAGGTTTCTCATCCATATATGTCGGTATTTGTGCCAATAGATTCTATATTTGACTTCAAGGTTCATTAAACATTGTATATTTTTGACTTTGTGAAAAGATAATAAGTACATAAATATATGAATGGGGTTTTTAATACACGATAGGAACAAAAGTGTGATTTACAAAAGTGTACATAGATTAACACTAACTTTAATATTTCAAAAAATATTGTTCTAATGTCTTTATAAACATTGATACAAAATGTAGAAACATAGACAAGACACATTAATTCTTTGATAAAATACCAAAACTTATTCCAAAAAATTAATATATAAAAACACAAAATAACAAAGTAAACATTCACATAAACAAACCAACAAATCCAAGCAGACCTTCGTAAAACTTGTGTAGCCGCCTTTTTATTCCCACCTATGCCAACGGGGCTTCAAATATAAAATAAAATACAATACTGTGGTCAATCACGGAATGCAAAAGTTCAGTAATTATATGGCGGAGGAGGAGCAAATGAGGGCGATGGAGGTGGATGAACTGGATTAAAATAAGATTTGGATCTATTAGACAGTGGAGCCGGCGGGGCTCGAACTCTTCTCCTCCTCATATCATTTCTTACAGGAAAAGATAAGCTTAATGTATGTCTTTCATCGCCATGTTGAAGATCTGCAAGCAGGGCATAAAAGCCACATCTGTTATCAGATATATTAATCCTAGTTGAATGAGAAGAAGATGGGTGCGAGTAAAATATTAAATATGAAATACCTGTGCTTGGCAAAGCCTGTTTCGATTCCGACGAAGAAAGCAGCAATAGTAGTAGTAAACAGCAGAGCGATGAAGAATAATCCATAGCTATCTGCGATAGAAAACAAGCTCGTTAAGTACGGGCAGGCTTTAATATTCGAGTATTTTTGTCGCTTAACGCGTTGAATTTTGCTTTTAAATACGTTCCACCGACTTTCTTAGGCAAAACTATTGGTATGGTTGACGAGTGAGAGGGGGTCCAGTCCAGCCCACCAAAGGCGAACGTGGTCAAACATATTACCTGGCTACCACTTCAAAGAGTATCGGAGTAACCTTATTAATCTTGTTAATCTTATTATCGGGCTTCAACAAAACTAATTTCTTTTTTCTTTTGTCTTACTAATCATAATGATGCATATTCAATCATAACCATATATTAAAGATGACATAAGAAGTACAATGCTAATCATACAAAATCGGGTGGAAAAGATCACACCCCATAAGCAGGATCAAAGTAGCCATAAAGAGGCTACGAGTAGCAAAGTGTCATATCGACAGTAGCATTATCAATCAAAAAAGTTTAAAACAAAAGTGCAGAGAACCAGAGAAAACTCCAAACATGGAGCTAGGCAACAACAACAAACATCGAAGATGGTGGCGGTAAGGGGCTCTTTGGATGGTCACCACCCCAACCACCAAAAGTAGTGTCGGGGGTGTCATCAAGCGGCTCCCAGCCGTCTGCCTACTGTTGCTCCTCCTCGTTTCCCCGCCGGGAGGGCGAGATAGCCAAAGAGAGCCGCGAAAACTTTGATTGGTTGGCGCCTGCCACCCGGAACCACCACTGCCAGAGCCCAGCCGACCAAACACCCCGGTAGCGGGCGGAGTCCAAGACAAAGGTGGAGAAGGGACCCTTAGTGAGGAGAGGCGCTACGCCGCCCACGAGCCGGACCCCGGTCGAAATTGCGCCGCCCATGGGAAAGCGAGCGGCGACCTTGTGAGTGGGAGCGGCGACGAGGAATCTGGTGGAATGTGACTAATAGCACAAGGGGCACTCCCCCAATGGTCCAAAAGAGTTTGCAAGTGCTCAACTTCAATGGGGACTTTCTTCACCTGCACTAGATCTCGAAGCGAAACATTGGAGATGACAACAAGCTCGTTAGAAATAGCGAAAATTCTATCCACTGTCTCCTTATTAAAAATAAAGAACATTTCTAGATTTCCAAATGTGATATAAAATAGCCGCTCTGAAAGAATGCCAAATGTTGTAAAATTTTGCAGGAATAAAGGCCAGATCCCCCAGAAGAACCATTTTCCACGTTAAGAAGGTGGGCAAAAAGGTTGAAAAAGGGTATGAATCTAGCGCAGACAAGTAGAGCATGAGCGCAGTAACCAAGCGATGAAGAAGAGTCTCAATGTGGTTCAGCAGAAGGGCGGCGCAACGGGGAGCTCCGGAAAAACAAGGTGCTTGCCCACTGGAAGCCCTTGATGAAGAATGCTCCAAAGAAAGTGCGCAACTTTGGGCTCTATAGGAATGGCCCAAACAATAGTGAAGCTGCTTCCACCCAAAACGAGTGGAATGCAGGCTCCAATGAGCATTTAACTTATTGAGAGGAAGCTGCTTCTGGGTGAGAAGCTTGTAGCCCACTTGAGGTTTATAATTTTCAAGGGAGTGGCAGAGGGCCAATGCCAATCAAAACACCACGGGCGCTACGTAGTGACACCAATTTTATGCAAACAATTGCCAGGTATGAGATCTTGAATGATAGAAATGGCTTGTTTGTCATTGTCATTTAGAGCAAAATTAGCTTTTAGGCTATCCCATGGAAGCCAATCCCTGGTGATAGGATAAAAAGGTCCTAAATATATTGAATCCCTTTTTTGAAAAATGCAAACCCTTGAGCTGCAAGGAAAGAGCAAGGGGTTTGTCATGAAATTGAAACATCGGATTCCACCACAAACTAAGAGAGTTAAGAGAGAGCCCATTCTAGAAACCATCACCCTGCCAGAGCAGATGGGGTTTGAGAAGTTCCCAAGCTTTCCATATGCTTTTGGCCACAAAAGAGCCACCTATTTTAACAGTAGCAGGGCATAGAAGTAAGGAGTAGTAGTTCAAACCCTGCCATGCCTTTTGATTAAGCGGAGACCCTTGAGATATACAATTTCTGAGAAGAATTTTCCAAGATTCCTCACCTTCAAGGCTGCGAATAATCCATTTGGCAATAAGAGCAAACCCTTGCATATGAATGTTGATTAGGCCAAGACCACCAATGTCCTTGGGTGTACAACATATGTCCCAAACAACTCTATGAAAACCATGGTTCCCTTGAGTTGGCCCACATGAAATCACACAGAATTTTCTCCAGTCTGTGGTAAGTGGCTTTAGAAGGTGCCCAACATGATGAGTAATAGACATGAGTGGCAGCCAGAACCTTGGAACAGACTTGGAATTTTCTAGCAAGAGACAGATGCTTGGTAATCCAAAAAGAGATTTTTTGCTCAACTCACTGAATCACATAGTTCCAAAGGTCAACAGGGGATGCCATAAAGGCAAAAGGAATGCCTAAAAATTTGAATTGAACACTAGGTTCAATCCAAAGCCATTGAAATCCCTCTAGCCAAGGAGGTTTGGGACCCATCACCTATCTGTAACATTGGGTTTTCTTCCATTGGATAGCAGAACCAGAAGCAAGACAAAAATATCAAGACATTTCATGGCATTAGTGACAGAGGCCTCTGTTTTAGCCAGAGTGAGAAAAGAGTCATTTGCAAAATGACCATTAATCAACTGCTTAGGAGAGGAAGGCAGTTGAATACCTTTAACCAAACCAACATTAGCAGCATTAGCGAGCAAGTAGCTTAGACCTTCAACAACAATGACATAAAGAGAAGGAGTAAGAGGGCAACCTTGCCAGATGGAACGATGAAGAGAGAATCTCTCAGACTACTGACCATTGATAGTAATATAGGCACCCGCATTTTGAAAGAGCATATTAACGAGTGGATGAATCTGGGTCCAAAACCGATAGCCTACAGCATGGCCAGAATGAAAGGCCACTCAACTCTGTCATAGGCTTTTTCAAAATCAATTTTAACAAATAGAGTCGGTTGAGAAGTGCATTGGGCATATTCCATGCCCTCCCAAACTGCAATAATGTTGTCCAAAATATATTTGTTTTTGATAAAGCCGGTTTTCTTGCTCCTGATGATTAGGGGTAGTAAATTAGTGAGCCTGATAGCAAGAGCTTTGGCAATAATTTTGTACGAGACATTGAGCAGAGTTATTGGCCGCCAATTGGTGATAAGCTCGGGATCTCTAGATTTGGGAATGAATTTGATGTTGCCTTGGTTAATCAGATCGCCTAGGGTGTTGGAGGACATAGCTTCCAGATAGACCTGATAAAGATCCGGACCAACAGTCATCCAAAGAGACTGGTAAAACTCACAGGGAAAACCATCAACATCGGGGCTTTATCAGAGGCCATCTGTAGAATAGCTTCCTTCAAATCATCAAGAGTGAGAGGTCTATCACAAGCAATGCGCTGACTTTCAGAGAGCTTGCAGGGAACAACTTCAATGCATTGGAGGAGAGCAGCATCGTGAGCTAGGAGTAGCAGGTTGAACAAAAACAACATGATAGTGATGCACAAAAGCTTGTAGAATGTCAGGTAAGAGAGTAAGCCTTTGATTGCCTTCCTTGATTGCTTTGATTTTGGTGAGAGTTTGATTAGATTTAAGGAAGAAAAAAACTCCTTAGTAACTCTATCACCAATGTGAAGCTAGTGCAGACGGGCTTGAACTTGGGTTTCTCTAGCCTTATAGTGCTCCTCTCATTTGAAGCTTATGTTTGAGTGAGTAGCTTGCACTTGCAGTGGGTGTTGAAAGGAGATAGATTAAGCTCTTGAATAGCCCTCGAATATTCAATATGAGAGTCTTCATGAACATTCTTGCAAAAAAAGAAATGACTTGTTTCCCATATAGCTAAAGGAAAGAAGTGGTACGAGTGATGGCATGAGACCACCAATCAATCCAACCAATCCCATCAACAGGTCTCGGGTCAAGATTCCAAATACTTCTTATATAATCCAAAGTTTAGGGATGAGAAAGGTGGGACGCATTTAAATAGAAGCCTAGGTGGACTTGGGCTTGGGACACTGAAAGTTCCATTGAATCCCAAAGAAGATAGGCTTATGGTCAGAAACCAAAGCAATATCCACCACCGAGACCGGGAGGCTATATTAAGAGTCAAAGGAAAACCATTGCTGCTCTAAAAGCAGAGCTTTGTCAAGACGCTTATAAACTCTGTCATCGCTAGATCTAAAATTAGACCAAGTGAACCAAGGAGTGGCAACATTAGAGTGCTTGCGGTGGTTGGGATCAAATAGACAAAGTTTATTATGCAAGTAAAACCAGGCTTCACGTTCACCAGCACACCAACACATTGGAATCCGGCCCAAATTGTCTTCGGGGGATTCAACCATGTTGAAATCACCACAAAAATCCAGTAGCAGAGGGTAGATGATCAGCCAACCACCGCCAAAAAGAAGAATGCTCAGAGGCATCGTTGGAAGCATAGATATTGGCCAACCCAAGAATGTGGCCGTCAAAATAAAAAAGGGTCCACACCACCCGATGAGTGGGGTCAGAACCCCATGATATGATATTGGAGGTGAGGTTAGGGCTTAAAAGAGTGACAACACCACCTCGACCATTATCATGAGCTGACATCTGGTAGAGAGAACCAGGCCAGATGGTACGCATAGCAGCAGAAAGATGGAAGCCAAAGATTTTGACTTCCTGCAAACACAACACCTGAAACTTTGTAAAATGCTTACAACTGTCTCTGACAAGATATCTACGAGTCAGATCAGTAAGCCCCCTGACATTCCATGAGTAAACTAACATGGAGAACTATCAAGGTGCATGTTTTCCTCCTCGAGGCCGGCTAACGCTCCAAAGCGGTTAGAGAAAGTGACTTGCCGCGCATTCCCATGAATAAAATCGCCGAGCTTGAACTACCGGTGGGGTCTCTGTGAGAAATCCTCCTCAAAAGGAGGGGAAGGACTTCGGGAACGACGTAAGGCAACCTTTCTATCTGTCTCGAGCGGCCAGAACCACCAGCAGTGTTATCCAAAAAGCTTGAAGTCTCGGGAAATGAGGGGTGTGAAAGAGCAGGAGCTGAGGGGTGAGAGCTAATGATAATTGCATCTTGCGGAGTCTGAGAGATGGCAGCGCGGGCTTGGGAAGGGTCACAGTAGACGGCTTCAAATGAGCAGAAGCGGAAGTAACCACTGGTTTGTAAGTAGCTTGTTGGGGCTTATCGCATTATATATTTACTTGATTTAAAAAAAAATTAATTTGATTTTTCTGATTGACTGAAAATAAATTATAGACATCTCAAGAATTTTCTAATTAATAAAAACAGGAATTTTCAATTTTTTCATTTATATAGTTTAAACATTATAATTATAAAATTGCAATAAATATTACAAATACAATATTAAATGAATAAAAATATTACATAATCCGGCTTCTATCAATTAATTTGTAGTTATTAAGAGTTCGACATCTGCGATTCCGCAACTATCCAATTATTGCTAAACTAGTAGTTGCTCCTAAAGGATCAAGTCTACGCCGATAAGGTTAATGGCGGGGTGGTGTGGGTTCGGTAAATAACTCTATGTTACAAAAAGTACCAAATTATTTATTTTATTTATATGAACATATGGCTGCAGTTACCATTTCAAGAATAAACTTACATTTTTCAATATAGAGTTAAACCTTCACATTATATTTATTCATTATTTAAAGGAAAAATAAACACAAAATTCACTGAAATAGGTTCTGAGATCTTTTGGATGTTAAATTAATACGTAGACCAAATAGAATGTGAAGCTCTGCTCAAAAGAAAATAGAGAACAACATTTGAAGACTACTTTCTTTTCAATCAAATAAACCAAAAGCAAACAAAAGTTACAGGAGCAGATGAATGACAAAAGTCATCATTAAATATAATCTATATTTTACTTTATATAGCCAAAATTTGAACGGAACTCATTTTACATACTTTTTATACCATACCATATTATGCTTAATAAAGGATATATGTGCAACAAATAATTAATATCCTCAGAGAGAAATAAAAACGTAACAACATTGTCACGGAATTATAAATCTAATAAAGGCAAGAGGAAATTTAATATAAACAAGTATTTATGTTCACAACAAGAAAGGATATATAAATATAACAATGAAAGTATATATATGAAACAGGGAAATAATTTTTTTAAAAAGTGGGAGCTCCAGATGCTTTCCCCGATGTGGACAACGAGCTTGTTGTCTTTCTTCCTGTATCTTTATGTGTTTTTTTCATAACAGGGAGATCTTCACAGCTTCAATACAATGGAATATGAAACTCTGTGCTGCAAACCAGGGGATGAGAAGAAGGGAAAACTGGTGGGCAGAAATGGACAGGGTATGAATTTAGCTATTTGTGAGCTGTCTGTCGAGGAGCCAGATGGAAGTAGTTCACTATTGGAATCTTTATTCAAGTTATCAAAATAGTCAATCAGGCCAAGCCACCCGTTAGCACCAAAAAGTGGCGAAACCTGCTCAAGACGTCGTAGTTGAGATGTAACCAACCAGTAGGCTCCATTGACATGGAACGACCTTACCTTGGGCTTATTTTATGGGATTTATTCATATATTGAATGTTTCTTCTTGCTCATCTCTAACTTATTTGTCAGGACCTGGTTTTTTTGTTTGTGTAATGTGGTTTGGCAAGGTTTTCTTGGCTCGGCCTTACATGAGCCTAAGGCAAGCCTCAAGATTTCCACTTAAAATTTAACTGTTTTATATGTTGCATCAGCCTATGTTTCTAACCTTTATTAAAGCACATATGCTAAAATGTGACATGTATTCCTCCACGGTCATTCCATCATTTCCAACCTTCAACACGGCAGGATCTGGGTTGACAAAAAAAAAGATAAAAAATTATTTGTTGTGCAATTTTAAACTCACAGTAGAAATTACCAGCGGTATTATGCAAAGATCAAATTACTAACCATTCCATCCACCAGGACTTGCATAAGCCGCCCACTTATCATTCTGATTAACTCTAGATGTGATGCTGCAATTATGAAAAAATAGCAAATAGATACATATTTTGTTCTCAATCCAATCCTTTGGAAAATATTTTATTTTTTTCATCAACATATTAGTATATTACCTGTCCCATTTGTCTTCTATGTCTCCTGTAGTTCTCCAGCTATTTGCAATTTGAGGTGCCCAAGTTGCAGGATTCTGATCACCCCTGCCCATTTAAAATAAAGCTAAATTCAAATTAGTTTCATAAATGATATGAAGCTGAGGTTTTGAGTACCCTTCATTCTTCCATAAATATATGTATTACTGTCTGCAAAAACACCTTACCATTCACACATTGAATATAATATAGAACGGCCTGGATTCTTGAGAGCTGCACTCAGCGTAAATCCACATGTATCTAATTTATTGCACAAATATCTTAGGTCTTATGTACCTCTCCTGGGGTTTTACATCACCATTGTTGCAGTTATCATATTTCAAGTAGTCTACTCCATGCCGATCCATCAAACAATAGTATCCTTTTTAGCATTGCAGTAAATACCAATCCTGGTTTCATCTAAGTCTGCCCTGCATCTTGGTTCAAGGACAAGATAAATTCATCCAAAGTAAATAAGAATTTGATCAGCGAATCAAGGGGAATGGTTTTTAAAGCAGGGCACCCATGAAGCAAATGTTTTGGCATCTTGTTCCTCATGTCCAAGAGAACCTGGCATGGTTTTGCTACATGTATAAGACCTGGTTTTTAAAGCCAACACAAATATCAGTATTACTTAACAGGGTATTGATACTGTGATCTATCTAGGAAAGGAATTTTCTTTATTCTGTATGAGGATTCAATGCTTACCTAACATCAGAGTATATTTCAAGTTAGAGTCCCTTAGAGTGAACATAATCCGCAAAAGCCTTAATGCGAGAAGAAAATGTAGAAGCTCTAGCAACCAAATTACCCTGCCAAGTGCCAACATATAAGAAGGTTCTCAGTCCCTCTGAAAATTGACTTTCATTATCAATGAAATTATGAAACATCGATACATAGAAGCTTCTGAAATGAATTGGTCAACATATCTTGAGCATTGGTATATAATATAACAAATTGAAAAAGCATACAGATCTGCTTCTCGGATTTATAATTAATTTATTAACAGTAATACCTAAGTAGCTCTGTTTTGGTCACCCCAACAATCATCTGGCAGTTCATGGACAAAACCAGTTTACCATCAATATTAGCTATTGGATTAATAGGGGATGCATAGTCTTTATGGCTAGAATTTAAAAAAATAATGATGGCATGCAATAAATATTACCATTTGTTGATAAGGATCGGAAAGGAATCATGCGTGGAGGACAAAGACAGATTCGAGACTTAGCCGCTTTCACGATAAGGATCTATTTTGGAAGATGGCGTGCATGGAGCACACAAACCGGTTAAAGATTTGCGCGACACTCATTGGCTATTTTTGGAGGATCGGCTATGAAGAACTTTGCATGGATACATGCTGAGAATAGATTTACTACTGACAGTTAACTACAATAAGTCTATTGTTAGTAAACTTGCATGTGTGGCTATTATTGTAACGATGCATGGCTAATCATAGCATGTGACCTATTTTGGGATTAGATAAGCGGTGAAGGGCAAGTCCCCACCCTTATAAATATGTAATGAACTGCGTAGTATAGGGTGGTGAGAACCTGAGTTAATGTGAGGTTATGCTGCCAAAACGTGATGTGCCATAGACTATGGTATTATCTATTGTAATAAGCTTTTGTGTATTTATCATGTTTAATGCAATGGAATGTGTTGGCTAAATCAGAGTGTCAAATCTTGAGTATAATTGGTTCGTGCATGCTTGATTTCATCATGGTTATCTCTTAAGTTTGTTATTCTCTAGATCTAGATCTGAATATGTAATGTAGAATGATATATTAGTCATAGATATGAATGCTTTAAGTCTTCATCATGCTAACATCCTGCAACAACAACCCTAAAGAGGGCCTGGTACCTTTGCGCACTTCAAGTGAGCGCTCGGTCTAGGCTGAGTGATGTGCCAACACGCCTAGGATTTTATTGGTGAATTATAGGTTGCATCATTGGTTCCATTTCGGGACCTATTTTTCAATTGTTTTCAGGATGGTTCACGATGAAGACATACTGGTTGACCCTAGCAAGTGTTGAGGAGTGGATACGATCTGGAAGAAGAATACGCATGGAGGTTCAACACTGGATCTGATTTTAACGCACATGTATGGGTGGAACATAATATGTATGATATTTATATGAGAGCTTCTTCGCTATCTTTCCAGTATAATTGTTCAAGTGGCTGATTGCTTATGCATCTAAATGGAATTGGAGGTATCACACACTTGTTTAGATGTAGGAAGAATTTCAGAGCCCTTTATGATGCTGATCTAATTTGGACTCGCGTTGTGGATACGTGGTTCTGTGGTGTTTTAAATAGTTATATCTTGGAGTACTCAATTTCCACTTATTCATGCCCAGAGGTAGCTGAATTCTAGTTTTTACGATATCTAAGGGGAACTTACCTGCAAGGCATTCCACTTTGGTGATCAAGATCCTAATGGTAATTTGAATTTGGAGAGAAACCGATGGCTAACTAAACCCCCCACCGCATGTGGGGGTAGGAGAAGGTTTGGTGAAAGATGGAAGACCTAGCGTAGAGAGAGGCAAGAGAGAGGAAAGGTCTTAAGTATAATGAGGCATGCGAGAGGGAGGTAGAGAAGTAGTCGGGAGGTTGTAGAGAAAATGGTGTTCTAGAGAAAGATAGTTCGGGAAGGAGTTGAAGTTCACGCAGAAGATGTGGAACCCGAGCATTAGGAACTCCCCATTTGGGAAATCATGATAGGGAACCCTCCTCGACCTCATGTAGAAGCATGCAGAGAGAGAGATGACTGGGCCATGGGGCGCATCATGAATCCACCTGGAAACCTTTCCCTTGTGCTTGGTTTTCTAGCATCTAGTACAAAAAAATAGTCAATTAGCAAGCTAATTCAAGTAGTGGGAGAGTAGGAGTGAGTCTTATAAGAGGCACAATGATGGAAGCAAAAAAATTCGTTGTTATATGGGAGTACCTTTTTGAGTGTATCATCTACATAGAATTGGTGCAGTAGATTTTGGACTATCTTTTGGGAGTAGTAACACTTCACAGACTATTGGGGTATAGTTCAGTACTACTATTGGGACACATGGAAGTACATCTTTGGTCCGACCCTAGCTACAGTTCAAGATCAAGAGGTATAGGTGGCTCTAGCTGGTGGATCTGGTGGTTTTGGAGGTAGAGGAAACATAGGAGGTTGGATCAGGTGGGAAAGGTCCACACCAACCCCATAATATTTACATGGAGATGTCTCTTTGTCTTCAGAGTATAGGGGCATAGAAGATGTTGTTGAACATGTACATATGTGTGAAATATTGTGGCGTGCAAAAGGAATCATGGCTTCTGAGTGTAGGGAAAGTCAATTTGCTACTACGTTACAAGGGCACGCACACAGCTGGTACATAAAGTTTGACCCTGATCAGACTTGTGTAGACTATATAGCTTTAAAAGATGCATTCCTTAAAGAGTTTCACATCCTTGAGTTTGAGTAGAAGAGTATAAGTGCACTCAAGGATATTAAGCAAGGCACTACTGAGAGTGTTAGAGAGTATGATGCCCATTTTAAAACGTTGTTATCTAAGCTTTCTTATGATATTCATGCAATCCAACATGCACAATGGTTTGTTGGAGGTCTGATTACACCTTTTAGGAGGGAATTATCACATAAAACATATACTGATCCATGTGAAGCACTTGAAGAAATAGCCTTACGTGTTGAGGTAGTTGGAAGTATAGAAACTGGGGTGAGCCCATTTTTAGAAGCAAAAATTATAGCTATGGAAAATTAGTTGGAGAAACTATCGGAAAATTCAGCACATGAGATGCACAGGATTTGGTGCACAAATTGTGAAGTGGAAGGTCACACAAAGGATAGTTTCCCCGTAGATCAGTGCACTCATTGCTGTTGGATTGTGAGATATGCCATTTAAACCATGATGCTAGTTGTTTCCCATTACTACAACGCATGATAAGGAAGAATGTTTCATGCTACTACAAAATATGTAGGTCCATGACTCATGACATGGAAGATTTCGGCTGATTGGTCAGATCCATGATGCTATAGATATTGGTGTATAAGACAAGAGTTTTAGATAACTCTAAAGGAAAGAATGAGCATCAGATCGGGATCACAATCAGGTGCACTATGATCAGAATGAAGGGCATTTTGAATGCGGTCATGGCAGAGGTCGAGGATACCATGGTGGATTTGGAGGATGAGGCCGTGGTGGTGGAAGAAGTGAGTTCCCTTGTGGACATGTTATACATGTGGATCTCCTGACCACTATAGCGTGAATGTCCTCATAATATTACATGTTCTTTCTGTGGAAAGAATCATAGTTATGAGGAATTCCCAACTTGTATGAGCATCTTAACAAGCAACATAAACAAGAAAACAAAGGCGCAGGGATGGTTAGGATACAATGCGCTATGGAAAATCAATGGATGCCCAAGTTGGAAGTAGAATCGAGGCATTATAGGTAAAGATCATGACTTGAGCTGAAGCAGGGCACACCGAGAGAAGCAATTACAGCGAAGCCTACCATCACTAAGGAGGAGGTTCTACATGCGGATACCTAGATCCTGCCCATCAGAAGGAGGTTTACCAGGAAACCATGGAGGTACTCAAAATCTTCAAGGGTGAAATATAGTATTTAAAAGAGCAATCATGGAAGATGGAGAAAAAGAAAGCATCAGAGATGGTCCAAACTGATATAGATGACTTGAGAGAAGTGTGTAAATTTTGCACCAAGAGAATATCATTCCACTATTGGGGAATTGGTTAAAAGGAAATACTCCATGTGTAAGTATTGAGACTAGATGGTAGATCCTACATGTAAATCTTCCCCCTCATAGCCTAGATTATGACAAGGAAATAACTCTGAATGTTGTTGTGGATGGGTGGCTATTGAGTAATATATTGATTGATACAGGTGCGAAAGTCAATGTTCTTACCTTAGATGCATGGGAACAAATGGGGAGACCCCCATTGCAGCCATCCTCTAATGTATTGTTCATGGCTAATCGACTAAGGCCACTCCCATGGAGTTTTAAAAGATGCATCCATTACCATACAAGGAGCCAAGTTCACTGGAGATTTTGAGGTTTTAGCTTTGTAGAGTCAGATAGCTTCCCAACTCTATTGGGGCATCCTTGGTGCTATGTAAATAATGTTGATCTTTGGTTCAACAAAGGGTTATATCAGCTTTGAAAACAAGGAGGAAAGAGTTATTATCCCTTTAATCAGATGGAAAATTTGTGCCCTATGTTGAGCCCTTGAGTGAAGAAGACCTGAATAGGATTTATGTATGTGCCATCCGGGATCTAGAGGTGCTTGAGCCATGTAAAGAAGGAATAATTCAGTGGGAGGATGCACAATCTATTAGCGATACTACAAGTGTTGCTTGTGATAATTGGGCTCATAACACTTATGAGTTGGTAGGGTGCAAAGTAAAGAACATATTTCCTAAGGGAAAAAAACCGCGTTATGTCAAGAGAATAGGTAATAACTTGGTACCTTGTTACATTGGAGAAGGAGATCCTATGGTGTTCCTACTGTGTCATGGGGGAATGGAATCAATGGATAGACCCTATGTTAATAAATATGTATATACTATGAATACTCACACGTGAATGATTGGATAACATGGGTACTATCTGTTGGTGGTCACAAGTGGACTCCACAAGGATAATCTTGAGATAGGATGGAATGAAATTAGGATTGCTCTTACCACTAGGTTCTACAAGAGAAATGCACCTACTCAAATCTTTACTACTTATCATGGTAATCATTAACTATTCTAATCTAAATTTCCAAGTGTGAGAGAATCCTTATTTTAGAGAATGCATAATTTAAACCTTACACTAAAGTGGCAACAAGTTTTATTCCACTTTCTGAAAGGACAATGTGTGTGAGAGTATGTATATGCGTGAAATCAAAGCTCTAATGACTACTAGAAATTGGTGATTTTTTCTCCAGGAATTCCCCTAGATTTTTGCATTTTTCTCGATAACAAGCATACACGATGAAGAAGCATTAAAATTCATAAAGCAAGAACATAATAATAGACAGATATTCTTGTTGATGATATTCATTCAAGAAGAATCAAAAAACACCTGCATTACAGGGGAAGAACATCTTTGGCTTGATATTTTATTGCTTCATGATATGATGATCATTTTCAATCATTGAGATAAATAAGGATCACCATGCATTTTAGAGAGTCCATTTACAAGGGTATACAAAACACATTAGCTTCACAAAGATAATTTTCTTGGACATATTTGTGTTGTATCCCTAAAATAAATCCCCTACTAGGAAAATGAGCTCTAGCTTTTTCACTTGAATTTATAGAAAAATGAGAACTTATGAGAAGATAAAGAAAGGGAAAATGAAAAGTGAAATCTGTCCTTCAACCACTTGTATCAGAGGCATTAAATGGAGTAAAATGAGAACATATAGGATTGAAAAAGGCTGAGGGGAAAGTCATGACACAACTAGATTTACCACTATTTAAAAGAAAAAGTGATGACAAAACCTCTTAATTGCATTTCCCAATTTATAAAAGAAAGTGAAACAACATTTTATGAACCCAGCCACGTTTCAAAGAAAAATCTTGACCAATTTCTATCAAATCTGGATTTCTTGATTTTTATGCATCGGGCTAGGAGCCATCTTTTGATTAAATTAGTACCAATTTTGTGATTTTGTTGAGAAATGCAAAAGTTATGGCCTAATTCTGAGTGCAGAAACTATTTTTTGTTCGAGGGTCTTTTTTAATTTTCGGGAATGAGCATTAATTGTCCATTTGGAACGAATATGTTTTTTTAGTTTTTAAATATATCTACCTCATTAAAAATAAGAAATAGCAAGTTTAGAATATATCGTGCTCATTGTAAAATAATTTTATTGAAATTCATTTGGAGTTAAAAGTGAAAAAGTTATGGCCGTATGAAGTTTCATGGGTCAAGCGTTGACATGATTCTTTTTGTGGTGCTTCTTAACAAAATCTCTCGCGTTTTTGAACAGTCCTTTGATATAGAAGACCAGGATTCATGTCCCAAATGAAAATAAACCTACATGATAATTAAGTCTTCTTTTTGAAGAGTTAAATATTTCCAAAGGCATCCTTTTCGGACGTCATCTTTTCCCAAATAATCATCAATAGATCGCATTGCAATGTATCTACATGACTCATTTTACAAGGACATATCTAAAACGAACAAGAAATGGAATTTTTTCGATTTTTCTTCACGTCCCAACGCAGGAGACCTACTCACAACCCAAATGTCCCATTACCGCGCGATAACAAAACTTGGTGATTTTTCCACTTTTCGGAAAATTTCAACTTATAGTTCTAAACAGCGAAGGCTGAAAAGATTATGTGACTCATTGGATTGCCCGAAGGAGAGATTGACCTCGGATGACCTCGGCCTTTAACCATGAACTTATGGTTGTGAATCCTACGTCCCAAATGTCCTGAGTGAAGGTCAATGATCAATCATAGGACTTATGCTATTTATGCACTTAGGATTCGCCCCAAGCTTAGTTTCAGAAGAATTTTTCATACCTTTTCTATGCATAGTCTATCACCAATTTTCTTTTGGATAGACTAGAGAATAAGCCATAAAACTGGAGGCTCTGAAATCATCATTTCAGGCCTTAAATCAAAATTTTGCAAAGGACTAAAGAATTTGATGCATGTATATCAAAATTACCTTGAGGGGTGAATTTTGGATCCTATAGTATTCTTGATTGTGTGCCATGGTGGAACAGTGGATAGACCCTCTTAGAAAGAAGAAATATGCTTTTAGCTTATATATATAGATTGGATAAGACAACAACATGTTGAGGGTGGGTGGTCCATAAGGATAATCTTTAGGATGGAATGAAATTAGGATTTATCTTAACACTAGGTTCTCTTGAGCAATGCACCTAATCAAATCTATACTTATCATGGTAATTCAACTTTTCTATGTATTTCAACCCGTTTACACCACATTAGAAAGTGTGAGAAACTATGGACAAAGGGGCAAGAAGCTTTACCACCTTCTCTCTGGGTGCACAAGTTTTATTCCACTTTACAAGGTTACACGTGTGATTGGTATGTATATGCATAACTCCATAGAGAGACTGGAAATTGCAGGATTTAATTGCATGAATGGAATAACCCAGATGTTTGACTTCTTCTCTACCAAGCCTTGGTGGAAGAAGCATTAAAGGTCATAAAGCACTTAACTATGGGAGATAGTGCAAGGATGAAGAACTCCTTCAGGAGTTATTGGATGAAGGAAACTCAGGAGTGTGTTTGTTGAAGAGACAGAGGCCAATGCCACACTACTTCAGCATGCTTTCCTTGAGAAAGAAAAAGGAAAAATGGTCTACTTAGTGGATGATGAAGAAGTAGAAAATCTAGATGTAAACCATTCAATGGTAGGTGTGAGGTGTTGGAGAAGTGTAGATAAGACCACGCACACCTATCATGAACCTATGAAGACAAAGAAGGTGAATATTGGATCAGATGTTGAGCCTAAGGAGGCCATAATTGGAGACTATTGGTTAGACTCTGAAGTGGCAAAAATCATAGAGCTACTACGAGATTATCAGGACTTATTCCCTCGAGGGTACCATGAACTTAAAGGCATGCATGAATCATTAGGGAGATGAAGATAAATCTTAAAGAGGGTGCATGCCTAGTTAGAAAGAGACCCTACAGGATGAACCCTAACTTGCGTGAAAAAGGTCAAAGAAGAGATTGACAAAATGTTGAAGTTTGAGATTATCAAGCCCCTCGATGAGTCGAGTTAAAATGGGTTAGTCAAATGGTGATCAGTATCAAGAAGGATGGATCGGATTAGAATCTGTGTGGACTATAGGAGCTGAATGATGCATGTGTGACTGATCCCTTTCCTACACCATTCATTGAGGAAATACTAGAAGGTATTGTAGGTGCAAAATCTATTCATTTATAGATGGGTTCTCTGGGTATCATCAGTTAGGATTGCCCAAGAGGATTAGGAAAAGACTACTTTTACTATTGAATGGGGTAGCTTCACCTATATTGTGATGCCTTTTGGTATGAAAAAACATGCCTACTATATTTTTGTGCATAGTTGTTCAAGTGTTCAAGGAGTTTATTCACAACTTCTTACAGGTTTATTTGGATGATTGGATGGTGTATGGATTAGTTAAGGATCATTGTGACAATTTTGCTTAATGTTTGAAAGATGTAGACAATTGAGTATCTCTTTGAACATCAAGAAGTGCATATTTGCTACACCATTTGGGATATTGTTAGGACACATAATCTGCAAGGAAGGTTTGTTGGTTGATCCAGCTAAGGTTGTAGTCATTATAGGCCTAAAAGAGCCTACCAGTCAGAGTGAGGTGCGTGGATTTTTGGGTCATACAAGATATTATAGGAAGTTTATTAAAGGATATGCCAAAGTTGCCACACCGTTGGAGGAGTTACTAAAAGGAAAGGTACATTCTATTGGGGAGAACCGCAGTACACGCATTCAAGACATTAAAGGAGAAACTTACTACCGTGCATATTCTGCATTTTCCTTTATGGGACCAACCATTTCATGTACATGTGGACGCCTCTGGCATGACCATTGGTGTAGTATTGGCTCAGCTTGGAGAAGGTATTATAGATCATCCTATCTATTTTGCTAGTAGAAAGATGACTCTGTAGAAAACAGAACTACACAACTACAAAGCATGAAGCTTTGTCAATGATCTATGCTACATAAATTTGATAGTACCTACTAGCTACACCATTTTTCTATTTTATACAGATCACATGGCATTGAAGTATTTGGTAAACAAACCCATTTTACAAGGGTGCATATGCAGATGGGTACTCTTATTTCAAGAATTTGATTTCATAGTTGTGGTAAAACCAGGGAAAAGTAATTCTGGACCAGACCATTTATCTAGAATATAGTCAAGAGAAGAAGCACAGGCAATTGAAGATACCATGCCCGATGCATAGTTATATAGGTTACAATGAGCACCATCAGAATTAGAGGACATTGTTGTCTTTCTACGAACAGGCATGGCACTAGAAGGAATGAAATCCTTAGAAAAGAAACAACTTTCTATATGTGTGGCACCCTATATGTTAATTAGTGGTGACCTATACAAATTAGGTGGGATGAAGTATTGCATCATTGTGTACTAGAACATGAACACACAGATATCATGGAGGAAGCTCATGGTGGTATTACAGGTGGCCACTATGTAGGTGACGCCACTACATGCGCAAGATTCTACTCGTTGGATTATGGTGGGAGACCTTGTATAAAGATTGTAAGGATTATTGCAAGGCTTGTGATCATTTTGTCAATGTCTTGGAAAACCAAGTCAATGAGATGAGATGCCATTAAGGCCTATTATTCTAGTGCGAGAACCATTTGAGAAATGGGCTATAGATTTTGTGGGTCCTATTTCACTAGCCATGCACAAGAACTGGATCATGTTATATCATAACTTACATATATTATCTGACAAGGTGGGAAGAAACACCTACAAAGGATTATACAACCATGGATACAACAACTAGGTTTCTATGGGAAAATATTATTACAGGTATGGATGTCCTTTAAGTTTGACCAATGATAGGGGCACACACTTTCTGAATGAGACAATCATAATTTTATTGGATGAATTCATGATTACACACCATAAGACTACACCATATCATCCTCAGAAAATGGGATTACTGAGGCTTTCAACAAAATTTTGAGCCAGACATTGAAAAAAATCTGTGATGTTGGAAGAAAGGATTGGGATGATAAAGTATCTACTGTAGTACTTTGGGCATATCAAACAACATATAAAAGGTTGAACAAAGCCACACCATTTCTAGTTAGTGTTTGGCGTAGAAAGCAGTTCTTCCTATGGAATTCATGTTACCTTCTTTTTTATGTATTGTGTGTGTTTAGAGGTCTAGGCTGATGAGAAAGCATTAGAAGAATGGATTGAAAAGTTAATCAAGTTGGATGAGTGATGAGCAATAACACACGTTGGAGTCAAAAAAAAAAAGGCCAGGAAGAAAGCATGGCATGATAGGCACATCAGGGATAAAAAACTTGAGATAGGACAGATGGTGCTCCTTTATGATTCTAAATTTTTGCACCATCTAGGAAAACTCAAAGTACATTGGTTGGGGCCGTATGTTATCACTCACATACTTGAATCAGAAACTTGTCAATTAGAGGCACTTGATGGAATACGGTTACTGGATACTTCAATGGGAGTAGGTTGAAGCCCTACTATAAATAAGTCTTCTTGGTGTTTGTAATAAGGTAGTGTTTCCATTTAGATTAGGTTTTCAATTCTACATTTCCTTAATGTGTTTCCTTATTTTTCGCTATGCTTTGTCAATTTAGTTGGTGTTTTTGTGTAATAAGCATGTTTACGTGCCAAAAGCTAATTACTATTTGAGAGAATTTTTATGCAGAGGACTACACATACCCTTAGTGTGGGGTGGTTATTGATATCCATGTACAGGACTGATGAAAATAAGTACACATGAAAGGAACAAATCTACTATGGGTGTTATTCAAGTTGGAAAATTGAAAAAAAAAAAGATTTCTTCTGGAAATGAGGACCATAGGACCATAGGTGGAGGTAAATGAAGAAACAAGTATAACATGAGGTAAGAAGAGGCCATGAGAACTACCAAGGGAAGGTGTAGTGGCAAGGTACTCGGGTGCACATGGAGTGTCTTTGAAGAGAAGTCATGTAGCCAAAGGTAGGAAGGTGCGCTAGAAGGTTATAGCTTGGGTGTGAAGATGTACCGCAGTGGAAGAATGAAAATGGTCGATTAATGAGAGGATTGTTGGTAGGTGGAGGAGCAATAAATGCACTAAATTTTTGAAAATATATATAAGGATGGGATGCGAGTTCATTTTTACCATTGTAATTGAGAGAATTTGAAAAGAGCTAAGTGTGAATGAGCTCGAGAAAGTATGTTGAGGTGTGAAAGTGTGAAACCGAGACGTGAGAGAACAAATTTGTGTGTAGAGGAAGCTTTATTCCCATAGGTGAAGGGTTTGAGTGAAGCAAGATGCATTACAAAAGAGCTAGGGCACGTGATTTCCACTAGGGCATGGAGATTTGAACTAGGGTTTCAACTTTACTTGATTTAGAGATAAAAGGTGAGTATTTGAGTTGGAATTTTTAGATGGCACTAAAGAAAGCACCCGTAATAGGAGTAAAAGGGAAGAAGAAGGTCAAAGTGGAAGAAGAAATTGACTCCTGAGAGTAATTTCTTAGAAATATAGTATCCAGAGGGTGTGATTGTGGGACAAGAATGGGATTCCCACATCCGTCAATGTAAAATCAGTGATTACAACCATCGTACATTAGATAATAAGAAGGAGCTTATGATGTTGTTATCACAAAAATGAACGAAAAGCACACATTAGAAGATATGCCAATGTATATGATGATTGGTGAGAAGTTTTGAAGAAACTTGGAGTCTACCGGTTGTATGAGCTTCCATATTTTGGAAATATGAACCATTGTATCGATGGTTGATGAGTAGAGTCCATGAGGACTTATTTTACTTTGTCGGGACGAGGGTTAGAATCACAATTGCCTTGATTTCAACAAATGATGTAGGACTGAAAGGGCCTTAGGGGTAGATCTAGATGGTGATTTAACTGATAAGGCCACAATCTAGAGACAAGGAAGGAGTTGGGGTATACCAAAGGTCCACGTGGCATGGACATTGATAAATTAAAGAAGTACCAATAGTAGCAGGTAGTTGCACACATCTTGTAACAAAGTTGAAATGACCAAGAAAGGATGGTCATAAGTAAACACAATGTGGCTACACATTGCAAAGAAGATGTCTCAAGGAGTGATTTACAATATCTCATGGATCACATCAGTAAAAGACAATCATTGAATTGAAGAAGTGCACATAGTGAAAGAAATAATTTTGGGGATATTTTATTGTCTTTAGTGTTTATGGAGATTGGAGTGCCCGATGGGCAAAGGAGAAAATTTAGGAATACCCTATGGAGAAAAATTCACATGTGGAAAGATTGGGTAAGTACTTGTGTGATGGATCAATGAGTGGACCATTCAAGTAGAGGGTGGAGATGTGGTATGATAGACTCCACATAGTGTTTGAAGAAGAATGACACATACCCAAGGAGTTACCTTTGGTAGTAGGGAAGGCAGTGTAGTTTGTAGTCTACCAACATTTTTGCATGCGTGATTTACGATGAAGGATGGGGCTTGGAGCCCATGGTGCAAATTACCATATGCCTTCACAACAAGATATTTCTAGGCATCAGTTCACAGTTTTTAGATGTGTACCACCTAACCTTCAATGCAAACAAGGTAGATTGTGACTACCACACTCTGAGAAAGAAATATGTATATCTAGGGTGGAATGCCTACATTGAGAGGCTTATCTTAGATATTATAAGCATGAAGCCTATAATATTGGCATTTGGGGACACATTGGAGTAGTGCTTTGTGTACCTTTAACTCAAGCCCAAGTTGGAGAACAATAAGTATGTGGAGAATGAGTTTGTGCTCCAGGGCCACCAAAAGGTAAGCATATAATGGAAAATGTTCCAGCACCTAAGCCCACAAAGACAATACAAGTAGATGATGAAGAAGAGGAGCATGAAGATAGTGGTGGTTTGGAGCATAGAGGAAGGAGACAACCTCAAATAGGGAAGAAGTTGAGCGTGCGTGACTACTCCACCCCAGCCACAAGAAGGAGATGATGAGGACTTGGATGTAGTACAAGGAGAGTGCCGCTTCAAAAGGGTATTTAAGAGAACAAGGACCCAAGGTGCTACTCCACAATCAGTGTGTAGATCACCTCGACTCTCTCCACAGAAGGAGACAAATGAGAAGAGAAGAAGGAATTTGAAGCTGAATGAGGAGGTGGAAGAGTTTGAGGAAAGTCACCCAATTCCCCTACACCTCCAGAGAAGAATGTGGAAGACCAAAGGATGAAGAAATGAAGGATGGAGAAGAGGGAGAAAAGGAGGCAGATGAGACAATGATCGAGACTACTAAGGGTATGAAGAACAAGCTCCAAATCTTGAAGCCCAAGTTCCTAAGGGGCCAAGATGAAAAGAACAAGTGGAGAATATGTTCCACTAGTCATGGGGCTCACGAGGACACAGGTAAAATTTTCCATGCCCATTTTAAAAGAATAGTGACACAAAAGGAGTTGTATGGCTGGGAGTGATGGATGAAGATATGGAAACCATGTGCACAAGGAAGAAACTGTCATGGTGATGCACATGCACATGGATGAACAGACTTTGATGTATGTGAAGAGTCATGTGTATGAAGGAGGTTGAAGAAGACACCTCAGGCCAGACACATAATGGTAAAGCCTATTGTTATGTCAGATGAACAAGTGACAATGCTTTGGTAAAAGTCTCAATAGAGGTGGCATGATGAAATATGGATAAGGCTGTAATAATTAGGGTGCTAAGAGAAGAGCTCAAAACTAAGGATGTAGAAATAATGCCTAAAGCAAGAAAAAGACTTGGCACAAAAGAAGAATGTTGTTTTCATCAGCATGGCAGAGGAAGTTGGGGACAATATCATGAAAGAAAAGCCACACTTAGAGCCAAAGGTACCCAAAATGTTTCCTTCGGACAATGCATTATGTAAGTACCTTGGTGGACTTGGTGCTTGAAGATGAACCTCTATGCATGCTAGAACCAAAGGATCCAACACAAGAAGAAGAGTGAGAAAAGGCTTGGTGATGAGAAAGATTGCATCATATGAGGGGTTGCTTCAGAGCTTGCAGGAGGAACTAAAGAAAGCAGATCAAGCGTTGAATATTTTATACAGCCCCAGAAGTAGTTATAAGAACCAGGACCATTTTGGAAGACAATGAAGTCTGAAGGCCATGAAAGATGAGACCTTGGGCACGTAGAATGATTAGTACTTGTCAAGAAGAAGTGTGAGGCCCTTATAGCAGCTCAAGAACCACACAAGGAAAGGCTAGATGAGCTTGGGAAACTCATCGTGTAAAATATGGACTTATTAGAAGGAAGAATGACTGCCATGTCCAACATTGTGTTGGTCTTGTAGAATGAGAAAGGAGAGATTGCAAAAGATGAGTTAGAGTCAATTGTAGTGGATATCCTAGAAAAGGCAGAGGCCACACTCAATGATTGGATAGACTTTAGAGGTGGAAATAAAAGAAGAATATCTAGAATTGATTCTTCAAAGTTGAAGAGAAGATGTTACAGGGTAAAGACATTCTTTTATTCATCAAAATTCTTTCTATTCTTCTATTCATATTCTTTGATTCATTTTGGAGACAACCATTTTGGGGTGGACAATTAATTAATTAGTGTGGGGTAATGTTGATCAGTTAAAGTATGGAACTTAGAAAATAACATACAAAAGGTTCACGTGGAAGAGAAGAGACATTCAAAAGTGTGGAAGGATCGGAAAGGAATCACATGCTGAGGACAAAGATAGATTTGGGACTTAGCCATTTTCACGATGATGATATATTTTTGGAAGATGGTGTGCAAAGCACACAAACCGGTTAAAGACTTGCGTGACACACATTGGCTATTTTTGGAGGATCAACTATGAAGCACTTTGCATGGATACAGGATGAGAATAGATTTACTACTGACAGTTAACTAGAAGAATTCTATTATTAGTGCACTTGCATGTGTGGCTATTATTGTAATGACACGTGGCTAATAATAGCATGCGACCTATTTTGGGATTAGATAAGTGGTGAAGGGAAAGTCCCCACCCTTATAAATATGTAATGATTATGTGCGTAGTATAGGGTGGAGAAAGGATGTGAGAACTAAGTTATTGTGAGGTTATGTTTCCAAACGTGATGTGCACATAGACTATGATATTATCTATTGTAATAAGCTTCTATGTATTTATCAAGTTTAATGTAATGGAATGTGTTATGGCTGAATTAGAGTGTCAAATCCCTTTGAGTATAATTGGTTCGTGATGATTTTGATTTCATCATGGTTATCTCTTAAGTATATTATTCTCTAGACCTAGATATGAGTATGTACTGTAGAATGATTATTAGTCATAGATCTGAAGCTTTAAGTCTTCATCATGCTAACATCCTGCAATAACAACCCTAAAGAGGGGCTGGTACCTTTGAGCATTTCGGGTGAGCACTCGGTCTAGGTTGAGTGAGTGACATGCTAGCGCGCACAGGATTTTATTGGTGAATTCTAGGTTCAAAATTTCACTCCATAAAATTAATAAAATCATAAGTATGGATAATTGACTAATCAACCATACCCCTATTTTCTACAAGTTCCAAATTCACCTATAACCTAAACTAACTATGAACACATGCTAATCCTATACACAAGATGAACATCAATGCAGAGCATATATCTGAAGGCTTTCCTTCTCTTCTAATAAACAAGAAGAAATATTTGTAGGTTACTTGTTCCATGAACTATACTTATTGATGGCAAATCACAACACCCCTGAATGTCTGCAACTCAATGGGTTGAGACTCTCAGTGCGATTACATAACATGGAGCTTTTCCCAAGTGTGGGACCTTGTGAATCGGGAAAGCTCTCCGGATGAAGGCCAGTTCCTATTCCTCTGTTCAAATGCACACATAAAAATGTAGAGGGTTTACTCAAAAACGTAAATTAACTTGCCAAGGAGACATGGTAAGAAGATGCATAAAATAAACCTAAACTAACAAAGGTGATGCACCGAGGAATGAAGAACACCTGTCTTTCCAATAAACACAAACCATTAAAATGCAATGCAAGATCATGCACACATAACCAAATTTGCAGTGAAAGATTAGGAGGATGCAAATGAACATAGAGAGGGTTGAGAATCATCCACAGACATGCATTATTTGCTCCAAAGATTGATACAATACACTACAAAATGCCAAGAGGCAAAGTTGCATTACAGTTTTAGATGGGAGGTTTGAACTCCACAAATTCGCCTGCCAAAGAGAAGAAGGGAGGGGCAAAACAAGAATGTCCAACCTTTTTAAAGAAGCCCCTCACAATTTATAGGAAGAATGAGAGAGGGAAGATATATTAATTCCAAATCTACCCCAACCACCTCCAGGTTGTATTTAATTCATCTCATTATGGCGGTAGGTGAGAACCCTAGCAAACCCAAAAAATGGCGAACTGTATTTTGAATTTTTGAAGAAATTTTTCTCACCCAATTAAATATATCCAATCATATTTGGATAGAGGACCTTGTAAGATTTCTGAAAAGTCCAACCTTGCATGAATCGAGCTCCCTGTGAAAAGTTATGGCCATTTGAATATCTGGGTCAGGGTTTGCTTCTGTTGGGTTCGGGGTGTCAATGCTCAAAATGTTGCGCCTCCTGAAGGTGCACCTTGGCACACCCATCCTCACGTCAACATACTTTTAAGTGCGCCATAGGCACTAAAAATGTGGTGTCGGTGCCTTCTAATTTGCGCCAGGGGCGCAACTTTTTCCATGTCGGCGCTTTCTAATCTGGCACTGGGCGCAACTTTTTCCATGTCGGCACCTTCTAATCTGCGCTAAGGGCGCAAATTTTTCCATGTCGGAACCTTTTAATTTGCGCCAGTGGCGCAAATTTTTCCATGTTGGTGCCTTCTAATCTGCACCAAAGTGCGACTGGTGGCGTAAATAAATGTCGGGTTTTGAGTTTCTTTGATTTCCATATTCTTGTTTGTCTATATTTACCCAGGGTAGATATATACAACAATTTGGCAACTCAACGGGATCACCTGCCTGCTAGGTAGAAGATCAGTGGCCTTTTAGCAATCCATTGGGCATGGAGTCATAAGCAATAACTTAAAATCAACCTGATATCTGATCCCAAGCCTGATACCACAACTCCTTCTTCGAGAGCACACTTTGGCTGTAGAAATTCAACTTTGAGAGCAACAAAACCTGTGTCGAAGCACTTAGGGAAATTGAAACCTAACTACAACAAGACAATGTGCATACGCACTTAGAGGAATTGAAATCTAGGCTAATATTTACAAGGATAAACCTTTTCCTTTTAGTAGCAATGTTTAAGATAGATTCAAGTTAACTTGAGAATCAGGAGTTCTTCTCCATCCAATGTAGACAATTAGAAGGCATTAGTACTTTTACATCCCGTGACCATGTAGGGGCCACTCCAAATGGCATCAAACTTGGAATTCCTTCCTGGTTTTTCCCAATCTGCATCCCATTTCAGAACTAGGTCCCCTTCCTGGAAGATCCTTGCTCTTTCCTTCTTATCAAACCATCTTTTACTTGAGGCATGATCCTTCTCAATCGTCTCAAACTGCATGCTCTCTCGATTTCTTCCAATTCCATCAACTCTGCATACATGGCCTCCATTGGTTCGAACTCAGACAACTCCAACTACTTCATGAGCTCCAATGCTGGTAATTCTAATGATATAGGCAATACCGCCTCTTTCCCATAGACTAACTTATAGGGAGAATTACCTATAGACCTCTTTAGCGTTATCCTGTCAACCCATAACGCTGATTTTAGCTTGGTATGCCATGTCCGTTGGTTTTCATCCAAAGTCCTTCTGATGATTCTTAGCAAATTCTTGTTTGTGGACTTTGCCTGTCCATTACCCTGCGGGTAATAATTTGAAGAGGTGCTTAAATAGATTCCATTCTTGATAGCCCATTCTGGTAATCTTAGAACCTATGAATTCCAATGCATTGTTTGATATGATAGTGGCGGCACACCAAACCTGGTCACTATTCATTCATAAAAGTCTAGTATGTTAGACTCATTTGCTTCTTTGAGCGCTCTTTGCCCGGTCCACTTGGTGAAATAGTCCGTTGCCATGAGAATCCACTTGTGGCCTTGGCTTGAGTTTGGATTGATGACCCGATGAAGTCCAATCCCCATTGCATAAATGGTTGGTCAACCAAAATTGGGTGCAATGGAAGCACTACTAGTTTTTCTTTACTGTGAAGAGTGCACATTTCTTACACTTTCTTATCCATATATAGCGATCGCTAAACACGTGGGCCAATAATACCCGCCTTCATTATCTTGAGAGAGCTGTTATCCGTGGGGCAAAATTTCCTCCGGAATCTCCATCGTGAAAATCTCGTAACACCCTCTCAATTTGACCTGTCCCAATGCACCTCAATAGAACTCCATTGATGTCTTTCTTGAACAAAACACCATCAACAAGCACATATGGAATGACTTGTAATCTAAAGTATCTCCTCTTTGCTTTGCTCATTTACGGAGGGTATAGGCACATGCTCAGTAGGAAGTGTATCATATTCGGATTCCAATAAGGAGCGGGCACATCATCATTTTCCTGTTCTTGACCATCTTGTAGTACCAAGACAATATATTTTCATCACCTGCTTCAACTTGCTGACTTGAGGCTAGTTGTTCACATAATCCCTTTCCATGGACCAGCTTAGTGACCTTAATTTTGATGTCATATTCCATGACACGAGTGATCCATCTTGCACGTTTCTCATTCAGATCCTTGTTTAGAAGGAAGTCCTTGACTCCGCATGAGAGACCAATAATTGGATCTTGTTGTTTGAGACTAGGTGCTTGAATTTATTTAAGCTCCTGATCACTGCAAGGACATGCTTTTCAATGAAAGAGTACCTAGTTTCGTATTCCTCCAAGCCTTGACTGAAGAAAGTAACTGGTTGTTCTAATCCCTCTTTGTTTTGCTATACCAGGATTGCAGAAATTGTGTCTCCACCACCGAAGGCATATAACATGAAGTCCTTGGAGAAGTCTGGATTGACAAGATTCGGAGCTTGAGATATAGCCTCTTTTATTGCCTCAAAACTTGCCTTTCCTTCAGATGTCCACTTAAATGCCATGCTCTTCTTTAACATCAACGTTATTGGCTTTATGAGAGCTGCAAAGTTTGGAACAAACCTGCGGAAAAAATTGATCCTTCCTAAGAAGCTTTGAAGAGCCTTCTTGTGACTTGGTAATGGCAATGCTCGAATTGCTTCAACTCTTTCTGGGTCAATCATCAACCCCTCCTTTAAAACAATATGGCCTAGAAGTTTTCCTTCGTGAGCCAAGAATATGCATTTTTTGGGATTCAATGATACCCCAAATCTTCTACACCTCTGAAATACCTGCCTCAAATGAAAGAGGTGATCCGCTGCATTTTTGGAGAATACAGTGATGTCGTTAAGATATATCAGGACTATTTTATTGATCAATCCCTTGAATGCCATATCCATTTCCCTTTGGAAAGTGGCTCCAGAATTTGATAGCCCAAATGGCATCTTCTTGTAGGCATAGGTGCCCCATTTGGTGGTGAAAGCCATCTTGAACTGGTCATCTTCTTTCACCATTATTTGATTATACCCTGAGTAGCCATCTAGGAGAGAGAATCTCTCCGAACCAGATACCACTTGTAATATTTGTTCCATTGAAGGAAGTGGGTAATGGTCTTTGAGAGATGCCCTGTTGAGGTCTCGGAAGTCCACACACAACCTGATTTCTCCGCTCTTCTTCCTAATCGAACCAATTTTGCAACCTAGCTTGAGTGCTTGATCGGGAATATAATGCTTGCCTCTATTAGCTTGTTTAGCTCTTTCTTCATTAGAGGCTCAATGTGAGGGTTGACTGGTCTCTACTTCTACCTGATGGGCTTAGCATCTGGATCCAATTCTATGGTATGTTGTGCTAACTTTGGATTGAATCCTCTCAAGTATTCATAGCTCCAAGTGAAGACATCTGGAAATTCTTGGCAAAGCTGTATGAAATCTGATTTCTCTGCCTCAAAGTGGACACTTTACCAATTTGAAATGTTTTGCCTTCCCCAACCGAGAATTGGCTCTGAATCTTCTCTCTTGACCTGTATGTTAGCCTTTTCCTTATGGAAGTAGTCGTTAGGGTTGAAGATAGACTCCAATGTCACTAAACCCTTGGGAAGCTTGTTTGTCCGCAACTTCACTACTTGATCCCCATCTTGTTGCTCTAGTCTGTCCGATTCCTAGCTAAGAATTTATCCTCTTCTTGTAAAAAATTGACGATCGTTGATCGTTCAAACACCTCCGCCACTTGTGTTATTATCGGAACTTTTGGCCTCACAATCACATGGATATGTGGTTGTGTTTTTTCCTTATGATGTTGTCAACCACATCAAACGTTGCTCCAACTGCTGCGAGCCTATCCGTGGCTTCATTTTTCTTCCTGGTATGGACATGATGTTGAAAGCTTTGAAATCCTCAATGAGGTCCAATAATCCTCAATGGGTATGGACACGATGTTGCAAGCCTATAAAAATTTTGATTGACTGTAGCTTCTCTTTTGCACGCGATGGTTTTAAAACTTGCTCCCCCTCAATCCTTTGAACAATATCAACATTTGCTTCTTTTCACTGATATACCAAGCTTACTGTCATAGACCCTTAAAAGAAAATAGTGAACCTTGACTTCAAACTATTGTTCCTCACATAAATACATATAGTTTTCTATTTCATGCCTTACTTTGATGATGCGAATCGTATATTACCTTCATACATCGTAGAGTTGAAACTACACCTACATGGACCTAAAAAACCTTGAAGAAGCTCTTTCTAATTCAAGTGTCAAACCTTGTCGACATAGACATTTGGGCTATTTTCTAACCAATATCTACAAAATAAATCAAACAGAGGAGAAAAACTTCTATATGAGGCAAGGGCACTGGGAACCAACTACAACCTTCCATGCCAGTTATATTTCCTTCCATCCTTAAAACCTTATGATGAATTTACAGCGGGGTTGGATTTTAAAAATATCTTTCTTCCAAAGCATTTCTCCCATGCATTAACATGGAAATAATTCTTGCCAACATGTGAACACTATTAAGAATTCCGAGCGGGGTTCTACATTACTCTATTTCACATGAAGATGAGGAATCTAAACAGAGATAAATGAGTATCCTGTTGAATATAGCTTATAATCTGTTGAAGATAGCTTATATTGGTCTAAGGAAGAAAATGGTATTTTCTCGGTCAAAAGTGCCTACCACTCTTTCTTTCATGAGGAGGAGATAGGTGATAATTTTAATTGGGGAAGCATATGGATCAAAGAATTAATCCCCAAGATTAATATGTTTTGGTGGTTGGTTATCCATGATAAGATTCTAACTGTTGGCAATCTGAACAAGAGAAATTTCCACATGGTTAATAGATGTGTTTTGTGTGAATCTGATTGTGAAGATGCCTCACACCTGTTCCTTAACTATCCCTTCCTTGTTTCGGTTAGGGAAACCATCCTTAACATCTTTGATGTCAACTGGGTCTTCTCGGACTCCATAAAATTCTTTGTGGATCCAATGGACTAGTCCTTTTAAGAGCCAAGGTTTGAAGTTCTTATGGATTTTCTCTATAATACATTTGGCTTGGGAAATATGGAAGGAAATAAATAGAAGAATCTTTAAAGGAAAAAAAGAATCCCATGTTAAAATTGGAGCCCGTTGTGTGAGATCCATCCTTGCTAACTTTTCTATCTTGAACTCCCAAAAGAAGTCTTTCTCTCAGCAGGAATCTTGTTTCTCCTTGAAGTGGGGTCTGGGACCTTCTACCCTTAGGCCCCTGGGTCTAAACCCTAGACTAAATGGATGGGTCAAACCTAGCAAGGACTGTTTAAAATTAAACTTTGATGGCACCTCCAAAGGTAATCCTAGGCGTGCTGGCTGTGGTGGGGTATTTCATGATTCTGAAGGAAGTTTTATTCTTGGATACTTCTACAATTTGGGCACTCAAACTAATAATGTTGCTGAAGCTGCTAGGGTATTTTGGGGTCTATCTATAGCTCTTCAACACAAATTTTTTAATCTAGAAGTGGAAGGTGACTCCCTGAACATAATTAACAACATAAATAAGAAAGGTCCCATCTCTATTGCCAATTTTAACTCTATTAAGAGTATTAAGAAAATGGCCCATTCTTTTAATTTTATCTCCTTCAAACATGTGTATAGGGAAGAAAATGCCGTGGCAGATTTCTTTGCTAATATGGGGGTTAATGGGCATGATTTGACACTTTTGAGGAGGTGGAAATTCTTGATCCCAAGGTGCGGGAACACTTATTAAAAGACACTAATGCTCATGTATAAGGTCTCTTCATGGGGTGTCTATCCTGTCATGATTTTTGTTGTATGATGAATTTGCATTTATTTCTTAATTATGAGAAGATCGGGTTTGTGATTTGCACATATTTTTGGAGAACTCTATTTGGCAATCGCTACTGTAGAATCATTTTGTGGTGTGCAAGTAAGCTCTTGACTCTCTGGTTTCTGAGTCGTTTTGTGAAGAGGCCTTTGTTGTTTAGTGGTATGGGTGGGGATCTCGTCAGGACTGAACCTGCTGACCTCATTGGGGTCACTCCCGATGCTATGTCCCTGTTTGATAGCAAGGGTTTTACCCCTTTTCTGAAAATATTTGAAGGGCACTACGAGAATCTCAACAAAGACTTTGCTAGCGCATGGAAAGTGACCAAAAAGGTGCTATTGTTGAGATGAAAGGGATCAGTCTGGAGATCACTATGGATTTAGTGGCTAAATTTATGGGTATTTCGGTGGTGGGGAGGGAGGTCTACAAACCGAAGAAGGAAGCCTCTGAAGAACTGAATCTATTTCTTAAAGGTAATGAGAATCTCACCTCCCATTTTTTTGGCTACCTTAGAATGTATTTACCTAAACCATTTGACGAGGTGGCTCTCACCTTAATTCAATTCTTAACCCTAGAAGGCCACCACAAATGTATCTATGCTTACCACCTCCCAATGCTAAACCATTTTAGACGAGGCGGGCTTTTAGTTTTCCCTATTTCTTGTATCGTTCTCTGTGTGCCTCTGTTTCACAATTTAAATCATGTAGGATCTCTGTCCCTCTCCACTAGGGATTTATCCTTGCCCTTGTCAAAAGGGCGGCCCTGGACATTGACAAAATTGGTGCTCTCAAGCTAGCTTTGGAAGCTTATGTGGACGGTTCAAGGTCTGATTCAGAGGAGGAGGATTCGAGCGATGATGAAGATTCTTTGGATGGCAACATGGAAGAGGATGAGGTGGAGGTGGTCGCAGCCCAAAACCTTTAGGATCTGAAATCTAAGCAAACCCCGAGCACTGAGCCGAACACTAAGGGTGAGTCTAGCAAACAGGTGCCCCTGAATCCTATAAATGCTCAATTGGAACAACACTATGAGGCTATGGGTCATGTCGGCTCAATCAAAGGGGAAAATCACTTGGCCAGGATGGTGGCTGATATCAATGAGCTCAAGGGGGACATGCGGCTCACTAAGAGCTCGGTCTAGTTTCTTTTTAATGATTGGCACAAGATGAAGGAGAAGGTACAGGAAGTTGTTAGCAATGGGCATGGTGGTGAGATAAAGATCTTAAAGGAAAACTTGGGGCCATAACCAAGGATATGGATCAAGTTAAAGCTATCCTCCATAGCTATATGGAATGGAGCATCGTGATATGTTAAGTCGACCCTGCTACACCTTCAAACTCTAGGGCAGCTTGCCAATTCTTATTGTGCTATGGATAGTCAAGGAAGGAAATGGAAGGTGACCCCGGATGGTTTAGACCTAGGATCTTTGGCTGTTAATATTGATGCTCTTGTAAAAGAATGGGCTAAGGTGCTAGAGGGGCTTGAAAAAGCCTACAAATGACTTTGGTGTGGGGTGTTCTATTTTTTCACTATCTCTGTCTATGGCTGTTAGTTCCTTCGATGTTGTTAGTTTCACTATGGTTTTTTGTTGTTGTTAGTATCACTATATGGGCTCTTAAGTTCCCTTATTACTATGAAATTTTATACTATGTTTTTGATGTTATTATAATTGGCTTAATTTTCTCTCATGGAGCTTTCTTGATGTATAGGGTAGGGTCCCCTTAACCCTCTTTTACCACTAATAAAATAATAGATAAATGACTAATCCCTCTCTGTGGAATTAGAGATTAGTATCGAGAATCATATAAACACAGTTTGAGCTTGAGCAACTTCAATTGAAATTTTACAAGTAAATGTTATTTGAATCTATTGTGAGAGACTTCTTTTTCTTAGCTACATATTTGAGTGAGTGGTTCCTATTTATGGACTTGTTCTTGGATGGATGGCTCGCTCTACTCATTGGAAGGCAAGACCTCATTCTTTGGTTGTTTTTGGCATGGCCTTCTTTTAGCATGCAAATCAGTTTTTAATTTCCCCAGATCACTTCTACTACCTGACACCTTAATGTTTTTCTTCAACCAACATAATGAATCCTCCTCAATTATTTTCCTTGTCAAGAGAAAAATTGTTTTTGGTGGTTCAAGATAAAGATTTTTCGTGCACCCAAACCCCAATTTTAAGATCCCATTGATGCAAAGTCAAATAAATATCAGTCTTGAATATAATTTTACTTTGTATTTTAACTGTTTTAGAGTTGTTCCTATCTACTAAAATAAACCCCATCCCACAAAAAAACACTACATTTTCCTTGTAGCTCTGTAGATTTGTATATTGTGTTTGGTTTGTAGACCGTTGTTTTCTTTATTTGAGGTCTACCATAATGCTCTGTACTAAATATAATAGCATGTTAATGACCATCTTTCACAAATTGTATCATGAAATAGGGAAATGCACCTTCTCTAAGACACATGGGAAAACCATTATTGTAAAAAAACACAGTCCTTCTAGTTTTGCCAAACCAAAATTCATACGGAAATTCTGTATACGTAACATGATGGTTCAAACTTGACCATAACATATAGAGGTAATGTTGGCATCCTTATACATAGATAGACCCTAGCTATTCTATTACATATCCCCTAGCTATATAGACATAGATGGATAGATCCCGCCCTACCAATAAGCAATATGCATTTTCTTTCATAGTCTTCTTAGAAACCACACAAGACATAACCCCTTGATACATTACAGAAATTATCATATCTTCTCCTCCAAATCTTTTTTGGTTCAAAATTTCTTCAAGCTCCCTCTCTTATAAATTTCCATTAGATGCTTCCCAATAAGTATTGCTTGACGATTTATATGATTTAATGCAATTACTATACTGATGCTAAACTAAATCCTGGAATGGAATGGACTGAATGGACTTTCTTCTCATAGCCCTAATTTTGATGAAGATATATTGATTAGGGTGAATCTTGTTAGATGAATCCGTTAAGAAATTGTGCCTGGAAAATTTGGGGTAAAAGCTCACCTTGCATTTCCTACGTAATGTATTCTCCGTGGTTTCCTTTCCCTAGAGGAGTGCAAATATGAGGTGATGGGTGATGGTCCAAAGTTTTTGGAAGTATTCCATGCACCTTTGTCTTTGCCTTCCTAACTTAGGCACCCTTAAATCAAAACTCAACAATCTAGGTGATCAAAGAGGATTTGTAATCGGCTAATTTTATGCAATTAGTTAGGTTTCCTTTCACCTAGAGGAGTGCAAATATGAGGTGATGGGTGATGGTCCAAAGTTGTTGGAAGTATTCCATGCACCTTTTTCTTTGCCTTCCTAACTTGGGCGCCCTTAAATCAAAACTTAACAATCTAGGTGATCCAAGAGGATTTAATCGCTAATTTTATGCAATTAGTTACTAATTGAAGTGACAATGAATATAATCATAGTTTGTTTCCCAAGAACATAACACCTAAATGAACATATTTTCCATTAGACAAGGAAAATATCAAGTGAGCATGATCTGTATTTACCAAAGCATATGCACATGGGCCTATAATTGCTAGCTTTAATACATTGGTTCAGACAATTACACCAGGGCTACATGCATGCGAGAAACTAGCATTCATTCTCCAGGATGGAATACCAAAAGTAATAGCCCTACTGGAAAGCATTAACCCAACATGACAGCCAAAGATGATGGAATTAGATGATGTTAGTTTTCTCCCCAGTTGATGGTGACGAGAAGGGTAAGTGAGGAAGAAATGGTAACACTCTTCTCTAAAATGCGTACATCTAAAGTATTTATATATTTTAGCAAGCATTTAGTTGGGGCACAGGTATGGAGAACCCAAGCTAAGAACCATTTTAACTATCATACAAAGGAAATAAACCATTTTTATTTCATGTTTATATAAATATATATTATACCCAACTTCTAGTCCGAGACTTATACTAATACAAGCAAACTATTTAAAATCAATTGGATAGAAGTGAAATTTAGAAGTAATATAAGGATAGGAGAAAGGAATTTTGCACAACATAATTTGTGAAACACTTGAATAGAAGTCCATCTGAATGGAGAGTTGTGGATGATAGATGACAAGATTGAATTGTTATGGGTAGATGTTGAAATGGTTACAGATCGAGAGACAATGAGTTATGGACTTTTTTGATGTTTTTCTTTTGTGGTTTTGGCTGCTCATTTGTTGCTAGTCATAAACACCAGTTCTTGAATATCAATTAACAGAATGTGGCCTCCCCTGGACCATTTTGAGTTGTATGGGAAAAAGGGTTTCATTCATCGGAAGGCTGTTTTATTTTGTTGATCCATAGGGATCAAAAATGACTCTACTTCATCAAATCAGTTAGCACGAAGAAGGAAAAATAATACATAGAGGTTCTATCTTTTTAGTAACAGGACCACCGCTCTATGTAGAGCAGCGGTTATAGAACCACCGCCCAACCAGGGTGGTGGTCCTGGGACCACCGGTCTACTTTGGGTGGCGGTCCTGGCTCTTTCGGACTAGAAAAAAAAAATGAAACAAACAACCCAGAATTTGGAAGGTTGTCCATGTCTCTTCTCCTCCATGACCTTTCCCATTCTCTAGTGCATGGGAGGACATGAGAAAGGCTATAAATACATGTTTGTAGAAGAGAATAGGATCATCAAAGCATGAAAGTAAGTGAGCAAGAAGTTCTTAGTGTTGGAATTGTGTTTTTTTGAAGAAAGGAGTGTTGAGACAAAGAAAACGAGTATTTGGGAGGAAGTGTGAGATATTATCTACTTCTCTTTCATACTTATTGTAAATTCTATACTTGTTATTTTGAATTGGCCAATAAAAGTGGGAAGAAAGAGCAATTTCCCTTCCGGTTGGTTTTCCTCCTCCTGGAGGTTTCAGGATAAATTTTGTTGGTGTTTATGAGCTTACATTCTTTCCTTTCCTACAATTGTGGATTCTAAGCATAAACATAATTCATTCACTAGGTATCTCTGCCATTTTCTAAAAGAAAGTAGAACAACAATGTTTATTTTGCGATTCTGTGGATAGTTTCAAAGTTGAAGAGTTTGCAAATCATTTTTGGTATCAGAGCTAACAAGTATCAAGGACTGTGGTATTCGTTCTTGGATTTGTATGACAGTGACGAGATCTAAAGGCAAAGAGGATTTACCTTGCGATCCAGAAATTTCTACAAAGAAGTGGAAACAGAGAATTTGGGGACAAATGGAGGAAGAGAACTTGGTCCGTAGAATTGAGATGCTAGAGACCATGATGGATAGGATGTTTAGAAGGAAAGAAAAGCTTTTTGATTTGCGAGAAGACAACTGTCACAAGCAAGACTCCATGAACTTAGTGGTTTGGGGCTTAGCTGAAAATTTTGGCATTGGAAGGAGCCACCATTATGAAAGTTATGGGGAAGAGCATGAAGAATAGAATTCAAATGCAAGAGAAAAGGTAAAATCTGATCATACTCCTTCTAAAGTTGAGACAAAAGTTGATATTAAAATATATTTGAAGGACAAGTAGATGCAAAGTTGCTTGATAAATGATTAAAATAGTTAGAAGTATACTTTAGTGTCCATAATATCATTGAGGCACAAAGGATCACCTTTGCATGTCTCAAAATGGAGGGACACGCTCTGGTTTGGTGGGAAACCCATCTAACCACTTGTGAAAAGAAGAAGCACCCTATTGTGAAATCTTGGAAATAATTTAAAGAATTACTTAGAGCTAACTTCTATCCTATTGGCCAAAAGATTGATCAAATGATTAAATCGCAGTATTTTAGACAAGGAATTGGTCAAAGTGTGCAGAACTATACTACAAAGTTTAGGAGGCAGGCCATATTGCTAAACATGGACTTGGAGGATGAGGATATTTTGAATAAGTACTTGGGAGGGCCTCACACTCACCTTTGAAGAAAAGTCATCTCCACCAAGCCCAAATATCTCAACGAGGCATGAGTGCAAGAATACTACATAGATGATGAAAAGAAGCAAGGGGAAGTAGAGCAAAAGGAAAAGAAATCGAAAAATCAGCAGAAAAAATAGTATGGGCAAACAAGTAACAAGGGTAAGTGGAAAGGGAAAGGTAAACAAGTTGCCACTACTTTGAATACTTGTAAAGATCCCAATAATTTTTGTAAGAATTGTGATATCAATGGTCATACTGACGCTACATGTTAGAAGTTGCATCCGGAGTTACATCCAAAGAACCGAACCAAGGACTCAAAGAAGTCCATGACAAGCTGTAAAAATAGAAGGGGAGGTGGAAATCAAAGATGACTTTGATGTAGACGAAAGGCTTGGATGCATGGCCACCAACATGGACAACTAGGAAGAGGAGATGAGTAGACTATTCCAGATCAAAATCTAGATCAAGAGAACTAAGGTAAATGCTTTGGTTGATACCGGTTCTCAATCTAACTTGATTTCTAAAGCAATTGTAAAGAAGCTTGGTCTTGAGACTTACGAGCATCCACACCCTTATCCTTTGGGTTGGGTGAAGAAGGGTGTTGAAATTCAGGTAACAAGAAGATGTAAGGTCAATTTTGGGATAAATTCCTAGTATATTGATGTTTTGGAAGCTGACGTTATTCCACTTGATGCTTTTGATGTTGTATTCGGGAGTCCTTACTTGTATATCAGGGATGCTATATTTATGAGAAGGGAAAACCGGTATAGATGGGTCAAGGATGGGATCAACTACAACATCTGGGCACACCAGCGTAAGACACATGTTACTATGGTGAGTGCTAACCAAGAAAAATGAATTATTCAGGAAAATCATAATTAGTTTTTGTTTACTTTTGTTAAAGGATAAAAAATATGGGGTAGAATTTTTAGATATTTCTAACCAGGGAAAGCATGATTTGGATAGTATTATTCAATCTTTTTAGGAAGTATTTTAGGCTTCTAGTGGGTTACCACCAAAACAGAAGTAGAGCATGAGATTCAACTATTGCAAGAGTCCCCTCTACCAAACATCGGTTTGTATAGGCAATTCTTTCTTGAGAGTACTGAAGTAAAGAAACAACTCCAAGAACTACTATACCAAGGGTGATACATTCGAACAGCTCCCCATGTGGTTCGCCTATTGTCATGGTGCCAAAGAAGGATGGTTCTTAGAGAATATGCATCGACTACTACGTTTTGAACAAGATCACCATAAAGAATAGATATCCACTTCCCCACATAGATGATCTCTTGGAACAACTTTAACATGCCAAATTCTTCATGAAGTTGGATCTCAAGTCCGGTTATCACCAAGTCAGAATGAAGGAGGAGGATATATGGAAGACTTCCTTTAAAACAAAACAAGGTTTGTATGAATGGTTAGTACTTCCTTTTGGGTTATGCAATGCACCCACTACATTTATGAGATTGATGAATGATGTATTGCGAGATTTCATAGATTCATGTGTCATTGTATATCTAGACGATATCTTGATTTTTAGTGCCACATGGGAAGAACATCTAACTCATTTACAACAAGTCTTGCAAGTTCTCAGGGAGAAACAACTGCTTTGTAATATGAAGAAATGTGAATTTTCTAAACAGTCACTTGTCTATCTTGGGCACGTGGTTGGAGGAGGAGATCTATGAGTGGATCCAAATAAGGTGGAAGCCATCACTAATTGGCCAACACCAACAGGAGCCACAGAGACTAGGAGTTTTGTGGGAGTAGTACAGTACATGTAGAAGTTCATTCCGGGATTCTCCGTGATTGCAACACCTCTACACACAATGGCCGCAAAGAGTAAGGGTTTTGACTTAGGTAAGGAACAAGACAAATCCTTTGAGTTATTGAAATACAAGATTAGTCATGATCCATTACTTTCTCTTCCTATTTTGCAGTAGTCTTTTGAAGTAGAGACAGATGCCAATGATTACACCATGGGCACAGTGTTGCTTCAAGGAGGTAAACCCATATGTTATCATTCTGAAACTTTCACTTTAGAAGTTAAAGGATATTCAAAGTATATGATAAGGAAATGTATGCACTAGTTCAAGAAATTAAAAAAGGAAGCATTATTTGTTGGGTAAATAAACTATTGTGCACATTGACCACAAACCTCTCCAGTATTTGCAAGCACAGTCTAAATTACAGTAGGCAAGGCACTATAAATGGATGGGGTTCCTTCAGCAGTTCCATTTGGTGATCAAATACAAGAAGGGTAGTACAAAATTGGTGGCAGACATGTTGTCTAGGCCACCCACACAGGAGAAGTTTTCCTGTTTGGCCACTATCTCTCAGATCGAGCCCTTCACGAAGGAAGCTTACGGAGAGGCATATGCCCAGGACAAAGACTTTGGGGTGACATTTCAGCAGTTGCAGTCCCAAGGGACTGAAAGGATAGGGATTGAATATTTTTATCTCAAGGATAGGCTGCTCTACCGATGGGGGAAGCTTTATGTGCCAAAAGAAGAAAGAATTCTATTGATGAGGGAAGAACATACCTCAAAAGTAGCAAGATATTTCGGTGTTGGTAAGACCCTAGCCCACTTGCAAAGGTACGTGTATTGGCCCAATATGCAAGAAGTATCAAAATTTATTTGTGGATGTAAACTTTGTTGTACCAACATGCCTAAGACTAGGAAGGAGGGTTTGTATATGCCTTTACCAGACTCTGCTCATACGTGGGAGGATATTTCTAATAGTCTCGCCCCATTTTTCCTTTGAAAATCCATTTGATTTACGGCCTCTGTCACATTTTATCCCCCTATGTTGTGCCCGAAAGGTCTTTGCCTTTCCTTTTGCCATAATTAATATTTCCTTGGGCCGATGATCACGTATGGGTCCATATTTGTCTCCTCATTTCTCTGTTCCTTTGAAGGGGTCTGTAATTTGGGTCTCCCATTCTCTGTTCATCTAAAAACTCGGGCTTTCCTGTTCTTTCCATTTTCCACAGTTGAGATTTTGTCCTTGTCATTTTTTCCCTAAATACTTGAAGGAAAATAAATGGATGTAGCTCTGAGGAACATATTTGAGCCTTGTAACATTTTGAATTCTCTGTCCTTAGAGAAAATTTCATCTCGGGCTCGAATGATCATTTTTTCTGCATTTTACGGTTTGATGGGCATTTCTCCTAGTCAAATTTGCATCCTTGCATCAATAGGAAACATGGCCTCTTTTGGTTGGATGTAGCTCGGTAGGGTACTTCAAAATTTTATGAATTGCCTCAACTTAAAGATTTGTCCACGTGGAGGAACGATGCTCATTTGAAGATCTAATTTTTGTTTGGCCTTGGAGTAGCCGGGAGGACACGTGGAGGTTTCGCTACTTTTCCCGAACTTAGACAAATTTTTATGCAGCTAATATAGTTTGGCGGACAAGGACATGTGGCGAGCCCGCGCTCATTCAGGGTCTCAAACTTGGGCACCATTTTGAAATTGCGCCATGGAGACACTTGGAGGTTTCCGTTGGGTCTTCCCATACTTAGTCTTTTTTTCAAAAGGTTTTGGGAGGTCTAGGACACGTGGAGGAACTGCATGCATGTTTGGGACTGGCCCTTGAGTTTCATTTTAAAGAAGTGCCAAGAGGAAACTTGGAGGCCTCCGCTCACTTTGCATTTTGCTTGGACTTTTCAATGGCCAAAGGAGATTGCCTCGGACTCTGACACATGGTGCCTTCCAGCTGAGCTTCAAGCCTTTAAACAAATTTTTTTCGAGGCCAGGACATGTGGTGAGCCCACGCTCTTTCAAGGTCTCAAATTTTTGGGACCATCTCAAGTGTGCCATTGTGATGCGTGGTAGTTTGAAAAGTCAAAAGGGGCGGGAAGCGGACCATCGGGGCAACTTAGAATTTTTGCCCCTTATTCTCAAAAGGGTTAAGATATCAAAAATGGCCCATGCAAGCCCGACAAAGGATCAGTCAAAGTTTGTTTCAAAGTCAATGATGGAGGTGTGGACTCTCGGGAAATTTGGAAAATTTTCCTTTTAGGAAAAAGGAGCTAAAAGCATAAAAGGAAGTGTGGTTCGCATTGGGACCCACATCAGAAGCATTTCTCAAGGGCGGAGCTGTGGGGAAAACTTGGAAAATTTTCCCTTTTCCAAAAAAGAGGTCAAATAGCAAAATTTGGCCGCAGTTCCTTTGGGACCCACCTTGGGGCACATGTCAGGCTTATTTCTCAAGGGCGGAGGTGCGGAGCAAAATGGAAAATTTTTTTCCATTTTTCAAAAAGTTGTAAAAGAAAAAAGGAAACCCTCGGGCCCATTTTAAATTGAATCTTCCACGTGGACGACCCAAATTCAAAGTGAAGATCAATGAAGTGTGTGTGTCGAATCTGATTTTCCCCCCATTTTTTGAAAAGCTCCTGGAAGTGTGAGTCTTCATGATTTCTTGGTATTTCCTACATGCCAAACAAAGAGGGGAGTTAATTTTGATATCTAAGTTTGGTGGGGAGATCTAGAGATGTCTTTCACCATTAAAATGATCTGGCTATTGGGCTTGATTTGATTTTCTATTTTTATTCTCCCGAGCATGCAAAGAACCTAGATTTGATAGATTAGGGGTGGAAGTGGTTGGTGAGTTGAAGAAAGTGATCTACTAGAAGGAGGAGTTGAATGCGGGAGATATTTGAAGAGATCTGCCCCCTTGAGCACCTGATAACTTTTTACAGATCTGATTTTGGGAATCACGATCGAGATCATGGCGAACATTGGTGCACTCAATGTTTAGGTTTTTTGGGGAAAAATATGTGGAAAATGTTATAAATTGCATGAGTTTATCGTGTAAATGGTTGGAGTGTTAGGGGTCGGGACTGATTTTTCTAATCAAAAAAAGTTTGATAGAGCCCATCTTTTTGAGAAGCTATTTGAGAAGCATGTATATCTCTTTTGTATTGAATTTGATCATGTCAAGGTGGTTGTGAGTGTACAACCATTGAAAGCTATGAGATTGTTCTAGAAACTTTCCCTTGTTGATAAATTTAATCAAACTTGAGTTATTTTGTGTTGATCTTATGCAAAATGTGTTTGTTTTATTTTTGAATGTCTAAATAGTTTTTCTTGTTCTGTTGCAATCTTGTATCAAAATATGTCTCAATCACACAGGTCTCAATCCTTGTGATAGTTTAGTGGCATCTGCAATTTCATTTCTCGGAAGAGCTTTCATCTGGGAGTGAAATAAATGATTTAAAATCACTTTTCTTTCATCATTTATGATGAAGATTATCTGTAAGCCTCTGGGTGTACCTCAGGCATGATTGGGCTTAGATCTTGATGTTTTGTTGGGTTTTCCAACTCGAGCCTTTGTGTTAGAATCTCATAGATTGTATGAAAAAGTGCTAATCTGGGCCTCCATTGAAGCACATATTCTGGTTAAAGAAACATTTTAGTTGCTCTGTGGCATTCTGTTGGTTTAGTTTTCCATTTTGTAAAATCTCAAGGATCTAGTGAATCAAGTTCATCCTGCCTCACCTCCCACAAAATCTATTTAAAAACATCCAATCTTACCCGTACTACCCTTGTTTGTCTGTGTGTATACAAATGCATAGTTTTTATTACCAAAGCATGTAGAAACAATCAGGTTTCCAAATGTCTTTAGTAACCTTTGCCTTGTTTTGAAAATATCTCCATAATCTAGAAGTGACAACTTGTGAGAGTCAAATTTGGTGTGTTGATCATATTTTCCCAAGGTCTTCTCTATAAAATTTGTGCAAAAGAAGGATTTACCAACATTCTTCAATAATAGAGGTTACAAAATAGGTTCTCTTACCTTGGTTGAAAGGCACAACCTAAAATAGTTAGGATCAGATCACATCCTTTTAAGGTGCTACCCACTCCTTTCAAATCCGAAGTGCTAAAAAGTTAGATAGAATGCTTTCCCCCTAGCTACAAAATGACATACATAATCATCTATCTGCCTCTGAGTGTCCTGTTAAATCCATGATGTTGCTCTGGCCTTTGAAGGAGATTAATTTGGGTACCAACACACTTACAGTGCATTTTTTGCAGGGGACATAGTGATTATTCAGTTCATATTCTATTTATCAGTAAACACTTCTTGTATGCTCAAAGTGCTAATACATCTTTTCAGGCATCATCTTGTGTTTAGGCCTGTAAGAAGTTTCAAAGTTACAAATGCTATGTGCAATATTTCCATTTTCTACAGTTATTGCACTAAGTTTCATTGATAAATCTGGGTAAAGAAAAGTCAGATCTTTCCATTTCAGTTTCTAGTATTGACAGACATTTGACAGATCATATTTTAGTGCATTTGCACAACTAAGGTGGAAATCCTTAGTGGTGACTCCTGTTGATCTATTTCTTGATGAATACCAGTGTCTTAACCTTTGTCAAGTGAGTTTTGTTACTAAACTTTGCAAAGATGGAAGGAAGAAGATCTTTCTTTGCTAGAGATCCTGCTAGGACACTATTTCCAGAGCTAGGAAAAACAAAGTCAGAAGGAAGAAAATCCTGGAGAGTTGTTGGAGATCAGCAAACAAGAAAAGGGATCTCCATTGATGAAAGTGATCGGCCTATCATTGAAGACTGCTATTCAAGTGATTTTGAATCAGGTAGTCTTTTTGTGGAATTAAATTCTCCATCTAGAGAGGGGCCTTCATTTGATTTTGAAAATTTTTCTTCTCATTCTATCCTATCTTTTCAAAAGTTGATAGGGATTTCAAGAAACAAGGCCTTTAGGGGATATCCATTTTGAAAGTTATACTCTTGTGTTTCAAAGACCCTCTATCCCTTATCAATTTGTCTCCCCTCAGGGTCACCTCCTCAAAACAACATGGCCCCCCCACTCAGACCTCCATTTGTTGTAAATACCTTTGGACCTATAAATTTTGTAGGGATGGCTGGTTATCCAAATGCAGTTCCTCAAGATGTAAGGAAATAGACTACCAAAGTTCCAAGGAAACAACGCTATAACTGGTGATCAACATTTAAAGCTTTTTATCAATATGATGGAAGACTTTGAGATTGAACATGAAGATGTATATATCAAGTTATTTATCCATACTTTGGAAGAGGATGCAAGGGATTGGTATAAAGCTTTTGAGATAATTCCATTGATTCTTGGATAGAGATGAACAATGCATTTAGATTGCAGTATGGTGATAGAACTGACCCTAGGTTTCTTCTATCAGAATTTGAAAATATCAAGAAGAATCCTAATGAGTTAGTACATGATTTCAACACAAGGTTTAATAAGACCTTGAGGAGATTTCTGTTAGGATAAGGCCATGTGATGAATCATGTTTGATCAAATATTCAGATGCATTTGATAAAAAGGATGCTTACTACTTGAGAGACAAAAACCCTACTAATTTGAGGCAGGCATTCACCATGGCCTGCAAATTGAGAATAACATCAAGGCAATTGGAAAGCCTCCAAAAAGGGAGGGTGTAAAACTAATTAACCTAGAAAAACCTCAAACAAGTAAGGTTGTTGATTTGGAGGAAGTTGTGAAAACTTTGGCAAGGGTTGTCAAAGAAATATCATACAAATTAGCCCGGGAAGAAAAGGGAATTGGGCAGAGTTCACAAGGTCAACACAAGCAACAAGGCCAAGACAGGTTCACAAATCACCAAAGATCTGATGATAGAGGCAAGGGACCTGTTGGATTTGGAAATAGACAGTCCCAAGCTAGGGATAACAAAATGGTACCGATCCTTTTGGCTGCCAAAGTTTTCATTGTGGAGGAGACAAATGTCATTGATTGGTGTGACAAGATGTTTCATGCCCCATGCTCCATGTGAGGAAGATCAACAAGAAGAAGAAGAAGTTGATGATGATAATGATGATGATGTCTGCATGATGGGTTTGCTCCACAAGCTCACAACAAGGGGAAACTTCAACTAAAGTGATAAGTGTTAGAACTGCTGCCACTTTTTGGGATTGCATTCATAGGGTACCTTTTCTTCCTCCCTCTCATACTTTAGAAGTAGATATTATACAATATTTTGAATTTCCCAATAATGAATTTGAATATTTAAGGGCTTTAATGATAAAGAAGTATGATGGAGGAATCCCATCTGAGGAGGAGATAGAAGTTGATGATGTTGTTGTTGCTCAAGAAAAGGAATATAACACAAGAAGTAGGGTTGTCAAAGGGACAGGGCCTCAAGCCAAGCCAAAAACTCCATTGCTTTCAAATGTTCCTAAAGAGACTCCTAAGAAAGATGCATCTGCCAAGGGCCCTGTCTGTCCCAAACAAAAATCATACCCTCCTCATGCCCAAGTTGTCAAAAATCTTGTGCCATCTAATGAGTGTGTCAACCTTCCTTCCAATGTTTCCTTGCCAAAGAATGTCCCATATGACATTGCCCAAGTTTTAAGTCAAATCAAAGTTTTTTGTTCCAATTGTTGAGTTGCTTAGGATTCCTGAGCACAAGAAAAGAGCATTTGAATACTTGGGATTGAAAGAGGAGAAGACTGCCCCAGGAAAAAATATAAACATTGTGGAGACTCCACTAGTCATTGAAGAATTAGAGGCACCACCAACATCAGAAGAGCTAGATGAACCACTTGAGGTTTATTTGGGAACATCCTTGGTAGATTCTCAGCTGAATGTGGATCCATTCTTCACTACCCTGATCATTAAGGATAGATTGTTGCACAATTGTATGTTTGATTTAGGGGCATCATGCAATGTTATGCCTTTGGAAGTTATGAATGAACTAAATATCAAAGTAACAACTACATATGGGAAGTGCACTACTATGGATTCTAGAGAGGTGCCAGTGGTGGGGTGTGTGAAGGGTCTAGTGGTGTAACTTTAGCCTATCCAGAAGGAATTTGAAACTTGATGTAGTTATTGTTGACTTGCCTGACCAAGTGGGGTATGTTGTTATCTAGAAAATGGGCTGCAAGTGTTGGTGGGAGTGTTCAAATGGATATGTCCTATGCCACCATCCCAATTGAGGGCAGCCTTGTCAAGTTGTATGGGGAAAAGAAGATGTTGCACCTTATTGAGGATCCCAACAATGCATCCTATGAGATATTGTACACAAGTGTTGATGTTGATAACTTTGTAGGATTTGTTGATGGAAAAGAGCACAAGATTGAAGAATGCAAGTGTCTTGAGAAAAGGAAGGCTCTCCTTGGACTTTATTGTTTGATGGAGCTTGCTCCAAGTTTGGAAATGGTGTTGGTGTTGTTCTAATTTCTCCAGGCTAGGAAAAGTTTTTTTTTCCTTCAAACTCAACTTTGAGTGTACTAATAACATTTTTGAGTATGAGGCATTGTTGTTAGGTTTGAGGATTGCTTGGAAATATGGTGTTAAGGACATCATTGTCAAAGGAGATTCAGAATTAATTGTCAAGCAAGTCAGAAAATTGTATGCCACAAAAAATCATGAATGAAACAATACAAGCATGCAGTTTGGGATTTCATTGAGATGTTTGATTCATTCAACATTGTGCATCATGATAGGAGGTTCAATGATTTGGCAGACAAGATTTGCTGTGTTGGGATCTTGGTTTGATAATTGTGCAATGTCCCCATATTGTGAATATGATGTTGAAGTATTGACAAGGCCATCTATCCCTGATAACATTAAGCATTGGTAGGTTTTTGATGATGATGCTTAGGTCAAAATATTTTTACGAGAATAAAGGAGAGTTTTCTGATCAAAATATCGATTGGGAGCCAATGGTGTGCGTAGCAGAGGGAAAAGAAACCTTGTTTGGCAAAGGCATTATCAACTAAAGACTAATACCATTCCTAGAGGGTTGGTTGCTCTTGAGTCTAACTTTGATAATGTTGATCGCATTATTAATAGAAGCATAACAACCTCAAGGGATATTGAGGAGCATGACCTTGGCACAAAGGAAAACCAAGGAAGATCTGGTTAGGAAGCAATCTCAGCAAGGAGGAGAAGCAAGTCCTACATCCAATTGCTGAAAAAGGTATCAAGACTGCATGGCTTGGACCTATTTGAGCTAAAAGGCATATAGAGAGGATCTCTGTTTCAACATGAGATTCCCGAGTCTAAATAAAGCCATTTAGAAGAAACAAAGGCCAATCAATCCACTCTTATCTCTCAAAATGTAAGAAGAACTGAAGAAACTGAGAGATGGAGGGATTATTCAGCCCACAAGGTATTCTTCTTGGGTTGTAAACCTAGTACCAGTTAGAAAGAAAAATGGTGACATCAGGTTGTGTGTAGATTTTAGGAATCTAAACAGAGCATCAATGAAGGATAATTATCCTTTACCAAATATGGAAAACATGCTACAATTAGTGACTGGTTCTGAGTTTCTTTCCACCTTAGATGGTTTCTCTGGTTATAACCAAGTTGTGGTGAAGGAATCAGAAAGGATCAAGACAACCTTTACTACTCCTTGGGGGACTTATGTATATGTCAAGATGCCCTTTGGTCTGATGAATGTTGGAGCCACCTTTCAAAGAGAAATGGATGTTGCTTTTGCTAGTTACATCAATGAGTTTATTGTTGTTTACCAAGATGATGTAACTATGTGTTTTCAGAAAGAGAAGTGATCACTTGCTGCACTTGGAGAAGATGTTGATAAGATGTAGAGAATATGACATCTCACTCAATCCAAAGAAATGCCATTTTGGAGTGTAGAAGGAAAAGTTTCTTGGTCACATTGTGTCACAAGAGGGGGTGATGATTGATCCAGAAAGGGTGGAGGCCATCAACAAAGTCCCAATTCCAAGAACCAAGAAAGGAATTCAAGTCTTTCTTTGGGCAGATAAACTTCATCAGGAGATTCATATCAAACTTTGTTGAGTTGACCATTCCAATCACTTCCATGCTAAAGAAGGACCAGGTCATCAAATGGGAAGAGATTGCCATCCAAGCTTTCAATGGGATCAAGGAGGCATTAAAGCATGCCCCTGTTTTAGCAGCTCCAGACTATAAGAAGCCTTTCCAACTATTTTCTTTTTCTTTTGAGAACACTATTGCATTTGTCTTGTTGCAGAAAGATGATGAAGGGGATGAAAGGCCAATTGCCTTTTTCAGTAAGGCCTTGCAGGGGGCTGAGCTGAAATACACTATTATGGAGAAGCAAGCATTTTCCTTGGTAAAAGCAACAAAGGTTTTTAGGCCTTACATTCTAAGTTCTAAAGTGGTTTCTTATGTTCCCCACACCATGGTGAAGGACATCTTGTCAGAGATGGAAGTCTCAAGCAAAAGATGTAGGTGGGTGAACAAGTTGCAAGAATATGATATGGATATCCAAACCATGAAGTTGGTGAGAGGTTTGGGCTTGGCTAAGCTTATGGCTGAAAGAAACTTGCAAACTATTGAGGTAAATGAGGTAGAAGAAGAAAGGGTAGGTGTTTTTGAAAGGTTGATGAGTTTTGAGTGGTACAAGGATGTGATTTTTATCTCAGACACTTATACTGCCCTGAGTATTTAAATAAGAACCAGAAAAGAGCTCTTAAGTTGGCTTCCCAGAAATATGTCATTATTGATTTTGGGTTAGCTTGGAAGAACCCTGAGGGAGTCCTCTTAAGGTGCATTACTGAAGATGAAGCCCCCAAGATAATTGTTGATCTCCATGGAGGATTTTGTGGGGACATTTTGCTGCAAGAGTCACAACACACAAGATCTGAGGGCTGGTTATTGGTGGCCAACTCTCTTCAAGGATACAACCTTGTTGGTTAGAAGATGTGAGAGTTGCCAGCACTTCTCTGGAAGACTGAAAGCTTCAGGCTCCCTTCCTTTGTAGCCTGTATCAATTGAAGCCCCATTCAAGCAATGGGGAATGGATTTCATTGGTGAGATTTCAGACCCTTCAAGTGTTGGCCATAAGTGGATTCTTGTAGCCACTGATTACTTTACTAAATGGGTGGAGGAAATCCCCACCAAGAAGGAAACACACCAAATTGTCATGGATTTTGTGTTGAACCACATCATTTGTAGGTTTGGAGTGCCAGTCAAAATTGTAGCTGATAATGCCATGAGTTTCAAGGCTAAACCTCTAGTGGAAATGTGCAAAGAATATGGGATCAACTTGACATATGCCTCTAATTACAATCCCCAAGGAAATGGACAAGTTGAGTCTAGTAATAAAAATTTTTGAAAATTATTAGAAGAACCTTGGAGCTGAACAAGAGAAAATGGGGTGAACAGTTGAAGTTTGTTGTTTGGGCTGATAGGATCACTATCAAAAGAGTTACTGGAAAGAGTCCATTTGAGTTGGTATATGGAACTCAGGCCTTGCTGCCCCTTCATATGCAATTATCCTCATATCAGTTCATTCAACAATTGGAGGATCAAGAAGTAAGTCCTTATGATGCTTGCATTAACCAGATTGTTGAGCTTGATGAAGAAAGGAGGGCATCCCACAGAGGCATGTAAAGTTAGAGAGAAAAGTGAAGAAGTTATTTGATAAGAAGGTCACTCCTAGAGTTTTCAATGTTGGAGATCTTGTGCTACTATGGGATAGTAGGCATGAAGATAAGGGCAAGCATGGAAAATTTGACTCATTATGGATGGGCCCTTACTCCATTGATATTAGGATTGGTGAACATACCTTCTTCTTGAAGGATTTGGATGGTGAATTGCTTGAGTTCCTATTAATGGTAGGCATTTGAAGCATTTCTTGGATTGATTCCCATAATCAAGGTAAAAATATTTTTATAGTGTATAGTTGGTTGTTTGTTTCTTGTCTTTTGTGTTTTTGCTCGTTCTGGTCCTTGGTGACCTATTTTTGTTGGTTTCTCTATTCATTTGTTCTTGGGAGATGGCTTTGTTTCTCTGCTCTGCAAGCTGACTTTGTCACCCAATGGATATTTTTGGCACTTGGTCTACCTTTGTTCTTGTGGCACTCACAGGGAGTGCCCATCCCGAGTCGGAGCCGATGTTGGTGCTTAAAATAGTCTCACCCCATTTTTCCTTTGAAAATCCATTGATTTATGGCCTCTATCACATTTTATCCCCCTGTGTTGTGCCCGAAAGGTCTCTGCCTTCCTTTTGTTTCCATAATTAATCTTTCCTTGGGCCGATGATCACGTATGGGTCCATATTTGTCTCCTCATTTCTTTGTTCCTCTAAAGGGGTTTGTAATTTGGGTCTCCCATTTCTCTGTTCATCTAAAAACTCGGGCTTTCCCATTCTTTCCATTTTCCACAGTTGAGATTTGTTGTCCTTTTCATTTTTTCCCTAAATACTTGAAGGAAAATAAATGGATGTAGCTCTGAGGAATGTATTTGAGCCTTGTAACATTTTGAATTCTCTGTCCTTAGAGAAAATTTCATCTCCGGGCTCGAATGATTGTTTTTCTACATTTTACGGTTTGACGGGCATTTCTCTGGTCAAATTTGCATCCTTGCATCAATAGGAAACATGGCCTCTTTTGGTTGGATGCGGCTCGTAGGGTACTTCAGAAATTTTATGAATTGCCTCAACTTAAAGATTTGTCCACGTGGAGGAACGACGCTCATTTGAAGATCTATTTTTGGTTTGGCCTTGGAGTAGTGCCGGGAGGACACGTGGAGGTTTCCACTACTTTTCCCAGACTTAGACAAATTTTTATGCTAATATAGTTTGGTGGGACAGGGACACGTGGCGAGCCCACGCTCATTCAGGGTCTCAAACTTTGGGCACCATTTTGAAATTGCGCCATGGAGACACTTGGAGGTTTCCGTCGGGTCTTCCCATACTTAGTATTTTTCAAAAGGTTTTTGGGAGGTCTAGGACACATGGAGGAACCGCGCATGTTTGGGACTGGCCCTTGAGTTTCATTTTAAAGAAGCACCAAGAGGACACTTGGAGGCCTCCGCTCACTTTGCATTTTGCTTGGACTTTTCAATGGCCAAAGGAGATTACCTCGGACTCTGACACATGGCACCTTCCATTGAGCTTCAAGCCTTCAAACAAATTTTTCCGGGCCAGGACATGTGGTGAGCCCGCGCTCTTTCAAGGTCTCAAATTTTGGGACCATCTCAAGGTGCGCCATTGTGACATGTGGTAGTTTGAAAAGTCAAAAGGGGTGGGGGAAGCGGACCATCGGGGCAACTTAGAATTTTTTGCCCCTTATTCTCAAAAGGGTTAAGATATCAAAAATGACCCTGCAAGCCTAACAAAGGATCAGTCAAAGTTTGTTTCAAAGTCAATGATGGAGGTGCGGACTCTGGGGAAATTTGGAAAATTTTCCTTTTAGGAGAAAGGAGCTAAAAGCATAAAAGGAAGTGTGGTTCCACTGGGACCCACATCAGAAGCATTTCTCAAGGGCGGAGCTGCGGGGAAAACTTGGAAAATTTTCCTTTTCCAAAAAGAGGTCAAATAGTAGAATTTGGATGCATGGTTCCTTTGGGACCCACCTTAGGACACGTGTCAGGCTCATTTCTCAAGGGTGGAGGTGTGGAGAAAAATGTGAAAATTTTACATTTTTCAAAAAGTTGTAAAAGGAAAAAGGAAACCCCGGCCCATTTTAAATTGAATCTTCCATGTGGATGACCCAAATTCAAAGTAAAGATCAATGGCAGTTGTGTGTCTGAATCTGATTTTCCCCCATTTTTACTTGAAAATCTCCTGGAAGTGTGAGTCTTCATGATTTCTTGGTATTTCTACATGCCAAATAGAGAGGGAGTTAATTTTGATATCTAAGTTTGGTGGGGAGATCTGGAGACGTATTTTGCCATTAAAATGATTGGCTATTGGGCTTGATCTGATTTTCTATTTTTATTTCTCCCGAGCACGCAAAGAACCAGATTTGATAGATTAGGGGTGGAAGTGGTTGGCGAGTTGAAGAAAAGTGATCTACTAGAAGGAGGAGTTGAATGTGGGAGATATTCGAAGAGATCTTACCCCCTTGAGCACTCTGACTTTTTATAGATCTGATTCCGGGAATCGTGATCGAGATCATGGTGAACACTGGTGCACTCAATGTTTAGGTTTTTGGGGGAAACTCTGTGGAAAATGTTATAAATTACATGAGTTTATCGTGCAAATGGTTGGAGTGTTAGGGGTGGGACTGATTTTTCTAATCGAAAAAAAAAGCTTGATAGAGCCCATCTTTTTGAGAAGCTATTTGAGAAGCCTGTATATCTCTTTTGTATTGAATTTGATTGTGTCAAGGTGGTTATGAGTGTACAACCATTGAAAAGCTTTGAGATTGTTCTAGAAACTTTCCCTACTGATAAATTTAATCAAACTCAAGTTATTTTGTGTTGATCTTATGCAAAATGTGTTTGTTTTATTTTGAATGTCTGCAAATAGTTTTTCTTGTTCCTGTTGCAATCTTGTATCAAAATATGTCTCAATCACATAGGTCTCAATCCTTGTGACAGTTTAGTGGCATCTGCAATTTCATTTCTCAGAAGAGCTTTCATCTGGGAGTGAAATAAATGATTTAAAATCACTTTTCTTTCATCTATTGAGAGATTTTTGTAAGCCTCTGGGTGTACCTCAGGCATGATTGGGCTCAGATCTTGATGCTTTGTTGGGTTTTCCAACTCGAGCCTTCATGTTAGAATCTCATAGATTGTATGAAAAAGTGCTAATCTGGGCCTCCATTGAAGCACATATTCTAGTTAAAGAAACATTTTAGCTGCTCTGTGGCATTCTGTTGGTTTAGTTTTCCATTTTGTAAAAGCTCTCAAGGATCTGGTGAATCAAGTTCATCCTACCTCACCTCCCACCAAAATCTATTTAAAAACATCCAATCTTACCTATACTACCCCTGTTTGTCCTGTGTGTATACAAATGCATAGTTTCTATTACCAAAGCATGCAGAAACAATCAGGTTTCCAAATGTCTTTAGTAACCTTTGCCTTGTTTTGAAAATATCTCCATAATCTGGAAGTGACAACTTGTGAGAGTCAGATTTGGTGTGTTGATCATATTTTCCCAAGGTCTTCTCTATAAAATTTGTGCAAAAGAAGGATTTACCAGCATTCTTCAATAATAGAGGTTACAAAATAGGTTCTCTTACCTTGGTTGAAAGGCACAACCTAAAATAGTTAGGATCAGATCACATCCTTTTAAGGTGCTACCCACTCCTTTCAAATGCTAAAATTTCAGATAGATGCTTTCCCGGCTACAAAATGACATACATAATCATCTATCTGCCTTTGAGTGTCCTATTAAATCCATGATGTGCTCAACCTTTGAAGGAGATTAATTTTGGGTATCAAGCCAAGTACAAAGCTAGGCACGATCAACATAGGAGGGAACATAAACTTCATGTTGGGGATAGATTTTGGCTTTACTTGAGCAAGGAGAGACTACAAGGTCAAGCACGGAAGCTCAAGCCACTACGATATGGGCCCTTCACCATATTGGAGTAGGTTGGAGAAAATGCCTTTCGACTTGATTTACCGTCATTTATGAGGATGTACTCTATAGTAAATTGTGAGAACTTGCACCTATATGAGCCATCCATGCTAGATGAAGATGAAGGAATACAATTGCTACCTTCCATTGAGGATTGTGTCTTGGACTCATGAGGCGAGTTGGAGGAGGATGTAGTGCTACAAAGCAAAAGTTCAGAGAGACTAGGAGAGGTCCCAGGAGTCTTGGTAGATTAGACTGAAAGGAAAGACACCAAGGTAGTCCCGGTGGTACTCAAGGAGAAAACAAGGGAATTATTTCCTCATCTACGCCCACACTAAGATTTTAAGGGATGAAATGCCTCCTAAGCAGGGGAGGTGTGATCCATAGGGATCCAAAATGACTCTACTTCATCAAATCAGTCAACATGAAGAAGGAAAAATAATACATGAAGGTTTTATCTTTTTAGTAACAGGATCTGCCACTATGTGCGAGTGGTGGTTCTGAACCGCTGCCCAACCAGGGCAAAGGTCACGGGACCACTGGTCCGCTTTGGGACGAAGGTCCTGGATATTTGGATAGAAAACAAAAATATGAAACAAGCAACCCAAAATTTGGAAGGTTTTCCATGTCTCTTCTCCTCCATGACCTTTCCCATTCTCCAGTGCACGAGAGGACATGAGAAAGGCTATAAATACATGTTTGTAGAAGAGAATAGGATCATCGAAGCATGAAAACAAGTGAGCAAGAAGTTATTAGTGCTGGAATTGTGTTTTGTAGAAGAAAGGAGTGCTAAGACAGAGCAAACAAGTATTTGGGAGGAAGTGTGAGATATTATCTACTTCTCTTTCATACTTATTGTAAATTTTGTACTTGTTATTTTGAATTGGCCAATAAAAGTGGGAAGAAAGAGCAATTTCCCTTCCCGATCTGGTTTTTCCTCCTCTGGAGGTTTCCAGGATAAAATTTGTTGGTGTTTATGAGCTTAAATTCTTTCCTTTTCTGCAATTGTGGATTCTAAGCATAAACATAATTCATTCACTAGCTATCTCTATCATTTTCTAAAAGAAAGTAGAACAACAACATTTATTTTGTGATTCTGTGGATAATTCCAAAATTGAAGAGTTTACAGATCATTTTCACACCAATGGAATAACAATATTTATAAATATGTGTTGATACCAAGTGTACAATGTGCTCCTTATTGCTATTTTGTCAAACAGTTGGTGAGCTAGATGAAGCTTACCCACTTTGTTGTGTTCGAAACAGGTGGTGCACTTGCCTATGAATGACTGTGTGAAAGTTTGACCTGCTAACATTTTTCCCTACCTAGATATGCCCCCCTGATTCATAATTTGCATTATTGTTATTCCTCTTACTACCCAATGATTTGAATGCCCTTTTACTAGTATGTGATGGGTTAAACGTGGACCTCATTTTATTTGCTTCTTTAACGAAATAAGTACTTTTGATGATTTTAGTATTCTTTTTGACCTCCATCATTTCATTTCCCCTCAAGTAGAATAGGATTACTCAAGAATAAATGTCAATCTTTGTTACAATTTTTCTCAAGCTACGGGGTTTGGGGTTTTCAAATTATGGTCCGATCACGAGATGAAGCTGATAGGGCAACCACAAAGCACCTTATTCAATGTAAAAACGTACGCACGACTTTACTCATAAATTAAAAGGGAGCAGCATACGGAAAATCGTATGTCACAAAAACTGACATTAATCAATAAACAAAAGTTATACAGGAAAACAAAAAAACCCGCTTTGAGGGAGATAATGACTGATGTGAAGAAAAACCTATGTTGAACTAGTGGGGAAGTGCACAGGAAGGTTTGAAGGAGGGGCAAAAGAAGAAATTTGATAGAAAACAAAGAAGAACAGTACAGACCAATTAAAAAAATAGGGAAACCACAAATGCCCAGGATATGAATGGGCCTAGCAGAAACAAACAAATTTGGGCAGAGCTGCATCCAAGATAGGCACAGTGAGAATAGAGCATGACACGCATGCACACATAGACATGCAACTGAAGGAGGAGAAAACGTAGGAAGCAGGAGCATGATGACAAGGAGGTTAACCTGCACACCATCGGCGTAAAGATATAACTGAACAGTAGCCACGACTCCAACGTAATTAATCAACATATGTATCAAAGGCTATAACATTAATACCTTGGAATTGATTTCAGAAGTGAGTCTAAGTTTTCTGATCAATTTACTTCTGATTGTCGGTTATGCGAGATGTCTAGACAAGCAACCTCAATGGGAAAGCAACTGTAATACCAATGCTTAAGTTTTAGAAATAAGGTAGTCATGACTAATCCAACCTAAGTTAGAGGGCATGCCTTTACTAGGGGATTGTCATCATGGCTCAAAATGGCCTCCGGTTTGGCCCGATGAATCTGGGCACATCCAGGCCTATTGGGATGTGCTAGACCATACGTGGGTCTTACTTGTCTTAAAATGCACTGATCATGGGGATTTTATCGTGTGATTCTTCAATGAGAGAGCAGCCGTGTCATAGGCCTGAGATGCCATTAGTGGTATATCATTCAACCCTATCCATACCCACCTTTTCTTATTTGGCTCCCAACGATGCACTCCTGTGTATTTCAACCCCTTAATACCCTAGTTTGCACAATTGGAAGCTCCAATTTTATTCTCTCTTACAAAATTCACTACAATCAATTATTGTCTTATGTTGCAGTTACTTATTGAAAATCTTAGCGGTGGTGAAAGCATCATTTTAGAGAACAACGTGTAAAGACCTTGTTGGTCTGGAATTGGATAATATGAATTTATGCCTGCTCAGATGTCCTCCACCATCTTTAATGAACTGTATTTTGAAATGTACGAAATAATTTCCACATTGGTCAGTATTTTTAACCCCCTTAAATAGAAGCTTTAGCTCGCTGACTGTTTTCCTTAAAATTGCCTGTAACAGCTAGGGAAAGTGATTGGTAAAAATCTGATCGATTAATCTAACTCATAAGGCAACTATTAAATGTAAAACAACTATCGCATTACGTAAATATGGAACAATTATGGACGTTAAACATTTAATCTAGACGTGTTTACTTTTTTTGATTGATTAAAGGTGGGATTTGAACAGACCTACACCCGTTTGAGACACTATTAAGGGGGCTCTCTGTCTTGAATTCCAATTTTCCGATTTGATGTTATATCCTTATTGCCAATACAATTTCTATGCAATCACATCATGTCCCCACCAGATTACACTTGACAGCATGTGGGATTTGAACCTGGGTTACTTCAATATGGGTAAATCCACTTAACTCTTACACAAAAACCTAGGGGACTAGACATGTTTATTAATTATTCAATTTTAAATCATTAAAAAATAATAAATGACGACTTGCTATTGTAATTAAAAATGTGGTTACCTAAATAGTATCCATATTGAATTAATTTTTTGTTTACTCTTATGCTTATTATGTGGCTATTTTAATTTTTTTGCTAGAACATTTATATTTTTAATATTTAATATTTTTTTACCCTTGGGTATACCCAAGCCGTACCTGGGGCATTTTTTTGTTGTTCCTGATATCCAAACTCAGTATTGGTACTCACCCTAGTACCAGAACAGAACGAATCCAATCTTTTTTAAAAATCAAGGGTCTCTATAAGAGTTCTATGTTTTATGAAGAACAAATAAAAAAGTGAAGAAGTTGAAGGAGAGATTATAAATGTCAACTAAAAATCAGTAACTTGATTTTTTTAAAATCTGATTTTAAGAGGCTATTAAATTTACTTAAAAGCATTAGCACATGGATTCTGAAATTATCTGATTTTGCAACTATCTTGTTTTTTTTTCCTAATAGGGATTGGTGGTTTACTCTATGTATGCATATTATGTGGTTAATTCCTATTTATTTTGCTAGAATATTTATATTTTTAATAATTAATATATTTTTGCACTTGGGTGTACCAAATTCATATTTGGGGCAAAATAGATCGTTGTTTGTTGAAGATATGGAGTCTAACTACAAGTTGAAGTGGCAGTTTACTTTTTCCTTAATTTTGGGAGGAATGCATGGCCATGGATAAAAATAGCATTGTCTTATTAATAGACGGGAGTTGTTATTTTTATGTTTATCTTATTTATATACATGTCTTATTTATAAGCATGCTATATTTAGGTTGTTTTTGGTTGAAGCAAACTTTTACAAAGAGGTGCACAAGTTATATATATGTGCATGGATTTACTCTTTGTAATATGAAAAAGAGAGAGAATTGTATTATATTCCCAGATGAATAAAGGAGAAGGTTGACTTGTTTCTAGTGGATGTAGCCCACATTGGGTGAACCATGTTAAATCTTAGGTTTATCTTGTGATTGCATGCTTCTTTTATTTCTATTTTAATTCCATTTTATTGCTCATTTGTGTTTCGATCCTAACAACTGGTATCAGAGCAAGATTTTGTTTTGGCAGAAAAATCTCACATGAGGGTTTCTTGTTTGAGTGGGAGCAATGACAGAAGATAGCAAGTTCAGGGTTGAGAAGTTTAACAACAAAAATTTCAGCTATGGAAGATGCAAGTGGAGGACTACTTATATCAGAAGGATCTTTATCTACCATTGAAAGGGAAAGCTTTGAATTTGTCAACTATGAAAGATGAAGAATGGGATGTTCTTGATTGGAAGGCATTGGGAACGATACGGTTGTGCCTTAATAAATGCTATGGTATTGTCAATATTTCTATGGAAAAGACCATGGTAGATCTAATGGAAAAATTGGGTAGATTATATGAAAAACCCTCGAGACTCCAATAAGGTATATCTCATGAAAAGTTTGTTTAATATGAATATGTCGATGGTGATTCAATAAATGATCATTTGAATGAATTCAACACGGTCACTAATCAATTAAGCTCTGAGGAAGAAGTTTTGATGATGAAGTTGGGGATCTTTTGATTGTTTGCTCATTGCCTAAAAGTTGGAATACTTTGGTTATGGTCATGTGAGTAATTATGTTTCTGGTTCAAACACTTTAAATTTTGATGATGTTATTGGTGTGATTCTTAGTGAAGAGATGAGAATAAAAAACACAGGTGAGTCACCTGGTATTGCTTTGAGTGTAGAGAATAGGGAAGACAAAAGGAAAAAGAAAAATTTCGTGGACACCGTGAAAAGTCTAAGAAGGAAGATATAAATCTAGAAACAGGATGGTATGTTGGAATCATGGAAAAATAGGACACGCAAAGAAATATTGTTGGTCTTTAAAATCGGGAAAGATCAACAAGAAGGGAGTAAAGAGGCAAACGTAGAAGGTGATGTGTTACAAGATGCTCTTATTCTTTCTTTAGATAGTAAATAAAAATCTTGCTTTTTAGATTCTGGTGCTCATTTCATGCAACTCCTCATAGACAATATTTTCAAGATTATGTTCAAGGGAATTTTGGGTAGGTATATCTTGGTGATGATGAAACATGTAACATTGTTGGAAAAGGAAATGTTCATGTTAAATTCCGAGAATGGTAGCACTTGGGTGTTGAAGAATATCGGGCACGTTCCTAGCTTGAGGAGGAATCTAATTTCTGCAAGGCAATAGGAGATGAGGGTTGTATGGTTATATTTACAGCAGATTATTGGAAAGTTAGCAAGGGTTCTCTTGTGGTAGCAAGAGGTAAGAAAGTAGGTACTTTGTATTTATCCACTGTTAGTACTGATCCATCTTCTATTTTAGCTACTACATGGATAGACACAACTCTATGGCATCAAAAAATTGGACATATGAGTGAGAAAGAGATGAAGATTTTACATTCACAGTGGGAAAGTTGTCATATATGAAAAACATAGACTGGACTTTTATGAGCATTGTGTGTATGGGAAACAAAAGTGTGTGAGATTTCTCAAGGTTGGATCAACCATTACGGAGCACAAGTTAGATCTTGTTCATATGGATGTGTGGGTCCCAACTCAGGTATCTTCTCTTGGTGGTTCATGGTATTATGTTACTTTTATTGATGATGTTACTAGGAAGGTTTGGGTTTACTATATAAAGAAGAAATATGATGTATTTAATATTTCCAAGAAGTGGAAAGCTTTGGTTGAGAATGAAACATGTTTGAAGTTGAAGTGTGTCAGATCAGATAATGGTGGAGAGTACTACAAAAATGAATTTAATAACTATTTTTCACAAAATGGAATCCATAGGGTGAAGACAACTCCTAGAACACCGTAGCGAGAATGGTGTGTTAGAAAGAATGAACATGACTATTATGGAGTGTGCAAGGAGCATGAGATTGTATGTTGGATTTACCTTACAACTTTGGGTGGATGTTGTAGATATTTTTGTTTACTTGATAAACAAAGGACCTTCAAGTGTTTTGGAATGTGGAGTACCAAAGGAGGCTTGGAAAGGTAAGGAGGTAAACTAATATTTTCTAAATTTTTTAAGTTGTGAAGCATTTGTTCAGATTGATAAAGAGAATAGGACCAAGCTAGAAGCTAAGTCAAATAAATGTACTTTCATTGGGTATGGCACTGATGATTTTGGATTCCAGTTGTGGAGTTTAGATGAGAAGAAAATCATTAAGAGTAGGGATGTTATTTTCAATGAAAGGGTTATGTACAAGGAACAACTACAGGATAAGAAGCTGGAAAAGTTTGAGTATGTAGCACTTGATGAGATAAAAGATAGAGAAGTGCTCAAAGGGATGGAAAATCAACAAGTTGGCATCAATCCTAGCTCAATCGGTGTTGATTCTATAGATTAAAATCAACAAGAGTCTCAAAATCTAGAAAATCTTGTGAGACATTTTGCTAGGGTAAGTAAACCTCCTGCACGATTATCTTCATATAAGTTTTACTATTATTTATTGAGATATGGTGGAAAACCATAAAGTTTTGAAGAAGCAATGCAGGTAGAAACATAAAAAAGTGGGAACAGGGTATGGATGAGGAGATGGACTCCTTGGATCACAACCAAACTTGGGATTTGGTTCAATTTCCTACAGGAAAGAGAGCATTACAGAACAAGTGGGTTTACAAGTTGAAGGAAGAATAAGGTGACAAAAAGAGGTACAAGGAAAGACTAGTTGTGAAGGTATTTGCACTTTGGAAAAAGGTATAGAAGTTGATGAAATTTTCTCTCATGTTGTTAAAATGAATTCCATTAGAACTATTTTAAGTTTGGTAGTTGTGGAAGATTTGCATCTTGAACAATTAGATGTAAAGACTGCTTTTCTTCATGGTGATTTGGAGGAAGAAATATATATGGAGAAGCCATAGGGATATGAAGTCAGGGGGAAGGAGAATTTGGTGTGCAGATTGAAGAAGAGCTTGTATGGCCTTAAGCAAGATCCAAGGTAGTGGTATTTGAGATTTGACAGGTTCATGATAGAACAAGGTTACTCTAGATGTCATTCTAATCATTGTGTTTATTTTAAAAGACTAGATAATGACACCTATATTATCTTGTTGTTGTATGTGGATGACATGCTTGTGGCAGGGTCAAACATGTAGGATATAAATGAGCTAAAGAGAAAATTAGAAAATACATTTGCCATGAAGGATTTAGGTGTAGCAAAGAAAATTCTTGGCATGAGAATCAATAGAGACAGGAAGAGTAAAATATTGAATGTGTCTCAAGAAGATTATGAGAAAAAGGTGTTGGATATGTTTAGGATGCAAGATGCAAAACTAGTAAGTACACCATTGGTAGGGCACTTCAAGTTAAGTAAATAAAAGTTTCCTAAAACCTATTAAGAGATTGGATATATGTCTAGAGTTCCATATGGTTTAGAAGTTGGAATTCGACGTATGGTATGGTATCCACAAGACCAGAAATTTCCATTGCAGTGGGAGTTATCAAGCGAGATACATGAGTAATCCAGAAAGGAGCGCTAGAATGCATTAACCCTTCTATCCAACAAATACACCAATTAACGACCTTCCGTTAATTAATCCCCCTTTCTATCTAGACTAATTAATTATTATTAATTAATTAGCTTCCTCTTCCATTAAATCAATAAATCATCATTTATTTGATTAAATCCCTCTCATAGTCTAAATCATGCTAATTATTCCTCTAAAAAGCTTCTATAAGCTTGCACACCTATTAATTAATCACTTTGGTTAATTAATAAATCCCCTCAAACCCCATGGGTCACTAAAGGACAAACTAAACTCTCCTAAGGTTGACTCAACCCTTTCTAAACCTTCCTTATCCACAACTAACCCAACCTCTCCATTTATCCCACATGAAGAGGGATGTAGAGATTCTTCTATCCATTGGGCTATATAAGGAGCCCTCCTCCTACCTTTCTATTTACACCTACATTCCTAAATGAGCATAGAGCATACACTATAGCCATTTTATCATCTTTGAGCATTCTTCCATTAGAAGAGCTAGCCTTCTCCATTTCTTGCATTCATCCACCCAAGTTTTGAAGTCATATGGAGATATGTCAAATGGTCTTGTAGCCATGATTTGACAAGACTCCATTCTTAGAAACCTTGGGATTTCAAGCACATAATCAACTCTTTGATTGCTAGAGATCTACATAGGTTCAATCTCATCTTATTTTAGCATTCAATAAGAGATAGAAGTTAATTTGTTTAGCATATTAGCTTGAAATGTTCATTTCATGTTTAATGTAGAAATGTTGATAGGTTAGCTTTTTTAAGCTCTTAGCATGATGATGCATAGGTTTAGTTTAGCATTGTATTGAAGCTACTAGGTGTTAGTTTCAATTCTACTTACATAGCTAACTATTTCATGCATACATTTGGCACGCCTGGTGGGATGGGTCCTTAGTCCCTTAACATTCTAGTTCAAATTTTATTGTTATTTCAAGTTTTTGGCTAACCCTTGATATACACATATGGGAAATAATGTTAAATTTCTTAGGATTTTGCTAATATTACATGTGTAGGATCTCATTTAGAGCTTTAATTCTAATGGGTTGTTGTCAATTTTGAGCTAACATACTAAAATTTGGAGTATTTTGAGCTTTTGGTGTCATTGGCCATATTTTGACTACAGATAGGATAGGTGCAGGTACACAAACCCTAGCATGCAGGCACACTAAACCAGCATGAGGCACACATCTTGCACACACACACACTGCATATACTATACCTTTGTATTGTCGAAAAACTTGTCAAGTTGGTGCACATACCCTAACCCTGGCGTAGACACCCTAACCTTGTGCACACACCATAACTCTTGCGCACACACATTACTATGTTTGTACCCTGTGCACACATGCCCATATCTTGGCGTAGGCATCTCTCTCTCAAGTGGCATGCGCACTGCATTGTTTGAGTTTCCATACTACCTTTTTGCTAACCTTGGTGCACATGCCTATACCCTAGCACACATGCCCATATCCCCTAGCACATTAGGCATCTCTCGGGTGGCGCATCTCATGCATTTCTTGTGCATACATGCTGCATGCCTTTGTTAACCTTGGATGCACAAGAGATCCTAGAGAATACACTCTCCGGGTGGCAATGTGTCTTTGTGGATCTAGATTTACATAGAGGGGCGCAACCCTAACCCACGTGCACATGCCCTAACCCATGCGTAGGTGCTTTCTTTGAGTTGGCATATTAATTTAGGTTTTAAAAATTTGTTTCCTAAAGTGCTAACATCATTGTAGGTTTTATTTTTGCATGGATATGCTAGACTAGACATTGGATAAACCTTGCATGTTTAATTATAAGAGTAAGGTCATGTATGCTCTTCCCTCGCGTCTTTTGGGGTGATCTTGGGAATCATAAATGATTCTTATGTCTTTTATTGCTTTGAGAATGTGTTGAATGTCCAAATTGAGAAAAGATATATTTCACGTTTGAATTAAGTGTTTCCATTTGTTGATTTCTTGGATTTTGCATCGTGTATGCTCTTCTCTTGCATCTTAGGGTGATCTTGAGAATCAAAAATGATGTTTATTATTTTCATGGAAAATTACTAATCCATTGTGTAGAACCAAAAATGCTTGTCAAAGAAAAGGTGGAGTTGAAACAAAATTAAACTACTAATATAGTTTCCGTGTAGGTTTCCAAAAGGTGTTCAAGCAAACCACATCAATTTAAAAAGATAAAAAACACCACAATCATCACATTGTATTTTTAGGTTCGGATATAAGGGTACGCCCCATCCGCTTAAAACTAGGACATAACCCCTTTGGCATAAGCCTTAAGCTACAACAATGGGGGTGGTCCTAGGAACCCCAAGTAGTCCATGCAAGAGGGAACCTTGTGGATGAAATGGGAAGTGCTCCTGCATAACCTACTTGACTAGTATTACCATTTGTGAGATTTAGCATCACAAGTCATCTATATCGTGACCCCAGTGAGAGTACATGATGGATGCATTTATTGCCCACTTGTGTTCTTGAAGGGGGTAAAGTAAAGCCGAGATACTCCAAGAATTAGTTAGTGTGACTTTTCTTGGTAAATCGAGCTCACTCTTAGATGACTTGTGACACCTAGTTGAGTGAACCACCTAGGAAGCTATCTTTGACTAGGAGCCAACTTGGACCACATCAAAGCCAATTTGAGTTGAGAGCTATTGTTCATCATGAAACATGTGTGAAGCATTACTTTCTTAGTTTTTCACTTTCCCTAAGGTGAGGTGAAACTCTGCCGAAGTGAGGCCAACATTTTTCAACCCCAATTGATCTACTTCCTTCACTTTCTTTTGACACTTTGTTGATCAAAAGAAGAGTGACTACCTTTGTGTTATCAATTGATTTTTTTCACCACTTTTTTTTCATTTATGCCCATCCATGTTTTTGGTTGGGTTGTTAAATGTCTAAAGTGTGTGGAGACATTTTTATATCATTGGTAGCCTTTTTGATCTTGATACCCAAGTCAAGATCATCATCGTAGTTAGGCTTGGTTCATCACTTTGATTCTCCTTTGAATGGTTATCTTGTTTATATCGTGTCACTACAATTTTGGTATTTACATCTTGTTTCTTGTAAACTTGACCTAAATATCTATATTGTAAGGTTACGCTATATACACTTTAACAATTCCTAGGTATACTATCACTTTAGTTTGATTTCAATTATTACCTCGATTCTGAAGAGTGTTAAGTGTTACCACTTGTGCGTGTTATATCAATATCATCTTGATATCAATACCTTACTTTCTTGTAAATTTTGGTTAACATATCTTGGTGAAATTTTGTGTCACTCACAATCATAACTGACACCTTTTGGAATATAGGTCTTGATTGAATTTGGGCTTGCTTCTAGTATACTTTGTTTGGAGGTCACGTTAACTTCTTGTTATTACTTACGCCTTGTTCATTTCTTTGAACTCGACATAAGTAGGGACATTTTGTTAATCATCATATGACACCAACTACCTTTTGAAGACAAATTTAGGAAGTCCTTCATTTGATTATTTGGTTTGAAACTCAACATTGTGTGATTGATTCTTGCTTGGCTCATTCATTTAAGAGAAAATCATTGTGTCACATTGGTTCTTTGACATTCATAACATACCTTGATTTCTTGACATTATTTTTTTCACTTAGGTTTGATAAAAATATTTGAACACATTCACAGATACCTTAGTGAAACTATTACATGTCATGGCTCCTAAAACAAGATTAGGACTCAAAAAGTAGGCTTTGGAAGCAAGACAAATGCAAACTTGGGAAGCCTCAAACAAACAAGGGTCAAACCCTTTTATTGGCCATGATCTTGGGCCTTTATTCTCCATGGAGAAAGAAGTAGAAGAAATGATAGATCATAGTGGTGATGAGTTGGAATCACCACATGCGGAGTTTGATTTTGACCCCACCTTGTTAGATGAATTCCTTTTTAGAAACAAGGATCGGGTACTAGCACGAGTTGTGGAGTTGGGAGCTAGAATGCCTATCGAACAAGAGATAATCCCACCTACAAATGATGCTAATGAAGAGGAGCAACCTCTTATTAACATGGATGATATCTTAACACATGGACATGCTTCTACCTCTAACATGGGAAATGATAATGTAGTGGGATATAGAATACCTTTCCTTAAAGTACCACGTAAAGTCAGAATAGAACATGAAAATGTTGAACAACCTCCGCAACATGAAGAAGAAGAGGAACCTCTGAAGAAGAAGTCACTATTCAACAACAAATTAGCAACCTTAGTCAACAATTAGCTTTGTTAACATCTCATGTACAAAAAGAAACAAACAAGAATGTACAAAAAGACAAAACCTAAGGTCAAAATTAGTGAACTTCAACTGGACAATCAAGGAGAAGACAATATGGAACACAATCGTGTATATATCCTGCTTCTCCTACCAAAGAACAATTACTCACTCAAGAAATGCAATCTATGAAAGTGACACTTACAAGCCTCTAAGAGAGCACTATGGGGAATAGTAGAAAATATCAATATGAAGAGCTATGTCCCTATCCATTTGAAAACTATGATGCTTCAACCCTTCCCTAAAAATTTTGACATGCCAAAATTTGACAAATATAGAGGGAAAGGTGACCCGTGAGACCATGTAAAATATTTTTACATGGCATGCCAAGAAGTGGCCTACAGTGACAATTACCTCATATGACTCTTTCCAAAGAGTCTAGGGGCCAAGCCTTGGAATGGTTCACTCGCTTACCTCGTGGGTCTATTTTCACATGGCTTGAACTGGTAGAAAGGTTTGTATGACACTTCTACAACATAGAAAGTGACATAACCATGGTGGACTTGTGTGGCACTAAACAACGTCCTAACGAGACATTTCTAGCTTCCTAAAAGATGGAGAGGGATAGCCAGTCACTTCCCTTGTGCATTCCTTGAAAAATAGCTGGTGAGTATCTTTGTGCCCAATCTCAACCCAGACATCACTTTTCATCTGCAAATGCATTGTGTTCACACCTTGAAGAGGTTATTGAAAAGGGCATTCAAATAGAGAAATCCCTTATTGCCAAAGGAACCATTAAACCACACTCTAAGGATAACCAAAACAAAACCTATGGAAAAGCTAAAAATATTTAACAAAAACAAGAATGTGGTGGGAGATGGAATCACAGATTCCAAAATGCATACAAATGGTTCAAACTGGTCAACCTTTTAAATTGACCAAAGGACCTATTCAACCACCACCTAAATGTAGAATGTTCACTCCTCTCAATGAGCCTTTTTGGCCATATTGAAGCAATTGGATGCAGCTCACATGGTGACTTATCCCATGACACAACCCTTTGATGAAAATGCTCCAAAACCATCATGGTACAAAGAGCATGACTATTGTGAATTACATCGTGTCAAGGGACACAAAACAAACAAATGTCTATGACTTCGTCACTACATCCAAGACCTCATCGACAATGGGGAGATAGAAGTGGATACCCAGAGAAAACTCAAATGCCAAATGAAAAGATGGGAATATTCAAAGAACCATTCCCTAAACATGGTAAGTCAGATGAGAAAAATCCGGATTGAGGAGAGTCATCCCAGAGTTACAAAGTGGTGAATTATCTATATACCAAGAAGGACAATAATCATTATGATTCACTCATTGGATGTATCCGCTCTCCTAATGACCATGTGAACACCATTCGGATCAAGGGAAAGGATTGCGTATGGTAACAAGGTGCGCCCACCTCATGATTCTGAACCCTCTCCATCGAACCCCACAAGATGGTAGGTACAACCTCTTAGAACAACTTGAGAAGACATCTGCCAAGATTTCAATCTTGGATCTTCTCAAAATATCAAATGTACATAAGGACATCTTGTACAAAACTCTTCAAAGGGTCAAGGAGTGCCACTAGAAGTAGACCATTCACATCTTCAAGTTGTGGTGGCTAACATTGTACCAATTGAGTATATCTCTTTTAATCATAGGGAGATCCCTATTGAAGATCCAACACATAATCTCCCCTTATATATTGAGGTATTTATTACCGCTGAAAGATAAAATGGGTGCTTGTGGACAATGGATCAGGGTTGAATATATGCACATTGAAATTAATTAAGCAACTGGGACATATACAAAAGAAGATCTAGAGTCCCACATCATTACCATAACCACTTACTTATGACAATGCGGAAAGGGAATCATTGGCACAATCACATTACCCATGGAAGTAGGACCCACTTGTCATCAGATGAAGTTTCATGTATTGGACTTGGAACTTCCATATAATATGCTTCTTGGCCGACCATGGATTCATGCCATGCAGGTGTGCCATCAACATTCCATCAATGCATCAAATTGAAACATGAGGGACACATTGTCACAATACAAGGAGATCCAGAGCCCTTCGCTCACTACAGAGCTCTCAATAGTTTTATGCGTAAGGGTGCCTATATGTGTCCCTCTACTGATATAGTTGTTCCTCTTCAATCTGAAGCCATGGAGTCATGGGTAGATTCAGATTCCCTAAGTTCTTACCCGTGAGGCTTCTACATCAACTTCTCCTTTTGATTCATGGGAGATGAAGGTTCTGGAATATGGTTGTGGAGAATATAATGTGCAACAAGCTCTTTTTGTTTTCAGACCTATCATTGTCACCTAAAACTAGAGGTGACCCAACTATCATTTTAGATGGCCTAGAGATGAGTGAACTATTGGGTCATTTTTACTGGGGGGTTACTCGTTGAAGAGAAATTTGTTGGACCCACCTATGACTTGGGTCCCGGAAGATACTCAACCAACTTGCTACCAAATCCCTTGAGTATGAGAAGTCTAGCCATGAATGATGTATTCCATGGGCTACAAGGGTCTAGGATGCAGAAAGAATGAGCAAGGACCAAGAGAGAACCAGTTCCTCTCCCACATTTCAAGATGGAAAAATATATGTACATCGACATTGACCCTATGGATCACACCCCAATGATCAAGATGCCATGCCACATGTTTGAGTGCATGAAGATAGCTCTGATTATTTAGATAGTGACACAGATTCCCACTTGTAGCCAATATGAGGATCTTACCTCCATGAACCTATTCATGGATATCATTGTCCTTACCATAACCCCTATTGAACCTAAAATTGACCTTGTTTACCCTTTCCTTGTTGAATGGGACCAACAACATCACGTACCACTGGATCTCTTTGAAAATGATGAAGCCATTATAGAATTCATGGGCATTCGAGATACAATTCCGATTGGAGACCATAAGAAAGGTTTCTACATTGACTTAGATACATGTACATACTTTTTTGAGGAGGAATTTGAGCTTTGTGGTCAACAAAACTTGAGAAAAAGTGAGGGAAAAAGTTCCAATGAAAAGCCTTAGCAAAAACAAAAGTCCAAGTCACACAGTGAAAACCTCTTTGAGGTGTTGGCTGAAAAAACAAGTGAAAAAATCAATGGACAAGAAAAGTGACCACACCAAGGGTGAAAATATCATAGAGACACCTTGGAAGAAGATCTCAACCTTCCTCCCGATCCTACGTGTATGGAGGATTTGTCAAAAATGCTAGTGGAAGAAACCATTGATGTGAATATTGGAACAGAAGATGATCCAAAGATAGTCAAACTAGGAGCTTCACTCTTGGCATGGGAATAGAAAAACATTCACCATGCTTCTGTGGGAATTTGTAGATGTATTCGCATGGTCCTATAAGGATATGTTGGGCTTGGATCCAACTTTGGTAGTGCATAACCTAGTAGTGCATGTAGACACCAAGCCCATCAAACAAAATCTTAGAAAAATGCATCCATGGGTGGCTCTTCTAGTTAAAGAAGAGCTAGAAAGATTTCTAGCAATGGGCTTCATTAGACCTATTGATTACTCAGAATGGATATCAAACATAGTCCCGTATAAAAGAAACTTGTCGGGATCAAAATCTATATGGATTTTAGAGACATTAATAAGGCATGTCCAAAAGATGATTTCCCATTGCCCAATATTGATATGATTGTTGATTCAACTGTAGGATATGAAATGTTATCTCTTATGGATGGATTTTTAGGCTACAATCAGATCAAAATCATAGATGAGGATCAACACAAGACAACCTTCACAACCCCCCTGGGGACTTTTTTTTTATCAAGTAATGCCCTTTGGCCTTAAAAAATAGGAGCAACTTATCAAAGGGAAATGACCATGATTTTCCATGATATGATTCATGACATCATGGAAGACTATGTGGATGATATCCTCGGGAAATCCAAGACAAGAGAAGATCACCCTGATATTTTATGGTGTATCTTTGAATGCTTGTGGGAATACAAATTCAGATTGAATCCAAAGAAAGTGTGTGTTTGGCGTATTATCAGGAAATTTTCTTGGATTCATTGTATCACGAAGAGGGATTGAGGTAGACCCAACTAAAGTTACCACCATTACTGAAATTCCTCCTCCCAAAAACATCAAACAACTGCATAGCTTGCAAGGAAAGATACAAGCCATCTACCACTTCATTTCCCAACTTTCTGACAAGTGTCATTCATTCACTCATCTACTTAAAAAGGATGTTGCCTTTATTTGGGGACTAGAGAAACAACAAGCCTTCACCTTGCTTAAGAAAGTACTTAGCCAATCCACCTGTCCTCATGCCTCCAACTCCGGTGAGCCACTCCTGTTGTATATTTCTACTACTCAATTTTCTATTGGTGTGTTGCTCACCCAATATGACCTCAGCCATAAAGAAAAATTTGTGTACTATCTCAGTTGTACTCTCATTGCTTATGAGCTCAACTACCCTCAGATTGAAAAATCTTGTTTGGTTGTAGTTTTTACCTTCCAAAAACTTCGCCATTACCTATTAAATACTAAAACCAAGCTTATATCCAAAGTTGACCCACTTAAGTACATGTTGTCAAAACCCACCCTTATAGGTAGAATGGCTAATTGGATCATTCTACTAAGTGAATTTGACATTGAGTATGTACATCAAAAGTCAGTAAAAGGACAAGTACTCATCGATAGTTAGCAGAAGCACCATTACCAGGAATAGAGCCTATGAGTCTGGATCTTCTAGATGCTTCATTAATGTATATTGAGGAATATGTCATGTGGAAAGTGCACTTTGATGGATCTTTTACTTTTCATGGTTTCGGGGGTAGGTGTGGTATTAATTACTCCTTCAAGTGACCCTATACCTCAAGCTTTTCACCTTGGTTTTCCTTGTACAAATAATATTGTAGAATATGAGGTGCTTCATCATGGGATGAAGCTGGCAATCAAATGGGATATCCATCATGTTAAAATCATTGGTGATTCACAATTGATCATCAAACAAGTTAACGATGAATATAAATTCAAGGATGACAAACTCATCCCCTACAAGAAATAAGTGGAAAATTTGAAAGAGTATTTTGTGCGTATTACATTCGAATGCAGATCCAAGAGCACAAAACAGATCTAGTATAGACGCTATGGAAATTGTAAGTTCTATGCTAAGAATTCCACCAAAGGAAATGATATGCCATTCTTTGTTGAGAATCTATGCCGACTGCGTATGACATGCCAGAATCATGTTTGGCTTGTGAATTTGTTGGTCCCTATTCCCCATGGTATGCACACATCCATGCCTATCTTAAACATAAAACGTTCTCTCTGACATATCCCATTCTGAAAAACAAATCCTTATCCGCCAGATAGCTCATTACACCCTCTTAGGAGATACGCTCTATCGTCGTGGCTACGATGGGAATATGTTGCGTTGTCTAGATGTAGCAGAGTCAGTCTAAGTGATTAAAGAGGTGCATGAAGGGGTGTGTGGGGCCCATACAAACGAGATGGTTCTCGCCAAGAAACTATTGAGAGTGGGCTATTATTGGCCTACTATGGAAATAAATTGCTGCAACTATGTGAGGAAATGTGTACTATGTCAAAAATATGGAAATTTCATCCATGCACCATCACAACCACTGTAGCCAATCAAAACCCCATGGCTCCACATGGGGATTGGATTTAATATGAAATCTCACCCCTACCTCATCCGATGGTCATACTCACATCATCATGACTACTAAATATTTCACTAAGTGGGTGGAGGTTGTTCCTTTGACTTATGTTACAGGTGCTCATATTTTAAATTTTATCATGAATCACCTTATCTGTCGGTATGGAATTCATGCGGCCATGACAATGGAAAATCATTCAAGAACAATGGAAGGAATCAATTTCAAATAAAATTGAAGTGGAACAAGATATTTTGCATAAGGTATTGGGAAGGACCTTTTTGTCATCAATTTCAAATAAAATTGAAGTGGTTTACGCAAATTTTGCATAAGGTATTGGGAAAGTAAGCCACTAACAAAACATTGGTTCGAATCATGGAAAAGATGGTGGGTAAGATAAGTCGCAATTGGCATTTGCAAATTCACCCCGACCTTTGGGCTTATAGGACCTCCATCCACACTCCTACCGGTGAACCACCCTATTCCTAGTATTTGGAACCGAATCCATCATCCCATTGGAAATCGAGCTTCCTTCATTGAGAATATCTTATAGGGATTATCTCGGACAAGGATGAGGATTACATGGTGGTCATTTGGGGTGAATATGTTCCAAACCCTAACCTCAATTACTTGTATTCACATTTTATAAGTTGTTTTGGACAAAAATATCATCCTTACACAATTATAAAATTGTGGTTTCTATATTTACTATTATGATTTTTTTCTTAAACACACTTGTAATATCTTATTTAGATTAAGCTGATTTTTATCTTAGGTATCCATTTTGTGGGTCAAACTTATCTCTATATTCTTTTTGCACCCGTGATCGAATTCAGTGTCTTCCTTTTAAAAATTTTCGGTATTATTTTAACAAATATTTTAAATCAAAATTATGTTGTTTTTTTAAAATTATTTTTCAGTTTTGTAATTTATCGTAATTTGAAATTAAATGTATATGAAAAAATGGAATTAAAACCAAAACTGCCATGTTGATGAAAACGTGATGAGAAAACCATCCCCCAAACAAACCCTCCTTCAATTTGATATGAGATAACAAATAATGTGAGACAAATCAACAAAATAGTTATAGTGTTTAGGGTTGAATGACATGTTCCCAACCAATGTCATGACCCTAACATAAACCTTGGAGGACATTGTGAAAAATGACAATACGTTTCATAACCAAATTGAAGTGCGTGCACCATGGCGAGTCAACAAAAAAGAAGAAATTTCTAGATTTATGTCATATGACAAAATTAAACAATTAAACATCACCAAAGAGATGTTAGTGTAATATTTTTCCCACCCCACCATAAGACATTGACCAATAGATACATCCCAAAAAAAAATTTCCATTGAGTGGTACACATCCTTGTATTCGTGAAAAATATAGGACTAATAATGGTCAATTTTTATAAACCACCCAATAATGGCCTTGATGTCTAGTTATACCTTCTATAAACCTATGTATGTAGAGTTTGTGCTACATAAAAATGTGAATTATTTCAACACGAGGGAGTTTTAGGGGGTTAGGTTTGGCATGCCATAGTATAGATTAGGAATGGTTTAAGTTGTTCAAGACCCATTTCACTACCGCATGGCATGCAAATTGCATGGACAATTGGGTTGATTTTGTGCCACCACACGATTTTGTTTCTTGAATTACTAAGAGGTGCGAAACCGGTGTAAAGGCGAGGCAAAGTAATTATTAAGATCACAAAGACGAACTTCATGATTGTACATGCACCCGGTGAATTTGTGGGTATTAGATGATTTATTTGGGAAGTGTCTCATATTTTTTTATATCTTCTCATAATAGTCTACAAACTTCACAAACATATATACTATAGGTTTAGCTTTACCATTAGGGATGCCAATTACAAACAATTTTGCATCAAAATTAGTTGATAACATTGTAGGGAAATCCTCAAATGCCTTCTATTTTCAATTTGGAAATTTTTTTAGGAAGTTAGAAAGCTTAGAAGAAGAAGCCATGTCTTATATTTTCTCAAATTGTCCTTCACCATGTCCGTTATATTAAGAGTGTTCACAATCATCAAGTCTGAGCTAAAGGATGACACTAGATCACCTTATATAAGTCTAGGAGAGTGCTAACACTTACCATGGAAACAAGGACATCAAGTTGAATATTCAAGATGTGTGATATTTCATAGAGACACCAAAAAAACAAATCTCAAAGTATGATGGCCCCAAAAACACAAATAGTTTTCTTTTCAAAAAGATCATGAGCATATTTGGTGCAATTAAGTATGGGCGGGTTTGTCACTTAAACATAACAAGGTGTAGCTTAGCCCTTTCAATTCATGCGCTTGTAGATTTATAGATAATAAAATCAAAGTTCAATAAGGCAATTTCTAGAGATCTTCATATTCATGTAACAATTTTGTTTCTTATAATTTCGTGATAAAAATGTATTTTTTTTCGGTAGGGATTTAATGATTATATAGAAAATTTTGTTTTTAGTAGATATTTAGCATATAATTTATGGATAGATGATGTTAATGCGACTATAGTTTATGCAACTCATAAATATGGTATAAAATACAATTTCAAGCGTATTTTCCGAAAAAATATTGATCTAAATACGATAAATAGAAAAACATGAGAGTTGAAAAATAAAAGAATTTGAAATAAATATCTTTCCAAGTATAATATACCAAGTCGAGGTGATATTTGTACTAATGTCAAAATTTTAAAAGTTTCCATTGAAAATACCAATCACTTTTATATTAATAGACGATATTTAATCTATTGTAATGCAGATTACATTCAGCATTAATACAGACTTTTCCTTGATACGATAGATTATCTCCATTCTTATTTAATTTTAATTAGAGTATAGAAATAGATTGTTATTCTGAATACTATTTAGTAAGTTTAACAACGAAGATTGGATCCTGGGTCGACGTTGAGTTGGCGGGAAAACTTGTAGAAATAAGTGACTCGACTGCTCACAACTCCCGCATTTCCACCATTGCATTCCATGCCGTTGATGGCTTTAATAGTATCTCCGAAGCCTTGTCCAGACGTAATTGCCTTGTGACAGTTGCTGTTCAACATCCAAAACCACACTGCTGTCTTAAATGAGATCGTCGGGTCCTTCGCCACTGCTTCCGGATTGTTCAGCCCATCAAATTTTATGTAATCTCCTGCTGCTCCGTAGTTGTAGTTCCTGTCATTTTCATTTCATTTCAATACCAAATTAATATAGAGCTATAATATAATTGAAAGTAAATTTCAAGAAATAGAAATTAATAATCACTGAGTCTGACCATGAGAGCTGAAGAGGACCTCTGCCATAATAACGCTTTCCAGGCTTGCAAGGATAGTGTGTGTTGGAGGAGTCGCAGTAGCCGCTGCGAGGATTTTGTTCTTCGATGAAGCAGAAACCTATTTAAACAATTACAAATTACAATCAATATGCATTAAGCCCATGAATTGAGTTATGGAAAATAAAGTGAATTACGTACCTCCTGTCTCATGGGCAGCGTTAGCAAAGAAGGCAGCCACTTCTCTCTTATTAACATCAGAAGAGCCAGATGTACCAAATCCTTTGAAGGCCTTAGCAGCATTAACGAAAGCATTATAATTATAAAACCCCTTTCCTGCACACCCGCTGTCAGCTCCTCCCACCATGGAGTTAAAAACATCAGGAGTAACTATAGAAGCTACACCGGCAGTGGAAGGAGAAGAATAACAGGGCCCTTCTCTGCAACCTTCCCCACAGTAGGCATTCCCATTTCCACAGTATCCATATTGACTACAGCACACTCCATTCAAACACCCGCAGTTTTGACCAACTCCCACCTCTACCAATACCAACAACAAATTAAGTAGCAAATATAGTGAAGAATACCAAAAGAGTTTGCTCTTACTATTTTTCATGGCGATCGATGGGTCTTACTCTTCCTTTGTGTTTTTAATTCCCATTTCCTCCCCTATTTATAGATGGCGCCGGGAATTATCCACAGTACTGCACACGGAGAAGAGACATGTGTTTCTATTTGAGAACGAGACAGCAGCTTCTCGTGGAAAACGATTATGGCAGCGTACATATATAAGACATGGCGGGTTCCTTCTGGAGACACAGAAGTCACACTGTTTAACCGTATGCAACAAACAGGTCTCCAACCCGATCAGTCAACATTTGCCTGTGCCAAAATACGAGCTCTGAACCCGCTTCAGATTCAGATACGGATATTAGCACACTATTCCTAATTTTATGCCGGCTATTAAACCAAATCAACGACTGAACTCATCCTCAGTGCTCAGGCCGCAGCGAAGAACAGGGTCAGGAACCTACAAATCCGTTGAGAGAAGACGCCAAATCAGAACAGAAACTCCCATCAGACATGCTAAACCCGCACTTATCAGAAACGGAACGGAATTCGTTCAAGTCCGAACACTGATGCCCATGTTCGTTCCTTAGATGTTGCGTCATGGCCATGTCGCTATCATACTTAGTGCACCGCCAATTTAGCAGGTGAACAAAACAGTCCCCAAATCGTCTTCCATTTGGCGGGTAAACACTCGGTTTAATTTCCAGCGCATCACGTGAACGCCTAACCGAGGATAAATATTTAATGACCGAATCGCTAGGTGTTGGAATTAATGACTTTTCTCAACTTTGGATACTAATCCTATTCAATTTCGTATCACTCGGCAAGATAAGAGGCCTTTTTGTCTTAAAGGCCAATTTTCCCTCAATATGGTCTTGATGGAGCATGGACCCACACTCAACCATATCAAGCAAGTGTGAAATTTAATGCTCCGGCCATGTCATTTAAAAAATTATCATCCACCTCTTTGGTCCAGCTCGACTCAATGGTGGGAGGATGCAATGACTAGGGACGACTGATTTATTAGAATCTACGGTCACCAACTCGGCCAACACTCGCCACCGTTCATACTCCACGACCTCATCCGCCCTTAACCGAATAGTGGTGGCGCTTGAGGGAAATCCTTTTTCTAAAACCCCGCAACTCGAGGTGGCGAGCTTCATGCAGAAAATTCAAATTGCGGACAACTATAATGCTCAGGGCACTCAAATTTGTGCCCGCCTTCATTGGCTCAAGGTTAGGGATCATGTTTTGAAGGAATTCTTTCTTTCTCTCAAATCCAAACATTCCTTCCGAGAAAATATGTGTTATTTGTGATGGCGGAACATGGCTCATGGATTCCCAGCTCATGCTATAGGCCTTTGTTAACCATTACAAGATGGTTTTCCAAGATCAAGCTCCCTCGAAGGAGTGTACAACCGCTTTGGACCAATATTTGGCCGCGGTGCCATGCAAGCTCACTTAGGATCACAAAATTTCTTTTGATCGTATGCTTTTCCTTGATGACTTACAACGAACGGTCAAGGAAATGGCCATCGACAAGGCTCTCGACTACGATGGATTTCCATACGAATTTTATAAAGCGCTTTGGGACACTGTTGGCCCGAACCTCTATTAGGTCTATCTCGGAAGTATTTGAGCTAGTATCTTTGCTCTCAAATTAACAAAGGGAACATTAAGTTCATCTCTAATCCTAAAGACCCCGAGTGATTAGTATCTTGAGGTCAATTAACTTTCCCAATGTTTCCTACAAGGTTACTGCCAAGGCTCTTTCCATTTGGTTGTGTCACATTCTTCCTTCTATTATCCATTCGGAACAAACAGGGGTTCGCCTAGGGGCATTACATCCTGGATAAACTCATTGTAGTCAGGAAGGCATGGAATGGGCTCGCAAATCCAACTAGTCACCCTTTTCATCAAAATTGACTTCGAGAAAGCCTACGACAAGATAGAGTGGCCTTTTATTCTTGTTATGCTTCAAGCCTTGGGTTTTGGTCCCAAATTCATTCAATCTTTCAAGATGCTCTTTGCAGATGCCTCCGCCCAAATCACCATTAATGGGCACAACTCAAATCCTTTTGGTTTTTTTAGATCCATACGAAAAGGTTGTCCATGGCGCTTGCTCTTTATATCCTTACGGTTAAAGGTTTTGGATATTTGATGTCGAAAGTGAAATCCCAGGGGCTTGTCAAGGGAATTACCTCACCTTCTTTCGATAATTCCCAACTTCTCAATGCTCACTTCGTTGACGAATCTTTCCTTGCGCTCATTGAAGATGAAAGTAACATTAACAATGCCATGCAATTCCTTGAAACTTTCTATTTAGCCTCCTGATTTTTCATTCAATGGAAAATAAAATAGTTTTATTTTAATACACTTAATAAGATTTATAATAGATTATTCTATATGTATTTAACTATTTCTAGTATATATTTGTATAGTTTACTAATAAATCTATATGAAAAATGACGGTGAAACTTAAAATTTACAAGTCGCATGTGATGGTTTTGGTAAATATTTGCAATTATTTTACGGCTAAAATCATGAGAAAAAAGTCTAAACTGCCGTCAAATGTAACCCCTTTCCGCCGCCTCAAAGTCATCTCATTGATTTCGGAATCGCTTCAGAGAAGACGCTAATTCAACACTTTCACCACACAATTCATACATGAGACCTTCAAGAAAAGAAACTCCCATCATACATGCTAAACCCGCCCTTATCAGAAACGGAACGGAATTCCTTCAAGTTTGAACCACTGGAGACAAATCGGAACGGGCTCGCGAGACGAGAATTTTACTAGGGAAATAAAAAGTAATTAATTATTTTTTTCAATATTGTTAGTTGGTTCTTTACCGTATTTCACGTCATTTGAATGGATTATCTTCATATTCAAATAGATAAATAATTATCTTATGAATGCCTTTTCGATGTAACTTAATGTCTGATGAGTGTGTTCTATGTGGGACTAAAAGCCTTCGGGGACCGATAATAATTGGTCTCTATTATCACGACATGCCACTAGTTTCTTCACCGTTTGCATCACTATGCCAAACCCTCCGAGTTTGCACAAGTCCTTGGGATTCACATCTTTGATTTTCTTTATGTCAAACATGTCATCTTATGCATGCGACGGGAATCATGATTTCTATATCGAATTTTATCATGTTGTCCACTCTCCAAACCCACAAACATATGGAGTGGTTTTTTTGTGATATTTTCATTGGTGTACACGATGATTGGTTTTCACTATTTTGGTGGTAGTCTTGGCATCCCTATTCGATAGCATATGATGATTGAATCTTGCCACTAGAAACCGAGTGAAGCATTACAATTACGTTTAATGCGTACTCCAAATAATATAAAGGGAGGGCAATTGTTTAGGCGTGACACCGGTAATATTTTATGTATTATCGCATCCTATAGTGCAACGGTCCCTATAACCCCTTGATTATAGCCCCCTACCTCAAAGTATACGCTCCATTAGGTCGTGACGATTAACATTCCCAAATCAGTCAAATTTTCAAACGGCATACGGTTGCATGCTCGCCCATCCCCTTCACTAGCATTGGTTCTTACCCCCTTCCCGCGGTTTCTTGGCAAATTTTTCTCTTCCCCGGGCCACGTTCCCCTCCATACAACCCTGCACCATACATTCCGATCCATAAAACCACCCATCCTAGACAATGAATTCACAACAATTTCCTCGGTGACCTCCTTCCATTCCTTTGTATAGTTACTGCTATATAGATTCTCTGCTATTTAAAATCCTGCTACGAGCGGGAAACTCGGCACCTTACCTTGCTTTTATATTACACGCAATCCTCCACGTTTCAAAATGAAATTTGATATGATAGGCTATCTTCTCCACCTCTCGCCCAATTCAAAGGGGAGGTGTTGCATGTCCCATCTTTGATGATTGAGCTTTCCCATGTAAAATCAAAATCCTCGACACACCACACTGTCCATTTTCCGGTGATTGTTGAATGATAATTCCATCATTATTGTTGATGAGTATAACTTTGCATGAGGTCGTCACCTTCATGTGCTACTTCCATTCCACATCTTTATGTCTATATTTATGCAAGGGCTAAACCTACAAAAACATTTTCACTTCCGTAAAAAAGTTCTACCACTCCTTACGTTGACAAATACATAGATCTTTACGTTTTTCTGCACCACCCATGCCTCCTCGAAGGATTAACATAAATATCATGTCATTTCTATACGCTTCAGTTTTTACTTGTTTCTCCTCTCTGCTTTCGCTGCCCTCGCACTTCTCTACTCTCTAACCCCTTCTTCCGCACCGTTCTTCCTCTCCTATTGTTTCTCTCCCTCTAATATGACTCCTCTAAAACATCCCCTGCAGCGTTTCCATCGTACTCCCATTGCTTCTAGCTCAATTACCCTTGGATTGAAAAATCTTGTTTGGTTGTAGTTTTTACCTTCCAAAACTTTGCCATTACCTATTAAATACTAAAACCAATGTTAGCATTAGTTAGTTTAATACATTGTTGATTATATTTGTTGATGGACAATTATAACTGTCCTCCTTCCTCAAAACCTTTATATGGCTCTGCTCTTTATTTTTATACACACACATTGAATACATTGTTCTTTATCTACTATCATTGGTATCAGAGTGTTTTTCCACCCTCGGGCGTGTGTGAAGACTGTTCTAAAGGAGTGGATGTGTTGAAGGATTGGCTATCTGTCTGGAGACATGGACGTGACAACGACCAACTAGTGAAAAGTAGATCTACACTGAAATGTTGGGCAAAAGCGCCTGCAGTCAAGAGAAAATCCTCCAGCACTGTGAAGATAGACATGGCAGTATGTGTTTTCCTTTTTGGCATTTTGCTATTTTATTTGGCTGTGACGTGTCTACTTGAGTAAATTGATGACAAAGTCTATTCACTGGTACTTCCATGAAGAAGCGTTTGTGCAGTGATTTCAGATTTTTATGGTCTGTGTTGTATTTGGCATAGATGTTGAATGCTTGAGTTGATATTCATTCAATAATACGGCTCAAATTTCTCTAAAAACATGGCTGAAAATGTTTTGTCTGTTGTTTTTGTAATTCGGTAAAGCGTTTAGCGTGAGAAAGGGTATAGAAGAAGCATGTGTGCAGGAGCAGTGTGAACTCTACCACCACATCCACGGCCCTCACTGCCACTGCTGCCACCACAAGGACCTCTGTCCTTCACCTCCAGAGCCACGAGACAGGAGGAGAAAAATGGAGTGAAGAAGGACGTAGATTGGAGTGATCAACGCTAATGGGGATGATGTGGTCTATTCTGTTGAGAGTGGTTTCATAACTCATTATCCCTCCCTCCTCACAAATAATAAGGGGAGGGTCATCGTCGAAAAGAATGCTGTGAAAGATAAGACCATGCCTTTGCCAACAGAAAAGGGTGTCAAGAAAGTAGACAATGGAGAAGTGCGGAACATATGACAGAGAGTCCTGACTGGTAATTTACTTCCTACTTCACCATTTTTTTTTTTCGTTTCTTTAGTAGTTATTATGGACATTCACTTGGAAAAATACTCGGGGTTAAACTTTCATACATGGAAGGTGAAGATCCAAATGCAACTTATGCATAAAAACTTATGGGGTATAGTAGATGGGAAAGAGAAAACGCCCACAGACACCGCCAAATTAGCAGAATGGCAGTGCAGAGATGATAAAGCAAAAGCCATTATTGGCCTTGCTCTCTCCGATTCTGAACTCCATCATGTTGATCTCAATAAATCTTCCAAGGACATGTGGGATAATTTAAATCAATTATTTGGAGCAAAAGCAGTGAACATGAAGTTTTCCCAAAAACTTCAGTTATATCGATTCAAAATGGAAGAAAGCATTTCTATGTCTAGCCACATTAATTATCTTCTGTCTCTACTCCGAAAACTAGCGAGAGGTCAAAGCTATTATAGAAGATGAGGATGCCAAAGCTATCCTATTAAACAGTCTATCTTCTAAATACAACAATGTTGTTTTTACTCTAAGTCAAATTCAGTGTAAATCTTTAGATGACATGATCGCGGCTCTTCTCGCAGAGGAAAAATGCATAGCCGCGACGATGCGAGAAGGTGATACTCAACAAGAAAGTGCACTTTATTCCACAAATAGAAAATTTTGCAGGCGATCGGATCATAAAAATAAACAAGGGCCTAAACAAGAGATTGAATGCCACTATTATCGAAGAAAGGTCATACAATGTGGAATCACATAGCCATGAGAAAGAGATGTTCTACAAGGAAACATAAAACACAATGGAGCTAATACTGCTTATATAGAAGATCCACAAGATTCTGACGAGAGTGAGGAACCTGTTGATGAGATTGGCTTCACATCATCTCTAGTACTATAAGCAGCAAAGAAGGAGGATGGAGGACAACGGAGGATGGAGGAAATCCAATGACCTCTTGCAAGCCGCAAGCGACGAGGCCGCTGACAGATATTGTGGCGAATAAGGTATTGAGGACCAATTCCTCAATTTTGGTTTGTTTATTTCAGTTTTGTGTTGGTTGTTCTATTGTTTTTCAATAAAGTGCAGATATTGCATAGTTTCTTGTTTGAGATCTCCTAAATTGAAAAAGCATCATGGGGAACAGAAAAGCACTGAAAGCAGCGCATAGTACTCGCACTAGGTTCGTAATAAACTTGTAAAAGCACCGAGGTAAAATCCTCTTGGTTCGTGGTAAACCTGTAAAACCACCGAGGAATCATCCTCGTGGTTCGTGGTAATCCTATAAAACCACCGAGGTGAACAGTCGAAAAGTGCTCATGTCCCTCTAGGTTTATGGTCAACCTTAGAAAAACCATGTGTATCGAGACCATGTAGGCACATGCTCGTGTGAAGACCCTCTTTGCGGTGTTCTCATTAAGGGGGACATCCAATATCAGGAAATGTATGTTTGTATGAATAATGTAAGAAGGGGGGGAATGTTAGCATTAGTTAGTTTAATACATTGTTGATGGACATTATAATCTGTCCTCCTTCCTCCATGCACCTTTATATGGGTCCGCTCTTTTGTTTTACACACACACACATTGAATACATTGTTCTTTGTCTCGCTATCAACCAAGCTTATATCCAAAGTTGGTTCGCTTAAGTACTGTTGTCAAAACCCACCCTTACGGGTAGAATGGCTAATTGCATCATTCTACTAAGTGAATTTGACATTGATTATGTACATTATAAAAATTCTATAAAACGACAAGTACTCATCGATCAATTAGCGAAGGACCATTACCAGAATAGAGCACTGTGAGTTTGGATCTTCCTAATGCTTCATTAATGTATATTGAGGAATCTATCATGTGGAAAGTGCACTTTGACGGACCTTTTAATTTTCAAGGTTGGGGGTAGGTGTCGTATTAATTACTCCTTGTCGACCCTATACCTAAAGCTTTTTCGACTTGGTTTTCCTCATGCGAGATAATATTGTGGAATATGTGATGCTCATTGCGGGTGTTAGCACAAGAGCAATGTAAAATAATGTCTGAATAATCTATTGAATGTACGAGAGGGTGAATAAATACATAGAGAATGCGGTTAGGAGATGTAACCGCCTGTATCCAAACTAACCAATAAACAATGTATTAAATATGCCAACATTCCCCCCCTTAATATATTGTTTTTACAAATCTACCCCAGATTCATCATCTTGTTACGTCGCGACATGTCCTATTTGCTTCTTGCAACAAGGAATTTGTCTGGATTTTCTTGAATCTCTGCGACAGATGTGCTCTCGTTTGTAGAAAAACAGATGAAGTGAGCTCGAAAGCTCGTGTGGTGCGCCACAGATGTGCCTGAGGGCATTTAATCTCGCATTTGTCATCTGGATCGACACAACTCTTCTCCGTCTATATGTCGAACAAGACTCAGTCCATTATGTCCTCGGATTGCAAGTTTTGGAGACTGGCGAAGAGTAGATACCGATGCTCTTCGGTTCTCTCAAATGCGGCACGTCTCTATGGTTGCTTGCAATGTTGCTAACATCTCTGGGGCATGACTTTCATGCTCTCAGACTGTTGCATGGGATCATAGGCTGGTTGTTCGCGTCCATCTTTGATAGCAAATTTGATGAATGAATGAAGGGGCTTAATCTCATTTTGTTCCGATTTGATTCAAACAAATTCCACATGTCTCCTGATCTTTTGTACGATGCGCTTGCTAATGTATCGCTTGGTCTGCGAACAACAGTTGAGAAGATGTTGGGGGAAGGAGTCTACCAACGCACACCTGGGTTTTCGGTGGTCGATGCCACTCATGTCAAACTCCACACAGTGCTGATAAGTTGGTCAGTGGTCATTGCCACATGCTCTCTTCTCCCTCTTTGGTGACTGATTCTTCTTTTTTTTTTTTTTTGAATTCTTGAACTGCGGGCTTGTACCACGGGTATCCTCCTCTGAGTACGCTCACATGCCTGACTATTTACTCTTCTGGTCACTGTTGTTTCCTCACACGCCGAGAAATGGTCGTTGATGGGATAACTCGCAGGCGGACTTGGATCAGTTTAATGATCGATGCCACATTGCCAGACATGAAATACAACAACAATTCTCCATGTTGTCGCTGCGCACAGGTATGGTCTTCTCATTTTGTTTGAAGCGGTTATATTTCATAACTGTCTTCTTCAAGACAGTTATCTCCTCTCCTTCCACGCAGGCAGAGACCTCTTCACGCACGGGTTCTGAATCTCCACGCACAGCAAGCAAAGACTTTTCACGCTCAGCGGCTCCTCCAACTGTCCCTCCACGCACTGCAATCCACGCGGGGTTCCTTGGTCGCCTCTCCACGCTCAAAGACAGCAAATTCTCCACGCTCAGTGGCTCCTCCAACTATCCCTCCACGCACTGCAATCCACTGTCTCAAGCTTCCACGCACAGCACAGCCAAAACGGACAGGAAGAGGAATCTGAGTCTCCTCTCCACGCGTTTTAGGGATGAATAGAAAAATGGTTTCACAACTAACTGCTTCCTCCTGCAGTCTTCTTTCTTCTCCCACGCTCCTTCCTTGGCGGCGTTTCCTCACGGATTATTGAAAATCAGATTCGATGATGACCATAATAGCCACATCTCAGCTGGATTAAGACTTGATCCTTTGCCAAGCAGATCTCCACGCTCCGCTACAGTTCACGCTGAGTCTCCTCTCTGAATCTCCACGCACAGGCAGAGGACGCACCAGCAAAGAACAACAAAGAACAGCAAAGATCGCACAGCACGCAGGCAGAGGATGGACAGAGGCTCAAATAAATTTCCACGCAGGAGGGGAAGCGGCGGTTTCCAGCATATATTCAACAGTCCATGAAACTAATGAAATACAAACCTTTCTGGCTCCCTCGCTCCCACTTCCACGCTCTGATACCAATGTTAGCACAAGAGCAATGTAAAATAATGTCTGAATAATCTATTGAATGTACGAGGGGTGAATAAATACATAGAGAATGCGGTTAGGAGATGTAACCGCCTGTATCCAAACTAACCAATAAACAATGTATTAAATATGCCAATAGCGGGGATGAGGTTGGCAATCAAATGGGATATCCATCATGTTAAAACCATTGGTGATTCACAATTGATCATCAAACAAGTTAACGATGAATATAAAATCAAGGATGAGAAACTCATCCCCACTCTGCTAAAAACCGATGGAAAATTTGAAAGACTTATTTTGTGCGTATTACATTCAAGCAGATCACAAGAGCACAAAATAGAACTAGTACAAACGCTATGGAAACCGTAGGTTCTATGCTATGAATTCCACCAAAGGGCAATGATATTCCGTTCTTTGTCGAGAATCTACGCCTTGCTTGCATATGACATGTGAGAATCATTTTGGCTTGTGAAATTGTTGGTCCCTATTCCCCATGGTATGCACACATCCATGCCTATCTTAAACATAAAACCTTCTCTCCTCACATATCCCGTTCCAAAAACAAATCCTTATCTCGCCGGATAGCCCGTTACACCCTCTTAGGAGATACGCTCTATCGTCATGGCTACGATGGGAATATGTTGCGTTGTCTAGATGTAGAGAGTCTAAATGATTAAAGAGGTGCATGAAGGGGTGTGTGGGGCACATACAAATGGGATGGTTCTCACCAAGAAATTGTTGAGAGTGGGATATTATTGGCCTACTATGGAAAGAAACTATTGCAACTATGTGAGGAAATGTGTACTATGTCAAAAATATGGAAATTTCATCCATGCCCCATCACAACCATTGAGCCAATCAAAACCCAATGGCTGCACATGGGGATTGGATTTAATATGAAATCTCACCCCTACCTCATCCGATGGTCATACTCACATCATCATATCTCTGTATATTTCACTAAGTGGGTGGAGGTTGTTCCTTTGACTTATGTTAGAGGAGCTCTAATCGAGAGGATCCTCATAGAGAAACACTAATCTAATATCTTCTCAGAATAATTTGCAGTCATTTTTAAAGTGTGGAGAAAAATTATACGATTCCGATGACATCTTGTTTGCAGGAAACGGAGCTCGTTTGCAAAAGTTATAGCCCGCTGAAATTTTTGGGCAACTGGCAAAATTTGGAGTTTTGTGCAGGTTGGACGTGTGCACGCTCGCCAAGTGTTTCGATTATATTGCGACATGTGGACGAATTGTGTGACGTACTAAAAAAATGGGTTTTGGAACGCCGGTCTTGGACACTCGTTCTCGGACAAATGGACCCCGCTATTTATTGGTGGGGCCCTCAGCCAGGTTCGACACACTCGATTATGGAGGGGTGCCTTGGCCTCCTTCTCATTTAATCATTAAACCAACTTGTGTATATAAACTCCTATATTTTCCTTTGTGCCATGCATGTGGGACATTTAGGCATGCATTATTTAAATTATCCACGCCTATTTGTTATTAACCATTTCCACGCATTATCTATTTCCAATTTCCACACATTTTATACCATTGTTCACGCATTAAACTTTATCCAACTACCACGCATTATCATGTGCATTGTTTTTAGCGCCTAAAATATAAACCATGCACTGTCCCCAAATAATGCGCCCTCCACATAGGCTAAGGCGGCTCTTAAGCCACTAAAAACATGCGCCCACCTACCTTTTAAACCCTCTTCAAAGATTTTATGCGCCAAATGTGGGATATTGATCCCAAGAAGATAAGTCAAAAGCATGGGAGGAGAATGGAACCGGGTGGGCCGTGTAAAAGGATAAGCACCCAGCCGGCATGCTAGGAGGCTTAGAAACAATATAAAAGGAGTGATATTTTATTTGTAGAGCATTCAGGACTGTGTAAAATTATTGTAATGCTCATAACTTGAGCTAGGAGTGGAATTTGGAGGAGATGTAAAAAGCAACCCCTGTTATTTTCGATAGAGGAAGACTGTGAGAAGGTCATAATTTTGTAGAATTCTTTGTAAAGAATTATTTTCAAGATTTTAATAGATCGGTCCCATTCAACCGGACCCGGAGACGTAGGCCTCAAGCGCCGAACTCTGTTATCAATTCTTACGTCACATTGCTGGTGAATCCTCTTCATTTCTTTCAATATTTACACAGTACTTGCAGTTTTTATTCTTTTATTAAAAATACAAAAAGAAATAATGCTCAAATTTTACATCGAAAATCAACACAAAGCAAGAAGAATGTGTGTGCACAATTGCTAGTTAAATTTGGTTTTCAGATCATTGGTATCAGAGCAGGTTTTGACTGATTTTTGGTTCAGTTTAACGTGTTTTGGATTGCAAGTTGTGTGTTGGATGTTAACAAGGTCTCGATCTAAGAAGGGTGAAGGAGAGTTAGTTGAAGGAGATCCCAAAATTGGTACCAGACGATCTCGAAGTCCTACAATGGCGGATCGAGAGGAAGTGGAACAAAACTTTCGTCAATCCTTCCAACAGATGAAGGAAATGGTGGAAGAAATGTACCAAGATAGGAAAAGGGAAAAGGGGACTAGAGAAGGTAAGAAAGAAGAAAGCTCTAGTTCTGACATTCCAAAAAGAGACTCTTTAAAATCTGATTTTCTTTCATTAAAGTTAGATATCAAGTTTGAATTGCCTATGTATACTAGAGAGCTAAATGCAGAGAAGTTGGATAACTGGGTCAAGCAAATAGAAGTATATTGTAGGGTTCAGAGAATTGTTGATGATGAAGCAAAGATTCATCTGGCAACTCTTCGGATGGGTGGAACAACACTCATTTGGTGGGAGAGTAAGATTCAGGAAGTGGAAGAAAACAAAGGTATAGAAATCACTTCTTGGTCTGAATTTGTTTCAAATCTTAGGCAACAATTTTATCCTCTTGGTTATAAGCAACAAGCTATGATGGATTGGCAAACATTAAGACAAACTAAGGGACAAAGTGTTCAAGAATACACACAAGAATTTAGGAAAAGGGCTCTAATTGGGAATTTCCTAAACACAGAAGAAACATTGCTCAAATATATTGGTGGATTGCATAGTTATCTAAGGCATATGATACTTGTTTTAGGTCCTACTAATCTTGATGCAGTATGTGTTCAAGCAACCCATTTGGAAGCATGAGGGAAAATGACAAAGGAGTCCTCTTTCTCTTCTTTTAATCAGAAGAACAAGCAATCTGAAGGAAAAGGTTCAAAAGAACAAGGAAAAGGAAAGGGTAAGCATAAAACAAACTCTACTATTAAGAAGGAAGATGAAAAACCATTTTGTAATCATTGTAAAAAAAACCATGATGAGTCTAAATGTTGGAAATTACATCCTAAAAAGAAGCCTAAATGGATGGTTAAGAAAGGAAAAGAAAAGAAAACAAACACCGTAGTGCATGATCTTGGTTCTGATTCAGGTGATGAAACCAAAATCACAGCTATGGGTTTACAAGGTAAATCAACTCTTTCAATTTCCAACAATAGCACTACAGATGTTGCATCTTCTTCTAGTAAACAAACTATACCTGACGATAAGAAAAGAAATGAGCTTTTCCACATTAGAGTAATTTCAAAGCATACGAAAATTGATACTCTTTTTGATAGTGGATCTCAAGCTAATCTAATTTCTGAGGAGGTTGTTAAGAAACTAGGACTCAAAACTAAACCACATCCTAAGCCTTATCCTTTGGGTTGGGTTTGTGATGATGCAAAACTGCAGGTAACTAAAACTTGTACTTTTAGGTTTGCCATTACAGACAAGTTTATTGATGAGGTTGAATTGGATGTAGTTCCTTTGGATATTTGTGGGGTGGTTTTGGGAAGTCCTTATTTGTATGATCGTAAAGCAATTTTCTATAGGGAAGAAAATAAATATTTGCTTGTAAAGGATGGAATTGAGTTTATTATTAGAGCTCACCGTGAAAAGAATAATCTATCCTTGGTAACTGCAGGTCAAATGAAAAGGCTTGTAAAATCAATCAAAAGTTTTGTGCTCATGGTGGTCAAAGCCAAGGAAAAAGAAAATGAGATGGCTTTTGAGACTTGCGATCTAAAACATAAGGATGAATTGGTAAAAATTGTTTCTCATTTTGATGATGTTTTTCAGGATCCACAGGTCTACCTCCCAAAAGAGGGGTTCAACATGAGATACAATTGCTTCAGGATGCACCTCTTCCCAATATCGGAATGTACAGGTTGTCAGTAGTAGAGAACGAGGAAATCAAGAGACAGGTAATGAAACTTTTGGCTCAAGGTATAATTCATCCAAGTACATCCCCATGTGGTTCACCAATTATATTGGTTCCTAAGAAGGATGGCACTTGGCGAATGTGTGTTGATTTCCGTGCTTTAAAGAATATTACTATAAAGAATCGTTACCCTCTTCCTAGAATAGATGATTTACTGGATCAATTAAGGAATGCAATTTACTTCACTAAGTTAGATTTAAGAAGTGGTTATCACCAAGTAAGAATTAGAAGGTGATGTTTGAAAGCGCTTTTAAAACAAAACAAGGATTGTTTGAATGGTTAGTGATGCCTTTTGGATTGTGCAATGCACCAACAACATTCATGAGAGTTATGAATGAAATTTTTAGACCATTCATTGATAATTTCGTTATTGTCTACTTAGATGATATTCTTATTTTCCAGTAAATCATGGGATGAACATATTAAACACATCCGAGAAAGTCTTAGATGCAATAAGGAAAGAGAAATTGTATTTGAAGATGTCAAAATGTGAATTTGGAAAAACATCTTTAATTTACTTGGGGTATATTGTAGAAATGGAAATGGAGAATTGATCTGCAAAAAATAGAGGTTATTGTGAAATGGCCTAGACCCACAAATGTGACGGAGGTTAGAAGTTTTCTAGGTGCAGTTCAGTATTGGAGGAAATTTATTGCTAACTTCTCATATATTGCATCTCCTTTGCATGCTTTGACAAGTATTAAACAAGTCTTTCAGTGGGGAGGAAAACAACAAAAAGCATTTGATACATTGAAAGAGAAGATAAGTACCGCTCCGATCTTGGCACTTCTGATTTACAACATTCATTTGAGATTGAGACGGATGCTAGTGACTATGCAATGGGGGAAGTTTTGATGCAGAACAAATGACTAGTGTGTTACCATTCAGAAACCTTTACAAGTGCGGTAAGAAACTATCCAACTTATGATAAAGAGTTGTATGCTTTGGTTCAAAGTGTTAAAAATGGAAGCATTATTTAATGGGAAAAGAAACAATTATCCATATTGACCATCAACCGCTTCAATACTTACAAACACAAACCAAATTGCAGCAGTCTAGACATTTTAGGTGGATGGGATTTTTGCAACAATTTCATCTTGTAATCAGGTATAAAAAAGGTATTCAAAACAAGGTTGCCGACATGTTATCCAGACCACCAGTGGTAGTAGCATCTATCCTTTTGCAGCATAGTTCTTTGGCTCATGTTAGTTACAAGGAACAATATGCAAATGATGTTGATTTTAGAGAAGTGTATGAGGATCTAGTAAGTGGGAAACAAGTAGGAGAAAAAGATTATCATTTGCATGAAGGATTGTTATATCATTCTGGAAAACTTTGTATTCTGGAAAATGAGCGTGTGCATATGATTAGGGAAGCACATACTTCTCTTATTTCAGGGCATTTTGGTGTTAGTAAGATAGTTGCACATTTACAAAAATATTGCTATTGGCCTAGAATGCATGAACATGTAAACCGATATATTAAGGGATGTGTTCTTTGTGCCACAAGCAAGCCAAGTAACAGGAAATTAGGACTTTACACTCCTCTTCCTGTTCCAACACGGCCTTGGGAAAGTGTTTCCATGGACTTTGTAGGAGGCTTGCCCATGACACGGAAAAAACATGATTACTTATATGTGGTAGTGGACAGATTTAGCAAAATGTGTGTGTTGGTTCCATGTACTAAACAAATAACTGGTGAGGGAACTGCACATTTATTCTTTCAGTTTGTTTGGGTTCATTTTGGTTTACCTACTTCAATCATATCTCGATCGGGATTCTAGATTTCTTGGGAATTTTGGTCAACATTGTGGGGGTTAATGGACACAAACCTAAAAAAAAAGAGCACTGCTTTTCATCCATGATGATGGTCAAATAGAGGTTGTAAACCGCACTAGTGGTGGTACAATTACTTAGGGGCTATAGTAACAAACATCCTAAATTGTGGGATGAACATCTTTATTGTGTGCAACATGCTTATAATCGTGCCTTACATTCTTCTACTTTGAAGTCTCCATTTGAGACTTGTTATGGATATCTGCCTAATTCTCCATTAGATATATATTATGGACATGAAACTGTTATTAATGGTGCAAGTGATTCTGACAAGGCTAAAATATTTGTGCAGAGAATACAATAGGTTCATCAGTATGTCCATGAACAATTGGAGAAAAGCCAGGCTAAGTACAAAGCTAGGCATGATAAACATAGAACTGATCACAAGTTCAAAGTTGGTGATTCAATTTGGCTTCACATCAGCAAGGAAAGACTGACAGGTGAAGGTAAAAAATTGAAACCTATACGGTATGGTCCGTTCCAAATATTGGAAAAAATTGGTAACAACGCTTTCCGGTTAGATTTACCTCCATATATGCAAATCTACTTAGTTGTAAATGTTGAGAATTTAAGATTGTATGAACCGCCTATGATTGTTGATCATGATGATTCTAACATTATGCCTTCCATTGATGATTTTGCTCCTGAGTATCTTGATGAGTTGCAGGAAGACATCATTTTGGACAGGAAAGTAAGAACTTCATGAAGGGGTGATATTGAGTATCTTCGTGTTGGGTTCAAAGGCATGCATCCGAACAAGGCTAAATGGATGGAAACCGGAAAGGTGAGGGAGAAATACCCTCACCTATTCACCAATTAGGTTGACTTTTGGGGTCCAAAAGTTTCTCAGTGGGGAGGAATGATCCAGAGGATCCTCACAGAGAAACACCGATCTAAGATCTTCTCAAAATAAGTTGTAGTCATTTTTAAAGTGTGGAGAAAAATTATACGATTCCGATGACATCTTGTTTGCAGGAAACGGAGCTCGTTTGCAAAAGTTATAGCCCGCTGAAATTTTTGGGCAACTGGCAAAATTTGGAGTTTTGTGCAGGTTGGACGTGTGCACGCTCGCCAAGTGTTTCAATTATATTGCGACACGTGGACGAATTGTGTGACGTACTAAAAAAATGGGTTTTGGAACGCCGGTCTTGGACACTCGTTCTCGGACAAATGGACCCCGCTATTTACTGGCTGGGGGCCCTCAGCCAGGTTCGACACACTCGATTATGGAGGGGTGCCTTGGCCTCCTTCTCATTTAATCATTAAACCAACTTGTGTATATAAAATCCTATATTTGCCTTTGCACCATGCATGTGGGACATTTAGGCATGCATTATTTAAATTATGCAAATTTCCCACGCCTATTTGTTATTAACCATTTCCACGCATTATCTATTAATTTCCACGCATTTTATACCACTGTTCACGCATTAAACTTTATCCAACTACCACACATTATCATGTGCATTGTTTTTAGCGCCTAAAATATAAACCATGCGCTGTCCCCAAGTAATGCCCTCCACATAGGCTAAGGCGGCTCTTAAGCCACTAAAAACATGCGCCCACCTACCTTTTAAACCCTCTTCAAAGATTTTATGCGCCAAATGTGGGATATTGATCCCAAGAAGATAAGTCAAAAGCATGGGAGGAGAATGGAACCCGGGTGGGCCGTGTAAAAGGATAAGCGCCCAGCCGGCATGCTAGGAGGCTTAGAAACAATATAAAAGGAGTGATATTTTATTTGTAGAGCATTGGGGACTGTGTAAAATTATTGTAATGCTCATAACTTGAGCTAGGAGTGGAATTTGGAGGAGATGTAAAAAGCAACCCCTGTTATTTTCGACAGAGGAAGACTGTGAGAAGGTCATAATTTTGTAGAATTCTTTGTAAAGAATTATTTTCAAGATTTTAATAGATCGGTCCCATTCAACCGGACCCGGAGACGTAGGCCTCTCAAGTGCTAAACTCCGTTATCAATTCTTGCATCACATTGCTGGTGAATCCTCTTCATTTCTTTCAATATTGCACACAAGAGTACTTGTAGTTTTTATTCTTTTATTAAAAATACAAAAAGAAATAATGCTCAAATTTTACATCAAAAATCAACACAAAGCAAGAAGAATGTGTGTGCGCAATTGCTAGTTAAATTTGGTTTTCGAGATCAAGCTCGATTTCAAAGTTTATCATGAATCACCTTATCTCCTTCGGTATGGCATTCATGGATGGCCATATTTCATCGACAATCAAAAATCATTCATGAACAAGACAATGAAGGACCTTTTTCATCAATTTCAAATAAAATTGAAGTGGTCTACGTAATATTTTGCACAAGGTAGTGGGAAAGTGAAGCCACTAACAAAACATTTGTTCAAATCATGGAAAAGATGGTGAGTAAGAAGGTCGCAATTGGCATTTGCAAATTCACCCCACCCTTTGGGCTTATAGGACCTCCATCCACACTCATGTTGGTGAACCACCCTATTCCCTAGTATTTGGAACCGAATCCATCATCCCATTGGAAATCGCCTCCTTTCACACAAGCTCCTTCATTGAGAATATCTTATAGGGATTATCTCGACAAGGACAAGGATTACGGGGTGGTCATTTGGGGTGAATATGTTCCAAACCCTAACCTCAATTACTTGTATTCACATTTTATAAGTTGTTTTAGACAAAAAAATATCATCCTTACACAATTATAAAATTGTGGTTTCTATATTTACTATTACGATTTTTTTCTTAAACACACTTTTAATATCTTATTTAGATTAAGCTTGATTTTTATCTTAGGTATCAATTTTGTGGGTCAAACTTATCTCTAGATTCTTTTTGCGCCCACCCATTATCTTAAAATGTCTTCCTTTTAAAAAATTCAGGTATTATTTTAACAAATATTTTAAATCAAAATTATGTTGTTTTTTTAAAATAATTTTTCGCTTTTTTAATTTATCGTAATTTGAAATTAAATGTACATGAAAAAATGGAATTAAAACAAAAACCTGCCATGTTGATGAAAACCGTGATGAGAAAACCATCCCCCCAAACAAACCCTCCTTCAATTTAATATTAGATTACAAATAATGTGAGACAAATCAACAAAATATTTATAGTTTTTAGGGATGAATGACATGTTCAACCAAGATTATCATGACCCTAACATAAACCTTTGAGGAAATTGTGAAGAATGACAATACATTTCGATGGCGCTCGAAGAAGATTAATTGATTGCTATATTATTCATACAGAGAGCACGCCATTATATAGGCTACGGGAGAGGGAGGACAGGAGGAACAGTTACATAACTGTTCACTAACAACTACTAAGAACAATGTATTAATTAAGCTAACATTCCCCCCCTTAATACATTTCTCTTACAAATGTACCCCCTAAACAAATCAAACTTCACCTTGCCGAGAGGCTTGGTGAGAATATCTGCAACCTGAAAATTAGTAGGGTAGTACTGGAGCTGAATTTGGTGGTTCAAGACCTATTCACGAATGTAGTGACATTCGACCTCAATATGCTTTGTTCGTTCATGGAAAACATGATTCTTCACAAGCTTCAACACACCTTGATTGTCGCAGTGAATGATGGGAGGTTTCTCTTCAGGAATCCCTATATCTGCAAGAATGCGACGTAACCAAATTGCTTCACACAGCTCCTCGTGCGGCGTGCAGTATTCAGCCTCAGTGGATGAGAGAGAAACAACAGTTTTCTTCTTGCTAATCCACGAGATAGGTCCAGATCCGAGATGAAAAACATATCCTAAAGTGGATTTCTGTCATCAACGGATCTGCATAGTCTCGAGTCTCAGTATATCCTGTAAGAAGAAGCTGAGTATTCTTTCGATACTGACCAAAGTCAATCTGTACCTCGGACATATCTTAACACATGCTTTGCTGCTATCCAATGACATTTCTTGGCTCCTCGCATAAATCGGCGAGATAGCTCACTGCAAAGCAAAGATCCGGTGTCCAGTATAGTCAAGTAAATGAGACTCCCCACAAGTTGCCTATAATGAGTGCCATCTACCGTGGTGAATCCCTGGAATCTAGATAATTGCAAACCTTTTTCCATAGGTGTGGACATTGGTTTACAATCTGACATTCCATACTTTTCCAGGAGTGTCTTGGCATATTTCATCTGGGAGATGAAGATATGATTCTTCTTCTGCCATATCTCTAAGCCAAGACAATAGTGAAGTAACCCCAAATCAGTCATGTGAAGGATTTCTTTGAGATCATTCTTTACATCATCTACAAGATTGTCAGAACTTCCTGTGATCACAAGATCATCTACGTACAAAACCAGAATGACAATCTTTGTTCCTACCTTCTTGATATACAAATTTGTATCTGAGGGGCTACGAGTGAATCCATGCTGCAATAGGTGATCATCAATTTTTATATACCATGCCCTAGGTGCTTGTTTGAGTCCATAGAGAGACTTTATCAGACGACATACCTTGTGTGGTTGATGTTCGTCTACAAACCCTTAGGTTGGGCCATGTACACTTCTTCTTTTAGATCACCGTTTAGAAAAGCACTCTTGACATCCATCTGCTGAAGTTTCCATCCATTTTGTGCTGCCAGTGCATAGACAACTCTGATGGTTTTGATCTTCGCAGTGGGTGCAAAGGTCTCGTCATAGTCAATTCCTTCTTGCTGAGTATAACCCTTTGCAACAAGTCATGCTTTGTGTTTGTCGATTGAACCATCTGCCTTATATTTTGTTTTGAAAATCCATTTGCAACCAATGGATTTCTTACATGGAGGCAGATCGACAAGTTCCCACATCCGATTCTGAATTAGGGAATCATATTCAACATCCATAGCCTGTTTCCACTGTGGATGGTCTAATGCCTCACGAATAGTGTCAGGTTCGGTGCTCTCAACAAATGAACTCATGAGTGCAAAATTTACCTCATGTCTAGCTTGACTTCGTGTTCTGACTCCCGTAGAAGTACCAAGAAGTGAGTTTAGGTGTGCATCCCTAATAGTATTTTGGACCCATTTCAGACATTGGTGGTTTGTTGATGTGAAGATGTGTTTTCCAGTGTGCCAAGATCAACGAACAAGTCTCCACTCAGCTCTTCTTCTCTCTGAGAAGAATCATCTTGCCCATCATCTGGATGTGTGAGCAATCTATGTGACGAGGTCGGTACTGGATCTCCATTGTGTGGCAAGGAGTCAAAGGATGACTCATCACATACCACATCTCGACTCTCGTAGATCTTCTTCGTCTTAGGATCCATGAGATGATACACCTTTGAGGTAGTACTATACCCCAAGAAAAGACATGGCAGTGTCTTTGGATCGATCTTCTTCCTTCTCTTATCTGGAACATGCATATATGCAGTACAACCAAAAACTCTCAAATGATGAATAGAAGGTTTACGACCAGTCCATACCTCTTCCGGTGTCTTGTTCTGCAAGATCTTCGTGGGTGCCGGTTGAGTAGATACACTACTGTCTGGACTACTTCTGCCCAAAATTGATCCTCCAACTTGGCGGTCGAGAGCATACAATGAGCCATCTCCATGACAGTCCTGTTGTGGCGCTCGGAAATCCCATTCTGTTGGGGCGTGTAGGGTGCAGTCAAATGTTGTTGAATGCCATGCTTGCTTCAGGTATGCTAAGAACTTCTTTGACACAAATTCCCCCCTCGATCTGAGCGGAGGAGAAGAAGAGGCTTCCCAGACTACCTGGTGGCTTGCTGGTAGAAGGTTTGGAAATTTGCAAGTGCCTCACTCTTCTTCCGAAGGAAATATACCCACATTTTCCGTGAGTAATCATCAATGATGAGCTGAAAGTATGTAAAACCTTGGAAGCTAGCTGGCAGGGGTCCACATGATCGGTGTGAATGACCTGAAGATGCTTTGTAGAATGATAAGAGCTCTGTTTGAACGGACCTCTATGTTGTTTTCCCGCAAGACATCTCGAGCAAACAGGTAAGGAATGGGAGAGTGGAGGAAGCCCTCTTACCATTTCCTTGGCACTGAGCTGATGTAGAGCCCCAGCAGAAAGATGACCATATCGAAAGTGCCATAGTGTAGTGGACTCCACCGTTGAAGCGAGAGAGCAATGCTAGATGAAGTGACCACATCCAGTGCAAATAGGTGGCCCTTCAGAAATGCTTGAGCAATTACTGAATCTCCCTGAGAAATGATGCAGGACTTGACCCCTTTCTCAACAAAGAATTCAACCTGCATCCGATGGTTAAGAAGTTGACTCACAGACAAAAGATTTGAGGTCAAACCTGGAACATATAGCACCTTCGTGAGTGTACATCTTCATGTTCCAAGAGGAATGATGACATCACCAATCCCCGCTGCAATATACTCTTGATTTTCTGTGATGGTGATCCGATCTCCAGTGGGCGGTCACTCAGAGTATGGAACAACTTCTTATTGCCAGTCATGTGTTTGCTGGCGCTGAATCAATCAACCAGACATCTTCTGACGGCTGCGAAGTCTGTGAGACTAGAACAATGTCAGAATGAGTCGTGTCTGGTACCTCTTCATCGGAGGTGGCATCCTGCTGAGCAGCAATGTGGCCCTTCTGCCTCTGATTACGAGCACGCCATCGGGATTTCTTGGAATATCCTTGGCCAGAAGTGCTCTCTTCGCCAGAGTTTCCATACTTGCGACCATTGTAATAACAGTTCGCAGTCGTGTGTGTATCCGTGGAGCAAATGTGGCACCACCGATCCGCCTTGTGGTTATGCTACTTCTGGGGTGGCCGCTATGGTGGTCGCTGAGAAGACTGGCCGACGACGATGCTTGCTTCTGATTCTAGGGGCTGATTTCCCTTTCCGAGGCTTATGTTTTTGCCTCGTGATGAGAGCCTTGTCTTCGAAGGCTTCTTGTACATTTTGCATGGCTTCTTCCTGCTGGAGATAATTCACCAGGGTGGAAAAACTCACCTCCTGTTGAGTGATGGTCAACGTGGTGATCAGTGTCTGAAACCGGGAAGGAAGAGCTCGCAAGGTGAGCGGGACTAGCAACTTGTCGTCCACTGGTTCACCGAGAGCAGAGAGTTCTACACGTAACTCAGCCACATGCTGCAAGAAGGCTTCTACTGATTCGCCATCATGCATACTCATCGTATGAAGCTTTTTCTGAAGATGCAACTTTGTCGTCAGATTCTTAGCTTCGTAGATGGTACACAACGCGGTCCATGCCTGAGAAGAAGCGGTTGCTTCCCGAATGTATGGTTGCACCTCATCAGAAAGGCTCAGGGTGATAAGCATTAGTGCTTTCGCATCAGCCTTTTCATATTTTACCAACAGATCAGCATTTGTGGGAGGGGCGTCTTTCCAAAAATGATCCCCCAAAGATCTTGAATCGAAGAATCATCCGCATCTTAGTTTTCCAAGCGTGAAAATTTGGCCCTTTCAAGAGTGGTTACACCTCCTAACCGCAAGATTCTTTTAAATGAGACTCCCACAATGTATGCCGTAGTGAGTGCCATCTACTCACTATAACTGCGGTGAATCCTAGAATATAGATAATTGCAGAAACCAGAAGATTTTCCATAGGTGTGGACATTGGTTTACAATCGACATTCCATACTTTTCATCGGGAATGATGGCATATTTAATACATTGTTTATTCAAGTTAGTTTGGATCCACGGTGGTTACACCTCCTAACCGCATTCACTATGTATATTATTCATCCTTGTGCATTCAATATATTATTCAAAGACATTATTTTACATGTGCTCTTGACCAAGGCAAAGATTTCATAACCAAATTGAAGTGCGTGCACCATGGCACTCAATGAAAAAAAGAGAAATTTCTAGATTTATATCATATGACAAAATTAGACAATTAAATATCACCAAAGAGATGTTAGTGTAATATTTTTCCTACCCCACCATAAGACATTGACCTAATAGATACATCCCAAAAAGAAAATTTTCCATTAAGTGGTGCACACATCCTTGTATTTGTGAGAGAAAAATATAGGACTAATAATGGTCAAATTTTTATAAACCACCCACCTCCCGAGGAAGAGGACAAACAAGGACAGAGAGTTAATACCCACGCCATTGCCATGTACTCTTCTTCCACACACACAAGACACAGACCACATTTCCTCACACATGGCCTTGATGTCTAGTTATACCTTCTATAAAATTATGTATGTAGAGTTTGTCTTCGCATAAAATGTGAATTATTTCAACACAAGGGAGTTTTAGGGGGTTAGGTTTGGCATGCATGCCAAAAGATAGATTAAGAATGGTTTAAGTTGTTCAAGACCCATTTCACTTCGCATGGCATGCAAATTGCATGGAAAATTGGGTTGATTTTGTGCCACCACACGATTTTGTTTCTTGAATTACTTAGAGGTGTGAAAGCGGAGTAAAGGCGAGGAAAAGTAATTATTAAAATCTCAAAGATGAGCTTCACTAACTGTACATGCACCAGCGAATTTATGGGTATTAGATGATTTATTTGGGAAGTGTCTCATATTTTTTTCTATCTTCTCATAATAGTCTACAAACTTCACAGACATATATACTATAGGTTTAGCTTTACCATTAGGAATGCCAATTGCAAACAATTTTGCATCAAAATTAGCCGATAACATTGTAGGAAAATCCTAAATGCCTTCTATTTTAAATTTGGAAAATGTTTTAGGAAGTGAGAAAGCTTAAGAAGAAGAAGCCATGTCTTATATTTGCTCAAATTTTCCTTCACCCCTAATCCATTATATTAAGAGTGTTCACAATCATCAATCAGAGCTAAAGGATGACACTAGATCACCTTATATAAGTCTAGGAGAGCGCTAACACTTACCATGGAAACAAGGACATCAAGTTGAATATTCAAGATGTGTGATATTTCATAGAGACACCAAAAAAACAAATCTCAAAGTATGATGGCCAATTAAAAATAACAAATAGTTTTCTTTTCAAAAATATCATTAGCATATTTGGTGCAATTAAGTATGGGCAAAGATTTGTCACTTAAACATAATAAGTAGGTTAGCCCTTTCAATTCATGCGATTGTGGATTTATACATAATAAAATCAAAGTTCAATATGGCAATTTCTAGAGATCTTCATATTATGTAACAATTTGTTTCTTATAATTTCGTGATAAAAATGTATTTTTAAAAGGAATTATATCTAACTCCTAACCTAGAGGGTGTGTGCTAAGATAATGCAAATAGAAACAATATTATGAACACACACAAACTCACAAGAGAAATATAAAAACAAGGCTTTCCATTAAAAATACTCTGAACACTTTGGTGCCTTCTCTTGCTTTTCTTGCTTATTGAATTACAAAATGAAACCTCTTATTTATAGAAGTTTTCCAACCTTCTACCTTAGAAAATATCTCATAATATCTCATAATATCTTATATTAGATATTATTGATCTTTTGGATATTTTATAGATATTCCTAGATATTTCTAGATATATATAATATCTCTTGATATTTTCTAGATATTATATACAATATCTTTTGATATTTTGGAGGAGTTAATATTCACAATAAATGTGAATATCTTTTACATAAAGTTGAATTCCATAAAGTTAAACTTTATCTAGAACAAGATTAGATATTTCCAACACTCCCTCCTAATCTTGATTCTTCATGTATTGTTGGAGCAATACGGACCTATGATGCCTAAGCAATCTCTCATATGCTCAAATGTGTCCTTTGGTAATGGCTTGGTGAAGATATCACATATTGTCTTCGCAAACCTGCAAAACTCCAAAAATATTTGTCCATTGTTGACTAGCTCTCTGATAAAATGATACCTTGTATCAATATGCTTGCTCCTTTTGTGAAAAACATGATTCTTTGATAATGCAATAGCTGAATTGTTATCAAAAATATCTTTGTTGATTCTTCTTGTTCTTGCTTTAGATCTAATAATACTCTTCTCATCCATATTGCTTGACATGCTACTTTTGTGGCCGCCACATATTCTGCTTCTACCAAAGAGAGAGTGACAATAGGTTGTTTCTTAGAAGCCCATGAAACTGCTCCTGAACCAAAATGGAAAACATAGCCGGATGTGCTCTTTCTGTCATCTATGCTTCCTGCAGTCACTATCTGTGTAACCAACTAACTTGAAAATATTAGAAGCTGTATATAAAATACCAAAAGATTTTTGTTCCACTAACATATCTTAAAATTCTTTTTCCATCTTGCCAATGAGAATCCTTTGGGGATTCCATAAACCTAGAAATAAGACTTACACCATACATGATATCAGGCCTTGTAGTAGTCAAGTACATCAGACTACCAACAAGTCTTTTGTATATAGTTGGATCAATATCACAACCTTTATCATCTTTGCTTAGCTTTAATCCTATGGAAACTGGTGTTGATACTGGATTGCAATTCATCATCCGAACCTTTTCAAAATATCATTGGAATATTTTGATTGACATATAAAAATTCCATTTTCTGATTGACTGACTTCTATGCCAAGAAAAAACTTCATTAGACCCAAATCTTTCATTTCAAATTCTTTCTTCATTGTTGTCTTAAACAAGTCAATTGACAAATCTCCTGTGAATATTAGATCATCAACATATAGGCATACAATTAGAATTTGTTCTTGATCATTCATTTGATGTATAGTGTTGGTTCACTATCACTTTTTCTAAATCCATTTTTCAAAAATATGAATCAATCCTACTATACCATGCTCTTGGAGCTTGTTTCAGACCATACAAGGCTTTTTTCAATCTATAGACCTTGTGTTCTTGACCAACAATTTCATATCCAGGTGGTTGTAAAACATAAACTTCTTCTTCTAGTATGCCATTCAAAAATGCAGACTTGACATCCATTTGATAGACTTTCCAATTATTTTGAGTTGTTAATGCTAAAATAGTTCTGACAGTGTCTAGTCAAGCTACTGGAGCAAAAGTCTCATTATAATCAATTCCGGGTTGTTGTGAGAAACCCTTTGCAACTAACCTGGCTTTATATTTTTCAACATTTCCATCTGCATTGAATTTTGTCTTGTAGACCCATTTCACGCCAATTACACTCTTTCCTTCTGGAAGGCTCACAAGATCCCATGTATGATTCTTTTCAATAGAATCAATTTCTTCATCCATAACTTTTACCCATTTTTCATTTTCAAATGCATCTTCAAAATATATAGGATCATCATGAGAAAATAATGCAAAATCAGAATATAAATCAACATTCTCATCACCTTGAGTTTGTTCATAAATCTCCCTTAAGCTTCTTGTCTTCCCTGGGGTGTCCTGTAGTGAGACCTTTGTGTTGCTAATGCTGGATCTACTATGTTACTGCTGTGAGACTTTGAATTTGAAGAATTACCTTCATGCTCTAATGTTTCATGAGGATGTAAATTTGCTGGAGGGGATGACGATCCACCTGAGATACCTCTTGTGATGCTTCTTGAAACTGGAGTGCTATTTGAAGAAGACATCACTGCACTGATCCCTTGAGGTGCTAGATGAACATTTTGTGTGATCTTTTCATCAAACTCATTCTGATGATGAGGTATTCCTGTAGTGATATTTGTTAGCTTATCAACACTTCCATCCCATGCTTGTTCTTCAATGAATTGAACATCTCTACTAATAATAGAATTCTTTGTGATGGGGTTATACAATTTATAGGCTTTTGATTGCTCACTGTAACCTACAAAAATACATCTCTCTCCTTTATCATCCAATTTATTTCTCCTCTCATTTGGAATATGTGCATAAGCTACACATCCAAAAACTCTTAAATGTGATACATTGTGTTTCTTTCCACTCCATGCTTCTTGAGGAACTTTATCCTTCACAATTTTTGTTGGACATCGGTTCAAGATGTAAACCGCACAAGCTACTGCTTCATCCCAATACTCATTTGGTAAATTTTTGGCTTTCAACATACTTCTTGCCATTTCCATAATTGTTCTATTCTTTCTTTCTACTACACCATTCTGTTGAGGTGTGTACCTTGTTGTAAATTGCTTCTTAATCCCATGAAATTTACAAAAATTTAAAAACTCATTTGAAACATACTCTCCTCCTCTATCTGATCTTAACACCTTTATATAGTAACCACTATGCTTTTTCAACCATGGCCTTAAACTCTTTGAACACACTAAAGGCTTCGACTTATGTTTCAAGAAATAAACCCAAGTTTTTCTACTCAAATCATCTATAAAAGTTAGAAAATACATGCTCCCTCCAATTGATGGTGTTTGCATAGGTCCACATAGATCTGAATGGACAATCTCAAGAAGAGATCTAGCTCTATATGACTTTCCAACAGGAAAGTTTTCCCTGTGTTGCTTCCCTAGAATACAACTTTCACAAGGATTCTTTGGTTGCTCCATCAAAGGCAAACCCTTCACCATATGCTTCTTTTGCAATAAATCTAAACCACCAAAACTTAAGTGTCCAAATCTCAAATGCCACAACCAAGTCTGATCTTTTAAAGAAACTTTAAATGCTAGTGAAGAAAGCTCTTTAGATGACAAATCATGTTGAATTCTTAATGGAAACATTTTGTTTCTTGTCATCTCAACCTTTGCAATCAATTTGTTACTTGGATTTCTATCTAGAATAACACATGCATCATCTTCAAAATAGACTTTATATCCCTTTTGCACTAACTTACCCAATACTCATTAGATTATGTTTCAAACCAGGAACATAATACACATCTGGAATGTGTTTGTTCTCACCTTTCTTTGTTTCAATATTTATGGTTCCTTTTCCCATTACTGCAACTTTATTATCATTTCCTAACTTAACTTCAGATGTAATTGACTCATCTATGTTTGCAAACATCTCCTTACATCCAGTCATATGATTACTGCATCCACTATCTAGAAACCAAATATCCTTTGTACTATCTTGAGCAACATTGCATGTAATGAACATTGAACCATTGTTATAACTTTCAGACTGATTTTCTTCAGAAAAATGTGCATTCTGTCTACTCATATCAAAATGTTTCTTCTTGCATTCATTGGCATAGTGTCCATACCTTTTACAGTAATGACATTGAACATGTGACTTATCATACCTTTGACCATAAGTATGATTCTGGTTGTTTCCTCGGCCTCTAGCACTTGTAGTGTAGAAATTTGAATTTGTTCTTCCTCCTTCATAAGATGTGTTTGCTCTTCCAGATCCTCTTTGGAAATCTCTTCCTCTGCCTCTATTGAAGCTCGATCTTCCTCTTGCTCTATTACCGCAATTGAAACTTGTGATTTGAAGGCTTGCTCAAGAGATGAGCTACCTGATCTATTCAATCTTTGCTCATGGGATATTAAAGATCCCATTAATTCATCTACAGACATTTGGGTTAGATTTTTTGATTCTTCTATTGCAACAACAATCACATCAAACTTGCTAGGAAGACTTCTGAGTATTTTCTCTACAATCCTTTGATCCTCTAAAGTCTCACCATGAGACCTAATTAGATTTACTACACTCATCACGTGGGTGAAAAATAAATCTACTGAATCTAAGTCTTTCATGCAAATATTCTCAAAATCTCTTCTAAGATTTTGTAATTTTGCAACTTTTACTTTACTAGTACCTTGATAATTTGTTTGAAGACTTTCCCATGCTTGCTTTGATCTAGTTGCTGCTGCAACACGTGGAAATATGGACTCGTCCATTGCTTGTTGAATTTGAAACAAGGCTTTTGCATCCTTCTGCTTGTTCTCCTTCAACAAATCCTTATCTACTTGTGCTAGTGCTTGAAACATTTGAAAATCTGCAGGTTCTGAAAACCCATTCTCAACTAGCTCCCACACATCTAGTGAACAAAATAAGGTCCTCATTTTTATGCTCCAATAATCGTAGTTCTTCCCATTGAATATGGGGATGTGGGCTTGAGTGAGGCTACTACTCATACCCGCCATTTTGAACTAGACTAATAGAGTGAAATAAAAACTTATAACTTAAGCTCAACCTAGCTCTGATACCAATTTGAAGGAATTATATCTAACTCCTAACCTAGAGGGTGTGTGCTAAGATAATGAAATAGAAACAATATTATAAACACACAAACTCACAAGAGAAATATAAAAACAAGGCTTTCTATTAAAAATACTCCAGAACACTTGGTGCCTTCTCTTGCTTTTCTTGCTTATTGAATTACAAAATGAAACCTCTTATTTATAGAAGTTTTCCAACCTTCTACCTTAGAAAATATCTCATAATATCTTATATTAGATATTATTGATCTTTTGGATATTTTATAGATATTCCCAGATATTTCTAGATATATATAATATCTCTTGATATTTTCTAGATATTATATACAATATCTTTTGATATTTTGGAGGAGTTAATATTCACAATAAATGTGAATATCTTTTACATAAAGTTGAATTCCATAAAGTTAAACTTTATCTAGAACAAGATTAGATATTTCCAACATTTTTTTGGTAGGGATTTAATTATTATATAGAAAATTTGGTTTTTAGTCAATATTTAGAATATAATTTTTGGACAGATGATGTTAATGCGACTATAGTTTATGCAACTCATAAATATGGTATTAAATACAATTTCAAGCGTATTTATCGAAAAAATATTAATCTAAATACAATAAATCGAAAAACATGAGAGTTGAAAAATAAAGGAATTTGAAATAAATATATTTCCAAGTATAATATACCAAGTCGAGATGATATTTGTACTAATGTCAAAATTTTAAAAGTTTCCATTGAAAATACCAATCACTTTTATATTAATAGACGATATTTAATCTATTGTAATGCAGATTACATTCAGCATTAATACAGACTTTTCCTTGATACGATAGATTATCTCCATTCTTATTTAATTTTAATTAGAGTATAGAAATAGATTGTTATTCTGAATACTATTTAGTAAGTTTAACAACGAAGATTGGATCCTGGGTCGACGTTGAGTTGGCGGGAAAACTTGTAGAAATAAGTGACTCGACTGCTCACAGCTCCCGCATTTCCACCATTGCATTCCATGCCGTTGATGGCTTTAATAGTATCTCCGAAGCCTTGTCCAGACGTAATTGCCTTGTGACAGTTGCTGTTCAACATCCAAAACCACACTGCTGTCTTAAATGAGATCGTCGGGTCCTTCGCCACTGCTTCCGGATTGTTCAGCCCATCAAATTTTATGTAATCTCCTGCTGCTCCGTAGTTGTAGTTCCTGTCATTTTCATTTCATTTCAATACCAAATTAATATAGAGCTATAATATAATTGAAAGTAAATTTCAAGAAATAGAAATTAATAATCACTGAGTCTGACCATGAGAGCTGAAGAGGACCTCTGCCATAATAACGCTTTCCAGGCTTGCAAGGATAGTGTGTGTTGGAGGAGTCGCAGTAGCCGCTGCGAGGATTTTGTTCTTCGATGAAGCAGAAACCTATTTAAACAATTACAAATTACAATCAATATGCATTAAGCCCATGAATTGAGTTATGGAAAATAAAGTGAATTACGTACCTCCTGTCTCATGGGCAGCGTTAGCAAAGAAGGCAGCCACTTCTCTCTTATTAACATCAGAAGAGCCAGATGTACCAAATCCTTTGAAGGCCTTAGCAGCATTAACGAAAGCATTATAATTATAAAACCCCTTTCCTGCACACCCGCTGTCAGCTCCTCCCACCATGGAGTTAAAAACATCAGGAGTAACTATAGAAGCTACACCGGCAGTGGAAGGAGAAGAATAACAGGGCCCTTCTCTGCAACCTTCCCCACAGTAGGCATTCCCATTTCCACAGTATCCATATTGACTACAGCACACTCCATTCAAACACCCGCAGTTTTGACCAACTCCCACCTCTACCAATACCAACAACAAATTAAGTAGCAAATATAGTGAAGAATACCAAAAGAGTTTGCTCTTACTATTTTTCATGGCGATCGATGGGTCTTACTCTTCCTTTGTGTGTTTTTTAATTCCCATTTCCTCCCCTATTTATAGATGGCGCCGGGAATTATCCACAGTACTGCACACGGAGAAGAGACATGTGTTTCTATTTGAGAACGAGACAGCAGCTTCTCGTGGAAAACGATTATGGCAGCGTACATATATAAGACATGGCGGGTTCCTTCTGGAGACACAGAAGTCACACTGTTTAACCGTATGCAACAAACAGGTCTCCAACCCGATCAGTCAACATTTGCCTGTGCCAAAATACGAGCTCTGAACCCGCTTCAGATTCAGATACGGATATTAGCACACTATTCCTAATTTTATGCCGGCTATTAAACCAAATCAACGACTGAACTCATCCTCAGTGCTCAGGCCGCAGCGAAGAACAGGGTCAGGAACCTACAAATCCGTTGAGAGAAGACGCCAAATCAGAACAGAAACTCCCATCAGACATGCTAAACCCGCACTTATCAGAAACGGAACGGAATTCGTTCAAGTCCGAACACTGATGCCCATGTTCGTTCCTTAGATGTTGCGTCATGGCCATGTCGCTATCATACTTAGTGCACCGCCAATTTAGCAGGTGAACAAAACAGTCCCCAAATCGTCTTCCATTTGGCGGGTAAACACTCGGTTTAATTTCAAGCGCATCACGTGAACGCCCTAACCGAGGATAAATATTTAATGACCGAATCGCTAGGTGTTGGAATTAATGACTTTTCTCAACTTTGGATACTAATCCTATTCAATTTCGTATCACTCGGCAAGATAAGAGGCCTTTTTGTCTTAAAGGCCAATTTTCCTCAATATGGTCTTGATGGAGCATGGACCCACACTCAATCATATCAAGCAAGTGTGGAATTTAATGCCCCGGCCATGTCATTTAAAAATTATCATCCACCTCTTTGGTCCAGCTGGACTCAATGGTGGGAGGATGCAATGACTAGGACGACAGATTTATTAGAATCTACGGTCACCAACTCGGCCAACACTCGCCACCGTTCATACTCCACGACCTCATCCGCCCTTAACCGAATAGTGGTGGCGCTTGAGGGAAATCCTTTTTTCTAAAACCCTGCAACTCGAGGTGGCAGAGCTTCCGCAGAAAATTCAAATTGCGGACAACTATAATGCTCAAGGCACTCGAATTTGTTCCCGCCTTCATTGGCTCAAGGCAGGGGATCATGTCTTGAAGGAATTCTTTCTTTCGCTCAAATCCAAACATTCCTTCCGTAAAATATGTGTTATTTGTGATGGCGGAACATGGCTCACGGATTCCCTGTGTCATGCTATAGGAGTTTGTTAACCATTACAAGATGGTTTTCCAAGATCAAGCTCCCTCGAAGGAGTGACAACTCGCTTTGGACCAATATTTGGCCGCGGTGCCATGCAAGCTCACTTAGGATCACAAAATTTCTTTTGATCGTATGCTTTTCCTTGATGACTTACAACGAACGGTCAAGGAAATGGCCATCGACAAGGCTCTCGACTACGATGGATTTCCATACGAATTTTATAAAGCGCTTTGGGACACTTGTTGGCCCGAACCTCTATTAGGTCTATCTGGAAGTATTTGAGCTAGTATCTTTGCTCTCAAATTAACAAAGGGAACATTAAGTTCATCTCTAATCCTAAAGACCCCGAGTGATTAGTATCTTGAGGTCAATTAACTTTCCCAATGTTTCCTACAAGGTTACTGCAAGAAAGGCTCTTTCCATTTGGTTGTGTCACATTCTTCCTTCTATTATCCATTCGAACAACATGCTTTGTCTAGGGCATTACATCCTGGATAAACTCATTGTAGTCTCAGGAAGGCATGGAATGGGCTCACAAATCCAACCAACACCCTTTTCATCAAAATTGACTTCGAGAAAGCCTATGACAGGATAGAGTGGCCTTTCATTCTTGTTATGCTTCAAGTGAGTCTTTGAGTTTTGGTCCTAACTTCATTCAATCTGTCAAGATGCTCTTTGCAGATGCCTCCGCCCAAATCACCATTAATGGGCACAACTCAAATCCTTTTGGTTTTTTTAGATCCATACGAAAAGGTTGTCCATCGGGCACCGCTCTTTATATCCTTACGGTTAAAGGTTTTGGATATTTGATGTCGAAAGTGAAATCCTGGGCTTGTCAAGGGAATTACCTCACCTTCTTCTGATAATTCCCAACTTCTCAATGGTCACTTCGTTGTGAATTTAATCTTTCTGCGCTCATTGAAGATGAAAGTAACATTAACAATGCCATGCAATTCCTTAAACTTTCTATTTAGCCTCCCGATTTTTCATTCAATGGAAAATAAAATAGTTTTATTTTAATACACTTAATAAGATTTATAATAGATTATTCTATATGTATTTAACTATTTCTAGTATATATTTGTATAGTTTACTAATAAATCTATATGAAAAATGACGGTGAAACTTAAAATTTACAAGTCGCATGTGATGGTTTTGGTAAATATTTGCAATTATTTTACGGCTAAAATCATGAGAAAAAGTCTAAACCGTCACAAATGTAACCCCTTTCCGTCGCCTCAAAGTCATCTCATTGATTTCTGTATCGCTTCAGAGAAGATGCTAATTCAACACTGTCACCACACAATTCATACACGAGACCTTCATAACAGAAACTCCCATCAGACATGCTAAACCCGCCTTATCAGAAACGGAACGGAATTCGTTCAAGTTTGAACCACTGGAGACAATGGAACGCGGCTCTGCATTTGAGACGAGAATTTTACTAGGGAAATAAAAAGTAATTAATTATTTTTTTCAATATTGTTAGTTGTTTCTTTACCGTATTCCACGTCATTTGAATGGATTATCTTCATATTCAAATAGATAAATAATTATCTTATGAATGCATTTTCAATGTAACTTAATGTCTGATGAGTGTGTTCTATGTGGGACTAAAAGCCTTCGGGGACCGATAATAATTGGTCTCTATTATCACGACATGCCACTAGTTTCTTCACGGTTTGCATCAGATTACTATGCCAAACCCTCCGAGCTTTGCACAAGTCCTTGGGATTCAACGCTTTGATTTTCTTTATGTCAAACATGGCATCTTATGCATGCGACGGGAATCATGATTTCTATATCAAATTTTATCATGTTGTCCACTCTCCAAACCCACAAACATATGGACTGGTTTTTGTCCGAAATTTTCATTGGTGTACACGATGATTGGTTTTCACTATTCTGGTGGTAGTCTTGGCATCCCCCTTCGATTGCATATGATGATTGAATCCTGCCACTGGAAACCCGGTGAAGCATTACAATTACGTTGAATGCGTACTCCAAATAATATAAAGGGGAGGGCAATTATTTAGGTGTGACACCGGTCATGTTGTATGTATTGTCACATCCTATAGTGCAACGGTCCCCTATAACCCCATCATAGCCCACTACCTCAAAGTATACGCTCAATTACGCCATAGCCTTAACTTTCCCAAATCACAAATTTTCAAACGACATACGGTTGCACGCTCGCCATACCCTCCACTAACATTGGTTCTTACCCCCTTCCCGCGGTTTCTTCACAAATTTTCTCTCGCCCGGCCACGCCCCTCCATACAACCCCCGCACGATACATTCTTGATCCATAAAACCACCAATCCTAGACAATGAATTCACAACAATTTCCTCGTTGACCTCCTTCCATTCCTTCGTATAGTCACCCGCTATATAGATTCTCTGCTATTTAAAATCCTTCTACGAGCGGGAAACTCGGCGCCTTAACTTGCCTTTATATTACACGCAATCCTCCACGATTCAAAATGAAATTTGATATGATAGGCTATCTTCTCCACCTTGAGCGCAATTCAAAGGGAGGTGTTGTATGCCCCATGTAAAATCAAAATCCTCGACACACCACACCTATCCGTTTTCCTGGTGATTGTTGAATGATAATTCCATCATTATTGTTGATGAGTATAACTTTGCATGAGGTCGCCACCTTCATGTGCTACTTCCATTCCACATCTTCATGTCTATATTTATGAAAGGGCTTAACCTACAAAAACATTTTCACTTCAAGTAAAAAATTTCTACCATTACTTACGTTGACAAATACATAGATCTTTATGTTTTTTCGCATCTCTCAAGATAATAGCCCATGCCTCCTCGAAGGATTGACATAAATATCATGTCATTTCTATACACTTCAGTTTTTACTTGTTTCTCCTCTCTCGCTTTCACCGCCCTCACACTTCTCTACTCTCTAACCCCTTCTTCCTCACCCTTCTTCCTCTCCTATTGTTTCTCTCCTCTAATATGACTCCTCTAAAACATCCCTTCGGTGTTTCCATCGTACTCCCATTGCTTATTAGCTCAATTACCCTCATATTGTAAAATCTTGTTTGGCTGTAGTTTTTACCTTCCAAAACTTCGCCATTACCTATTAAATACTAAAACCAATGTTAGCATTAGTTAGTTTAATACATTGTTGATTATATTTGTTGATGGATAGTTATAACTGTCCTACTTCCTCCCGTAGTCTTTATATGGCTCTGCTCATTTGTTTTACACACACACACATTGAATACATTGTTCTTTGTCTGCTATCATTGGTATCAGAGAATTTTTCCACCCTCAGGCGTGTGTGAAGACCTGTTCCTAAAGGAGTGGATGTGTTGAAGGATTGGCTATCTGTCTGGAGACATGGACGTGACAACGACCAACTAGTGAAAAGCATATCTGCACTGAAATGTTGGGCAAAAGCACTTGCAGTCAAGAGAAAATCCTGCAGACCTGTGAAGATAGACATGGCAGTATGTGTTTTCCTTTTTGGCATTTTGTTGTTTTATTTGGCTGCGACGTGTCTACTTGAGTAAATTGATGACAAAGTCTATTCGCTGGTACTTCCATGAAGAAGAGTTTGTGTAATGATTTCAAATTTTTATGGTCTACGTTGTATTTCGGGCATGATGTCAACGCTTGAGTTGATATTCATTCAATAATATGGCTCAAATTTCTCTAAAATACATGACTGAAAATGTTTTGTCTCGTTGTTTTTGTAATTTGGTAAAGTGTTTAGCGTGAGAAAGGGTATAGAAGAAGCATGTGTGCAGGAGCAGTGTGAACTCTACCACCACATCCATGGCCCTCGCTGCCACTGCTGCCACCACAAGGACCTCCGTCCTTCACCTCCAGAGCCACAAGACAGGAGGAGAACAATGGAGTGAAGAAGGACGCATATTGGAGTGATCAACGCTAACGGGACGATGTGGTCTATTCCGCAGAGAGCGGTTGCATAACTCATTATCCTTCTCTCCTCACAAAAGTTAAGGGGAGGCTCATCGTCGAAAAGAATGTTGTGAAAGATAAGACCATGCCTTTGCCAATAGAAAAGGGTGTCAAGAAAGTAGACAATGGAGAAGTGCGAAACATATGACAGAGAGTCCTGACTGGTAATTTACTTCCTACTTCACCATTTTTTTTTCATTTCTTTAGTAGTTATTATGGACATTCACTTGGAAAAATACTGGGTTAAACTTTCATACATGAAAGGTGAAGATCCAAATGCAACTTATGCATAAAAACTTATGGGGTATAGTAGATGGGAAAGAGAAAACGCCCACAGATGCCACCAAATTAGCAGAATGGCAGTGCAGAGATGATAAATCAAAAGCCATTATTGGCCTTGCTCTCTCCGATTCTGAACTCCATCATGTTGATCTAAATAAATCTTCCAAGGACATGTGGGATAATTTAAATCAATTATTTGGAGCGAAAGATGAACGCCAAGTTTTCCAAAACTTCAGCTTATATCGATTCAAAATGGAAGAAAGCGTTTCTATGTCTAGCCACATTAATAATCTTCGGTCTCTGCTCCGAAAACTAGCAGAAGTCAAAGTTGTGATAGAAGATGAGGATGCTAAAGCTATCCTATTAAACAATATATCTTCCAAATACATCAATGTTGTTTTTGCTCTCTCACAAATTCTGTCTAAATATTTAGATGACATGATCGCGGTTATTCTCGCAGAGGAAAATGTATAACCGATTTTGCAGAAGGTGATACTCAACAAGAAAGTGCACTTTATTCCACAAACATAAAATTTGGGGATCAAATAAAAATAAACAAGGGCCTAAACATCGATTGAATGCCACTACTATTGTCGAAGAAAGGTCATACAATGTGGAATTGTCATAGCCGAGAAAGAGATGTTCTACAAGGAAATATAAAACAAAATGGAGCTAATATCGCTCATATAGAAGATCCACAAGATTCGACGAGAGTGAGGAAGTGTTGATGAGATTTCCTTCATATCATCTCTAGTACCGTAAGCAACAAAGAATGAGGACGGAGGATGGAGGAAATCCAATGACCTCTTGCAAGCTGCAAGCGATGAGGCCGTTGACAGATATTGTGGCGAATAAGGTATTGAGGACCAATTCCTCAATTTTGGTTTGTTTATTTCAGTTTTGTTTTGGTTGTTCTGTTGTTTTTCAATAAAGTGCAGATATTGCATAGTTTCCTGTTTGAGATATCCTAAATTGAAAAGCGTCGTGCGGAACAGAAAAGCACTGAAAGCAATGCATGGTACTCGCACTAGGTTCGTGGTAAACCTATAAAACCACCGAGGTAAAATCCTCTTGGTTCGTGGTAAACCTATAAAACCACCGAGGTATCATCCTCTTGGTTCATGGTAATCCTGTAAAACCACCGAGGTGAACAGTCGGAAAGTGCTCTTATCCCTCTAGGTTTATGGTCAACCTTAGAAAAACCATGTGTATCGAGACCATGTAGGCACATGCTCATGTGAAGACCCTCTTTGTGGTGTTCTCATTAAGGGGGGGACATCCAATATCAGGAAATGTATGTTTGTACGAACAATGTAATAAGGGGGGAATGTTAGCATTAGTTAGTTTAATACATTGTTGATTATATTTGTTGATGGACAATTATAACTGTCCTCCTTCCTCCCGCAACCTTTATATGGCTCTGCTCTTTTGTTTTACACACACACACATTGAATACATTGTTCTTTGTCTACTATCAACCATGCTTATATCCAAAGTTGACCCGCTTCAAGACCTATTGTCAAAACCCACCCTTACAGGTAGAATGGCTAATTGGATCATTCTACTAAGTGAATTTGACATTGATTATGTACATCAAAAGTCTCAGTATAAGGAAAAGTACTCATCGATCAATTAGCAGAAGGACCATTACAGAATGATCCCATGAGTCCGGATCTTCCCGACACTTCATTAATGTATATTGAGGAATCTGTCATGTGGAAAGTGCACTTTGATGCCACTAGTTTCTTCACAGCCAGATCACTATGCCAAACCCTCCGAGTTTGCACAAGTCCTGGGATTCACCGCTTTGATTTTCTTTAAGTCAAACATGGCATCTTATGAATGTGACAGAATCATGATTTCTATATCAAATTTTATCATGTTGTCCACTCTCCAAACCCACAAACATATGAAGTGGTTTTTTTCGATATTTTCAATGGTGTACACAATGATTGGTTTTCACTATTCTGGTGGTAGTCTTGGCATCCCTGGTCGATTGCATATGATGATTGAATCTTGCCACTGGAAACCCAGTGAAGCATTACAATTACGTTGAATGCATACTCCAAATAATATAAAGGGGAGGGAAATTGTTTAGGCGTGACACCGGTCATATTTTATGTATTGTCGCATCCTATAGTGCAACCCCCTATAACCCCAGTCATAGCCCCCTACCTCAAAGTATACGCTCAATTAGGTCATAGCCTTAACCTTCCCAAATCATCAAATTTTCAAACGGCATACGGTTGCATGCTCACCCATACCCTCTACTAACATTGGTTCTTACCCCCTTCCCGCGGTTTCTTCACAAATTTTTCTCCGCCCGAGCCACATTCCCTCCATACAACCCTACACCATACATTCTTGATCCATAAAAGTACCCATCCCAGCATAATGAATTCACAACAATTTCCTCAGTGACCTCCTTCCATTCCTTCGTATAGTCACTGCTATATAGATTCTCTGCTATTTAAAATCCTACTACGAGGGAAACTCGGCGCCTTAACTTGCCTTTATATTACACACAATCCTCCACGATTCAAAATGAAATTTGATATGATAGGCTATCTTCTCCACCTCGAGCCCAATTCAAAGGGAGGTGTTGCATGTCCCATGCTGATGATTGAGCTTTCCCATGTAAAATCAAAATCCTCAACACACCACACCGTCGCGTTTTCCCGGTGATTTTTGAATGATAATTCCATCATCATTATTGTTGATGAGTATAAATTTGCATGAGGTCGCTACCTTCAAGTGCTACTTCCATTCCACATCTTCATGTCTATATTTATGAAAGGGCTTAACCTACAAAAACATTTTCACTTCAGTAAAAAATTTCTACCACTACTTACGTTGACAAATACATAGATCTTTATGTTTTTTCTGCATCGCTCAAGACAATAGCCCATGCCTCCTCGAAGGATTGACATAAATATCATGTCATTTCTATACGCTTCAGTTTTTACTTGTTTCTCCTCTCTTCTTTCACTGCCCTCGCACTTCTCTACTCTCTAACCCCTTCTTCCTCACCCTTCTTCCTCTCCTATTGTTTCTCTCCCTCTAATATGACTCCTCTAAAACATCCCCTTCGGCGTTTCCATCGTACTCTCATTGCTTATCAGCTCAATTACCCTCGATTGAAAAATCTTGTTTGGTGTAGTTTTTACCTTCCAAAACTTCGCCATTACCTATTAAATACTAAAACCAATGTTAGCATTAGTTAGTTTAATACATTGTTGATTATATTTGTTGATGGATAGTTATAACTCGTCCTCCTTCCTCCCGTAGCCTATATATGGCTCTGCTCATTTTTTTTACACACACACACATTGAATACATTGTTCTTTGTCTCTGCTATCATTGGTATCAGAGCATTTTTCCACCCTCAAGCGTGTGTGAAGACATGTTCCTAAAGGAGTGGATGTTGTGAAGGATTGGCTATCTGTCTTGGAGACATGGATGTGACAACGACAAACTAGTGAAAAGCATATCTCAGATCGAAATGTTGGGCAAAAGCACATGCAATCAAGAGAAAATCCCCGCAGACTGTGAAGATAGACATGGCAAAGTATGTGTCTTCGTTTTTGGCATTTTACTGTTTTATTTGGTCATGCGACGTGTCTACTTGAGTAAATTGATGACAAAGTCTATTCGTTGGTACTTCCATGAAGAAGAATTTGTGCAATGATTTCAAATTTTTATGGTCTACGTTGTATTTGGCACAGATGTTGAACGCTTGAGTTGATATTCATTCAATAATATGGCTCAAATTTCTCTAAAATACATGACTGAAAATGTTTTGTCTGTTGTTTTTGTAATTTGGTAAAGCATTTACCGTGAGAAAGGGTATAGAAGAAGCATGTGTGCAGGAGCAGTGTGAACTCTACCACCACATCCATGGCCCTCGCTGCCACTGCTGCCACCACAAGGACCTCCATCCTTCACCTCCAGAGCCACAAGATAGGAGGAGAACAATGGAGTGAAGAAGGATGCATATTGGAGTGATCAACGCTAATGGGGATGATGTGGTCTATTCCGTAGAGAGTGGTTTCATAACTCATTATCCCTCCCTCCTCACAAAATTTAAGGGGAGGGTCATCGTCGAAAAGAATGTTGTGAAAGATAAGACCATGCCTTTGCCAACAGAAAAGGGTGTCAAGAAAGTAGATAATGGAGAAGTGCGGAACATATGATAGAGAGTCCTGACTGGTAATTTACTTCCTACTTCACCATTTTTTTTTTTCGTTTCTTTAGTAGTTATTATGGACATTCACTTGGAAAAATACTCGAGGTTAAACTTTCATACATGAAAGGTGAAGATCCAAGTGCAACTTATGCATAAAAACTTATGGGGTATAGTAGATGGGAAAGAGAAAACGCCCACAGACACCGCCAAATTAGCAGAATGGCAGTGCAAAGATGATAAAGCAAAAGCCATTATTGGCCTTGCTCTCTCCGATTCTGAACTCCATCATGTTGATCTCAATAAATCTTCCAAGGACATGTGGGATAATTTAAATCAATTATTTGGAGCGAAAGTAGTGAACGCGAAGTTTTCCCTAAAACTTCAGTTATATAGATTCAAAATGGAAGAAAGCATTTCTATGTCTAGCCACATTAATAATCTTCGGTCTCTGCTCCGAAAACTAGCAGAAGTCAAAGTTGTGATAGAAGACGAGGATGCCAAAGCTATCCTATTAAACAGTCTATCTTCCAAATACAACAATGTTGTTTTTAATCTGTGACAAATTCAGTCTAAATATTTAGATGACATGATCGCGGTTCTTCTCACAGAGGAAAAATGCATAACTCGACGATGCTTTGCAGAAGGTGATATTCAACAAGAAAGTGCACTTTATTCCCAACAAGAAAATTTCGTAGGCGATCAGATAAAAATAAACAAGGGCCTAAACAAGAGATTGAATGCCACTATTGTTAGAAGAAAGGTCATACAATGTGGAACTATCATAGCCGAGAAAGAGATGTTCTACAAGGAAATATAAAACACAATGGAGCTAATACTGCTCATATAGAAGATCCACAAGATTCTGATGAGAGTGAGGAAGCTATTGATGAGATTGGCTTCACATCATCTCTAGTACTGTAAGCAGCAAAGAAGGAGGACAGAGGACAACGGAGGATGGAGGAAATCCAACGACCTCTTGCAAGCCGCAAGCGACGAGGCCGCCGACAGATATTATGGCGAATAAGGTATTGAGGACCAATTCCTCAATTTTGGTTTGTTTATTTCAGTTTTGTTTTGGTTGTTCTGTTGTTTTTCAATAAAGTGCAGATATTGCATAGTTTCCTATTTGAGATATCCTAAATTGAAAAGCGTCATGCGTAATGTAAAAGCACCTTGAAAGCAAAGGCATGGTACTCGCACTAGGTTCGTGGTAAACCTGTAAAACCACCAAGGTAAAATCCTCTTGGTTCGTGGTAAACTCAGAAACCACCGAGGAATCATCCTCGTGGTTCATGGTAATCATGTAAAACCACCGAGGTGAACAGTCGGAAAGTGCTCTTGTCCCTCTACGTTTATGGTCAACCTTAGAAAAACCATGTGTATCGAGACCATGTAGGCACATTCTCGTGTGAAGACCCTCTTTGCGGTGTTCTCATTAAGGTTGGGACATCCAAAGATCGTGAATGTATGTTTGTACAAACAATGTAATAAGGGAGGAATGTTAGCATTTTTAGTTTAATACATTGTTGATTATATTTGTTGATGGACAGCTTATAACTATCCTCCTTCCTCCCGCAACCTTTATATGGATCTCGCTCTTTTGTTTTACACACACACACATTGAATACATTGTTCTTTGTCTACTATCAACCATGCTTATATCCAAAGTTGACCCGCTTCAAGACTCTATTGTCAAAACCCACCCTTACAGGTAGAATGGCTAATTGGATCATTCTACTAAGTGAATTTGACATTGATTATGTACATCAAAAGTCTGTATAAGGAAAAGTACTCATCGATCAATTAGCGAAGGACCATTACAAGAATGCAGATCCCGTGAGTCCGGATCTTCCTTACGCTTCATTAATGTATATTGAGGAATCTGTCATGTGGAAAGTACACTTTGATGGACCTTTTACTTTTCAAGGTTCAAAGGCAGGTGTTGTATTAATTACTCCTTCAAGCGACCCTATACCTCAAGCTTTTCGACTTGGTTTTCCTTCATGATAATATTGTGGAATATGAATTGCTCATTGCGGGGATGAAGCTAGCAATCAAATGGGATCTCCATCATGTTACATGCCATTGGTGATTCACAATTGATCATCAAACAAGTTAACGATGAATATAAATTCAAGGATGAGAAACTCATCCCCTACAAGAAACTGGTGGAAAATTTGAAAGAGTATTTTGTGCGTATTACATTCGAACATTTCACAAGAGCACAAAATAGATCTAGTACAGACGCTATGGAAACCATAGGTTATATGCTATGAATTCCACCAAAGGGCAATGATACATCGTTCTTTGTCGAGAATCTACGCTAGCTTGTGTATGACATATCAAAATCATGTTTGGCTTGTGAAATTGTTGGTCCCTATTCCCCATGGTATGCACACATCCACGCCTATCTTAAACATAAGACCTTCTCTCCGACATATCCCGCTCCAAAAACAAATCCTTATCCAATGCAGATAGCCCTTTACACCCTCTTAGGAGATATGCTCTATCGCCGTGGCTACGATGGGAATATGTTGCGTTGTCGACATGTAGCAGAGCTCGTATAAATGATTAAAGAGGTGCATTAAGGGGTGTGTGGGTCCATACAAACGGGATGGTTCTCACCAAGAAATTGTTGAGAGTGGGATATTATTGGCTAACTATGGAAACAAACTGCTTGCAACTATGTGAGGAAATGTGTACTATGTCAAAAATATGGAAATTTCATCCATGCCCCGTCACAATTGCCATGTCAGAGTTAATAAAAACCCCATGGCTCCACATGGGGATTGGATTTAATATGAAATCTCACCCCTACCTCATTTGATGGTCATACTCACATCATCACAGCTACTGAATATTTCACTAAGTGGGTGGAGGTTGTTCCTTTGACTTATGTTAGAGGAGCTCATATTTCAAAGTTTATCATGAATCACCAAGTATCACCAAGATGGCATTCCTGTGGCCATAGTTACTGATAATGGAAAATCATTCAAGAACAAGACAGTGAAGGACCTTTGTCATCAATTTCAAATAAAATTGAAATGGTCTACACAATATTTTGCACAAGGTAATGGGAAAGCTGAAGCCACTAACAAAACATTGGTTCGAATCATGGAAAATATGGTGAGTAAGATAGGTCGCAATTGGCATTTGTAAATTCACCCAGCCCTTTGGGCTTATAGGACCTCCATTCACACTCCTACTGGTGCAACACCCTATTCCCTAGTATTTGGAACTGAATCCATCATCCCATTGGAAATCGAGCTTCCTTCCTTGAGAATATCTTTTAGGGATTATCTGGACAAGGATGAGGATTACAGGTGGCCATTCGGGGTGAATATGTTCCAAACCCTAACCTCAATTACTTGTATTCACATTTTATAAGTTGTTTTGGACAAAAATATCATCCTTACACAATTATAAAATTGTGGTTTCTATATTTACTATTATGATTTTTTTCTTAAACACACTTGTAATATCTTATTTAGATTAAGCCCGATTTTTATCTTAGGTATCCATTTTGTGGGTCAAACTTATCTCTAGATTCTTTTTGCACCCGTACTAACCAAAGATGTCTTCCTTTTAAAAAAATTCGTGTATTATTTTAACAAATATTTTAAATCAAAATTATGTTTTTTTATAATTATTTTTCAGTTTTGTAAATTATCGTAATTTGAAATTAAATGTACATGAAAAAATGGAATTAAAACCAAAACCCGCCATGTTGATGAAAATCGTGATGAGAAAACCATCCCCCAAACAAACGCTCCTTCAATTAGATATGAGATTACAAATAATGTGAGACAAATCAACAAAATATTTATAGTGTTTAGCGCTGAATGACATGTTCCCAAGCAATGTCATGACCCTAACATAAACCTCAAGGAAATTGTGAAAAATGACAATACGTTTCATAACCAAATTGAAGTGCGTGCACCATGGCAGTGTCACCGAAAAAAGAGAAATTTCTAGATTTATATCATATGACAAAATTAGACAATTAAATATAACCAAAGAGATGTTAGTGTAATATTTTTCCCACCCCACCATAAGACATTCAATAGATGCATCCCAAAAATAAAAATTTCATTAAGTGGTGCACACATCCTTGTATTTGTGTGAAAAATATAGGACTAATAATGGTCAATTTTTTATAAACCACCCAATAATGGCCTTGATGTCTAGTTATACCTTCTATAAAACTATGTATGTAGAGTTTGTGCTGCATAAAAATGTGAATTATTTCAACACGAGGGATTTTTAGGGGGTTAGGTTTGGCATGCCATAAGTATAGATTAGGAATGGTTTAAGTTGTTCAAGACCCATTTCACTCTTGCATGGCATGCAAATCGCAGGACAATTGAGTTGATTTTGTGCCACCACACGATTTTGTTTCTTGAATTACTTAGAGGTGCGAAACCGGAGTAAAGGCGAGGCAAAGTAATTATTAAGATCTCAAAGACGAGCTTCACCGATTGTACATGCACCGGTGAATTTGTGGGTATTAGATGATTTATTTGGGAAGTGTCTCATTTTTTTTCTATCTTCTCATAATAGTCTACAAACTTCACAAACATATATACTATAGGTTTAGCTTTACCATTAGGGATGCTAATTGCAAACAATTTTGCATCAAAATTAGTTGATAACATTGTAGGGAAATCCTCAAATGCCTTCTATTTTCAATTTGGAAAAAGTTCTTAGGAAGTGAGAAAGCTTAGAAGAAGAAGCCATGTCTTATATTTTCTCAAATTGTCCTTCACCCTATCCATTATATTAAGAGTGTTCACAATCATCAAGACAGAGCTAAAGGATGACACTAGATCACCTTATATAAGTCTAGGAGAACGCTAACACTTACCATGGAAACAAGGACATCAAGTTGAATATTCAAGATGTGTGATATTTCATAGAGACACCAAAAAAAAAAAAATCTCAAAGTATGATGGCCCCAAAAACACAAATAGTTTTCTTTTCAAAAAGATCATGAGCATATTTGGTGCAATTAAGTATGGCGCAGATTTGTCACTTAAACATAACAAGTAAGGTGTAGGTTAGCCCTTTCAATTCATGCGATTGTGGATTTATACATAATAAAATCAAAGTTCAATATGGCAATTTCTAGAGATCTTCATATTCATGTAACAATTTTGTTTCTTATAATTTCGTGATAAAAATGTATTTTTTTGTAGGGATTTAATTATTATATAGAAAATTTGGTTTTTAGTCGATATTTAGAATATAATTTATGGACAGATGATGTTAATGCGACTATAGTTTATGCAACTCATAAATATGGTATAAAATATAATTTCAAGCGTATTTAACGAAAAAATATTAATCTAAATACAATAAATCGAAAAACATGAGAGTTGAAAAATAAAGGAATTTGAAATAAATATATTTCCAAGTATAATACACCAAGTCGAGATGATATTTGTACTAATGTCAAAATTTTAAAAGTTTCCATTGAAAATACCAATCACTTTTATATTAATAGACGATATTTAATCTATTGTAATGCAGATTACATTCAGCATTAATACAGACTTTTCCTTGATACGATAGATTATCTCCATTCTTATTTAATTTTAATTAGAGTATAGAAATAGATTGTTATTCTGAATACTATTTAGTAAGTTTAACAACGAAGATTGGATCCTGGGTCGACGTTGAGTTGGCGGGAAAACTTGTAGAAATAAGTGACTCGACTGCTCACAGCTCCCGCATTTCCACCATTGCATTCCATGTCGTTGATGGCTTTAATAGTATCTCCGAAGCCTTGTCCAGACGTAATTGCCTTGTGACAGTTGCTGTTCAACATCCAAAACCACACTGCTGTCTTAAATGAGATCGTCGGGTCCTTCGCCACTGCTTCCGGATTGTTCAGCCCATCAAATTTTATGTAATCTCCTGCTGCTCCGTAGTTGTAGTTCCTGTCATTTTCATTTCATTTCAATACCAAATTAATATAGAGCTATAATATAATTGAAAGTAAATTTCAAGAAATAGAAATTAATAATCACTGAGTCTGACCATGAGAGCTGAAGAGGTCCTCTGCCATAATAACGCTTTCCAGGCTTCCAAGGATAGTGTGTGTTGGAGGAGTCGCAGTAGCCGCTGCGAGGATTTCGTTCTTCGATGAAGCAGAAACCTATTTAAACAATTACAAATTACAATCAATATGCATTAAGCCCATGAATTGAGTTATGGAAAATAAAGTGAATTACGTACCTCCTGTCTCATGGGTAGCGTTAGCAAAGAAGGCCGCCACTTCTCTCTTATTAACATCAGAAGAGCCAGATGTACCAAATCCTTTGAAGGCCTTAGCAGCATTAACGAAAGCATTATAATTATAAAACCCCTTTCCTGCACACCCGCTGTCAGCTCCTCCCACCATGGAGTTAAAAACATCAGGAGTAACAATAGAAGCTACACCAGCAGTGAAAGGAGAAGAATAACAGGGCCCTTCTCTGCAACCTTCCCCACAGTAGGCATTCCCATTTCCACAGTATCCATATTGACTACAGCACACTCCATTCAAACACCCGCAGTTTTGACCATCTCCCACATCTACCAATACCAACAATAAATTAAGTAGCAAATATAGTGAAGAATACCAAAAGAGTTTGCTCTCACTATTTTTCATGGCGATCGATGGTTCTTACTCTTCCTTGTGTGTTTTTAATTCCCATTTCCTCCCCTATTTATAGATGGCGCCGGGAATTATCCACAGTATTGCACACGGAGAAGAGACATGTGTTTCTCTTTGAGAACGAGACAGCAGCTTCTCCAAATAATATAAAGGGGAGGGCAATTGTTTTGGCGTGACACCGGTCATATTTTATGTATTGTTGCATCCTATAGTGCAACGGTCCCCTATAACCCCAGTTATTGCCCCTACCTCAAAGTATACGCTCCATTAGGCCCTAGCCTTAACCTTCCCAAACTGTCAAATGCTCCAACGGCATACGGTTGCATGCTCGCCCATCCCCTCCACTAACATTGGTTCTTACCCCACTTCCCGCGGCTTCTTCGCAAATTTTTCTCTGCCCCGGGCCACGTTCTCCTCCATACAACCCTGCACCATACATTCTTGATCCATAAAACCAACCATCCCGAGCACAATGAATTCACAACAATTTCCTCAGTGACCTCCTTCCATTTCTTCGTATAGTCGCCCGCTATATAGATTCTCTGCTATTTAAAATCCTCGCTACAAGTGGGAAACTTGGCGCCTTACCTTGCCTTTATATTACACGCAATCCTCCACGATTCAAAATGAAATTTGATATGATAGGCTATCTTCTCCACCTCGAGCCCAATTCAAAGGGAGGTGTTACATGTCCCATCTTTGATGATTGAGCTTTCCCATGTAAAATCACAATCCTCGACACACCACACCTGTCTGTTTTCCGGTGATTGTTGAATGATAATGCCATCACTATTGTTGATGAGTAGAACTTTGCATGAGGTCGCCACCTTCACATGCTACTTCCACTCCACATCTTCATGTCTATATTTATGCAAGGGCTAAACCTACAAACACATTTTCACTTCCGTAAAAAAATTCTACCACTCCTTACGTTGACAAATATATAGATCTTTACGTTTTTCGCATCGCTCAAGACAATAGTCCATGTCTCCTCAAAGGATTGACATAAATTTCATGTCATTTCTATATGCTTCAGCTTTTACTTGTTTCTCCTCTCTCGATTTCGCGCCCTCGCACTTCTCTCGCTCTCTAACCCCTTCTTCTTCACCCTTCTTCCTCTCCCATTGTTTCTCTCCCTCTAATATGACTCCTCTAAAACATCCCCTTGGCATGTTTCCATCGTACAATTCATGTATGATTGCTAGTTTAATACATTTTATATTTATGGTATTTTTGTGTATAGTTCTCGTATGTCAAGAGTCAAGAGGATCCTCAAACACACGAATCGCATTTGATGTATTTACTTCATTAATGGAAACATCGCTATCCACAACGTGAACTACAACACAAAAAAGAAAAATATCAACAAACATATTGAAATTCAAGAGGAGGTGGAAAATTTCGCCACACATTCAAAAGGCTTCAGCGGTATGAGAAGTGGAAATCAATCTTCGAGGGTTTCTCATTTGTATGTCATACCGTTGAGACTCTTTGGGCACTACAGATTGTACCTTTCTTTATATGTTCTAGGGTTTCTCTCCCCTTGGGCTCACCTATAAAATTCCTCCATTCACTGAAGCCCGAGATATTGTTTCGAGGTTGGTTCTAGTGGAGATACAAATAATAGTGCCGCTACGTAAACGCCCCTAAATTCATTCAAAGGTCTTTCATGAGGTAATGTTTCATCTCCGATGTTGTATTACTGCTTTTTGAATTTAATGATGCATGCCAATGGTTAAAGAAAAGTTATGCTTTATTGGTTATGTTGTGGGGACGCATCCTCCTCACGAAATCATGCTTAAGTCATGGGTAAACTCATCCTAGGCCGCTCATGGCATCTTGCTCGAAAGTGTTCAAAAAATGACTAAAGGAATTTTCCTATTTCGGTTCGTTGATCCTTCCCACGCCCGACTATCTTGAACTATTCGGCTACCTGGTGTGTTCTTTCTCCTTGGACTAAATAATTTGTGGTGTCTGAGTTTGCGGCTCTCAAAGTACCACTGCAGTGGAGTTCACTGGTCTGTCTCCGCTGCTCATTTATTTTTACACCAAAGTACATCCTCTATTAATTGAGTTGTTTGTATGGAACCATAATGCTTCTACAATGCCCGCCCTCTGAAACAGGTTTGTGTTGAAGTAGACCTTTCCCAAAACTTGAAGGAATTCATGGAGATTCATATAGGAGAGACTTACTACTCTCAGTGTGTCCTATACATCAACATTCCTAACACATGTTTTTGTTGTCGGACATCGATAACAAGATCAATTATTTCCCTCTCCATGTGTCGTGAAATTTCCCAACGCTTAGGGTGGCCTTTGAATTTGTTAAGCCCCATAGAAGGAAGGGTGGCAAACTGTTGGAGGGTGGAAGAATAATAATAAAACGGCTCGAACCAAGGTGACTAACAATAATGGCTTGAAAGAGCTAGCTGTTAAGGAATGAACCTTTGGGCGGTGGCACTCCACTGAGCCTCTCTCTCGAAGACTCTCTAGTCCCTTGTTTATTTTTTCTAGAATGCCCAAGGTGGCCACGGTTCTTATGGAACTGTCGAACTCCATTTGAATTTCCTCGACACTTTCGACTTCATAGTTGCTTTTGACAACCGGTTCTGAGTCCCATTCAAAAGGGCCCGAAGTCCTCCTCACCACTTGTGACTAGTTGCGATGATATCTTGACACCCAAAGTGTGGATTCTACAAAGGAGTATAATATAGAGTATGCCAGATGAAGGAAACTTGAAATGCAGAATTTTCTAAAGCACAATAATGCTCAATTCCTAGAAAAAAATTGATGCCTTAGATGGATTTATATCACCTGATTCTTAGACGTTTCTTCGAAAATGACGAAACAGATAGGGGTAATGGGCTAGGAGGAATACCTATTGAAGTGTTGGTTGATAGGTTGTTGCGCGTGTATGACTTTTGAATCCACACTGATCATGAGAGCTTACTTTTGGTGGGAGGAACTAGCTGAAATGGAACATAAGACCACCAAATAAAAGTTAAACAATATATGCAAGTGAAATCCCTAGCATGTGCTAGATCCAGAAGTGTGATACTTCAGATTTTGTCAATCCATTGTTTAAAACAATTTAATGTTGATAGTAAAATAAATCCTACCGTAGTTAAAATAATTTAGGTATCTCATTCGTCTACAATAAGCAAATTTGTTCACAACAGGCTTAAGCTATGATTGAACTGCGGAGGTCGGGTCACCTTTGTTAAGATATTATTGTTAGCCAAGGTAAGATTTGGGCGGTTTAGGGTGTTTGGTGGAGACTTCAAGCTCGATCCGGGGTCTCGGTAAAGACACGAGACCAACGTTGGTTTAGGTTAACCGACGATGGTTATGGGTGATCGGGGTTGGTATGGTCGGGTCACAGAAACCCAATAAAACTTGGTGGGTGATAGATCCAAGGTTGAATGAAGGTGGAAGGGAAATGGTAAGATTCGTATGGATCCCCGGATATGCAAAGGAATGATGAAAATCTATCTATGGATAGTTCGATGGTGTAGGTAAAGAGGTGGTTAAGTTTGCATGGAGATAAAATGGTGGGGAATGGAAATGAAAGAAAAAACTAATAACAAATGTAAAAGGATCTGCTCAAATGACAAGGAACCAATGCAGTTAACAAACTTACTTGTTTTGTACGAGCTTAAGGCCTGGTTGGTAATGGTGGGCGATCAAATGGACTGGCGTAGTGTTGGCACTTCCCGGATGCTCCCGTGAAGGTAGATGGCTGTATGATTGCTTCAAGTGTTGGCTATGGGTGTTTTAATGCTTGTACGGATGTTGGTTCTGCTTGCATGCAGCTCTGGTTTCGTCACTTGTTCATAGAATATGTCTCTCTTTCTTAGAAATGTGCCAACCTCGAAATAAGGTTGTTTTGGGAGTTAAATGGTAACCGACGATGGTTTTGGCTTAACCGGCAAAGTGGTTAAGGGTAATCGGCATCGGTTAGGGTGGGATTTCCTAGGTTTACTAAACTGGGAAGATCCCCTTTATTTTCTAGGATCTCATTTCATTTACCTGCGGATTAGATTGGAAACTTCCTTCTAACATGCGGGAATGTGGTTAGGGAATTTAGGCATTGATTTTTAGGGTTTGGGTAGGTCTTAGTTAGTTATGGAAACTTGCTAAGAATAGGTCTTAGGGTGAGGTGGCTAGATGAGGTGGATGTGTGGAAATGATCTAAATTGCGATATTTAAATAATAAATATGGTGAGGATAATGAATTAATTTAATTAAATTAATATTAGTGGGATGAAAGGGGCCATGACTAGGTGAATATGTTCAAGGTGGTTATTTGACAAGGGACCAAAGGGGAGTGTGACCCAATTTTGGTGTCTACATTTTGCCCCTTTTGTTGCGTAGCTTGTATTGGTAAGAAACACTAACAAAAATAAGATGTGGTTGCCCCATGTGTGGGTGAAGGTGATCCCCGAAGCCGGGAACCGATGAGGCAAAGCGAAGAATCGGTGAGTGGTTTGATAAAAGGTGAATGGGATGAAGAGGAAGGTGAATAACAGGGAAAAAAAAAAGGTCTACTCGAGTAATCTAGGTAATGGGTCGTGGTCAAAGGTGGTAACGATCAAATGTATGCACACATATAAACTACAAAGACAACACTAGGTTGAAGAGTAGGCAAACTCTACATTGTCAAAGGTCGATAGGTTTATCCAAACAAGGTTGAAGTGATTCTGGTATCCAAGGTATAGGATATGGTCAAGAAACATGACATAGGTCAGGTGCAGGAACGTTTAGGTATGTTCCGGTACACCAAAGGTAGGGTCAGGATAAACGGTCGAGACAAGAGGAAAGGTAAGGTCATTAGGTCAACAACACAGGTAATAGTGTCGTAAGGTATAGCGAACACATGAGGTCAAAGGTCACTAGCGATGTTCCAGGTCCAGGAATCTAGGTCATGGGATGGGTAGGGCCGAGGTATGGGTAAAATAATGAGTCCCCAAAGGAGGACGAGGTTAGGCAGTAAATGATGAGGTCATGAGGGTGAGGTAAATGGTTAGGGTAAAGGTTAGGTGTGGAAAAAAAGAGTGATGGGTAGGGTAATAGGGTAAAATTTAGGGCAATGTGGAAGAGATGGTGACCGATGCCGGTCAAGGGTAACCGATGCCAGTATAGGGTAACTCGACCACGGTAAGGTAGGGCACATGACCAATGTCGGTGAAGGTAAAACAGCGTCGAGTTAGGTCAAGTTTATTATAAAAATGAAAAATCCACATTTTTGCAATTCATTTGTCTTCTTGTGAATTGGGAAAATGACACAAGAGAGAGAGAGAAGGGAAAAGTGTCCGGATGGAATGGAGTGTTGAGTTGGCGATCCGAATGGTGGGTGATTGGTTGTTGAGAGGTGGGTCCATGGGATCGGTGTGTGTGATTTGATTGGTTGGAGGCGTGGGTAGTGATTTGGTGATGGCAGAGGCCGGAGAGGGATCGGGTGGGCCACCGTGCAAGGTGCTATACGTGCCACCACGACGATGGCAGCATGATGAGGTAAGTGTCAAACTCTTGTTGTGTTTGGTTAGATAGATTAGGTGATAAGTTGGGGTTTGGAAGAAATTGGGTTTTTTGTTTTGGGTGGGGGAAAAATGAAATTGGAAATGGGGTGGGGTAAATTGGGTAGAATAGGAGCGGGGAAAGAGGTAAATAGGAGAATAGGGGTGGGAGGTGGTTAAGGGGAGGTGTAGGTGAGGATGGGTGGGTAGAAGTGTCAGAGAGGGAAGTTTTTGAGAAGGGAGGGTTTTAGGGGTCACAAATTTTGCGTGTGATGACATGCATCGGTCGGGTTTAGCTTGGCGTTGGTTGGGTTTAACCAAGATTCGGTCACGAAATAGGTGACCGATGCCGGTTTAGGGGTGACCGGGCTGGTTAGACATAACCAGCAATCTTGGTTGGGTTTTGGAGAGCAAGGGGCCAAAAGGGTCTTAAGTTGAGTGGGTGAGATAGGAAAGGGTAGAATAAGGCGACTAAGTGAAAACCAAGAGTAGGCGAGGGGAAAAATGGGTTTGGGGCAATGAGAGTGGGTGAGTATGGGTATGATGAAGGTGGATTAATTTGTTGTTTGTATTGGATGCAGGGGAGAGATCAGCTGTAGATGAGAGACAAGGTGCCACCCCTACTCTTGCGAGTGTGAGGTACAACGACCACTGAGGAGTGACAACACGTGGAGGAGGTGGGCTTGAGTAGGGTTCGGCGCTATCGGCATGTGGTTTGATAGCCGAGTCTGATGGTCACTCTCATCGATAGATGGGATTCAACAACTAACACGTTCCACTTACCGATGGGTGAGATGACAGTCACCCTAGAGGACGTGTTCAGGATCCTGCGACTACCGATATTGGGTACGCAGGTGTATTCAATCTCCTCCGAGGCCTCGAGAGGAGTTGATGCTGATAGTATTTGGAGAGGGACTAACAGACATGACATTCCATAGTGCAGTCTAAGCTATGGAGGGATGTACACAACCCGTCCAGAGGAGACGAGGATCATTTTATTGATGGAGGTAGTGTGTTGTTTCGCATTGCCGGATGCAGAGGGAGGGAGATTTCCCCACTCGTTGATAGGGGTATTACATGACATGGTTATATATAGACCCGCTTTACCTAGGCACCAACGTTCTTGGTGCAGCTATACAGAGAGTTGTGGGCATATGGGCGTCTGCGCAGGTTTAGCTTGTGTTGTACATTTTACTACATTATTGGGCCTATGAGCACATAGTTTGTGTGCGGCCAGTAAGGATGCCCCAAGTAGATGCATTTCCACCGAGATTGGTGTGGGTGGGGTACAGGTGATGGGTACTGTGATTGGAGAGCAGCGATCAGACAGGGATACACATGATGTAGCCTATTATAGGTAGTTATTGGAGGGGTTTTCTGGAGTGGACATCATATGGAGGCCATATGTGGGTTATCCCTCATTTAGGTGGATGCATGATGAGTTAGATGGTCTATAGTTATTGAGATGGATAGAGGGGGTGTGGTGTCGGGAGCACGAGATGATCCCAAAGTGGGAGGGGTTAGATGACAGTTTGGACTTCCCCATGACATACCTCAACCCTTCGCAAGATAGGAGAGATGATGTGGAGAGACCATTGCCTCTACCACAACCGACAATACACCACAAGTAAGGAGGAGGAGCAGGTGGTAGACTAGCGGATTGATGATGTCGGGGTTACAGATAGATATAGATAGTGGTGGGTGGCTCATTTACGAGCAGTACCACCCAGGTCAGGGCAGCCAGATTTAGCCACCCTCATGATGCGAGAGGGACGCCCTACAGGCGAGTGTGTGGCGACCCGAGTGCCCGATTGGGTATGGTGCAAGCACAACTTGCCAACCTCGAGAGGTAGAGGTGGTTGAGTTACATGTACAGGTGGCCAGTCTTTAGGCCCAGATGACATAGGGTGGGAATGGAGATGATGGTTGAGTAGCTTCCTCACAAGCACAAGTGACAGTGGTTGTAGGGCTAGATGGCTACAGCGTAGACACAAATTGGGGCTTTACTGAGCCCAGATACATACACAGGGGTAGGGGTAAAATGGCACCACCACAGCACCGGATAGGGTCCCATTTCACAGGCGGGGGCAAGACAGTGGTCCCTGTGTAGGGGCAGTGCACAGGCGAGGCCTATGGGGCCAAATGCACTGCCGTTCTATATCTAGGTTACGGGATGCCCTAGGTGAGGCCAGATACTACCAGGATCAATTGATGGCGATCGGGATAGATTTCCTATCCTATGGAGAGTACAGGGCACAACAGGCCTCGAGTGAGAGGACGAGATCCCAGACTCATAGTGTAGAGAGCACAGGGGGCCATCGAGCTCTGAGACAGGATCAGGGAGAGGCCACCAGCTCATGGAGACTAGCTCTAGGTGATGTGCCAACAGGGGGCAGTGAGATGATACTGGGCCGGCGGATAGGAGCCGAGGAGGAGACTGGAGAGACCGACATGGAGGATGTCCGGCAGGGTGAGGCCTGATGCCCAGCCCTGTATTTTTGATGTATTATAGTCATTTTTTATATATACCGCTGCGTGCCGAAGATAGTGAGGATGTATGAGAGTTTTTGTATATTTTGAGCATATACCGGCTGCGTGTCGAAGATATTTTGTATTGTTTTATTGTATACGAGATCGACCTACGTGCCGATGACATTTTTTATTGAGTATCGGCCTACGTGCCGATGATTTTGAGATATGGACATGATTGGATATTCGTATATATTGTATTATGACACACATATTTGTTTATATGATGAGATGGATGAGATTCGTGATTTGTTGGTGTGTTATGATAATTTTAATTTTTGTTGTGATATGGATGGAAACTAGGTGAGTGAGGCGTGATGGAGTCAAAGTTGGTTTAGGCATAGATCGATCGAGTCGTTTTGGTCTAGGCATGGATCGAGTCCAGTCTTAGGCATGGATCGAGTCAAAGTTGGTTTAGGCATGGATTAGGTCAAGTTGATTTAGGCATGGATCGAGTTAGGTTGTTTTAGGCATGGATGGGTCAGGTTGTTTTAGGCATGGATCGAGTCGAGGTTGTTTTAGGCATGGATTGGGTTAGGTTATTTTAGGCATGGATCGAGTTTAAATCAGGTTGAAATTTTGATTCATTAATTTGTGCAATGAATAATGATATGGGTCATGTTTTAAATGCTTTATAATATATGCATGATGATGGTAGATAAATGGTAGTCATAGTAAATATATGGTGTGATGATGATAAAAATGTGAAGCAACTTGTTATTTGTTTGGTTTAATTTCCAATTTTGGATATAAAAAGGAAACTAAGTAGGGTAGAATGTGATTTGAGAAAAATGAAAATGAATTAGTTAGGGTAGAGAGTGGCCGAGCTAACCTCTAAGGGCCCCATGCCCATAGAATGTTGCCTACATAGTCCCAGTGAAAAGGGACCTCAGGCCGATGTAGTTCTCCCATATGCTAGGGAAGAATATGAGGAGGTATGAAAATGAGTTGGTAGGTTTTAGGCATGATTTAGGTGTAGGTTTATGAGGTGTGAGTGGGTTATGTGTAAATTGGTATAGGTGATCTTGATTATGGTAGAAGAAGAAGATTTCCCCAAAGGTAAGTGTCGAGGACCAAGTCCGTATAAGGTAATCAAAATGTAAATAAAGAAGGTTAAAAGATAAGAGGGGGCAAGAAAGCCACTGATTGGTTAGGATCATACCGAGTAGGTCATACCCTAGAGGAGGTGATGAACATAAGACCCTAAAGACATTGATGATCGATCACCTAAGGGTGAAAATTAGTCACATGATCACCACATGGCACGGTTTCCAAGAGGTCCCTTGAGGTGGTAGAAGATGGGAGTGCAAATGGTGAGGGGGTGAAAGGTGGGTAATTTTTATATTATATGAGGTAAGCATGCTCTTTGGGCAAGAAATCCAAGGTTGCAATGGGAAATTCCATGACTAAAAATACTTTCTGCTTTGACTTGTATTTAAGATAGACGGTCGATGTGGGAAGTCTATATGGGGTGAGGAAATTAACTCCTTGAGGTCTTCGTGAAGCCGATCGATGCGGGAAGCTTCAAATTTTCTCACTCTTTTTTGTGAAAGAGTTTTACATAGTTTTCCTTCGAGGAGTAGTCTATTTATAGCAGCGATTTCCGAGAGGAAGATGTCCTTTGAGGAGGCATCTTTTTATTAGAAGTTTGACTCAAGGAGTTGGATCCCAAGTGAGGAATTTTAAGTCATGGAAAAGACCAAGGTGAAGAATAGGACTCTTGTTTAGAAAGCAAGGTGGAACGACCATGGATCTCATCTAAAAGAAGACAAAAAGTATCCATGAGAATCATGCTATGTGCAGCGCCGTGGTACACATATTTAAGAGAAGATAATAAGTGACAGGTACTCACATGATTTGTTTTTAGTCATCGGTGAGATGTAGGAAGTGGATAGTGCTCAAGGGACGAGCATGGAAAGAGGTAAAAAGTGATGTAGGACTAAAATTCAACAGTAAAATGGTCGAAGATGTAAGGCGTTAAGGGGCTTAGGCTCGGGTTTACCATCAAGTGAAGATAAACGATAAGCACCTGATCCGTAAGTATGAGTTATGATGTATGGTCTAAGCCAATCGGGGGAAAAATTGCCCCGTTTACTTTTTTTTCTCGCTTTGGTTACATGTTGATTTTCTTTCAGACAAGGTCACCGACTTGGAAGGTTCGCTCATGGACACGTTTGTCGTAGGAACGTTTGATATGCTATGGGTAAACTTGAAGGTGGTCAAGAGCATTAAGACGACGTTCGTCTAATAACTCAAGTTGTGCTAAATGGTTCGATGGAAGTTATCATCATTGAGCATGTCATGGAGAGAAATACAGAGTGAGGGAATCGGAATTCGAGAGGTAAAACAACCTTTGTACCGTAGACCAGAGAAAATGGTGTAGCGGTAGTTGAAGTACGGATACTAGTGCGGTATGCCCACAGGGAAAAGGGAATGTATGTACGCCAATCCTTCCTAGTATCATTAACCAATTTCATGAGAATTTTGTTCAAGGTTTGGTTAGTGGATTCGGCTTGGCCGTTGGTCTGTGGGTAATAAGGTGATGAGAAACTTAGCTGAATGTCGAAGGCGTCACAAAGTTTTCATAATGTTTTGTTTTTGAATTGTTTTCCATTGTCAGTGATGAGGCGATGAGGAACACCAAAGTGACAAATGATGTGATGATTGATGAACTCACATATTTTCTTGGCTTTCATGGAGATGAGTGGTATGGCTTCAACCCATTTTGTGTAGTATTCGGTAGCAGTGATGATCCATTAATGTCGTTGGGAAGAATGGGGATTGATCTCTCCAACAAGATCCAAACCCCATTGAGAGAAGGGCCAAAATTCATGGGCAACCTGTAAGGCATGACTAGGTGTATGATGAAGGTTGGCATGTTGTTGGAATTTGACACAACATTTTATGTAGTTGCAACAATCATGGTTGAGGGTTGGCCAAGTAATAGCCGAGGTGAAGAATACACTTATCAACAAAGCAAGGCCATTAAAGTGACCTCTACATTAGCCATCATGAACCTCCTTAATGGTATAAGGAATTTTAGAACTCGTGAGGCATCGTAAGAGAATACCATCAAAGCTACGCTTATAGAGGGTGCCCCCATGATGACGTAACGAGAGACCTTTTTAAGGAAGGCGCGTTGTTCATTACGGGTGAGATCAAGAGGTAAGATGGAGAGAGAAAGATAATCGGAGTATTGTTTATACCAAAGGTCACTCATGTCTAGGTCGACGGTTCCGATGGAGTAAGTGTCATGAGGTAAATAAGAGGGTGATTGGAGTCATTATACGGTGACAAATATTTTAGAATCGGCGGACAAAGCGGGTATTTGAGAAGCCAAAAAGGCCATGGTATCTACAAATTTGTTGGTTGAACGGGGGATGGTTTGAAGGGCGTAACGGTCAAAGGTCATCAAAAGTATGTCTACATGATGTTTATACTTTTGAAGTATCTCATTATGACATAGGTATATACCATTGACTTGGTTTATGACCAATTGAGAATCACCAAAGATGTTGATTGATTTAACATCTAGGCATAGGCGGCTGGAGACCTAATACGAGTGCTTCATATTTGGAAATATTGTTTGTTCAATCAAAATTGAGTTTTAAAGACAAAGGCATGGGTTCACCATCAAGCGGAATGAGGATAAAACCATCTTCACCACCACACCGACACCGAGAACCATCAAAGAAGAATGTCATTTGGTAAGCGGGATCCTCCAGGAAAGGATAGCAATTGACTCATCTGGAAAGTCAAAATTAGAAGGTTGATCCCCGGGAATAGGTGCGTCAGCCAATTGATCGGCGATAGCTTAGCCCTTGATGGACTTTTGATGAATGAATTTGAGGTCGAGGTCAGCTAAAAGCATAAGCCATCATGCGGCACGTTGATTTTGATAAGGTTTGGCATATATGAAGTGTAAGGGGTCGGTGTTGGTCACAACATAGGTTTTGTGGTTGAGTAGGTAATGGCGGAGTTTTGTGGCAATGAAAACTAAGGCTAAGAAAAGTTTTTGGGATGGGTGTATCGGGTTTCATAGTCCAAAAGAGTATGGCTTATGTAATAAATCACTCGCTCCCCTGTGTTGTTCATCGCGATGAGCAAGCATGGCTCCTAAGGTGATGATGAGCTGAGATGTATAGGTAGAAAGGTTGATCGTCTTTAGGTGGAATGAGTATGGGTGGTTGGAGAAGGTATTGTTTTAAGGCCTCAAAAGATTTGTGGTAGTCATCATCCCATTTAAAGGATACATCCTTCTTGATCAGATGATGAAATAGTTGACACCGATCAAACAATTGTGAAATGAAACGATGAATAGATTGCAACTTACCTTGCAGGCTACGGAGTTGCCTAAGGTTAGTGGGCGGAGGCATTTCGAGAATGGCCTTGACTTTAGCAAGGTCAACTTCTATACCACGTAGGGAAATGATAAATCCCAGGAGCTTTCCTGAGAGAACCGCAAAGACACACTTCTTGGGCTGAAGGCAAACACAATATTTAATGAGGTGGTCAAAAATGGTTTTGAGGACAACAAGGTGCTCGGAGCGGTGTTTAGATTTGGCCAGGAGATTGTCCATGTAATCTTCTAATATACGATGCATGATGTCATGGAAGATATAATTCATAGCCCGCTAATATGTGGCACCAACATTTTTAAGGCCAAAAGGCATGACTCGATAGCAGAAGGTCCCCAAGGGGTGATGAACGTAGTTTTGTGTTGATCCTCTAGGGAAAGCAAGATTTGGTTATAACCCGAGAAACCATCCATGAGTGATAACATCTCGTGACCAGCGGTAAGGTCAACTAGTTGGTCAATACTAGGTAAGGGAAAGTCGTCTTTTGGGTAGGCTAGGTTGAGGTCATGGAAATCATGCAAATGCGGAGTCCCCCTATCGCCTTGGTGACACGGACAATGTTAGAAATCCAATGAGGATAATCAATGGGTATGATGAAGGAAACAAAAAGAAGATGTTGAAGTTCTTCTTTAACGAGAAGGGCAATGTGAGGGTGCATTTTTCTCAGTTTTTTTTTTTTTTTTTATGGGTTTGGCATTGAGAATGGTGACGATATTGTGGACCACTATGGTGGGGTCAATACCGGGCATGTTTGCGTAAGACCAAGCAAAAGCATGGTTATGATCTTTAAGAAAAGAAGTGATGGCTTCTTGTTCAGCAGATCTAAATATTGACCGATCTTTAGGATGTGCGGGTCGTCCTGAGTATGAATGTTGATCTCGATAGTCGATTCATTCAACATGGTTTGTGTCTCAGAGGGTAACGATCGATGAATATATGATTCTTCTGCACCAAGGTAGGTGAGTATAGATTCATCATCCTGACATTGAACGACATTAATTGAAGGTGTATCATCATCGATCATTTCAGGATACAGGAAGGGAAGAGAGGAAGGGGCCTCACCCTCGCATTGATAAGTCAAAGGCCCTAAGGAAATGGTGTTTATGAAAAAAATTAGGAGGGATAGATTTTGGATCCATTGACTCCGTCGGTGAAGGCGGTGATGAAGATGGAGTGGGTGAAGAGGGTGGAGAAGGGATGATGTCCTCGATGGGTTCAATGCGGGCCTATTTGGTAGGTGGTTCAACAAATCCGATACCACTACGGTCATTATGTTTGCGGGTAGTACATGGAATAACAATATGGTGGCCTTACTCATAAAACCAAAATCAAAACCCTTCCATGCACATTGGTGCGGGAAGGTGTGGGTGAAATGACGATTGGTGAGTGGGTGGAAGTTAGGAGAAAATGGGTGGGTTTGTGACGGTGGTTTGGGTGTGTAAGTGGTAGTGTCAAGTCCCCATAGGTGAGACCTGGGTACGAAGATGAGGAGGACCATAAAGGAGACATTCTCCGTGTGGTGATCGTAAGCGAGGGTGTTGGTGAAGACTTCCATACTCTTGTGGAGTAAGGAATTTGTTGACACTATATAGGTGATACTTTTCCCCAGTGAGGCATTAAAAATGCCTTCCAAGGATCGGTGGTTGGTATGTGGGTAGTTGGAATAGATGATGTGTTAGTGGTCGATGCAGAGGTGGAGCTAACGAATTGGGAGGCTAATGGTTCAGCTGTGGAGGTTGTGGAAGTGGTAGGAAGGGGGTGTTTCACTTGATTCTTAGACATTTCTTCAAAATTGATGAAACAAATAGGTAACGGGCATAGGAGGAATACCCATTGGAATGTTGGTTGATAGGTTGTTATGCGCATATGACTTTTGAATCTAAAGATGATTGTGAGAGCTTCCTTTTGGCTGGGAGTAGCTATTTGAAATAGAAAGAAAGACCACCTTAAAGAGTTAAACAATATATGCACTAGACCGCCTACCGTGTGCTAGATCCGGGAAGTGTGATACTTCCTAGATGGCTGTCAATCCACTGTTTAAAACAATTTAATGATGGTAATAAAGTAAATCCTATTGTAATTAAAATTATTTAGGCATCTCATTTAAAACACAATAAGAAAGATCTAATCTAATGTGCTAGGTTTAAATAAGATCCGAAGGTTAAGTAATCGGTTCTAGGTCTCGTAGGTCCTGACAGAGGTCTTAGGTAGGTCACGAGGTGAGTAAGGGTGACTGGGAATAGGTAGGTAGGTACTGCCTCGGGGTTGTATTGGTAGATATAGAGACCGATGTCTTTGGTTAAGGGTGACCGATAACGGTTGGGGAGAACCGGTGATGGTTACTTGTGGGGTACCTGGGAATGTCACGTAACGAGCTAATCTCCCTTATGACTCGCACAAAGGACCTTGCTGGTTGGAATGAGGTATTAAGTTGTTTGGGTGGGATTTGGTAAGGTTTTAATAGGGATAATGGAGGGGTAATTATTAATGGAGGTCAATGGATGGCTAGGAGAATAAAGGATGAAAATACAATGATGAAATAAGTGAACCAGAGGAGTAAAATGTTTTACTTATTTGGAATCTGGTTTTGGACATCCGTGAGTGAGGAATGAAGGTGTTGATGAGAGGTTGAATGTTGTGGAGGATCACCAAATGTTGGGGAGCTCTTGCATGGGCTGCATGTGCTCTCCTTCTTACCTGATTGGATCAAATATGTGTTGGGGTGAGTGTTGGATGTATGTGCAAGGGAAAATACTTGATCTCTTCCTTTGCATGTGTGTTCTCGTTGAAACTTGTTCTCCAAAGATGTGATATCTCTCAAGAATCTTCCAAACTTTTGCCAACCTCAAAAATAAGGTTGTTATGGGTGTTAAAAGGTGACCGATTGTAGTTCCGCTTAACCGGCAAGTTGGTTAAGGGTAACCGACATCGGTTAGGGTGGGATTTTCTAGGTTTACTAAACTAGGTAGATCCCCTTGATTTTCTCGGGATCTCGTTTCATTTTTACCCGTGGATTAGACTTGGATATTCTTGTAATCATGCGGGAATGTGGTTAGAGGGAATGTAGGCATTGATCTTTAGCGTTTGGGTAAGTCTCGTTAGTTATGACAACTTACTTAGAATAGGTCTTAGGGTGAGGTGGCTAGATGAGGTGGATGTGTGGGCATTATCTAAATTAAGATATTTAAATAATAAATATGGTGAGGATAATGAATTAATTTAATTAAATAAATTAAATTAATATTGGAGTGGGGTGAAGGGGGCCATGGTGGGTGAATGTGATGAAGATGTTTATTTGACAATGGACCAAAGGGGAGTGTGACCCAATTTTGGTGTCTACATTTTGCTCCTTTTGTTACATAGCTTGTATTCAAAGCGACAAGGTGTTTATTTGACAAAAATAGGATGTGGTTGCCCTATGTATGGGTGAAGGTGATCCCCTAAAACTAGGAACCGACGAGGCGAGTAAGGTGGAATCGGTGAGTGGTTTGATAAAAGGAGAATGTGATGAAAAGGAAGGTGGGTAACAGGGGAAAAGGGAGAAAGGTCTACTTAGGTAATCTAGGTAATGGGTCGTGGTCAAAGGTAAGAACAAAGTCAAACACACGCACATGTATAAACTACAACACGCTACCGGGTTCAAGAGCAAGAAAACTCTACATTGTCAAAAGTTGATAGGTTTATCCAAACAAGGTCAAGTGATTCCAGTAGCCAAGATGTAGGATATGGTCAGAAACATGATGTAGGTTACGTGTAGGAATGTTTAGGTATGTTCCGTACACCAAAGGTCGGGTCAGGATAAACGGCCACGACAAGAGGCAAGGTAAGGTCATTAGGTCTATCAACACAGGTAATAAAGTGCCGCAAGGTGTAGTGAACACATGGGGTCAAAGGTCACTAGAGATGGTCCAAGTCCAAATATCTAGGTCACGGCATGGGTAGGGCCGAGGTATGGATAAAATAATGAGTCCCCAAAGGAGGACAAGGTGAGGCAAGTAAATGATAAGGTCGGGAGGGTGAGGTAAATGGTCGTGGTAAAGTTTGGGTGGTCAAATGGGCAAGGCAAAGGTAGGGTGAGGTAAAAAAAGAGGGATGGGTAGGGTAATAGGGTAAAATTTAGGGTTTTTGTGTAAGAGAGGGTGACCGATACTAGTCAAGGGTAGCCGATGCCGGTAGAGGGTAACCAACCACGGTAAGGTAGGGCATCCGACCGATGTGAAGTGAAGGTAAAACCGGCGTCGGTTAGGTCGGGTTTATTATAAAAACAAAAATACATGTTTTTTGTTATCCATTTTTCATTTAGTGAATTGAGAAAATGACACAAGAGAGAGAAAAAGGGGAAAAGTGTCTGGATAGAAAAAATTGTTGAGTTAGTGATCTGAACGATGGGTGATTGGTTGCCGAGAGGCGTGCCTACAAGATCCATGTGTGTGATTTGATTGGTGGGAGACGGGTAGCGATTTGGTGACTGCAGCAGAGGCGGGAGACGGATTAGGTGGGCCATTGGTGCAACAATGATGTGCCACCACAACGACGGTAGCATGATGAGGTAAACGTCCAACTCTTGTAGTGTTTTGTTAGGTAGATTAGGTGATTTGGCCAATTAGGTTTTTGTTTTTGTTGTGGGTGGGGGAAAATGAAATTTGGAAGATGGGAGGGTAAATTAGGTAGAATAGGAGTGGGGAGAGAGATAAGTGGGAGAAGAGGGGAGGGGATGAGGTGTAGGGGGAGGTGTAGGTGATTTTAGGTGGGTAGAAGTGTCAGGGTGGGAATTTTTTGAGAAGGGAGGGTTTGGGGGTCATGGGTTTCACCACGACAGTGACTAGCATCGGTCGGGTGTAGCCGGTGTTGGTAATGTCAAATTGGGATCGGTCATGAAACAAGTGACTGATGCCGGTTGAGGGGTGACCGGGTCGGTTAAAGATAACCGACACTCGGTTAGGTTTTTGGAGAAATAGGGGCTGAAAGTGCCACAGTTGGGTGATTGAGATGGGTAGGGGTAAAATAGGGTGTGGGAAAATGATAGTGGGTGAGTATGGGTGTGATAAATGTAGATTAATTTGTTGTTTGTATTAGATGTAGGGGAGATATCAGCTATGTTTGTGGGACATGGTTCCACCCCTGCTTGTGACAGTTCATGGCGTAGTGACCCCTGAGGAGTTGCGGCATGTGGAGGAGGTGGGGATGAGTGGGGTCCGACACTACCGGCATGTAGTCTAGCAGTCGAGTTTGATGGTTGCTCTCATCGATAGATGTGATTCCATGACCAACATGTTCCACCTACCGATGGGTGAGATTACAGTCACCCTGGAGGACATGTTCAGGATACTGTGGCTACCCATATTGGGTACACAGGTCTATTCAATCTCCTCCAAGGCCTCGGAGGAGCTAATGCTAGCGGTGTTTGGAGAGGGGATGGCCGAGCTGACATTCCATAGCGCTAACTTCAGATATGGAGAGATGTACCTAGCCCGTCCGGGAGGAGACGAGGCTAGTCATTCTATTGTTGGAGGCAGTGTGCTACTTCACACCGCCGGATGCAGAGGGTGGATGGTTTCCCCGATTGTTTATGGGGTTGTGTGCAAGTGTTTCTACAATTTTAGCAAGAAAACTACCACCTAGAAATAGCTTCCTAACCTAGCTAAGAATGAGAAATTACACCATCATGATGAAGAAATGAGAAATTCCTACCCTTAACATTAATAACTTTGAAATTGATCAAAACACAATGTAAATTAATGAACTCTATTCCCCTTAATTGCCTAATTTAACATTAAAATGGACCTAAGTAGTCCAATGGCAATCAAATTATATTTGCTTGCTTTGATCCATCAATGGATGCTTGGGTGTGAGGCTTAGCTCTTCAAGAATGGAGGATGGGGATCTCAAGAATGACAAAAGGCTATTAGTATGAAACTATGTGCTTACTTTTGTCTCTTGAGAGATTTAGGTGTAAGTGTAGAAGTAGAGGGAGGGTTGTTTATATAGCCCAAAGGATAAAGGATTCAACACATCCTCATGAATGTGGGACTAATGGATATGTAGAGTTAGTTATGGATAAGGGGGGTTAGATGGGGTTGAGTTAACTTTATGAGGGTTTAGTTTGTCCTCAAGTGGCTCATGTGGATAAAGGGGGTGTATTACTTAATCAAGATGATTAATAAATACATGTGCAAGCTTTTATAAGCTTTTAGATGGATTTTAATGTGATTTAGACCATTAGGAGGGAATTAAACCAATTAAATAGAGTTTTATTGATTTAATGAGAAGGAGGCTAATTAATTAATAATAATTAATTAGACTAGATAGAAGATGTTGATTAATGAAGGGTCATTAATTAGGCTATGTGTTAGATAGGGGACTTAATTAATTAGCGTAATGTAATCAATTAACGACAATGGACGAGAAGATGAATGCTATTGACGATATGTCGTCAATTTATGGAAAGGAGATAATTAGTGCAATTTAAGTATTTAAATTACTCAGGCGTAATTATAGGTGTCTACATTTGCCCCTCTTTGGGGTGGCGTAAGTGACGCCACTTCAAAGATAGTAGATAGAATAAAATTTTGAAGGGATAGAAGAAAAATTAGTAGGAGGGAGAGATGCCCCTTCGAGTGTCAATGGGGTGATGGAAGAAATCAATCGATGATCAAAAAAGGTGAGAGATAGGCAGAAGAATGGGGAAGAGGAAAGATGCCCGATGAGAGAGAAAATTAGGGATGAAAGGGAAGTAATATAGAAGAAATAAGGAAGAGGGGAGAGAAGAGCTTAGCTTCTAGCCGCTATTTATTGAAACAATTTTGATATCATCATTTTGCCATAGGAACTACATCATCGGTCCTTATGAAAAATATAAGCATACGACAAAGGTAGAATGACATGAAAAGCCATACTACGAACAATTGTCCATTGCTAAAAATACCAACTCCACACAACATACAATAATGTAATGCAATACAAGAAGGAAACAAGCTCATTTAACAGGGAAAACAAGTATGAACGCACATATCCAACCCAACAATGGTCAAGACAATTGTACAAATGTTTTGTTATCAATGCTGAAGAGATCCACAAGTTCGTGATTGATGACAAGGGTTAAAAATGATGCCTCTAAAGAAGGATACATGCAAGGGGAAATGAAAATGGACATAGGGTCCATGAAAATCATTTGTGCGCAATGAGATAGCACCAGAAACGAAAGTGCCCCAGAGTATAGACGAAGCAAGCAACTAGCTTTGTGAATGGTTGTGAATCCGGTGATCCACGAGTCATATTAATCGGGAAGATGTGAGACAAACCAATAGGATATGGAGAAAATACCATGTGCAAGACACAAGTTTCAGCCGTAATAAGCAAGTTACCATTTTTGTAGGGTTTTTTACTTTTATGATTTTTTTGAAAAATTTTGCCCTATTTTTTGGGTTTTTATATATATATATATATATATTATATTTATTGTTTTTGTGTTTTTTCTTTTCAAACTGTGGTGACCAAAGTAGAAGAAAATAGAAGAAGAAAGTGAAGGGGGCTAGGGGGAACATAAAGTGCCCTAGGTGAAAGAAATGAGAAATAAACGACAAATAATGTCCTTGTTTAATGGAAAAATTAATAAAAAATATTTGAAAAATAATTATTTACAAGATTGTGTAGAAGAATAAAAAATTGTCGGGAGCAATAAAATTGTCCGAGGGAGAAGAAAGGGGAATCGGACAAGTAAAAGATGCCCCAATACGGTGAAAAATAAGAGAAAAACAATTATTTAATAAAAAAATTATTCCACAAAGTGAACGAGAGGAGAAAACGGCGATCAAAACGGGCCTCCGACCTTCCCGACGGTAAAAAAATAGGTTAATATACCCCACCAGGGGGGGTAAAAACATCACGACCAATTCATTTTAAGCGAGCAATTAGAAAATTTATTGAGAGGCTCTGACACTAAGGAGAACCATGGTGATCACACGAGACCGATTGAGGCACGCAGATCCGGTCAGGGGTACAAAGCAACACGCGGATGATGACCCCTTTGTGAATATCGAAACCTTGCTCATTAACTTTGGTCATTAATGCATTAATTTTAGCTTTTAGCCGTAGAAAAATGCGTAGGAACACTGCGCGCGCAGCATAGGCGTTAGATAGGGGCACCGACACCAAAAATGGACACGCGCATACGCACTAGCATCGACTGCACACACCCACACACACATGCACACACAAGCACATGTGCACACATGCGCACACATGGGAAATGGGGTGCACATGTGAAAAGTGTGGAACATGCACTAATAGGGCAAGCACACACACATGGGGGCATACACATGCGCAAGCGCAGACACCCAATGTGTGGCGCACACGCCAAAAAGGGTGTGAAGGCACCCGAAAGAGGGCACACGCGCTAGAATACACACACGTGCAAGCGTAGGCACCAGAAATGTGGTGCACACGCCCAAAAGGGTGTGCAGTGCTTTAGGCAGTGGAAAAAGATAGGAAATTGCCAAAAACATGACACTTAGAAGAATTTTTAGGGTTTTTGGGTTAACCCTAAAAGATGAGATAGATTTTAGAAGAAATGCTAGGAACTAATGAGCGGCGTGTTATTTTACGAGACGGCTACCGAGTTTTGTAGACACGGGGAGTGACATACTTGGATTGTAGAGCTAGAGGGGGTATATGCGGCGCGACCAGCGAGCCTATGGCACATCGCTTGAGGCGGTAGGGCTAGGCCCCGTGGCTCGGATGCCCTCTATCGTACTCGATCATGGCCTTTGTGATGCTAACGAGTGATGGCATAGTGAGAGTCAGTGTTTCAGACTACCCACAGGAGAGCTGACTGTGACTATTGAGGATGTTTGGCAGATCCTTCGTGTGCCGATGATGGGCACGTTGATTGAGTATGACCATGTTTAGTGTCGACGATATCCCGCACGATGGGATGACTATAGCATTACATGAGTGCATCTCGACCCCACATTACATCGGGGACCTCTCTACATTATGGCTCTTATTAGTGGGTTCCTACTCACTGATAAGACAGGGACTTCATTTCCAAGAGGACTACTACCATTGGTTCATGGCATTTATAGTGGTGAGAGATATTGCTGGGGGTAGTGTATACTGGCCCATTTATACTAGGATTTACACCTGATTACATACCACGGTCAGAAGACCATGGGTCCAAAGCATCATTATTACAGATATGGTCGTGGGATCATATTGCGATCAGATGCCCTGTGGGCCCTTTCCGTGTCTGAGATCCTGAGGAGCCCTCATATATGGCCTAGGTAGCAGTTGGTGGAGATATACATGGCCATCTTGGCAGCCTATTCAAATATAGGCGAGAGTTTGATGAGATGGTTGAGATAGATGTCCTCTGGCAGCCATATAGGCATTTCCCGGTGGCTAGAGGATACCATAGAGCTTAGCGTGTACGGTGGAGCACTTTCCTATTGGCATCTGCAGCTATATCATGGAGTTGTATCGTGTAGATAGGTGTCAGCGGTAGCTTGGCAGGGTACATCCCCCAACCAGATATCTAGCATGCTTGCAAGGATTCCGAGAGGCAGACCATGGGGCCTCATATAATGGTTGCCCGATCTAGGGCTAGTTTCACACAAGTAGTCCCCCAAGTATGGGACCCATTACGACAGGTGAGAGGCCCGGGGACCACAGCTGATTATGTAGCATGGTATTTTACAGTGTTACCTTGGCGTCTCACCATTCCGAGTAGGCTTGGATGGCGGGCATTCACCCGCCTATAGAGATATGGCATGGGGTAGAGCGTAGGGTGAGGCGTGCAGAGACAGGGGCAAAACCAGAGGATCCCTTTGATGGTATCCCACATGATGGACAGGGTGCCTCACAGGCACAAAGACCGAGGCCGTAGGGCCTAGTACAGGCATCATTTCAGCCACCCAGAGGTAGGGTCTTTGAGCAGGGACAGTCTTAGAGCACCTCAGGGACCAGTCCCTGAGGCACACATAGCCTCCCAGCTAGTGGCCGGATAGCCATCAGACAGTGCAATTACAACAACTCATAGCCGAGAGAGACACGGCTAGAACAAAAAGAGATGAGGCTCAAGGCTGGTGCGTGATTGCCATAGCAGGGAGAGATGAATCCGGAGCTCATATCATTACCTTACTTTTAGAGTGGGATTAGGCTCGAGCCCAGGCTGGCCCAGGAGATGATAGAGTAGCATGGTGGAGCCAGATCTGAGAGACAAGTGGCACAAGGGGCTCAGATATTGAGCCTCCTTCATTAGTCCCGAAATTACACGATTGTGGATGGTCATTACACAGAGAGATCATGTGTATGCCCGATCATAGGCACTACTAGCACAGAGAGAACAGCCCGCGGCCGAGCTGCAGTGATTACCACAGAGAGAGATCAGAGGCTGCGCCTCTAGACAGATGAAAGCCGAGGCAGACTTGGGCTGAGTCACAGGTGAGCGAGATACTACCCTTCAGGCAGCGCTCACCTCCGGAGATGCGGACCTAATACGCGATGCCACTAGGCTTGGTGGTGAGGCCCTCTTTTATAGGACTACTTATTACAGAGTGGTTCTACCAGAGCAGTGAGTAGCACTGCCACAACTATCAGGGTCGAGTGCATCAGGCTCTCGATCATGGAGATCCGGCCATTCTACCAGATCAGTTAGACAACCTTTACCAGAGCAGCCGGCTAGACCAGCGCCATCCCATCCTGCAGTGTTCCGTCATCCAGAGGACAGATCTGGGAGCCCTGGCGAGGGCGAGAGCTGTGGTTGAGAGCCACATTTTTGTTGTACAGATTCTTTTATATGTATGCCTCTTATGAAGGCTGATTTTGATGTATAGTCTTGTATATGTATTATGATGATGCCTCATGATGAAGGCTTGATTCTTTCAGATACATGCCCCTTTTTATGGCATTGTGTATCGATGATGTATTGTATTGAGTACCTATCTGGACATTGTATGTATGTGTACAGACATTTTTGATGTATCATCTTTGTACGCCTTAGCTGAAGGCATTTTTGATATAGAGCACTGATTTGTATCCATTTTTGATATAGATGTATATTTGACACACATGTATATATATATGAGGATTACTTTGTTTTGGCTTAGATACACATGGTTATGAGATGATGTATTTTATTGTTTTTGTATTCTGATGCATGTGACACGAGTGGGCATAATTCTATGATGTGAAATACCCCTTTTCAGAAATTACTCTATGTTGATTCTCATTGCATGTTGCATTTGTTTGATTCAACACTTATGGATGCGTTGTGACACGAGTGGGCATACATTGATTCTCATTGCATGCTGCATGTTTTGATTCAACACTTATGGATGTGTTATCTAATTTTGTACTTTGTATGTATCTGATTTTGATGTTTGATGTATACATGTGTTGTGGATGTTAGATGATAGATCTTTAGATGATATCAAATGCATTTCTCATGTGTTATTGTAGATGTATATGGACGAGATGATATGATGATATTGGTGTGGGGGATATATTTTTTATCATGCACAACCCCTCTTGCCCCCATTGATGATACGATATGTGATGATTAGCTTAGCATACATGCATGATGTAAAACTTAGCATTTTGTTTATATATGATGTATAGATGATGTTAGATGTGATGATAATGATGGTAATGTGATGTGAATGATAACAAAACAAAGCACATGCAATAAACACAACCAAATGCTAACAAAGAACACCAGGAATTAATGCAATACACCATGATTCACCATGCTTTATTAACAAGTAACAAACATAATCAAATGCTTAAGAAAGAACATAATGAATTAACACATTACATCATGATTTCCCAAAATTTATTAACATGCAAAAACATACCACAATATGCACAAGCAAGAATAAATCTAATCTAAGCAAGAAAAGATGAATCCTGACAAAGTACGCCCAAGCAAAAACAAACCAAAAGCAAGAAACACAAAAATAACTATACAAGCAACAAGCAAAGCAGAAACAAGACAATGCAAGTAACTAGTTTTTGTAAGATTTGTTTTTATGTACCAATTTTCTATTGTTTTTGGTTTTTGCAAAACAATTTTCTTTTTTTTTTTTTTGGTTTTTATGAAACAAATTTCTATTTTTTGTGTTTTCTAACGGTTTTGAGCTATGTGTAGGTAACCAAGAAAGCGTGGATGCCCCCAGTGTTAGATGGGGAATATACAAGGGTAGAAGCCATGTGTTTATGAATAGGAAGGTGAAGTTGTTGAGTTGCCACCAGCATAAGATGAGAAATAACAAAAGACCATACCCCTCACAGATGAATAGAAGAAGGCAAAGCCGGATCAAGGCTTGACAGGATGGTGTTCACAAGGAATCTCGAAGGTAGAACCAAGTCTAGGCCAAAGAACACTACCCTCCTGATACAGGATGCTTGTGGACAACGAACCCTCCTGAGGCACCGGAAACTGATTTTCACCCAAGGAGTTGTCCAACGTGCCATAATTGCGTGGTTTTCACTAGTGGACGACCTATTTTCTCTTTTTCTTTTTCTGATGTTTTTGATTTTTTTGTATTTTTATTTTTAACTTCCTTGTGCCATGTTTAAGCATAGAACCACTTAAGATGCATGGCATTCATGGGCTTCGGAGCTCATTTCCATTGGGGTGAGCTAGTTTGTACACCCCCTGTGCCGTACTTGGCGACTATGACATAGGGTCCCAACCAATGTGGTTCAAACTTCCCTTTCTTTTCTTGCTCTACTCTAGTGTTGAACTGGTTCTCCTTCATGACTAAATCACCAACCTCAAACTGATGAGGGATGATTCTTTTGTTGTAGTTTCTAGAGACTCTGTGTTGATACACTTTCAGGTGATTAAGAGCGCGAATGTGCCTCTCATCTAGTAGCTCTAACTTAGCCAATCTTGCCACTCGATAATCCTCATCCTTATCCTAGATAGTCCCGAAGAGAAATTCTCAGGGATGAAAGTTTGATCTCTAAAGGGATGATATATTCTATCCAAAACACTAGGGAATATGGTTTCACACCCACATGAGTGCGAATGAATGTTCGGTAAGCCCAAAGGGATGGATGGATTTGTAAGTGTCAGTTTCAACCTGTTTTACTAACCATCTTTTCCATTATCCTTACCAAAGTCTTGTTTGTTGCCTCAGCTTTTCCATTACCCTGAGGGTAATATGGTGTGGAACATTTTAACCTGATTTGGAACCATTGGCAAAGACCTTTCACAATTTTGTTCTTAAATGACTTCCCATTATTGGTAACAATGGATGCGGGAATATCATATCGACAAATGATGTGATTCATGATAAATTTAGAAATCTGTGCTCTTGTGACATAGGTCAAAGGGACAACCTCCACCCATTTTGTAAAGTATTTTGTAGCTTTGATGATATGTGTAAGACCATCAGATGAGTTAGGAGTAATTTTTCCTATTAAATCAAGTCCCCACTTGAAGAATGGCCATGGGGTAGTGATAGGTTGCAATGGTTGCGACGGAGCATGAATGAAATTTTAGTACTTTTGGGAAAGCACACATTTTCTAACATAATTACAATAATCAGTTTCCATGGTAGGCCAATAGTAACCTACTCTCAATAGTTTCTTAGCCAAGGCCATTCCGTTTGTATGTGCTTGCACACCCCTTCGTGCAGATTCTTTGATTTCTGGATTGACTCTGTCACATCCAGACAACGTAATAGATTCCCATCGTAGCCATGATGATAAAGTGTACCTCCTAAAAGGGTGTAATGGGCTATCTGGAGAATCAAGCTTTGCTTTTCAGAATGGGATATATCGAGAGGGAATGTGCTATCCTTAAGATAGGTGAAGATGGGTTCGTACCACGGGGAATTGGGACCAACAACCTCACAAGCCAGGTAAGATTCTGGCATGTCATACACGGGCTAGCGTAGATTTTCTACGAAGAATGGCATTTCATTATTCTCCGGTGGAATACGAAGTATAGACCCCACCGTTGCCATGACATCTACCAATTTTTTCTGCGCTCTTGGGATTTTCTCAAAGGTAATGCGCACAAAATACTCCTTTAGAGTTTCCACTAACTTTTTGTAAGGTATGAGCTTGTCATCCTTAACCTTATATTCATCATTAACCTATTTGATGATTAACAGAAAATCACCTATGACCTTAACATGATGAACATTCCACTTGATGGCTAGCTTCATCCCTGCAATGAGTGCTTCATATTCTGCAATGTTGTTTGTGCAAGGGAAGGCCAGGCAAAAATCCTGCGATATAGGATCACTAGGAGTAATAAGGACTACTCCTACACCTGAACCATGAAACGTAAATGATCCATCAAAATGTATCGCCACATGACATATTCTTCAATGTAGAGCACGGAGGCATCTGGTAGATCCAGACTCAAAGGTTCCGTGCATTGCAAAGGTGCTTCCACTAGTTGGTCCGTGAGTACTTGTCCTTTAACCGATTTTTGATGGAAAAATTCTATGTCAAACTCACTGAGTAGAATGATACAATTAGCCATTCTACCTGTGAGGGTGGGTTTGGACAACAAATACTTGAGTGGGTCAACCTTGCATATGAGCTTGGTTTTAGTATTCAGCAAGTAATGGCGAAGTTTTTAAAAGGAAAAAATAATGGCCAAGCAAGCTTTTTCAATCTGAGGATAATTAAGCTCATAGGCGATGAGGGTGCGACTCAGATAGTACACTGCTTTCTCCTTATGGCCAAGGTCGTATTGGGTGAGCAAGCGCACCAATAGTAAATTATGTAGCGGAAATATAGAGCAAGAGTGGTTCTCCAGAAGTGGGAGGCATGAGGACAAGAGGATTAGCCAAGTACTATTTAAGCAAAGCAAAGGCTTGATGTTGCTCGAGTCCCCAGATGAAAATGACGTCCTTTTTAAGCAAATGGGTGAATGAGTGTCATTTATCTGCAAGATGGGAGATAAAGTGGTGAATGGCTTGAATTTTCCCCTGTAAGCTGTGCAGTTTCTTGATATTCTCAGGTGGAGGCATTTCAGTGATAGCAGACACTTTAGCAGGGTCTACCTCAATACCTCATCTTAACACAATGAAGCCCAATAGTTTCTTGGATAGCATACCGAAGACACATTTCTTTGGATTTAGCCTGACTTTATATTCACGTAGGCATTCAAAGATACGCTGCTGAAAATGATAGGATGACCCTATCTTGTTTTAGACTTTCCTAAGATGTCATCTACGTAGTCCTCCATGATATCATGAATCATATCATGAAAAATCACTGTCATGGCTCAGCTGGTAGGTAGCTCCTACATTCTTAAGGCCAAATGGCATCACCTGATAGCAAAAGGTGCCCCAAGGAGTTGTAAAAGTTGTTTTGTGTTGGTCTTCTTCAGTAATCTTAATTTGATTATATCCCGAAAAGCCATCCATGAGTGATAGCATTTCGTACCCTACTATTGAGTCAACAATCATATCAATGTTGGGCAATGGAAAATCATCTTTAGGGCAAGCTTTATTAATGTCCCTAAAATCTATGTAGATTCAGATACCGATAGGTTTCTTTTGGATAGGAACAATGTTTGATATCCATTCAAAATAATCAATTGGTTTGATGAATCCTGCTGCAAGAAATCTTTCCAACTCTTCTTTAACCAACAAGGCCACTCTTGGTTGCATATTTCAGAGCTTCTGTTTGATAGGCTTGGCGTCTACGTGCATGACTAGGTTATGCACTACTAAATTTAGATCTAAGCCGTGCATGTCTTTGTAAGACCATGTGAACACATCAATAAACTCTTCTGCAACATCATAGTGAATGTCTTTTCTTTGAGAGTGATGCTCCCAATTTCACTATCTTGGGATCTTCTTACTGTACCAATATTGACATCAATGGTTTCTTCGACTAGTAATTTTGATAAGCCCTCCACACATGGAGGATCATGAGGTAGGTTAATATCTTCATCGAAGGATGTCTCCATGAGATTTTCATCATTGGCGTGGTCACTTTGTTTTTCCTTTGGTTTTCTTATTTGTTTGTCACCAAATTGCCTCAAAGAGGTTTTCACTGTGCGACTTGGACTTCAATTTTTGCTAAGGATTTTCTTTAGAACTTTTTCCTTCGCTTTTCTTTAAATTTTGCTGACCACGAAGTTTAGCCTCCTCGCCAAAGTAGGCGCAGTGTCTAAGTAGATAAAGAAACCCTTCTTATGATCTCTAATGGGAATTGTATCCCTTATGCCCATGAATTCTGTAATAGCCTTGTCGATCTTGAATAAATCTAGTGTCATGTGACGTTGTTGGTCCCATTCGGCAAGGTCAAGGGTTGGTTCCATGGGGGTTATGGTCGGGAAAACATTATTTGTGAAAAGGTTTGTGGAGGCCATATCCTCATATTGGCTACAATGGGAATGTATCACTTTGTCTAGATAGTCGAGTTATCCTCACGCTCACGAACAAGTTACGTCTTGATCATTGGGGTGTGCTCCATAAGGGAAAATACCAATTCGTATCTTCTGTCTTGAAATGTGGAAGAGGGACTGGTTCTCTTTGTCTTTGTTTTCGTTCCTCCCTTATCCTAGGCCTGCGCAGCCCAAGGAGTACATCATTTTACTAGATTTTTCATATTCGGAGTTCGATAACATGATGGCTGAGTATCCTCGGGGACCCAAGTTATAGGTGGATCAAGATATTTCTCCTCGCTAACAAGCCTCCGGGTAGGAATGACCTAATGGTGCGTTCCTCTCTAGGTATCCTGAAGCAATAGTTGGTTCGACCTCTAGTCTTGGGTGAAAATGAGAGGTCTAAAAACAAGAGCGCTTGTTGTAAATTATACTCCTCGCAGCCATATTCCAGGATTTTCATCTCCCATGAATCAAATGGAGATGTTGAAGTAGATGCCCCATGAGCACAAGAACTAAGAGAATCTAAATCCACTCGGGATTCCATAGCCTCAGATTGAAGAGGGACAACTATATCTACGGAGGGACATGTGTATGTACCCTTTCGTGCAAAGCTATTGAGAGCTCTATAATGAGCAAAGGGCTCTAGATCTCCTGGTATTGAACCGTATGTCCCTCATGCTTCAACTTAATGCATTGATGAAACGTTGATGGCACGACCTGCATGGCATGAATCCATGGTCGGCCTAGAAGCATGTTATATAGAAGTTCCAAGTCTAGAACATGAAACTTTGTCTGATGGCAAGTGGGGCCCACCTCCATGGGCAACGTGATGGTACATGCTGACTCTCTTTCCGTGTTGTCATATGCGGTGATGGTGATAATATGGGACTCAAGATCTTCCTCCATATGCCCCAATTGTTTGACCAACTTAAGCATGTAGATGTTCAACCCAAATCCATTATCCACAAGCACCCATTTGATTTTCCTGTGGGTGACAACTACCTCAATGTATAAGGGAAGATTATGTGTAGGATTCTCGGTAGGGATTTCCCTATGGTTGAAAGTGAGATGTTCACTTGGTGCGATGTTTGCCACCGCAGCTTGAAGGTGTGCATGATCGAATTCTAAAGGCACTCCCGACCCCTAAAGAGTTTGGTATAAAATGTCTTTATGCACATTGGATATCTTGAAGATCTAAGATCGAAATGTTAGCAGATGTCTTCTCAAGTTGTTCTAAAAGGTTATACTTACCGGTTTGCGGGAGTCGATGGAGAAGGTTAGGAATCACAAGGCGGACACACCTTGTTACCGCAGCGTAGTCCTTTCCCTTGATCTAGATGGTATTGACACGGTCAGCAGGAGAGCGAATACATCCAATAAGTGAATCATAATGATTGTTATCTCTTTTGGTGTACAAGTAATTCATATCTTTGTAAGTTTGAGATGACTCTCCCCGATCCGGCTTTGACTTTTTGACTTATCATGCTTGAAGAATGGTTCTTTTATATCCCCATTTTCTTGTTAGGTGTTTGTGTTTTTCCAGGTTATCCACCTCTATCTCCCCATTGTCAATAAGGTCCTGAATATAATGGCGAAGCCGTAGACATTTGTTTGTCTTATGTCCTTTGACGCAATGCATTTCGTAATATTCATGCTCCTTGTACCATGAAGGTTTCGTAGTGTTTTCATCAAACGGTTGCGTTGTAGGATAGGTCATCATGTGGGCCACATCCAACTGTTTTAGTATGACTGACAACGGTTCATTGAGAGAGGTGAATGTTCTTCGCTTTGGTGGTGGTTGAATTGGGCCCTTGGTTAGTTTAAAAGGTTGACCAATTTGGACCGTCTGAACATGTTTGGAATCAGTAATTCCGTCTCCCACCACATTTTTATTTTTGTTAAAGATCTTCAGCTTTTCCATGGGTTTGACACTTTGGTTGTCTCTAGATTGGGTTTTGAGGGTTCCTTTGGCAATGAGAGATTTTTCTATCTGAATCCCTTTCTCGATAACCTCTTCAAAATTACGAACACAAGTGCATTTGGAGGTGGAAAGCTATATCCGGTTGAGATTAGGAATGAAACTACTAACCATTGCTTTTCAGGGGAAAGCGTAAGGGAAGTGACTAGTTATCCCTCTCCTTCATCGTTGGAGGAAGTTGGTGAAAGTCTCATTAGGCGCTGCTTAGCACCACATAAGTCTGCCATTGTGACATCACTCTATATGTTATACGAGAAGTGACGCATGAATCTTTCTACCAATTCTAGCTAGGTGAAAATTGATCCTCGTGGTAAATGCGTAAACCACTCCAAGGCTTGACCTCCGAGACTCTTGGGAAAAAGTCTGATGAGGTAATTGTCACTATAAGACACCTCTTGACATGCCATGTAGAAATATTTAACTTGATCCCATGGGTCCCCTTTCCCTTTATATTTGTCAAATTTTGGCATATCAAATTTCTTTGGAAAGGGTTGAAGGGTCATTGTCTTGTCAAAAGGATAGGGGCATAATTCTTTGTATTGATATTTCCTAATGCTCCCTATATTGCTCTCTTGTAAGCTCACAAGCATCACTTTCATAGATTACACTTCTTGTGCGAGCAATTGTTCTTTAGTGGGAGAAGCGGGGATGTAAACACAATGATACCCTATGTCTTCTTCTCCTTGGTTTTCCCGATGGAGTTCATTGATCTTAACCTTAGGCCTCAACTTTTGAATGTTCTTGTTTGTGTCTTTCTGTACATGGGAAGTAAGCAAAGCTAGTTTCCGGCTTAGGTTACTAATTTGTTGTTGGATTGTGGCTTGGTTTGTGGCTTCTTCTTCTAAAGGTTCCTCCTCTTCGTATTGTGGAGGTTCTTCACCCATATCATGTTCTATCTTGTTTCTTCATGGTACTTTGATAAAGGGTATTCTATGCCCTACCACTTTATCATTCCCTGCGTAAGAGGTGGAAGCATGTCTTCTGTTCAAATATCTTCCATATTGATAAGGGGACATTCTTCCTCGCTGTTGTTTCATTTGCGGTGCAGTAGTATTGTTTCATTCTCGGTGGGAAATTTGGCCCCTAATTCTACGACCCGTGCCAACACTCTATCTTTGTTTCTGAGAATAAATTCATCTAGTAGAGTGGGGTCGAAATCAAAGTCTGCATGTGGAGATTCTAATTCATTTCCACTATGATCGACCATCTCTTCTGTTTCCTTTTCTGCAGAAAACAACGGTCCTAGGTCATGTCCAATGAAGGGGTTTGACCCTTGTCTGTTAGAGGTTTCCCAAGCTTGCGCTTGTTGTTCCTCATATGTTTGTTTCTTTAACCCTAGACGTGTTTTAGGAGCCATGTTTTCATGATAGTTTCACTAGGGTAAGTTGTAAATGTGTTCAAAGCTTAGTGACTACCCCTAAGTGAAATGCAAAATGTATCTGTTAAGAGTATGAATAAGTCAACAATGTGAGAATACCAATGTGATAGAGTGATAAATCACTAGTGATATAAGTGTTTGGTACCAAAACCCGTTTAAATGAAGTACCTCCTAGACTACGTTTCAAAAAAAAGTAGCTTTCGCGTCGCAAGATGATTAACAAGATGTCTTCACTTATGCCAAGATCAAGGGAATGAACAAAATGTAAGAAAATACAAGAAGTCAATGCGACCTCCCAATCAAGATTTATGATGAGTGAGCCCAAACTCGATTAAGACCTATATCTCAAAAAGTGCCAATTACAATTCGTGGATGACACAACAATATCACCAAGATATGTTAACCCACTTTGTGAGAAAGTGAAGTATTGATATCAAGGTGTTATTGATATAACACGCACAAATGGTTACACCTAGAACTCTTTGAAATCGAGGTAATAATAGAATCAAACTAAAAAGCTCAAAGTATAGCTAGGAATAGTTAAAAATGTGTGAGTAACCTTACAATATAGATATTTATGTCGAGTTTACAAGAAACAAGACGTAAATATCAAAATTGTAGTGATACGATACAAACAAGCTAACTCTTCTAAGGAAGTCTACGGTGATGAACCACGCCTAACTACAATGACGATCTTGACATGGGTATCAAGATCACAATGGCTACCAATGACGTGAAAACACCTCCGCACACTTTAAATGTTTAACTAACCCAGCCGCAAACATGGATGGGCGTAAACGGACATAAAAGTGAGAGAAACAGTCGATTGGTAACACAAAGGTAGTCACCCTCTCTCGATCAAATTTTTTCAAAAGAATGTGAAGGAAGCAAATCAACAAAAGATGAAAAATGTTGGCTTCACTTCGGCAGAGTTTGGCTCGCCCTAAGGCAAGTAAAAACTAAACAAAAGTAACGCGTCACACGTTTCTCAATGAAAATATGGTTCACAACTCAACACTATTTTAGAATGGTCAAAGTGGGCTCCTGGCCAAATTATATCTTCCTAGGTGGTTCTCTCATCCTAGGTGCTACAAAGATTATCCATGAGCGGGACGATTTACCCAAAAAGTTGCAATGACTAGTTTGGGAGTATCTCGACTTTTCCCCCTTCAAGCACAGTGGGCAATAAATGTGTCCAAATGTGTACTTAAAAGGGTCACGTAGGGACAACTTGTAACTCTATCTCACAAAGGATTTACTAGTCAGATAGGTAGTGCGGAGCACTTCCCATTTCATCCACAAGGTTCCCTCTTACATGGACTACTTTGGGGTTCCTGGAACCACCCCCATTGTTGTAGCTTAAGGTGTTATGCCAAAGGGGTTATGTTCTAGTTGAGCGAGAGGGACATACCCTTTCCAAAACTTGCAAAATAGTGTTTTGAATATGTTGTTCTTTTTTATCTTTTTAATTAGATGCGGTTTGCTCAAACACCATTTGACAACTTGTATAACAACTGTATTAGTAGTTTTCTGAATTTTTTTATTCCTCCGTTCTTTGACAAGCGATGGCATTTTGGTCTTATATGACGATGTTTAGTAGTTTTCCATCAAAAGAGAAGGCACCATTTATGATTCTCCAAATCGTCCAAGGATGCAAGAGAAGAGCATACGTGATGTCTTCACAAATCCCAAAAGATAACAAATGAAAAAAACACACTCTAATCCAACTACGCCAAATCAACCAATTCTAACTCAAATATTCTTAGCAATCCCAAAGCATCAAAAGGACTTAAGAATCATTTCTGATTCCCAAGATTGCCCCAAGGGACGTGAGGGAAGAGCATACATGATCCATATTCCTATAAGTAAATAATGCAAAATATTATCTAATCAAATACAAACATGTAAAAATAGCCTGTAAGGACAAATATATGATTAGATAAACCTGTAAGAATGTTAGCACATCTACACTTTAATTCCAAAAAAATGAAAAAGGACACCGCACCCCTTTTCAGTGCCTACGCGTGGGTTAGGGTGTATGCGCCACTTAAGGTTGTTTTCGGCTCATAGAGTACCTACGCCACCCGAGAGATGTGTGCCACGAAAACAATGCTTGCGCCACTAAAACAATGCTTGCGCCACTCTGTGGAATTTTTAAATTTATTAAGCGCATGCGCCAAAATGGAGAGGTGTGTGCGCCAAAAAAACCAAATATGCGCTACTATGAGAAAATAGACAGAATAACTACATTAATGTAGAAAAATGTGCCTGCGCCACTAAAATAGTATGTGTCCAACCTAGTTAAGGTGTGTGCACCGATTTGATTGAGTTTAGCATGGTGAAGGTACAATACGAAATGACACCCGCACTGGTTAGTGCACCTACGCACTGCTTAGGGTGTGTGTGCCAAGGTTAGTGTACATGCACTAGTGGTCGGTAAATAGAGTGACAGGTTTTAACAAAGGCGCTGTGCCACCAAGAGAGACGTGTGCACACCCGAAAATCATGCCCGCGCCATGAAAATCATGCCTCAGCCCTAAAATCATGCTACATGCCAAACCTATAACAAAAATACAACAACAAACACAAGAAAACTCACAATATCTCAAATTTTGACAAGTTAGCTTAAGAATGGAAATAACCCATTAAAATTATGGCTATGAACATGAATTTACACATATCAAATGAGTAAAATTTCCAAGAAAATGGACATTAATTATTACATGTGCATATAAAAATTTAGCCAAAAAAATGAAACTTAAACTAAAATGCCATGGGACTAAGTGTCCCACCGGGCGTGCCAAATGTGTGCAAGTGTTTCTACAATTTTAGCAAGAAAACTACCACCTAGAAATAGCTTCCTAACCTAGCTAAGAATGAGAAATTACACCATCATGATGAAGAAATGAGCAAGTCCTACCCTTAACATTAATAACTTTGAAATTGATCAAAACACAATGTAAATTAATGAACTCTATTCCCCTTAATTGCCTAATTTAACATTAAAATGGACCTAAGTAGTCCAATGGCAATCAAATTATATTTTCTTGCTTTGATCCATCAATGGATGCTTGGGTGTGAGGCTTAGCTCTTCAAGAATGAAAAATGTGTATTAGTATGAAACTATGTGCTTATTTTTGTCTCTTGAGAGATTTAGGTGTAAGTGTAGAAGTAGAGGAGGGTTGTTTATATAGCCCAAAGGATAAAGGATTCAACACATCCTCATGAATGTGGGACTAATGGAGATGTAGAGTTAGTTATGGATAAGGAGGGGTTTAGATGGGGTTGAGTTAACTTTAGGAGGGTTTAGTTTGTTCTTAAAGTGGCTCATGTGGATAAAGGGGGTGTATTAATTAATCAAGATGATTAATAAATACATGTGTAAGATTTTATAAGCTTTTACATGGATTTTAGTGTGATTTGGACCATTAGAGGGAATTAAACCAATTAAATAGAGATTTATTGATTTAATGAGAAGGGAGGCTAATTAATTAATAATAATTAATTAGAGTAGATAGAAGGTGTTGATTAACGAAGGGTCGTTACTTAGGCTATGTGTTGGATAGGGGACTTAATTAATTAGCGTAATGTAATCAATTAATGAAAATGGAAGAGAAGATGAGTGCAATTGATGATATGTAGTCGCACAATTTGCGTAGGAAAGGAAATAATTAGCGCAATTTAAGTATTTAAATTACTCAAGGACGTAAATATAGGTGTCCGTACGTTGGAAAAGACTCTTCCACGCACTCCGACCTCCCGAGGTCGTGCCGAGACAGCCGGTGGGGGTAGAATATGCAGACAAACTAGTTGGGGAGTCTAATGTCTTCGACACGCACTAATGGTATTTGCGAATCTAAGGCAAAGAAGGCCCTTCTAACTTGGACTGGTGTGATAGATCGATCAGCGAGGATGACCGCTCAAGGCTCCAATCAATATCGAGCTCGCGTGATTCGATCTATGGGTGTGGGATGCGTGGAAAATGACCCGGATGGTTTCGTATTTCTCCCGATAGGGTCATATGGTGAATATAGTCAACTCTATGGACGATTCTCTCGCCTAGTCCAAAATTCTCTAGCTTTGTTAGTCTGTTGTGTCTAGTAGGGACAATCGTTGAATGATGATAGGTGGAATCGAGTAGACTCGAAATACTAATGTGCGTAGGCGCTGTCTATATCTAACTCGACTTGTGGATTCGTTAGCGTGGATTTGTGGATCACAACCGTAGACTCTGGTTGTTGCATGGGTCCCGTTATGGTCATACGTGAGATCAAGTTCTAATCCCTAAGATCCAAAAGAGTCGTAAGCTTTCTCACCTCTACGTTTAGAATCGCAATTGTGTGATTTTCTCGTAATACCTCATGTGTGTTCTAAAGAACTTGAATTCTTAAGTCGGTATCTATATCTACGAGGGTGTCTCCAAAGGCTCTGGTCGTGGAACTAAAGGATCGCACCCGAATATTTGTTCTCTTTCAAATCCTTCTATAGCCATGGATGTTTTCTAGGATAACCTGTAGTTTGGTTGATTTGACCAAAATGTGTGTGCTTGGTCGTCTTCTACGTTTAACCCTCTCAACCGTGACTCTGATCTCGCTGGAAGTCTCGTTGTTGTTTGGAAGACTTCAGATCCTAAGGTTTTGGTCAATGTCGCATCGCCACTACGATATTGGGCTGGGGCACAATTGGCTCGAAAATGTATTCCCTGGGCTCCCTAGGTCCCGTAATTGTCATGCAAAAGCAGTAATGAAACAAACTATAATAAAGTAAAATCTAAGTACACTTCTAAAGATATATAATTTTTTTTTTTTTTTGTATTTTCTGGCAATTTATAAGAAAGCAGCTATCTAAAAATATTTAGAATTGACAACTAAACTAATAACGTAAAACAAACAAAATAGCCGAGTGTAGCTATTTGTCTGTGCAATTTTGTATATCTATTCTAAACAACGAAATAACTAATCTATTTGCAAGATTCTCGATCCTACCTTAGAAGTGAGGAATGAATCATAGTTTCTCAGAAACTATCAATCCCCACAACTTCCCTGGCAATATCGAGAATGGAAATAACTGTAATAAAGCGATTAACTACTTTATTTGATAAGTTCTAACTAAAACTTTGAAAGATGGAACCTGGATTTCGCAGAACAGTGGCGAATCCGACGGTGTGTGTGTTCTTGTCCCCTCAGTATGATCTCCTCGTTCTTTGTGCTCACGTGAATCCAGAAAAGCGTGTAATGCTTGCATCAACAGGAATAGATATTTGGATCAATGGACAGCCTTCAGAATGCAGACAGAATAGAATGCGGATAGGAGAGGGATAGCGCAAGAGTACAGAGCTTGGCCTATGCAATTCCTAGCGGGGTCTACTGCGAATCATGCAACAAAATGCGTCCAGAACCTGAAACTCGTCTGTATGAAGAGCAAAACCTGCAACTTTAATGGCTGCCTAAACTATTCTACTCCAAAAGCAATAATACTGTTTGCACAAGTTGGATCTGTGGCTTACCAACAGCTGAGTAAATGCAACTAAGCATGTAAAAGATTTAAACTATCAAACTTAAGCAAACTAGAAGACTGAACTACTGAAAGTGATGAGTTTTTAAACAAGAATGAGGGGCCATTTGCATGTGCACAAACCATGCATTTATAGGAATTCAAACACCCAAAGATCAAAAAAAAAAAACTAAACTCTAAAAAAGGAACAAACTAAATAAATAAAAGGAAAAAACTATTCAAAGGGAGCAAAAAAAGGCCATTTGCTTGAGCAATGCCAAGCACATTTATAGAATTCCAACACCCAAAGATCAAATCCAAATCGAACTCCTAAACAATAAACAAAGGAAAACACTATTCCAGGGACCAAAAACATAAATGCATGCTCAAGTCGGCAAGAAAAGCTGGTGAAGCGTTGAACTTTGCGCGCTCCGCCAAAAGAACGCTCGAAAACGCGCAGAAGGACCGCCGCCGCCGTGGCGGGCGGCAGACAGACCGCCGCCGCTTCAGTGGTGGCGGCACACGAGACCGCCGCCTTCTTGGCGGCGGCGGCGGTTTCACATCAAGACCAAAAAGCCAAGAAAAGAGGAAAAAAGGGAAAACAAAGCACGCGGGGGCTAAGCGGGGCATGTGGGATGTTAACGCATATCCGTAAAGCTTCTCTGGATCCCGAACACCTTGCGAAGAGACCTGTATCATCATTGGGGCATTTATTACACTGCCGCAAAGACAAGACCTTACAATTTTGGGTACGTACATATTGCCCCCTCAGGAGAAGTGTTTTAGCCATGAAGAGGCATAAAACGGTGGGTCCGAGTATGGCCGTCCCGAAATGGGAAGTTAGAAGTTATACCTTATACGTCCGTGTGTCGAAATGACGCCATCCGAAATTCCCGCTACCTGCAAAATGAAAGGGGAACTCAAGTGCAGATAGATACAATAACTTGGAAAATAAACGCTAAAATAATAGGGGAAGAGGACGTACCATTAGTGCGAGGATAGAAACTTACCTCCGTTGGCGCTCCGAACCTGTGAAAAGGGGATTTAAAACGAATTAGAGCGCTATATATATAAAAGTGGGCCCATTTTACTATTCATTTACGTGAGTCGATTTGATAGATTTTGAGCTCTGGGGCCCACGGTAACGGTTTCTCACGCGAGTAGAGTCAAAACGTCCACAGCGAGATAGTGATCATGCCTCCACGTGCGGAACGCCACCCCGCGAGATCACAGGTTGGTTTTTCTTCAATTTTGTGTTTTTCCTCTTCAATTTTGAAATGCTAAATTTGTTGTAATGGGGGGGTCATTTTTGAAAATGTTAGGTTTAAAAGGTCCATCTAGGGGGGGCGCCTACTGGGTAGGCTTTGTTTTTAGCTAAAATGGTCATTTTTTTGCTAGTTTTTGGCTTTTTGGGGTTAAAAACCCGCGCGGGTTTTCGGACCGCGACCGCCGCGCCGGCCTGCATGGGCGGTGGTTATGACCCGCCGCCCGGCTGTGGTGGTCACGAGACCGCCGCCTTCAAGGCGGCGGTTACAAAACCGCCCCCTGCCTGGGGCGGCGGTTTTGCACAGAATGCAAAAGGACCTCTTTTGAAAACTTACACTTGTATTTTTAGCATTTGTGTATGTTTTTATAACTCTCTTGATATCGTTTAGATACTAACTTACTCTGTTTTGTGTGTTTTTGGGTGTATGCAGGCGAAGGAGGAGTATATTAGATGGAGCCGGGAGAGAGAGTGTGACTGGCTGCCTGGGTATTGGATGCCCTCTCAGCAGATGAGGAGGACACATGCAGCAGAGGGCCGGCATATCATGCGGATATCGCGTGTGCCTCACGTTGTTCTCCATCTAGTCACATACTCGTGACTTATTCTCCTACTGGGATGCAGATCGGAACACTTTCCGATTGCTAGGGGTCCGTGGTGAGTGGACCATTACATTAGAGGACGTCTACCGCATTCTGGGGGTCCCGATCATCGGGAGGCGACTCACATTAGAGACAAGCAGCTCACGGGGCAGATTGCAAAAGGCGACATATATGGGAGATGCAGCTATTTCCACTGGGCCGAAGAAGGGAGTGAGAGTTAGATCCATTCCTTCTTTGCCCATCCCCGTATTTCGACAGGCCATCATGGGGATCCTTGCCTCGAGACCGATCGGGACAAGGGAGGGACACTTTTTTGTTATACCGCTGGGCCCCATCATCACGCACGATAGAGGGGCATGGCCGGATATACGCCTGGGGGGCAGACATTTTGGGGACCACCTATCACGACTTATATAGGGTGGTCCGTTTACAGGACAACAGTTGAGCCACCCAACTCTAGTCATGAGTTGGGTGTATGAGCATTTTATTCCTTATGGCAGAGGCGTGGAGGTGGCAGATCCTCGGGCTGTGAGGGCGGCCAGATGGTCAGATATGTTGGTGCTTAGAGCACCTCACCAGCCAATAGCCTCCCTCACTATAGCAGACATGGAGGCCACACCGTACCAGCCTTATGGCCGGCGCGATGGGGAGAGGAGGCCATGACATTGGTTTCCCGCTCCATTACAGGCAGCTTATCGACCGTGTGGGGGGGGTGGAGGTACATCCTTTCAGCAGGTTCCTCGCCAGCCTCGGCCTCCCATATGTGGGCATGCTTCCTCCAAAGAAGCACCACCCGCTTATGATCGCCCGGGAGGCTAGAGGGGGCCTAGAGGCCGGGTGGACAAGGGTTACCCCCGGCATTCCTATTGCAGCCAGGGGGATAGTTCGGGCCGAGGGAGAGCCGGTGCGCCCGGCACCTTTACTGGATTACCGCGGGTCCCGCCATAAGAGCGATGACCCTATAGATATTGACTCCGATTCTGAGGAGTCCACAGAGGGAGGGTCGGAGGAGCAGATGGACGAGAGTGATCCTGAGTGGCATGATACTCGTGGATATCATGCAGGCAGAGAGGGGAGCAGAGCGCAGAGAGAGAGACTCTGGTTTCCGAGGAGCCACTCTCCCGGGGCCATGGTGGAGATGATGAGTCCGTTGCGGGGCGTCATGTTGCCCCAACTACAGGAGCAGCTCCTCAGTCGGTGGCGGCATCTGCAGCGGGTGCTGGCCCTAGTGACCCATCTTGGAGGCCCGGTGACCCGAGTAAGTTATCCTTTCTCCCTTTCAGTGTTAGTTTGATTTTTTTTTTTTTGACTTGTTTTAACTGCTATCCCTCCTTATATTTGTATCTTGTATATTTTAGCCTCTTGCCTAGTTTCTAATTCGTCTTTCTTCTTTGTTTTGCAGAGACTGTTGACGAGTGGCGGGATCTAATCCGTAGGGTATGTACTGATTCTCTGATGATCCCTATGGATAAGACCCGTGCGGAGCTATCCGTAGATGCCGGGGAGCCCTCAAGCAGCCGGCAGGCATACCGACGTCTTTGCTCCCATTTGGCATGTGGCCAAGATGGTGTCTACTCTCCGTACAGAGTCGGGCAAAGTGCTATAGGACAGCCGAGCGCCTTATGAGGAGCCGTTCTCATGGCGAGACCACGACCCCTCGAGACCCCGAGCCTTCCGTCCATTCGAGCGCCGCCAGTAGTCGTAGTCCCAGCGAGGGCGCGCACCTTCGCCGGGATCGCGTAGGGGCCGAGAGGCCACTGGCTCCTATGCACTTTTTGTATTATGGATTCTTTTGTGTATTACGGGCTCTTTGAGCGTTTTGACCATGCCTAGGCATGATGGCATCAGATACAAATATTGACTATTTATATATATGCGCCGATTTTGGATCAAAACTTTGTCACTTGTGTCTTCCCTTCTGCGTTTCCTCCAAAGCCTTTTTTCGTGTATACTACGATGTATGTTTTATATGCTTTCTAGAATGTATGCAATGGAAAATGATGATGCAAATGTTTGCTTTTTTGTGTTTCATGATGTCGATACATGATATTGTAGATATATATTGTGATCTTGAATCTTAACTTTTGTTTAGCAATTTGATACCTCATGATTTGTTTTGGCAAAGTGATGAGAACAACCAGTATGATGAACAGATTGACTTGCCCCACCCTTAACTCCACGCAACTAGTAAGATGCGAGAGCTCATCACCAAGAGCCAAGAAGGGCGCAAGTTATGAAATATGGTGAAGTGATAGTGATGAAAGACAGACGAAGCTTTGGTGGAACCAAATTGAAAACTACAAGCTTACTCTACCTGAATGACTTCATAGTTTTGGATGTAACTTACCTTGCGGTTTATCCAGACTTAGACCCGTAGATGGCCACATAGTAGACAAAATCTGGGTTTTTTAGGATTTTTAACTCTTTTTGGAATTTTGAATATCTGATTCATTCGTTTTTGACTCAAAGTTTGAATTGTTTGTTTATGACCTTTTAACATTTACTTTGTTCTAGAGGACCCCTACTTTGCCCCGTGCTACCGTAAGAAGCATGGGTTTATCACCGTGGGCAAGGCATAGGCGAGTAAGGGCATTTCCATCCTTTCCCAACCCTACGTCACTAGTAAGAGACGCAAGCTCATCACCGAAGGTGGTGGGGCAAGGAAATGTGTAAAATAAAATTTTCTCGTTTAATCACTTCTTGACTTGTTTGTTTGAGTAAGATGTCAGTATATTCTTATTTCCAAAGAGATGTGCATATGGGATAGATGTGACACCATGAAGCTTCTAGAATAGACCATAGGCAAGACACCTATCCTAAGAAGAAACCAAAGCGAGAACAAACTTGCAGAGCTTGGTATGGTTACCGTTAGGACTTCGTCATGTCTGATTTTATTAGATAAAAGATTCTGAATTGATTGATGATATCGAAGATGGAGAGGTATGATTAAAGAACTTCATGCCAGAAACATCACGAGTTTGAAATAAATTGCTTTGAGAATAGATTCCTTGATCACAATTTGTGTAAGAACAAGTGGACAAAATGATCCTAATTTATATGAAAATGCGATGTAGATAGTTATATAGGCAGCGCTTGCTGCTTATGCGTAGAAACGTTTGAGGTGGAGGGAATTGACTGTTTCGCCAAACTCCTCACCTTCTAGCATGCATAAGAGATAAGCACCATTCCCGTAGTCTTTCATGACTCGGTATGGGCCCAACCATTTGGGCCGGAATTTCCTTCCTTCGCCGGTCTTCTTGTCGATCCGGCTGTCTAACCTCAGAACTAGGTCACCTTCGTATATGTCACGTTCATAGACTTTCTTGTTATACTGCCGGCACATTCGGTCGGCATAGACTCTATGTCGTTGTTCAGCATCTAACCTAGCTTCATCCAGGCTTTCTAATTGAGAAAGACGTGCTTCTCTCGTAAGCGCCCTCATCCGTAATCCTCAGAGCGAAATGCGGAGACTCGGGATTTCAACTTCGAGTGGGAGAACCGCTTCACCCAAATACCCGAGAAAGGAGTCAGCCCCCGCTGAGTTCTTATTGAGGTTCGATGGGCCCACAAGGCCGGATATAACTTCAAATGCCAATCCCGCTTGTTTTCTTTTCACTGTTTTAAGGAGAATGGCTTTCAAGTTGTTTTGTTCGTTGTTTCACCGCCCATTGGCTTGGGGATAGTACAAGGAAGCCGTATGATGGCTGATTTTAAATTTGTTGTGATAGCTCACGAACTTCTTCATTCTTGAAAGAAGTTCCATTATCTCGAGATAATAATTTATGGATACCGTACTCGCAAATGATTTGGTTCAAAATGAACTTAGCGATTACAGTAACTGTGTACAAGCTAGTAAGAGGCATGGCCTCTACCCATTTAGTGAAATATTCAGTGGCCGTGATTATAAAATTGTGGCCATCTGTGGACGAGGGAGAGAACTTCCCTATCAAGTCCAGGCCCCATGTAGAAAAGGGCCACGGAGTAGCGATCGGTTGCAAAGCTTGTGCCGGCATGTGGATCTCATGAGAGAACTCCTGACATTTATGACACCTGCGTACAAACTCTATTGCGTCATGTTCTAGAGTGGGCCAGAAATAGCCCATTCGATGTATTTTTCGAGTGGTGGCGTGGCCGCCGAAGTGGCCTCCACATATACCGCTGTGAGATTCATGGAGAATCTTCTTGGACTCTTCTGTGTCAACACACCTTAAGAGCATTCCATCGAATGCTTTCCGATAGAGCACTTGCTCTATAATGACGTATTTAGCTACGATAATGCGTAACCGCCTTCTTTGTTGAGGTGTAGCTCCTTCTGGGTACCTATGGTCCATGATATAACTAATGATATCAGCGTACCAAGGGCACTCAGATATAGCAGGTCGGGTTTCGACGTAGTACACGCATTCGTCTGGAAAGTCTAAGTCTACTAAGTCGCCTCCGTCTAGCGGGTTATCGCCCAACCAATCTGCGATGATTTGCCCTTTAACTGACTTTTGGTTTACAAAAGTTAATTCGAACTCTCCCATTAAGGTTATAAAGCGTCCCGCCTTTTTAGACAGGGACCCTTGTGTGAGGAAGGTTCGTAAGTGGTCAGTTTTTACCATGACCCTTGTCTCTTGATTTAGCATGTAGTGTCTTAGGCGTTTGGTTGCGAAAACTATGGCAAGGCATTCTCTCGCTCGCTTGTGTATAGCGCGTTTCGTAGTCGAGCAATGTTCGGCTAATGAAATAAATTGCACGCTCTCTCTTGTCATCGTCTTCTTGGGCTAGCATGCAAGCTAACGAAACATCGGTAGCCCGTGAGTATAGAATTAACGGGTGATCTAGCTTAGGTGGCATTAGCGAGGGTGTGTGACAAGAAGAAGCGTTTAATCGCGCTGAAAGCTTTCAGCTGCAGCTTTTCACCCAATCAATGCTATAGTCTTTCTTGAGTAAATTATTGATTGGATGAATAATAAGCTTAAGTCCGGATGAATCTCCGGATCGCACCCAGCCTTCCCGAGAAATGATCTCGATTCCGCATTCACTCAAGGTGGGACCATTTCGAGGACAGCCCAATTTTGGTTGGATCAACGTCGATCCCTCGTGACGATATGATGTAACCTAGGAGCTTTCCTCCTGTTACACCAAAGACGCATTTTTCCGGATTTAGCGTAACTCCGTATTCTATTAAACGTGAAAGAATGACACGGAGTACTTCGGGATGGTCACAACGCTTCTTGGCTTTAGCCAACAAGTCATCTACGTAGGATTCCATGATTTTATGAATTAAATCGTGAAATATATAAGTCATAGCCCGCTGGTACGTGGCACCGGCGTTCTTGAGACCGAATGGCATAACAACAGAAAGCAATAGTTCCCAAGGAGTTATAAAGGTGGTTTTAGCTTGATCTTGCTCAGATATTCTGATTTGATTGTATCCCGAGAATCCATCCATGAGAGACAAGAGCTCAAACCCAGCTGTTGCATCAACAATGACATCGATAGATGGCAATGGGAAGTCATCCTTAGGACATGCTTTGTTAATGTCCCGGAAATCTATGCAGATGCGTATCTTTCCATTCTTCGAGAACGGGAACGATGTTCGATACCCATTGGGAGTAGTCAACTCGGCTTGATGAATCCTACCAAGGAGTTTTATTACCTCCTTTACCATAAGGGCTACCTGGGCTTCATAGGTCTTGATTTTTGCTTAATTGGCTTTCAGATCTCGATCTAGTGACGAGGTTGTGCACCGCAATGTGGGGTGCGACTCCTGTCATCTCTTTGTAATTAAATGCAAATGCCTTCTGATGTTCTTTGAGAACCTGAGTATGTATTTCTACTTCTTCTGGGGTTAATGAAGAACCTAGTTTCAATATCCTTGGTTCATTTTCTGTCCCAATGTTGACATCGATTGTTTCTTCGATTAAAGAGGCGTTACCCTCTTCGAACTCAGGTGGTGCTGGAGGTAGATCTATATCATCCCCATTTTCTATTGCGTATATGCTAGGTTCCTTTGCGAGGGAAGATCCGTTATGGGATTTCCAAGTAGGAAGATGAATGCGGGATCGTAGATAAATCTAGTGTGTGACAGAGCGATGTAATGCCGCATAGGCATTTAAGTAATCCAAAGTAGCCGCATCATTTCCAACATGGTCTAGACGGTAGATTCATTTCCGCTTGAAAGAGGATTTGTCATTGTTTTTATCAATGGTTCGTTACTTAATGGATATCGTGAAGTGAGTATCTTCTAGCTCATTGCTGGAGTGAAGCGTGATGCCAAGTTGCTATTGAATCGGCGAGAAGATTTTTTCTCGTGGGATTGCTTCAATGGATATGAAATTAAACGCTTTGCTTAAATCTAACACACATCTTTTGTAGAGTTGTAAATGTTCGGCTTTAGTTTCATATATTTCTGAAACTTGGTTTGTTACTAATCATGAGTCTCCTAAAACTTTGATGTTATCAATACCAATTCTTTTGGCTAAGGTAAGGCCAAGGAGGAGAGAGCTTCGTCAGACTCGGGCCGCCGTTGTTTGTGCATTCAAAGTTCAACTTGAAAGAGAATGGGAGGACCTTTTCCTCGGGCGAGGTAAGAATTATACCTGCCCCCGCTCCATAGCGGCATTTAGCTCCATCGAAATGGAGAGTCCAATATTTAGCCGGGAGCATAGATGTAGGTGTATCTACTGTATTTGCACATTCTACTTCGACCATGCAAAGATCTTCTGCTGGAAGAGAGCCAACCCCTAAGGAATATCCTATACCTACCGAATCAAATGGTAAGAACATTGGTAAATCTTGTTCTATTAATTCAACGATTTTTGCAGTAGTCCCTAATGATACAGTTTCTTTAGCTTTACCGCCAGGAATTGGGGTTGTTTTGGCTACGCTGATGGTTTCAAGATCCGTCGTAGGTACCAACTTTTCTTTTGACTTTGAGTCAGTGGGTTTATTAAGTTGGTTTGTTGGAAGTTCGAATTCTGAGTGTACACCTGGTCTCTTCTTTAAATCAGCTAGGTGTACGTCAAACGGCTTTGGATCACCTTTGGCTACAAATACCTTTCCCAGATGCAAGAATCTTACTTCTTGAAATAGCGTGGAAGGGATTGCCTTCATTCGATGTATCCACGGCCGGCCGAGGATCATATTATAGTTAGTTTCCCGATCTATAATATAAAACTCAGTCAGGATTGTTTTAGGTCCCAAAGTGACCGGTAGTATTATGGTTCCTATCGATGTGGCTTTAAGGCTATCGTAGCCTCTCAAGGTATTTCGAGTAGTGGAACAGTTTGTTTCACCATATCCCAATTTTTGGAGAAAAGAGAAAGGGACTATGTTAACCGCAGCTCCATCATCAACCATTGCCCGTTTTACATAATTATTATAAACCTGTACTTGCAAGTGTAGGGCTGGATCGCCTCGGCGTGCGATCTCGATCCGTAGGCATTTTACTTATTTCGAATATGAATTCGACATCCCTATCCGCCTGTCCCGGAGGATAAACATCAAAGTCTATATGATTTACTTGTGCTTCTGGTGGTGGAGTGATACTAATTAAATGACCCAAACCTAACGCCTCTAAAAGAGCAGCCCTGTGAGCAGGGGAATTCTTTAGTAAATCAAGGAATGAAATATGCGAGAAGGTTTTTGTTAGATCATTAATTAGATCGTAAGCACCATAGGTTTTGCTACGGTTTGCTGGATGTTATCTGCTTCCGGCAGATGGCTTGGACTTGGTTGAGAGAAATACTCTCGTGTCCTCGTAATTGCTTCAACGGGTAATTCGGAGTCTAACTCCACTAATCCAACTACCTTAGGTCGCGGCTGACTTCCTAGTTGTGGCGCGACTAACGGATTTAGCGAAGCCGAGGCCTCGTGATCGCGTTTCTCGTTATTGCGCCTTTGTTTGTTCCAGCTTGGTTTCAACCCATCGTTATCATGATTTGGGAGTGGATCATTAAAGATCTTGAGAGGGGCATTCGAGGGGAAACCGCCCTCGCGAAGGTACTTGCTGCTGGTGACGAGGATCTGCTAAGAACATATCCATAAAAAATTGTTTTTGTTCATTTGGCAAGCGTTGCATGAATTTGTTGTAGTCACGACACGTTCTAGTGTCATGACCCCGAATTTTATGGAAACCACAATAAGAATTGGGATTATAATTCCCGTTTTGTTGGTTTGGTGTGTATTGTGGCCTAAAATTCCGATCAAACTGTTGCCTATTAGGACCAAAGTTTTGGAATTGTTGTTTTTGGTTTTGACTTTGGTTTTGGTAACCAAATGAGTTTTGGCTTGGCCCTTGCATGGGATTTCGACGTTGTTGTTGTTGTGGATTATTAAAATCCACCGTATTGACCGTCGGGGTAAAATTGTTGTTTCTTTGGTTGTTTATTTGTGACGGAGTATTAACGACATTTACCCTCTCGGGGCTGGCCGGGCTTACTCCCATCCGTTGTTACCCCACGATTTTTGTTAAGGATTTTGGGTCCTTGATTGACATTTGTGGTAGTTGTAGTATTTTGAGTGGAGGTGATTAACCTCCCATTTGCTCCATACGTCTTACGGCCACTATCTATTGCTGCCTGGTCTATTCGTAGAGCGCTCTCAAGTACTTCGTCATAAGTCCTTAGTGGGAACTTCTGGACTTCTTCCTTCACTTCTTTGCTAAGAGAATGAAGGAATAAATCGCATAGCTCCATCTGATCCATGTTTGGAGCGCTTGCCGAGGAATAAAGGACTGTGCGCCACCTTTGGATGAAATGGGCGACAGACTCGTTATGTTCTTGCTTGATGTGCAAGAACTCCCTGATTCCTGTCCTTAATAGTTTGTTCATGTCGAAGGCTTTGATGAACTCAGACACGAGTTGTTTGAATGAATGTATGGAAGCCTCGGGTATTCTGTAATACCAATCGAGGGCAATGCCTTCCAGCGTTTTGGGGAATATTTTAGCAACGACCCCATCCCATGGGAGTAATTCTCGAATGGCTGTAGCGTAAGCTTTGATATGCGCATTCGGATCTCCTTCTCCTTTGTATTTGGGCAAATCAGAAGAGGCCTTGGAAGCATAACGCTTCTTATGGCGAAATCTAAGGGCTCCTTTAAATATTCTGAATAAGTCCCTATTGCATACGTCTCAACCATTGATGGTGCCTGTTGAGGAGGTGGTGGCGGAACGGGTTGTTGATATGGCGTAACGTACGCGTTGGCAGGGGCATAAGGCAATCCCTGCATTTGAGTAAACATGCCGGGGGATGAGTACATATCCCCTTGTGGCGATTTGGAATACATGTTTAAGTACGAAGGGGTACTATCCAGGAATGGATTGCTCTGCTCACCGACCAGAGGAACTGTGCTAGCGAGCAAGTGGGTCTAGTTGCTTGTACTTGTTGTGAATACCGAGGAGTCATACCTAACGTGCCTACTCCCGTGAGGAGATCTACTTGGCTAGGATGGTGCGGAGGATCGAACTCCCCGCTTGTATGAATTTCGAATTTTGATTCGCTTGGGCAAGTTCTAATCCTCTAACCTTTCTATTAGAGTTGAAATGACTTCGCTTGGTGAAGTCACGATATCGTGCCTCGTGGCATTTGTTGTATATCCCGGTGTTGTCAGATAGGCATGTGATAGCCTGTCATGAACGATTGCTATCTTGCCAAGTTTCTCTCGAGAGTATTTTCTATACGTGATGGCATAGAGGTATTTTTCGAGGAGAGAACTCGGGCCGTATTTGCAAAATTCCTGCTGTGTGGGTACATGCCTGAGAGCGTTGTTCATTCCTAGGATAACGTATTGAGTACTCGTCATCTAGAATCGAGTATGGATCTGATTGTCTCGCTAATATGTGGTCTAAGTAGCACCCGAGGAGATGAAGCAGATTCTCCACCAATGTCATATTGTTTGAGCTCAAGGCTCTGCTTGTGTTTCGAGCGAGTCGTTGCTCCAACCCCTCTCGCTGGAAGGACGAACTATATCTAGTCCTTGGCATTTCATGCTGACAATCGATTAGTCAATAGTTGTCGCCCATACATTGAGAGTGAGGGTGATGATTCCCTATTCTCGCTGGGCATAGTATGCCTCAAGACCCTGTGAGGGGTCGCCATATGCATCGAATCCCGACATATTCGGGGGGTATATGAATACCCGCAGAATAATGGGAAGGAGCGAAGGTGATTTGTGAAGGGAAACGTGATATTTATGACTCCGAACGAGAAGGTAGGAAGTTTTACGTCAGCTTCACTAATTTCGTTTGTTTCACGTCGGGTTCACCAATTTTGTACGTCGGAAAAGCAACAGGCGAGCGTGAGAATCAACAAGTGACTCTTCCACGTACCCGACCTCCCGAGGTCGTGCCGAGACAACCGGTGGGGGTAGAATATGCAGACAAACTAGTTGGGGAGTCTAATGTCTTCGACACGCACTAATGGTATTTGCGAATCTAAGGCAAAGAAGGCCCTTCTAACTTGGACTGGTGTGATAGATCGATCAGCGAGGATGACTGCTCGAAGGCTCCAATCAATATCGAGCTCGCGTGATTCGATCTATGGGTGTGGGATGCGTGGAAAATGACCCGGATGGTTTCGTATTTCTCCCGATAGGGTCATATGGTGAATATAGTCAACTCTATGGACGATTCTCTCGCCTAGTCCAAAATTCTCTAGCTTTGTTAGTCGTTTGTGTCTAGTAGGGACAATCGTTGAATGATGATAGGTGGAATCGAGTAGATCGAAATACTAATGTGCGTAGGCGTTGTCTATATCTAACTCGACTTGTGGATTCGTTAGGTCATGTGGATTTGTGGATCACAACCGTAGACTCTGGTTGTCATGCGGTCCCGTTATGGTCATACGTGAGATCAAGTTCTAATCCCTAGATCCGTAGGTCGTCGTAAGTTTTCTCACCTCTACGTTTAGAATCGCAATTGTGTGATTTTCTCGTAATACCTCCTGTGTGTTCTAAAGCAACTTGAATTCTTAAGTCGGTATCTATATCTACGAGGGTGTCTCCAGTCCGGTCATGGAACTAAAGGATCGCACCCGAATATTTGTTCTCTTTCAAATCCTTCTACTACACCATGGATGTTTTCTAGATAACCTCGTAGTTTGGTTGATTTGACCAAAATGTGTGTGCTTGGTCGTCTTCTACGTTTAACCCTCTCAACCGTGACCCGATCTCGCTGGAAGTCTCGTTGTTGTTTGGAAGACTTCAGATCCTAAGGTTTTGGTCAATGTCGCATCGCCACTACGATATTGGGCTGGGGCACAATTGGCTCGAAAATGTATTCCCCGGGCTCCCTAGGTCCCGTAATTGTCATGCAAAAGCAGTAATGAAACAAACTATAATAAAGTAAAATCTAAGTACACTTCTAAAGATATATAATTCTTTTTTTTTGTATTTTCTCGCAATTTATAAGAAAGCAAACTATCTAAAAATATTTAGAATTGACAACTAAACTAATAACGTAAAAAAAACAAAATAGCCGAGTGTAGCTATTTGTCTGTGCAATTTTGTATATCTATTCTAAACAACGAAATAACTAATCTATTTGCAAGATTCTCGATCCTACCTTAGAAGTGAGGAATGAATCATAGTTTCTCAGAAACTATCAATCCCCACAACTTCCCTGGCAATATCGAGAATGGAAATAACTGTAATAAAGCGATTAACTACTTTATTTGATAAGTTCTAACTAAAACTTTGAAAGATGGAACCTGGATTTCGCAATGCTGGCGAATCCGACGGTGTGTGTTCTTGTCCCTCGATGATCTCTTCGCTCTTTGTGCTCACGTGAATCCGTAAAAGCGTGTAATGCTTGCATCAACAGAATAGATATTTGGATCAATGGACAGCCTTCGTAATGCGCATGTAATAGAATGCGGATAGGAGAGGGATAGCGCAAGAGTACAGAGCTTGGCCTATGCAATTCCTAGCGGGTCTACCGCGAATCATGCAACAAAAGCGTCCAGAACCCGAAACTAGTCTGGTATGAAGAGCAAAACCTGCAACTTTAATGGCTGCCTAAACTATTCTACTCCAAAAGCAATAATAATGTTTGCACAAGTTGGATCTGTGGCTTACCAACAGCTGAGTAATGCAACTAAGCATGTAAAAGATTTAAACTATCAAACTTAAGCAAACTAGAAGACTGAACTACTGAAAGTGATGAGTTTTTAAACAAGAATGAGGGGCCATAAGTAATGTTTGCATCAAGCTGCACAAATATGTTTACCTTGCAACACAAACTAAACAAACATGCACAAGTTGAAGAAAACTAAACCTTTAAAAACACAAAAGCAAAAACTAATCCAATCCTAAGCAAAGAAAAACCAAAGATCAAAATAAGAAAGTTGGAGAAAATGAGAGGCCATTTGCTTGAGCACAAACCATGCATTTATAGGAATTCAAACACCCAAAGATCAAAACCAAACTGAACTCCTAAACAATAAACAAAGGAAAAACACTATTCCAGGGGACCAAAAACATTAATGCATGCTCAAGTCGGCAAGAAAAGCTGGTGAAGCGTTGAACTTTGCGTGCGTTCCGTCAAAAGAACGTTCTGGAAAACGCGTAAAGGACCGCCGCCCGCCGGGCAGGGTTGGCACAGACCGCCGCCGCTCAGTGGCGGCGGTCACGAGACCGCCGCCCTTCAAGGCGGCGGTTTCGTCACTGAAGACCAAAAAGCCAAGAAAAGAGGAAAAAAGGGAAAACAAAGCACGCGGGGGCTAAGCGGGGCATGTGGGATGTTAACGCATATCCGTAAAGCTTCTCTGGATCCCGAACACCTTGCGAAGAGACCTGTATCATCATTGGGGCATTTATTACACATGTGCCGGGAGCATGAGATGATCCCGGTTGATAGAGTTAGGCGGAAGTTTGGGCTATTACAGGACATACCTCTTCCCTTCCCGCAGTATAGGAGAGATGACGTGGAGAGACCCTTACCTCTACCACATTTGGCAAAGTGCCCACAGGCAAGAGAGGAGCGAGTAGTAGATTGGCGGATTGATGATGTTAGGGTCACGAGACATATATAGACAAAGTGGTGGGTGGCTAATTTACAAGTAGTACCATCCAAGCCAGGCAATGAATCTAGCCACCATCATAGTGTAGAGGGATGCCCTATAGGGGCAGGTGGCAACTCTGATTACCCATTTGGGTATGGTACAGACACAACTTTCTAACTTAGAGGTGGAGGTAGTGGAGTTACATGTACGATGATGGCTAGCCTTTAGCCCGAGATGGTGGGGTGGGCATGGAGATGGAGATGGGGATGATGGTCGGGTGGCTGCCCTACAGCACGAGTGACAATTCTTTGGGCCAGCTAGCCACAACACAGGCATAGATTGGGGATTTATAGGCCTAGATACATGCACAGGGACAGGGGCCGATGACACCACCATAGGCACTGGGATAGGGTCCCGTACGACAGGTATAGGGGCCGAGGCTTATGGGACCACCATAGACCGTGCCCATATCTAAGTTATGGGATGCCCTAGGTGAGGCCAGATACTACCAAGATCAGCTGATGGTAGCCGGGATAGATTTCCTATCCTATGGAGAGTATAGGGCACAACAAGCCTCAAGTGAGAGGACTAGATCCCGAGACTCATAGTGTAGAGAGCATAGGGGGCCATCGAGCTCCTAGACAAGATCAGGGAGAGGCCACTAGCTCACGGAGACCATCTCTAGGTGATGTGCCAGTAGGGACCCACCACCACCTATGATGGGTGGGGAGATGTTAGCAGTCGTCAGATAGGGGCTGAGGAGGCTGAGGGGACAGGCGATACCGATATGGAGGATGTCCGCCGAGAGGGTGCCTGATATATGGCTCCCGATTTTTGACATAGTTTTGAGTTTTGATATATACCGGCCTACGTGCCAAGAGATTGTTATATTTTTTATCACATACCACCTATGTGCTAAAGAGAGTGAGGATGTATGAGAGTTTTTGTATATTTTGAGCATATACCGGCTTATGTGCCGAAGATATTTTGTATTGTTTTATTATTTTATTATATATGAGACCGGCCTACGTGCCGATGACATTTTGTATTGAGTATCGGCCTGTGTGCCGACAATTTTTGAGATGGACATGATGGGATATTCATGTATATTATATTGAGACACACATATTTATTTATATGATGAGATACATGAGATGCTTGATTTGTTGGTGTTTTATGAGAATTTTAATTTTTTGTTATGATATGGACGGAAACTAGTTGAGTTAGGCATGATGGAGTCAGGTTGGTTTAGGCATGGATCGAGTCAGGTTGGTTTAGGCATGGTTGAGTCATGTTTGTTTAGGCATGGATTGAGTCGGGTTTTTTAGGCATGGTTGAGTCGGGTTCATTTAGGCATGGATCGAGTCAGGTCTTAGGCATGGATCGAGTCAAGTTTGTTTAGGCATGGTTGAGTTTAAATTAGTTGAAGTGGTGATTTATTAGTTTGAGCAATGAATGATGATATGGGTCATGTTTACGATGTTTTATAATATATGCATGATGATGATAGAGAAATGGTAGTTGCAATATTTATATGTTGTGATGATGATAAAAATGTTAAGCATCTTGTTATTTGGTTGGTTTAATTTCTGATTTTGGATATAAAAAGGAAACTAAATAGGGTAAAATGTAATTTAGGAAGATGAACGATGAATTTGGTAGGGTAGAGAGTAGCCGAGCTAACCTATAAGGGCCCTACGCCCTCGAGTGTTTCCTACATAGTCTAGGTGAAAAGGGACCTCAAGCTGATGTAGTTCCCCCATAAGTGAGGGAAGAATATGAGGAGGTATGAAAATGAGTTGGTAGGTTTTTAGGCATGATGGGTTTAGGTATGTTAGGTGTGTGTGGGTTATAGGAAAATTGATATAGGTGATGTCGATTGTGGCAAGAGAAGAAGATTACCCCAAAGGTAAGTGTTGAGGACAAAGTCCGTAAAAGGTAATCAATACGTAATAAATAAGGTTAAAAGATAAGATGAGGCAATAAAGCCACCTAATTGGTTAGGATCATACCGAGTAGATCATATCTTAGAGGAGGTGATGAACGTAAGACCCTAAAGACATTGCATGATTGATTTTTCTAAGGTGAAAAGTAGTCACATGATCACCAAATGTCTTAGTTTCCAAGAGGTCCCCTGAGGCAAAGAGGGAAATGGCAAAGTGGGAATGGTGAGAAGGGTGAAAGGTGGTTAATTTTATATCATATGAGGTAGCATGCTCTTTGGGTAAAAGATCTCGAGGTCACAATGGGCCAGTCCATGACTAAAAAGATGTCGATTTTGAATTATATTTGAGATAGACCGATCGATGCGGGAAGTCTATATGGGATGAGAAAAATTAACTCCTTGAGGTCTTCATGAAGCTGATCGATGCGGGAAGCTTCATTTTCTCTCGTGTTGTTTTTTTAGAAAGAGCTTTACTTAGTTGTCCTTCGAGGGAGAAATCTATCTAGAGAGCAGCGACACGAGAGGAAGATGTCCTTTTGAGGGAGTCATCTTTTTACGAGAAGTTTGACTCAAGGAGTAAGATCCCATGTGAGGGTTTTGAAGTCACGGACAAGACCAAGGTGAAGAATAGGATTCTTGTTCAAAAGTAGGGTGAAATGACCATGGGATCTCATCTAAAGGTCGATGAAAGGTATCCATGAGAATCATGCTATGTGCAGCGCTATGGTACACATCTTCAAGAGAAGATAACAAGTGACGGTACTCACATAATTCTTGTTTAATCATTAGTGAGGTGTATGAAGTGGATAGTGCTCAAGGGATGAGCATGGAAAGAGGCAAAAGGTTGTGTAGGACTAAAAGTCAATAGTAGAATGGTCAAAGATGCAAGGCATTAAGGGGCTTAGGTTTGGGTTTACCATCAAGTGAAGATAAATGTTAAGTACTTGATCCATAAGTATGGGTCACGATGTATGGTCCCAGCCAATTAGGAGAAAAATTGCCCCATTTACTTTTTTCTTCTTTGGTTACATGTTGATTTTCTTTCAGGACAAGATCACTGACTTGGAAGGTTCGTTCATGTACATGTTTTTTGTAGGCACATTTGATATGTTTTTAGTAAACTTGAAGATGGTCGGAGCATTAAGACGACATTCGTCTAATAACTCAAGTTGTGCTAAACGGTCTTAACGAAAGTCATCATCATTAAGCATGTCATGGAGAGAAATGCGGAGTGAGGGAATCTAGAATTCGAGAGGTAAAACATCCTCTCTTTGTAGACCAGAGAAAAGGTGTGGCAACAAGTGGAAGTGTGAATACTAGTGCGGTATTCCCATAGGGAAAAAGGAATGTGCGTATGCCGATCCTTTCCAAAGATCGTTAACCACTTTCATGAGAATTTTTTTAGGGTTTTGTTAGTGGATTTGGCTTAGCCATTGGTACGTGGGTAATAAGGTGATGAGAAACCGAGCTGAATGCCGAAGGTGTCACAAAGTTTTTGCAATGTTTTGTTTTTGAATTGTTTTCCATTGTCGGTGATGAGGTGATGTGGAACACTAAAGAGACAAATGATGTGATGATTGATGAACTCACATATTTTCTCAGCTTTTGTGCAGATAAGTGGTATGGCTTCAACCCATTTTGTGTAGTATCCGGTAGCGGTGATGATCCATTGATGTCGTTGGGAGGAATGGGGGGTGATCTCTCTGACAAGATCCAAACCCCATTGAGAGAAGGGCCAAAGGTCACAGGTGACCGTAAGGCATGATTGGGTGTATCATGAAGGTTAGCATGTTGTTGGCATTTTACACAATATTTGATGTAGTCGCAACAATCATGGTTGAGGGTCACCAAGTAATAACCGAGGCGAAGAATATGCTTAGTAACTTGTGAAGGCCATTGAAGTGACCTACACATATGCCATCATGAACCTCCTTAATGGTATAAGGAATTTCAAAACTTGTGAGGCATCGTAAGAGAATACCATCAAAACCATGCTTATAGAGAAGGCCCCCCATGATGACGTAACGAGAAACATTTTTAAGGAAGGCATGTTGTCCATTACGGGTGAGATCGGGGAGGTAAGATGGAGAGAGAAAGATAGTGAGTATTGTTTATACCAAAGGTCGCTCGGGTGGGGGGTAGCGGTTCGATAGAGTAAACTTCACGAGGTAAATAATAAGGTGATTAGAGTCATTGTACGATGAAAAAAATTTAGAATCGGTGGGAGAAGCGGGTATTTGAGAAGCCAAGCAAGCCATGGTGTTTGCAAATTTGTTAGTTGAACGTGGGACAGTTTGAAGGATGTAAGCTGTCAAAGGTGATCAAAAGTATGTCTACATGATGTTTATACTTTTGAAGTATCTCATTACAACATTGGTATATACCATTGACTTGATTTATAACCAATTGAGAATCACCAAAGATGTTGATTGATTTGACATCTATGGCATAGGCAGCTTGGAGACCTAATATGAGTGCTTCATATTCGGTGATATTGTTTGTACATTCGAAATCAAGTTTGAAAGATAAAGGCATGGGCTCACCATAAAGAAGGATGAGGATAACACCTACCCCACCCCCACACTGACACTTGGAACCATCAAAGAAGAGTGTCTTTTGGTAAGGGGGTTCATCCAAGGAAAGGGTAGCGATTGACTAATCTAGAAAGTCAAAATTAGAGGGTTGATCCCTAGAAATAGGTGTGTCAACTAATTTTTCGGCAATATCTTGGCCCTTGATGGACTTTTTAATGAATGAATTCGAGGTCGAGGTCAGCTAAAAGCATAAGCCAAAGACATGCGACATGCTGATTTTGGTAAGGTTTAGCATACATGAAGTGTAAGGGGTCGGTGTTAGTCAGAACATAGGTTTTTTGGTTGAGTAGGTAATGACGGAGTTTTGTGGCAATGAAAACTAAAGCTAAGAAAAAAATTCAGTATGGGTGTATCAGGTTTCGTAGTCTAAAAGAGTACGGCTTATGTAATAAACCACCTTCTCCCTGTGTTTTTCATCACGATGAGCGAGCATGGCTCCCAAGGAGTGATTGGTAGCTGAGATGTATAAGTAGAAGGGTTGCTCGTCCTTAGGTGGAATGAGCATGGGTGGTTGGATAAGGTATTGTTTTAAGGCCTCAAAAGCTTTGTGGTAGTCATCATCCCATTTAAAGGAGACATCCTTCTTGAGCAGATGATGAAATGGTTGACACTTATCAGATAATTTTGAAATGAAACGGAAAATGGACTATAACTTACCTTGCGAGTGCTACGGAGCTGCCTAAGGTTAGTGGGTGGAGGCATTTTGAGAATGGCCTTGACTTTAGTAGGGTCAACTTCTATACCACGTAGGGAAATGATAAATCCCAGGAGCTTTCCTGAGAGAACCGCAAAGACACACTTCTTGGGTTGAAGGTGAATGCAATATTTAATGAGGTGGTCAAAAATGGTTTTGAGGACAACAAGGTGCTCGGAGCGGCATTTAGATTTGGCAGGAGATTTTCCATGTAATCTTCCAATATACGATGCATGATGTCATGGAAGATATAAGTCATAGCCCGTTGATATGTGGCACCAACATTTTTAAGGCCAAAAGGCATGACTCGATAGTAGAAGGTCCCCAAGGGGTGATGAACGTGGTTTTGTGCTGATCCTCTGGGGCAAGAAAGATTTTCTTATAACCTGAGAAGCCATCCATGAGTGATAACATCTCATGACCAGTGGTAAGGTCAACCAGTTGATCAATACCGGGTAGGGGAAGTCATCTTTGGGCAAGTGAGGTTGAGGTCATGGAAATCCATGCAAATGCGGAGTCCCCTTGTCACCTTAGTGATAGGGACAATATTAGAGATCCAATGGGGATAATCAATGGGTAAGATGAAGGAAACATAAAGAAGATGAAGTTCTTCCTTGATGAGAAGGGTGATGCGAGGGTGCATTTTCATAGTTTTTATTTGATGGGTTTGGCATTAGGAATGATTACAATATTATGGACCACTATGGTGGGGTCAATATTGGGCATGTTTACGTAAGACCAAGTGAAAGCGTGGTTATGATCTTTGAGAAAAGAAGTGATGGCTTCATGTTCAACAACATCTAAAGATTGACCAATCTTTAGGATGTGCGGGTCATCCTGAGTATGAATGTTGATCTCGATATTCGATTCATTCAACATGGTTTGTGTCTCAGAGGGTAATGACCGATGAATATATGAGTCTTCTACACCAAGGTAGGTGAGTATAGATTCATCATCCTGACATTGAACGATGTTAATTGAAGGTGTATCATCATTGATCATTTCAGGATACAAGAAGGGAAGAGAGGAAGGGGCCTCACCCTCACGTTGATAAGTCAAAGGCTCCGAGGAAATGGTTGTTATCCAATTTTGCACACCTGGCAAGATTGGACAAGGGGGTCCTGTCATGTTCAAAATGAAATAATAGTCCCAGGAACCCACCTTCGGTTATTATCAAGATGCAATAATTAAAAATAATTCCTAAATTGCATATGAAGAGATCACCTAGCATCGAAAGGCACCCAGTTGATCTCAACTCAGTGGAGAGTTCAGGGTCGAGTTGATAAAGAACCCGGTGTCAAATTGATAATCATCTCAAAAATCATCTCAGTGGAGACTCTCAGTTGTAAGAGCTCGACGATGGTCTTGTTAATGCAAAATATAGCTCGTTGAAAATTGACAAATGAAAGGAACTGTACAAGGATCTCGGTGGAGATCGATGCAAAAAGATCTGAAGGCCAAGTCAGGGAGAGTCAAAGTCAACATGATGCTAGGTTTAATCCATTAAGACAGTGCTCGACCAACCACTTGGGAGAATTATCTTGTTTGACCGAGATGATATGAAATTATGCAGATATGGGAGGTTCAACATCATTGAATCTCGGGTTTGTAATTACATAATGGAAGGACTTCTATCGACCCAAGAAGATAGTATAAGCACCATGGAATACCCATGTAAAATTGAGTCAAACCGACATTTTAAAAAGAGCTGCAAATTATAATGGTGTTCAGACCTTCCTCGGCCGAGCATTTGGTGCACAGGTAGTTGACATGTTGCAGTATAGTAGAAGCCTTTTTGAGCACTTCCAGCAAGCAAGTCGTCCAACGATGTTTTTATCTGTTCAGCATCGAATGCATCCTCAAATTTGGGATTTTCCTTCAAGATATTTTTATGAAAATCGATTAAGTGATAGTAAGAGTGTTACCAAATGAGACACGAGGAAATTTATTACAAAGACTCTCTATCGAGATCTTACTTGTTTTACGATGTAACTCATGGAAACAGATCTCATAGAGGTGGAACTATTTCATATCAGAATATTCATGGAGCATAATTTGCTTTGCAATTATATGAGCATCTTCAACGAGTCACTCAGAAAGTCGAGCATGTTTTTTGGGAGAAAGGAAATAGCTCAGCGTTGAAACATTTGAGCTCACTGAGAGATCAAGCTTATAGCTCAGACTGAAGTTCAGTTAAAATATTGATCCTAGTTAGACCCAAAGGAATTGATGGTCGAGTTTACTGATATCTTGAGTGAAATCACTTACGGCATAGCGGTTCTTAGAGACATGTTGTAGATATGATAAGATGACATGAGAAAATAGGATATGGCTGAACTCAGCCCGACAGATAAAATGATATTTTTATAGCCATGAGTTCGAGGGATCACTTAGATGGACTCTGTCCTGCAATATCCATGTTTGCAGAAGCTTGAAGCTCGAATGGGTCATGAAAATCCCACGAATGGGAAAAATTTCACTATCTTGCCAAGGTTGCGTGGCAAAGCTAAGGCCGGGGCCCATGGATTGGTGTGGCCGAGCTGTTGCGGGGAGATTTGGAGCTATTATGCCAGTGTGAAGATATTGGTTTGGCAAACCATGACCGAAATTCCATGCGGGGGAGATTTAGAGCAGCACCGCCAAGTGGAAATTTTAAGATGGAAAACCATGTTGTTCACTCCGCGTGGGGGAGAAATCCGGTTGAACTGCCAAGCATGGAGATTTGATGATGGCAATCCATCATGAGAATTCTGCATGGGCCATGTAAACAAAACCTCGCGCAGCTTGGAGTGGTCCGAGTCTTTGGGCGAGTCACACGGAAGGTAAGTCGGAGAACGTGGGAATGAGGCAGTTGAAGTGTTTAATCGGATTGGACGTGGTTGTCTAGCCTGGCCAAAGTCGAGTATGACACAGAGATGGGCGAAGGAGGCTCTACACATTCTACTTACCACGCATAACATTCTGGTCACGAGACAGAAACTCCCACACACAGGCAGCAGGCGTGTTGCAATACAGTAGAAGCCTTCTTTTGAGCACTTCCAACAAACACGGTTTTCCTCACGAGGCGTTCATACTGTTTCACCGAATGCAGCAAACAGATGTTCGACCTGATCAGTTCACCTTTGCCAAAGATACTTAGCTTTGTGCCACGATAAGAGCTTTAGAACAGGGTATGGACATACGTTGAGTTCTACGCTCAAAGCTCCCATGCATTCGATGCACAGGCATGTTTCCGTATCATAGAAGCCGTTTTTAGCACTTCAAACAACTGCAGGAAACAAATATTCACTGCCGTGTATACGATGGATTGGAGTCACGCTGTTCGAAGCTTCATAAAATTTTCCTGAGATGGAGTTTTATATGGTGCAGAATGAAACGATTCATATTGCTCAGCACTTCTTCTCCTAGAAGCGAATTGAATGTGAAGGTCAACTCTGAAATACCTGGTCGGCCGTTTTGCATGCTGCATCCTTGTTACTCGTAAATGGTCTCTTTGAGAAACTCTGAGGGCAGTACGCAATATTTATACCCTTCCATTATGTACGTCCAATCAGACAATAACAGTATTCTTTTACCAGGTTCAGAGAAACTTGTTTTAACAAATGGACGATTATACTGTAGTTTCAAGCCGATTTTATCTAGCTTATTTCTATTAGCTTTTATCCATGACTAAGGAAGAATTCATATGGTTGTTGCTGTACATTTTTTCCAAGGTCCTCTTGGCTGCCCCAGTTGTTCAATGTATTCTTTTTGAAGGGCTTATTTTACGTGTTGCAAATTGTAACATGAAGGATCTTCTTAGTTTCCGGAAAAACGAGTATATTGTTTAGCTCACAGATCCCAATAGTGGCATAATTGTTGATTGGAGCCGAGATTGCGAGTGCACTGCCAAAATACCGAAGGGCTCTTTGGCCAAAAATCAGTCTCAAGGGTGTCTATCGACATGTTACGGGCATAAGCCTGGGTCATCATCATGGCAGCATTAGGTCTTTGTTGATAATGGCATTTTCTCATCGTTTGGAAGGTACAATTGTGCTTATTATGGCCAAGCTAAAACATTCTTACTGCAAGTGTTATATGATAAGGAAGAACCGTGAACATTGTGGTAAAACCATTCTTTTTAGAAATGTTGGGTTAAGCACGACATTCAAGTGAGTTTGAGCCAACCGGGTGCTCGGGTTGATATGCAAAACAAAGCCAGGTCGAATCAGTTGAAGAGCTCATGGTGTTGTTTCATGGAGTTTGAACGTGGAATGCATGTGAATATGTGGTCCAAAATAAGAAGAAATAACTCTATCTATCAAGACTAGAGCTATCACAGAGAAATCAATCGATTCGAGTGTTGACAGGGCCACGTAACGTGATCCCTAACAATTTTCATAGCTCGAAAATCATTTCTAAATGGCGCAACATGCAGGAGTGAAATAATTTAAATTCATTGAATTGTTTAACCTCTGTGGGTACAACCAATGTATTATGGATCAAATCCACTAAGTATGATTTAGAGTCAAACTTTTCATATTGTGGAAACATTGGTACCAAGTCGAGATAAAGAATAAGCTCGTGGGTGTTGAAGTTTAATGTATTTGTAGAGGCTTTCAATTTCGGGCTTAAAGCTTCATGTTCACAATGCATATAGGTGGCTTGGTAATTGAGTAATGGCTCGATTTGGAGTTTGAAGCAAGACCGTAGCAAAGATGGCATTCGTGAGGCGAGTCTTAATTTGCGTCAAGCCGGAGTTCGGGATCTACATGCATTTTAGCAAAACGATAAGAATCAAGTTTGATAGCTCACCATTTGAAGGACTCAATGCAAAAGAGCTCGATTGCCAAGATGAGGAAAGAGTTAGTGTGGGGTTCAAAATCGATTGCAACACCGAGTTAGAGGATTCGAAGCTCACCGAGTTGAGATTTGTGCAGACTATTTCCACATGGACCCCCCTCCTCTTCAAGTCAAACGGGTCAACGGGGGGGTCCCAACATTATGTTAATTAAATTAATATTTTTATTTAAATATTTTAATAATAATATTTATTATTATTATTTAAATATTTTATTTAAATATTCTTTTAATTAATTGAGAAGACTAGGTCATCAGGCAATTAATGACCCATGATGGAACCTTCTCAGGTAGTTCAACTAACTGCAATAAATACATCATGGGCCTTCATTTTAGGAATGTAATTATGACCATTTCCTCTTCTTTCTCACATATTTTTCTATAAATGTAAGTTGGAAGCTCATTTCAAAGGGTTCCAAAGTTGCATAAGTTGACAGTTAGATATCTCAGAGAAGAGTGTATACTTTTCAAGAATCCTCTCTCTTCTGCAAGTTGTTCTTGTGTGTTGAGAGAACTTTCAAGCCTCCTCTTCAAGACTGTAATGGCAACTATTGCCTCTTCTGAATGTATGATGCATTGTGCATGTTATTGAAGCAATAAAAGTGTGTGTTTTGTGACTAATCTCGGTCCTTTCATCCTTCTGTGCTTCTTTGTGCCTTTCTCATACTTGCAGGTACACTGTGCAAGTTTAAGTTCTATTGCAGGTTCTTGGAGTTCTGTGCTTATCGAGTGGTGAAGTATTGCATGCAGTTGAGTTGTGGTGTCTGTTCACCCTTCTTGAGTTCATCCTTCTTCACTGGGAAACTGGTATATTTCTCGGTCTGATAAAGTTTAACAAAGGGAATGCGTGTCTCTTAGTTTGTGGTATCCTGTACCCTCTCTAAGTTGCAGTAGGTGAAGTTGACCTGTGGTGCACACACCCTCTTCAAATTAACCCTTCCTGAATCTGAAGACACCCTTTATTCGGTGCATCACCATCCCTAGTATAGTTTCATTTTTGTAAATCTCTTTCCCTAAAACCCCATGAAAATGTTAGCGTAGGACTAGATAATCATTTTTGTTACACTAGGAGTAGTACAACACTTAGTTTAGGAAGAGGAAGTTGGCCTTCTCCGGAGGTTCACCTCGAACCCAAGTCCCACAGCTTGAGAGGTGATCCCATGTGTCCCAATCACACCGAACATCCTATTCACATCCTGGCCATTCGGGGTGCAGTGATTTGGCGACAACAATTTTTGGCACGCCTGGTGGGAGAGAGTTGGTACTTCTCTTCTCACTTACACAAGTCAAAGTACCTAGCGACTCTATATCTCTAGATTCCAAATCTCAAGCATAATAACTTATGCGAAGAATTCAGACAAGAGCTTCTTCAAAGAAAGGAAAGTATCAGCATATCGAACTTTCCTTGTCTCCTCCAAAGAGAAGCAGAAGAGGCATTTCCACATCCCCAGTTGCAGATTTACCTAGTAGGGGTCATTCAACTCCTCCTTACGGAAGATTTCCTCCACCCAGGAACAATCAACCTTTCATTGCTATGGCGAGGAACCAAGTTTTTCCCCCTTTCAATGCAAGCAGTCCTCTCATGTTGGCTCAACGTGACCCGATACCTATTGCGGCACTCAAAATTTTACCCTTCTACACGGGGGAAACTCACGTTACTCTAGTGGAGCATATCTTTGATGTAGCCAGCATCTGCGCAGTACATAATATCACCGAAGACAACGTTGCAGTTAGACTTCTTGCTACCTCTTTCAAGGGAAAAGCGCTTCAATGGTTTCGCGGGTTAGGTGTTGGCACTATAACCACTTGGGACGAGTTGGGAGAAAAGCTATGTAAACAATTTGAAGACAAAAGTGATCACCTATCACTTTTGGAACAACTTACTACCATAAAGAGAGCTTCCCAAGAATACATGAGTGATTTCAACTTCCGATTCCACAGAACTTGGAATAGGATTCCGGCGCTCGTAAAGCCTTCTGTGCATAATGCATTCTTGTACTATTTGCGAGCCTTGAATAGTGATGTAGTAGTTATGATCCAGTCCATGGGAGGGACTACACTTCCTGATGCTTACGAAGTTGCCATAAGTGCAGAGAATTCTTTGATTCAGGCTGGAAAGATAGCTCCACGACCACCAATGCCCTTTTCTCCAGATCTTACGAATCATCAGCCTATCATTGCTCCTATTCCAGTAGACTCCAAGAAACCATCTCAATCTTCCCTGCCTCTTCAAATGACCTATTTGAAGTCAAGTCACTACTGCAAAATTTTGGAAATGAGCTCGTTGCACTCAAAAGGAAACAATTTCAATACAATCATCCCTATCGCCCACAAAATCAGCAAAGATCGGGCTAACCATTCTCCTTTTCAAGGGAACAATCAGCCTCAAAATCAAACTACAAGTCAAGTTGCAAATGTCAGGCCCTTGAACTTTCAGAACCCTCTTGCAGCTAGCTCATCTAGAGCTATAGTACATGTTCAAAATAATCTAGTTCAAGACTATGAATGGTGTTATCCTTGCTCTCAACCTCACAATCAAAATCTTTGTCCCAATGGGGTTCTTAGCCAGGCCCTTATGGTTCAAAGTGTATCTACCCCTTCAGAGTTAACAAACAATTCATCTACGCAAGAAGTAGCAGATCAACCGCAGGCACCTGAAGAATCCGCTTTGCTAAACTGGCAAGAAGAAGATTTTTGCGGATTAAATATAGATTCTTCATCGCTGGCAGAAACACTCGCTCCAAAAAAGAGGAATGGAGCCTCAACCTCTCGAAGCTAATCTAGCATCCACTTCACAACCAGGTTAGAAATGGCAGTTGATAAAAATGCGGGAAAGAAATCACCAGAAACACCGGCTAGCCACACCGCAGGGAAAGATGGTTCTCCAGGCATCACGGTACCCAACAAACATTTTCCAAAGGAGGACCCCAATGCCCAAAAAAGTGTCATCAAAGTTGGAGCGATTCCCTTCAGCATAGTAGAACAAATGAAGAAAACCAATCGAAGCGTTACCATGTGGGACGACTCTCAATCCCTTCCCAAAGAACCTCATTGCGAGAAGCTCAACAGTTTTTAGTACAACCAATGGATCACCAAGCCATGGAGTGACAGATGCTACAAATTTGTGTCAACCGAAGGGAAAATCATTCCTATGGCAAAAAAACCCTTTGCCATTCTACATTTCCCGATCATGATGACCACCGGTACATAATTGCATGATCGATTCTCGGTGCCGGTAGCTCTGTCATGCGAAAAAATTGCAGATGTACTAGGCATACAATATGCGCCGATTACAAGAGGGTTGTCAAATTTGGATGGCACAGCCTATTAAAACTATTGGGGTTATCAAAGGACTTCAACTTACCATTCATGCATGCCCAAGTTTTCATTCACCTGGACATATCGGTCATTGATCTCCCTCCCTCTTTGCATCCTTGAATAAATCCGGCCAATAGTATCCGGCTCGCATGATCTTGGTAGCTGTTGTTCATGCGGAATAATGTCCTCCAGATAGGCCATTATGAAATTCTTCTAGTATCTTACTAACCTGTTCTGGTCCTATGCACCGAAGGAGGATGCCGTTCAAATCTTTTCGAAAGAGAACGCTATCTACCAAAACATATGGGATAGATTGAAGACGGAAAGTTCACCTTTGGTTTTTATCCATGTTTGTCGGGTATGCTCCTGAGAAGATGAAATTCTTCATTTTGGATAACCAGTCAGCTTGATCAACATCCTCATCAGTATTTAGGAGTGTCACATCCTCATTACTTTTTGATTCCATGTCTGTTGCAAGTTGCTGACATAAACCCTTACCTCTGACAAGTTTAGTGACTTTGATGTGCACGTCATACTCCATTACCTTCGTGATCCATCCAAAGATGCTTTTTGTTCATTTCTTTGTTCAAAGGCCAAAAAACTCCTTGACACTGGATGAGACACCATCGATGAATCTTGTTGTTGGACAACATGTGCCGAATTTCTTCAAAGCTCAAATAACCACAAAGACTTTCTTTTCAATGAATGAGTATTTGAACTCGTAGTCTTTGAGGGATTGACTGAAGAAAGCGATTGGTTGCTCCATCAAGTTGTTGTTTTGTTGGGTGAGGATCCCTGAAATGCTCTCTTGACCTGCAAAAGCATAAAGGATAAAATATTTGTCAAACCTAGGGTTCACAAGTGTGGGAGCTTGAGAAATGGCTGTTTTGATGGCTTCAAAGCTTTCTCGTCCTTCCTTTGTCCATGAGAATGGCATGTTTTTCTTTAGCATGGTTGTCAGTGGTTTAGCCAATGTCGCGAATTGAGGGATGAATCTCCGCACGAAATTTATGGTTCCCAGAAAACTCTAGAGGCCCTTCTTGTGACTTGGGAGAGATAAGGACATAATTGAATGAATCCTAGCTGGATCGATTGATAATCCTTCTGCTGAAACCACATGCCCCAACAATTTTCCCTCGTGCACTGCGAAAATACATTTCTTGGGGTTAAGTGAAACCCCAAATTCCCTACACCTTTGGAAAACTTTCCTTAGATGCGTGATGTGATCTTCTGCATGCTTAGAGTAAACTTGATTATATCATCAAGGTAAACTAAAATAATATCGTTGATTAGTCCCTTAAATGCCATGTCCATGGCTCTTTGGAAAGTAGCCCCGGCATTGGACAATCCGAATGGCATTTTATTGTAGGCATACGTGCCCCACTTGGTAGTGAAAGCCGTTTTGAATTGGTCGGATTCTTGGACTAGGATTTGATTGTAACCTGAATATCCATCGAGAAAAGAAAATCTTTGAGCTCCTCGCCACCGCTTGCCGTTTGAAGGATCTTCTCCATCGATGGGAGAGGATAATGGTCTTTTAATGATGCACGATTCAAATCCCTCGAAATCTACGCATAACCGGATCTCTCCGTTCTTCTTCCTCACGGGCACCAAATGGATACCCATGAGGAATGCTTGATGGGAAAAATTATACAGGCCTCGATGAGCTTAGTTAGCTCCTTTCTCATTAGTGGCTCAATTTTGGGATTAATTGGTCTCTGTTTCTAACGAACTGGCTTAGCATTAGGATCCAGTTCGATGGTATGTTGTGCTAGACCTAGATCAAAACCACGCAGATCTTTATAGCTCCATGCAAAGATGTCATGATACTCTTGACAAATTTTGATGAAAGATTCTTTCTCTTCAGAAGTACACACTTTTCCGATCTTAAGAAATTTTTCATTTGATATTTCAACTTCCTCAAAATATTCTTCTCTGACCACCATGTTAGGGCTTTGTCTTGTGGCTTGGTCATCTGAATTGAAAATGGATTCCAAAGTGACTAAAACTTTTGGTAACTTGTTGCTTTTCAATTGGATAATTTTCTCACCATATGACTCCTGCAACTTATCTTGATTCTTTGTAGCAAACTCCGCCTCTTCTTGTAGGAAGAGGACAATTTGTTTGTCACTATCAAACACTTGCCAACTACTCACATTATCAGGGACTGCTGGTCAAACCACCATTTTAACAAATTTCTGCCCTTCTTTCATGATATCAACTGGTATGTTGTATTGTGAACCAATTGTAGCAAGCCTATCTGCATCTTGATTTTGATTTCTAGGGATTGCATGGATTCCAAAAGCTTCAAAATCTTCAATCAGGTCCAGACTCGATTCTTATATGATCTTAAAAGATCATTTTTGGATGCACTACATGCCAAAACTTGATGAACAACTAACTCACTATCTCCAAAAGCTTGCAATGGGGCCTTGATTCCCTTCCTTTGGGCTAATTTGAATTCCATGCACAAGAGCCTCGTATTCAACAACATTGTTAGTGCAATCAAACCGCAACCGGAAAGATGAGAAGTACTTATCTCCCCTATGGAGAAATTAACATAACACCAAAGCACCGGATCCATTCTTACTTCTTGAGCCATCGAAGAATAATTGCCACAATCCTTTAGAATCACTTGGTGTTTTGACAAGTTGTGGTACGATCGTATCTTCTTCATGGATACAAGTTAAGTACCTAATCCTGTTTCTTCCAAGACCAACAAACCAGCCTTCTTCTTCGCTAATACATCAGTGTAGGGATCGTATTGATGATCTCTACTTACTTCATCCAGCAAAGTATCAGGAACTTCTTCAACAAAGGTGGTTGGTTCATGATCGGCATCTTCCTCTTCGGGATCGCCGATGGTGTAATTTCCATTTATGGGACTAGCAGTGTAGGGTTCTACATGATTATGGCAGATTGGTTCGCCTTATATTTACTTTGGTTCCGTATCGAGTCCCGAGAATCATATGCGACCAATTGGGTGATAGGTAATCGCCCATCTTGGCGGTGAAATCCCGTGATAGGTAGATGGCAAAGAGGGGAGGGAGATCAATGACCGATATGTCTTGGGTGAATGACAAACTTGGGCATGCATGAATGGTAAGTTGAAGTCCTTTGATAACCCCAACAGTTTTAATAGCTATGCCATCCAAATTGAACAACCCCTCAGAATCGGGCGCATATTGTATGCCTAGTACATCTATAATTTGTTTCGGCATGACAGAGCTATTGGCACGAGTAATTGATCATACAATTATGTACCGGTGGTCGCCAATGATCGGGAAATGTAGAATGGCAAGTGGTTTGTTTGCCATAGGAATGATTTTCCTTCTCGGTTGACACAAATTTGTAGCATCTGTCACTCCATGGCTTGGTGATCCGCCTGGTTGTACTAAAACTATTCGAGCTTCTCGCAATGTGTTTCTTTGGGAAGGGATTGAGAGTGCGCCCCACATGGTAATGCTCGGATTGGTTTTCTTCATTTGTTCTACTATGCTTTGAAGGGAATCGCTCCAACTTTGATGACACTTTTTGGGAATTGGTGTCCTCCTTTGGAAAATGTTTGTTGGGTACCGTGATGCCTGGAGAACCATCTTTCCCTGCGGTGTGGCTAGCCGGTGTTTCGGTGATTTCTTTCCCGTATTTTTATCAACTGCCATTTCTAACCTGAGGTTGTGAAGTGGATGCCGATTAGCTTCGAGAGGTTGAGGCTCCATTGCTCTTTTTTTGGAACGAGTGTTTGCTGCCACTGATGAAGAATCTATATTTAATCCGCAAAAATCTTCTTCTTGCCAGTTTAGCAAAGTGGATTCTTCAGGTGCCTGCGGTTGATCTGCTGCTTCTTGCGTAGATGAATTGTTTGTTAACTCTGAAGGGGTAGATACACTTTGAACCATAAGGGCCTGGCTAAGAACCCCATTGGGACAAAGATTTTGATTGTGAGGTTGAGAGCAAGGATAACACCATTCATAGTCTTGAACTAGATTATTTTGAATAGGTACTATAGCTCTAGATGAGCTAGCTGCAAGAGGGTTATGAAAGTTCAAGGGCCTGACATTTGCAACTTGACTTGTAGTTTGATTTTGAGGCTGATTGTTCCCTTGAAAAGGAGAATGGTTAGCCTGACATCGCTGATTTTGTAGGGTCGATAGGGACGATTGTATTGAAATTGTTGCCTTTTGAGTGCAACGAGCTCATTTCCAAAATTTTGCAGTAGTGACTTGACTTCAAATAGGTCATTTGAAGAGGCAAGGGAAGATTGAGATGGTTGCTTGGAGTCTACTGGAATAGGAGCAATGATAGGTTGATGATTCGTAAGATCTAGAGAAAAGGGCATTGGTGGTCGTGGAGCTATCTTTCCAAGCTTGAATCAAAGAATTCTCTACACTTATGGCAACTTTGTAAGCATCAGGAAGTGTAGTCCCTCCCATGGACTGGATCATAACTGCTACATCACTATTCAAGGCTCGCAAATAGTACAAGAATGCATTATGCGCAGAAGGCTTTACGAGCGCCGGAATCCTATTCCAAGTTCTGTGGAATCGGAAGTTGAAATCACTCATGTATTCTTGGGAAGCTCTCTTTATGGTAGTAAGTTGTTCCAAAAGTGATAGGTGATCACTTTTGTCTTCAAATTGTTTACATAGCTTTTCTCCCAACTCGTCCCAAGTGGTTATAGTGCCAACACCTAACCCGTGAAACCATTGAAGCGCTTTTCCCTTGAAAGAGGTAGCAAGAAGTCTAACTGCAATGTTGTCTTCGGTGATATTATGTACTGCACAGATGCTGGCTACATCAAAGATATGCTCCACTGGAGTAACGTGAGTTTCCCCCGTGTAGAAGGGTAAACTTTTGAGTGCCGCAATAGGTATCGGGTCACGTTGAGCCAACATGAGAGGACTGCTTGCATTGAAAGGGGGAAAAACTTGGTTCCTCGCCATAGCAACGAAAGGTTGATTGTTCCTGGGTGGAGGAAATCTTCCGTAAGGAGGAGTTGAATGACCCCTACTAGGTAAATCTACAACCGGGACGTGAAAATTCCTCTTACGCTTCGCTTTGGAGGAGACGAGGAAAGTTCGATATCGATACTTTCCTTTCTTTGAAGAAGCTCTTATCGAATTCTTCGCATAAGTTATCAGACCGAGATTTGGAGTCCGAGAGATATAGAGTCGCTGTACTTTGACTTGTGTAAGTGAGAAGAGAAGTACCAACTCTCTCCCATCGGCGTGCAAAAATAGTTTTGGCACACCGGTGGGACAATCATTCAAAATCTTAAGCCACCGTGCGACCACACACAACAGTTTTTGGCACGCCGGTGGGAGAGAGTTGGTACTTCTCTTCTCACTTACACAAGTCAAAGTACCTGGCGACTCTATATCTCTGGATTCCAAATCTCAAGCATAAGAACTTATGCGAAGAATTCAGATAAGAGCTTCTTCAAAGAAAGGAAAGTATCAAAGATATCGAACTTTCCTGTCTCCTCCAAAGAGAAGCATATCGAACTTTCCTTGTCTCCTCCAAAGAGAAGCAGAAGAGGCATTTCCACATCCCCAGTTGCAGATTTACCTAGTAGGGGTCATTCAACTCCTCCTTACGGAAGATTTCCTCCACCCAGGAACAATCAACCTTTCATTGCTATGGTGAGGAACCAAGTTTTTCCCCCTTTCAATGCAAGCAGTCCTCTCATGTTGGCTCAACGTGACCCGATACCTATTGCGGCACTCAAAAGTTTACCCTTCTACACCGGGGAAACTCACGTTACTCCAGTGGAGCATATCTTTGATGTAGCCAGCATCTGTGTAGTACATAATATCACCGAAGACAACGTTGCAGTTAGACTTCTTGCTACCTCTTTCAAGGGAAAAGTGCTTCAATGGTTGGGTCGATTGCACTAACAATGTTGTTGAATACGAGGCTCTTGTGCAAGGAATTCAGCTAGCCCAAAGGAAGGGAATCAAGGCCCTGACTATTTTTGGAGATAGTGAGTTAGTTGTTCATCAAGTTTCGGCACGTAGTGCATCCAAAAATGATCTTTTAAGATCATATAAGAATCGAGTCTGGGACCTGATTGAAGATTTTGAAGCTTTTGGAATCCATGCAATCCCTAGAAATCAAAATCAAGATGCAGATAGGCTTGCTACAATTGGTTCACAATACAACATACCAGTTGATATCATGAAAGAAGGGCAGCAATTTTTAAAGTGGTGGTTCACCGTAAGTCCCTGATAATGTGAGTAGTTGGCAAGTGTTTGATAGTGACAAACAAATTGTCCTCTTCCTACAAGAAGAGGCGGAGTTTGCTACAAAGAATCAAGATAAGTTGCAGGAGTCATATGGTGAGCAAATTATCCAATTGAAAAGAAACAAGTTACCAAAAGGTTTAGTCACTTTGGAATCCATTTTCAATTTAGATGACCAAGCCACAAGACAAAGCCCTAACATGGTGGTCAGAGAAGAATATTTTGAGGAAGTTGAAGTATCAAATGAAAAATTTCTTAAGATCGGAAAAGTGTGTACTTCTGAAGAGAAATAAGCTTTCATCAAACTTTGTCAAGAGTATCATGACATCTTTGCATGGAGCTATAAAGATCTCGCGTGGTTTTAATCCAGTCTAGCACAACATACCATCGAATCGGATCCTAATGCTAAGCCAGTTCAATAGAAACAGAGACCAATTAATCCCAAAATTGAGCCACTAATGAGAAAGGAGCTAACCAAGCTCATCGAGGCCTGTATAATTTTTCCCATCAAGCATTCCTCATGGGTAGCCAATTTGGTGCCCATGAGGAAGAAGAAATGAGAGATCCGGTTATGCATAGATTTCGTGGATTTGAATCATGCATCATTAAAATACCATTATCCTCTCCCATCGATGGAGCAGATCCTTCAAACGGTGGCAGGAGCTCAAAGATTTTCTTTGCTCGATGGATATTCAGGTTACAATCAAATCCTAGTCCAAGAATCCGACCAATTCAAAACGGCTTTCACTACCAAGTGGGGCACGTATGCCTACAATAAAATGCCATTCGGATTGTCCAATGTCGGGATACTTTTCTAAAGAGCCATGGACATGGCATTTAAGGGACTAATCAATGATATTATTTTAGTTTACCTTGATGATATAATGTTTACTCTAAGCATGCTGAGAAGATCACATCACGCATCTAAGGAAAGTTTTCCAAAGGTGTAAGGAATTTGGGGTTTCACTTAACCCCAAGAAATGTATTTTGCAGGTGCACGAGGGAAAATTGTTGGGGCATGTGGATTCAGCAGAAGGATTATCAATCGATCCAGCTAGGATTCATTCAATTATGTCCTTATCTCTCCCAAGTCACAAGAAGGGCCTCTAGAGTTTTCTCGGGAACCATAAATTTCGTGCGGAGATTCATCCTCAATTCGCGACATTGGCTAAACCACCTTCGATGTACCATGCTAAAGAAAAAAATGCCATTCTCATGGAAAAGGAAGGACGAGAAAGCTTTGAAGCCATCAAAACAGCCATTTCTCAAGCTCCCACGCTTGTGAACCCCAGGTTTGACAAATATTTTATCCTTTATGCTTTTGTAGGTCAAGAGAGCATTTCAGGGATCCTCACCCAACAAAACAACAACCTGATGGAGCAACCAATCGATTTCTTTAGTCAATCCCTCAAAGACTACGAGTTCAAATACTCATTCATTGAAAAGAAATTCTTTGTGGTTATTCGAGCTTTGAAGAAATTCAGGCACATGTTGTCCAACAACAAGATTCATCTGATGGTGTCTCATCCAGGTGTCAAGGAGTTTTTGTTGAACAAAGAAATGAACGAAAAGCGTGTTGGATGGATCACGAAGGTAATGAACTATGACGTGCACATCAAAGTCACTAAACTTGTCGAGGTAAGGGTTTATGTCAAGAACTTTGCAATGGACATGGAATCAAAAAGTAATGAGGATGTGACACTCCTAAATACCGATGAGGATGTTGATCAAGCCGATGTTGGTTATCCAAAATGAAGAATTTCATCTTCTCGGGAGAATATCCGACAAACATGGATAAAAACCAAAGGTGAACTTTCCGTCTTCAATCTATCCCATATGTTTTGGTAGATAGTGTTCTCTTTCGAAAAGATTTGAACGGCATCCTCCTTGGGTGCATAGGACCGAAGCAGTTGTCAGAGACACCAAATTTGTGTCTTACGACCCTTGTGACCCGCATCTCATTTCGCAACCTAACCTCATCACCTAAACCTTACACAATTATTTATTAATTACCTTGTAATTGATAAATCCACATCACCTTACCTGCCACCTCATTTTTCCACCTCATCATGACCTAGCCCTAACCCTAAACTAACCTAATTAAGACCTATAACTTGGTCCACACCTACACCCATGACGAAGGACCCTTTCTCGCACCCAAAATCGACCTTCTAGTCACTTGACCAAGCCCGCAACTAATCTCTCGGGAGAAAAGCAGGAAAGTGGGCGATTTTACTAAAAATAGCCCGCTTTTTCCTAACCGACACTGTTCTACTCGACCGCCGTCGGTTACGTAACCGCCATCGGTTCCTCGTAAATGGGCTCCCAAAACCAAAAACAAAGGTCGAAGGATTTTTGAATCAAGGAAAAGCATCGGGAGCGATTAAGAGAATCGGATCTTTACTTGGTGACCGAAAGAGAGACAAGTGCAGAGACAAGAAGAGTTTGCAGCAAAAGGAGATCAAGCCAAAGACCGCAACTAGATGCAGAGCCCCGTGATACTCACCTGATCACCTAGAGGGAGATATCTCATCTTTCTCGTGGTGTCGTGCCATCCTACCTCAGTTTTGCCTTTGCCATCAGAGTTCTTGGACCTGCATCTTCGTCAATAACTAGTAAGTTACATCTTGCATGTCCTTTTGATAATACTTCTTAGACCTTTGAATCATAGTCCTCACAAATCCATTCCTAGATCCACTACCCGGCAACATATTGCATCTAACTACCCTTCATTTACTTCTCATCACCTCATTGCCTAATATCACCCATATACTAGCCTTACAAACAACCCAGCTACCCTACAACAACAACCACCCCACAACACAACTAACCCACAGATCCTAGACCCTACCGATATCGGTTATCCGTAACCGGCATCGGTTATCAGTAACCGGCATCGGTTATTGAGGTTCAAAACCAGAAATCAGCATTTCCTCTACCTATTTCAACAAAGCAACTTAATTGATATTTTACAGCTTTGGTGTTAATTCACATTAGCAGGAAACCGACCACCTTCGAAAGGAAGTTTTATATTTCCTGGCCCAAGGCGGTTTCTCATTTATTGTCTAATCAAAATCTTGTGGTCTTGTGTTCTTATTTCGCAGTAGTCCTTCCAAGACAAAAAGGAGTTCTTCGCATCACTGATCTTTCTCTACGGTACGCGCACACCATCTCGACATTCAACAGTATTCCTCCTAGCCCCGACCCTTATCTCTGTTTCTAAAAGGAATGAAACATTCCGAAAGTGAAACATTTGTAAATGACACGGTGGGACCATTTCGGGTTTCTGTTTCTCTTGCTTATTTTCATTTTAGATAGCATACTTGTTGTTGCTATTTTTGTTATATATTTTGTAAAGAAATTGTCTTGCTTTCCTAGTTTCGCATTAGTGAAAGTCATCTCTTTTGCTTCATCGAACATAATTTTTGATTTGGGTTTAAAACACGTGCATTGCATTCCTGCTTGTTGTTTTTCAATTCTAGTGAACGTAGATTAAGTAACAGGTCGTACACGTGGGGGTGATATCCACGGTATTGACAGGAAATTAATCTTACTTTCACTGCACAACACATACCGAATCACTTCACTATTAACACAACAGCTCAAAACATCCCCCCTTTTCCGCGGTATTCCTCCGCCCGATTGAGGTAACCTTATAAGCCAAAACAACTTGACATTTCCCCTAAGTCTTTTGTTTAGGATTGACATCATTCCGCGTCTAAAGGCATAAGCCCACAATAATTAAAATTAACCCTAGGGTTAATCTCTGGATTTGCGTGTGCATCTTGTTTGTTTTCAGTTCTGTTTTCTCTGTTATACACTGTCTTCTGTGATTACCTTAGAACAATTTGATAAATATACTGAGCAAATCAGCAGCTTCTTATATTTTCTTATACCAGTCTTATTACACCGACATTGGTTACCTGACCGATGTCGGCTATAGTATAACCGACATCGGTTATTAGACCGACATCGGTTACTGTCTTTTCCATTCTCGACAAACCAAGAACCTACCAATTTTACCATCTGAGTTTGTTTTGTTCCGATGATTGAAACCCTACTTTTGTGAACTCCTCGTCCATGGTTGTCATCACTCAAAAGCAAGCCACCGCCATGGTTTCACATGCTTGCTCTGTTTCTTTTCCCAAATCACCCTTCACATTCTATGGGAATCCTACGGATACCGGCGAGGTTCCTAAAATTCTGTGGGAGATAAGGACTTTGCCAAGTTTCGGATGCTAATCCTAGTCTTTGCAGACAATACTATTTGTCTCATGCCCCTGACCGTACGCCCAATGGTCAGCTCCTTGTTGGTATGCCTATTAGTATAGCTGCTCATTTAGCTCCCACTCCGCCTGATGACACCGCCTTGCTTCCCGCATCTTTAGCCCCGTCTCCCAATCCGATGACTTCAGAGGTTCATACGACACAAATTAGCTTCCCTTTGGTTAATCTTGGACCCCACATATCACTACCACTGACTGCCCCTACCTCATCTCTCTTGCAGACCACTCCGTTCATGACTTGCTCTCTGCCACCTATCCACACGAGCTTTCCTTCTCAAGCTCGCCTTACCTTTTCATTCCCATACACGTATCAAAGTGACCTCAACATCCTATATGGGACATCCCTATTCGGTCGCCTCAACATATTCATCCTCCACACCTTATCAAGCACTTAACCCCACCAAGTGTGTCAGTGGTGGCCCTTGGCCCAATTTGCCTCCATTTACCACAACCACACCATCATCTCATCCAACTACCTGATTTAATTAAACAAATGATGGACAAAATGCAAAACACGGAGGCTTCTGTTTCGGGAAGTCATAGCGCCTTGACATACGAGCAAGTTTTTCGGGAGCCTATTCACCCTTCTCGTCCCCCTTCATTCATATCCTCCTCAATGGGAGTTACGAAATTTACTCGTTTTAATAGTAAATAGGATCCTCAACAACACTTGCGATCATTTAGACATGCTTGTTATTTGATTGCTCATGATGATGCCTTGATACTCCGCACCTTTCCCATGTCCTTATCAGGACCCGCCTTGGAATGGTACAGTGCTTTAACCCAGCACTCAATCTTCTCTTTTAACCAACTAGCCCAATCTTTCTTGGATCATTTCTCCATTAACATTGCCAAGAAAGTATCTATCACTGACCTCTATGCCATCCAACAATTTGAGGATGAATCTATCCTGATTTCGTTGGACGATGGCGGGACCTTATCAACCAACTTACGTATGCCTTTCCTCAAACCAACTTATCAAATCTGTTTACGTGGGCTGCGCTAAACACATCTCCCCTACCCTCCAAATTCAAACTTTCCGTACATTTGATGAGGCCTTTACCATGGCGCGGAAATTAGAAATTCGAGCCTTAGAAGAAGAGAAATTGCGGTTGCGCAACAAAAACCCCAATTTCCGAACTCCAGATTCCACCAACAAACCTAACACCACCAATCCTCACCCATCGACCGCTTCGAAATCAAAAGGGGCCGTGCACGCGGTGATGGTAAAATCCCAACCACCGTCTAATACCCCGCCAAAAACCACCTATAAGTATAAAGCAGAACCCATCAACTACACTCCCTTGGGAGAAACATATGGTGTGATATTGGAAAAATTGCTCAAAGCAGGAGCCATTACCTTACCTCCTGTTAAACCTCATTCGGGTTTGATTCCACTCACGCCATACCTTCCTGGTACAAAGAAAATGACTTCTGTAACTTCCACCGTGTGAAGGGACACAAGTCATGAGAAGCGCAAGATGTTGAAAAACATAGTGCAGAAATGGTTGATGCGGGGATATAGCTCTCGATAATCCTAACGCCCGCTAACCGAAATTTGAAAATATTCAACAAACCATTCCCGAATCATTCTTCTAACAAGAGTAATCTAAATCAAGATATCTTAGCCGAGGAGAGTGTTCATGAGATCCATGCGATCTTCGATTCCCACCAAAGACCTCTATTGAACAAATCCTCAATCAAGCCTCTTCACTAACGCAGGAAACCAAACCCCCTTCCTCGCCATCAAGACAAACTGAAATCCTTGCCGTTCCTTTACCCATCAAGGAATTAGCTGCCCAGAGTTCCCTTCTCACAAATGAGCCTTCTTATACCACATCCTTGCAAGACTGTGAGCGGATGTTATCTAATTTATCTATTTCCCAAACGTCTCCTTCTACCATTCTTGCTGTACAAGAGGAAGGCTCGCCACTTCTTTTGTCATCCTTAGACGAGAAACCTCTTGAACCGACATCACCATATTCTTTAAATATGACAGATCCTCTCAAACACGCCCTCCTACCTATTAGTCCTTCATCACCTAAATCTTTTCAACGACCAGTCGACCTCTTAACATCTATTGATACAGTGCCTCATCTACCCCCTGTATCACACCCACAGTGGACTGGAATCACAACCCGTCTTTCTTCCGTACAAAAGTTCATATTCACACGTGAGGACTGTCATTCCACAGAAGATAGACAGGTCCTATGGGAACGTTTGAGTACGCCGTATTCTACTCAAATGCAAATGACCGATCCTGAGGCCTCCACCATATACCCGAAGTGTTTACAGAAGCTTAAAATGCCCATGTTCTCACCTTCACCCCCCTCACCTCTACCAAATGCCCCGTCCACTTCTATTAACTTAGCCAAATCTTCCCCTACGCTTGGGACCTCACCCATACCTAGTCTAACACACCCACCTAAGCGGCTTGATTTATCTAAAAATAAAGCCATCCACCCCATTAGGAGACAGACTCAATCTCCTCAACCTATGCCTCTATCACAACTAAAACCATCATCGTCACACCTACCTTCCATATTGGGACCCCATCCCTCTACCTTACATCAATATATCATACCTCCTGCGTTTTCTTTAAAGCAACCTACGCCTTCTGCACCCATACAGAAATCCAAGGGTATAGCAACACCGTCACCCCGCGTATCCTGTCCACCTATCAACCCTAAACAAATTCCATCATCAAAAGATTTGTTTTCGGTCACTCCTATTTCCCCGTGGTTGTTTTCTGATACCACATCATCTGTGGCCTCATCATCCAACATAGCTTCTACGTCAAAGAAACCACGGTTAGGTAAAACCCATTATCAAAACTCCTTGGCTAAACAACCCCCTCTACAAACCAACCACACCACGTCATCACCAGAATCGACCCAGTCAATAGCCTCATTTTCCTCTGACTTTGACCCACTCAAAGGGTCTTACGCCAAAATCCTTGCTATGTTGGTGGAGAATGCGACCATTTCCCTACCCCCACTCAGACCTTATGACCCGTCTAAACCTCGGCCTATAGGTTATGATGAGTCTAAAATCTGCGCTTATCACCGCACACCCGGACATGATGTGGAGGGATGCAAAGCTTTAAAAACCATCCTTCGTCAGTCACCTCTCCCAGACGAGAAAAGTTAAGAAAGACAACTTACGAAGAGAGAGACCTTTAGCTTCAATTCCCTCTCCTATACCACCTGTCCCCGCCTCACCAAGATCTATCATCATTACAGCCCCACCTCTCGAAAACCAAGACCTATCCCTACCATCTTCCTCCGCTCGTATTCATGAGATCAATATGATTAGTGTTGCTTTACTCGAGGCAGAAAAACAATGGGAAAGCGAAAGACAACACACTGCGGCATCTCTTTCTCCGTCAACCATCCCGATTGCACCACCACCTAAAGTGGTTATTCGTGGACCCGCCTATCCGTCTCTAATGGCATTGCCCACCGAACTATGATCAAACAGCTTCACCAATCACCCGTAAAAATGACATTGTATGATCTCATTCAGACTTCTGAATCTCATCGACAAGCTCTCGTTGAGATCCTTCAAGGGATAGAGGTTTTACCTAATGAAACATTGTCTTTTACCTCTATTCTAACACCCAATCACGTTGCTTCACTCACTAAACAATCTATCTCCTCAACCACTTCCTCTCTCAGTAAAGCAAGCCGCATTGTCGGGTTTCTCAAGAAGAAATTATCGACTTTGGTGCCGAAGATCCTGACCCTACTCTTTTCATCTCAGCGTATGTTCGGGATATCCGGGTATGTCGTGTTATGATTGATGGGGGCGCTAGCCTAAACATCATCTTTTCAAAAGCCTTCCAACAAATGAATATCCCTTCCAGTTGCATGTGTGCCAACCCCATCATGTTGCGATCATTCAATGATGCTATTACCTCTACCTTAGGCACCGTGATCCTCAACATTCGTGTAGGACCACTTACTTTACCCGAACTCTTCTATGTCCTTGAGGGAGAGTTCCAATACAATATGTTGTTAGGCCACCCTGGATCCGGCTATGGGATGCGTTCCCTCCACCTTACATAGATGCATAAAATTTGAGTACGAGGGGAAGTCCTACACCGTAAAAGCTGATCCTCCCCCTTCAAGACTTGCAATATGTTGTATCGCCTAATGATGTACTTGTACTACCAAGACACCCATTCATCCAACCCACCATCTACTTCCGACGCACCTACACCTTCAACCAACGAAACCACCGTTACAAATATTACTTCCTTTCCCGTAGATAACATCCCAACCTCTGACCCCTTAGTAGATGTTTTTCAACGCCTTACGCTGGGGGAGTACCACCTATATAATGTTAGTTCTTTCCATACCCCGTAGGAGTACGGACAGTTACATGCACATCCCACCTACGACCGTGCGTGGGGGAGGTAATCTCTTACGGACCACCCCATGCCGCACCAACCCGACGATGGGGGTATGGGGGTGTTGACGCATCTTCCATTACCCCTGAACCTCCTCTTGGTGTGGTTCCCTTCCAATCCGATTTTCAATATTTGACAAATCGTCGTTTCGCCCTCACCTTCTTGACTCGCTGTGCTTGGAAAGGCTTTGGTTTTGGTCTTTACGAACAAGGCCGACATACACTCATTCCCGTGACTACACGCAAACACAATGATCGCAGTGGTCTCGGTTTTCCTGAAACACCTACACAGGAGACACCTCATGTCAGTTGTATCCTGGAAGAAGATGACGTCACCCCTACCAAACCATCATCACCCACTTTGCCATCATCACCCACAGAATCGATGGACCCTGAATCTATCCCTCCTAACTTTTTTTTTTCATAAATGCTATCTTCATAGGTCCTCTCACTTATCAACGCGATAATGAGGACCCATCTTCTCTTCCCCTTCTGTACCCAGACATGATCGAAGAGGATTCGCCTTCGATTAATGTTGTTGAGTGCCAGGATGACGACTCCATCCTCACTTACCTTGGGGCGGATGACTCCTATCTTCAACGCGCCTTACCATCTGAAACTCAAACCATGTTGAATGAGTCGACTATAGAAATCAACATCCACACGGAGGAGGATCCTCACATTGTGAAGATCGGACAATCCCTTAACACATCAGAACAAGCCGCCTTTACTACCTTTCTCCATACCCACAACCAAGCTTTCGCTTGGTCCTACGCTGACATGCCAGGAATTGATCCTACCATTGCCGTCCATAACATCACCCTAAACCCCGATTCCAAACCAGTCAAACAAAAATCGAGAAAATGCATCCACGCATTGCCCTCTTGGTCAAAGAAGAGCTTCAACGACTTCTTTCTCGTTTCCTTCATCTTGCCTATTGACTATCCTCAATGGATTTCTAACATTGTACACTGCTGTCACTAAAGCGACGGGGACTTCGGATATGCACGGATTTTCGAGACCTTAACCTCGCTTGCCCCAAGGATGACTTCCTCCCAAGTATTGATCAACTTGTTGATCTCACTACGGGCCATGAAATGCTTTCTCTCATGGATGGCTTTTCAGGATACAACCAAATTTTGGTTGCACCCCCCGATCAACATAAAACCGCTTTCATAACTCCTTGGGGAACCTTCTGTTATCGTGTCATGCCATTTGGCCTTAAGAATGCTGGTGCTACCTATCAGTGGGCTATGACTTACATTTTTCATGACATTATGCACACTATCCTTGAGGATTATGTCGATGATCTTCTTGGCAAATCTAAACATCGCAGTGAACATCTCGATGTTTTAACCATTATTTTCGATCGCCTGTTGCAATATTCATTGCTTCAACCAAAGAAATGTGTCTTTGGTGTTCTTTCGGGAAAACTTCTTGGCTTTATCGTCTCTTTGCATGGCATTGAGGTCGATCCATCTAAAGTAAAAGCTATCCTAGAAATGCCCCCACCCAAAAACCTCAAACAATTGCGTAGTTTGCAGGGTAAACTTCAATCCATCCGGCGTTTCATCTCCCAACTCTTGGATCGATGTCACCCTTTCCATCACCTTCTTAAAAAGACATTGCCTTTCAATGGAGTGAAGAGTGTCACCAAGCCTTTGAATCTCTCAATTCCTATCTCAGCCACCCGTGCTTATTCCACCTCGGGATGATCACCCTTTCTACCTTTACCTTCGCCATCGACCATGCTATAGGAGCCATGCTCGCACATCGGACTCGCACGCCGAGAACAAGCCATTTATTATATAAGTCGTACTCTCGTGGATTACGAGACTAGGTATACACATGTAGAAAAATTGTGCCTAGCCCTATCATTCGTAGCCACCAAACTCCGACATTACCTCCTGAATCACAAAACTTTTGTCATCACCAACACGGACCCCATTCATTATATGTACGCCAAACCTCATCTAAACCAACGCATCGCCCGATGGCTTATGCTCCTCGCCGACCTCGACCTTGAGTTTGTACAACAGAAGTCAATCAAAGGACAAACTCTTGCAGACCAACTTGCGGAGGCCCCTTTACCTGGGGAACAATTCACCAATTTTAATTTCCCTGATGAACTCATCGCCACTCTTTCACTCGGGGAAGAGTCGTATCAAATGACCCTCTTCTTCGATGGATCTAAATGCCAGCGCGGCGGAGGAGCCGGCGTTGTTCTCATCCCTCTTGACGCTGAACCTATGCCTCTTTCATTCCGGCTTGATTTCCCCTGCACTAATAATACAGCGGAATACGAGGCCCTTGTTCTGGGTCTCCAAGTTGCGATACACTTAGGTATCAAATCTATCAATATTTTTGGCGACTCTCAATTGGTAGTCAATCAAGTTATGGGCATCTACCAATGCAAAAATGAGGAACTTCAAAAGTACAAACACTACGTGGATTCACTTCTAGCCTTATTTACTCACTATTCTATCCAAACCATTCCCCGCTCCACTAACAAATTTGTGGATACTATGGCTTGCTTAGCCTCGCAAATTCCAGCTTCATCAACTGACTCTGACATTTTCGTCTTGGTCCAACAACTCTTTGCCCCATCTTATTCAGCCTCGGTTGTTTGTACGATAAATAATGTGTCTGCTAATTCGCAGGATACTTGGTACCACCAATTCCATGACTACCTTACAACCTCTGTTCTCCCACCTAACCTTACTAGTAACAGCAAACGTGCTTTTCTTAAAAGTGTTTCTCGTTATGTTGTCATGGGGGGACTCCTCTATAAACGTGGCTTTGATGGCATCCTCCTTCGCTGCCTAACCGGCGCGGAGGTCACCTATACCATCCAACAAGTACACGATGGGATTTGTGGTGGACATTTTAGTGGCCTTGCCGTGGCTAAACGAATCCTTCGCCTAGGTTATTATTGGCCTACTCTCAATAACGACTGCTACGAATATGTTAAGCGTTGTGTTATGTGTCAACAACATGCCAACCTTCAACATACTCCTAGCCACCCGCTACAGGTCGCCCGAGATCTTTGGCCTTTCTCACAATGGGGTTTAGACCTTATTGGTGAGATTCACCCGACCTCTTCACAACGTCACCGTTGGATAATCACAGCGACCGAATATTACACAAAATGGGTGGAGGCCATTCCACTCATTTCAATTAAAAAAGAAAAAATTGTTGAATTCATTAACCATCACATTATCTGTCGTTTTGGTATTCCTCATCGCCTAATAACAGATAATGGTAAATCTTTTAAAAATAATTTGTTACAAGACCTTTGTGACAACTTTGGTATCAAACTTATTTTCTCATCACCTTACTATCCGCAGCCAATGGTCACGCTGAATCCTCTAATAAAACCCTAACCAAAATCCTCATGAAAGTTGTCAATGAATCCGGAAGAAATTGGCACGATCACATTCCCTTTGCCCTTTGGGCTTATCGTACTAGCATTCGTACCTCCACTAATGCCACACCTTTTTCTTTGGTATATGGTACCGAGGTTGTCCTGCCTCTCGAAGTACAAATACCCTCCCTTAGAATATCTCTTCAGGATATTCTCACCAACGATGATTTCCACCAAGAGCGGTTAGCCCAATTGGAGCTTCTTGACGAGCGCCTTACACGGCTCTTGATCACCTCCAAATCTATCAAAAACATATCAAGCGTGCTTATGATAAGCGACTTCATGAGCGTACCTTTAAGGTTGGTGATCTTGTCCTCAAAGAGAATCAACATGTAACCAAACTAGAAAAGAGCAAACGTGGAAAATTTGCTCCTAATTGGATTGGGCCTTACATTATCACTCACACTTAAGGATCAAGCACTTATCGTTTAGCTTCGCTTAATGGTAAACCTGAGCTTGAGCCCTTAATGCCTTGCATCTTCGACCATTCTACTGTTGAAATTAGTGTTATATCACTTCTTATCTACCTTACACTCGTCCCTTGAGCTCATTTACCACCGCATACACTTTGTTTCTTGCATCTCAAAATCAAATCAAGCTCACATGGTTTGATTATCACCTCCCCTTAAAAGATGCCTTCCCCTTTTTAGTCTAGTCCATGACTTCAAAGTATCAAAATGACACATTCTTAATTAAAACACTTATGGGATTTTCTTGAGTCAAACTTCCTACAAAACTAGATGCTTTATGCCCAACAGACATCTAGACCTCTAAATTATAAAATAGACTGCTCCTCGAAGGACAGCTATACTCCAAACTATTGCTCCTATTATATATAGATCGCTTGCTCCCGAAGGACAGCTATACATAAAATCATCTCGCTACTATAAATAGATGCTCCTGAAGGACAGCTATACACAGTCGCCTTTATCGAAGCTTCTCGCATGGATCAGCTTTGTGAAGACCTCAAGAATAGTACAATCAATATCCCTGTAGACTTCCCGCATCGATCGGCCTATATTCGGTAAAATAAAAGCCTAATTCAAAAGAACTTTTGGGTCATGGACTTGTCTATTTTGGGTAGGTTCTCTTTCATCCGAACACTTGCTTTGTAACAAGTTCTCTTTATCTCAGTTATATCATCCACCTCACCTCACCATTTGTTTCAACTTAAGGGACGTGACGTACACCTGATATATTGTGATCATACAACTCTTTTCACCTATTGACTTCTCGTCTATGCACGGTACCTAGGGCTTCAAGCTCGTTCTACGTTGTGTGGTTTGTTTAGCTCTTTTCACCTACGGAGCACTCTTTCCGCTTTGCCTTGCATCTAGGATTGTGTGTTGATCTTAATCAAGACATGGTTCCCTTCTACTTGGGTAGGCTAACTTTCGCTTCCCTTATACCTTTTACAACATCACCAATTCATTACCAACACCAACAACCTTACCTTACCAATATTAATATCAATATTTTTACCAACCAACCAATTGCCTAAACCGTACCAAATTGCCTAAATTCACCTCTCCCTGGTCCTAAGGGAGAACTACATCGGTCTGAGGCCCTTCCTTGCTTTGTGTAATGGGCTATGTAGGCAGCACTTAGGAGACATGGGGTCTCCCAAGGTTAGCTCGACCATCCCCTACCATAACCTATCATGTGTGGTAAATATAAATATTTTTGTGTATTTCTATTTAATCACATTCCTCTTTATCCTTTTTCAAAACACCAAAAATCACAACGCAAACATTCTTATTATTTTCATAACTCAAATCAACATACATATTCAATTTTATTTAGATGTTAAACAAATACATCTTCTCTATCATCGACACGCAGGTCGGCATCCTTATTTATTCTTATACCTTGCTACCATTTATTTAGACCCTCACGCCTCATCCCGAACCAGGTGATGATCGTGATCATCGACGCCTCTCGCCGGGCCTCTCTGTCCTCAAAGGTACCACGGCTATTGGTACCGCCCACTGATCTGCCAATCTCTCCTGTAACATATGAATACACCCTCTCGCATGGAGGAATCCAGCCTCTGGTCTCTCTCGCTCGTGACTCGCAACCGCTAACAATCCTCTTGTCTCATTCATCTGCGTTTGAGCCGATGAACTAAACTCGCAGACGATCTCTCTCGCTGTAATCACGGCTATGTCGGGGTGATCACGTACACCTCGTAGCTCGCTACCCACCATAACCTATAGGCCTCTATCGTTCTTGCATCCATTACTCGCGCTATCGGCTGCTATCTCCTCTCGGCCCTTTTCGGGAGGTGTTGGCCGAGGAGGTGAGAATGTTGCCTCGGCGTCGATCCTCATATATGGTCTATAAGCCAGGGGTATATCCTGCACAAATCCAAATTGTCGCCGCACGTGATCTAGAGGAATCCTCTCATACTCACCTGGTCTGTGCCCTGCGATCCACCTCAATCGCTCTACACCCCTCAACTCCTCAGCTATGTTCTCTATTACCATATAGTTCCCGTAAGGCCTCCCAATGATATCAGCAATCATCACCCTCTCCCATACCTGCCTGTAATACTCAATGTCACCCGTCACGGCCTGGGATCTTGCCTCTTGTTCTGTCTGGACCCATCGTCTGAATCCCAACCTCTGTACTCCGGTCTCTCCTGACTGGATGGGTCGGCCTATTGGTCACACACAAACAATGTGCTCATAGGCCCAACAGTGTAATAAGTATGAACAATCCATTGTTGTCCTGTGATTTCGCCTACAAGCCCATAAACCCTGTATAACTCCGCTAAATATGCGCAGTGCCCATGCAAAAGTCACGTTCCTTTCTATCATCTCCCAAATAACACGCATCAATGCTTTTGGAAACCTTCCCCCATCCGCCCTCGGTAATGCATAATACCCTACCGCTATCATTAATATCACTGCTAACCTTGTCTCCTCAGGGTGTGCTGCATACATTATCCCATATGTGAATGTCAAACCGTTGTAATTTCCCGGAGCCGAACCCCCGCGCGGCCCCCCACCTACATTTTTTTCATTTTTTTCCAAATTACCCACCCAAATACCCTAAAAATCTACCCACCCAGCCGCCTTGGCTTACTTAACCTATCTACCCTCTCCCTTTTTCAAATCACTTCCATTTATTACTTATTTCATCAAAAACATACATTCCTACCCAAAACCCCAAATTTAGCATAATGCAATCAACTGAACACAATGCAGGGTTTTGAACCTACCGGTACGACGACACGTCGTCGTGGTGGGATGGGTGGTGGTGGTCCAGCTGGTCCAGCTCCTCCTGCTCCTCCTGGCTGTGCCATGGCTCCAAATGTCCTCTTCTGGGTCCTCAACCAATCAACTCATCGCCTCCTCCTCACTCGGGCCCGCCAATCACCTCACTTCTCCACTCAACTAGTGCCACCTCGGCCCAAAAATACACCAATATCAATATTCCACCTCGCATGACAACTTAATTTGGTTTCCAAATTAGAAATGTGACAATGACAGCCGTATTTTTCTTTTTATAGGTTTTTAACATTGAACCGACATCGGTCAAATCGTGCTCCTAACCGAAACCGGCGTCGGTTATCTAACCCCGGTATCGGTCATAGATAACCGATATCGGTTTTATCCTTTTTTACCCAACTTTTTGCCCTTATTCACTACTTTCCCTTTCCCACCACATTTCCTCTTTACCACATCGCCTATATGCTCCATTGCTATTTAGCCGTTTTTGACTTCACCAGGCCCGACCCAAGGCCGCAACCAACCACTCCGGCCCGACCCAAGGCCGCCACCCAACAACTTGGCCCGACCCAAGGCCTCAACCTACCTATCCGGCCCGACCCAAGGCCTCACCCTAACCATCCGGCCCGACCCAAGGCCGCCACCCAACAACTTGGCCCGACCCAAGGCCTCAACCTACCTATCCGGCCCGACCCAAGGCCTCACCCTAACCATTTGGCCCGACCCAAGGCCACCACCCAACAACTTGGCCCGACCCAAGGCCTCACCCTAACCATCCGGCCCGACCCAAGGCCTCCCCTAACCATTTGGCCCGACCCAAGGCCGCCACCCAACAACTTGGCCCGACCCAAGGCCTCAACCTACCTATCCGGCCCGACCCAAGGCCTCACCCTAACCATTTGGCCCGACCCAAGGCCGCCACCCAACAACTTGGCCCAACCCAAGGCCTCACCCTAACCATCCAAAAGCCGGCCACCTAAGGCCCGCCACCTAACGCCTTGGACCAAGGCCTCACCCAACCATCCGGCCCGACCCAAGGCCTCACCCTAACCATCCTTGGCCCGACCCAAGGCCGCCACCCAACCATCCGGCCCGACCCAAGGCCGCCACCCAACAACTTGGCCCGACCCAAGGCCTCACCCTAACCATCCGGCCCGACCCAAGGCCGTAACCCAACAACTTGGCCCGACCCACGGCCGTATCACTTCAATACCTTACCCAACATCAACAACATACACTTTTATCCACCCATCATGTAGCTTTTTGTTCCATCGAGCTCACCTGTTCGTGTTTTAGCATGATTAGGGTCCCTGACTTGATTTGTCGACCAACTTTGCCTAGACCTAGATCGTGACGTTTATCTCAACCAAACCAACTATTTGGTACTGCCGAACATGCCTAAACGTTCCTGTACCTTACCTGTTATATACCCTGGAGCTACTTCCTATGCCTTGGATACCAGAATTATATCACCCTTGTTTGGATAAACTATCGACCTTTGCCTATACATTCGTTGGTTTGCTCGTCAAATCATGTACCCTAGTCGCACTATTACATTTCAACGTGCGTCGTCGCTTCCTTGGACTTACCCCACCTTTTCCCCATCATCTCTACACCATTTACCCTTTATCAACCCTATCCCTGATTTCAAGTTCTCTCAATCTGTGATAGATTTGAGGGGGATTACCTATACCCTTAACAGGGAAACCACTTCATATTATTGTCCGTGCAGCTTTACAAAACAAGCTACACGACAATAAGGGGCTAATGTAGACACCAAATTTGTGTCTTACGACCCTTGTGACCCGCATCTCATTTCGCAACCTAACCTCATCACCTAAACCTTACACAATTATTTATTAATTACCTTGTAATTGATAAATCCACATCACCTTACCTGCCACCTCATTTTGCCACCTCATCATGACCTAGCCCTAACCCTAAACTAACCTAATTAAGACCTATAACTTGGTCCACACCTACACCCATGACGAAGGACCCCTTTTCGCACCCAAAATCGACCTTCTAGTCACTTGACCAAGCCCGCAACTAATCTCTGGGAGAAAAGCGGGGAAAGTGGGCGATTTTACTAAAAATAGCCCGCTTTTTCCTAACCGATACCGGTTCTACTCGACCGCCGTCGGTTATGTAACCGCCATCGGTTCCCTGTAAATGGGCTCCCAAAACCAAAAACAAAGGTCGAAGGATTTTTGAATCAAGGAAAAGCATTAGGAGCGATTAAGAGAATCCGGATCTTTACTTGACCGAGTAGAGACAAGTGAAGAGACAAGAAGAGTTTGCAGCAAAAGGAGATCAAGCCAAAGACCGCAACGGATACCGAGCCCGTGATACTCATCCGATCACGGGAGGGAGATATCTCATCTTTCGTGTGTCGAGCCATCCTACCTCGCTTTGCCTTTTCCATCGAGTTCTTGGACTCGCATCTTCGTCAATAACTAGTAAGTTACATCTTGCATGTCCTTTTGATAATACTTCTTAGACCTTTGAATCATAGTCCTCACAAATCCATTCCTAGATCCACTACCCGGTAACATATTGCATCTAACTACCCTTCATTTACTTCTCATCACCTCATTGCCTAATATCACCCATATACTAGCCTTACAAACAACCCAAACCTACCCTACAACAACAACCACCCCACAACACAACTAACCCACAGATCCTGGACCTACCGATATCGGTTATCTCAGAACCGGCATCGGTTATCGATAATCGACATCGGTTATTGAGGTTCAAAACCAGAAATCAGCCTTTCCCTACCTGTTTCAACAAAGCAACTTAATTGATATTTTACAGGTCTTTGGTGTTAATTCACATTAGCAGGGAAACCGACCACCTTCGAAAGGAAGTTTTATATTTTCTGGGCCCAAGGCGATTTCCTCATTTATTGTCTAATCAAAATCTTGTGGTCTTGTGTTCTTATTTGCAGTAGTCCTTCCAAGACAAAAAGGAGTTCTTCGCATCGGCTCACCGATCTTTCTCTACTGATGCATCGCACACCATCTTGACATTCACGGGTATTCCTCCTAGCCCCGACCCTTATCTCTGTTTCTAAAAGGAATGAAACATTCCGAGTGAAACACAAAGCTAGTAAGATACTAGAAGAATTTCATAATGGGCTATCCGGAGGACATTATTCGCACGAACAACAAAGCTACCAAGATCATGAGCCGGCTACTATTGGCTGGATTTATTCAAGGATGCCCATCTCTGGGTAAGGAAATGTAAGGAATGTGCCTTTTTCACAGGTAAGCAGAAGCTGACAGCTCTTCCATTGCATCCAATTCAAGTGGATCAACCCTTTGTTCAATGGGGGTTGGACTTCATCGGAATGATTAATCCTCCATCCAAGTGGACGGACATAAATGGGTCCTTACCGCAATGACTATTTTACTTGATGGACAGAGGCGGTAGCATTAAAAGAGAGAAATGAAAAGGTAGTTCTAGATTTTTTGGAGGGTATAATGACGAGGTTTGGTGTTCCATTTACAGTCATTTCAGACAATGCGCTGGCTTTTCTTGGTATGAAATTGAGCGAATGGGCTGTTAAAAATGGGGTATACCTCAAAACTTCGTCCAATTACTATCCTCAAGGAAACGGATTGGCTGAGTCTAGCAACAAAAACCTCATAAGGATTATTAAGCGCACAATGGAGACTAACAAGAGGACTTGGCATACGACTTAAGACTGCCTTATGGGCAGATCGGATCACACCTAAAAGGGCCATCGGAAATTCTCCTTTCGTTCTTGTATATGGAAGAGAGGCAAAACTCCCACTCTCATTGGAGTTACCTTCTTTGGAGTTAGCTCATCAACTTGAAGTTATAGAGAGTGATCCTCTGACAGTAAGGTTTGCTGAACTCATGGAGTTAGAGGAAGTACGAGACAAGGCTATGAAAACTTTGGAGCAGCATCAGGCTCAAGTTAAGAAATCTTTTGACAAGAAGGCGTCCGACAGGCATTTTCAAGAGGGAGATTTAGTTCTCAAATGGGATGAAGATAGGGCCAAACCAGGAAAGCATGCCAAGTTTGACACTCTTTGGAGTGGGCCATACATCATCACAAGTTGCAAAGAGGCAAATTCATTTCGTCTATCTAGGCTCAATGGAGAAGAACTTCCCATTCATGTGAATGGGATACATCTCAAAGCTTGTTTTTGAGAAGTGTTCCACCCCTTGTACAGTTAAATTAGGTGTTTTCCTCCAAGTGCTTATGCACATTGTTGTGTGTTGTTGTTTTTGTTTTCCTTGTTGCTGTGTTTTGTGTTGTTCTGCACATTGTTTCATCATTGGAAGGTGTCAAGGAGAAGAAAGGTTCAAGGTTTCCATAACAGTTCAAAATCTGCTTCATTCAAATTTTTGCAATGTTCCATGGATGTCAAGCATTCAACAGATTCAGTATACTTCATGCTTAGCATTCCAAGGAGGTCCAGGATATCGGAAATGCTCAAGGATATTCCGGGATGTGTCAAAGAAAATCATACTACTTTCAGGATTCCAACATAGACTCCATGCCCAATGGATGACTTAAGGCTACTGGAATCATGCTTAGCAGGCAATCATCCCCGAGAGGTCGCCAAAAATGTTATCCAATTTTGCACACCTGGCAAGATTGGACAAGGGGGTCCTGTCATGTTCAAAATGAAATAATAGTCCCAGGAACCCACCTTCGGTTATTATCAAGATGCAATAATTAAAAATAATTCCTAAATTGCATATGAAGAGATCACCTAGCATCGAAAGGCACCCAGTTGATCTCAACTCAATTGGAGAGTTCAGGTCGAGTTGATAAAGAACCGGTGTCAAATTGATAATCATCTCAAAATCATCTCGGTGGAGACTCTCGGTTGTAAGAGCTCGACGATGGTCTTGTTAATGCAAAATATAGCTCGTTGAAAATTGACAAATGAAAGGAACTGCATAAGGATCTCGGTGGAGATCGATGCAAAAAGATCTCGAAGGCCAAGTCGGGAGAGTCAAAGTTAACATGATGCTAGGTTTAATCCATTAAGACAAAGGTGCTCGACCAACCACTTGGGAGAATTATCTTGTTTGACCGAGATGATATGAAATTATGCGAGATATGGGAGGTTCAACATCATTGAATCTCAGTTTGTAATTACATAATAGGACTTCTATCGACCCGGGAATATAGTATAAGCACCATGGAATACCCATGTAAAATTGAGCCAAACCGACATTTTAAAAAGAGCTGCAAATTATAATGGTGTTCGAGACCTTCCTCGCCGAGCATTTGGTGCACGCAGGTAGTTGACATGACATGTTGTAGTATAGTAGAAGCCTTTTTGAGCACTTCCAGCAAGCAAGTCGTCCAATGATGTTTTTATCTGCATTCAAAGCATCGAATGCATCCTCAAATTCGGGATTTTCCTTCAAGATATTTTTATGAAAATCGATTAAGTGACATGAAGAAGAGTGTTACCACAGACTCGAGGAAATTTATTACAAAGACTCTCTATCGAGATCTTACTTGTTTTCGATGCAACTCATGGAAACGGATCTCATAGAGGTGGAACTGTTTCATATCAGAATATTCATGGAGCATAATTTGCTTTGCAATTATATGAGCATCTTCAACGAGTCACTCAGAAAGTCGAGCATGTTTTTTGGGAGAAAGGAAATAGCTCAGCGTTGAAACATTTGAGCTCACTGAGAGATCAAGCTTATAGCTCAGACTGAAGTTCAGTTAAAATATTGATCCTAGTTAGACCCAAAGGAATTGATGGTCAAGTTTACTGATATCTTGAGTGAAATCACTTACGGCATAGCGGTTCTTAGAGACATGTTGTAGATATGATAAGATGACATGAGAAAATAGGATATGGCTGAACTCAGCCTGACAGATAAAATGATATTTTTATAGCCATGAGTTTGAGGGATCACTTAGATGGACTCTGTCCTGCAATATCCATGTTTGCAGAAGCTTGAAGCTCGAATGGGTCATGAAAATCCCACGAATGGGAAAAATTTCACTATCTTGCCAAGGTTGCGTGGAAAAGCTAAGGCCGGGGCCCATGGATTGGTGTGGCCGAGCCGTTACGGGGAGATTTGGAGCTATTATGCCAGGCGTGGAGATATTGGTTTGGCAAACCATGACCGAAATTCCACGCGGGGGAGATTTGGAGCAGCACCGCCAAGTGGAAATTTTAAGATGGAAAACCATGTTGTTCACTCCGCGTGGGGGAGAAATCCGGTTGAACTGCCAAGCATGGAGATTTGACGATGGCAATCCATCATGAGACTTCCGCATGGGCCATGTAAACAAAACCCCGCGCAGCTTGGAGTGGTCCGAGTCTTTGGGCGAGTCACACGGAAGGTAAGTCGGAGAACGTGGGAATGAGGCAGTTGAAGTGTTTAATCGGATTGGACGTGGTTGTCTAGCCTGGCCAAAGTCGAGTATGACACAGAGATGGGTGAAGGAGGCTCTACACATTCTGCTTACCACGCATAACATTCTGGTCGCGAGACAGAAACTCCCACACAGGCAGCAGGCGTGTTGCAATACAGTAGAAGCCTTCTTTTGAGCGCTTCCAACAGACACAGTTTTCCTCACGAGGCGTTCATACTGTTTCACGAATGCAGCAAACAGATGTCCGACCTGATCAGTTCACCTTTGCCAGCATACTTCTAGCCTGTGCCACGATAAGAGCTTTGGAACAGGGTATGGACATACGTTGAGTTCTACGCTCAAAGCTCCCACGCATTCGATGCACAGGCATGTTGCCGTATAATAGAAGCCATTTTTAGCACTTCAAACAACTGCAGGAAACAAATATTCACTGCCGTGTACGATGGATTGGAGTCACGCTATTCGAAGCTTCATAAAATTTTCCCGAGATGGAGTTTTATATGGTGCAGAATGAAACGATTCATATTGCTCAAAGACTTCTTCTCCTAGAAGCGAATTGAATGTGAAGGTCAACTCACGAAATACCCGGTCGGCCGCGTTTTGCATGCTGCATCCTTGTTACTCGTAAATGGTCTCTTTGAGAAACTCGTAGGCGTGATGCAATATTTATACCCTTCCATTATGTACGTCAATCGACAATAACATTATTCTTTTACTAGGTTCAAGAGAAACTTGTTTTAACAAATGGACGATTATATTGTAGTTTCAAGCCGATTTTATCTAGCTTATTTCTATTAGCTTTTATCCACGACTAAGGAAGAATTCATATGGTTGTTACTGTACATTTTTTCCAAGGTCCTCTTGGCTGCCCCAGTTGTTCAATGTATTCTTTTTGAAGGGCTTATTTTACGTGTTGCAAATTGTAACATGAAGGATCTTCTTAGTTTAGGAAAACGAGTATATTGTTTAGCTCATGAGATCCCAATAGTGGCATAATTGTTGATTGGAGCCGAGATTGCGAGTGCACTACCAAAATACCGAAGGGCTCTTTGGCCAAAAATCAGTCTCAAGGGTGTCTATCGACATGTTACGGGCATAAGCCTGGGTCATCATCATGGCAGCATTAGGTCTTTGTTGATAATGGCATTTTCTCATCGTTTGGAAGGTACAATTGTGCTTATTATGGCCAAGCTAAAACATTCTTACTGCAAGTGTTATATGATAAGGAAGAACCGTGAACATTGTGGTAAAACCATTCTTTTTAGAAATGTTGGGTTAAGCACGACATTCAAGTGAGTTTGAGCCAACCGGGTGCTCGGTTGATATGCAAAACAAAGCCAAGTCGAATCAGTTCAAGAGCTCGTGGTGTTGTTTCATGGAGTTTGAACGTGGAATGCATGTGAATATGTGGTCCAAAATAAGAAGAAATAACTCTATCTGTCAAGACTAGAGCTATCACAGAGAAATCAATCGATTCAGTGTTGACAGGGCCACGTAACGTGATCCCTAACAATTTTCATAGCTCGAAAATCATTTCTAAATGGCGCAACATGCAGGAGTGAAATAATTTAAATTCATTGAATTGTTTAACCTCTGTGGGTACAACCAATGTATTATGGATCAAATCCACTAAGTATGATTTAGAGTCAAACTTTTCATATTGTGGAAACATTGGTACCAAGTCGAGATAAAGAATAAGCTCGCGGGTGTTGAAGTTTAATGTATTTGTAGAGGCTTTCAATTTCGGGCTTAAAGCTTCATGTTCACAATGCATATAGGTGGCTTGGTAATTCAGAATGGCTCGATTTGGAGTTTGAAGCAAGACCGTAGCAGTGGCATTCGTGAGGCGAGTCTTAATTTGCGTCAGGCCAGGTTCACAGGATCTACATGCATTTTAGCAAAACGATAAGAATCAAGTTTGATAGCTCACCATTTGAAGGACTCAATGCAAAAGAGCTCGATTGCCAAGATGAGGAAAGAGTTAGTGTGGGGTTCAAAATCGATTGCAACACCGAGTTAGAGGATTCGAAGCTCACCGAGTTGAGATTTGTGCAGACTATTTCCACATGGACCCCCCTCCTCTTCAAGTCAAACGGGTCAACGGGGGGGTCCCAACATTATGTTAATTAAATTAATATTTTTATTTAAATATTTTAATAATAATATTTATTATTATTATTTAAATATTTTATTTAAATATTCTTTTAATTAATTGAGAAGACTAGGTCATCGAGCAATTAATGACCCATGATGGAACCTTCTCGGGTAGTTCAACTAAGCTGCAATAAATACATCATAGGCCTTCATTTTAGGAATGCAATTATGACCCTTTCCTCTTCTTTCTCATATATTTTTCTATAAATGTAAGTTGGAATCTCATTTCAAAGGGTTCCAACAGTTCAGACAAGTTGGACAATTAGATATCTCAGGCGAGAGTGTATACTTTTCAAGAATCCTCTCTCTTCTGCAAGTTGTTCTTGTGTGTTGAGAGAACTTTCAAGCCTCCTCTTCAAGACTGTAATGGCAACTATTGCCTCTTCTGAATGTATGATGTATTGTGCATGTTATTGAAGCAATAAAAGTGTGTGTTTTGTGACTAATCTCGGTCCTTTCATCCTTCTGTGCTTCTTTGTGCCTTTCTCATACTTGCAGGTACACTATGCAAGTTTAAGTTCTATTGCAGGTTCTTGGAGTTCTATGCTTATCGAGTGGTGAAGTATTGCATGCAGTTGAGTTGTGGTGTCTGTTCACCCTTCTTGAGTTCATCCTTCTTCACTGGGAAACTGGTATATTTCTTAGTCTGATAAATTTTAACAAAGGGAACGCGTGTCTCTTAGTTTGTGGTATCCTGTACCCTCTCTAAGTTGCAGTAGGTGAAGTTGACCTGTGGTGCACACACCCTCTTCAAATTAACCCTTCCTGAATCTGAAGACACCCTTTATTCGGTGCATCACCATCCCTAGTATAGTTTCATTTTTGTAAATCTCTTTCCCTAAAACCCCATGAAAATGTTAGCGTAGGACTAGATAATCATTTTTGTTACACTAGGAGTAGTACAGCACTTAGTTTAGGAAGAGGAAGCCGGCCTTCTCCGGAGGTTCACCTCGAGCCCAAGTCCCACAGCTTGAGAGGTGATCCCATGTGTCCCAATCACATCGAACTTCCTATTCACATCCTGGCCATTCGGGGGGTGCAGTGATTTGGCGATAACAATAGTGTTTATGAAAAAAATTAGGAGGGATAGATTTAGGATCCATCAACTCTGTCGGTGAAGGGGGTGATGAAGGCGGAGTGGGTGAAGAGGGTGGAGAAGGGCTGATGTCTTTGATGAGTTCCATGTGGGCCTATTTGGTAGGTGGTTCACCAAAGCCGATATCACTATGGTCATTATGTTTGTGGGTAGTACATGGAATAACATGTGGTGACCTTGCTATTAAAATCCAAAACCAAAACCCTTCCATGCACATCGGTGCAGGAAGGTATGCGTGAAATGATGATTGGTGAGTGACTGGAAGTCAGCGGAAAATGGGCAAGTTTGTGATGGTGGTTAGGGTGTGTAAGTGGTGGTATCAAGTCACCCATAGGTGAGATTAGTACAAAGGTGAGGAGGACCATAAAGTATACGTTATCCTATGCGGTGATCATAGCGAGGATGTTGGTGAAGACTTCCATACTCTTGCAAAGTAAGGAATGTTTGACACTATATAGGTGATATTCTCGTAGAGTGAGGCATTGAAAAATGCCTTCCAAGGATCGGTGGTTGGTATGTGGGTAGCTGGAATAGATGGTATGTCAATGGTCGACACAGAGGTGGAGCTAACAGATTGGGAGGCGATGGATTCGGCCGTGGAGGTTGTGGCAGCAGAGTAAGGATGGAGGAGGTATGTGTGGTTGATGTAACGATGGTACTGGTAAGCGTAGGTATAGGTGAAGTGGTAGGGGTCTTAGAGGTAGATGCGTTAATGGGTATGAGCACGTCATTGGGTCGATGAGAGCATGTTTCATGTTTTAAAAGGTGATGGATCCGTTGGGATAGTATAGGTATGTCTTTCATGCTCAAACTTTACACAAAGTGGAAGGAACACAACCCATGACATGAATCCGTGGTCTGCTAAGCAACAATTTATATTGAAATTCCACCTCCAAAATGTAAAATAACTTTGGAGCAGTGCATGGGGCCCATGTGAACATGGAGGATAACGGTGCTTAGTGTAGAGGTGATAGCGTCGTTGAATGAACACAACATGACAAGATGTTTATGCATGTAATTGTCAGGTATGCACATTTGAGTGAATGCATGGGATGATATGATATTAATGCTAGCACCCCCATCGATCATTACACATCATACACGTATGTCATCGATGTGGATAGAGATGAAGAGGGCTAGGTCCAGCTCATCATTTTGGTGCGGTGTGATCTCTTCCTCCGAGAAGCTAAGGGAGGCTACTTGGTCAAGTAGGGTGAGGTGTACATAAAGGTGGCAAACGGTGTGGTGAGAGAGGCTACATGATGGGGTGTGATAATGGAGGTTCTGGTGTAGGGTCATTGGGTAAAACTTGAATATATTGTAGGACCTCTACGATAGCTTAATGATGGGATTTCAAGTTTAGATGAGGTCATATAAGGACATTTTGAGAGGGGATTGGTGTAGTTGTTTGAGCATCGCATGGTGTGTGACCCCATTAGAAATAGGATATGTGGGGGTGTGGATAGTAATCTTAGGTGTTGGTCAAAAGATGGTATGTTGGATATAGGATTGGTTGGTGGGTTAGTTGCCCTTTCCTTGCCTTTGTCCTTCGAGCACGTGCAAAGAACGTGAATCATGTTGATTTGAGGAGAGTTGGTAAATGGAGAAGGTGTAGGGTGAGTGGTATATCGACATGATGGGAAAAAACCTACTAGAGGAGAAAATCCTTGTGAAGTGAGTGGCGCAAAAACATTTAGGTGATGTGGTAAGTTCTCTAATGTGAACCATGTTAATTTCGAATCTTAGGGGTGGTTCTAGGAGCTACGTGGGTGGAGATCATGGTTGTTGAGGAGGCAAGTGAGGGAAGGACTATGGGAATGGGTATTGGTGAAGTAGGGCCCCATCAAGAAGGTCGTCATTGTCAAAGTTTGCATTAAGAGGACATAGCCTGGATAAGGATGGTTTTCAAAGCTTAGTTCTCCACATCATGCCCCTGGCACATGATGTTATCTCGAAAATTTTAGTTTCATCAAACCATTTTGGCTTGGGTTTGAGGGGGTCATAAGATCCGAGTGGCGGTAATATGATTATAGAAGTATCAAGGAGGTTGGTTAAGATTTTGGCATAGGACCCTGCTAGTGGGTCACAATGGGAAGTGAAAGTGGGTTTGGGTGTAGGTGCGGACTGATTGTTGAGAAACGTTCTTGTAGGAGGGGGAGTGGGTCGAGCAATGGTTTTGGGTGCTAGAGTAGTCTTGGGTGTTGGTCATGTTTGCTTGGGTAGGTGTATGGTAGATGAATGGGCAAGAGGGTGTATGGTTGCTTTGACTACCTTATTGGAGGGTAGCAGATTTTTGTCTTTGGGTTGCACCTTCTTGGGTAAAGGTGATATGGGTGTACGAGATCTAGAAGGAAAATCAAATGGGGAAGAGGGCGAGTTACCCAAAAGGATAAGGGAGGTGTTGTGAAGGTAGATGACGTGGGTCATGCAGGGGGTGTGAGGGATAGAGACTGAAGGGTAGGGGGTAGTGAAGAAGTTACTGAGGGTATTACAGGTATGGATGGTAAAGATGCTACAGTGTGGGTGTAAGTTGTGTCGGGCACTGGGTATGTTATAGGTTTACGAGGAAGGAATGGGCTGTTATATTTTGGTTTCTTGATAGGTGGAGGTTTCTAGACCGTGTTGGGAGGTTAAGGTCCTAAAATAGATAGAAAGGGTGAAGGGGATGCGGGTGTGATTAAGCGCAGGTGGGGTATGAGTTATATGGGTTTGGTTCTTCGTTTGGGTGCCGGAGTAGGTTTGGTGTTGAATTTGGAGGATGTGGCTAAATCAAGTTTAACGGGTGGATGAATAAGGTTGGTGTTTGGGGTGACCCCTAAGGTAGTAATAGATTTAGGTGAGGAAGATGATGTACGTGAGGGTTTGGATTTAGATGTGTGTTGGGTTATGGGTAAGGGTATGTGTTGAGCTAGGATGGGTGTCTTGGAAGAGGTTGTGATAGAGGTGGGTGTGCTTGGTTCAATTGGCTGAAATATTTTCGGGTAGATAGTGGAAGTATCAGCAAGTGACATCTGCATTTACGTTGAGATAGGAAACAAAAGACACCCCCAAAGTAAGGTCCTATCCACATAATCTAAGCGATTGGCTAAACGTGAGAATGGCATGTCTCGTAGGTGATGTTGATGAGGACCTAATGGAAATTCCCGTAAAATGTGTCTTAGAGATAGGGAATAGGCTAGCCTCGGCTTCCGTGGGTAAGATAGCCAAAAGTAGGTCTACATGATCTTGGGTAGTTGATGGAGAATGATCTCTCCACAGAGGCAAAGGTATCTTTACTTGGATCTGTGATAGGTGGAGGAGATAAACAAATATCCTCCATGGGTGAAGAAGTATTATGGGTGACGGTTCCGTAGGTGGAGAAGCCAAAGGTGAAAGGGCCTTGACATTAGCGAAGGGCTCCTCCACGGGTGACGAAGGAAGGTGAAAGGTGTTCCTCTCATGGGTGGAGCAATAGGTGAGGTGAGTTCAATGCGAGAAGGAGGAATTTGGGATATAATTTCCTCTATGGAAGGAACATGAGGTAATTGAAGTAACAAGTGCATCACTGAAAATAGCGTGGACCTTGCGGGTATGGGTATCATGAGTTGAGGTCTCACCGGTTTGATCAAACGAAGGGCATGATTGGGAAAGGGTTTCTTGAAGATGTGTTAGTTTTGATTGGCAGGGCGTTAGGGTTATCCATGATTAAATTTCCTTTCTCAAGCATTTCTTGGACAATGTTTTGAAAGTGATGTAATTGTCTTCTTTGTGACCCTTTACTCGATGATAGTTATAGAAGTCATGTTATTTATACCATGCAGGTGTGGGGTGAGTAGGGTCAAAACTAGTGTGCGGTTTTATAGGAGGAAGGGTGATGGCCCCAACTTTGATGAGATTTTCTAAGACAGAAGAGTAAGGCTCCCTAATTGGGGTGTATTTCCATTGTTCTTGTCTAAATTGAAAAGTCTGCATAGGTGAGAGATTAGATGATGGGGTTAGCTTGATTTTACGGATGAGCTAGGACAGCCTTGAGTCCTAATGCATTAAAGCAGTGCCCTTGGCCTTTGAATAATTGTTCTATGGTTTGGAAGAAGAAGAGGTATCATTCGACTTGAATGCCGAATTCTTATTACATAATTGGATTTTCTTCTCTTTGATGGCCCAAATCTCTAACTTTCGTGCCATGGTGAATGCTTCGTTGAAGGTTCAGAAAGTTTGGACCTACAGGGTCGGTGAGATATGTCTAGCACAAGCCCGTGTGAAGAGCTCGATGAGTTCGGTTTGTGGTAGTTGGAATGTGAGTTGATTGATCAAGGCTACGCCAAAGAAGTAATAAAATTTGTGATAGATTCATCATCATATTGATGCGTGGAGTATAGGTCAGTCATGGTAACCTTCTTAATGATATTGATGGAGAAGTGATCCAAGAAGGCTTGGGCTACCTGATTAAATGAAAATATAGAGTGTCTAGGTAACCCACTATACCAATCTAACGTAGGTCCAGTCAGAGACATGGGAAAGGTCCTTAAGAGCAAAGCATCATCATGAGCGATTAGGTAGCACCCATGTTTGAAAGACCACAAATGTTGTTGTGGGTCTTCCTTGCTATTGAAATGGTTGAATTTAGGAATTTCCTAATGCATGGGGTATGGACGAATAGGAATGGATGGGTGGATAGGCTCATTATAAATTTCATCATAGGTGAGAGTGTTGCGGGAGCCAGAAACCGATGCCTCCAATTTTTGCATCTTTTTCATCATTAATTTGATTAGGTCGTTGGTAGGTTGCGATGGTTGGGTGCCTCCTATAGCATAAGAGGTTTGGTGTTGGGCATGCAATACGGGTGGCAATCCAGTATACGGTGCTACCATGTAGGTAGATTGAGAAGAAGGTAGTGAAATAGGGGGTACGTACCCAAAGTGAATAATAGATGAAACAAGAGGTTCTTTGGTAGTACATATATGGAGGTGGAAGCGTCATGGTGACCCTAGTGGCAATGGGGGCCAAAGGTTGCGAGAATAGAAAGGACAACATTTTGGAAAGGGGTAGGGTCACCGACATCGAAGGTGGTCAGTGTAGCTACGGGTATATGCGAGATAATAGGGGTGGATGAGGTTGTGTTCTGGGTGGTTGTTGAAGATATGGTGTATGTGGCATGTGCAATGGATGTGGTAGACGTGGTAGTCATAGTGGGTATAGGACCTAGCTGTGAAATGACCTGGGGGGTAGGTAGATGCGGGCAACACGAAGCTAGTGGGGATGACGCAGGAGTGGGAACAGAGAGTGGGGATAGATACAGGCATGCCATATATCAACTAACCTGAGGCATCTCGAGTGGATGATTGGGAGAGATAAAACGCAAGGTGATAGCGTTTTGGTCAAGGAGTCATGTGAACTCCTCATCTCCGGTAGCGATAGTGATAGGTTGGGTAGGATCCATGGGTGATAAAATAGAAGGTGGTTAAGGGCTAGGGGAGTGGGCGATGATGGCATGGAATACGAGTGCGCTTGCTTGGCTTCAGTCAGCACCATGTGAACAAGTGCGATCAAGGTTGGGCTACTTTTTCGTAAATGACACGAAAAATAACAAACTGGTGAAACAAGATGTAATAAGTGAATTAGGTACCACATGTCAACTAGAAAATGGCACAGGATAACCAATGCCGGTTAGTGTAAACCATTTCCGGTCATAGGTAACCATGGTCGGTCACTATGGAAAGTGGACAATTGGTCAAAAACAAGGTATAAGGCCAAATCTGATAGGTATGCCGAATACTGATGAGATTTACAAGGTCAATGTATATGATGAGAGTGACAGGACTCTGAATAGTCGAAGAAGGTGAATAGGTGTCCTTTTGGGTAGGTTAACCAAAATGACAATGAACTCGACGCCGGTTGGGTATAACTGATGTTGATCAAAGGTAATCGATGACGATCCATCGGACCGACACTAGTTACTATGAAATTGAAACAGTGATGAAGAAAATATGGTTGTGAGTTAAAATTTGATGTGGAATCAAACCTAGAATTATGAGAATGATGAGAATATGGTCTAGGCACACTCAGATGAAGCTAGAATACACCATATATGATGAGGAGCGTGCAAGGAGAAATAAGAAAATGAAGAACGTGACCTCTCACCTCAAAATGCAAGCCAAGAAGAAACACTAAGAAAAATGTGATCCTAAGAGTGCCTTTTTTATTATGTTTGTTTAGCTTATGTTATTTAAGGACTGACTCATGAACTATAAAATAGATTTTTTTGGTGAGGATGGCTTCCTACGAAGAAGGAGATCTAAAAGGTGAGGTTTCAAGTATGTTATGGTGGGGGCGGGCTTTGCTTTGAAGTATGACTTGACAGAGCAGCGAGATGGGTGCCCACTGTATTGTGATCATGTGATCACCTACAGATTCTTCTAGGAGAGATGTTGTTTAAGAATGTGTGTATTTTAATTTTTTTGTGAGGTTTGGTGAGAATTAGACAAAGAGAAAAGGAAGGAAGTGCTTTTCTACGATTCATTTGTCAACCATTAGCTAGGCATGACTTCCAACATATAGGTTGCCCTCAATTAATGTGAGCTAATGCGGAAAATCAGAATGAAATGCAATGATTTTTAAGCCCAAATCGAAATATGGAATTTGATGACATAATGAGAGGAATAGGAGAAAGTATGATCTTTCACTAATGGAGAAAACAAGAAGAAATGGTTCTTTTTAAGTACACCAAAAGAAAGGTTTCTTTTAGAGCAAATAGAAAGAAAAATAAGGTTACCAAGGAAGAAAATTAATGTGTATGCTTTTCAGAAGGGAAACAAACACACAACTTTTCCTAGGAATGAATAAAATGCAAGGAACCCCAGATGGGTCCCACCGAGCATGCCAAAATGTTTCACTTGATTCTTATACGTTTCTTCGAAAGTGACGAAATAGATAGGGTAACAGGCGTAGGAGGAATACCTGTTGGAATGCTGGTTGATAGGTTGTTGCGTGCGTATGACTTCTGAATCCACACTGATTGTGAGAGCTTCCTTTTGGCTGTGAGGAACTACCTGAAATAGAAATCAAGACCACTAGAAAGAGTTTAAACAATATATGCACTGATTGCCTAGTGTGTGCTAGATCTAGGAAGTGTGATACTTCCTAGATGGCTGTCAATCCACTGTTTAAAACAATTTAATGCTGGTAATAAAGTAAATCCTATTGTAATTAAAATGATTTAGGTATCTCATTTAAAACACAATAAGAAATATCTAATCTAACAGGCTAGGTTTAAATAAGATCTGAAGGTCAAGTAACTGGTTCTGGGTCTCTACAGGTCTGATAGAGGTCTTAGGCAGGTCACATGTGAGTAAGGGTGATGTGAGAATAGGTAGGTAGGGTACTGTTTTGGGCTGTATTGGTAGATATAGAGACGGATGCCGGTTAAGGGTGACCGAAGGAAGTTGGGGAGAACCAGTGAGGGTTACTTGTGGGGTACCGGGAATGTCATAGAATGAGATTTGAATCTCCTTATGATTCGCACAAAGGACATGGCTGGTCGGAATGAGGTATTAATTTGTTTGGGTGGGATTTGGTGAGGTTTTAATAAGGATAATGAAGGGGTAAGTATTAATGGAGGTCAATGGGTGGCTAGGAGAATAGAGGATGAAAATAAAATGATGAAATAAGTGAACCAGAGGAGTAAAATGTTCTACTTACTTGGAATTTGGTTTTGGACGTCCGTGAGTGAGGAATGAAGGTGTTGATAAGAGGTTGAATGTTGCGGAGGATCACCAAATGTTGGGGAGATCTTGCATGGGCTGCATGTGCTCTCCTTCTTGCCTGATTGGATCAAATTTCTGCTAGGGTGAGTGTTGGATGTCCGTGCAAGAGAAAATACTTGATCTCCTCCTTTGCATGTGTGTTCTCGTTGAAACTTGTTCTAAAAAGATGTGATATCTCTCAGAATCTGCCAACCTTTTGCCAACCTCGAAAATAAGGTTGTTTTTGGGGTTAAAAGGTGATCGATGGTGTTTCTGCCTTAACCGGTAGCGGTTAATATGGTAACCGACATCGGCTAGGGCAGGATTTCCTAGGTTTACTAAACTAGGTAGATCCCCTTGATTTTCTCGGGATCTCGTTTCATTTTTACCCAGATTAGGACCGGGAGCTTCTTGTAAGCATGTGGGGATGTGGTTAGAGGGAATGTAGGCATTTATTTTTGGGTTTGGGTAAGTCTCGATTATTTATGGCAACTTACTTAGAATAGGTCTTAGGGTGAGGTGGCTAGATGAGGTGTCAGGAGAGGTGAATGTGTGGACATTATTTAAATTAAGATATTTAAATAATAAATATGGGGAGGATAATGAATTAATTTAATTAAATAAATTAAATTAATATTGGAGTGGGGTGAAGGGGGCCATAGCTAGGTGAATGTGATGAAGGTGTTTATTTGATGATGGACCAAAGGGAGTGCGACCTGATTTTGATGTCTACAAGGGGAGGTATGTGCGGTTGAGGTTGTCTTGGTAAGCGGAGGTGTGGTTGAAGTGGTAGTGGTCATGAAGGTAGATGCCTTAATGGGTATGAGCACGTCATTGGGTCGGTAAAGCATATTTCATGTTTTAAAAGGTGATGGGTTGGTTGGAATAGTATAGGTGTGTCCTTCATGCTCAAAATTTACACAATTATGCAAAGTGGAAGGAACACAACCCATGACACAAATCCGTGGTCCGCAAGAAAGTTATATTGGAATTCCCCTCCAAAACATAAAATAACTCTGGAACAGTGTGGGGTCCCACCCAAACGTGGAGGATGACGGCACTTGTGTAGAGGTGATAGCATCATTGAATGAACGCAACATGACATGATGTTTATGCATGTAATTGAAGGTATGTGCATTTGAGAAAATGCATGGGATGAAATGATATTAATGCTAGTGCTCCTGTCGATCATTACACATCATACATGTATATCTTCAATGTGGATAGAGATGAAGAGAGCTGGGTATGGGTCATCGGTTTAGTGTGGCGTGATCTCTTCCTACGAGAAACTAAGGGAGGATATTTGGTGAGTACGGTGAGGTATGGATAAAGGTGGCAATTTGGTGAGAGAGGCTACATGATGGGGTGTGATGATGGAGGCTACAGGTGTAGGGTCATTGGGTAAAACCTCAATAGATTGCAAGACCTCCATGAGAGCTTGACGATGGGATTCTGAGGTTTGGATGAGGCCATATAATGACATTTTGAGGGGGATTGGTGTAGTTGTTTGAGCATTGTGTGATGTGTGACCCCATTATAAATAGGATATAAAGGGCGCATGAGATAGTGATTTTAGGTGTGGGTGTAAATTACATGTTGGTTATAGGATTGGTTGGTGGGTCAATTGCCTTTGCTTTGCCTTTGTCCTTACGAGCACAGTAGCAAGTGAATCATGATGATTTGAGGGGAGTTGGTAAATGGAGAAGGTGTAGGATGAGTGGTATACTAATATGACGGAAAAAACCTACCGGGGAGAAAATCCTTGTGAGGTGAGTGGGTGCAACGACATTTTGGTGATGGTGTGCCAAGTTCTCCGATGCAAACCATGTTAATTTCAAATCTTGGGGGTGGCTCTAAGAGTTGAGGGGTGGAGGTTGTGGTTGTTGAGTAGGCAGTGAGGGAAGGAATATGGAAATGGGTGTTGGTGAAATGAGGTCCTCATCGAGAAGGTCGTCATTGTCAAAGTTTTCTTCAAGAGGACATAACTGGATAAGGATGGTTTTCAAAGCCTTGTAGTTCTCCACATCATGCCCCGACACATGATGGTAGGTGAAAATTTTCATGTCATCAAACCCTTTTAACTTGGGTTTGAGGGGGTCATAAGGTCTGAGTGGTGGTAATGTGATGATGAAGTCTCAAGGAGGTTGGTTAAGATTTTGGCATAGGACCCTGCTAGTGGGTCGCAATGGGAAGTGAAAGTGGGTTTGGGTGTAGGTGTGGCTGATTGTTGAGGAATGGTCCTTGCAGGAGAGGGAGTGGGTCGAGCTATGGTGTTGGGTGTTGGTGTGGTCTTGGATGTTGGTCATGTTTTCTTGGGTAGGGGTATGGTAGATGAATGGGTAGGAGGGTGTATGGTTGTTTTGACTACCTTATTGGAGGGTAGCGGATTTTTGTCTTTGGGTTGCACCTTCTTGGGTAAAGGTGATATGGGTGTACGAGATCTAGAGGGAAAAGTGGATGGGGGAAGAGGGACGAGTTACCTAGGGGGATAACAGAGGTGTTGTGAAGGTAGATGACGTAGGTCGTGCAAGGGGTGTGAGGGATAGAGACTAAAGTGTAGTGGGTAGTGAAGAAGTTGCTGAGGGTATTGGAGGTATGGGTGGTAAAGATGCTACAGGTGTGGGTGTAAGTCATGTCGGGCACTGGGTATGTTAGAGGTTTGCAAGGGAGGAATGGGTTGTTGTGTTTTTGGTTTATTGATGAGTGGAGGTTTCTGGACCATGTTGGGAGGTTGAGGTCCTAAGACAGACGGAAAGGGTGAAGGTGATGAAGGTATGATAGGCGTAACTAGGGTATGAGTTCTATGGGCTTGGTTCTTCTATTTGGGTACTCAAGTAGGTGTGGTGTTGACTTTGGAGGATGTAGCTAAATCTAGTTTGTGGTGGATGAATAAGGTTGGTGGTTAGGGTGACCCCTAAGGTAATAATAGGTTTAGACGAGGAAGATGATGCAGGTGTAGGTTTGGATTTAGATGTATGTTAGGTTATGGGTAAGGGTGTGTGTTGAACTATGATGGGTGTCGTGGAAGAAGTTTTGATAGAGGTGATTATGCTCGGTTCAACTAGATGAAATATTTTTGGGTAGATAGTGGAAGTAGCAGCAGGTGACATCTGCATTTGTGTTGAGACAGAAGCAAAATATGCCCCCAAATTAAGGCTCTGTCCACATAATCTAAGTGATCAACTAAGCGTGAGAATAACACGTCGGTAGAGGTGAGGTTAATGAGGACCTAATGGAAATTCCCGTAAAATGTGTCTTAGAGACTGGGAATTTTTTAGCTTCAACTTCCATGGGTAAGAGAGTCAAAAGTAGGTCTGCGGGATTTTGGGTAGTTGATGGAGAATGGTCGCCTAGAGGCAAAGGTATTTCTACTGGATCCTTGATAGGTGGAGGAGAAAATGGGTGCTCCTATATAGGTGGAGGAGATGATGGGTGCTCCTTTGTGGGTGGAGGAGATAAACAAGTATCCTCCATGGACTAAAGAAGTACTGTGGGTGACGGTTCTCTAGGTGGAGAAGCCAAAGGTGAAATAGCCTTGATATTAGCAGAGGGCTCCTCCACGGGTGAGGAAGGAGGTGAAAGGTGTTCCTCTGTGGGTGGAGGAATAGGTGAAGTGGGTTCAAGTGTAGGTGGAGGACTTCGGGCTAGAATTTCCTCTATGGAAGGAATATGAGGTAATTTGGAAGCAATGGGTGCGTCGCTGAAAATAGCGTGGACCTCGCGGGTATGACTATCATGAGTTGAGGTCTCACCGGTTTGATTAGACGAAGGGGTATGATTAGGAAAGGGTTTATTGAATATGTGTAGGTTTTTATTGGCAAGTGTGTTAGGATTATCCACGGTTAACTCACCTTTCTTGAGCATTTCTTGGATAATATTTTTAAAAGTGATGTAATTTCCATCATTGTGACCCTTTACTCGATGATAGTTACAGAAGTCGTGTTCTTTATACCATGTGGGTGTGGGGTGAGAAGGGTCAAAACCAGTGTGTGGTTTTATAGGAGGAAGGGTGATGGCCCCAACTTTAATGAGCTTTTCTAAGACAAAAGAATAAGGTTCCCAATTGGGGTATATTTTCATTGTTCCTATCTCGAATGGGTGAAAGATTAGATGAGGGGCTAGCTTGTATTGATGGATGAGTTTGGGTTGGCTTTGAGTACCACTACATTAGTGGTCCCCTTGGCCTTTGAGTAATTGTTCTGTGGTTTGGAAGAAGAAGAGGTATCATTCGACTTGAATGCTTTGAGTTCTTACTTGCATAATTGGACTTTCTTCTCTTCAATAGCCTGAATCTCTAGCTTTCTTGCCATGGTGGATGCTTTGTCAAAGGTTTGGAAAGTTTGGACCTGCAGGGTCAGTGAGATATGTTTAGAACAAGCCCACGTGAAGAGCTCGATGAGTTCTATTTGTGGTAGTTGGAATGTGAGTTGATTGATTAGGCTACACTAGCGAGCCATAAAATCTGCGATAGATTCATTGTCATACTGACGTGTGGAGTATAGGTCAGTCATGGTAACCTTCTTAACAATGTTAATGGAGAAGTGATCCAAGAAGGCTTGGGCTACCTGATTAAATGAAAATATAGAGTGTCTAGGTAACCCACTATACCAATCTAACATAGATCCAGTTAGAGACATGGGAAAGGTCCTCAAGAGTAAAGCATCATTGTGGGCGATCAGGTAGCACCCGTGTTTGAATGACCGCAAATGTTGTTGTGGGTCTTCCTTGCTATTGAAACATTTGAATTTAGGTATTTTCCAATGCATGGGATATGGATGGATAGGAATGGATGGGTGTATAGGCTCGTTACAAATTTCATTGTAGGTAAGAGTGTTGCGGGATCCATAAACCGATGCCTCTAATGTTTTCATCTTGTCCATCCTTAATTTGATTAGGTCATTGGTACGTTGTGATGTTTGGGTGCCTGCGGTAGTGTAAGAGGGTTGGTGTTGGGTGTATAACAAGGGTGGCATTCCAATATATGGTGCTTCTATATAGTAGTAGGCGAGAACGAGGGAGTGAGATAGGGGTTACGTACCCATAATGAATGATAGATGAAACGGAGGCTACCGATAATACGTATATGAAGGTGGAATGGTCGTGGTAACCCTAGTGGCAATGGGGCTAACGATTGTGGAATAGAAAGGAAAATGCTTTGAAAAGGGGTAGGGGTCACCGACATGGGAGGTGGTTATGTAGCTACTACGGGCATATGCGAGACAATAGGGGCGGACGAGGTTGTGTTCAGGTGGTTGGTGAAGGTATAGTGGATGTGGCGAGTGCTGAAAAAAATGTAGCGAGACGTGACATCATAACGGGTATAGGGCCTAACTACAAAATGACTGGGGGTAAGGTAGATGTGGGTAGCGCAAAGCCGATGGGGCTGATGCGTATGGGAACAAGATTCGGGGGATAGATATGTGCATGCCATATATCAACTAACCCAAGGCATCTCAAGTGGATGAGTGGGAAAGATAAAATTGCAAGGCGGCAGGGTTTTGGTCAAGGAGTCGTGTGAACTCCTCATCTCCGGTAGTGATAGTGATAGGTTGGATAGGTTCCATGGCTGGTGATAAAATGGAAGGTGGTGAAGGACTAGGTGGGAGTGGTTGACAACTGGCATGGAATATGAGGGTGCTTGCTTTTCGACGTGTCAGTACCATGTGAATAGGTACTAATGTGGTAAGACTGATTTCTATAAGTGACACAAAAATACAACACAGGTAGGATAAATAGGTGGTGGTGGGTGAATTGGGGCTAAAATGGTAGCTGGAAAATGAAACAAGCTAACCGATGCCGATTAGGTAAACCGATGCAGTCACAAGTACCACCGCTTGCCATTCTTGTGGAAAGTGGACAGATTAATCCAAAAATAAGGTATAAGGCCAAATTTGCGTGTATGTCAAATATTAATGAGATTTACCAAGTTAATGTGAATGATAATAGTGACAGGGACTCTGAATAGTCGAAGAAGGTGAATAGGTGTCCTTTTGGGTAGGTTAACCAAAAGGACAAGGAACCGACGCTGGTTGGGTATAACCGATGACGGTCAGGGGGTAACCGACGATGGTCACTAGACCAACACCGGTTACTGTGAAATTGAAATAGTGATGAAGAAAATGTGGTTGTGAGTTAAAATTTGATGCGGAATTAGACCTAGAATTCTGAGAATGATGAAAATATGGTCCAGGCACACTCATATGAAGATGGAATACACTAACTGTGATGAGGAGCATGCAAGGAGAAAAGGAAAATGAAGAGCGTGACCTCTCACCTCAAAACGCAAGCCAAGTAGAAACACTAAGAAAAATATGATCCTAAGAGTGCCTTTTCTATTATGTTTGTTTAGCTTATGCTATTTAAGGACTAACTCATGAACTGTAGAATAGAGTTTTTTGGTGAGGATGGCTTCCTACAAAGAAGGAGATCTAAAAGGTGAGGTTTCAGGTTTGTTATGGTGGGGGTAGGCCTCGCTCTGAAGTATGACTCGACAGAGTAGTGAGTTGGGTGCCCATTGTGTCGTGATCGTGTGATCACCTACAACTTCTTCCAGGTAAGATGTTGTTTAAGAATGTGTGTATTTTAAATTTTTTTGTGTTTGGATAAGACTCAGAGAGAGAAAGAGAAAGAAATTGCTTTCTATGATTTGTTTGTCAACCATCAGCTGGGCATGAATTCCAGCGTATAGGTTTCCCTCAATTAATGTGAGCTAATGTAGAATAGTAGAATGAAATGCAATGATTTTTAAGCCCAAATCAAAATATGGAATTCGATGACACAATAAGAGGAATAGGAGAAAGTATGATCTTTCACTAATGCAATGCAAATGAAATGGAAGAGGTGTTCATTTTAAAGCACCAAATTACGATTACTTTTGGACAATAGATGAAGAGATGATTCCAAGGGAAGAAATTTAAATGTAAGAACCTTTGGAAAGCAAACAAACATGCAAATTTTCACCTAGAAATTAATGAACGCAAGGAACCCCGAATGCGTCCCACAGGCATGCAAAATGTTTCACCTGATTCTTAGACATTTCTGTGAAAATGATGAAACAGATAAGGGTAATGGGCTAGGAGGAATACCTATTGAAATGTTGGTTGATAGGTTGTTGCACACGTATGAATTCTGAATCCACAGCTGATCGTGAGAGCTTCCTTTTGGCTGGGAGGAACTACCTGAAATGGAACACAAGACCACCAAATAAAAGTTAAACAATATATGCAGTGGACTGCCTAGCGTGTGCTAGATCCGGGAAGTGTGATACTTCCTAGATGGCTGTCAATCCACTATTTAAAATAATTTAATGCTGATAATAAAGTAAATCCTACTGTAGTTAAAATGATTTAGGTATCTCATTTGTCTACAATAAGCAAATTCGTTCACAACAAAGCTAAGCTATGATTGAACGGAGGTCGTGGTCACTTTGTTAAGATATTGTTGTTGGACAAGGTAAGATTTTGGGTAGTTTAGGGTTTTTGGTGGAGACTTTAGGATCTGATTTGGGTCTCAGTAAAAGACACGAGAGACCGATGTCGGTTTAGGTTAATCAGGGATGGTTATGGGTCACCGGCGTTAGTATAGTTGGGGTACAGAAACCCAATAAAACTTGGTGGGTGATGGATCCGAGGTTGAATGAAGGTGGAAGGGAAATGGTAATATTCGTATGGATCCTGGATATGCACAGAATGATGAAAATATAGGTATGGATAGTTCAATGGTGTAGGTAAAGAGGTGGTTTAGTTTGCATGGAGATAAAATGGTGGGGAATGGAAATGAAAGTAGAAACTAATAACAAATGTAAGAGGATCTGCTCAAATGACAAGGAACCAATGCATTTTAACAAACTTACTGTTTATACGAGCTTGAGGCCTAGTTGGTAATGGTGGGCGATCAAATGGACGGGATAGTGTTGGCATTTCCCGGATGCTCTTGTGAAGACAGATGGGTGTATGATTGCTTCAAGTCTTTGGCTATGGGTGTTCTAATGCTTTATACAGATGTTGGTTCCGCTTACATGCAGCTTTGGTTTTGTCACTTGTTCTTAACAAATGTATCTCTTTCTCGAAATGTGCCAACCTCAAAATAAGGTTGTTTTGGGAGTTAAATGGTAACCGACGACGATTTCAGCTTAACCGGCGGCGGTAAAGGTAACCGGCATCGGTTAGGGTGGGATTTCTTAGGTTTACTAAACTGGGAAGATCCCCTTGATTTTCTAGGATCTCATTTCGTTTACCCGCGGATTAGACCGGAAACTTCCTTCTAACATGCGGGAATGTGGTTAGAGGAATGTAGGCATTGATTTTTAGGGTTTGGGTAGGTCTCGATTAGTTATGAAAACTTACTAAGAATAGGTCTTAGGGTGAGGTGGCTAGATGAGGTCGATGTGTGGGCATTATCTAAATTATGATATTTAAATAATAAATGTGGTGAGGATAATGAATTAATTTAATTAAATTAATATTAGTGGGGTGAAAGGGGTCATGGCTAGGAAAATATGTTCAAGGTGGTTATTTGATGAGGGACCAAAGGGGAGTGTGACCCAATTTTGGTGTCTACAAAGCTTAGATGCGAGATAGTATGGCCATTGACTAATGTTTCTCACAAATTGTATGTCATGGAACATGTAAGGTCTCTGAGACTCTAATTGCAAGTATAGTGTTCACGATGTTTGTAAAAAAATGTCGACTTATATGTTTTGTGCCTACAGAAGTGAAAGTTACAAGTTTTTAGTTGTCGATGGTTTATAGATCCATTTGGCCCGATAATTTGGAGTTTATCGGTAATCATAATGGAGGGCATGGGGGAATTATTTCCATTTTTATCCTAAATGGTGGCCCTTATTTATGGACTATGGTGTCAACCCCACCAATCGGGCCATATAGACCTTATTTAATATTGAAAGCCACCCTTTTCGCTTACTATACATTTATGTCTCTAATGATGTAATTGAAAGGGCTGATATTTAGCAGTGGATAGAAAATTAAATTCCCAATACCTATTGGGTAATTTGTGGTGACTTTAATATGGTTTGTCTGCCCTCAGATAAGTATGGGCACCTGCCTACGCGATGGACTGTTGGCAAAAGGGAGGCATGGTTCTATATGTGCGATAAATTTTAGTTTTATGATCCTAACACTTCTCATAGACTTTTGGGTTGGGGTTGAGGATGTGTGATGTGGCATCCTACATGGATCCACCTCATCCTCTTCTTTTCTCTCTCCTATAAAATTTGATTTGCTTGCCTTGTTTTTGGTTGCTTCACTTTTTGGAAACTCTTTTGGGGGAGAATTCTTTGCTATTTTAGAGCTCTTACTTGGAGAAGTTTTGAAAGATTGTTGCATGCTTGTGCTTGGCTGATTGGGATTTCTTGCATTGGGATAAAGATTGTTGTTTTGGAACTTGGAACAACTCCATCATGGAGAGGTAGGAGATTGGCTCTTGTAATGCTTCTCTTCTGTTATGAAATTCTTAATGTTGTGAATGTTTAGTATGTTTTTGGTATTTTGGGTAGATGACCTAGGTATGGTGTAGGAGAAGACTATGGGGTTCATGTTGTGGGAGGCACAAGTGTTTTGGGGAGGTATAAGTGTGGAGGGAGTTGAGATTTGGGTTCCACCTTACAAATAAATAGCTTGCATTTCTTTACTCGTTATGGGGTGTCATAAGAGGTTGGGGAGGCATAAGGGCATGTCAAGACTTTGATATACTATATTTTTGTGGTTTGAAATCAGGTGGTGATACCCATTTCCCCTTTAGGAGGCATAAGTAGCATCCCCCTTAGTTTCTTGCTCATTTGGCTCGCTTGATGAAGCCTTAGTGTTGTTTTTCATGGTTTGATGTAGTTACAAACTACATTCCATTTAGACTGTGTTTTAAATGTGAAATTTGCGTGCATGTGTTTATGGAAGCATGTTGTTTCCATGAGTTGAATAACATCTTCCATTGATTTGTGGTTGGGGCTCAGGGGCCAATGAAGAAGGATGGCTTCTCCTTATCATTGGATGTCTTGGTTGGGTGGAGAGCGTTGCCTTTCCCCTACTCTTGTTGTGATCAGAATTGGAAGAATGATAAATCTACATGTTGTTGTTTTGGAGCAAAGGAAAATGAAATAAAACAATTGTCAGTTGCCTTGTTGAGATAAATCTTATTGTAACCTTCCCACTTGAAGTGGATGAACTTGTATATGTTTTGTAATGGAAATATGTTGTATTGAATACAAAAGTTGTAAGATTGAAATGTGAAAGAGATATACTCCATTTCTGTTCTTTTGAAAGAAAGAATTGTATTCTATATGATGAATTTGAAGAATGAAAGAAAGAAGTTGTAAGTTGTCTTTTGGGAATCAATAAATGATTGTATTACCTTTCTCAAATTGCATTGTGGTATTGAATCTGATCATTTAAATGTATTTGAAATCTCTGTTTGAAAGGAAGAAATGCGTGTGAGGAAAACATGGAGCTCTGTCTTTTGAAATGTGTAAAATTTGAAATCGAATTGCATTTCAAGTATTGAATAGTTTGATTTGAATCAACTAAATGTATTAGATTGAATTGGAATGTATTCCATTCTTTGGAAAATGGCAAATAGACCCTTTAAAATTTGATCTCTGTTTTGTATTTTCAAACTGACAATTATTTAATCCAAAATGCATAGACCAAACCTATGACAAAGAAATAATAAATGAAACATTAAATTTGACATAATAAGATCTAAACGAACTCATATAGGCATTAACTCTTAAGGAATTTCTTAGAAAACTTAACAAACTCAAAGGCTCAAACTCTTTCACCGTTGTTTTTCCGTCAAAGTTATAAATTATTGAATTAAAACTCAATCAAATGAACTTACCTTCCAAATCCATCTAAGAACAATTCCCCATGCCTATTTGACTTGTTGAGAGAGAAAGAAGATCAAATTGAGTAAAATTTTATAAGTCAAAATTACCAGTTTGCCTTTTTAAATCTTGCAGATAATTTTCATGAAATTGACCCCTTAAACATTATCAAAATGAAATATTAATGATTCTTGTGCAAAGAGGACGTCGAGATCTTTCTAGAAAGTCCTTGTTTGCTAAAAACCGAGTTCCCAATCAAAAGTTATGGCCTTCAAGTTTTCCTTCATTTGGTGTCAAAAATAGTTCTAATTGTCAAAAAAAAATTGGGAAATTTTTCTACCTTTTTCTCGTGGCCCCACCGCCCACAACTAATCAAGTGCTGCCACATGGCATCACGAGGTGGCAGCGGAGGAGTGGATCCCTTAAAAAACATTAAATATATAAAATAGCGCTTCGGAAATTTTTGGAAATTTTCTAAGTTTTCTCCACGACCCCGCCGACTTGCAACCAATCAAATGTTGCCACGTGGTGTCACGAGGCATCAGCGAAGGAGTGGATCCCTAAAATAAAAAAATTAGCGCTTCAAAAAAAAAAAAAAAATTGGGAAATATTTTCTAATTTCTCTCACCGGCCCACCGACCCGCAACCAATGGATGGCTGACACGTGGCACCTTGGGTGTCGGTGGAGGTGCAGATCATTTTGATCCCTTAGTGCTTTTTGGAAAAAAGGAGAAAAGTCTAAAAATTCTCTAGCTGCTCAACTTTTTGTGAGAGTTGGGAAATGTTGACACATGTCTTTCGAGCTCGTTGGCGTGCGGAGGCAAATCACGCTTTTGTCCCAAAAAGGAAAAAGCGTTAAAGTTCTTCCCGCTCCGGCATCCCACGCATGGAAAAAGTTTCTTCCCCACCTCGTCGCTCCGCATTCCTCCTCCGGGTGAAATTTCTCTCCAAAGTCCGCAGACCCGAGTTGGTGAAAATTTTCTCCCCTAGGCCCGTGAACCCGATCTTGGGAAACTTTTCCTCCCAAGGTTCTCCGACCCATAACTCGAGAAATATGAGGAGTTAGGAGGACTTCTTTATATCACCGAAAAGGTGAGGAAATTTCCTATCTAATGGGAATGTTGTTAGGAATTTTTAAGTGCATTAATTTTGAGAAAAATCAAGTTGAATATTTTAAGCTTGTTAGAGAGTGGTATAGTGAGAAATTACCCTCTTAACCTAATTGATTAATCTAACCCTAAGTTTGGACCTTGTGATCTTTTATAATTGTCGTATTGATTAAACTATAAGCTATTAATAGTATTTGGATTTGAAACTTGTTTGCAACAACTTTTGTCTTGTAACCTAGTTGTAGACTCTTAAAAACATAATAATAATAATTCCTAACTAATCCTAGGTTGTTCTTGGGTCTCAAGTGGGTTGTTTTAGAGCGTTAGTCTTGGTATCGAGCAATGGTTCAAAATCTTGGGCCATTGAGCACACTAGAAAACTTGAGACATGAACTTCAACACCTAGCACACTTTTAAATCTAGAAAACAACTTAGTTTAAAAATTGCATATTTTAGTAAACACGAAACAAAGTAAAACCTAGAATAAGGAACTAACTCTCATCTTGCTGCGGGGCAGAGGCGCGAGACAAGATGAGGAGCCTTTTCACATAGACCTAGGCATACCACCTCCAGATCATGTTGTAGTAGCCATCCTACCACATATTTTATAGACTCTTCAGGATGTTAATGCCGCTCTATGCGGAGGGACCGTAGGGGCACATTCAATTGGACATGATAGGGTGACATCCATTGAGGCTCGTGCATCTCCTTGGCATAGCGAGGAGCATAGAGGAGAGAACTCCCATGTGGAGTCACTAGAGCAGAGTCACCATAGAGGGGACAGGGAGACCGGGTTTTAGGACATAGAGAGAGGTCTCGAGAGCCCTAGGCTTAGGGATGAGCATGCAGAGAGGCCTAGAGGCCGTCAGACCATAGCTGTAGATCACATCAGGGAGATCCTAAAGCTTCGGCCATCACATTATTCTAGTGACACGGTTGGACTTCGTGCAAAGGCCCAAGGTTGGTGAGCTTGAGTAGATGCTTCAAGATCTGTCCTTTTCTAAAGCAACATGAAAGCTCATGTAGTGATCCATCTATGAGGGATGGAGTTGGTGTCTGGTGGCGGACGAGAGGAGTAGAAGCTCCATGTTGATTCTAAGACAGCTTACTCAGGAGCTCTTAAGGAGTGATTCAGAGTAGATATTTTTCACGGAGGTTCTTACAACAATGGATAGATGAGTTTCATGACCTCCGGTAGGCATCTCTTATAGTAGCAGAGTATGAGAGTAGATTTTGGATCTACTCTAGTATGTTGATTACATGCAGGATGATCAGGTGCGGATCCACAGGTTCATCTAGGGCTTGAATCTAGACATTAGAGGTGCAGATGAATTCATTATCCATGATACATTATCTCGAAGCCGTTGAGAAGGCCTTAATAGAGAGGATACTCGGGGAAAGACCTAGAAGGCTAGAGATCGAGTCTGGAGCCGCATACAGTAGATGCAGGACAACAGATCGAGGGGATTAGTACCTCTTCCTCGTGGTGGATAGGGTTCAACACAGTCATCTTTTATATCACAATGGCATCAGCAAACCCACCAACCTTATAGACCTCCATAGAGGTTTGATGCATAGAGAGGTCAGAGTATGGGACCTCCTCATAGGAGTCCCATAAAGACACAGGGTGCCCAGAGGGCTCACTCACAGATCTCACCAAGCAGATACCTAGCAGTCCACAACAGGTCATTAGGATCCACACCATGCACTCTAGAGCACCGAATGGAGTTGCTACACAGGGGAGAGGATCAGGTGGTTGTTTTGAGTGTGGTGTTAGTGGAAATTTTTGGAGAGACTACCCATAGAACCCTAATAACAAGGGTAAGGCATAGATCTCAGAGACTACCTGTTGGTGATATGAGGCACAGTCATAAGATGTGCGCAAAGTGGTCGAGAACCACTAGGTAGAGTATCGTAGTATAATTTATGAGACCGTAGGTAACATTGGTGGTATTCCTACCTCTATTTTGTTTGATTCTGGTTCTTCTGATTCTTTTATTGCACCATCTTTAGTAGAGCGATGCAGGTTGGTGGCAGTTAGGTAGGGTCATAATTGGGATATTGAGATGGCTTCTGGAGCCAAGATCTATGTAGAATCCTTAGTTATGAAATGTGTGGTAGATTTGGGACCTTTCACCACTACCTCGATCTTCGTATCCTTCTCGCTGGGATCTTATGGAGTCATCTTAGGCATGGACCGACTATCTACACACGATCCTAAGTGGATTTTTACCACAAGATCATATCTTGCATAAATTATCTAGGAGTTGAGGCGGTGATTGCGGGGTCAAGAGACCCATTTCTATTTGCACCATCTCTCGCTATGCAGCTTAAGCGGTGTGTGCGATGGGGTTGTCAAAATGTTTTGTCACGCTTAGTGACCGATCGTAACATGGGTCTAGTGGACCATCGTTAGATGACCATCCCATTTTGAGATAATTTATGATGTCTTTCCGGAGCAGAGCCTATCTCATGAGTACCTTATATGGATACTACCCCGAAATCTACAAGCTCAAGTTGTAGTTTGAGGGCCTTCTAGAGAAGGGCCTCATTCGTCCTAGTGTATCCCCTTGTGGTGCACCGGTGATCTTTGTAAATAAGGATGGATCCTTGCAGTTGTGTATTGATTACCGCTAGCTGAATAAGGTAACGATCAAGAATCATTATCCGCTTCCACACATTGATGATTTGTTTGATGAGATGAAGGGAGCCACAATTTTCTCTAAGATTGATCTTAAGTCGCTATCATCACCGAGGATTTTGAGGTGGACATTCATAAGACCACCTTTGCAGACGAGATATGGCCACTATGAGTTCACAGTGGTACCTTTTGGTTTGACTAATGCTCCTGTAATGTTTATGAGTTTGATGAATGGGCTATTCAGGACTTTCTTAGATCGCTTTGTGCTCATCTTCCTTTATGACATTTTGATTTACTCACGTATATGGGAGGAGCATGAGGGACACCTTCGCTAGGTTCTTTAGTGTCTTCGAGAGCAGAACTTTACATGAACTTAGAGAAGTTTGCTTTCTTTCAGATGGAGGTGTAGTATTTGGGACATATCATTTCTAGGGAAGGTATCGCCGTTGATCCTTCCAAGATTAGAGCTATTATGGATTGGCCAACACCCACTACTATGACAGAGGTGCACAGCTTCATGGGATTGGCAAGTTACTATAGGAGATTTGTTTAGGAATTCTCTCTGGATTGCAAGACTCCCATCACTTCCCTTCAATGGAAAGGGAAGAAGTTTTTTTGGTTAGACAGGTACGAGTAGGCCTTCAGGACACTGAAGGAATGTCTCACTAAAATACCTATTCTTGCAGTGCCAGATCCACAGGGTGAGTTTTTGTTTGCATGGATGCTTCTTTAGTAGGACTTGAAGGTGTGTTGATGTAGGAGGGAAAAGTAGTGGCTTTTAAGTCTCACGATCTTGAGCTTGCGGTAGTTGTGCACGCTTTGGTTTGATGGAGGCACTTTCTACTTGGTTGGAGATTCACACTCGGAAAATCACTTGAGTCTTCGCCACCTCTTCCCGTAGCCCAATCTCAACGCTCACGCAGTGTTGGATGGAGTTGATTTGTGAGTATGATATGGAGATAGACCATGTGAAATGGAAGGAGAATGTGGTGGTAGATTCTCTCAAGAGATGGAGACATGTGATTATGGTCACTTCGGTGGGAATAGATTTACATAGAATGATTCTTCAAAGATATTCCCTTGACAGCCTTCTACATGGCAGTTCGAGCAGAGATCGAGTCCCAGAGACCCCTTGAAGGGAAGTTTGATGGCTTCTCACTAGAGGTAGATGACCTTCTCAAGCATAGAGGTCGGATTTATGTTCCCAGATATGGAGGCTTGAGGCAAGACATATTGACAGAGGCACATCGTGTACCCTATTCAACCCATCCTGGGATGAAGAAGATGCATGCTACTTTGAGACAGTTGTATCACTGAAGAGGAATTCGTAGAGACATGGCTCAGTTTACGTCACGTTGTTTAGAGTGCCATAAAGTGAAGGCTAAGCATCAACATCTAGCTAGCCTTCTCTTTCCTCATGCTATACCGGAGTGGAAATGGGACACCATTTCCATAGACTTCATTGTTGGGCTATCGATGTCAAGATATCACCACGACGCCATCATGGTCACGGTTGATAAATTGATAAAAGTGGCTCACTTTTCTTCGGATGAAGTCCACTTATACAACTAGTGCATTTGCATGGGTATATCTTGATGAGATTGTCAGAGTTTCACAAGATTCCACAAGAATATCATCAAAGTGACCGGGATCCTTTGTATACTTCCCATTTCTAGACTACCATGTAATTTTCCCTTGAAACAAAGATCAATTTCAATACAGCATATCACCCCGAGATATATGGAAAGACTGAGTGAGTGAATCATATTTTAGAGGATATGCTTAGGATGTATGTGATGGATCAGCAGTCTAAATGGGAGGAGTACCTGTACTTGGTGGATTTCACCTACAAAAATAGTTTTTAGATTTCTCGTAGGCATGGCTCCTTTTCAGATTTGTATGGTAGAGAGTGCAGGACACCTCTTAGTTGGGACAAGTTAGAGGATAGGGTTTCTCTTGGACCATCTTTGTTGCAGGACATGGAGCAACAGTGGTTTTGATCAAACAGAGATCATAGGAGGCACATAATAGACATAAAAGAAGTATGTAGATCAAAGCATAGGATTGACCATAGTTTTGATGTGGGCATGAAGGTTTTCCTTTGTCGTGCAACACAAGATCCCTATTCGTTATGGAAAAGGTTCTAAGTTAGATCCTATATTCGTTGATAATTTTGAGATCTTGGAGTGTATTAGCCCTTCGCCTACCATCTAAAGCATTGCCACCTAGCTTGTCTCGCGTACATGATGTGTTTCATGTTTCAGTTCTTAGGAGATATATGCAGATCCTTCTCATGTGGCCGGATCGACCTCTCAGAGGTGCGGACTAGGGGTAGGTGATGGTGGAGCCCATTTGCATCATATATCACAGACCGGGCCTTCAAGGCATAGACGCGTTGATCGCCTTGAGGTGTAGTGGGACAGATATGATGAGACTGCATGATACATGAGAGGATGATACAATACTACGAGTTTAGTTTCCACATTTATTCCAGTGACTTCCAGAGGAAGTCGATTCTAAGGGGAGGGGGATGTAGTGCCCACTTCCCTTCGACACCTTTTTTTGATATCGATAATGATACTACTGATTATATTATGGACATGATTATGGACTTTATTATAGTATGATGTTAGATGTTATTTCATGGATTATTGTTGACCTTGATTCAGCTTATGATGCATGATGAATATTAGAGACATTTTTATATTGGTGTGATATATTGTTTGACATGGTTATATTATGGATGTTGTTCGGACATGTGATATTTGGATATTGTGAGTAGACCTAGAAATGGAAATTATTTGATGTTGATATAGTTGTTGAGTAAAATTACAAATGATCTTGTTGGTTGCTTGGATGTTGTTGTGATTCATATATCTAGATGATTTTGAAATTTTATTTATATTATTTTAGATGTTCTGATATGGCCACGAGGCTGAAGGAGGTATTTGTGTTTTCCGAAGTTAAAATATCACAACAAACATCAAGGGATTGAAGACCAACCACATTGGAATTCTAGATGAATTCAACAAGGTCACCATGGCAACTTGTATTGTTTTGTGTGTGGTTGTTTTGTTAGGGGTTCCCATGGGGGGATCACCTTTAAATGTGACCAAGGGGTTATGTGTATTTATTTATTTGTTTTTTTTATGTTTGCATGTGTTTATTTTGTGGTGCATTGACCCTTTCATTATTTATTAAATGATGTGTAATATTGTGAGTAATCATGTTAAGTTAATTAATTAAAATATGTCATAAGAAAGTAATTAATAGATTTTTGGTCTTAAATTAAAGTGTTGTAAGAGATGTGTAAGTGATGTGTAAGTTAAATTTTGAGTGTGAAACACTCCACCTTCTTGGAAATTCGAATTTGTCCTTGGAGGCTGATTTTGAAGGCTTGTGGGACAAGTTAAACTTGTCCCATACCTCTTAAATTTATTTACCAACCATACCTATGGTTAGAGAGTTGAATTTAGAATTTTATAATGCTTTTTGAGAAGACAAATTGTAAGTTTTAATTGCACTTTTCTTATATGGTTTAATTTCAGTCCTTTGGGGTGTGGGTTGGATTTGAGTATATAAGTAAACTGTCATATTATTCACCCACCTATTTATTATGCATTGGATAATGAAGTTGACTTTTGGGTTGGGGTTGAGGATGTGTGATGTGACATCCTACATGGATCCACCTCATCCTCTTCTTTTCTCTCTCCTATAAAATTCAATTTGCTTGCCTTGTTTTGGGTCGCTTCACTTTTTTGGAAACTCTTTTAGGGGTGAATTCTTTTGTTTTGGAGCTCTTGCTTGGAGAAGTTTTTGAAAGATTTTTGCATGTTTGCACTTGGATGATTGGGATTGCTTGAATTGGGATGAATATTGTTGTTTTGGAACTTGGAACAACTCCATCATGGAGAGGTAGGAGCTTGGCTCTTGTAATGCTTCACTTTTTGTTATGAAATTTTTATTGTTGTGAATGTTTTAGTATGTTTTTGGGATGTTGGGTAGATGACCTATGTATGGTGTAGGAGAAGACTATGGGGTTCATGTTGGGGGTACAAGTGTTTTGGGAGGTATAAGTGTGGAGGGAGTTGGGATTTGGGTTCCACCTTACAAAGAAATAGCTTGCATTTATTTACTCATTATGGGGTGTCATAAGAGGTTGGGGAGGCATAAGGAAATGTGAGGAATAAGGGGTACTTGGGGGAGGCATAAGGGCATGTCAAGGCTTTGATATACTATATTTTGGTGGTTTGAAATTAGGTGGTGATACTCATTTCCCCTTTGGGAGGCATAAGTAGCATCCCCCATAGTTTCTTGCTCCTTTGGCTTGCTTGATGAAGCCTTAGTGTTGTTTGTCATGCTTTAATGTAGTTGCAAACTACATTCTATTTGGATTGTGTTTTAAATGTGAAATTTGCATGTGTGTTTGTGGAAGCCTGTTGTTTCCATGAGTTGAATCACATCTTACATTGCTTTGTGGTTGGGCTCGGGGCCAATGAAGAAGGATGACTTCTCCTTGTCATTGGATGTCTTGGTTGGGTGGAGAGCATTGCCTTTCCCCTGCTCTTGTTGTGATCAGAATTGGAAGAATGATAAATCTACATGTTGTTGTTCTGGAGCAAAGGAAAATGAAATAAAATAGTTGACAAACCCTTGTTGAGATAAATCTTATTGTAACCTTCCCACTTAAAGTGGATGAAATTGTATATGTTTTGTAATGGAAATATGTTGTATTGAATACAAAAGTTGTAAGATTGACATGTGAAAGAGATATACTCCATTCCTCTTCTTTTGAAAGAAAGAATTGTATTTCGTATGATGAATTTGAATAATGAAAGAAATAAGTTGTAAGTTGTCTTTTGGGAATTAATAAATGATTGTATTACCTTTCTCAAATTGCATTGTGGTATTGAATCTGATCATTTAAATGTATTTGAAATCTCTGTTTGAAAGGAAGAAATGCGTGTGAGGAAAACACAGAGCTTTGGCTTTTGAAATGTGTCAAATTTGAAATCAGAATTGCATTTTGGTTTTGAATTGTTTGATTTTAATCAACTAAATGTATTAGATTGAATTGGAACGTATTCTAATACTTGGAAGTAGAAAATGGCAAATAGACCCTTTAAAATTTGATCTCTGTTTTGTATTTTCAAACTGACAATTATTTAATCCAAAATGCACAGACCAAACTTGCAACAAAGAAATAACAAATGAAACATTAAATTTGACATAATAAGATCTAAACGAACTCATCTAGGCATTAACACTTAAGGAATTTCTTAGAAAACTTAGCAAACTCGGGCTCAAACTCTTTCACTATCGTTTTGTTGTCAAAGTTGTAAATTTTCAAATTGGAACTCAATCAAACAAAATTACCTTCCAAATCCATCCTAAATCCATCTAAGAACAATTCCCCATGCCTATTTGACTTGTTGAGAGAGAAAGAAGATCAAATTGAGTAAAATTTTATAGTCAAAAATTGTCAGGCTTGCCTTTTTAAAGCCTACAAATCATTTTCATGAAATTTACCCTTAAACATTATCAAAATGAAAAATTAATGAATTCCTGTGCAAAGAGGATGTCAAGAGCTTTCCAGAAAGTCCTCGTTTTCTAAAAAATGAGTTCCCAATCAAAAGTTATGGCCTTCTAAAATTTTCCTTCATTTGGCGTCAAAATAATTCTTATCACAAAAAAAAAAAATTGAGAAAATTTTCTAAGTTTTATCCATGGCCCCGCCTGCCCGCAACCAATCGGGGTTACCACGTGGTGGAAAAGGAGTGTATCTCTTAATACATATATATATATATATATATATATATATATATATATATATATATATATATATATATATATATATAAAATAACACTTTAGAAATTTTTGGAAAATCTTCTAAGTTTTCTCTACGGCCCCGCTAGCCCGCAACTAATTAGATGCCGCCACGTGGTGTCACGAGGCGTCGCAGAGGAGCGGATCCCTAAAAAAACTTAGCACTTTGGAAATTTTGTTTGGAAAACTTTTCTAAGTTCTCTTATTGGCCCGTCAACTCGCAGCCAATGGATGGCTGACACGTGGCGCCTTAGGCGTCGGCGGAGGTGTAGATCATTTTGATCCCTTAGCGCTTTTTGGAAAAAAAATGATAAAAGTCTATAAATTCTCCGGTAACCCGACTTTTCGCCAAACTTGGGAAATGTCAACATGTGTCCTTTCGGGCTCATGGGCGCATGGAGGCAAATAGCGTTTTTGTCCCAAAAAGGAAAAAGTGCTAAAGTTCTTCCCGCTCTACCACCCCGCACATGGGAAAATTTTTTCCTTCCCGTCCCACCGGTCTCGCATTCCTCCTCCGGTGAAATTTCTCTCTGAAGTTTGCAGACCCGAGTTGGGGAAAATTTTCTCCCCTAGGCCCGTAGACCCGCTTTTGGGAAAAAAATTTCTCCCTAGGCCCGTAGACCCGCTTTTGGGAAAAATTTTCTCCCAAGGTCCGTCACCCATAACTCGAGAAATATGAGGAGTTAGGAGGACTTCTTTATATCACTGGTAAGGTGAGGAAATTTCCTATCTAATGGGAATTTTGTTGGGAAGTTTTGTGTGCGTTAATTTTGAGAAAAAAACAAGTTGAATATTTTAAGCCTGTTAGAGAGTGGTATAGTGAGAAAGTACCCTCTTAACCTAATTTATTGATCTAACCCTAAGTTTGGACCTTGTGATCTTTTATAATTGTCGTATTGATTAAAATATAAGCCATTGATAGTATTTGGCTTTTAAACTTGTTTGCGTCAACTATTTTCTTGTAACCTAGTTGTAGACCCTTTTTTTTATAAAAAAATCTTGACTAATCCTAGGTTGTTCTTGGGTCTTAAGTCGGTTTTTTTAGCGGGCATTACAATTATAGTTTGGGAAGGCATAAAATGGGCTCACAAATCCAACCGATTAGTCCTTTTCATCAAAATTGACTTCGAGAAATCCTACGATAGGATAGAGTGGCATTTTATTCTTTTTATGCTTCAATTCTTGGGTTTTTGTCCCAACTTCATTCAATTTGTCAAGATGCTCTTTGCGAAGGCCTCTGCCCAAATCACCATTAATGGGCACAACTCAAATCCGTTTGGTCTTTTTACATCCATATGGAAAGGTTTTCCATTGGTGCTTTCTTTTTATGTCCTTGCGGCTAAAGGGTTTGGATATTTGTTGTCCAAAGTGAAATCCTAGGGATTTTTAGGGAATTGCCTTACCTTCTTCCGATAATTCCCAACTTCTCAATGGTCATTTCGTTGACCACTCTTTCCTTACGCTCATTGTATATGAAAGTAACATTAACAATGCCATGTAGTTCCTTGAAAATTTCTATTTAGCTCTCTGGATATGATATTTAATGGTGAAAAATGCAATTTTATAGGCAATCCTTCATCCCCACACCCTCCTAGATGGCTTCATATGAGTGGATAATGATCGATCATGGAAATTTGTTGAAATTCCATAGTATTTTGTTTTGCGTTTCAAGATTTACATGTAGATATTTGGTAGTATGTCCTTAGTGGGAAAGTTCCATATTTTCTCCAAAGTTCTTGAAGGCATGCACGTTTACTATTCCTCTTCTTTGGGTACCCTCCAAAAAATCTGTGTAAAAGCTAAAAAATTGCTCAAATATTTTCTCTATACTAATGCTTCCTCTGGTAAAGGATTTCATAGGGTTGCATGGGAGACCTGTTATCTTCCTAGAGAAGTCAGAGGGTTAGGCCTCATTGACATTCTCCATCAAGGATGGGCACTCTACGCCAAATGTATAATTCAAAATATAGAAGGGAAAGAATGTTGGAAAGTGCTACCATGCCATTGAATCGCTAAAGGATCCCCTTATAGCCACTTGGCTTGGAAGGGAATTGGATTTTCCAATCTCTTCATTTCTCTTGTCCTAATCAAAGTGGTTGGCACTTTCGTGTTCAAAAGAATATGGAAAACATGGGAAAAAGTCAAGCCATGGTGTAAATGGAATGACAATGGATTCCGTAATGGCCTTTTAGTTAATAACCACTCCCTATGGTGGTTTTCTTTCATTCAATTACAAGATCAAGACCTTACTAAGGTTCCCAGGATTCATATGGGAAGTAATTATGCGATTTTCCTTTTTTAGTTTGTCTAGTTATAGTTTATTCTTTTGTTAGCTGGAAAGTAGTTGTAGTAGTTTTCAGCTATTAGCTCTAAGCCTTTTGTTTCTCGAGGATTTGGCCTCTTCTTTTGAATAGGGAATGGGTCCCTTCAACCCACCATAACAATAAAAAATGGTTCCCGTGATTCCTATGCTTAGGATTTTCAAATTTGCAATTCACACTATCTTGGACCTTTTTGCATGTGTATTCAGCTTTATATCTTTAGAATGAGCTTAAGGTTCAATTCAATTTATCTCATCATGATCGTTCCAGTATCAATGATATCATCGCTTCTATTCGTGATCATATGATCCAAAAAATCTTTGTGCTTCCCTCTTGTCCTTGGTGGGAAGACTGGAAGTGGTATGTGGAGACCCCTTTCGGAATTACTTTACTAATAAATTTTATGCTTGGATTTTTCCCCGTCTACCCATGGTTGGAAAACTCAACACTTGGTGGAGGTTGCATTCTTCTCCATCCACTTGGAGAAATATTTTTGATACTTGTGTGGTCCTCTTGTGTGGAACCCAAAATCATGCATTTCTTGTGGTGTGTTCTTCACCAAGGCCTTCCGATTGGTGCCTGTCTGGTTCATGTTGGTGTTTCAACCCCCAAATTCCCCTTTTGTGGACACTTGGAAACCTTGTCTCACCTATTTTGGTATTGAAGAAATCCCAAAAGGCCTAGAACTGGATACATTCATTCTTTCTCCCCTTTAGACCAGAATGTTTTACCTGACATCATATTATTTTAGGAGATAACCCTAGAATGCCTCACAAGTTTTCCCAAATTTGGCATGATTTCAAAGGGGAAATTCTCTTCTGGCTTTGGAAAGAACAAAATTATTGTTTATTTTCTAATGTTGAAGTTGATCAACATTTCTCTATTTATAATAATTCCATGGTAATCTCAAATATATTACTACAGATTCAAGTGCAAGTGAACAAGGTGGCCCTCAAGGTGGAGCACCTCCAAACTCTTCTTCGGCACAAGGGGGATTCCCCTTACAATGTTGTTCGTGATACCCCATCCCCCTCCCAATGCTCCACACTCCATGGTGGTCCTCCTCGAGGTGGTAGGCATTAGATCCATTTGCAACATCACTCTTTCAGTCATGCTCACCGGTCCCCTTATAGTTAAACTCTAGGGAGGAACTTTTCCCCTCCACCTCCATCTTCCCACCGTGGTTGGGGTACCCCTCTGTCACCCAACCATCTCGAATGTGGCTATCCGATTCCCTAAGATGTGCACTCATGACTTTTGGCACCTATTGCATCCACCGGATAAGTATCCCAAAATGTCTCTGTCCATTTTGACCACTCGGAGCACAATTGATGATACCGAAGAAGGGAACCAACTTGGCTTTGGTTGGAATGTGTCGAGATAGTGGTAAGGACCTACCTTTAATCTGGATGGCCTGATGATCATGATCCACCTTCTACTGGTCAAGAATTTGTAGCAACGACATAATTTCATTGCTCGTGCTTTTTTGTTATTTTGCTATAGTTGACTTTCCTAGGCTCGGCCTAGTTTGATCACGTGGCTTTGGGAAATTCTTCCATACCACCTATTTTTTTGTGAATTATCTTGTATCATTTTACTTGTTAATATAATATAATATCTTATTCATCAAAAAAATGTCAAGAAGAGGTAAAGATAAATTGGTGGAAAAAAACTAATTCCAAGAGCGACTCGAAATATCTAAGTGTAATTGCTATATCCTTAGATTACAAGACTTGTTCTCCTTAGTACATTAGTCCGTTGCTCACAAAAATGTTTGCATAAATCACATATAATCTATTACTCATAATTAGCATGCACATAAATTTACAATGATACACTTCCCTCTTGTACAAAATTGTTAAATAAGGCCAAACCACCAAAAGGTTTCGTATAAAAATAATGGTTTTGTCTATAACTACTCAACAATTAGTTTTTCAATTTGATATTTTTTAATGGGTCATTACTTTTCCCATGGCTTAAATAAAAGTCAGGGTTTGACACATTTCTAGGCTTTCCAGATACTTTTAAGCACGAAGGTGCCCACAACTTTGACAGGCACAGGAGTGATGAGCAGATTGACAAACCCTAAACCTTTCCATGCAGGGCGGCCATAAGGAGAGCCTTCTGAGATGCCATGTCGTATGAGAACTTTCCAAGCTTCCTAGCCAGCGATGCTACGGATAATCCACTTGGCACAGAGAGCTTGCCCTTGGCGTTGGATGTGGAGAAGCCCAAGGCCTCCAGAATTGCGAGGTAAGCAACATATATCCCAAGTGACACGATGAAAACCTTTTCCAATAGAAGCATTAGCCCATAAGAAAGCTTTGAGCAGCTTTTTCCACTTTTGGATGGATGCTTGAAAGGCACCCAACAAGACGAATAGTAAACATGGGTGGCCACGTAACTTTGGAACAAATTTGGAATTTGTCAGCCAGAGACAAGGGTCTAGTGAGCCAATATTCCAGATTTTTTCGCCACCTGTTGAATGACATAATGCCATAGATCACCGGGAGGCTTGAAAAGCAAAAGGAATACCAAGGAATTTGAAGATCTCACCATGTTGAAGAATTTTCCAATCATATGTGGCAAGCCAGTCCGACGCAGGAAGGAAGGATTACCTATAGCATTGATTTTTTCGCCATTGAATGGAGGAACCAGAAGCTAGGTAGAAAGTATCCAAGCATTGCATGGCATTGTGAATGTTACTTTCATCCTCGATAAGCGTAAGGAACGAATCATCGCAAAATGCCCATTGAGGAGTTGAGAGGTGGGCTCAGCAGGCAACAAAATTCCACGAACAAGACCTTGATTTTTGGCATGGGCTAATAGATAACCAAAGCCTTCAGCCGCCAACACATAAAGTGCAGGGGCTAGAGGACAACCCTGTCGATAGACCGGAATAGCCCAAAGGGCTCCGAGCTAAGGCCATTGATAGATATTTGAGCAAAGGCATCTGCAAAAAGCATATTGACGGATTGAATAAAGATGGGGCCAAAGCCAAGGGCCTGAAGCATGGCGAGGATGAAAGGCCATTCAATCCGATCATAGGCTTCAAAATTGTTCTAACCATTGACATGCATCATTAAATTCAGGAATGGGCATAACAACATCCAGAGGAGAGATTACCTCATGAAAAACATTCGGGATGAATTTCTTGGGACGCTTTGGCGGTGCCATCGCTCACTCCACTATCTCCTGCCGTGGTTGAAACAACCGGGTTTGAAGATGACGAAATCATTTTATAGGGGATGCCCAGAGGGCAAAAAACCCTAGGAGAAACTATAGCAATTAATTCCCGGAGTACCCGAAAAGGCCATAGTATGACGGTTAGATGGGGGAAATCCTAGAAGAGCCGACTCCAGTTTTGCGCCAGAGTTGCAGAGCGTTTTTTTTTTTCACTAAATGAGAAATTTAAATTGTGTAGTAATTATTTTATTAATTTATATCATTTATATAATTGATCACACCTTTTAACTATAACTCATGTATTTAATTATCATGCCATTTAAATATGTACTCCTTCCTATTAAATAGGTGCATCATAGGTGCATGATCAAATTGATTGGTGTCATTGGTGACATGACAACATTCACTCTCTTTTATATGAATAAAATACCGGCCAAGATCACGTTGATCTCAACATAAAGGACTTAATGGGTGAACATGATAGATGCCTTGCAGTTGGCCATTCTAAAACTGCAAACATTATCAATGCTAAGAAACAAAAGGACCAGAAGTATATACAAAAGAACCAAGAGAAAACCTATAAAAATGAGTTTATATATCATAAACTTAATCTCAAGAAAGAAGAACCAAGTTATATGAATGTCCTTAATCTAACATAAATGATGAAAACTAGTAAGTCACAAAAGCAAGCCAAGAGTGCAAGAATAGTCCTGACAAACAAAAATAAACATCTAAAATCAAAACTAAAACTAGAATGAGAAACAAAGAAAGGAACTAGAGAGAAAGTTCTATACAGATCAGCATATACAAAGCTATATAATACAAAGCAAATCCCATTAAAGGGAACTCACATGTTAAGAGAGCCAGCAATAGTCTCGGAATGAGAGTCAATATAGAACAAGGCTCTACTCTGTATAAGAAGGGATTGAGAATATCAAATATTGTCACTTTAAGCATTAGTCTGCACTTGAACAGTAGCTTCCTCTCATTTTCTTTGCAGACTTGGTTGAAAGAATATTCTTTGGGTATGGAATTAGCTTTACATTAGACCTGCACTTGCTAAAGGTGAGGGTGGCCTTTGCACTATCTTTGGATGAGTTGCTGCATAAATGGATGAATTAGTGTCTGTTGTCAAGTGGCGAAGAAGATGCTGAAGTTCAGGGCGCAAAAGTTCCACAGCTTTGCTACACAGGCTCAGAGTGTCAGGCTTAGGCTTCCCACCACCATTTTGTGCACCTCCTTGAGCTTCATACATCACAGCATGATGCCTAACAAACACAGAAGTGATCAATATGTAAATAAAATGGAAAAGAATAAAATTACTTTTACTTGATAATTTTTAACTTACAAGAAGTCAATAAGATCTGAAATCTCTGTTGGTTCAACTGGAATTGATGCTTGGGAATTTCTCCCAAACACATCTGCCAAGACACTAAAAAGAAGCGCCAATGTCTGCAAGGCAAAATATGTTAAAATATCACTACTAACAAAAATCAAGTGGTATGAATCCCCAATCTAAGCTGAGTAATTTCCTCCTCCTATATGAACATTGAAAATGACAAAACCATGTCGTAAACATTTACTCATGACCACCAAAGAGAAAACAGGATGAGAAGTGTTCATGCCTTTTTAAACAGTGGCCGGGCAATTACAAGATGTGGAAGGAGAGGTCCCATAATGCGAAAAGCAAGTCGCAATTGTGCAATAGTTGTGATTGGCCTTAGGTTCTTTATAATAGCATGTGTCCCCTCCAGCCATTCATGTGGTAGATTACTAAAGAAAGCATGTACCAATGCAACAAGATTTCCTGAAGAAACGAGGTATTTGTAAATTCAGAATATGCAACATCTCTGGAAATTCAAGGTTGCAATATTCATTATCTTCTATGACATGCTACAGACGCATTAAACAGGAAAGTCTACATATCGAAGTGATATCAAGTTCATTTATAACCAAAAGTTTACTTCTCATGAGCATGAATGAGCACTGGATAGAAGAAAAAAACATTTTATTGATATCTCATAAACCACAAGGAAATAGTCAATTTTTCAAAATCAGAGATCTTGTAAAGACTGGAATGTAATTTTAGGAGAATAAATATGCCCAGGTCCCATACACTGAAAATAGGACTACATAATTTATCTCCGTGAAAGGATGCAGCTAATTGGGAAGGGCAATCATTCTTTTACCTCTTTTCTTATAAGAAAAAAATACATATAGATACTGATATATAAGTTTATAACAGAATTTTGTGAAAAATGCAGACTGTAAAGAGTCTGCAAATGCGAATGGAGAAACTTCCGCATCAAGATCCAGTTCTAAGAGCTAAAACAGATGACTATATCTGTTCACAGAAGTCCGTACATGAGGTCCTAACATTAATTTGACATGTATTAACCTGATTTTTTCATAACCATAGTTACAAGGAAACTCCAGTATAGGGACAAGGATTGCATCTGCGTCGCCTTCCCCTTCCCCCTCCTCATCCCCACATTTTCTGGTGACTACATTTATATATAACATAGCCATACCCTAATTCATTTACTCATGTACCTTGATTTGAATGGTGTCCCTATCTCCGTCCCTGCACCAAGGCTCCTACACAACCATAGTTACAAGGAAACTCAGGTATAGGGACAAGGATTGCATCTGCGTCGCCTTCCCCTTCCCCCTCCTCATCCCCACATTTTCTGGTGACTACATTTATATATAACATAGCCATACCCTTATACATTTACTCATGTACCTTGATTTGAATGGTGTCCATATCTCCGTCCCTACACCAAGGCTCGTACACACACCTCCATGATGCTAGGCAACTATGATATAACCCTATGAGAATACAAAAACAATAAAACTTGCATATAATTTTCTAACTGTTAAGAGCAGCAGTAAATAAAATTGAAAAACAATTAATCATGTGATAGTAGTTACAGAAACTCTGGGTGTAAGTGGATTAACTCTGGGTGTGGGTGGATAGACAAGGTCTGATTTATTCTCAAGCTTGGTTCGCAAAACTGGTGTCTGGCTTGGCTGTGACCTAAAAATCAATATTTACCTTTTACCTTTATAGGTAAGGCTGAAAGCACTGAAGATTTGTAGGATTGCTGGGAAAGATGGATCTGCTCCTAACATTGCTGGACTGTAGGCCGTAATTTGAACTAGTGCTGCTGCTGTGGTATGGAAAGACAAGTGGGTAGAGTGGTGATAGAATCCCCTGGCTCTACCTGAATTGCTTCTGGATCAACATTTCTATCTTTGAAGTCAATCAACGATGCAAAATTTAGAAGAAATTCAAGAATTTTGTTCTGGATATCTTGTAATTTTTGGATTTGGTAGCTTGCATTTTTGAATTGGAAAGATTATATGTTTTGGATTTGAACGGCTAGTTCCCCCATCTGCTGCTTCATTTGCTCTCTGTGCACAACCATAAAAAAGAGTAAGTTAACAGTTGTGATGTGTAAGGTCTAGCAAAGGGATACAAGCGATTTTGGTAGTTTTGTATGCTTCTTTGTACATGGATCTAGTAATAGGTTTCCAGAATGTTTTACCATATGTGAATAAGTTTCTGGAATGTTTTGGATTGCATTCTACAATCCATACGAGCAATAAATCTAAGATGAAAATAAATAGAACAAGATATGCCAATAAAATGATCTTTGAAACAATATTAATTTATTTATTGTTTAACGCAGCGAAACATTTTTGAAACCTATTCCTAAGTTCGTGACTTTTGATAAGTACTTGTCCTAAGGTGCGATCATAACAATGTCAGTGCACTGTATATTATTACAGATCTGCAGCTACTGTAAGGACAGGTGACCTCCCAAAAAGTCCCGGTGTTTCACCCTTTTGTATGCTAACAAAAGCACACCTGGTGAAGGTGGCTTGGCAAGGATCTGTTTATTTCCAAATAAGGTGGGTCTAATATGCCCATGAGGTGTGCTGGCTCGGCTGTGATCAAAATAATCACCATTACCTTTTACCGTTTATGCCAACAATGTTGTCATAGCTGAATAAGAAGTTAGGAACTTGGGACATACACTGGACAACTATATTACAAAGATCTGTTTTCATTCATTTAAGAGCAATTGAGACAAAATGATGTAGATAATTATGTGAAACATGGGATTTTTACTCATCAGAAAGGACGAAAGAAAGTATATTCAGTACCATAGACAAGCATTCTGGTTAGCTTCACTCCCCTAACCCACTTTCGAAAGATTGAAAATAAAAAAACAGCTTAAAAATAAAAGACAGTTTCAGTTGAGATGGCATGCAACAGAGTCGATGGTTGTTTAAAATCTTCTATGCAGCACTATGTGTTGGTTTGGCAGGGGAAACCACATTGACATCCTTAGAATTCAGAGAACTAATAAACTTGAAACATTCAAGAAAGTAACCAGACCTATTGATCAGACTTCCCACACGCCACTAAAAGGGGCTTCTTAATGATGCTGACATTTAGGGCAGATCCTCCAACCATAGAAGACCAGTCATTGTACAAAACTTTGAACACTTAATTATGTCAGGTGACTACGTAATGAGCTTCCTCAAGGAGAAAATTACGGAACAAAAATTCAAAATACAACAATCTCCATTCTAATAAATACGTCTGTCCAATGAACTTCAGAAATATTTCTTTCTACTTACATTCTCAAATAAATGAAAATGAGTTTCAATACATCCAACAAATTCTACACAATAACATGTCTTGTGTTTACCATTCATTTCCTCTCCACCTACAGATAAAAAAACTATGGATTGTTCCAAACATTCAAAATAATTATCTGGAATTCTCAGTATTTATATTCTAAGCTATTATTTGCTGATTTTATATTAATTCCTGGCTAATGCATTGATTTGAGAGTGCTACGACCCAATACATAGGGCTGTTATTCCTTCTTTAAGTTATTTTGGCAACCACAGACATAAAAGAATCAATGACACATAAACCTTCAAAAATGTAACTCAGCAGAGAACTTGAGACATTTACCAATTGTAGTCGAGGTGTTGTCTTGAAAAGCCCATGTTGGATCCCACAAAGCATAGCCAAATGCAGTGTCCAATTCCATTGAGGACTTTGTGACATCTGTGAGCCACCAACAATCTTTGATTATCCGGGCTGTTTCTGCATAAAATTGACTATGAAAGGCTATAGGTAACTGTGCTAAGAGAAGACCACATGCTTGAATCATAAGGCAAGATGAAGCTTGAACAGCATAGTTATTTCCCGAACCAATACTAGTGGCATTTAGCCCAGATGCTGACGCAGCTGATCTATTTGTGCTCATAGAATCTGCAGTTCCAGCTGATGGTGATGTTGGCAAAACCGAGCTTTGACTAATTCCACCAGACATGCTTTGCATAGATTGGCTGGACTGATCCTGAATTGGTTGTACATGTACAACTATTTGAACAAGTGTAGATACTATCTGATGACAGGGTGTGCGAAGTGATAAGATTTCAATCACTGCAGTTTCCAACAATAGCTGAGTGTATGTACCAGGATCCTGATTTTGATAGAAAACCTTCTGACTTTCAGGAACATTTGGTGCTACAGATTGGGCAGCTGCTTGAACCTTGTTTCCTACACTACGTGAAAATGTTCCAAAACTATCCCCCATGGAGGCACTCGCCCTTATAGGAGGTATAACCTTATTCACAAGTCCTAATAATAGATTAGCAAAATAGTCAGATGGTGGGCCTAAACCGGAGTTCGAAATATGTTGTCGGAATGCTTCCGAAAAAGGAATCTGCAATGAAATTATAACCATTTAAGCAACAAGTAATAACTGAATAGGCAAATGTACAAATTGATTGAGTATAAATGACCAAAAAGTACAATAACATGTAAATGGTAATTTCTCAAAACATGAACCAAATCCAAAAAAATATACCTTTGGAATGTCGAGAATGCTTAAAATTCTCACAACAAGCTTACTGGGAATGAGACCATAAAAATATGCAAGAATTTCACGCACAAATGTGAATCGCAAAGGATGATAAACCATGAGTTCTGAATACATAGCTAAAACTTTCTCTGCAGTGTCTGTCGCATCATTCTCAATAAGCCTGTAAATAATCAAGGGAATCACTGGCAATGCACGCACAACCATGTGATCAAAAAAATTGGGTACCTGCATTTTATCGGATGAAAGTAACATTATATTAGAAGAGAAACTTCATCACTGATCTGAATTAGTTAAGAGAAAAGTATACCTTTCACCAAAACGTGAGACCTAAAAGCAGACTTGTTTTGTGAAACTTGGGTATATCACGCTCATCAGGATTAAATTGAAAGCTTGGATGCCATTTACTTTCCAAGAAAGAAATGCTGTTCATTAGTATTTATAAAGTAAGATATTTCATGTCGACATGTAAAGCAACTGACATTATTTCCACCATGATCCCGTTCAACTTGATAAATAATATAATATTGGTTTTCATTGCAAACCGAGGGTTCAACTTCAAACTTAATTCTATGCTTATAAGGCTTGTCAAATACATGGCAAGTCTTGACAATTCTAAGCAAGAACTTCTTTACGCAGTTGGAAATGAATCTCTTGGAAATCTCTAGCCAGGTCAGATATGAAGCACATCTTTAATACCATCCTAAAATCCCAAATTTTAAGGTAGTGCCAAGAAATTTGAGGATTGAGATATGTTGACATGGATTTGTTCCTTGGAAATAGTAGGAGTTTTAACCTCCATTTTATTTGTTCTGGTTACATTATTTGTAAAAATATATAAAATTTACCCACGGGTATACAGTTTATTGGCAAGCGGCGAGATGATCAGGCTTGTATTAATGTAGAGACCGGGGTTCAAACCCAATGGGGGCACGACTGTGAATAGATCTTGTATATATATGAGGCATCTTTCAATATATATATAAAGTTTCGAAGGAAACTAAATCTAAAAGATTTAGAAACAAAATTATAAATGTGTGTAAATAAAATTCTAAAACGAATGCTAATGTGCTTTTGTACAAAAATGAAGCAAATTTAATTTTATACAGCCAAGGAGTTCCCAACCAGAGCCGCATACCTGCATAGCGACATAATGGGTACTAGTACTGGTCCTGGTACTCGCTTGAAACGTTTCCAAAACTCGAACAAAACCAGGTATGACAGAGCCATACCTGGAACATTTTTGTACCATTTTAGACCATACCCAAGATGTTTCCGTACATACTGTTTCAGCAGTGATTCTGTTTATGAATGCCAAAAATAAAAATAAAAAAATTACATACTTATGTTTTAGCGGTACTGAGGAAAATCTAGATGATATATGTGAACTGGAACCAAGGCGATATCTGAGGAATTTTATTAATATGAAATAACCAGGTTACAATGTGAGCAACAAGTTGCAATATTTATACATATTGGACAGCCATAACAACTATAACCAATATGGTTAGACAATTGGAACAAACACACTAGCCTAGCATACAAAACTATATGCTGCAGGAATAATATTCCCAACAATAATAAAGTACAAACAAATATGGTTGCCTAACTATATAACTAGTAACCACTATGGTAAAAGTAAAATGCTGAATTAACTGATTATGCATGTAATTTACCCAACATTCCCCCTTTACTTTTGCAAGTGAGTTTGTGAAGACATCTGCACACTGCTGATCTATTGGGCAAAAATGAAGCTGAATGTTGTGTTGTATAACATGTTCGTGTATGAAATGTATCTATACCTCAATGTGTTTTGTCCTCTCATGAAACAATGGATTGCGAACAAGTTTTAGAACACCTTTGTTGTCAACATACAAGATGGTAAGTTGTTCCTGTGGTAGTCCAAGTCCCTCAAGTATGTGACGTAGCCATATCACTTCGCAGACAACTCATCCTAGAGTGCGATATTCAGATTCTGCAGAAGATCGCGAAACAAAGTTTTGTTTCTTACTTCCCCATGATATTGGACCAGTTCCCAAGAAGAATACACATCCATAAGTAGATTTCCTGTCATCAATGTTACCTGCATGTAATGTCCCTTTTAAGGCAGCAATGGGGAGAAGGGTTTCTCCTCAAACCCTAATGGATCAGATCTGAAAATGCACCATCAACCAACAAGCATCAATCTGAAAATGACTGCAAATACTCTTCAACCCTATTCGAACAATCAGTAATCAGCCCTCTAGGGCAGCGAACTGTATAGGAACTTCACATCAACATACAACCATGCAATAAGAGCTGAAAATGCTTCCAAATAATTAATTCAACCACGACAATATTTATCAATCCAAATTACATCAAAATAATAGAGAAAATAAGTGATCACACCTAACTGTAATTATTTTTGTGACAACAATACAACCAAAACCAAGGGTTGAAAATAATAGATAATCCTTTCCAAAAATCACTAAACGTGTAGTTTCAACCTCAACAATTATGAGGATCAAGAATATCAACTCAAAAATCCAAAATGTGCCCTAAAAAGCACTGAACTCAACCCACAAGCAAGTCGCTTAGGGCTGGAAATGAAGAACAACAGTATGAATTCATTTTGAAGCTCCAATGTGACCTCCGCGTGAGACCACCCTTGCACACAAGAGGGTTTTCATCCCCTAGTGTGATCCTATTGAAGGGTTTGTCCTTAATAGGTGGCCAAGAGAAGCTACTCACTCCACCTCCAAGGAAATCAATCTCCAAAATAGCATAAACTTCCTTTGGCCACTTGATCCACCTTTATATCCTCCTTTTTGCGCCAAAGGATGAATTAGAAGACTACTTCTCATAGCCAACCTCATTAATGAAGACTACTTAGGAAGACTGACCTCATGAAAAGGGAAAGAGTATTTCTTTATCTCCATCGTAGCTCTCAAGAAGACTGACCTTAATGAAGGAGAGATAATAGTTCCTCTTGCTTGTATGCCAAATCATCCATCACCTAGTTGAATCACTCCAAACCATGATTAGTAATAAAAATAAATGAATATGAAAATTCAAACACTTACAATTATGGCAACGTTCACCTCCCTTGCTACCCTTCCTTGAGGCCCACGAAAGGTGGAATGGGCCTAAGGCCTTCATAGTAACTAGCTTGGAAAAGGGGACATTACACCGCATGATCTCGAGTCCGAATATCCTATCAAGAAGAACTTATCGTTCTTCTTGTATTCTAGGCCAAAATCCATAGTTCCTCTGATATACCTCAAAATCCAGTTTGTTGCTTTCCAGTGACATGTCCTGGTTCCTGCATGAACCGTGAAAGATAGCAAACAACATAGTTGATGTCCGGCCTAGTGTAGGTCAAATAAATGAGACTCCCAATCAACTATCAATAGAGAGTTATATTTACCTATGGTGATGGATCCGTACGAGATAGCTTAAGTTTTGTCTCCATAGGTGTGGCAATGGGCTTACAATTCATCATCCGAAACTTCTTGAGCATTGTCTTGGCATATTTCAACTGAGATACAAAAATGTGATTCTCCTTCTGCCATACTTCCAAGCCAAGACAATAGTGCATCAACCCGAGATCTATCATGTCGAACAATCGATTAAGATCTTCTTCGTTGCATCAATCATCTTCACTAAACTCCCAGTGATGACTAGATCGTCGACATAAACAACAATCACAATCTCCCCCCATGCTTTTTGAGGTAGAGATTGGGGTCATAAGGATTCCTTTGGAATCCATGATGAACGAGATGCTCATCTATCTTGATGTACCAAGCCCAAGGAGCTTGTTTAAGACCATATAGAGATTTCATAAGTCTACTTAACTTTTCTTCTTTTGCAAGTATGGCAAAACCTTTTGGTTGAGTCGTGTAGACTTCGTACAAATCTCCATTGAGAAAGGCACTTTTACATCCATTTGGTGGACTCTCCAACCAGACTATGCAACTAAAGCAAAAATGATCCCGATAGTTTTAATCTTAGCCGTGGGAGAAAAATTCGCTTTCGTAGTAAATGCCTTCCTTCTAAGCATACCCCTTCACTACCATTTGTGCCTTGTACTTGTCAATAGTGCCATCTACTTTGTACTTTGTTTTGAAGATCCATCTGCATCCAATGGGCTTCTTCCCTAAAGGAATATTCATTAAGTTGCCATGTGTTATTTTTCATCATAGATTGATATTCAACATCCATGACATCTTTCCAAGGTTTAGATTGTAGGGCTTCCTAAATTGTAGAGGGCTCAATAGATTCAACAACTTTACTCATTAAGGCAAAATTTACCTCATCACAAGCTTTACTTTGTGAGTCTCGTGGTTTAGGTGTGGATGTGTTTGGAAGACCATCCAATTTGGCATCTTATATCACATTAGTATACCATTTAGGCATATGTTGAGTTGTTCTCGTGGGTGATGGTCTTGTCAAATCATCACCATCATCCCCATCATCATCGTCTTCATCAAAGGGAAGATCATCTGTCTTCGTAACACAACCGATTTGATCATCAAGTGAGCTTGTGGAAGGAGCCTCTATTTCTTTCTTCTCAAAATCTCAACATCCCTACTTGTGTACACCTTTTTGGTTTTTAGATCCATCAATCTATAACCAAGAGCTTCTTCACTATACCCTAAGAAAATGTATTGCTCAACTTTCATGTCAAGCATTATTCTCTTCTTTGCAATGTCCCTTTCGGGCTCTAACTAAAGACAAAGGAAATTGCACAAACCCCAATAGAGAGTAAATTAAAATTATGACCGCAAGGTACACAATCTGAATTTTTGTAGAAAGTAAGGAAAATGCAACATCTCTTAAAAAATGCATCATTCACATCATCTAAAACATGCACGGGGCAACTTAGAAATATTTTAGAATTATTGACCAAGAAATATGCCTTCAAACCACATTTGAAATTTATTTAATTAAATAAAACGATAAAGAATGAACACCCTTACAAAAGTGGTTGGAAGTGAAGGATTCCAAGCCCAAAAATGAAGTCAATATTGATTATGACTGCTAAAAATATGAGTAATGCAATGCTGGTTGAGTTGGATGTCATCGTGCCCTAGAACCCCCTAACTCCTCCACAAGGTGGGTTCCTCCCCTAGGAGGGGCTGAAAATCACTGTAGAATCAAACCCTAGCTGAAAATTTGCAAAATCAAACTTTTGAAGCTCTTTGGAAACCTTGGGATGGAGAATTCTCAATGAATTGAAGAATTTTTGTTCTTCAATCAAACAAGGAAGGGTTTCGTCCTCCTTGTTGGCTACACCAAAGGATTTTCACCCTTAAGTGGAAGTAGTTGAGCAATCAGCCCAAAAACCATGCAATGTTAATTTTAGACAAGATGTTCATCCACAAATGACCCAAGTGATCCCTCTTATACCTTGTTGTGGCGCCAAAACCAATTAGAATGCTTCCAAACTAGGACCGACCTCATAAGAATGCTTCTCTTCTATTTTTCCTTTGGATTTTCATCTTCTTAACCCAATTGACCTGACTTTATATGGAAAACTACTAAAGAAGAATGCAATGCTCACGAAAATAACTGAAAAAACACAATAATTACTTCCCTTGCTCACTTCCTTCTTGCCCATGGGAAGTGGAATGGGCTAAGGTCTTCCAATCAAACTAGTATGGAAAAAGGGACATTACATTCTTCTTGGGAATGTGCATGCTCATTTTACATCCAAAAACTTTGAGATATGCAATAGATGGTTTCTGCCCTAACCATGCTTCATGTGGTGTTACCCAAGCAAGAGCAACAATGGCAGATCTATTTAGCAAGTATACTATTATTTTGGCTGCTTTGGCCCAGTATGTCTTCATGAGTCCTAAACCATCAATTATACATTGCACTATCTCCATGATAGTACAAATTCTCCTCTCTACAACACCATTTTTCTATGATGTATGTGGAGGAGGCATTTGTCGACGAATTCCATTAGTTTCCAAGAACGCTTTGAACTCACTATTGGTGTAATCCACCTATCATGTCCCCCTTTCAAATAAAATATGATAGGCGGCTACTTCGAGCACTACGGGATAGTAATACCGTCGATTTTTTATAGGGTTTCTTGTTCTTTGGGCGCCTCTATATAATGAGATCTCCCACTTCAAGCCCGGTTGTTGCAACCGTGGTGGAGATAGTGGAGCTTTGAACAATGGCACCGCCACCGAAACACCCTCGGAAGTTCGTCCTAAAAGTTTTCCACAAGGTAATGACTCTCCTCCTGATGTTGTTTTACCTATTCTTGAGTTTAATGTTGCTTGTCAATGGTTGGAACAATTCTGTCTCATTGGGTATTTCATGGGTCGCATCCCCTCTGAAAGCATGCTCAAATCTTGGGTTAACTCACCTAGACTCCTCATGGAGTCCGGCTTGAGAGCGTACAAAATATGACCAAAGGATTCTTCCTTTTTCGCTTCTCTGACCCAACCAATGCCCCCAACATTTTGGCCCGACAGGCCACTTGGTATGTTTGTAACTCCTTGTTGGTCCTATCTCCATGGACCAAAGACTTTGTGGTTTCTAAGTATGTTGCACTTAAAGTGCCAGTCTGGGTAGAATTTCTGGCCTACCCTTGCCTTGTGTTCATTTCTTGCCTCAGATTGCATCTTCCATCGAGCGGGTGGTCTGCCTCGAACCACAACGTTTTTATAATGCTTGTCCACAAAAGCGTGTATGTGTTGAGGTAGATCTTTCTCAAGAACTGAAATAATTTGTGGAAATTTAGATGGGAGACAAGCGTTACTCCCAATGTATCTTGTATATCAAATTGCCTAATACTTGCTTTTGGTGCTAGGCCTCTAATCATAAGATCAAGGACTGTCCTCTTTATGTCCCTCGTAATCGCCCAACAGCCAAAGTGGCTCCAGAAATGCAGCTAAACCACCTCAGGAGGAAGGATGGCAAACACTGGTGGCGGAAAAATAGGAATAAAACTCAGCAACCTAAGGCCTCTGGTTCAAACAACCTGCATGCACTAGACTGTTAAGGAACAACCCCATAGCCCACAAGCTAAAGAGCCAATTGTTGCTGCCAACTCAACAATCCAGTTACCTAAATTCTCTAGCACGCCCAAGGCGGCCTCGATTCTCATGGACCAGATAAATTATGTTAACAATGTCGCCATTCCGCAATAAGCGATTCACAGGGCCCTTCCAAAAGGGCATGAATTCCTTCTCACCACTCTCGGGATCATAGCCCAGCACACAGTGTGGATTCTGCGGAGGAGGAATACAATATTGAGTATGCCGAGAAAAAAAAATTGATCTGCAGGATTTCTTGACGCACAACACTACTCAATTCCTGCAAAACTAGTTTGATGCGTTAGATGGCTTAGAGACAGATGGGATGGCGCTCGACCACCGTTTCCCATGAATTGTCTATCTTGGAATGTGCGGGGTCTTACAGACTCCAATCGCAAGTATATTGTTCATGATGTTCGACAAAAATTTGCCAATCTAGATGTGTTGTTTTTGTAGGAAGTGAAAATTACAGGTTTTCAATTACAAATGGTTTGTAAATCCATCTAGCCTGACACCTGGCTTTCTGCAGTAATCATGATGGGGGCGTGGGGGTTTAATTTCCCTTTTTGCTCCCAAATGGCAGCCCTTTTTGATGGATCATGGCGTCGACCCCACTAATCGTGTCATATGGGTCTTATTTAATATTGATACGCCCTTTTGGCCTCATTAATATTTACACCTCTAACAATGCAGTTGAAAGGGCTGATCTATGGCGGTGGATAACATGCTCAATTCCCAATGCTTATTGGGTCATAAGTGGTGATTTTAATATGGTTGAGCTGCCCACTGATAAGTGCGGGCACCTGCCCATGCGTTGAAAGATCGGTGAAAGAGAGGCGTGGTTTTTCATGCGTAATAAGTTTGGTTTTTAGACCCTAATGCCTCTCGCATTCCCACTTCTGAAGCTTGGTTTACTTGGTCCAACCTTTGAGGAGGATCGGATCGGGTTCTTAAACGGCTCGACAGAGCCATGTTGTCAACTCAATATTTCTTTGAGTTCGACAACATTTATTCCTTACCTGTGGAGGTCATGCCTGACTTTGTCCTTTTGGACCATTCCCCCATTCGATTTCGTATCACTTGGCATGATAGGCACACTTTTTGTCATAAAGGCCAATTCTTTCTTAATACTGCCTTGATGCAACATGGGCCCACTCTCAATCACATTAAACGTGTGTGGAACTTGGCCCCTCGGCCAAGTCATTGTCAGCGCTTTCATCCACCTATGCATGCTAGTTGGACTCAATGGTGGGAGGACACTATGACTCGGACTACTAGATTCCTCAAAATCTATGGCAAGTGCATAATTGGCCAAAATTAGATGTTGCTCATACTCCGCTAACACCTTCACTCTTAGCCGAGCGGTGGTGGCACTCAAGGCAACCCCTTCTCTAAAACTTGCAACTTCAAGTTGCAAAGTTTCGCCAACAAATTCAAATCTTGTTGACAATTACAACACTCGGGGTGCTCAAATACATGCCCGCATGCATTGGCTTAAAATTGGCGATCGGGTTTCGAAAGAATTCTTTCTTTCTCTCAGAGCCAAAAAACCTTCTCAGCAAATCCGTGCCATCAATGATGGCGGGGCTCAGGTCACTAATCCCTAGTTCATGCTGCAGGCGTTTGTGCGACATTATAAGCTAGTTTTTCAGGCTCAACAACCCTTTGCCGAATGACAAACAACTCTTGATCAATGTCCTGGCATGTTATGCCATGCAAGCTTTCTCCTGCTCAGAAGGTGGTTTGTGACCGCATGCTCACCATTGATGACCTCCACGAAGCGGTCATGCAAATGGCCAATGATAAGGCCCCTGGATGCGATGGCTTCCCATGTGAATTCTATAAATCCTTATGGGACTCTATCGGCCCAAATCTTCTTCAAGTTTATCTTAAGGGTTTTAGAACCAATCGTTGGGGTTGTGTATCAACAAAGGGAATATTAAATTCATCCCAAACTAGGGATCTGAGCAAATTACTAGTTGGCGGCCCATCACCTTGTTGAATGTCTCCTACAAAATTATTGCCAAAGCTCTGGCTATGTGGTTGCGTCATATTCTTCCCGTTGTCATCCAACCGAACAAACTGGGTTCATTCAGGGGCATTATATTTGGATAACATCATTGTTGTTTGGGAAGGCATGGAATGGGCTCGCAAATCCAATCAATCTGCTATGTTCATTAAAATTGATTTTGAGAAAGCTTATGATCGGATTGAATGGCCGTTTATTCTTGCTATGCTTCAAGCTCTTGGCTTTGGCCCCATCTTCATTCAATCCGTTCAGAATGCTATTTGCCAATGCCTCTTGCCCAGATCACTATCAATGGCCTCAGTTCTGAGTCCTTCAGATTGTTCCATTCCATTCGCCAAGGGTGCCTATAGCCCCTGCGCTCTATGTGCTTGTTGTTGAAGGCTTTGGGTATCTTCTAGCCCATGCCAAATCCCAAGGGCTCGTCAGGGGAATTACATTGCCTTCTGCGACCAATTCTCAATTGCTTAATGGTCACTGCAAATGACTCTTTTCTCACTCTCATTGAGGAAGAAACCAATATCCGCAATGCCATGCATTGCCTTCGATATCTTTTGTTTAGCTCTGGTTCTTCATTCAATGGCGAAAAACTTAGTGTTATAGGCAATCTTTCCTCCCTATGCCCGTTTGGTTGGACTCTTTTGAGTGGAAGATTCTTGCCCATGGTGAAATGTTTAAATTTATTGGCATTCCCTTTTCCTTTCAAGCATCGTTGACAGAACTATGCAGTATGTAATTCAACGGGTGGCAAAAAATTGGAGTACTGGATCACCAGACCTTTGTCCTTGGCAGGGAAATTCCAAATTTGTTCCAAAGTCCTTGCGCCACTCACGTCTACTACTCCTCATGTTGGGTGCCTTCCAAAGCATCTATTCAGAAGTTGGAGAAACTCCTCAAAGCCTTTCTCTGGGCCAATGCTTCCACTGGAAAAGGCTTCCATAGAGTTTCCTGGGAGATATGTTGCCTTCCCTGCGACTCAGGGGGTTGGGCATTAAAGGGCGACACTCTGTGTGAAATGGATCATTCGATGCATTGAAGGAAAAAAAGCGAGGAAAATGCTTATGCGCCATGGCATCGAGGAGGGTCACCTTACAACCGCTCAGCCTGGAAAGGTCTAGGGTTTGTCAATCTCCTTATTGCTCTGTTCCTATTAAGTTGTTGGCACTTTTGTGCTCAAAATCATATGGAAGGCATGGGAATGCATCAAACCATGGCTACAATGGAAAGGCAATGGTTTCCATTAACGCTAAAACTTTTCAAACGCAGATAATTTATATTATTTAAGATTTATTTTACCATTCAAGATTTATTCTGCAAACACTCTCAATCCTAGTATTCTTGGCCTGAGCTTAAAGCTCGGTTTCGGCTCACCACCCAGGATCACACTAGTATTACCGAAGTTATCAATTCAATCCCAGATCATATCTTTGCACAAATTTTTGTGCATTTCTCTCGCCCTTGGTGGACAAACTAGAAATGGTATGTTGATACCTCATTTCGCAATTATTTAGCCAGTAAAGGCTATCGTTGGCTCTCCCCCATTTGCCCATGGTTGAAAAACTCAACACTCGATGGGGGATCATTTATCTGTCATGTTGGAGAAGGAGATTTGACACTATTTGGTCAGTCTGTGTGGAACCTAAAATTGCACACTTTCTATGGTGTATTCTACACCAAGGTCTTCTAGTTGGCTCTCGACTTGTTCAAATTGGGGTTCCAGCTCCCAAGTGTCCGTTCTGTGGCCACTTAGAAACTTTGTTGCACCTCTTCTAGTTTTTCCCAAAAGCATAACTTGCTTGGAATTGGATTCATTCCTTTTTCTTTCCTCTCAGACCTCAGTGTTTTACTTGGCAACACGTTCTTTTAGGAGATAACCCCAAAATTCTACACATGTTCACCCAGATTTGGCATGTTTTCGAGAGGGGAAATTTTATTTTGGATATGGAAAGAAAGAATGCTTTTTTCTTTGCTAATTCTGAAGTTGATCAACAATTTTCAGTGTATAACAAGTCTATGGTTATCTCCAATGTGCTTCTGCAGATTCAAGTCCAGGCTAATAAAGTTTCCCTAGAGGTGGACCACCTGCAGACTCTGCTGCGGCATTGGGGGGATGCCCCGTGTAATGTCGCCCGGAGCCACCATCGCCATCTCGGCGATCCCGCCACATGGTTGTGGTGGTCGTCGTCGAGTGCCCGCTCTCAACGACGCTCTTTCGGGCCGGGCTCACTGTTCTCCCGCAATCAAGAACGGAGGAGTGTTATGCCGCCAGCCTGACTAGCAAAGCCGGGGGCCCCCTTGCTCGTCAACTTGGGTGAGGCTCGTCGATCGCCCCGAACCGCGCACCTGGATGGTTGGAATCTGCCACCTCCACCCCCACTGCCTTTAGATAAGTTTCCCCGTCTTCCTCTCGCCATCTCTCCAACACGGGTGGCGGAGATAATGAAGAGGAGAACCCCATTGGTTGGGACATTTCAAATGTTGGCAAGGACCTCCTTGGTTCGGGTTGGCCTGATGACCACGATCCTCCTGCTTCTGGGATGTTTGCTACGGCAACTTGATTTTGTGTTTTGATGTGTTCTTAGGCATTGCCTAGTGTGTTTGTCAAATTCCTAGGCTTGGCCTAGTTTGTTTGTGGTTTTGGGGCGAGCTCTCATACTACCCGATTTTTGTTAACATCTATCTTGTATCTTATTGAATTAATATAATATAAGATCCCTTTCATCAAAATAAAGTATGATAAATTAATAATATAACTTAAGTGTCGAAAAGTAACTTTATAAAAGACACTTATGTTTTATTATTATAAAAAGTTACTTTCGAAAAAAGCAAGTCATAATGAAGGAATAGAAATGGAAAGTTGCTTTTGGAGGCTTTTCCTTGGGAAAAGCGAAAGTAAAGTTATAAAAGAGTGTTGAGGGGTCATTTGGACACATCTTTTTACTCTCATCTATTTGGACATTGAAGGTTTGAGTTCTACAACTTTTGCATTTGAGGATGAAAACCCTCCTTTGCAATCCACATCTGAGGATGAAAACCCTCCAGTGTATTCAAATTTGTGGACGAAAACCCACTAATCTTCTGAGGTAGTTCCAATCAGGAGCTACATTTGGGCTTACAATCAACAAATTTGCAAGATCAGATCAGAATTATCAGCCAGGGCACAATTTGGATCAAATTTCAGAGATTGGCAACTAGGGCATCATCTACAGATCATATTTTCAGAGTTTCTTGTGTTGGAACAACCACCAATCAGGTGATATTTGCTTGGGACAATTTTTGGACAGTTTTTGCACAATTTTAGGGTTGGGCGAAATTGTAGGGAGGTGGAACAAATCCCTTAGGAGGCTAGTTCAGTTGTGAAAAGGGTTATTTTTGGTGCTAGGGCTTGCACAAGGCCTAAATCTGCCCTAGGGCATCATTTCCAGCCTTCCAATCTTCAAATTTTGTATCAAACGGTCAATTGTTTTTATCTTCCATTTTCAGTTGCAAAATAAATAAAAATAAATTCAGATCTTTGTTAAAAAATTCTTGCATATACATGTGCCTTGAGGGTTCCTAAAGGCTTTGGGCCTTCTGGGTATTGTTGCTTTGTGGTTATTTGATGAATAAAGGAAGATTTCATATTGCTGTATTTTTTTTGGTAAGGGTTTTAAATAAAAATCAGATTGCTGTCATAATTTTGGATAAGGATTTGTGTGGATTTTCTAGATTCTCTTTATTTACCCTAAGGGGACATTACAGTGGTATCAAAGCACAAATCTTCCCAACTTGTAGGGTAAGAGACAACGCAATTGTTTTTGCAACTTGTGTATTTGACAAAAATCATGGAGTTAATGAGTAAAGATGATTTGGGAACAAAGCTTTGCAAAGTAGGGAAGAAACTTGAGCAGCCACCTCATTCGAAAAATGTTCTACTCAGTATTTTGGAGGAAGTGGCAAATTGTTTGTCCATGGTAAGACAGAGATCAGATTTTGCGAGTATGTTTTGGGCAATAAATCCATCGGTGATTCATTTGGCTAAGCCCAAGCTTTTGAGACACCCAGATCCAGATGTGAGACTTGTAGTTATCACTTGTATTAGTGAAATTACAAGAATAACAACTCTTGAAAAGCCATACAACAACACCATGAGGGAGGTATTTCAGTTAATTGTTGAAAGTTTTCAAGGTCTAGAGGACATAAAAATCCTTCTTTTGCTAGGAGGGTCACAATTCTAGAAACTATGGCAAAAATCAGATCTTGTGTTCTAATGTTAGATCTTGAATGTGATGATCTTATTCTCCAAATGTTTGAACATTTCTTTGCTACTATTCATAAGAATCATGCAGAAAATATTATTGCATCAATGCAAACAATTATGTCATTGACTCTGAATGAGAGTGATGATATTTTCCAATCAATATGCAAAGAAATGATTGCTGCCGCTTTAGAAATTAGTACAAGTCCATCCATGCAAGAATCAAACCATACATCCAACAAAACACCTCCAAAATGCTCATGATGCAAGTCACCTAGGGCTAGATAAAAAGATATCAGCTCTAAATACCTTAAGATATTCAATAATTCCAAATATCCTTACTTGAGGGTTTTTGTCCCTAAAGGGATCTCAAACAAGGGTTTCGTCCTTGATGAGAGAGAAAGGAAAGGTACAACCTTTACCATGAAGCAATAATAAGATTCAACATAATATCATAATGGCCAAGCATTCTCCTTTATAACGTAAGGGTGCTACATCATAACTTATGAACGACCTTATAATATTGTTTTCATGCAAAATAGCTAGCATGAAAATTGAAAATTTTGAAGCATGACAACTAAGCCCCTAATTGAAAATTAGGCTTCCCAATCACTGTGCATCCTTTGGCCAGTCTGCCCTCAATCCCACCATCACCCCGGCTCAGAGGAAAGTCCTAACAACATTTTCAAGTTTGTTTCAATATGCAGGGATGATTACTCAAGATGTTTGATAAATTCATTGTGACTCAATAAAAGACTACTTCCTCTAGAGGCCTAAAAAGGCCATTTTTGGCCATTCTTAAGCCTGTAAACACCCTCCGGGAACGTTCAGGAAGAATCTAAAGCATTTGAGGGTGATCTCAGAGAGTATTCAAAATGTCAAAAGCCATTTAAGAAAGTTTAGGAAAGAAAATCTTATTTAGGGACAATTTGTTCAAGACCGAGTTTTCAAGGTGTGGGAAATGAAGGCTCCTCGGTGAAACCTGACTTCTCTGGATTCCGAGAGTTCTAGAATGAGTTAAGAAGCAAACAAATAGGCATCAGAAAGCTATGGGAATCCTCTACAAGGTGGAAACATCAGATTTTCTCCAAGGCTCAAGTACTTCTTGAGGTATTTCAAAACTCTGCAGCTGCCCCTCTAAGTTCAAAATGAAATTGGTCCTAAATTTTGAGTTGCAAGTGCAGAATTGGCTTTTGGGAATGCTTCCATTGATCTTAAAATGTCATTTGGAGTCAAAATCATATAAGATTTGACCCCAAATCATTTCCCTAAGCCTCCAAGGTGAAAAAAGCAAGTTCGGTGTCCAAATTTGGACATCCAAAGAAAAATTGGCTTTCCCAAAATGGCAAAGTTGCACTTTGGACACTCTTGTGTCCCCTATGTCCCCAAAGGGACAAGGGGGACACCAAAGTGCGACCTCAACCTCCTCCCCAAGTCGCACTTTGGCTCCCAGTGTCTCAGATGTCCCCTCGTCCCCACAAAGCAAGGGGGACAAGTGGGACATCAAAGTGGGACACCAAAGTGTGACCTCCCTCCTCCCAGTCGCACTTTGGTGTCCTTGGTGTCCCCTCTATCCCTTATGTCCCCAAGGGACAAGAGGAACACAAAAATGCGTGACAAGGCATGCATGCATGTAGCCCCGGACACCATGCGACCTCACCAAACCCCTCCGATGTCATTTCCCAGCCCCCAACCCTCACTTTCAGCCCCCACAAACTCCCAAGTCGCACTTTGGACACCTTGGTGTCCCCTCTATCCCCTATGTCCCCCCAAGGGACAAAGAGGACACAAAAGTGCGACCCAGGTCTTCCATGCAGTCCTGTCAGGATCAAAATATGGTCAAAAATTGCACAAAAAACACATGGAAACTTCACCAAATCTTCCCCTCACAAAAGTTAGTGATTTTTCTTGTAAATTGATGTTGAAACCTCTCCGACCTCCATTAATGGCTGACATGCCACAACAACAAAATGATAGCAAGTTGTTTTTTCGTTTCTACGGATATCCAACGGGTGAAATCATCTGAATCTTAGAGCGAATGTTCCTCAAAAAATCTACTTTCATCCGAGCCATTTTTTACATGATGAGGTGGTTGATTTTTGGAGATATGGAGGATTGAGTTTTCACTCAATATTTTCCTCCTCGACAAATTATCATTTTCCCACCAATCCAGACAAAGGAATCATTTGAAAATCGAAAGCGAGAGAATCTTGGAGCAAAACCAAGAATTTCAAGACTAGTTTCATATCAATTCGGCACTGCAGTCTCCTTTCTAAAAATAGCAAGTACTTCAAGTCAAGAGTGTCTAAAAATAGTAACTTTCAAAAAATAGTAAGTTTTGGGTGACACTCTGAATGAATAGGAAACATTAGGAAGTGAAAACATGAAAATTGCTAACAATAAGCAGACTCGAACAAGACCTGCTAAAAATAGTAAGTCTTGGAATTGAGCCGGAAAGTTGTGACAACTCCCATTCTGCTTATCTTGTTGCTTTTTCCGTCATCGCGTGGCCGACAAGATGTCTCGTGGTCCGAAACAGAAAAAAATCCCCGTAGGCTCTCACAACATCAACTTCCAAAGGTGATCTCTGCAGGGCACAATTTGATGTAAGAGGATGGTTTGTTCAACTCATCCCAATTGTGGCAGAATAGGGTCATCTTGTATGAATCACATTGTGACAAGGAGTAGATCAGAGTGTCAGTATGTGTTGAAGATGGTCACTTGGATAGTGGGAGAAATCAAGAACATCATGAGGTCTGTAAATGATCAGAAGCATCAAGAATTCCGTTCAAGTCCAAGACATCAAGGGAATGATCATCATGAGCATTATGAGAGGAGCTCACCACGAGTGATAGTGGTAGTCATCTCAAGCTCAAAAGCAATGCTTACCTCACAACACTTGATTCATGCTTGATAATGAACTCAAATCTTACAAGTCAGAGAAGTGGCATTTGCAATGTTTCAGTGCAGTATGGAGATCGAAACATGGAACTCATCCTCTAGACATTCCTTCAAGTTCCATTCAAGGACTCATCTTGCTATTTGGAGAAGGAAACCCATTTCTATGAGGAGCAATTGAGCAAAAGGGTGTTCATATATCATAAGTGTGCTTCCACTCAGGTGACATCTTGGGCAGGAAAGTGAATTGTGAAGGAGTCATCATGTTCAAAAGTGAAATGGGGAGCTCATGGAGTAAGTTAAGGATCATCGTATCCCGATTCTGCCATTGTTTCCAAACCTCTTCAAGGAACATGTCAGAATGACTTAGTCAAGCTACCAAGGCATTCATGACCATCATGTGTGAGGTATCAAAAATTCATCCATTCCCTGGAGAGGCATATGAGCAAGAAAGTGAGGATTTTGAAACCAAAAAGGGCAAGGGGATAATCTTCATTTGGAGCACCCTGTTTGCAAGAATGAGAAACCATCTCAATTTCACTTGATGCCATTCACATAATAGTGTTCTTAAACACTCATTCGAACCTTGTAGTGTGATCACACTTCAACGGAGGAAAGACATTGCAACCACCTCATTTCAGTCCAACAAGTGGCCACATGACAAACATCGCACCTAGGAGCGGTCCTCCTATCTGCAAGGCAAAGACCTATATAAAAAAGTAACAAACAAGCATCAAGAGGATCGAGCATCAAAGAGTTGATTTGTGATCACTAAGGTGAATTGTGAAAGGCCTAGAGAAGTAAAAAGGTGATCCTCACTCCCACCTTGTAATCAAGAAGAGATCAACATATTCCCATCATAATGCAGATCTCATAACAAGTGTTTCGAGCACTTACTCAAAGCTCTGGAAGGTTCCCATGTCTCTTAGTGCTTCAAGTCAGCAATCTCTTCGTCAGCAAAGGCTTCATCATCATCGGATTGGTCAACCCTTTTCTCTCTCCCTTTTTCTCTCTCCATATTCTAATTCTTCACCAAGAATGTACTTTTTCCCTATTTTGTCTTATTCACTTAAGTGACCCTCAATTCAACATTGTAAGAGTCCTTTTTCATCAATAAGAAAAAGACTCACCTCCTAGGAATGTGGAAGGTCACAAGTGATGAGGAAAGGTGAAAAGTCATGTGGGGGAGATGAAAGGACAGATTTGTAATGCTATAAATTGGAATGGCTTTTCCATTCCAAAGGGTTGGCAATTGTTGATTGATTGTATGTTGTTGAGATTTACCACTACTACATCAAGCAATAAAGTTGCATTTCTTTTATTTCTATGTTTATGTTCCTCTACCCCCTCTCTCTCTACTTTCTAACTTTGTAAGCATGGTGATCTTGCATAACCAAGAAGGAACCTTGTGTCCTTGATTGATGAATCTACAGAACTGTATGTCTCTAGTTAGTCTTGTTGATTGCTTGCATTGTTGCATTCCTCTAATTTTCTAAGTGAATTTTGTAAGCCTACTCACAACATTAACCCTCTCTCTTTATTTCTCCAACTCCCCTCTACCTCCCTTCACAACAAATTCATCCCTTGTACTGTACAAGCACTTTGTCATATGTCTAGTGGAGTATTCTGTGTGATCCTCGCCTAACGGCCACCCAACAACTCTAGTTAATTTACATTCAATAATGGGAGCCTCCCATATCAAAGGAGGGGTTTAGCCACGTGTAATGTCCCCTTTTTTCAAATTAGTCCAAAATAAAGAAGTTCCCACCTTTCCTCTTTCGAAGGCAAGCAATGGATGAGCGAGGGAAGATTGTGGGTTATATTTTCATTTTTCCTCATTCATGGTTATGATTTTATCTTTGTATTTCCCATTATAAGGGGTCGGCTAGGTTTGGTGCATTTTAAAAGTAAATTAAAAGATTAAATATGCTTTATATGGGTCAGCCTTGCCTTTTTGGCCTTTGTGCCAAGATGAAGATATAAAAGGAGATTAAGGGCTTCATTTGGAGACATCTACTTTTGGGAATTTTATCTAATTTGGACCTTTGGGTTGTTTGCTCATTGTCTTTCCACTCTTGGGTGAAAATCCAAGTGTGTGGCTCTCTCCAAGAAGGACGAAAACCCTTCTTGTGGCTGGTTGGAGGATGAAAACCCTCCATCCTTGGTTGAAGCGAAAATATCTTGAAGACTTCATGCAGATTTGGACTCTAGAAGATCAAGGAAGACATCTACAAGGGTTTGCATGAATTTTAGAACCCTTCCTAGTTGGAGCGACTAGGGTTTGAGGGTGTTTGGGTGCCTTCTAGGGCACGAAAATCAGATTTTATTTGATATTCTGGTTCGACATAATTTATAAAGACGAAATCTATAATTTCATGATTTTTGGTGACGTTTATCTATCATTTTTAACCTTGGTTTGTTGCAGCCATGTTGCTGTCCTAAATTTAATACAACAAAGTATGTTGTCTTGGGTTTCCTCCATTTGTTTATTGCAAATTGAATGGATAAGTGTTGCGAGTGCATGAAGAAGTTATTTGGAAGTGTCTTTAGCTATTGTGCATGATTTTTATGGTGCTTTTAAACCCCTTTTCAGTTCGCTGCTAGGGTTTATATTACCTTGGGAACTGCTGTTATAAAAATCAGATTATTTTCATTGTGGTGTGGTGTATTTTCAAAAATGATCCTTGGGGTTTGTGGCCAAACCCATATCTTTGACTTTTGTTCCAAAAAGGGACATTATAGTCGTATTAGAGCTTTAGTCTTCCAAACCTGAAGGTTTGAAGATCTGAAGGGATGGATAAAGTTTTTGGCGATACTAGGATTGGAAGGCTTGCCCTAGGGAAAGAAAGATTGTCCAACACAATGACCCGGTGATCCATACCGTTCAAGGCTCTAATGGTGGAAGGATCTCTTCTAAGGAAGTCATGAATTCTCTATCATCCAAAGAAAGCAACATTGGTGCATGGTATGAAGAGTATAGAGCTCTTCCAAAAAGGATACGTGATGCCCTACTCTAATGTCCCCATTTCTGAAGACCCTTAGCCTATACGTCCCCATGGGCTTCGGGATGTGCAAGGGGAACATTTTTATTAAATAATTAAATATTATTGCCTGGAGCAATAATTATTTATTTATAAAAGTTATTTAATTTAATTCCCAAAATATATAAAATTAAATGGGGAATTAATTAAATAAAAAGTTAGGTGGCTTTCATTGATAAAATCACCCTTTGCAAAGGGGACGCCACACCTAGGGAAAACAAACTGCTTTTATTTAATATTTTCCCTCTCCTAGGGTTTTCGAATTTTGTGCCTCCTTACTTATAAAAGGAGTGCTAGGGTCATTATTATGATTATGCTATGATGAACTTATTTTGATACTCCATGCTTGGAGTTGGGATGCATGCCCATTGATGTTCTCTCTCTCTCTCTCTCTCTCTCTCTCTCTCTCTCGTGGGAGGTTGTATGGAGCTGGTTTTGTGATTCAACTGAAGTATTTATTTGTGAGATCCATGTCTTTGGCCTTAGCAAATTGTTAGATGAAGTTTATTATTGAAATCTGCATGTTTCACTGTAGCGTTTCACTGTAGCAGCTGGGTTTTCTTGCTCCTATCAAATCGATTTGGTAGAGTGAGACTGATTTAATGTTCCTTTGATATTGGTGAGTGCTTTCTATGCTTGGCGACTTATATGAATACAATACTTTATTGAAAAGCTGCTCTAAACCCTAGCAAACTTATATGTGCTGATTGATGACTGTTTGGGAGCATTGTTTGGTGTGAAACAACTGGTTATTGCGTGATCATTGTGTTCTTTTGGGCAGCGACCTGAGTAGGACAGGTTCGGCAATTATTTTATATGATTGAGGGTCTGATTTAATTCACTTAAATCTGTTATTTCTTCCTGGGCATTAGCAACTTCATTGAGGTGTTTGAATGTGTTTTGGGGGCCAAAATAACCAGCGATTCCTATCTGTGGGTGGCGGATTTATTCTGATATTGGTGACACTATTTAAGACTCAAATTTGTGTGGAAACCTCTATGTTTGACAGCGATTTATATGACTGATACTTCTGACTTGATTGAACCCGGATTTGGCATTAAAGAACATATATAATAGGCAGCGACCTCTATTGATTGAATGCACAGATTAATAGTTGATTGAATTCTCAGAATAACGATTTGATTAAGGGCTTGGCTGAGTGGTGTTTTGGGCCTCTTTTTAGCAGCGAATTGCATAAGTGAATTGATCTGAGTTTGAAGTATGTTTTCATCATCATTCTGGCAGTGATTCATAGCTTGATTGCATATCTTTTGCAGCTGTTATATTCTAACATTGGCGTCTGATAAGTTGCATGTCTTTGGGGGCATTCTGGGGTCTGTTCATGGCAGATTTAATGATATAACATTTTATGATATTACTCCCATAAAAACGACTGGGTTAGCGCATGGTGTATGGGGGTTTGTAGCTTCTAATTGCAGCACACCTTGTAGGATCAGTTTGATATCAGCTGGGCAGTGGAATCAATTGGGTTTGATGATCTTTATATTGATCTATATATCAAATATTAGATCAATACTTCAACAACTTGTATTAGAGGATTAACTCCAGATTTGTACGCTAGAGAAATTGGTTGTTTGCCTAATTTCCATTTGATTTCAGAGGTGGGATATTACACCTACCTTTTGCAAAGTTCGTGAAGTTGGAAACAGAAAGTGTGGGGATTGGCACAGGGTCAAAACCCCAAGCAACAAGGGGTCAACCCTCCCTAGGGACCCACACTCAAGAGTATGGATGCAGTTCATGAAGAAGGGCTTGAAGGTAGAGGGGTCTCAAATCCTCATGACAAGTTTTTGAACTTCAATAGTCACCCACATGCCAGTGAAAATTCAGATCTGCACTTTGAGAGAAACGGAGCCATGAAGGATGAAGATTCAACCCTTGATCCCATCATTGTTCCAAATAGGCATCATTATGAGGTAATTGTTCATCATTGTTTGACTAATACTGATAATATTTCAGCATGTATGGATTCCAGGATTGAAAAGGAGGATGGTGAACAAGTGGGGAAGAAAAAGGAATGATTGGAAACCATTTTTCCAAGAGACATGTTAACAATCAGCTTGTTGGTCTGTTTAGGACAGCAGCACCTAAGAGTCAAGTTGAAGGTGTTCATGGCTTGGAAAAAGACCACAAAGAGACTCCTTGCATGTGCCAACAAGGCATGAACGAAATCAAGATGGAAACAGAAGATGGGCATGCCTACTTCCCTAAGGATAAGGAGGAAGATAGATTGCAGCAGCTGGTTACTAAGAGGGAGCAGCCCTTGGGAGTCTTAGAACCCCCAACCCTCTTGCCAAATTGGATCTCTCTACTGATTTTCAGAACAGCAGCTTGAAGACATCAAAGTTCGATGAAAATGGGGAGCATGAGCCTAGAAGGGAAAGGGAAATCATGGAGCATGAATCCCAAGGTAATAATTCTTTAATATTTAATGATATTTCATTGGCTTGTGGGTGGGAAGAATGCATTGGAAGAGGGAGATATCTACCATGCTATGAAGGAAGAACCATCACAGCAGCAATTCATAATGATGGATCAGTTTTTGGGAGCCCTAGAAGCACCCATCACCATTATCAAAGTGGATTCCTTGGCTGATTTTCCGGACAGCCCTACGAAAGCTCAAGAGAATGGAGAAATTACCAAGCAAGAACCAAGCAAAGAGGAAGGTAAAAGACTTTTGGTTGTTAATGATATTCCCTTGCTTTCTAATGGTTGCATGTGGCAAGATATTAAAGGATCTTGGAAGCATAAGCAAAAGGATGAAAAGAAGCATGAGGAGCAAGAGAATGTTGGAAAGATGCCAAGCAAGTCTCATGGGATAAAGGGAATTGAACATATTGGGGATGTCCAAAGGTATGGAGGTGTTCTAAAATCATTGCTTTCTTCTACTCCAATTCAGTTTTGTTGTCTTGAGCCATTTGATAACAATATGTCATTGTTGAGGCTCCCTTGTAAACCATGGCAAGTGGCTGTACAAGCTAAAAATGGGGTTATAAGTGAAGAAAAATCTGAACACAGGAGGAAAGATGAAGCGGAGCTTCCAAGGGAAGATGTTATGAGGTACACACATGAGACAAGGGCATTTCCGGGTGCCCATGACCACTTTCAGTCCGCTGTAATTTTCAGATCAGCAGCCTATGGTAAGCCATATGATATTTCATTGCATCATTATTTATCATTGTCATGCTTGGGTGATCATAACTATGCTAATGAGGAGCAAGGTTGGGAGAAGACTCTTTGCCAAGGACTCACTATACATCTTCCAAGCAATAAAGTGGTCTTTTATGACAGCCCAAGGTACACACATATTTCAGATCTTTTGTTTCCTTCTTTATCATCTTGTTGGGTTGATCATCACAAACTCTTTGTCACGAGTTTGGACTTCAAGATAGGGGGTGCTTTGCATATGGTGATCGAGACAAGAAGAGGTATGATGAAGAGTTTCATAGATTGCTTGCATCTTTGGAATCCGAGTAAACCCTTGAAACTCAATTTTGATTATTCCTCTCCTTGCTTATGGAAGGGAAGGAATTTGATGAGTTTGTATAAAGTGGGGAAGAATTCTAGTGTGGCATGTTTGAGTCATCATAAGCTTAATAATAATTCTGATTTTCTCTTCTGTATATTGCTAACCCACAGTTCCATGGGAGAACCAACAAGAATATGGGAAAGAGGGATATATTATGATGAATATACAGCTATCCACATATTAGTCGAAAAGGAAAATGATGACTCTAACATTCTGTTCCATATATGGGAATTAAATGGAATGGGCAGCAGTATTCATCGAATTATCAAAGAAGAATTGGCAAGAAGTATAGGGCCAAGCAAGGCTGGTTTCAAAGGCCTCATGATCATCAAGACTTATGGAACATATCCTCTTTGCACAAGGAAAATACCGCAGCCTATTGTCCCCATGAAAAAGGAAGGAAAAGGAAGGAATGTTAAGCAAGGGAAGGCTGATCTTAATTGTAGACTTGCTGATCTTCATTTTCCAACTCATGTAAGACAATTTTCAGTCCCTATGCTACTCATGAATTTGCTTTTTTCCATAAGATTTCAGTTTGGTAGTTGTTATGTCAGGATTATAGGGCTGAGTTTGCAAAAATCAGATTTGGGGCTGCCACTAGCAGCCATGAACAACAATGTGTTTTCATTTTTGATGAGCATTCCGTCATGGAATGATGAGGAAAGAAGATCTCAGCTGAAAAGAGGGAATAAATCAGATTATGATGTGTTGTTTTCAGACTTGAACATTCTGATTTTTGAAAGAAAATGCATGATTACAGCTGTTTTTGGGACAGCATTACTGAAGTGTTGGGAAGCCATCATTTGGATGGAAATTATGAGATGGTGTCAAGCAACGAAAGAGAGATAGCTATCATGTCCCTAAGGCATGATAATGAGAGTTTAAAAGTGTTGTTAAACACTCTTGTTTTCTTTGATATGTTTGCTTCATGTGCAAGTACATCAAAGAAGAAGTAGTTGAGATTCATTTGGGATCCGGGTACTTACAATTGCTTGAGGACAAGCAATTGCGAGATGGGAGAATTTTAATGTCCCATTTTTTCAAATTAATCCAAAATAAAGGATTCCTTTCCTTTCCTCTTTTCGAAGGAAAACAATGGATAAACAAGAGAAGATCGTGGGTTATATTTTCATTTTTAATTTTCCTCATTCATATCTTTGTAATTCCCATTATAAGGGTCAGCTGGGTTTGGTGCATTTTAAAAGCAAATTAAAAGATTAAATATGCTTTATATGGGTCGGCCTTGCCTTTTTGGCCTTTGGTGCCAAGATGAAGATATAAAAGGAGATTAAGGACTTCATTTGGAGACATCTATTTTTGGGAATTTTATCTAATTTGGACCTTTGGGCTGTTTGCTCATTGTCTTTCCACTCTTGGGCGAAAATCCAAGTGTGTGGCTCTCTCCAAGAAGGACGAAAACCCTTCTTGTGGCTAGTTGGAGGACAAAAACCCTCCATCCTTGGTTGAAGCAAAAATATCTTGAAAACTTCATATAGAGTTGGACACTAGAAGATCAAGAAAGGCATCTACAAGGGTTTGCATGAATTTTAGAACCCTTCCTAGCTGGAGCGACTGGGGCTTAAGGGTGTTTGGGTGTCTTCTAGGCCACGAAATCAAATTTTATTTGATATTCTGATTCGGCATAATTTATAAGGCCGAAATCTATAATTTCATGATTTTTGGTGAGGTTTATCGATCATTTTTAACCTCGGTTTGTGGCAGCCCGGCTGTTGTCCTAAATTTAATTACAACAATGTGTTATCTTGGGTTTTCTCCATTTGTTTATTGCAAATTGAATGGATAAGTGTTGTCGTGCATGAAGAAATTATTTAGAAGTGTTTTCAGCTATTGTGCATGGTTTTTTATGGTGCTTTTATACCCCTTGGTTCGCTAATAGGGTTTATATTATCTTGGGAACTGCTGTTATAAAAATCAGATTATTTTCATTGTGGTGTGGTGTATTTTCAAATCTGATCCTTGGGGTTTGTGGCCAAACCCATATCTTCGGTTTTTGTCCCAAAAAGGGACATTACACCCGTGACCATTGGTGGAAACCAATAATTTGCCGCAACAAAATATTTCACCAACAAATATTAAAGTCTATTTTTAATTTGAGCATATATGCTCACCAAACAACTAATTAACTAAGTAATTTATTTCATCTATTGGAGCGTTAGGCATCCAATAGGTATAAAAAATAAAATATGGCAATATTTCCTAAAACCTATGTTCTTTAGGAAAGCTGAAACGGAAATGAAACACGAAACAACAATTTTGTAAAAACCTAGGATACGTAACGTTGTTGGAAACGTTTGTACAATATATTATAAATATGTGTGTGTGTGCATAGTACTCATTTTATAATTGTAGACCATAAGAGATAATTGATAAAGCACTCAAAATATTTTGTATTCATTGAAATTTGAACTTCTAAAGAGTTATCATTCAACATGGTTACAATTTCAATTATTCACATATACATGATAATAATCTAGATTCTAGAATATATCATCTAGATTTTTCTCATAATCATCTCCATGACCACCATTGACAGCTCCACTCTCCATCCCTTGTGCAAAAGATCCTGATTCTTCTTCATCAATACCAAGAAGTGAAAGTTGGCTAAAAGTAGCAGCAAAAGCATCAAAGTCACTACTCTTAGGATCAATAGCCCAAAGTTTGTTGGGACCTCTAATATAGTCTTCGGTATTGTGTGAGAAGATGCGCAAATTGGAATGTACATACACTAAATTCTCATCCTTCTTGGATCCTAACTTGTTCCATTTGGCTAAGTGGATGAAGCTATATGTACTCCAATTCCTCTCTTGAAGAATTGCTAGCCAGCTGTTACAAAAAATAAGTTAGAAATTTTCAATTAGTAATAAAATTAATTTACTAAGAAGTAAGAACATACATTTTTTATTTTTGATTAATAAACAAAATTTTAATTTCATTTTAATATTTTATAGTGTGAGAGGACTTTAATGGCAACAGGTTGTATGTAGTTGGCATCATGGCCATGTACATACCACCACATGAATGGCTTCAGGTTGTACTTGTCACTTAATGCATCTAATTCACCCATGCTACCATTAGATGAAGAGACAAAGCATGCCATTTCGTAACAAACCATAGTAGCTATAGTTGGATCAAGAAAAAGCCTCCAGGAATGTTGTCTTAGTTCCAGTTGCAACTTCATGGTCATTGTATGGTGCTTGCCTACCAGGTAGCCCAAGTATTTCATTGCTATAATATTTGGGATTCAAGGCATAGGCAAGGAGATGCAATGGGGTGGTCATTTTATTCCACCTTCTCATGATCACAGTCTTAACTTCAATGTATTAGTTTTATTCAAAATCCTGCTCTTTTTTTGTATGATATCTCTAATTTTTTCAAGCATAGAATAAATTCCATCATTAATCTCCCTATGCAAGCATCATCGTGTCTGCATATCTAATCATAGATAAAATAGGCTCAGTAAAACTGAGCAAGTATGCAACCTTTTCCCAACAATCATCAAGTATCAATGATTTTATTTTGATGGCTCGTTTTGTGTTTGCTTTCCTCCACACGGACCAAACATCATCAATCACCATAAGCCTTAAGGCTTGTCTTACCTTCACAAGTCGTCTCAAGACGAGCATGTGAGAGGCAAATCTTGTTTCAACAACCTATTAAAACAAATTAAAACAAGTTAATAAAATAAAAAATTAAATTTAAAATAAATTCTAATGATAATTTGATATTTCACAAAAAGTTAGGAAATAAAAATTAGAAACTAGTAAATTCTTTTGTTACCTTCAAAGAACTCCAACTTTAAGAAACTCCTAAAGATAGCCTAGGACATACGATGATTTGTGACAAACATTTGAATCTCATTTGCCTCTGTATACACTTCCTCTATCCATTGTATTTTGCCAATCTTCGCAACATCAAATTCAAGGTGTACTACACAAGGTGTCCAAAAAATGTGCTCTTATCTCCCCTCAACAATCAGCCCTACTGCTCTACAATTTTTGGCATTATCCGTGATGACTTGGACAACGTTTTGAGGGCCCACTGACTCAATAGTCTCAATCAAAATATTAGCAATAAATTGTGCATTTTTCACTTCACCCTCACAATCAATGGCCCTTAAGAACATTGCCCCTTTAAGGCACACTGCAACAATGTTGATTAGGGGTCTATTTTGCATCTTTCCATCCATCTGAAATGATAGATACCCCTAATTCCTTCCATGAATCCCTAATTGGCTGCAAAGAAGTATGTACATGGGCCACTTCTTTCGCCAACAATGATGTTCTCACCTTCTCATAACTAGGGCTTTTATACCCTTGTGGTGCATCATTAATTCCTTTCACCATTTGTTGTCAATATGGTGACCGCAACACATTGAAAGGCAACCCACATGCATAAACACATCGAGCAACCAACTCATCAATTATTTCCCTCTTCTCATTTGCAAATGCTTGCTCTAATGGACCTTTGGAGGTTCTCTTTCGTGACAAGCTCTCTTCCTCTATGGGAGTTTCAACTTGAATAAAAGGATGGTTTGATGGGGTGGGTGGTTTTTGTCAACCCCTATTTTGCAAAGGAGCGATTTTAAATCTAGCTTTTGAATTTATAATGGACCCAAGATGTCATTATATACCTTTAGGAAGTGTGTTTAGCAAGTCTAGGTAGGTAGAGTAGGTTTAGGTTCATTAAATGAAGCTATTTTTATTTATTTTTAAGTTGTGCTTTAAAATTTAAAAACCGGCAAAAAACGTGCCAGACGTTTCGGAAACGTCTGCACGTTTCAAAGGCGTTCCCCTTAGTTTACGCTTTCGAAGCGTTTCTAGGTGAAACGTCACCCCCTAATCGTTCTTGGCTTCCCTGACCTAAAACTAATCTAGATATCTTCAAACAACTTTCCTCTAGCTCCAAATCCTTAGTCCCACGAGGAAGGATGGGATAAGGTCTTCCATAGCAACTAGCTTGGAAAAAGGGGACATTACATAGGAACACAAAGTAACCAAACTACAAGAACTGAAATAGAAATGTATGTCCATACATTCTTCTAGGTTTGCACTATCTTTACAGGATATTTATGTGACGTGATCACCTACATTCACAAACACAATTGCTCGCACTTTCACTTCTAATGAATGCTAGGCTTTTCACTTACCAACCACGTACTTCTAACGATCACCTCCATACGAGATCTCAATTGTTCCCGCTTTTACTTTCGGTGAGGATTGAGCTTCGACTAGCCAATCGCTACAAAAGTACGCTGTGACATAAAATACATAGTAGACTATTTCCTTCTTATTCATATGTTTTCCGTAGTTTTACATTTACATCACACCATACATAAAGGAAATAAAGGTTCTAGGCATGGTCCCCATTCGTATGTATGTAGCCACCATTGTAGATCATTGCCCCTCTGATCACAAATTGTATAAGGCAGTCACGACTTCCACTTGGAGACCGATCCCAACTTTAATAATTTTTGCACAAATGATTTGCCACAACTTCATTTGTGTGGCCCTGTCACTAAGCATGGGCCTGGTGAGAGGTTGTTGATTGACCTCCTACTTCCGGTGCCTTCATCCTCAAGTCTACTTAGCTCACACAAATAGATTTGACTTGAAGCTCATTTGGTTCATGTCATATATCTCCCCCATAAAATGGACGTTTGGTATACCAGAAAATGCATCCGTGAGGAAATTTCATTTATTTTTGACACTTTTTTAATACGATAGACTATTGACACAATACAAATTAATTTGACTTTGAATCTAACATATTTAGTGACATACATTTTTTATTAAATGGACCAACTAAGACTTACAACACTTCGTAATTATTGACACCTGAATTTGGCACTATTTATTCATTACACTTAAAATTTTAAAACATGACCCTTTAAAAAGTGACTAACAAATATTGAATGAACAATACTGACTTAATGTTCAAAGATATCCTAAATTATAAAATAAAAACTATAAACTATCGAAAACCTAGACAAACAATATGCAACTTTAAAAACCATGGTGATGATGGTAAACGCAACTCATTGGAGTGTTAGGAAAATATTGTTTTAGTGCTCACATTATATGGGTTGATAATATTTACATAGCAGTAAATATAATTATGTGTGGGTGAGTTGTTAGTAATAACAACCCATGTAAGTTGTTTGTTACATTATTGTTTTATAACAATAATGTTTATTATATTGTTATACGTGAATAGTGGTGGTTGAAACCACTCACGTATTTAGGAGGATTGGTTATAAGAGCATTTGTAGCTCCCTATAGTTTAGGAGAAAGAAACCCTATATATTTGTATATCTGCCTATTGTATTTCGGACGGTATGAATCATAGTTAGAGAGTTTTTAATTCTGTTTTAAGCTACAAATTCTGCTCAAAATTAGTATTTGGTATCAGAGCAGGGATTTTCAAAGCGAATATGAAATTCTGGGTGTTGAATAGAGCAGCTTCTTCATAAATTTTGGTTGCCTGTTTCATTCTACATTTGCTTAAAGGTCTCATTCCGATTGAGCAGAGCATTCACAACCAACACAATTTGCCAAAATTTTGGAACAGACTTCCGGTGCATTATCATTCACTGTCGGTTCTGAATTATACAGCTCTACTAGCTGGTATATGCATTCTCAGAACTTGCACTTGAGCTGGAGCCACATTAGCACGATTCACAGCCTATTCATATGATAGAACGCTTGATAAGATTTTTAATCCTTCTTTTGCCTTCTAACTGAGCTGTGCATGAAGTCTCAAATCAACAGCTTCTGTATAAACATGGTAGTTCTCTAGTGCATTGACAAAATGAGATATGGACGCAGTTATGCAGATCATATTTGATTAAAACTCTTTTGTGAAGAATTGAGCCACATGTTTACATAGGTCGATGCATGCAAGGAGACATTGACTCCAACAGTATTGCTAGATTCAGTTTTCATCTCTGTCGAGATCTCTTTACCACTTGCTTGTCTCCATTCTAACCTTCCTATGGTACGAAAAGCGTATAATGAGGGCACTGAGAAACGTATTCTCATGCTAAGCAAAACACAACATATTTGTGACAGAGACTTTCCATTGGCGGCACCTTCATACCAGATCAGAGCTTGTGTATTCCAAATAGATGCTCGTGAGTTTGTCTTCACTGTGGAATCCAAGAAATCTACATGGTGTAACTTGGTAATAAGTCAATAATCAGGTACAATCTAGTTTTGGTGAGTGATTCAACTTTGACGTTTTTTTAGGTGATTGTCAAAATCCTATAGTAAGTTTTAATAGTTTCATAAAAGTTTATTTAAGATTCCACTAGATTACTTAGATCCAAAAAGCAAATTTAGTTTGGCATTAACGAATTGTTTCATTAAGAATAAAAGTGGTCATTTTTTACGTCTGAAGTCATAGTCTTAATTTTAGTTGTTTAATGGTCTTTTTAAATAGAGTTCCATCTTGTCAAAAGAGTCAAAGTTGTCATCAAGTGTCTCATTGGAAGTCATTTTGAGTCATCATAAAAGTCTAAAAAATAAAATAAAATTGCCGTACGGACGCATTTTCGATGTAACCCGACATCTAGTGAGTGTCAGTTTTATGGTGGGATAAAATGCTAAATATTGTATTTCTAATGTTTTTTTTATGGCTGCAAAGAAGGAAAATGTGCTTGGTAGTCGTGAAACCGATTTAGTGTTGGGTGTTCAATGGTTACATTCCATGGGAGAATTCACTCAAATCTACCAAGGTATGGAGCTGACATTTAAGGTAGAAGGCAGGGAGGTTGTGCTACATGGTATGAAAGGTGGAACTCCTCAAGTTGTGACCGCCAAGAGCATGGAAAGGACTTTCAAAAGAGGGCAGGTTGCATGGGCTGCTCATTGCTTGGTAAGATCTAATTGTTCTATTTCCATTCAACAATATTTTTATGATGATATTCAGCCCATACTTAACAAGCATGCGAGAGAGGATTCCAACATGTTATTGAGTTAGACCCTGGCACGAAACCGGTAATAACTACTCCTTACCATCATCCAAGAGTCTACAAGGAAGAAATTGAAAGAACCATCAAAGAATTGCTGGAAATGGGGTTGATTAGGCATAGTTCCAGCCCATTCGCTTCTTCTGTGGTGCTTGTGAAGAAAAAGGATGGCACCTCAAGGATGTGTGTGGACTACCGGGTATTGAACAAGAGAACAATCAAGAATAAGTACCCAATCCCAACAATTGATGAGCTACATAGAGCGGTTTACTTCTCTAAGATTGATTTGAGATCTGGGTACCACCAAATAAGGGTGAAAGATGAAGATGTGCACAATACCGCTTTAAGGTGTCACTTTGAGTATTTTGAATTTCTTGTCATGCCATTTGGGTTAACCAATGCCCCGACCACTTTCCAATCATGCATGAATCACATTCTTGGTGAGCATTTGAGAAATTTGTGCTAGTTTTCTTTGATGACATTTTGGTATATAGCAAAACATGGGAGGAGCATCTCCAACACTTGGATAAGGTGTTGAAAATTTTAGAACAGTCACTCTATGCAAAAATCAAGATGTGAGTTTGAGATGACTGAAATTTTGTATTTGGGGTATGTTATCAATGCACATGGGGTTCATATGGACCAACAAAAGATCCGGGCCATCATGGATTGGTCAACCCCAACCAACATCACACAATTAAGAGGATTTTTGGGTTTGTGTTATTACTACAGAAATTTGTGAAGGGGTTTTCCCATCTTGCAGCCCCATTGACTTCTCTAACAAGAAAAGGAGCTTTCAGTTGGTCAAAAACAGCCCAAATAGCTTTTGAAGAGCTGAAAAAGATGATGTGTTCTTGCCCGGTACTTCTTGTTCCAGATTTTTCTATGCCTTTTATACTTGAATGTGATGCTTCTGGTGAAGGTATAGGTGTTGTTTTGATGCAAGACAAGCATTCCATTGCATATGAGAGCGGAAATTGAAGGATAACAAGTTCTCTATCTATGATAAAGATGTGTTGGCCATCATGCATGCATTGACCAAATTCTAGCAATACTCATTTTGTGGAAAGTTTGTGGTCAAAACCAGACCATAATAGCTTGAGATTCTTTCTTCATCAAAAAATGATAAATGACCGGTAACAAAAGTGGGTAAGTAAACTCCAAGCATATGATTTTGATATTGAATATGTCAAGGGAAAACACAATGTGGTAGTGGATGCCTTGTCAAGGAAGCCACGTCCTAATTCATTTGAGGATGTGGGATTACATGATGGGAAGGAATCGATTTTTCAAATCAGCCTACTTTGCAATTGCTTGAGGACACAATTTTGGGAAGGAAGGACTATAATGTCCCCTTTTTCGAATTACTGTCAAATGGAGACTTCTTGCCATTCTCTTCCTGTGGCCAAGAAGAATAAGTGAACAAAGGAATTAATTGAGCTTTGTTTCATTTTTATTTTATTATTTTTAATGTTTTTATTTGGTGTTTTACTCCCTAAGGCAGGTCAGCTAGGGTTATAAGACTCCTTACAAGAAAATAGAAGAGAAAGTAAAGCTTAAAGAGGTCAGTTCTGACCCAAGGGCTCTTGGCGCCAACTAAAGGATATAAAAAGAGGTCGCTTGGCCTCATATGCAACATCTTTTGGCGCATATACACTTACTATTTTGGTTTTTCGGCCGATTGCTTTGAATACCTTTCCACTTGAGGACGAAACCCTCTTGTGTGGCATCCAAGAAGGATGAAACCCTTCCTTGTGACATAGTGGAGAACAAAACTCCCCATATTAGCGAATTGAAGACATGTATTGAAGACTCTCTTGCTAATTTGAAACTAGGGCATCAAGAAGAAGACCTACTAAGGATTTTGACATTGTTTGAAGCCCCTCTCCTAGAAAGTGACTAGGGTAAAAGTGGATTTGGGTGGCTTCTAGGGTACAAAACTTCATTATTCTTTGATATTTGGAATTATCATATTTTATAAGGTGGAATCTATGATTTGGTTATTTTTGGTTGGAATCATATTTTATAAGTGGACTGTCCCATGAACCAGTGGTATGATGAAGACTGCAAAGCCCTTCACCGTCAGCTTCGCTTTGCTTTCACACATGCTCTTCCCTCCTTCACCTCTATCAAATCCAATTACCGTCGTCTTCTTCGTCACAAGAAACGCACCTTTATCTCTCGTTGTTGCTTGGAGCTCGTGCATCCCTTATTCACTCTCCTAAACATTTTTGGCGTACCATTCTTCCCCGTCATTCCTCCTTACCCCAAGACCTGCATCCCAACTCCATGTTTACTCATACCTCCACCCTTTATGACATCCCCGGCCAGCCCCAGATCCAAGTTACGTCCCCTCCCTCCACCTGTCATATTTTTACCTACACGAATGTGAAGAAAGCCATTTCTGCCATGAATAGCAGCAGAGCTGCAGATGAGGAGGGCCTACAGGCGGAATTCTTCAAGCACAGTTTGGACACTCTAAACAACTATCTTGTGGACCTCTTTAATCAGGTGGTCTGTACGGGTTTCGAAGTCGTGGTCCCACCATATCATTCACCCTATCCACAAGTCGGGCCCCACTTCCGACCCGAACAACTATAGGACAATCATGGTGGGCCACACGTTCTCTAAGCTTTATGCCACAGTTCTCCACATGCAGCTTTCTCAGTTTCTGGAGCAATACCATTACAAAGCCAGGGGGCAAGCGGGGTTCCGACCTGCTTACCAGACCATCGATCATATCCTCACCCTTCGTACCATTATTGAGGAGGCTTGCCACCGCTCCTCCAAGGTTTTTCTGCTACTTCATGGATTTTCGGAAAGCCTTTGACTCGGTGCCACGGGAAGCTCTTTTCCGTAGGCTTAGAGACATCGGTATTTCGAAACTCTTCTTGCCGCCATTATGCGTTTGTACAAGGAGGTTTTGGGCCGCCTTCACACTATTGTCGGTTTCTCGGATTTTATCAAGAGCACCATTGGGGTTAAACAGGGCTGCCCCCTCTCGCCTACTTTGTTTGGTATTTACATTGATGAATTGGAGGAATTTCTCAAGGATCATATTCAGGAGGGGATGGTTGCCTTCTTCACCAGTGTTGATCTACATTCTCCTTTTCGCGGATGATGTTGTCCTCCTTGCCTCTTCCGCGGAGGGACTTCAAAGACAAGCTGGACGCCTTAGCCCTCTTTTGTGACCATAGACAGTTGACAGTTAACCTTGGTAAAACCAAGGTCATGATCTTCAATGGGCTGAAGACTTCTGACTTCCACTTCTTCTATAGAGGGGAAGAGATTGAAATCACCAGTTCCTACACTTACCTAGGAGTTTTATTCATCGGGCCCTGTTTCAGTCTTCGTCCTGCCCTTCAACCCCGTGTCAACAAGGGGTATGGTTCTTTGGCAATCTTGGAGAGACAATGTTTCCGCCACCACTTCCAAGACATATTGTCGAAGATGTCTCTCTCGGATTCTCTTGTGAGACCCATAGTTCTCTATGGCTCTGAAGTTTGGGGGCCATCCCTGCTTGACTCTGATTGGGCCACTGTTGAGCGTGTCCAGATTCTCATGCTCAGACGCATCATCAGGTGCAAAGAGACAGTTCCACACAATATCCTCCTAGCTGAGTTTGGGGCTCGTCCCTTTAGACTGGAGACTATCTTTAGCCTTGTTTCGCTTTTGCATCGCGTTCGGGGACTTTCAGCTTCCTCCACAGGCAAGGATATGTATCTCTACCTTGCCTACCGTTCCTCCGAAGCTATTGCTCTTTTTGACCACAATGGCCGCTCTCGCTACTGGTACGTCGGAGTCTCTCATCTTCTTGGTTCGTTCGGGATTCAGTTGGACCACCTCCGCCATACAGATATTCCATGGATGCTCCTGCCCATCTCCTACCGAGTAAACAGGATCTGCACAAAATTATCAAAGACGACATCTACAGGCAGTTCATCCAGCACACTTGGATCAGCCCTCCGGGGGGGTTACGCCCCAAGATGGCCTTCTATGCTGCACATTTCCTTGAGGTCAATGATGGACTTATTAGCCGGCCCACGTATATATCCCGACACTGGTTGTAGGCACTCCGCATACCCCTTGGCCAGTTCAGAGTGGGTTCTCATAGACTTCGGGTTGAGGACCACCGGTTGGACCGCTCGGAAAGGATTTGCCAGCTTTGTTCTCCAGGAGGTCGAGACGGAGGAACACTTCATTTTCAGGTGCCCCATCTACTACGAGATCAGAGGGAGATTCCATTGCCTTTTCCGAGAGCATCCGTCTTTTGCAACATTCTTTAGGTATCGTGATCAATGGTGTCTTGCCCTCTATCTACAGGAGGCTCTCAGACTTCGGAATGAGTACCTTCCCCCTCCCAGGCAGGTCGCTACTCGACAGATCACATCTTTTTTTCGGTGCTCTCACCTGAGAGGGGCACCAAGAGGCACCTCGACATCAGTATGGACTCTCAAACCAGATCCGTCAGGACCCAGGATGCTACCTCCCAGTCCAGGGGCTTTCATGTTCACACTCGGTTAATGTCCCCCCCATGTACCACGGTCAACCAAGAGAGTACAGAGGACTCGTCCGGCCCATCCTTCTCCCAAACACCAACATTCCAGACTCTCCACGAGTTCAGCTACAGGACAAGCATATCACCGCCTACTTCCACTCGGTCTCGGTTGTTAGGTGTGCGGCGTCGAGTTGGGGCTTTTCTTTAGCTCCACTCTTATGCTCTTGTTGTTGTTGTAGCCCTTTCTTCTCATTCTTCTTTCTTTCTCTCTCTCTCTTTCTTGTTCAAGGGACCCTTTTTGGTCTTCCTGTTGGCTCTCTTGGCATTGTATTGTATAGTCCCATTGACCTACTTTTGTGGTCATTTGTTGGACATTAATATTATTATCTTATCTTATCTCATGATGATATAAAGCTTATTATTATTGATTGAAATTTTGAGGATGTATGGCGAGTTTTGGCGAATATATTTGTTGTTTTTGGGTGGCGAGTTTTTTGGCGAATATTCACCCCAAAGAGAAATTTGGCGAGTACTTGTCAACTCGTAAAGTAGTACTTTATGGTATAAATGCTACATGAATAAAATAAGAAAAGAAAAAAAAAAACACTAATAAATAATTTCATAATTCATAATATCAAATTAGTCATGACATAACATATTGGATAGGTTTATATTATTTGTTTATGATAGGAAAATGGTTAATAATCATTGTTAGACTTGAAGTATGCAAAGAAATCTATAATGTCCCCATTCCGAGAAGATGGCCTAGGAGGCTTTTCATTTGTTTTAGCATTGGTTATGCCCAAGAGGCTAGTGACGTTGATGGTTATTGGGTGTGGTTTGTACCTTCATTATACTTATATGTTATGTTTTGGAGTTGACACGTACTTAGGTGAAATAAGGATGTAAGATATAAGGTACTTTATGTTATATTTAATCAATGACTTAAGTGATGGGTGAATATATGGTACTTTATGTTCTATTTCTTGATGGGGTGACTTAAGTGTACTTTTTTGGCATGTGCACAATAAAGTAACTTAAGTTATATTATTTCACATGAGAAAATACCCAAAGGGGGCGATTAGGGTTTGTTGGAGGAAAAAGTTATATATTTTCCCCTTGTGGTCATTTGGGCATTCATTCAGACATTCAAACTTTTGGAGCTATTGTTATTTGCAACCATTTTGCTTGTGGAGGTCAAATTCTACAGGAACCCTAGCTTTGGTGGTGAGAGATTCATCCCTAGCTGGTAGAGCATTCTTTGGTGAGGGTTTCCAGCCCATATCCCTAGCTTGTTATTTGCACCATTTAGATTTGGATGTAGACTTGCGAGGACATAGAGTGGAAATCGAGATATATTAGCCGTTTTGATCAGAGGTCCGGGTATAGAGGAGAGGACAGCCAACCATCGTTTGGGTATCTATTTATTTTCAGTTTTGGGGCAGTTGTGTGACTCCCACAAGTGGGGCGACTTACCTAGGGTTTTATTTTGGCTTTTTGGAGGGGTTTTAGTGGCTCTTTTCCAGAGATTTCGGAGCTAGAGATTGTTATCATCATGAAGACTCCCTATAATTCATTTATATCACTCTTCCATTGTTATTCTGAAAATTACAGTCGAGTTATTTTGGTGTCACTCAGATTTCACCCTGAAATCTGTGACTACCCTATCCGAAAATTTTTCGTACTTTTAAAATAATGGGTCATTTGTTGTTTTTATTGCCTGAAAGTTCCTGTATTGCACCAAGATAATCCTAAAGAGCCATATTAGCCCTTTTCGCCAAATACCCAGATGCCCAAAATTGTTTTATTCTGTCATCGGGATTTGTCTGCGGGAAATTTGTATTTAATTATTTTGAGCCCCGTATGAGGCTATTTGCGCTCCGTTTTAACTCTGTTATGAGCGGATATGTTATTATTCCTATGTACCAGAAGGATTTTAACTTATTCTAAGTTTTGGGCTTTATATGTAACTTTTGGCAATTTTTCGTGTTTTTGTGGTGTCCCGTTTCGTTTTCTGTAAAATTTCTCTGGAATAACTCCTTCGCCGGGTAAGCCCGATTTTTGGCCTGGAGCAGCTGGAAAACATACACGCACATTTTGCCCGGAGGAAGTCATCATCCGAGGTCTGGATCACTGGGAAAAAGCGAAGTCGTGTGCAGGGAAAGCTTTCATGCGGATGGCGCATTTTTGGAAAACAAAGGATTTAAGCTGCGATGGGAAAAACATAAGCCGCAGGCAGGATGGGAATTGTATACCTGCCTGGCAGGGTACTTTTTCCCGTGTTATAAAAGTCACTTAAGCTGCAGTGGGAAAAATAGAGGCCGCAGGCAGGTGGGAATTTATTGCCTACCTTGCAGGGTGAAAATTCCCATGATATAATAAAAGGAAAGTGACTTAAGTGAAATCATGGGATTTTAGTGCCTACCTTGCAGGGTAAAGAATCCCATTGTCAAAGTCAAATCACTTAAGTGGATCATGGGATTGTGGTGCCTACCTTGCAGGGTAAAAAATCCCATTGTCAGAAATTCTTAAAAATAGAATTCTATTATGCAAAAAAGTGCGACCCACCTTGGGTGAATAATAATGCATTAAATAAATATTTGTTAATATTTATTCACCCAATTTGGCACCCAGGATTGTGGAAAAGTCAACAAAAGCAAAGGGGAATAAATCAATTGGAAATAGAATTCTAAAATTAAATAAATTTAATTTATTTAATGCAGCCCCTTTTGAGAAGGAATTAATACTTTTTAAAGTATTAAATGATTATATTAATTCCTATTTTCAGTGGCTATGGTCAAAGCACACTGTGAAGCTTAAGTGAAGTGAAGTGTGGAGGATTAAATTGGATTAATTTAATTTATTGGATGGCTGTCCTTAAACATGCTATTTTTTTAAAAGAGAAAAGCATGATTTTTAATTAATTAATTGCCTTTAATTGTTAGGGCAATTATTAATTATAGAATTATGAAGGTTATATAAGCATGGGCAGCCATATGGATTTATTATTCAACACACAGGTAAAGAATTGCAGCAAGGAGAAAAAGTGCGCCCCCATTAGAGGAAGGATTTTGCACAGACAAAGTGCTAACAAAGGCTAAAAGCTTCCAGATTTGGCGCATGCTTTGGAAAAGGTTCATCTTCGTCTGCACAATTGTTTTCACAGTGTTAAAGGAGCTCAGAATTCATTACAGGTGCTTTATAAAAGAAGAGGAGCTTTTATCAATGTCCAATACATTGCATATATCCTCCGAATCTGAAGAATTGTCCAGATCTACACCAGTATTGAAGAATTCCAGTCAAATAAGAAGAAAAAGACATTCAGACAAAGATAGACAAAGCTATGGCGAAGAAAGATGAAAAAGAAACCTCTTGCTAAATTGATAGACAGATCCAGAGCAGGAGAAACTTCACTCATGCGTGCAGATTGAAAGCAGTGGAATTATTCAAGTTGCAGCTTTTCCATCCATAGCCCAGTTGCCAAAGTTTGTTATGCAGGTGCAGATCTATATCCAGATCCATATGCAGATCCAGATCCAGATCTCATAGTTGCAAAAGCTTCTGGCACAAAGGCTTCATCCTCTTGTTTTGAATGCAACCCGTGAAGAAGATAGTGCGTGGAAAATTCCTTCCAAGATCCGGTGCATGTGCTCTCATCTTCCAGTTGAAGCTTTCATTGAATTTTCATTCATCCGGAGTGCTTTCCAGAATTTTTAATTGCTCATATGCAATTAAAAATAAGGATGATGAGTTATCTACGGCCAACCTTACAGCGATGCATGTACAATGTAAGAAGCTGCAAAAGCTTCAAAGGATAAAAGAGAAGACAATGTGAAGGAAAAATTCCAGCTTGCTTCCAATTCCAACTGCTTGCAATTCCAGCTTGTTTCCAGATCCAGCTTGCTTCCAATTCCAACTGCTTGCAATTCCAGCTTGTTTCCAGATCCAGCCGCTTCAAGATCCAACTAATTCTAGCTTGTTTCCAGATCCAGTTTGAATCAGCTGCATGCAGACATGAAAAAAGACAAAGTTAGCTTTCCTCTTCCTTCTTCTTTCCTTCGACAAAGTAATTGAGCGATCAATTCAATTATACAACTTAAGTGATTGGTTTAAAAGCCATTACTTGAAGAAGTCAATTACTTGGAGATAGGTGGCGGACGTGCATAATAGAAGGTTCTATTTTCAGTTGCAAATCATACATGTCACGCAAAGAGGAATTCCAGGAAGGAGATTGCCAGCTGTTTCTTTTTCGACTTCCACATGTGTCGATTCAACTAAAGCTTCCGACTTGGTGCCCCTCTACATTCTATAAGTAGAGGAAGAACCTTCGGGTTAATGATCGATCAGAATTTGTAAGAAGCAATCTTGTGTTCTAGACTTTGTGCTGAACCCCTGAGAGCCACTTGTTGCAGAGGAATACAAAGAAGCAGGTTTCCGGAGAACTTTGTGTCACGGCGTACTGTGTTTCTTGCTTTAAATCTTAGATCTTTAAGTAAACTTTGTGTTATTTTAGATCTAGATCTAGAGCTGCCTTTGTTTCATAATTCTGTGTGTTCAAATCTATTTGAGTTTCTTCTATGTGCATGTGATTAGCTCTGCAATCTACTAATTAGGATGCACATCTTCCTTACTTCCTCTCTGTAATACCTTGAATTTCCTCTTCTTTCATTCTTCCTTTCTTAAACAGCTGCTTACTTGCTGCAAAACTTCTTAGTTATGGTTCATGAACTAAGTTGTTAAAGTAAAACCCCTGATAGATAGAAACACATTTTTATTGACAAATCTGACACGGGAGCCTCACCGGTTAAATGAGGGAGATTTATCTCATGACTGCCTAGGTTTGATGCTATGCAGAAAATCTAGCCAACATATTTTTCTCTCGGTTTCTGCCCTAGAATAAATTAAATAAAATCAAATCTTTGCAATAAAATTATTTCTCTATTGTGCATTGTTCTCCATATTTTTCCACTTTCTTTGAAGTTTCGAGTATTGTTGGAAGTAAATCTTTTTGAAGATAGAATTTTTTCTTTATTTCTGTACCTTGCTGTCCTGAAAATCAGAATTACAGTTTGATGGATTTATATAAATTTGTGAGTTTTAAGTGATATCCTAAAAGGGATATTTCAAAATCATCATATTGCTCTTCATTGATGGCATCCAAATGAAAAATTATTTCATTAGAACCAAATGCAATCGAAGTAGTGGCATTTTAGTTAGTGTGTTTAATTGTTTGCAGCTTTTTAAAAATGTTTTTATTATGGCTGTATTTGGAAAGTTAGGTATATCCTAAAAAAACCTAGACACGAAAAAATGTTGTCTTTGAGATGTGCTTGAGCAAGACAAGGAATAATAGAAGAACCCGACAGATTCCACAGAGATACCGAGAGTAGTACCACTACCAAAAACCATAGTTACCTAAGACTCTAGGACGGCGGGACGTCGATATGTAGGGACGGGGTTTCTAGGATGGAATTGTTTTTTCAAATTTGGGGAGGACGGGGGACAACTGATAAAAACTATATAATTTATTAATTTTACAAATATAGCATCAATAAACTAAGACTTAAAATTGAAAGTTTGAAGATTGAAACCATTAATGATTAATCCAATTATTCATCACATAAGCCAAGGCCCAAAATGCTATATATTCAATGTTCAAAACTTCAATATGATAATGAAAGTTGAAAATTAAAAACAAGTCTTCAATAATCAACATGAGAAGAGTACACCTACATATGTTATTAAATATTATGTCATAGACTCATAGTCATATAACTCAAAAGTACATATATCATTATATGATATTACATAACCAAAATGACAACTCAATAATCACTATCAAAGCCCTTTGAAGGAACACTCACGAACCTCTCCTCTTCACTAGAAGTATCTCTTTCTTTTTACTATTGCTCTTTGCTTTGTGTGATTACAATGAGTGTGAGATGTGCTTTTTATAAGTTTTTTTGAGGCTTTTAGGGTTTGGGTAAAGTAATAACATATTAGAATTGGTTAGAAGAATAAAATAAAGTATTAAATTTAAGTTTTTTCATTTTTTTATGTTTTAATGTGTAAGATGTAGGGGACGCCGTGACGTCCTGGGACGTCCCTTGTACTTCTCGGGGACGTCATGGTGTCCCCTATGTCGTCCCCTAAACATTGTTGCATCCGGAACATCCACAGTGCGTCCCCTAACCTTAAGAGACATCCCTAGGATGTCCCTTTTTATAAAAAAATCTGGGGCCGTGGAAGCGTTTCGTCCCCATCCCCAAGTACCTGGGATGTCCCGGATGGCTGGAAAAGGGGGGGTGTGCGTCCCTAAGTAACACTGCCAGAGACATACCATTATTACGCATATGGGGGCCTCATGGGAAGTACCCATTACTGTAGCCAAAATAAAAATGCAACTCTTGCCTCAAATCTCATGAACTTGACTTCATTGGGATCCAAACCAGACTATGCCATTACTGAAACTTGAGCTCTAGCTTGTTCTTTCCACTTCCTAGAATCTCACACTCACCAGATAAAACAACACCACCTTCCTGTTCCCTTTTTTCTGTAAGCATAAACCTGCGAATATCATGTACAGGCCAAGGAAACACCTTGCTTTGATACCAATATAATCTGTAATTGCAATAGATATACCATGTAATTCATTACCAAGATCTTATGTGGAAAAATAACCTACAACCATGATTTCAATGTCCCATACAACATAAACTCGCTGCCTTCACAGATCTGCATCAACAAGGAATATAAATAACAAGAAGATTGAAATCAGCGAGATCACAAGGATTGTGCAACAAAAACCCAATGACTGTGAAAACACCATCTTTCAGATGGAAGCATTCTATTATTCTACAGACGCAATGATTGCTTACAAGAACACAATGCTTACAATCAGAGATTTCTCTCTCTCAGCTCCTTCCCAATCTCCAACTATGCTTGAAAATGGATATACAACAGACCCACACTCTAATAATCTCTTCAAATTTTCTATCAGCTATCATATTTATGGAAAAACATGTTTTCCTTTTGACATTCCATATTCCCCAGATTGTATCACTCGAGTATCAGGTGGCTAAAGAAATGGATTTCTGGGAAAGTAGATATAATTGCCATTTCATCCTAACCATATAAATTTCCAAGTGGAGCTCTAACCCAATCCAATACAAATCACCGTATGTAGAGGAGGGGTCCAGATCCTGTTGCGGTGCCAGTTGGTAATCTTTATGCTCCTGAACCAGTGGATGAAGATACAATGCTTGCTTAGAATGTAGAAAAGAAAGAAAATTGATCAAAATCGAGGATGTGCCATTGTTTTGATCTTTATGGTTTAATCTGGATGGATAGTTTTTGTTGTGTATGTATGTGATAAGTAGGCATTGACACTTGATTCAAATTTGATTCCTCCCATTGATTCAGCGTGTATGTTGTTTGTTTGGAGTAACAATTACTCCTTTCGATATATATTTAACCAGGCATGGAACATATAATTTTGCAAACTTTTCTAATTCAATTAAAAAACTGCCTAAATGTTGAACATGCAATGTACTAGACTTGAAATGAACCATAGTTGATGGCACTATGTAAATCTGAAGTTACCGGACAGGTTTGTTTCTAATTGGAGCAAATTATTGCGCACAAGAAAGAGACTGAATAAAAATGTTGGGAACTAAAACCAAGATAACTATCTAATGAGAAGAGGAAAAGTGAAGCCTGTGCAAGATAAGAGAAGAATAAAGATAATGATGATGCAATTCTAACCTGTCCTTTCCTGCAAGGTGATTGCCAAGCACTTGGTGAGGTTCATCACGCGTCGGAAAAGGTCAAGGTTCGCCCAGTGCTCAGACTGTCCACGATTTGTGCAGTAATGTTCAACTCTCTGCTGGAACTCTTGCCTGTCAAGAAGCAGACCAACCTGTGCAGTAACAAATGTTACAAGTTACATCATAACAATATTCATAATCAGTTCACAATCTTCACAAATAATCAAGAATTCAGAATCAATGAGGCCAGATGTAAATATACTTGTGTAGTAGCAACGACCACCAAAGCCGGAAATGAAATAAATCTTTTGTGGGTGCTAAGCAATCGTCAAGATGGTGGATAATGGGCCAGTTCCTAAGCACTACCGAGGGGCCCTGGACATGGTGTTTATGTAATCTTTCCAATAACATTAAGTCTGAAATCCATGCATAATAACTGAAACTACTTGCAATTATAATTATGTGGGCTTTTAATCTTCCACAATCCATGATTTTTATAGAGCTACTGGATACATAATGTAAATGAAGATATGACGTTTCGGTTCATACTGTGTAATCCATTATCATATGATAACTGATGAATATAGAATGCAGATATGGAGCTCTGTATATAAAATAGTACTTGCAAATGATAATGTTTAGGGCTAACCCAAAAAGAAAATCATAATTAATGAATCAATTATTCCACACATCTTGGCGCAAACAACCGAAATGAGAAAATTACTTAAAATTTATAATTTAGAATATTATAGCAGGTCCATCGAGTATTATGAACAAACTGCCACCAAAAACTAAAAATTAATTATTCTCAAATAGAGAAAAATTGAATAATACACCACATATTTAGTCTGGGTCCATTTCAAAGTCCATGGCTAATGGGCCTCCATGATTGACTTAAGATCAGGTCATCATCCCTGTTCAAATTTTGGAAATATAATAATTATTTCCGAAAATTTATCTGATTCAACAAATCAGAATCAGTCTGTTTTTAGCCAAAGACAGCACCGGAAAACCAGAAATTGTAGCCCACAGAGATGATATATTAAACATTGGAAGGCACATTTATATATGTTTTATGATCAAAATAAGTCCTGTAATGCTGCTACCAATTCACTGTAGATGTGGCAAAACATGTGAAAATGCTAATGTTGAAGTTAATAGGTATTTGTATTAAGATGGTGACTGTTCATCTTATTAAATATATTTGATGTCTTCTTCTTGTACATTAGTTACTCATTAACTAATGTTCAGTTATAAACTACCCCAACTATATTGTAACTCCTTTGTAGCATGATAAAAGATGGACACACCAATTCCAATGTGTGCTTTCTGGTTTCTCTTCATTCTTTCTGTGTTTACATCTTCTAACATTGGTATCAAAGCCATTGGTACTCAAAGTGTTCAAAGATGCAGAAGCATGAGGTCGCATATTAGAGCACTCACTGTTAGGGCACACAGAACACAGTTGTGATTCAACCATGCAGGCTAGACATGAATATTCGACATTTTCATGAAGGAAATCACGAACTGAGAGAAAGAAACCATGTTTTTGTGTAACCAACAGTGTTTTAAAAACCATTCCGGTTCTGGTTCGGTTCAACTGGTTCATTAAAAAAATTGCAAACCGTTAGAAAAACCGAACCAATGACCGGTTTTGTATGGAACTAACCGATTCAGTATCGGTTCAATATTGAACCGGTCAAACCAGCCGGTTCTGTACTGGACGGTCTCAACTAGTTGAGGGGCAGGTTTTGCCTTAAAACATTTTTTTCCCAATTTTAGCTTTTAAGTTACCTTTTTCCAACCCTAACCCTAAAATGATGTTATATAGACCCCATTTGGAACAACAATGGTTAAATGATCTCGTCTTCGTGCAATACAACCTCCAGCTAAGGCGCAACCAATTACTGAATAGGATACCTAATACAAATCCCATTGTCTTGGATGATATTGATCCAACCTCATAATGGGTAGAGGAGAGTCACCCGACAAAGTTTGATCCCGATGACTTGGGGTGGATGGCTTTGGATGATGAACCACTAGTAGCACCAAACATGGCAAACACTAGTTGTGCTACAACTACTGCAGATGTCCCTAAGGAGTCTCGATGTATCCGAGCCAAAGGAACATGATGACATTGATGAGGATGAGGATCCCATTCTTAGCAGTGGTGTTGAGTTTGATGATTGATATCAAACATGTAGTAGCTTGTAGCATATTGTTTTTGGACTCTATAGGCCATTTAGAGCCTCGTTGTTTATGTATTTTGTTTCGGATATGTAGTGCACTCGGTGCCATTTTGCTATATTTACCCTTACATGGTATATACATGAGCAAACTTTGCATATTTTGTCTCTAATTGTTTGTAATCATGGTTTGGAATCTTTAAAATTTCTTGTTTTCATTAAAATTGTAATATTTTATGTATTTTTTAGTAAACTGGTTCATAAGTTTTAAACCGGTCCGGTTCCGGTCCGATTCGGTTCGGTTCCGGTCTGACCCTCAGCCGGTTCCAAGTCCGGTTCCGATTTTTAAAACATTGGTAACCAACCAGGACATCAGGACATGAGCAGACATTTTGAGGACTAGGAGAGTCACATTTTTTTTTCAGATTTGTTAGGGCATGCAAAGTTCATTTGCAGATTTTGTATAAGATTCGTAGTCTTTTTGTGGACCAGATTGTGGCAGAGATCAAAAGGAAGATTCATGTGGACCAGGTTGATAGCACAGACCAGTAAATGATTCACGTTTTTACTGTTTCAGTTTCAGTCACAATTTTAAGTTTCACAATGCCAGTGCAGAAAGAAAACACGAGTGCAGGAGAAAGGGCAGTTACAGGCTCTAGCAGAATGTGAAAAGGCTTGCGAAGACCTAGTGAAGGGTCACATGAAGAACACAGACAAAAACATGACAATAGACTGTGTCTAGGGCACGTGATCAGAGGCATACGATCCAACAGTGTCCAGAATCCCACATGGACCGGCGGAAAATTCGAAAAATATGTGCGGTGAACAATCATCTAGAGCCTGGCAGAACAAAAATGGAAAGATATATTTGGAGTGAACAGTCATCTAGTGCATGGAAGACCAGTTCATGATTGCAAAATTTTCATCAGACCATGAAGCCTTTGCAGCGTTTCTGTTACATTTCCCGATATCTGTTTTTTTCAAGGCAAAAACAAGCAAAATAAATCGTCACAGTAATTTACAGTTTGCAGAATTGTCTTGTACTTGTATTGTTGTATGGAGTTGTAGATAAGATAAGATAAGATAAGATAAGATAAATATATTAAATGTCCAACGAGTGACCACAAAAGTAGGTCAATGGGACTGCAACCATACATGAAAGGCGGAAAAGATTCCAGCTAGAGGACCAAACGGTCCCCGAAAATAACCAGAAAGAGAAGGAAGAGAAGAACGGGTAGGGGAGAATCCCAGAGGAAGCCTGCAGAAACCAGCCGAATCCGAACATGCAGGAGAGGGAAAGGAAGGAAGAGGAGGCAAGAGACACCCTCAATTAACAACCGAGCGACTGAAAGAAGCTAGTAATGTGCTGAAGTCCGGTATCCAGAGCTATGGAAGATCTGGAATGTCGATGCCCAAAAGAAGGATGAACTCTCTGTGTTCGTCTGGTGGATCTCAAAGTCCATCGACGGGAGGGTGGCCTCGACCTCGTATGTGACTGAATGTCCCTGGTCTATGAAATAGCACCTCGAGTCCGAACAGATCTCGTCTGGTCATTAGGATTGGTATCACCCTGCCGCTTAGTGCCCCTCCTAGGGGAGAGCATTGTAAAGAAGGAAGTAATCTGCGGAGTAGTCGTCTATCTAGAAGAAGGCAGAAGAGACTGAAGAGACTCATCTCGAAGCCTAAGGGTCTCATGCAGATAAAGAGCAAGGCACCTCTAGTCATAGTATCTGAAGAATTCAGTGAAGGTAGGACGCTCTCATGAGCGCAGCAATGGAATCTCCCTCTGATCTCGTAGTAGATGGGGCACCGAAAGATGAAGTGCTCCTTTGTCTCGACCTCTTGGAGGGAACAGAGCTGGAAAACCGCTCGAAGTGGTCAATCTGATGACACTCAACACGGAGCTGTGAGAGCCAACTCTGAACTGACCCAGGGAGATGCGAAGGGCATGCATCCAATGTCGGGAGATATACTGGGGCCGAGAAATAAGACCATTATTGACCTCAAGAAAATGCTTAGCATAGAAGGCCATCTTCGGCCGTAACCCACCCAGGGGTTGGTCCAGGTGTACTAAATGAACTGTCTGTAAATATCATCTCTGATGATTTTGTTCGAAACGTGCTTGGAAGGAACAAGGAATAACTGTATGGTGGGAGGTGACCTATTTGCATACCAATAGACCCAAGTAGTCGTGAAACTCGGCATACCAACAATGGGATCAACCGAGTGATCAGCTGAGGCAATGGCCTCCGATGAGCAGTAAGCAAGGTAGGGGTACTGTCCCTTCCTGCAAGGGAATCCGCTAGTCTCCGAATGCGATGTATGAAGGAAACAATGCCAAAATTGCTTCCAACCTAAAGGGATGAGTGTTGAACTTTGCTAGGACGATATTGTGGGGAACCGTCTCCTTGCATCTGATGATACGCTCGAGGAGGATTTGAACTCTCTCCACTGCAGCCCAGTCGGACTCCAAAAGGGATGGCCCCCAAACCTCCGAGCCATAAAGAACCATGGGCCTAACAAGGGAGTCGAGAGGGAAAGCTTGGACAAAATGTCTTGGAAGTGATGACGGAAGCATTGTCTCTCCAAGATTGCCAATGAGCCATAGCCCTTATTAACCCGAGGTTGGAGTGTTGGTCGTAAACTGAAGCGAGGTCCAGAAAAGAGCACTCCTAAGTAAGTGTAAGAGTTGGTGATCTCAAGCTCCTCTCCCTTGTAGAAGAAATGAAAATCAGATGTCTTCAGAGTATTGAATATCATAATTTTGGTCTTACACGGAGTTAGCATTGTCAACTTCTGTGGTCATGAAATGAGGGCTAAAACATCCAACTATCTCTATAAACCTTCCCCGAGGAGGCAAGGACTACATCATCCGCAAAGAGGAGAATATAGATCAAAACCTGGTGGAGAAGACAACCATCCCCCTCCTAGATGTGGTCCCTAAGAAAATCCTCTAACTCATCCATATAGATGTTGAACAAAGTAGGAGACAAAGGGAAACCCTGCTTGACCCCAATGGTGCTCTAATGAAGTTCGAGAGCCCCAGTGGTGTGCGAAGATGACCTAGAACCTCCTCATAAAGGCGCATGATGATAGCTAAAAGAGTCTCGGAGATGCCAATCTCTCTGAGCCTCTGGAAGAGAGCTTCCCGCAGAACAAAGTCAAAGGCTTTTGAAGGTCAACAAAGCAACAAAAGACCTTGGAAGAGCGATGGCGTGCCTCCTCGATGATGGCCCGAAGAGTGAGGATGTGGTCAATGGTCTAGTAGGTTGATCGAAACCCCGCCTGTCCTCTAGCTCTGCAATGATTCTGGTCCAAAAACTTTGAGAGTCGCATGTGAAGTACAGTAGCATAAAGCTTGGCGAATGTGTGACCCACCATGATTGTTCGGTAGTTGTTAGGATCAGAGGTAGGACCCGATTTGTGTATGGGATGAATAATATGGTGGGACCAAGACCCCGGAAAACCTATGCAAACCACTTGGTTGAAGAGATCCACTAAATAGTTGTTCAGGATGCCAAGTCCCTACTTGAAGAGTTCTGCCTGGAAGCCCTCCTCATCCGTTGCTTTGTTGTTATTCATGGTTGAAATGGCATTTTGAACATTCGTGTGGGTGAAAATGTGGCAAGTGGAAGGTGGGGATACAACTCGGATTAGGGCCTGGCCAGGGACGTCGTAGAGAGTGGAAGTATGAGCAAACATGGAGCTAGGATCCAGGTCCTGCGGAGGAGGGAATGCCGGGGGAGAATAGTATGCCAGAAATGCTTGGGAGAGTGTAAGAGGGACTCACGGAGCTCCCGCCTCCATCGAGAGATGAAGATACGTTTCTTGTGGCGGAGGAGGTGGCGATAAGCAAACTTGAGAGAGGGAAAGGATGGGAGAGCATGGACGAAACAAAGCGAAGCTGCCGGTGAAGGGCTTTACAGTCCTCATCATACCATTGGTTCATGGGACAAGTTTTTCTGCTATGATGGGTGAGAGTGAGACGGGGTAGGAATTTGAGGCAGCCTCATGGATAATGGAGGAGAGGAGGTTGTACTTCGTGTTCGTGGGGAGCGAGGTGAACTGAGGTTTAGGGGAAGAAGTTGACAAAGGTGAGATGAAAAGGTTTAGGGTCACCCTCACTAAGCTTCAGAATAGTACGTGGAGGGCAATGAAAGTGAGGCAGGGCCAGGGGGATCAATCTGTCAAAAAGAAGGAAAGGGTAGCATGATCAGCAAGAGGGATGGGGGAGACGGAAAGGTGGTGAATGTGAGGAACTAGGTTGGGGTGGGAGAATGTAGTCCACTACACTAGCCCCTCCACCGTGAGGTGTACAAGTGAAGAACCTAGAGTCGGGAAAGCACGGAAGACCATTCAAAATCAGCAGCTCATGAGACTCTCCCAATGACCATAGGACATCAAGGGCCCGCATAGTCTTCTAAATCTCTCGAGTACCAACGAGTAGGGATCCAGGATCCATCAAAGGCACAAATCCCATCACTTGTCCTTTCATGAAGGAGCCGGACTGGAGGTTTTGGTTCACGCATTAAAGTCCCCAAGATGAAGACCTCTCCAACCGCTGAGAACCGAGAGATACCTGTATAGAGGTCAAAGAAAGGATCCCCATTGGGGCCATTATGAATGGCATAAGGGGAGGAGGCTGGGGGAAAGTAGCTAACTGCTATATAGAAGTCCCTGAGGTGGGGTGAAGTTTGTTTGATCCTGACCCAAAGGAAGCGGGCAAACTCATCAACAAGCGACCACTGAAATGCTATTCTGGAAGGTATCTCTGACCAAGCAAGCAACCCCACTGAGCCCCTAACACCACCTGAGCTCTTAGTCTCCTTCCTACAAGTAGAAATCCAGTGATACCCCCAAACTTCTGAGAGAGGACGAACAAGGCTCTCATGGGTCTCTGTGACAAAAGGTTATGAAAACCCTAAAGCATCGTAAAGTACACCTAGGGAAGACCAGAATAACCCGTTACCATTCCAACAAGCGATGGAAAAACCCTTGTTTTGTCGTCTCTCTCAGCGTGACCATCATTTGGGATCGGACCGGGAGCCCAACCGGAAGGGAAGGAGTCTTAGATAACAGTGCGAGATTACGAATTACCGCCCACTTGCCTACTTTCCTAGCTGTCATCACCGCTTCACGAGATTTCTTGAGTTCGGCCACTTGGATTCTAGTAAGGTCTTCATTAAGGAAGATCTTATTAGGGAGGGAGAATAGCTTGCGTTTGGCTCTGAGCGCTTTAAGCCTATCTTTTGTTGATTTAAAACGAAGGAAAAGGGTTGAGTCCAGCCCAAGCCATGCCCTGTCAAGTTGCACATCTGGAAGCTCCAATTTTTCCATGAGAAAATTAGACCCCTGCCATCGAGTCTGAAGTAGGTGGAGTGGGCAACCCTCTCACCTTGAGGTTGAGTTCTCTAGCCCTCCTAGTTCGTTCCTCTATCAACTTAGCCTGCACCACTTCTTCCTTTCTTTGCGGAGGAGGAAGCTGTGCCCTTTCCTTCACCACTTGGGCCCACGAGTCTGTTTGTTGTTTCAGATTTTCATGTTGGGTTTTGAATTCTTCCTATTTGTTTTTAAGGTCTAGGAGCTCGGCTTATGCAAACGGACATTACTGCAATGTTGAAAGTGGAGTTTGATGCGTTATCTGCTAGTGATCGTAGAAAATTTTAAAACTTTGATTTGCTTTATTTGTAAATTCGACTTTGCATTTTTATGTTGCATTGATTTACAAGTCGAGATCAAATTTTTGTGTGAATAACGCCAATAATAAAAACTGGTTCCGTCGGAAGTGCAAAAGTTAATCGATCAAAAGTATAATGGTGAGTCACAAGATTTTGACAATCATATAATATCAGGATTGTAATAAAATCATTCTTGGCACTTAAGGCGAGGCATATTGCAGATTTCCTAGATTATGACAAGCATCACAAGGAGGCCTTGTTGAAGTTGTTTGTGGAAACGATTGGATACCGTGAGGTCGGAACATCACCGAGGCAAGTATGATATGGACCAATCCCAAGAATAAACATCCTACTTCAAAGAAAAGTCGGTTTTTATTCTGAATCATTTGTTTCATTTAGCAAAGATGCATAAGGGTGGGTCCTTGTTAGAACATCTTTAAATGAAAGATCTCCACGACCAACTCGTGTCATCAACAAAAAGGTGGATGATGATGACACGGATGTTCTTATTCTTAAGTGTTTGACACATTCACGAGTCCTTCATGGAAGCTTTATATTTGATGGTTGAAAGTTAGATGCTAACTTTTGATAATGTATGTTCCCATTTTCTACAAAAGGAACATACCGATGAGCCCACTCTAGACAAAGAGAGTGCATTTCTTGCATAATCAAAAGTGAAGTGGAAATGTATTCCCTGAAGGATCATCTTCCAAATACAAGGTGAAGTGCTACTACTATCATTAACCATGTTAACAAGGATTGCGAAAAGCAACAATATGCTCTTTCTCACAACAAAAAGAAGGGACAAAAAAATGTGGTAGCTGTTAAAGCTGAATGAGATTTTGAAGAAGAGTATGCTCTTTACGGAAGCATGCTCAAATGAAAGTGCTTCCAGTGTTAGTTCTTTGATTCAAAGCTACACATTTCACATGTCAAAATGGCTAGTATGTAAACTTTCATGCAAATACAAGTTGTTTTGATGACATTGGTATATTTTAGGTTGATACAAAAAAGGTTTATCCATTCTTTGCTTGATTGTGACAAGTGCTTCTCCATTTTCTAACTTGTCCTAGAAAGGGGTCATTACAATCTTGACGAGGACAAGGAGGAGATCATGCGGAGTAGAGTGATTCAAGAGTACCTGGTTCGGTGGAGAGATTTGTCATTGGAGGATGCTACATGGGAAGGAGAGTCTATACTTCAACATCTAGCTTTACACATTTGCTTGGGGCAAGCAATCCTAGGAAGGGAGGACTGTAATGTCCCTCCTCGAGTAATTTTTATTAAAGACCTTTGGCCTATTTTGTCTACCCGACGGCCAAAGGGTGAGCTCAAGGGTGACTTAAGTTTATTAACTTTATTATATTGTGCTAAAATTAAAATATAATATTATAAAAGCACATATAATAAATTAATAGACTTAATATCAAATTAGAACTTAGAAAAGTGCATTTAAATAAAAGCACTTATTTTAATTGTAATTCCTAAGGGAAAATGCGACTTGCTCCATGGGGTCAAAAAATAGAAAAGTGTGCCAAACTTCCCTTTAAAAAATGTGATTTGGCCTAGGGAGGTGCAACAAAGGGGAATGAGCTGATTGGATGCAATGGAGGTCACTTTGGGTCCCTTTTTCCTATATAAGGAGAGGTTGACTTGCTTGTAAGGCATTCCAGAATTTTAATTGATATTTTCTCTTTGCATTGGAAGCTCTGAGTTTTTTTGCAAATAAATCCAAGGATGAAAACCCTTAGGATTTACCCCTCTTGTGGACGAAAACCCCAAGAGTATTGTGAGGGATTTCTACTCAGGAAATTCCATAGATCTTCACAGATTTTTCTATTTCTAGCAGTGTGTGTTGAAGAAATAAATTGCAGCAGCTGTTATTTTATTTTCCAGGGTGGAGCGACCCATCTTTTGTCTACTTTGAGCTGTTGTGGAGTCATTCCAGGTCTGAAATTATTTACTATCTATTGTACTGCATTTTTGGAATCAGAAAGAAGTAATTTCAGAATTTTTGGAAGGGTTTAAAAAGGTATTTCCAATCAGATTTATATGCAGATTTCTGAACTGTTTTGCAGTCTCTATTTACCTCTAAAAATCAGATTTATTGCATATTTGGGCTTCTAAAAATATTGTAATCAGATTGTGGTAGAAACAAAATTATTTGATTGCTATTTGAGTTGGGTTTCCACTCAAACCCTAGTCGCATTTCTCATATAAAAATCAGATCTGCAGTGTTTGCTTTTAGATTTTGTGTTGTTTCAGCTGGGGTTTCATTATTTTCCATTAAGCTTGCAATCAGATCTTGGTGGGGATCTTTCACATTCTCTAATAATGTTTCAAGTCTCCCTATCTCATCTACTACTGTTTATGAAGAAACTGCAACTTTTTAGAAGAAAAAAAAATTATATTGAGAAAGGAGGAAAACGAAAGACGCTACAAAAATTTGTAAAAAAACACACTAATGACTACATTGTTGGAGACTAGAATTCTTGATTTAATTTAAAAGATATATACATGAACAATGGTGCAAGCTACTTCTGTGGTGTTAACATATTTTCCAAAAGACCAAATACAGCAATTTCAAATATATATTAACATGCATATAGACTTGAAGTACCGTTTGGAATCGATTTTATTATGGAGTCCAGTATTTTGATTTCTAGCTCATTTCTCTATAGAAATCTTTGTAGATTTCAAAACACACGTTCTCCACATGCCATTGCAAACTATTTACGCAAAAATGATTAGGAGATAATGCACAACATACATGTTGGCTCCAAAACATACCACAAGGCGCAAGGCATGGGGGTCATCATCTCTATCAATAAGAGCCAAAAGCACAATATCCACTGGCAATAATTCATGAGTCCACATGAAGAAAGCCAAGCTTGCACTAGATTTCAACAGCAGATCCTGAAAATAGTTTTTAAAAATCCATAATCAACATTGATTCAAGACATACCGCAAGTAATTAAAATATTAGCACAGGACTTAGTAAAACAGACGAGATCTTTCAATCTGATGGAAATATGCATGATTATCTCTTACGAAAAGACCAAACTATTTTTGCATTGTAGTGAATCAAAAATCAAAATAAATAACATCATTGTGGAAGATACTATAGTTCAATACCTGTACATTATAGCCAAGTTGTACTTGCAGCTGGATGTGGTGGAGGAGAACATCAACCATTGTATATATGTTAGAAGTAACTTCCTCTGGAGATAGTTCCTTCAAAACTCGCCCCTGTAAGTCAAAGGTTGAAGTAGAGCCAATGTTATAGCTTTTGTAACTCGATAGATTTACAAAAATAAAGTTTAAAGCCAAATTCAACCAACTTACAAGGTTTGCAGTGTTAATGTTCTCTGGGTGTCCATCCATAATCGTCCAAGCTCCAGCACAAAGGTATTGTCGGTGTTGAGCAAAACTATGGCTAATATATGTAACTACGTAAGTAGGATCAGCAGAAGGAGAAAGCAGTTGTCTGCATTGATTTATAACCGTTGCCTCTGCCTGCCAAAATAACACACCTATTCAAAATGAGAAGCGAATGAGATGGTACAACTCATTAGCAGCAAGTAAACTTATACAATATAACTTGTAATTTTTTGTTTTACAAGTGATTGAAACAATGCGCTCAGAATTCCACATTACTCTTAGAATACCAGAAATTAGTCATTTCAATAATTTAAGTTATAATCCATTGTGGTGAACTTCTATGACACACGTAGTTTGATTTTCTCCAAATAGATGAGCTAGCAATCAGCTAAATTACCAAGAATACAAACTTGATTCTCTCACTAAACACGAGAAATTTGCAGTAATTATGCCGATGGGCATTCCCAATATGAGTGAGCTGAGCTGTCAGAATAGAATTGGCAGTTGATATTTGTTAAGTACAATGGTCCTTGATATAATTGATCTCTGGTCTTCACTACTCTGTTCTGTGTTTACATGTAATTAATTCAAAACCCTGCTAAAAAGATGGTTTACATGTAAGAAGTCTTACATTAAGTGGTGGCTTCGAGAAACCCTGCGCAGACCTAATATTTACTTTGCAGCTTGCAGCTTGAAGCTTTACCTCCCTTGCACGAAACCCGGCAGTCAATGTTGTTGGAGACAGATAACCCGTTGCCCATACTTCAGCTTTGAAATCAGTACATACTGTATTCATATTCCATCTACCTTTTTCTTCCTTTACTGTTCTTTAATAGCTGATGGGCATTGTGCGTTACAGTTTTTGGACAAGATGTCCATTCAAACTGATGATAACAGCACCTCAAAGGTGTGCACAGTCACCAAAGCAAAAGAAACAAAGCTAATGATAGGGCTGCTTCCAGTTTGATTGGCTTCCATCATACCCAGCACAATGATAACTCAAGCTGGCACTCTGTCCGTCAAACAGGCAGAGACTATGGACAGGCATGTGGGCTCAACCTTCCAATTTCCAGCAGCGAGTGCCACAGCTTTCCTTACACTTTCCATGCTCATAACCACCGTAATCTACGACAGGCTATTAGTCCCCCTTCTCAGAAAATTTGCAGGAAATCCCAAAGGGATAACAGCACTGCGAAGGATGGAAGCTGGAATTTTGATCCAGGTATTTTCATGATAGTTGTAATACTCGTAGAGATGAAAAGACGACATCTGATTAAAGACCGTTGGCTGGACATCTACTTTTATTGTTCTTGGTCGGGAATTTATTCATATTGATGACTGTTTTAACTTTTAATAGTATGAAGGCGCAAGACAAACTGGATGGGCAAGGGAGAGGCATGAGGGATTCAGACATATGCAAGCTTCCCTGTCTGCAGGCCAGCGAGACTCTGTGAATGCATCCACCTGGTCCTGCCTCTCCACCCAAGACACCAACATGCACCACCACCATGCCCAACACGTGGCATTTCTATTTTATGCTGTTCCAACTCATAAGGGTGCCACTAAAAGACTAATCAGCGCTATCCTCTCTTTTGCTTTTTTTTTTAGAATATGTGTAGATATGTTTTCCTTTGAATCTTTAACTTTTAAGCAGCACTGAAGATTCAATTTTTTAATTATTGTTTTGGCATTTTCATTTCTAATAGACAGCAATTTTTTGTTTATGTGTCAAGAGTTAATGTCCCTCACGTTCTGATGTATTAGACTTATATTTTATAAATAATGTTTAAAATTACCAAATTTGCTGTGACTCTTACAACATGTGTCGAAATTTATTCTTGATATACCATTTTTTTTGTTGTGAAGTATTTTTATGCCGATAAGCATTCCTTATACGGGATGAAGGTTGATGTCAGTGCAAATGGGGCAGTTTGAAATTGTTTGTCAAGATGCATTGATGTCCGACAATTTTGATCCCGTGGAGTCCCTCAATCTTTTGACTGTTCACACCATATTCTGTTCTCAAAATCTCGAAACCCCTGGCATCATTGCACAATGAATACTGGTCACTTATGCTCTGTCATTGTGTTGCAAACACATGGCAAACATGTGGTCGACAGCTGTAAGTTATGAACATTGTTATGAGTGACTGGCTAGTACTGACGTGCAGACGACAGGTTTTTGTCATCACTTATTAATTTGGACATGGGATTGGTGTGGAGGTATTGCAAAATACAAGCTCCCACGGACCCTATTGTGTGGAGCACCACCCACGAAATCCCAAACCGGGAAGCTGAATCTGTCGTCCAACCCAAGAAGATGTCATTTATGATGCACGAGGGCTTTCGTGAAGTCTCCTTAGGATCTGCTCCATCCATTCTTCAAACAACACATAAAACTTATGCAAAGAACAAAACATCAAAAGGATTTCCGCCATGGAAAGAGCATCTAGGCTTTCACAGCCGGGAAGGAGGCCATGTATGTATGGGGAGAGAGAGCTAGGAATTGAATATCAGATCCGACCACCCGAGATTGCAATTTGGAGGCATTCTGAGTGGCAGTGACGAATCTAATTATGAGGCCTTGTGAAGAGAGTAGTTTAGCAAGTTTGAGGAAAGGAATGAAATATACTTTTCTGACAATATTGGATATTTTTGGTTGGGTGGCTATTAAAATAAAATTATGATGATGTAACAATGGTATTTCAACTGGGATGACCATCTCCCTAGCTTCGTTTGTGGGATCCCTTTCAAATCCACTCACAATGTGCATTCTTTGTATTGCGCTCGAGAGGCTTCCTCGGATAAATAATCTAAGGAGCAAATTCTCAAGCCTTGCACCAACGAATTTTCGCCGCCCAATGTCGAATGCCTTGAAACGTTGCCCCTTCTTTCTTCACCGGATTCAACAAAATTGTGAATCTAAAGATGAGTCTCGGAGCCTGTTTTGTTCTCACATAGCCCAACAAGCCGAGAAAACATTCCTCTTGTCAAAATTCTAGGCCAAACAATTAAGACAATGCAGCATCCGTACCAATTACGTCAATTTTTTCCAGCGTATGATTTGACTTTTTTTTATCATTGGTGTGTTGACACATACGTTAATTTATTATCAATATACTTCTTTTCATTTGATGCATTTGTGACTTGACCTATCGTTTGTATGCTTACACGTTAATGTATTCTCTTGATGGTTGTGTGTACATGGTCTTTAATAGATGGTGGAGGGATTTTAGTTGTTGGGGGCTTTCAACAGGGTTGACCATCTTCCCTAACTTGTCTATTGGATCCCTTTTGACTCCAATCAGATTATGAGCACCTCGTTCTGCATGTGAGAGGCTTCATTTGAAATATAATGTAGTGCCCAAATTCTCAAATCTTGCATCATCAAATTTGTCATTGTCTTGCGTTGATTTCCCTGAAGTATTTTCACTTCTTTCTTTATCGGATTCATCCAACATCCATCAAAGAATGTGTGAGTCCATTCTATTTTTTTCAAGGGGAAGGGGACAGTTTTCATGTAAACACACAACCTAGAACATGGAGTTTGACCTAGCATGTTGAACACATAGGAGACTAAAGGAAACAGAGGTGGGAGGCCCATTACCAAACTTAGAGGTTGCAACACGTTATAGTGGAAAACCAAAGCACCAAATAGACTAAAGCAAGGGATGATGACCAGTGATAGTGGTGATCATTATGTTGTTTGTGATCAGGTGGCAATGATCTAGTACAGTGGCAAAAACATGTTAAGTCGGGTGGCTAGCACCCACTGAAGATATAGTCAGGACACAATTCCAATAATTGGTTTGTACTTGCTCAGTGAGGCCCAGTCAACTAAAGGAGCAGGTTTGAAATGAGAAGTGGAGACCCATGCCACACTTTCCGTGAGAAAGTGCATGTTCTTACTCACTTATTGTAAAGATCAGTAAATCTCAGTCCAATTGATCTCATTGTGAATAACAAAGCTCACATTTTTGGATATTCTTGATTAGATTGTTTTAAGGTCGTTCGCACTATCCCTATTGGATTGCTGATGTTTTCCCATCCATCAATATTTGCTTGTTGGATTAGTGATACGTTCCAATCCATTGGTATTTTCTTGTTTGATTGGTGATGCATTCCCATACATCAAAGTTGGTTTCAAATTGGGGTTTGTTTCAGTTTTCATAAAGTGTGATTCCTTTTCCTTTGGACTATGCACTAAAGAGGAATGTTGGAAATAATCTTGTGTTAGTATGTCACAGAATATGTGGTGTTATTAGGTAAAATATTACTTATTTAGGTGTGAATAAGGATTATTGTAGATTGATGGGGATAAGTGAAGACTCCTCTTAGTAGGAGCTAAGACATGTATTTTTATTATGAAAAAAATTAAGTTGTTCATATACTTTGGTTGAAGCATTTGAATAATAGCTGCTTGTATTCATAAATAATAAGTCTAAATAAACTTCGTACTGTATAGGGAGGGCCCAGTAAAAATGTTCATTCCTCAATGTATATCCTTCCATTTAAAAGGAAAATGACTTACAATTATCAGTTGAAACTTGAAACAACTGCTAAAACTCGAACATAACCAACAACATTCATTACAAACTAAAATATGTAATTATGTTGATAACCATGACAATATTAATATGCCAATCTACAACTCTTATAAATTATTAAATTTTTGCAAATTAGTTTATTGTCCCACCATATTAGAATCAAAACCCAAATCAATGCTATAAGAGAAATGTGTTTTATTGTTGTATGTCCCATTGAACAAGGTCAATGTATGGGAAGTATGGTCTCAAGAGACATAACCCTTCAAATTGTCTTCCTTGTCACTCCAAACAATCATAAATGGAAAAAGGGATTAAGAGTCCTTTCAAGTCATTGCTCAACGGAGCCCTTGAAAAGTAAAGGTGGTAGATGTTGGCATTCTCTAAAGTTATTTCAGAAATCATGCCTATAGCGCCCACCTTGCCATCAAGAAATCCTTTCGGGGTCTCAACACGCATAAAGATACAAGTAATTTTGATATTCCTCTTTTGAAGGAAAAATTGATGCAAATTAAGTAGACAAATGGCTTGATTAATTGGAATCATATTTCTCTTTTAAAAATATAAGACAATTGAAAGATCACCTTTGCACTCTTGAAACTCGCTTTCATTAGTACCCTAAATTTGGTTCAAGCACTTGGCAATGGCACTTTTCGTACTTATTCTAATATATAGTCTGCTTACACATATTTGACCAATTAGAGACATCTTTCCACTCTTCCCACACCCTCTAAGAATCATTTCAAGACATTGCTCAATGGAGCCCTTGAAAAGAAAGTTGGGGGATGATGGCATAATTCTCCAATATTATTTGAGAAATAAAGTCTGCAGTGCCAACCTTGCCATTAAGAAATTCTTTTGGAGTCTTGATACACATAAAGGTACAGGTGAATTTTGATATTCCTTTTTTGAAGGAAAAATTGATGCAAATGAAGTAGAAAAATGGCTCAATTAATTGGAATCGTATTTGTTTGTGTAAAAATTCTAGGAACGTAAAGATCACATTTGCACTCTTGAAACTTGTCTTCTGTAGTACCCTAAATTTGGTCCATGCACTTGGCAATAGCATGTTTTGTACTTACTCTGATATACAGTCCACTTACACATATTTGACCAATTTGAGGCCTTTTTTTTGCTCTTCCCACAGCCTCTAAACCACTGATGAAAGCCCTTCTCGAGTTCATCTCCTAAGAAATCACTTGCTATGCCATTGAAAATATGTTCAGACTCTATGTCTCAGAACTGATTTTGGTTGCACCCTAGACAGATTTGTGGGTCTTGGACAATATTGTTCACCTGCTGCAAACTTGTCTCCTTGCTCTTTAACAATCACAAATTCAAAAGGGTAACTTGGCTTAGTTTGCCTACGCAAGATTTTAGAATCAGTTAAAAGGAAAACTAATGAATGTCATCTATAAATACAAACACACTCTAGCCTATTAGAGACATCTGGGAATCTTTTGGGAGCACATTACACCCCTTGGGGCACATCATCTAACCATCTGAAGACAACCAAGCACAACCTAGATCTCACATATTGAGCTTAATTTTGAAGTACAAGGTCCAAAGTGCATGTTGCTAAGTGTTAGGGCCGAATCAAGGGCTCATTCTCTATTGCATATTCTATTAAGATTATGTTTATTTTCATGATGCTGATTTTTTTAATTTGATATTTTTAGAGTCATCATGTTGTTCAAAAATAATTCTGACATTTTGGGTACTATATGTGCACCCATCATCAAGAAGTAGATAATACATTCTAGTACCTTATTCGGAATCAAGAATGTTAGCTTATATATATATATATATATATATATATATATATATATCCAAAAGTTGGACACTTTTATTTGATTTAACAAAGGTCTGAAAAAGCTTCCAATGTCAAGGCCATTATCTCTATTTAGATATATATATATATGATAAAAATTAATCTCCAAAAGCTGTACACTTTTATTTGATTTAATAAAGGTCTGCAAGAGCTTCCAATGTCAAGACCATTATCTCTATTTGATTTACTGGTCTCTTTTCAATCTCTATAGATTCTCTTACCTTACTTTTCTAAAAACATCTTCTTTCACAATTAATTTGGCTAGATCAATGCAGATGCGGTGTTTGGAAACTTAGGAGTGCTCTTCTAATGCAGAGTTTACGCATCTATCACTGAATATGTCTCTAGAATGTTCTTTAATTATGGTTTGGAAGGACCTTCCCATTTCACTAATATTTGGTTTCCCACAGGAACAAGGAATAATGTAGACTCCTTTTTTCCCATTTGGATCCAAAGGATCTTTTGCAGAATCAAGAGTAGTGTGTTGAGAGGTTTGAAAGCGGTTTGTATGCCACACTTACTCATAATCCGAGTCAATTTCTCAGAAATGCATTTTATGTATGGGATGGTTATCTACCGTTCGGCCAGGATAGTACTAGTGTTTTATTCTCCACACAAAAAGGAAAAACAATTAAGTGAAGGTCAAATGCACGTCAAATTTAAGATTGACGTCCCACCCCTTGCTGTGATTGCTGAATGCCTGTTGACATAATTAAAATCCAAACCTTCCAATATCAATCATATTATTCCAGAATACATACACTACTTTGCAAGTTTTTATACGATACAACTAGAGAGTGAGATGAAATATTTTATAGTTGTAATGTCCCTTTTCCTCCAAAATTGAAGACAATTGGGATTTCCGGGCAGACCTTCTCCATGGCTAGAAAGAAGAATAAAGGGAGAAAAATATAATATAGTTTTTATTATATTTTGTATGCTTTTATAAAATAAAAATAAAACTTACGGGTCGGCCAAAGTAAAAGAAAAATAATAATTAAGGGGTCGGCCAAAGGGGAAAAGTCATGACTCTTGGCATTTGGCGCCAAGCATGAAAAGTATTATAAATAGGGATGTTGGGCTTCATTTGTACATGTGGATTTGAATATTGAAATCTGAAAATTGTGAGATTGTTTCTCATCAATTCCTATTGGGACGCAAACCCCTTTAGAGGTCTTATTCTTGGGACGAAAACCCCATTGAATCTGACTTTAAACATTGTAATCATTGCATATTATTTGAATTCCAAGTATTATATACATTCAGATTTATTCTGTGAATTCCAGTGGTACGACTTGCATTAGAATTGAAATAATTAATTGTATGTGGCAAAATATTTCATAAAATCATCCAAATCTGGTCGCTTTGATAAAAGAAGACATAAATATCAGTCTGCATGCAAATCGAACCCATTTCCCAAGGCTGCGATTTCCAGAATTCCCAGCTTTATAACAGCAGTTCGATTTGGTCAAGAATCAATTCGATTTGGGTTGAAATCATTTGCTGAGTGTTTGATAATTGTTGATAATCATTTCTAAATCATTGTTGAAGATTTTGGGCTCTCTTTTCCATAAGAATCCGCTGCTGCAAATTAATTACAGTCTGCTGATATTTTTATCAGAATTCTGAATTTTGCTTAAGTCCCTAAAAAGGGACATTACAATAGTACATGCAAACTATAATATTTGAGTTATTTAAGAATGCATAAGCAGTAGAACAGTTAAATTTGTAAAGGTTATTTAATATGTGGCGGAAGTTTCAAATTATTTACCTGTTGCCATGCTTGAATTGACTGGCCCCGCTTATCTGTGCGTCCATTCAAAGCATCACGAATAAGAGAAGGAAAATGTCGCATTGTTTTGTCTGACCAGATGTGTTGGCTTGTCGCTAATATTTGCTCTAATAATGGCTGAATGAAAACACACCGTTCAAATTCTGCAATTCCACGAGTCTTTATGGTAATGGCAAGATTAATCACCATTATCCTATTTAAGGTTTCCGTTAACTCTGTTGGACCCTGTTAGACACATCATCAATCAGTAAAACTAAAAACAAAACAATCAAAGAAACAATTCCACATTTCTTTCTCACTTTCCCTTCACCTTGAAATCTTTTTCAAAAGAATAATATCCCATAACGAGAGGATTAAGTTGATGCATAAGTTTTCTGCCAGCCTGAAAAGGCGATGCTCACCACGCTTCCCCTTGAACATGACAACTATCTTTGCAACGTCATAAATCAGCGGCTTCACTTTCCCATGATACCTATGTAAGATATGAAGGAAACATGTTGGCAAAGTTATGGAAGTTATGGACATGAATTTTTAATGACAAGATGTAAGGAATGAGCATATGGTGTAGTGAAATTGAGTTAATCTAACATGTATCATTTAAATCATAGAAATAAACCAAACATGTAAACAGCCACTATTTTAAAGGCTCTTGAAGACTACAAACAATTATAATCTCCATCATTTTGAAAGCATGAACTTTGACTTAGCAAATTTAGGGTAAAGATATTCACATGCGAAATGGCATTTCCATAGAATGTATACAACATACATTTAAAAAAAATTCATTATTAGTAACTTTGAAATAACGATTTCAAATATCACTATTAATAGGCCACAGAAGCCAGTTTATCTGATATAATATATCTAAATATCCAATGAAACGTACATCATATTGCTTCAATATCAGTATCTTTTAATTCATTTCATGCACATAAACAAGTAAGATTCAGAAAATAGTTTCTCTATATATGACAAGGAAATTCTTGCCATCATGCACGTTTTGGCAAATTTCAGAAAACATCTAGTTTGTGGTGGATGTGTGGTTGAGATAGACTACCATGGATTGAAGTTCTTCTTGGGACAACTTGACTTGCATGATCAACAACAGAAAGGGGGTAAGGAAAGTCTCAGATTATGATTTTGATATAGAGGGGGAAAAGAATGTAGTTGATGATTTTTCTAGAATGCCCATTCTTTGTTTTGTCATTTATGATAATTGGGAGGTCTCTATCATGGTAGAATGTGTCAAGAAAACATTTGCTGCTAACATCTTAAAAGGAAATGTGAAGGATGACAAGTATATGCTAGCAGCTGGACCCATTTTGTATAAGGATAGAATCTTTCCATTGCTTGAATCAAAGATGAAACAGAAAATGTGGAAGATCTTGCATGATACACCCATGGTGGGACACTCTAGAGCCTACAGTATTGGCAGATATATAAGAGAGAGATTCTTGTGGAGGAGCTTTGAGGAGGATCTCCAATGCGTCAAGGAGTACATCAACCACCAACAGAATGAGGTAAAGCATGTCCTTTTGGGAAACTTGTTTCAGCCTTTGCTTATTCCCAATTACAATTGTAAAAGTGTGTCCATGGACTTCAGTATTCCCAAGGTACATGATAAAGTTTGCATTCATGTTGAGGATAGGCTAAGTGAGTATGCATACTTATTTGCTATTTATGTGGAATTCAAAGCACATCAAGTGGCAGAGTTAATTTTTAGAGAGGAGTTTATGTGAAAATATTATCAGTAATAAGGATGGCAGATTTCTCAACTTTTTTGGAAGGAGTTGTTTTGCTTATCTAGCACCAAGCTCACTTTTGGAATTAGTTATTACACACAAATAGGTGGACAAGTAGAGATAGTGAATTTGAGGATTGAAGGACACTTTAGGGAGCATTTTGATATGAGCCAACACAGAGATCATATTGCCCAAAGGTGTTTACACATTTTAATATGGGATCCAGGAGATATTTCCAGACATCAGCAGGGTCAAAACTATGGTAAGTGCCAAATTATTATTGCTGAATATAAGGAACTTGTAAATACTAACAGGGTTCAGTGGTTGCAGCTCATGGGTCATTCTTTGGAGCTGAAATTTGCACTTAATAAAAAGTTTTCAGCCAGAGGACAGCAAGAAAAGTTGGAATTTTCCAACAATTTTCAGGATGCAATTAAGGTGGGAAGCCTTGAACTTGAGAAACCAAGAGAAGAGCAAAATTTCCAATACAAAGCATTTGAAGGCCAAGTTAAGGTACAAACATATATTGATCAGATTTTTCAATTTTGGCTGAAATTTCATAATAAAATTATAGGAAATGATAAAGTTTTCAAAGAAAAACCAGATGTCTGTCATGTCCCTTTTTTCGAGCTAATTCCAATTGAAGACCTTGGCCCATTTCCCTTCCTCATGGGTCCGAGCAAACAAGCTAGAGGAAGCTAGCAATGTCATCATGTGCTTCATTTCATGTTCATTTCTTAATTGGCATTGTAATTGTTGGTGAGCCTAGCGCCCAACAATAAATTAGAAATAAAAAGCTATTGGTGAGCATGTAGGCTCCAAAATACCAATTAGAAATTAGAAAGTACTTTTATTAAGAGGTCGGCCATCATTTACATTATAAGCCCCCTTATGGTTATAAAAGGGAGGTCGTTTGGCCATTAGAGCATTATGTTATGTGGATTTCTCATTTTCAGTAAAAGATTGCTTGTTATGCATCTTTTCCTCTCTCTCAAGGACGAAAACCCTTGATTGAGGCACTCCCAAGGACGAAAACCCTTGTGGAGAAGTGGTGTGGATGAAACCCCACACTACCCTTTTGGTGGATATCTTTCTATTGCTGGTTATAACAGATTTCTGCCCTAAGTGACTTGCTTAGAGGTGTGTTTTCAAGGATATTGTTGGTTTCTATGTGATCTCTTTGCATGGTTGAGCTCCCTATGATTTATAAAGGTGAAATCTTCCATTTATCTAGTGTTTGGTGCAAATTATATTTAATTTCTAGAGGGGCGACCTATATTGAGGTGATGTTTTGGTATGTGCGGTGACATTTTGGCAAATCTGAAATTATCATCTTATTCTCTATATTTCATAAGGCCAATATCTCAAGTTTCATGATTTTTGGTGCTTTCTAAGTTGAGTTATGAATTTTTAAAAATAACACTGCAGACAAGGGTTTCATGAAATTCATATCTTCATATCTAGGGCATTAAAAATCAGATTTCTTGCACTACATGATTGTTGAGGTTATATCATAATTTTAGAAATTCAAGTGGGGCTAATTGAAGGGTTTTGAAGGCTCAAAAGTGAAGTTGAATTCCATAAACAGTTCGCTGCCCTAGAATATTGCAAAAATCAGATTATTTTCAGTTGGCTGGTTTTAAAAATCAGACTTGGTTATTTGGTGTTTGAGCTAATTTCCTTAATTTTCAGTTTTATCCCCAAAAGGGATATTACAGTGGTATCAGAGCACGGATCTTCAAAAGGACCAAGGGTTATGGAAGAAGGCAACAAGGGCTACATCACATTGCTTGAAGAATACCATGAAATGTCGGAGGAGCTTCGGGAGGCAATGTCTCTCAGGGATTTCATCAGATTGAGGATGGAAGGATATTATTGGCAAAGAACCCCAACGCCAAAAGGAGAAGTTTCAGCCCTAGGGAGGAGAGGTTCTTCCATCGGGATGAAGGAAGTTAAGGAGCATGCCATCCAAGGTAAAAACCTTGTTGTGCTTAATGATGAATTGATGACACCTAGTGGTTGCAATAAACTAACAATTGTCAATGAAGAACCCTTGATAGAAAAATATATACTTTTGAGGGAACCAAATGTTGATATTAGACAAGAGAAGAAATTCATATATGCAAGCAAGGAGGATGTAATGCAAACTCAAAGAAAGTGTGAGGAGTGGCAAAGAAGAGCTAGGGCTGCAAAATTGATAGTCACTCAAGGGAAAATACACATACAAGTGTATAAGGCAAAGAGCTCTTCATTATTGACAAGGAAAAGGGAAGCAACCATGAAACATGAGGGAAGGAAAAGAAAGGAAATTTGGAGTTGAAGCTAAATTTCTAGGTGAAATGAATAATTTTCAGCTTGCTGGTCAATCCCAAATAGCCACCACCAAGGAGCCAATCAATGAAGATATCAACAAGGAACAATTCCCATTTTGTCATCATCCAGAGAAAGGTAAAAAGACCTTGTTATTCTACGCTAATTTATTGGATTCTAATAGTTACATAGGGCCAATACATAGAAACTTCAAAAGATGTGGAAAAATATAGAGAATAATAAACAATCGAGAAATAATTTTTAATGGCTAAATTTGAATTTTTATGATGATAGCAAATGAGGAGAAAATACAGCTGACCGTAAACTCTAGAATATCAAGGGAAAATGATTGGAATAATTTTCAAGCGTCAATATGACAAGAACAATCTTCAGATCTGAAATCTCCAGAAATGGGCCACAAAAACCTTCCAAAATGCTTTCCGAATTTCCCAGGTAGGTTGTTCCACTTGTGGGAGACACCCAACAGCCCCAAATCTGAAAATAAATAAAACCCTTGTTGAAGAATGGTTGTCCTCTTTCTCTAAATCTAAATTTCTAATTACTCTCCAAATCTGATCCAAAAATCTGAATAATGCTAAGTGGAAAACCCTCACCGAAGAATGCTCCAACAAATCGAGGATGAATCTCTCACACCACCGAAGCTAGGGATCTCGCAAAATCCGACCTCCACAAGCAAAAGGACTAAAAATAGCAATAGCTAAAAATAGTTGGAGGTATGAATGATCTCCAAAAGACCCCAAAGGTATATTTATAACCTTTTTCCTCCAAAAACCCAAGTCGCACCCCTTTGGGAATTTTCTCATAAACATAAATATAACTTAAGTGACGTTATTGTGCAGATGTTAAAAATTACATTTAAGTTGTCCCAATGAAGAAATAGAAAATAAAGTACCACCTAATCGCCCAACACTTAATTCAATGACGAAATATAACATAAAGTGAAGGTGGTATCAAAATAAATCCATACCCAATAGCCTCCAACGTCTCTAGCCTCTTGGGTATGACCAAAGCTAAGACGGAAATAAGCCTCTAGGTCTCTAGCGTAGGAATGGAGACATTATAGTCCTCCTTCCCGAAATTTGCTTGCTCACAAGCAAATGCAAGCCAAGATGTTGTAAAATCTGCTCACCCTCCCTAATAGCATCCCCGCACTAGCAAATCCTTCAACCACACTAGATAGTTGGTAAAACCATGTTTCGAGCTTCCTTTGCCTCACCTCAATGATAGTCTCTGGTTCTAAGACCAACTTCCCTCATCATCCAAAGGTGGCAAATTTGTAGAAGGCACAATATGTTGTCCAAGTGCCCTTTTGAGGCATGAAACATGAAAGACGTTGTGGATCCTGCTCTATTCTGGAAGCTCCAACTCATATGCAACTGCCCCAACCCTCCGTATTATCTTGTATGGCCCATAGAACCGTGGTTTCAACTTCTCAACACCACTCTTCTTAAGTGAGGATTTCTGTAGGGCTGTAATCGTAGAAAGACCAAATCCCCTATCTCAAAAGACCTCTCAACCCTGTGTTTATTGCTTATTTCGGGAGCATCCGACTTTTGCAACTTTCTTCAAGTACCGTGATCAACAGTGTCTTGCTCTCTACCTGCAGGAGGCTCTCAAGCTCAAGAATGAGACCCTTCAATCTCCTCCCAGACAAGTTGCTACTCTACAGATTACTTCTTTCTCTATGATGTTCCCCTCTCGTGAGGGTCACCAAGAGGCACTTTGATACTAGCCTAGACTCCTGCACAGATCTGTCAGGACCAGGGGGCTACCTCCCAATCCAGAGGTATTCGTGATCGTACTCGATTGGGGGTCCTCTCGCAAAGGCCACGTCTATTTACGAGAACGCAAAGGGCCCTTTATGTTCGCCCTTCTTTCGAACATCAAGCGCCCCGGTCTTCCCACGGCTTGATTCATAAGACACAAGCATATTGCCAACTACTTTGATCGGCCTCGGACGCTAGGTGACAGTGTCAATGGTGGGATTCTCCCGCCCTCCTCTTCAACTCCATCCATTTGCACTCTTCCAGCCACGACGACTTTTGCTTCTCCTCCTTTCCTCTCTTTCTTCTTCTCTCTTCTTTTATTGTTTGGATGACCCCTTCGGGTCTCCCTTCTAGGCACCTCTTGCATTGTACTGTACAATCCCATTGACCTACTTTTGTGGTCATTCGTTGGACATTAATATAATTATCTTATCTTAACTACATAAATCTTTTGTTGATTCTATGCTTTCTGCAAATTCTCCTTGAGGGCCTTCAAAATATCCTGGTTCTCCTATAACCAATCACAAGCTTTGGGAGCTCGACTATCTGATAATACCAAGTCCACGAACGATGAGGCATCATATCCATACAATGCCCAAAAGGGAGCCATGCCAATACTCATCTGAGTAGGTGGTATTGTAACAATACTCACCCATGTGTAGCCATCTAACCCATGCATGATGATATCCTTTAACATAGCTACACAAATAACCCTGTATCCACTTATTCACTATCTCTATCGACCATCCGCATGTGGATAATAGCTAGTACTAAGAGGTAACTTCATGTACCTACAAGTCTGAAAATCTCCTACCAAAATGTGCTCATGAAAATCTTATCCAGTCACTAACAATGTTTTTAGGAAAACTATGAAGCCTAAAACACCTATGAAGAATGTCTGAGCTACTGTGGTGCCTTATGCCCAAAAGGCATAGAAAAGAAATGGGCATACTTGGTCAACCGATCAACCACCACATAAATGCAATCATGCCCATGCACTGAGGGAAGGCTTGTAGTAAAATCCATAGATATGCTCTCCCATTTCTACTCAGGGATAGGAAGAGGTTGTAGAAGTCCTACTGGAAAAGAATGTTCAACCTTGGTTTGTTGACAAACCAAACACTCCCTAATATGGTTAAGGACATCATCCTTTAACCCTTTCCATGCGAATCTCTCTTTGATGTACCTATAGGTCTTAAAATACCTAGGATGTCCTGCTAGAGGTGTATCATGCACTGCTCGAAGGATCTTCTCCTTCATCTTGGACTCGGGTACAAGGAAAATCCTATCCTTGTAGTATATGAGGTCATCCAAGATTTTGTATCTGTCATCCTGAATAATGTCATCCATGATCTCACATGCAAACTGATTTTTGGAATACTCAACAAGTATGTGAGCCTTCCAATCAGCTGAAACCTCTGACATAGAGATAAGGTGAGGCCTCCTAGATAATGCATCAGCTACCACATTATTCTTACCTTTTGTGTACTCTATGTTAAAATCATAAGTCAAACCTTGTTCACCCATCTCTGTCTGGCGGTCATTGAGATCCTTTTGCCCCAAGAAAAACCTCAAACTATTGTGATCCGTACGAACCACGAATTTACTGCCCACAAGATACTGCCTAAATTTGGCCAATGCATGCATAATGGCCAACATCTCCTTGTCGTAAATTGAGTATCCCCTCTCCACATTACTCAACTTCCGACTCTCATAGGCAATGGGATGCCTATCTTGCATGAGTATCGATCCAATGCCCTCACCTGATGCATCACACTCAAGTACAAATGGCCGAGTGAAATCTGGTAATGCAAGAACTGGACATGAGCTCATCACCTCCTTAAGGTGATCAAAAACTTGTTGTGTTGATTTTGACCAAACAAAAGCCCCCTCCTTGGTCAAATTTATCAAAGGTGCAGTCAATTGAGAAAATTTCTTCACAAACCTCCTGTAGTAAGTGCATAGACCTAAGAACCCTCTCAACTGTGTCAAAGTCCTAGGTGGTGGCCAATCTAATATTGCATGAATCTTTGCTCTGTCAACCTTGACTCCACCTCCTCCAATCACATGGCCCAAGTATAACAACTTTGTCATGCCAAACTCGCACTTAGAAACCTTCGCATATAGCGAATTAGTCTCTAGAATACCCAATACCTCATCAAGATGTCTCATGTGATCCTCCCATGTCTTGCTATAGACCAGAATGTCATCAAAGAATACCAACACGAACTTCCTCAGGTGGCGGTTGAACACATGGTTCATACAGACTGAAATGTAGCGGGTGCATTAGACAATCCAAACGGCATCACAAGAAACTCAAAGTGACCATAGTGGCATCTAAAAGTTGTCTTTTGCACATCCCCTCTTTGACCTTAATCTGATTTTTCTGATTACAACGGTAGGATGAGTGATTGAACCTCCGCCTTGATCAATTTGCATGACCATGTTGTCTCCTTCCACGTGATTAGGTACCACTTTGAATTTTCTTCTTTTCTTTCTTCCTCCTTTTCCAAAGAACATGTTGGTCCATAAACCTTCTTCCTTAACATATTTCTACTCATTGTTCGTTTTACCCTACTCATTGCTTTAGCATATTCCATTCACCTCCTCCAAGATACTCTCTTTCTAATCTTCCGTCTTATCTTTCTCATCTTCCATCTTCTTGTGGGCTTTGAACCACCACTCTCCAACTACTACCACTAAGTCTACTCAATACTATTATTTTACAATCCTTCTCGAGCTTTGAACCAACCACCTCTTCCTCCAATAGAAGCATGCAACTCATGCTCTATCTCAAACCATCTCCTCTTCACTTTTTCTCTCATGGATTTCTTTTTAAATAACCCATCACATATAGTCTTCATCATACCTACAACCACATCATATACTTGGACTCCAAGGGCCCACTCAAATGATCTCTTCTTCCCATCTTTTCCTCTTCCTCTATGCACTCACTCATACCTCCAACAAAATTAACACAACAAGAATTTAGAAAATCAAGAATTCTCATTGGAACTAGCCCATTCCACACCAATACCGCTGTAGCATCGCTTTAACTAACTCATCTTCAGCTGCAACTTGCCTTTGCATGATCTCCATCTCTTTTCACTCCTTAACTGCTGCAATCAACTCAGCAAACATAGTATCGTGAGAATCTGGCATTCTCATATGCATCTTCTCCAATGTTGTCTCAGCTGCAACAATACTTTCCTCTTATCTAGTCAATGCTTCTTGCAAAGCATGATGTACCTTCAATTGCACATCCTTCTCCATCTTCATGTCTTCCAAAAGACATCATTCAGCTGCAACATCATCCTCTTCCATACTTTGGCTGATGATAACATCAGCTCCGCCTCATTCTCTTCTCCTTCGCCTTCTTCTTTCTTCGTCTACTTACGCATCATAAGCATGCCATGTGTAAAGAAAATTGCACTTTCCTTGTCCATATCAACACAATGTAGCTCTTGAATCAAAATAAAGACCTCTTCTTCAAATCGTATATGCACTGCTCCCATTTATACACCACCATGTTCTTCCTTCATTCTTCTTGATGGAAACATATCCACCATCTCTATCTCCTTCTTTGCCTCTATGTCACATGAGTGACATTCTTCCTCTTCTCTCATCTCTCCTTCATGCATCTCTAATGCTTGTAGAAACATTTATTTTTCCTCCTCCTCGCATCTCTAACGCTTGTAGAGACATTTCTTTTTCCTCATCCTTTGACATCTTTTTCATTGCTGGACCTGCACATAAATGATGCATATTATGGAAATCAAATGATCCCATGAATACTCCTTGCATCTCTTCACCATGCCTCATAGACATGTTCTCCAATTCTTCACCATTCCTTGCATTCTTCTCATATCTTGTTGCTTCATGATGAACTATCAAAGATCCATTCTCAACAACCTAGATGGCTCCCATAAAATCCTTCTCCACTTTATTTTCAGCCTCTACGTTAAATAAACGGTCTTCATCAGCATTCTCCTCAAGTGCATTAACTAGCACTTCATTTGCCTTCAAGGTTTCCTTCATGGAAACATGAGACTCTCATTCACTGTCCTCTTCATTCACTTCTTTGATTTTGTAATGCCCCTTTCCGGGCTCTAACTGAAACAAAGGGAAATTGCACAAACCCCAATAGATAGTAAACTGAAAATTATGACAACCAATTGAAATTTATGACAACAAGGTACAGCAGTCTGATTTTTTATAACAGCAACAAGGAAAATGCAATATTTCTCCAAAAATGCATCATTTACACAATCCAAAGCATGTAGGGAACCTTAGAAATATTTTAGAACAAATATAAACCAAGAAATAAGCCTTCAAACCCCAACTGGAATTTATTTAATTAAATTTAATAACAGCAGTAAACACAATGATGGCTGAGTTTGATGTTGTCATGCCCAAGAAAAACCCCACATACCATCTTAGGGAAAATCAGCACCCTATGAGAGGTCTGCAAATACCTTCAAAATTGAAAATAACTCCTTATGAGATCACCTTGTTGCAAGCTTGAGGGGTTTCATCCTCAAACCAACCCACTATTGAGAGGTTTCGTTCTCAATAGGTTTTCCAAGAGGGTTTTTGTTCTCAATGGAAGAGAGAGAAAGCAAACATGCTCCAACTCCAAGAGAAATAATTTCCAAAAGATGCATAACCACTTCCAAGCCAAGCAACCCCTTTAAATAGCTAGAGGTGGCGCCAAATACCAAATAGAATCCTCTAAAGAGGACCGACCTCCTTGGGGAGATATATTTCTCCTTTTTTATTCTTCCATCTCTTTTTTATCTTTTTTTAAGTTGGTGTTGCACATTTCAACCGTCTTTTTCATTCTTTTAGCCAACATATAATAATGAACAGGCTAAATACTTTTAAGTATTTAAAAATAGTTTTTACCTTAAATAATAGTATTATTAAGTTGCCAAAAATTACAAATTGACTAGGCTTAACTTAAAATATTATTAATTATTTGAATTTCTAAATTAGGAAAATGGACATTACAATTTTCACTTCCCAAATTTGTTTGCCTTCAAGGAAAAGCAAGCTTACATGCCCAAATACCATGCCCAAGTGATAAAACATGTTGTAGTGCTCGAAAACCTTGGATCCCATGCCTATCAAAGGAAAGAGCTCTTGCAAAAACAAGATCATACACTTGTTATCTTCATTTTCTTCTTCAAAAAAACACTACCAAATTTGTAATTTGCATATTTAGTTGTTAAAACCTTCCAAATTGTTGTAACATCAGACATAGAGCAAAGAATTGATGAATAATCAGCAGCTAAACAAGCTAAGTCATATTCTAATATGGCATCATCGCTTCTTCGTTCTAACGAATGCAATTGAAATAATGTGGTGGTTGCCAATGATTTTGTGGGTTGTCCCTTTTAATTTATGATAAAAACTAGATTGTTCCTTTTAGTACCTTGGTGGTCGTTATAAATATTGGCTTCAGCTGAACCTTTATTCCACCCCTTTTCATCAAGATAAGATAAGATAAATATATTAATGTCCAAAGAATGACCACAAAAGTAGGTCAATGGGACTGCAGCCCAAACAATATACAAAGTGCAAGCGGGGACAACTCAAAACGAGATCCCAAAAACAGAAAAGAAGAGAAAAATAGCAGAGAGGAAACCGAAGTCAATACCCCCCAAAGCGGGGCAATGGAGCAAGCGGGGGAGAAAAACGAGGGAAGCAAAGAAGGGAAAGAAGGGGGGCAAACGAGGACCCATGGTCTAATCAGGAATGGTAGCCACACCCCTCCTAACATTTGAGGCCGACGAAAAGAAGCTCCTGATGGACTGGCAACCCGACGAGGGGGTGAAAACCTCCTTCCTTGCTGAGATCTGAGACTGACGCGACGGCAAGGGGACGAATGGAGCTAGACTGCCCTCTGGTACGTGTGTGCATCCAAGTCTGCTGGCGGTGATCGAGAGAAGTGTGAAGGTCCAACCGGGACGAATTGATCTATGCACTGTATCTGGGTCAGAAAGGCTCTGTCATTTAGTACCTCCACCAGTGGGTAGAACCAGGAAAGAAGGTTGTAATCCGTCTCGTGGGGACGACTCTCGGAGGGGGATGAAGAATCTGGTCTCGTAACAGCAAAGACTCACAGATGTAGAGGGCAAGGCACCACCGGGTCGATATATCAAGAAGACCGGAGAGACAAAGTGAAATCGTCCTCTGATCTCATAGTATATGGGGCAGCGGAAGATGAAATGAGTCTCTGTCTCCACCTCATGAAGGCTACAGAGCCTACAAAGTCTATCCTCCCGATCAATGTGGTGATCAGTCTCGCACCGAAGTCTGTGGGAGCCAACTCGAAACTGACCCAGAGGTATACGGAGGGCATGCACCTAGTGACGAGAGGTGTACTGAGGGCGGATGATGAGTCCATCTCTGATTTCAAGAAAGTGCTCTGCATAAAAGGACATCTTAGGGTGCAAACCCCCGGGGGGTTCACCCAAGTAGTCTGAATGAAACTCCTGTTATTCCTTAATTTTTACCAACTATAATGTCCCCTTTTTCAAGCAATAATTAATTGAGGAAGGTTGATATCCTTTAATCCACTCCCCTTGGATTAAAGGGATTTTATTTAGGGAAATCGACTTTCCTTGTGCATTTAAAAATTAATATTAATTATCTTGGGCAAGTCGCATTTTTGGGAAGCAAATCGATTTATTCCTTGGGCCAATTAATTATTATTTGGGATAAATTGATTTAATTAGGCAAGTCGATTCCTATGGTGCTTTTAATTGTTATTTAATTCCTCTCTTGTATTTAATTTAAATATATTTTTAGAGGGAATTAATAATTGGACTTGGAGTTTGACTTTTACAGGCCAAGAAGAATATTTTTAAATGTATCTCTCCTTTCAAGAGTTGGGCGCCAAAGTTGGAGGGAAACATTGGAGATTTAAATTGCCAAAGCTATAAAAGAAGATGAGGCGTCCCTTTTTGGCATGTTTGAGGAGTTCTATGAACTTATCTTCATACTTGAAGAGGGATGTATGCCCACTTGTAATCCAAAAATAAAAGGTATTTTTAACACCACCATTGTGTGAAGTGTGTATGACCCCTCAAGCTTTATTTGATAAGTTCTTGCATATTATTATTCGGTTTATATAAGGCGCTTGTATGGGAGTTCATTTGCATGCTTTGTGGAGGATTAATTGAAGGTTTTGTGTTGAATACATGCTACTGGTTTATCCTAGTGAAGTCAACTTGCTTTGGGAGTGTGTTTGCATATTTTGGAAGTCTTGGATGTGCCTAAAAGTCTGTTGCTAATTCTCGAGTTTATTCTTGCCCAAATCGACTTGGTTGGAGACTCGTTTGGTATAATTTCGTGGTGATTGAATAAAGGTTTAAATCTGATTTATTTTTGCATGTTATTCCAAGTCTATTGTGTTTTTATTGATGATATTTTGAGTCATATTCACAACTGGAATTAATTAAAGCCAAATCGACTTGCTTGGAGATTTAAAATATTATTTTGAGTGGGTTTTGGCAAGTTTACAAACTGCTATTGTTCAGATATTTATTGCAGATCCGGGGCAAGATTTTAAGGGTTTTGGAAACATCTACAAGGCTGGAAATTATTTATTTAATTTTCCTAACCCTAGGCGACTTGTTTACAAATTTCCAAGGCAAATTTAAAGGAGTCTTTGTTGTCAGAAAAATCAGTTTGATAGTTGGTTGGAAAGATTATATTTTTAGCTTTCAAATGCACTTGGTTTCATGGAAAGATAATAAGTATTGAGAAAGTTATTAATTTTTGAAGTTCAGTTGGTTTTTCTGTGCATTTAATTATTTTCCACTGCTGCAAATTAAATATGGTTTAATGAGGTTTAAATTCCAACTAGCTAGCCCATCTACCCCATCACCTTGGCTCACTCCAACCCCATTTGGGTTGAATTGAAGCTAACACTAGATTATTTGAGGTGAATCTAGAAGGGTTTACTCTTCTAAGTTCAATTGGAAGTAATTTATTTTCAGATTTAATTAATTATCCCAGAGGGAATATTACACCAACTTACGCTTGCCCTTCGCTGCAAACAAAGTGGTACTATACCTGTTATTTTCGTGTCCATCAACATAAAAAAGGCACAGAGATGCCAAAGTGTAATTTTCTTGCAAAAATCAACAACTTGGGCAATGTAGGGGTTGGGAACAGCCATGTAGGCACCGAAAATCCCATACTAACCATCATTGATCGAAAAGAACCCCGTGTTTGAAGAAACTTGTAAACTCCTTTGTATGAGAGCAAAAGGAGTTATCAAGTGGTTGGTGAAGGTGATGATAGCTATATAAAAATCACTCTCATTGCTTCCCCAAATTTGTCAAGCAACTCTTTTACCTTGGTTGTCACATCAATCGCTTCCGGTTCTTAGGCTTGTGGAGACATCTCTTCATCTTTTGCTGCAATCTCATATTCTTCATTACTTGCTTTCATACTGACAACAAACTCAACTAATCCTCCTTGTTTATACCTATGCTCGCACATGGCACAAACTCATTATAGAAAACAAGAGTTTCTCTCATCATTGTTTCTTCCAATGAAGCTTCTTCAACCTTTGCACCATCGAATGAACAAGGAGTTGGCTTTCTAGATAGAGCATCCCCAACCGCATTATTTTTTGTAATATCTCTTTTGGGGACAAAATTGAAAATTAAGGAAATTAGCTCAAACCACAAGCAATCAAATCTGATTTTTATGACAACAATTAATAAGGGATCAGAAAACACTCCTAAACCCTAGAACTAGGAGGGGGAGAGAGAGAGAGAGAAATCCACCGAAGAAACACTCAAAAATTATGAGAAGTGATTCCTTGGATTGCCTTTGATTTTAGAAGACAAAAAATGTGATCAAATCATCAAACTCAGAAATCTGGAATTTATTATGGCACAAAAACAGCCGAAACTTGTAAATTCAATAACTCTCGAAATACAAGGAGTCTCCACACAAATGAATACTCAAAATGATCATAAAAATACCAGCCATCAAATGAGACCAATATCATAATTTTCTAACCATGGAAACCCTCTCAAAATTGATCCCAAAATCTCTAAATGAGTAGATAAAGCTGAAAACCATTCCAAAAATCACCAAAGTGGAGATTCCGGCATTATAAAATATGTCGAATCAAAAATAAAATCAAATTTGTAATTTGTGCCCTAGAAGGCACTCAAACACCATCAAACCCTAGTCGCTCCAACTAGGAATGGCTCTAAAATGCATGCAAATATTTGTAGATGATGCCTTTGATCCTCCAACACTCAAATCTACATAAAGGTCTTTAATAAGTCTTCACTTCAACCAAGGAAAGAGGGTTTTCGTCCTCTAACCAGCCACTAGAAGGGTTTTCGTCCTTCTAGGAGAAGCCACACACTTGGGTTTTCATCCAAGAGTGGAGAACAAGGAGCCACTAGCTCACAATGTCCAAATAGAGAAAATGCACCAATCTAGATCCTCCAAATGAGCTCTCTAATCTTCTTTTATAACCTCCTTGGCGCCAAAGCTTGGAATAGCAAGGCTGACCCCCTTAAAGTATTCTTTTAATCTTTAATTTGCTTTTAAGGTGCATAAAACCCAGCCGACCTGCTAAAGGAAAACACATGCTAAAAAGAAACATTAAAAATTAGAAAAACAAATGCAAATGAAAGCTCAATGCTCTTCTCCAACTCCTCTACTTCTTTTCCATGGAGAAGGAATGGCAAGAAGTCCAATTTTTATCCTCAAGTGGGAAAAGGGGACATTACATTTTTCCCCGTCACATCCTGGTATATACAAACAACTCTACCATTCATTCCCATCTTTATGAAGTTTGCTATGGTTGTATTAACGTTTAGTTGAATACCCTTAGAAATTGTTGAAGACATAATTGAGTCATTTTTTTCATGTTGACTAAATTGACTATAGGATGCCAAGCAAGCTCCTTCTTGACAACCTTTGGCTAAATTTGAACACCAAGAAGATTATAAAAGGAGACTTAGGACCTCATTTGGAGCATCTAGATTTTGGCGCATTTTCCTATTTGGGCATTGTGAGCTTGTTGCTCCATGTTCTTCCACTTGAGGACGAAAACCCTCTTGTGTGGCTTCCTAGAAGGACGAAAACCCTTCTAGTGGTTTTGTTGAGGACGAAAACCCTTCAACATTGATTGAGAGTGAAGATTATTGCATATTTGAGGAGAATAATTAATATTCAGATTTTTATTGGCATTGGGCAGCTTTATCTACTCATTTAGAGATTTTGGGATCAATTTTGAGAGGATTTCCATGGTTGGAAAATTATGATATTGGTCTCATTTGATTGCTGGTATTTTTATGATCATTTTGAGTATTCATATGTGTGGAGATTCCTTGTTTTCTAAGAGTTATTGAATTTACAAGTTTCAGCTATTTTTGTGCCATAATAAATTCCAGAATTCTGAGTTTAATGATTTGATCACATTTTTTGGCTTCTAAAATCAAGGGCAATCCAAGGAATAACTTCTCATAATTTTTGAGTGTTTCTACGATGGATTTCTCTCTTCTCTCTCTCTCTCTCTCTCTAGTCGCTAGGGTTTGAGAGTGTTTTTGGTTGGTTTATTAATTGTTGTCATAAAAAAATCAGATTTGTTTATTTTGGGGTTTGAGCTAATTTCCTTAATTTTCAGTTTTATCCCCAAAAGGGATATTACAAAGTGGTATCAGAGCACGAATTCTCAAAGGCCTAGGGTTTCAATGAAAGAAGGCAACAAGGGTTTGATACTATCAAAGAAGGAGAACACTATGGACTCTCAAGTAGCCAAAGTTGACAAGTTGATTGCCGGCCAAGGGAGACTTGTGGATACAATGGATTTTCTTGCCCTATCCCTCCAAAGGATCATTGAACCTAGGGTTCAAAATGGTGATAGTAGCTCATCTATTTGGAGCTAACAATACACGGCAACCAATGGGATCAGCCCGAGGATCGTTACAAAGCCCACTTTCCTTCCTAGAGAAGAAGTTATTCGGAGGAAGAAACAAGGCCCACCGTTGGACGGAATATTGCTGCAAGCTATGAAGAGTATATGGCTCTTCCAAGGGAAATTCGTGAGGCTATTTCACTCGCTGAATTCATTGGAGTGAATCAAGGAAGACCTAGGCCCAAGCCTAGACATCACATGCCACACAAGCAACATGAAGAAAGCACGAAGTTTGTTGAAGAGGGGACCAAAACCCCAAGTTCGCCATGCAAGGATGGAAATACCTATTTCCCTAAGGAGAAGAGGGAGGAAGAATTATTGCAGCAGCTGGTTATTAAAAGGGAGCAGCCCTTGGGAGCCTTAGAAACACCCACCGCCATGGCCAAAGGTGAACCCTTCATTGATTTTTCTTACAGCCCTAAGGAAGCACAAGAAGAGGAAGAAATGGCCAAGCAAGAGCCAAGAGAAAGGGAAGGTAAAGAAATTTTAATTGTCAATAATTTTTCCTTGAATTCTAATGGTTGCATGTTGAAAAGTACTAAGGGAACTTGGGAGCATGAGCGGAAGGATGAAGGGAAGCTTGAGGATCAAGAGGGTGAAGTGAATAGCTCAAGCAATTCTCATATGACAATAAGAGAGGGAGTCATTAAGGAAGAAGAATTGGTGGTCAAGAGATCTAAGGCCATGACACTTGCACCCATTCGAAGAATCAACTTCATAAGGTAAATATTGCTCATTTGTGGTTAATACTAAAAATGTTTTGACATGTGATGAATCCAGAAATGAAGCAAGGGGTGTTGAGCATGTTGGGGAAGAGGAAGGGCTGGTTGGAAACCCTTCTCCAATAAAAAATGATGACATTAAGCTTGCTGGTCTGTTCAGAACAACAGACAATAAGAGACAGATTTATGGTGTCCATGAGCATGGTAAGAGCTACGAAGATGCCCTATGTGAACACCATCAAGATGTGGTTGAAGCCCAAGCGGAAAAGGCTTCACTTGTTGAATTTGAGGAGAAGAAGAAGGTTGATTTCAACTCAGAAATTCTGAGTCACAAGATTGGGAAAATGGAGGATGTTTCGATCACTCCTCATCCGGCATGGGAAGGTAGACATGTGGGGAACAACTCAAGGTATGATGACATTTTATCTCCTTTTATATCGCTGCCATACTTATATCATGATGGGAAAATTGTTGTTAAGATCACATGTCATGTTTGAGTGATGTTGTTGTGACAAAGAAAGATGAACATTTTGAGATCAGCTTAAGGTATGAAAGTCTTTCAAATTCATTGCTTACAACATGTCAATTTGTGGATCAATATGAGAGGCATGCTAGAGAAATGGATATGGTTTGTAACATAAGTATGGAGAACATTATTTTCAGATCTCATTTCATCATACTTGCTGATTGGCACAAGAAGACAGCCATAATGAAAGATAATTTTCAGTTTTTCAAGGCATTATGGGTCACCATTGAAGTACTCTCAGCTATGGTCACTTCAATTGGGAGTGATATGCATATTTTCAAGACATAGATTGAGCAATTCAAAGAGGTTAGGTACAACAGATTGGTATGCAGCCTGGAAATCAAGTTTTGGTGTTCCAAACACTCCACTTGGGGCAATCAAAGGTCTTCTACAACAAGGTAATCTTTTCGATTCATCAAATTTGAGACACTTGTTTGTTGCTTCCTCATTTGTGTGTTAAAGTTGATTCTTGTGGAAGAATGGAAAATAGTATGGTGTGCATTTCAGAGTATCATAGGACAGCCCATTTGCAAGATATAGAAGTGCCACAAATGCGTAATGTTTTGTCACTTGGGATCATGGTTTGGGTTCCAAAGACCCAACAAATCATTGGAGAAGTTTGGGAAAATGTTCCACTATGCATTGAGGGTAGAATAAGCATGTTCATGGCAGCCATTAGAGATGGTAATTTTCAGTTTTCAAGACTATTCTAATCACTCGTGATGAATGTTCAGTTGTTGTCACTTCATTGGATGATAGGATGCACATTTTCAGTCTTGAGTTGGACAAATTGTGGGGTTATGGACAGCGGTAAGTACGCAGCCCGGAATACTTTTTTTGGTGTTCCAAGCATTCACTTTTGGGCAAGAAGATGCTCTCCTACAACAAGGTAATGGTTTGGGTACATCTAATTTGTGGCACCATTACATGATGAATTTTCAATTGGGCATGATGGCTGATTGTTGTTGTGAAATGAGAAAAGTTTTGGCATGTATTTTTGAGTTTTTTGGGATAGCCTCTTTGCACCTCGGGCTAGTACAGAAAATGCATGTTCATATGGCTCATAACTTGAGGATTCATGCCCAAGGACCTCAAGATCTCACGAAGAAAGGAGAGGGAGTATTCTACCTTTTTCTAAGGTTGGAAGGAGCTGGTTCAAAGCTACCGTGTGCTCATTTGCAGCCACTAAGGCTGCTGTCATCAATTACTACAGCCCCTTATATTACTCAATTGCTTTCATGTTCATGGTTAAAGAACTCTCTTACACTTTGAGGAACATTATTGATGCATGGGCCAAGCTGGGAATTGATTTTTCTTGTCAAATTCATGATTACTTTTCAGACTTCTTGTCAATGTTGGGTATGACAGCAGTTGGTCTTCATGGGCAGCCTTGGGAATTCAAGGAAGATTGGGGCAGCCATTGCAAAATATTGTTTTTACATCAGCTCTCTCATTTGACAGGCACGGGAGCTCGTTTGTGGAAGTATTACAACATGTTCTTCTACTTGGATACATTGGCTTTTGGGGTGAGGGCTTGCAATTGCTTGAGGACAAGCAATCTTGGGAAGGGAGGACTGTAATGTCCCTTTTTCCCACTTAAGAATCAGAATTTGGACTTCTTGCCATTCCTTCTCCATGGCAAAGAAGTAGAGGAGTTGGAGAAGAACATTGAGCTTTCATTTGCTTTTGTTTTTCTAATTTTTATGTTTTCTTTTTAGTGTTTTCCCTCTTGAAGCAGGTCGGCTGGGTTAAAGGCAAATAAAAGAAGCTTAATGAAGAAATATAACATCTTTATGGGTCGGCCTTATCTTTCTAAGCTTTGGCGCCAAAAGAAGATTATAAAAGGAGACTTAGGACCTCATTTGGAGCATCTAGATTTTGGCGCATTTTCCTATTTGGGCATTGTGAGCTTGTTGCTCCATGTTCTTCCACTTGAGGATGAAAACCCTCTTGTGTGGCTTCCTAGAAGGACGAAAACCCTTCTAGTGGTTTTGTTGAGGATGAAAACCCTTCAACATTGATTGAGAGTGAAGATTATTGCATATTTGAGGAGAATACTTAATATTCAAATTTTTATTGGCATTGGGCAACTTTATCTACTCATTTAGAGATTTTGGGATCAATTTTGAGAGGATTTCATGGTTGGAAAATTATGATATTGGTCTCATTTGATTGCTGGTATTTTTATGATCATTTTGAGTATTCATATGTGTGGAGATTCCTTGTTTTCTAAGAGTTATTGAATTTATTTAGGGTTTGAAGTTTCAGTCCTTATTTTTGTGCCATAATAAATTTCAAAATTTTGAGTTTGATGATTTGATCACATTTTTGGCTTCTAAAATCAAGGCAATCCAAGGAATAACTTCTCATAATTTGCATACATAAAGATAACTTACACCCATGAAAACTCAATTATTGGAAATTCGTGTCATAAAGATAACTTACACCCATTGATAAAACTCAATTATTGGAAATTCGTGTCATAAAGATAACTTACACCACAAAACTCACATTGAATCCATGTCTCATTAGGCATTCTTGCTAGGTGTGTTTTAGAGAACCAATCCCAAACAATAGCATGATACATTACTTCACCTTGGTTCATGAAAACTGAATTATTGCATACCTTGTAGCAAGCTGAATTTATATTCCATGCAGCTGAATTTATATTTTCAATGGATGAATTATCCATAACCTTCACATACATCCAAAAGTGGCAATCTTGAAAGTAACTTGAGTCCCACAAAACCATAACAAGTTGATTCATACAATCTTGACTATGAAAATAACATCTAGTTTGCTTACCATCTTTACACCTTAAGCATCCAACTGGAATTATCTTCTTTTGGTCGTTCCCTGTGATTTTGTCTTCATGTGTGTTACTTAGCCCCCATGAGTGTTCTATTGACCAAGAACATTGATCCTTCACAATGTGGTTAGAATGCACAACCAACCCTCTGTGATTTCTCACAAGTTTCCTTCCAATCCAAGGCAAAATGTGATATTTACCTTGATCTTCTGAAGACCGCCCATGCCAAAACAATATCGGCCTTGAATAGAAGAAGCAACATACCCATAGCTGCAAGTTGTCCCTTTGGACCTATCATGCTTCTTAAAGTATTTTCTATGATGACAAAAATATGGCAGCAACATAGGAGGAAACAACAAATCAAAAATATGGTCATCACTGTCATACCTTGGGCTACCCACAAGGAGCTCACCCTCCTTTGCCTTTGCTTCTTCAACAAGTGAAGATCTTCCTGCCTTGTCTCCTTCCATATTTTGTGGACACATGTATGGAACATCATCATGGTTCTCGCCGAAGTCAAGAACACCATCAATTTGTTTTCTTTTGATTGTTGTTTGGAAAATTCCAACAAGTTGAACATGATCATAAACAACCGGTAAATCTTTTTCTCATGTGTGTGCCTTTCAACTTGATCTTCTAGGGACTCCCTCAAAACCCCTTGCATATCTTTTTTTTTCTTTTTCTTCATTCAAGAGAAACTCCTTTTGATTTGGCTCCTTGGGGTGTTCTTGTGGGCTAGGGTTTAAACACGGCATCTTCACCCATATACCGCATGTCCTTTTCGTGGAGCCATCGAATGTGAAGAGTGTCACCTTCCCAAAGCATTTAAAAGATCCCTCGATGGCGCATGAGGTCTAGGCTCCGGCCTTGACCTTCCCTTGCTTACCCCTATGAATTCGGCAAGTGAAATAGCATCACGGATCTCATTCGAAAGAGCCCTATATTCTTCATAGTTGGCCACAATATTATGCCATATTGAATGTCGTGTATCCACCTTTGGAATAACTCCTTCCCTTGGGAGAAAGGTAGGCTGAAAATCCCTAGTTGTAGGATCCATCACAGATTTCAGTGGTTGAAGATTGTTGTTGGCCCTTGAAGAACTTCTTGGATTCATATTATGAATCAACCATGTCATTATACCAGCTTCAAACCTCTCAAACCTAGAATCATCAAAATGTATGTTTGTCGTTTTATCTTCTCCTTCTAAATGAATACCCCCTAGGTTGGGAAGATCGATGCTTTGATACCACTGTAATGTCCATTTTTGGTGAAACTTAAAAAACAAAGAAATAGCACAAATCCCAATTGAGAGTAAACTGATTTTTACAACCAACCAAAAAATGTTATTAACCCTAGAAGCGAACTGTATTTGCACTTATAGGGTATCAAACACCCTCCAAACAAGTTGAAAATGGATGTATAAATTCTTCAAAATATTATACTCAACTAATGGAACAAACACCAAACAAAAACACTCCAAAGTATATGAAATTTTGGAAATTCCACACAACTACAATTAAATTTATGACAACAGAATTACAGTTCACAACAATGGTTGGAAATGGAGGGTTCCAAATTCCAAAAATATCATGAAAGTGTGCAATCAACCTCTAAAATTATGAGGAATATGAATATCAACTCTAAATGAAAAAATGTGCCCTAGATGGCACCCAACTCCACCTCCAAGCAAGTTGTTACCCTAGAGAGGGGTTGTAAATCACTCTAGGTTCAAACCCTCACTGAAAATCTGCAATATCAATCCTCTTTAAGTACTTTTGGAAACCGCCGAATGGAGAATCCCCAATAAATTGAGGTTTTTCGTTCTTCAATCAAAAAGGGTTTCCTCCTCCTTGTTAGCCACGTCAAAGGATTTTTGCGCTTAAGTGGAAGTGATTGAGTAATCAACCCAAAAACCATGCAAGTTATAATATTTTGACAAGAGATGATCCCAAATGAGCCAAGCAAACCCTCTTTATACCTTGTTGTAGCACCAAAACAAATTAGAATGCCTCCAAACTTGGACCAACCTCATAAGGGTACTTTTCTTTTATTTTCCCTTTGGCTTTTCACCTTCATAACCCAGCTGACCAAACTTATGTAGAAAACTATTAAAAAAGAATGCAAATGCTTACTAAAATAACTGAAAAACATAACAATACTTCCCTTGCTCATTTTCTTCTTGCCCCCGGTAAGTGAAAAAAATGAGGCACTACTAGAAAATTTCCAACCTACACAATCACACAACACTACCAGTTCAACTTCCTGCATCTATAATCAGCTAAGTGCCTCTACTTGTGTTTTTCGCAATTTTTTCAAAATTCTATCTTGCAACTTGCTGATGAAAGTATATTCTCATTTATGCATTAATGTTTATTAACTAACCTGAATATACTACCTATTGCTAACCTTCAACCATTATGTAAATAAAAACACATTAACTTCCCAGCTCTTATTTATTTTTTGGGGGTTAAATCACTGCCCTAAACATGGCACCATCATATAATAGTCAAGAGATGCTTTGCCTCATCTTACCCATCACTTAAACTTCTCTATATAATATTTTATAATAAATATGCATATATGCCTAGATGAGGTAGATATGCATACATTTATACGTCCCTTGTCAAGGATTTTTATCATGTACCAAGCTTTCAAATTAATGCAATTTTATTGCAGTTCTTCATGTATAATGCTTAATACAGTCGAACATATTAACATAAATTCTTTTCTGCTTATAGTACATTGAATTCTGCAATTTAGTGTATTATTGTCCCTAGATTTATCGTGGAACCAAAATCAACTGCATTCCTCATATGTCTTATGATTTTTGTTTGTTTCAAGTTTAGAGATACTGAGATGGATGATCTGAATAAATGTTTATTCAGTTCTCCCCAGCACTTGGTGCATCCACTATTGAACATAATGACACTAGCATACATCTCTTTTTCACATGTAACGATTCTAAATAGCATGCAACATGTTTCCAATGACTTTAAGCATGCCAAGAACATCTGCTTCTATAAATTGGAAACTACAAATTGGGAGGTACCACAATAAGTGCAGTAAAAATTACAATATGGTGCAAACATGACCCCCGTCCCATGCCTAGAAACCTCTACATATATTTCAAATGGGAACTGCCGACCACCTGTTGAGCAATGACTAAAACAGGCCATGTGCAAAATATTTTTGAGCTCTTCAATAGATTTTTGATACCTCCAAGTGCACAAAAATTGTACCATTGCTTGGTAGATTTAATTAGTGGCAAAATGAACAAGAACCAAGCACAAACTTTCCTCGGACGTTTGTCAGACCCATAAAACTTAAACTTTCACCAAAGTTCTGAGGTAAATGCAATATCTCAAACTGAAACTGGCCAACACCCGCTGGGCAATGAAGAGAACAGGTTAAGTGTAAAATATTTGCTTTTGAAATTCTTTTTCAACAAAGCACACTAGGAAATGTTGTGTGTAATCTGTACAATGCTATCTTGAGACCCATATATTATAAAAGTTAATTGTGAACAAAGAATCAAGAAATGGTCTTGAGACATGAATATCAATCTCACAAAAACAATCACATAGCTCACCACCCAAATGACCCTTGTCAAGTACTAAAGACATCTTCTATTGTCTGAAAACATCTTCCACTACGAGTGAAGCTATGAAAAAATGAGTTAAATTTATGCAATTTATTCATGAGTCTCTTTGTCCAGGTTCCCAATATCTTATGCAATACCAATCCACTCTTGTATGGAATGAATAGCATAAGTTGTTGCTTGATTGGTGTAATGTCCCCTTTTCCAAGCTAGTCAATATAAAGGTCATGGGCCCATTCCACTTCGTGGGCTTCAAGGAAGGAAAGAAAGGAAGGTGAACATTGTCATAATTATAAGTGATTGTATTTTCTTTATTTATTTGATTATTAATTATGGCTTGGAGTGATTCGATTAGATGATAGTTGAATGACAAAGCAAAAGGAACTTCTATCTTCCATTTCATTAAGGTCGATCTTCTTGAGAGCAATGGAGATAAAGAAATACTATTCCCCTTTTTACAAGTTTGGTCTTCTTAAGTGAGGATTAAAAGTGCACTTCCCCCTTCATTAAGAGGTCGGTCATGAAGATTGATTTTCTAATTCATCCTTGGCGCCAAAGAAGGGTACTTAAGGAGGTTCGAATGGAGGAGGGGGATCATTATTATTCATCATTTGGCAATTACTTGGGATTTGGAACTAGTGTATCTTCTCTTCTTGCCACCGAAGGGCAAAACCCTTTCCTTGGTTACCTACTGAGGACGAAAACCTTCAATAGGATCACACTTGGGGATGAAAACCCTTTTGTGTGCATTGGTGGCTTCATTCGGGAGTCACAAGTGGACTTCCTTGGCAGATTTATGGAACAACAAGGTGTCTATCCATGCATAAGGCACTTCTACTCCAGTTTGGGCATTTTCAAGGGGTGCTTGGCACTCTTCCTCCACTTGATCTACCCACGTGAGAAGTTCGGGATCACTTTTGGAGGGGTTTTCATGGTTGCAAAATTCTGATCTCACTTTTATTGGATAGCTGGTCTCTCTAAGATCATTTTAAGCATTTATTTGTGTTGAAACTCCAAGTATTAATGGAGTTATGAATTTTCAAAATTTCGATTGTGTTTGCACTTGAATTAAATTTTTAAAATATATTTTTCTCCAGATTTCATCTTGTTGGGACTTATGAAGTGTTTGGGATATTTCTATGTTGATTTTCAGTCTATATTGCATGAGAATATTGTCTTGAAGAGCCCATACAGTTTGCTTCCCTAGGAAATAGAAAAATCAGGTTCATTGCTAGGGCTAAGTGGTGATATTGTTGGCTGTCATATGAATTCCTTTGCTGTCATAAATATTCAGATCTCTCTTGGTTGCTAATGGCATTTTCAGTTTGTTCCTCTAGGGTTTGAAGTGATTGACAGGTGGTTGTAATAAAAATCAGAAGTTGTGATTGGGGTTTGAGTCCAAACCCTTGTTTTTTGTTTGATGCCCTAGAAGGGACATTACAATTGGTCACATTTTAATCATCAAAAGCATATCTATAGATGATTTATTTTGCAAATAAGGATTTTAAGTAAATAAATTATTCTTGATTAAATTTTTCCTTTTGAAGGGCAAATCAAATTTTTCAATTTCAATTGCATAATGATATTGATACATTTTCTTAATTTTCTTGGCTCATTTACATAGAGACATCTTCAAATGGACTAGTCGTGTGCAATATTAATATAATTTCCTTTTTTCTCGTCTCATTTACATAGAGTCAACCTTAAATTCACAATGCATTGTTTGGTACATTAATTTCACCTTTGCTCCCTAGGCTTGAGTCGAGCTATATTCAAACTTTTCACAATAAAGCACACAAAACAATCTATCCCTAGTGTCATCATGCACTCATGATGCTAATATGTCCTGAACTATGCAATCCTATCAAGAGATCCCTAGTGTGCTTCCACATCCGCAGCTTGACTTGCTAGTATGTCCTCAACTATGCAATTTTGTAGGTTGATTTCTAGAGTCTGTTGTGACGCCTTGCTGACTATAATAAAAGAAATTAGAACGATTCATGTCATAGACGATTCATGTGCGGTGAAGGATGATTACATTTGTTGGCTAGATTTTCGCATAAAGAGCATCAAACCTCTTTAACCGATGAGGCTCCCGTGTCAGATTTGTCAATATAAATGTGTTATTATCTATCAGGGGGTTTTACTTTAACCACTTAGTTCATGAACCATAACTAAGAAGTTTTGCAGCAAGTAAGCAGCTGTTTAAGAAAGGAAGAATTATAGATGAAAGAAGTAAAGGAAATGCAGGAAGAAATGGGGAAGATGTGCATCCCAATTAGTAGATAACAGAGCTAATTGCATGCACATAGAAGAAACTTAATAGATATGAACACACAGAATTATAAAGCAAAGGCAGCTCCAGATCCAGATCTAAAATAACACAAAGTTTATCAAGAGATCTAAGATTCAAAACAAGAAACAAAGTACACCGTGACACAAAGTTCTCCGGAAACCTGCTCCTTTGTATTCCTCTGCTTCAAGTTGCTCTCAGGGGTTCAGACAAAGTCTAAAACACAAGATTTCTACACAAATTTCGATCGATCATTAACCCGAGGTTCTTCTCTCCTACTTATAGAATGTAGGAGGGAAAGTACAAATAGAAGACTCAAACTCGAACTAAAGTATGAACAACAAGTAAAGATGACATTTGGCAATCATCCTCAACTAACTTCTTCTTAAGTGACACATGTATCACTTAACTAATAGAATGGTTCCACATGACTTCAAGTAATGGTCAGTGAAAACCAATAACTTAGAAGTTTTACAATTTCATCCGGGAACATAGAAAATAGAAGAAGAAAGAATAGAAGAAGTCATGCCATTGTAATGTTTACATCTTCTTCTTGTTCGATATCTCGATATACTTGTTAACATATAATTCAAAGATCCTTCCATCTGTTTTAGCCATCGCTTCTTCCTTCTCTATCCCGAATCGCAAAGAACCCTTCATTCAACACTTTCCGCATGCTTCCACCTCTTCCAAACTCGGCCCAAACTCGCAATGTCTCGCTCACAGCACAGCCGCCACCAATCTATGATAGAATTCATCATGAAAGGCTTCGTAGCTTTATCAATTCTCTTCGCACCATCGAAGAGAACCTTCCAGGAATTAGGCACCTCGTTAGAAACAATCCGCACGTATGAAGTAACACCTCCGTCCACTCTTTCCTCGTGAAAGAAATGATACTGTCTGTAAACTGATGTTCTACTCTCAAGCGCCCGCATCCTTTTCAAGAAACTCGCAGATCTCCAAACGGAAAGATACCGCAAACTCTACTGCTTCCCTTTCGACCGATCCATCCGCACAATTTGTTTCGCAACCAATACATCTCCCTAACAGCCTTGTTGATCTCGCCAAAATACTCAGTTACTCTCTCGCAATCGTATTCATGCCTTCTATGCTTTCCATCGTTGCTTTAGTTGATTTGTGCATCGTTCATAACCTTTTTAAAGCGGGTGGCACTTCCCAAGTCAGCATGTAAGCTTCGAGGAATAATCGATCCTTCCATTCGTCAATAGCCTTTACTTGATTTTGCAGATCTTCCATTTCCCGCATAAGATGATCACTCACCCGCTCTCAAATGGGCTGAATGGAAGGTTTAAGAACCTTGGCTATGATCTCACATAATTGAGATATTTGCTTCTTCGCAGCCTCTTCTTTCTCCGCTTTTCACCGCAAGCCTAAGGAACAAAGCATCCATCAATGTCTGCGTGTCCTGCTTCAATCCTTCAGTGGTAGCTTGACCGAGTGGTATTTTGGTCACCGTCACATCTTCTGCCGTGAGCTCCTCTTCTATCTTTCCTTCCGCCGGAATTGATATCTCAGCAAACTTCTCTCCCGAATCTTTGATGATCAACCTAGAAGTTGCTTTAGCAACTTTAGGCCTTCTGTCTCTTCTGCTCAGATCCTGAAGTAGCTGCAAGTCATGCTCCTCTAAGTTCATCTCTACTCTTGCTTCCGGAACCAACTGCAAAGCTAACCATTCCGAGAAGTTACTTCTCGGGGAGTGAGAAGTCGCCGAGTGCACTACCATCTCCCGCCCGCATCCTCTCCGCCGAAAGTGCCACAGTGTTATGGCTGCCATCTTCTGAAACATCCAAGGACAAAGCTCTTTCGAACTCCGTCATCTGCAGCTTCAACATCTCCTCTGGAACGGTGATGAACGAAGTGGCTGAGGAGAGAAGACGAACGTCGCCGGATTCAATGAAGGCATGGAAGCGTCCTGCTGCTGCGGTGCAATAGTTGGTGAAGTCGGAGTCAAAACTATGGTCGTAGAAGTGGTCTTCTTTCTCTTGAGATCTTCTGTGTACTTTCAACTTCTCGGACCTCCTGCTGCTTTCTCCTTCATGCTTTCGCTTGAGGGAATCTCCTGCGCCGAAGTTGCCCGTGATTTGATTCATCAATACTTCATCAAGGCAGTATCCCTTCATCAGCCAGCCTGGGTTCAAGTATTCACCAACACAGCTCCAGATCTCTCTTCAATTGAATGGCAGCCTCCATTGTTATCCTGCAGTATAGCTTTATCTCCTCCCATTTGATGGTAAGTGTCAAGTACCACGTTCCCATCATCTTTAAGATCCGCAGGTATCCGCGCTAATCCAAAATCGAACACTTGCTTTGCTGATAGCCTGCTGAAATCTTTCTTTCTAACCTCGTACTCACTTCTGCACTTCATCCAGAAATCTTCTAACGAAGGCACATGTGCGTACTCCTGGGAGATTGTCTTCCGGCTACTCCAAATGGATCGGGTTAAGCCGCAGGAAGAACTCTTGCTCATACTCGGATAACATTTCGCGCTTCCATCCCTCGAGCTCGTGAATGCCGATGCAACCGTAATATCCCACGCTGATCGGGAAGAAGCCCGTAGACTTGTGCCGTTTCGATCAAGGTCGTAACTCCACAAGTTGCCTCGTCAGCCCCACGGCGATCAATCTATCACTCGGATACCGGGCATCTTTATGGTTCTCCGTAAAAGCCCGTAACCCCGAGGTATGTGAAATCTGCAAACCGGATGAATAAACGCCAATCTTGACACCGCTTCCCACGCTTCTCGCTACCCGTGAGTCTTCAAGTCTTTGTCTAGCCTCGCAGATGAAATCGTAGTAGAAGTCATCGTTGATCACTTTAAGTCCTTCTCGCACGCAGTAGAGTAAGTCATGTGGGTAGCACTCGAAAATGGGGTCCTGGAAAGAACACCACATCTATCCAAACTTGGAAAAGACACCCCGTGAAGCCGCAAAGATACACCAAGTATGAAGTCATCAAGCCGAAAGTACGCTTCACGCCCAAGCCGCTCACCGATGTCGCCGCTAATAATTTCCGACCAATTGATTATAGAATCAACCTTGTTGATTTCAATGGTCCTGATGAAAGCATACATCCATGTACGGAAAGTGTAGGCATTCGCTTCGCCATTCAACCTGCATAGCAATTTGACGACATCATCTCGCCTCCCGCACCAAATCGGGACCGTGGAAGAGTTCGGGAACTTCAAGGGGATCTAGGCTTCTTCATGAACCGGCTGTTCATTATGCTCACGCAATCAGCTCTATGTTTCTCCCATCTACTGTCAGCATCCTGAATGCTAATAGAAGTCACCACCTTTCGCACTGGAATCTTCAGACAATAATTGATGAACTCCGCATCCAAACGAATTATTGTCTTTCCCGCAACATCACGCACTGATCTGGATGAAGGATGATAAGATCTAGCACACTCCATCACGAACTCTGGCAATTGGGCTGTACATGGGAAAGCTGCAGCTCGGATAATTCCGCTACTTTTGACCGCACGCATGAGTGAAGTCTTTCCCGCTCTGGATCTATCAATCAAATCAGAAAGAGGTTCTGGGCCTAGATCCGTGTCTCCTATGTCTGCAAGTTTGGAAGCAATGCATGAATCCATCGTGCTCTCTTTTTCATCTCCTTTCGCCATGGCTTTGTCTATCTTCGTCTGAATAATTCTTTTTCTTCTAACTTGGCCGGATTTCTTCAATACTGGTGCAGATCTGGACAATTCTTCAGATTCGGAGGATATTTGCAATGTATCGACATCGATAAAACTCCTTTTCTTTTCAGTAAAGCACCCGTAATGAGTTCCGCAATTTATTCAGATAAAAATGGCCACCGGAGCATGAATAGTGAATTTAAATTATAAAAATCTGCACTTTTCAAGCCTGCTGCCCCAAAAATTGGTGTTTAATTTGCACATAAAGAGAGCATGAATCCTTTCAATCAACACCTGAGCTCCTGTAACACCTGTGAAAACAACTATGCAGACAAAGATCAACCTCCTCCAAAGCATGCGCCAAACTGAAGCTTTTAGCCTTGTTAGCACTTTGTCGAACAAAATCCTTCCTCTAATGGGGCGCACTTTTCCTCCTGGCTGCAATTCTTTACCTGTGAATTAAATTATTCACCCATATGGCTGCCCATGCTTATATAACCTTCACAATTCTATAATTAATAATTGCCCTAACAATTAAAGGCAATTAATTAATTAAAAATCATGCTTTTCTCTTTTAAAAATAGCATGTTTAAGGACAGCCATCCAATAAATTAAATTAATCCAATTTAATCCTTCACACAAAGACTTCACTCAAGCTCCACAAAGGTGCTTTGACCATACCATCGAAAATAGAAATTAATTTAATGTTTTAATGCCTTAAAAAACATTAAATAATACCCAAATGGGGCGCACTTTTTGAGAGGAAGAGGGCAGCCATTAAATAAATTAAATTTAATGCATTTAATCCCTTTCTTTTATTCCATCTTTGACTTTTTGACCTCCTCCAAGCTTGGGCGCACTTTTTGAGAGGAAAGATTAATTAAAATAATCAAATTTAATCCTTTTATTCTCTCACCAAAGGGGGCGCACTTTTTTGCACATGTAATTCTATTTTTAAGAATTTTTTCATAATGGGATTCTTTACCCTGCCAGGCAGGCACCAAAATCCCGTGATCCACTTAAGTGATTTGACTTTGACAATGGGATTATTTACCCTGCAAGGCAGGCACTAAAATCCCATGATTTCACTTAAGTCACTTTCCTTTTATTATATCATGGGAATTTTTACCCTGCAAGGCAGGCAATAAATTCCCACCTGCCTGCAGCCTCTATTTTTCCCATTGCAGCTTAAGTGATTTTTATAACACGGGAAAAAGTACCCTGCCAGGCAAGTATAAAATTCCCACCCTGCTTGCGGCTTATATTTTTCCCATCGCAGCCTTAAATCCTTTGTTTTCCAAAATGCGCCCATCCCCGCAGGGGCTTTTTTGTGCACGACTTCGCTTTTTCCCACTGATCCGCACTCTCCGATGACGACTTCCTCCAGGCATAATGTGCGTATATGTTTTCCAGCTGCTCCAGGCCAAAAATCGGGCTTACCCGGTGAAGGAATTGCTCCAGAGAAATTTCACAGAAAACAAAATGGGACACCACAAAAACACGAAAAATTGCCAAAAGTTACAAATAAAGCCCAAAACTTAAAATAAGTTAAAATCCTTCTGGCACATAGGAATAATAACATATTCGCTCATAATAGAGTTAAAACAGAGCGCAAATAGCCTCATACGGGGCTCAAAATAATTAAATACAAATTTCCCGCAGACAAATCCCGTACGAAAAGGGCTAATATGGTTCTTTGGGATTAATAAAACAATTTTGGGCATCCGGATAGGGGTATTTTGGCGAGTGACACCACAATTCTAACTACTAAAAAAGGGCTAATATGGTATTCTTTGGGATTATCAATTTTATTTTATTTTTTGACGCAATACAAGAACTTTCATGCAATAAAAACAACAAACAAGGAAAGGCTGTCTATTTTAAAATACAGGATTCTTAGAGACATGTATGCCTCCAAATATTTTTAAAGAAGGAATGATTTACATAGATCATTATTGAATAAGATCTACCCAGTCATTATAATAATGGATCCATTTTTCATCGGGGAACTTTCAATAACAGATGGAAATTCCCAATATAAATAATTTTTCAAAATAATATGAGAAGGGTGATGACTTCATTCCCAATATAAATAATTCATCAAAATAATGTGACAAGGGCGATGAATTTATCACTAGAAAGAATTGATGATGTGTACATATTCTACATGAATCGGTGCTAGAAATGTCAAACTTCAGACATCAGACTATAGTAGCCATGATTGAGTGAGTTGGTCACGTGGTGATGCCCCAAAGCATTTTGCTTTTGTAAGGCAGAATTGTGTACAACATCCATGAGCTGACACGATCTCTGTGGTCTTTAGAATATAACATGCACTCACATTAACACCTCTACCCTGAATTAGTAAACCCCAAATATTTGTACAGCCTGACTTATCAAAATCTCTCATTTCATTTCCCTCTTCACTTTCAGAAGCAGTTGAGTACTCATGGACAGACTGCTCATCCAACCGTTTTACTAAAATCACTCCATCAGGCAAAATCTTTCTTAGGGAACTTCTAAAAATTGACCAACTCTCTGCCCCTTCAAGCACATCTTGAGTTACTCTCTGCCTTTTTGGTGTTGCTGAAGAGACGTTTCTCTCAAATATATAGTACAGAAAAGGGGCTTCCCGAATATGTCTCACAATCTGGTTCACCAAAGAAACAAATTTTTAAAATGTAGCAAAGAATAAAATAAATGTATAAAATACATCACTGGATCTTTCAAGTTTCTGCAGTTAGCTTTCATTTCCAAAAGAAGACTCTGGACTATTAACTACATTTGTGGTTATTTGTTCAATTATTCGATCACTGAATTCATCATGAACTCTCATCGGGAAAAAGACATGAAGAATTTCAGACCTGAATCCTAAATTCTTGATGACCCAACATCAGGAAATTAATTTTGAAAAAGTTTACGGATTGTGAGATTATATACTTACATTTTTCATCTTAAATTCTTCAAGGTCGTCTATCAGGAAATGAAAATATTCCCTGATGATGGGTCGTAAAGGATTTAGGACTTAAAAGGTATTGAAATTCTTCATGACAGGAAATGTAACCATTTTATTTCCTGGTTATGAATCGTACATGCTGAAATTAATGGCCATTTGACAGAAAATGCAATTAATCCATGTTTATGGGTCACAAAAAAATAAAAACCCAAAAGGAGCTGAAATTCTTCAATGTTATACAACATGAAATACAACCATTCGCTGATGATGGGTCATAAAAATTAAGGTCCCAAAAAGTGCTGAAATTCTTCACAGCCAATCAACAAGAAATGCAGCAATTTCCTTCTCTTAATATCGGTCAAAAATTCAAGAGCCAAAAGGAAATGCAACCATTTCCTGATGATGGGTCATGAAAAATACAGAACCCAAAACATTGAACAAATAGATCAACCCAAACACAGGTGATCTAGCGATCTCCAAAAAATAGACCACTTTTACGACAAAGGTTTTAGTTATACCTATGCCTTATTTTTAATGGCAACAAAAATCAAGCAAAATTACAAATAGGCTTTTGCAGTTATGGATTGGAAGAATGAATACCTCCATAACAGACTCTGTCATCCACTGATGAAGCCTGTCTGCAGTGATAGCAAATGCAGTTTCCTCATTAGTACCCAAGCTCTTCGCGCAGATAGGGACAGAATTCAATATGCTCCTCTCTTGAAGAAGCTTCCTTGGCTCAGATACCATGGCTTCCTTAGCCAGCCTAATATTTGGCACATCATTCGTGTGGGAAATTAATGAAACTTTCCCAGAATTTTTACTTGGCTGCAGTCTCACATTGCCATGAAAGAAGGTTCCTTGAAGACGCGCGCTCCTTCCCATCGGCAACGCTTTGGCTGCCATTGGTTTTTTTCAAACAATAAACTCGTTTATCAATCGCTGGAAAGTTATGGCGATATAGTCTTTGGGGAGCCCCAGTCTACCTGGTCCAGCCACGGAAGACTCCGGCGTCTTCAGACAGAACTTGATAATGCCAGCCAACTATACAAACAAGCAGAATACGAGAGAAAAACGCTGAAGAAGTAGCCCACGAAGGAGAAGGATAAATAAATAAATCAGAGATGTTTATAACGTGCTGACAACCCAGCAGTCTGTAAGACCAATGGCTATAATAAAGATGGTTCGTGGAAGCACACCCTCGCTCCGCAAGGGCTATTGGAATAACACGTAGGCTGTTGCATGCCTATTTGTCTGTTCTGCACGCGGTAAACGTGGTCTTCACGAACTCCTTTTACAAAGGAGGACTCGTGGCGGGAGAAAAAGGGCTTCAATGGCCTATGTGGCATACACGTCGGATACAACTCGTGCTGGGCATCGATCAGCTGGCGTGGGCGTCTGTTTAAGGGGTGCTATACGCATGGACATCACACGAATACATACGATTTCTTAACTCTAAACATCCGTACGCATTTATTCAAATGATTGGTTTATAAATTTGTAATCCACACGTTTTCGATATTCTTTTGTTTTTATTTACGATGGGCATACGTAAGTGGAACTCCAATCTATAGAATCAAAGAAAAGCAGCGGTCCTGGAGAAGACAGACACATGTCCTACGCACATGGAATGAAAAAACGCGCTTTAGCGCGCTTAAAGCCTTCCACTGCGCGTTCGTACATAGCTTTGCTGCAGGTCATAGTGCAGCTAAAGCCTTTGGTGGAATGTGTTTAATGTTTGTACTGTTTTCAGAATCTGTGCATGAAATTGACATTTTTGACTGTATTTTGAAACTTTTATCCAGTAATACTGCGCCACATAATCAAACTCTGCAAAATAAAAGTACTGCATCTCCGGAGCCCATCACTCCATGTGCGGAAACTCTGTAAAATAGCCCAGCCCTAACTTGTGAAGAGTGCTATGCCCTCGCTCCCGTTTACCTTCATGTGCGTAGTACAACAATAATAACATGTTATTTTTAGCTAATCCTTTTTATTACGTGCCGAAATGCGAACGTGGAAAGATTATTATTTCTTAACCAAAAAAATTTATATTATTTCAAAATACATCTTCACCGTGAATAAACAAAAACGTTTGAGCAAATGACCTGAAAAACCAATGAGAGTGTATACTTGAAAAGATATATAGGTATCTTTTAACATCCACGAGTCTAACCCAAAAATAATTAATATTGTTTTCAAATACATTTTCACCGCGAATAAACAACAACGTTTGAGCAAATGACTTGAAAAAACAATGAGAATGTATACTTATGATAGATAGGTAGATATTTTTTAACATTCATGAGCCCAGGAGATAGCACAGCAGCTCCTTTCAGTTTTGTTTTCTGAATTTCTGATTGTACTGTTTAAATTGATAATGAAATCTTTTATTTTGTTCTCCCAAAAACACATATATAATTCCTCTGGATGTTACTGAAAACATTAAACTCAAAAATAAAATGATGTTGATGTTATTGTAAACATTAAACTCAAAAATAAAATGTTCTTCAAATCCCACTGTGAAATTTATTTTTTTAAATAATAATAAAATGTTTTTTTATTTTTCTAATAATAACAAAAGATAAAATTTAGCAAAAGATAAATAAAAAATAAATATAAATATTCAATCAAGAATAAATTAAGGGGTTCATTGTTGGCGCTTGCCGGACTATTCCTAAAAAAGAAAATTAAGTGAACTTTCATAATTGATAGGACGTGAAAGGTCTGATACCAAATAAAATAGCGGGATATATCTAGACATCTAATGAGAGGTAAGTTAAATAGTACGTCAGCATCTTAAGAGGGGTAGAGTATTATCATCCATCGATCAACACAACCAAGAGCCTCGGGTCAAGGGCCACAAGCCTTTCAACTGCTGAACAAGTTTCAAAAAGCCAATGAACATCAAAGTTTGTTGGCCCAAATCACCCTCTTTTACAATCCTTCGAGCATTTGTGAACTCAACATGATCAGTACCATAGTGTATAAGCCTTAGAGAACTAAAAAGTTGCATGCAACTCAATACTCTATTGAGGGACACTAACTCATTCTCCCAATACACAACGGCCATAGGTTGCAATGAGTCGTAACAACCAACATTTTGTTAATGAGCATTCTATTGATACAGATGATTTCGACTACCATACAGCAAGCGTGTATCTCTATCTCAATTCACCTACTTCTCCTATTCATCACTCTTGGCACATGGACTTCTCAAAGAAAATAGTTAAGGATATATCTACTCAGATAACAAGAGGTATGTTGAGAAGCACGTCACCATCATCAGAGAGAGGCAAAATAATATCATCCATCAATCAACATAACCAAGACCCAAAAGCTTGGAGTCTTTCAACTCCAGAAAGAGTTCTACAAAGCAACAAAATGTCAAAGTTTGTATGGCAAAATCACCCTTTATTGCAATCCTTCGAGCATTTGTGAGCTCAACATCATCAATACCAAGCTACACACACACTTGAAACTCTGAGGGACTCAAAAATTGCATGCAACTGAATAGTCCATTGAGGGACACCAATGCATTCCCCTGATACACAACGGAGGCTGCAAGTTATTATGACTCATTGCAACCAATGGTGTGTTCATGAGCATTCTTTTGATACCGTTGATTTCAATTGCTATAAAGCACATGGGTATTCCTTGGCTCAATTCTCATCCTACTATTCATTGCTCTCGACACACAAACTTTTCATAAATCAATCTAGGACCTTCCTATGAGCATCACTTAATGAAATAAAAGGATAGCACTCTTTTGCTACATACACAACTCGATAATGCAACACATACATGGGTACAATGTCATTATTCAGGGAACTCCATTACCCAGAACCAAACTCAATCTTCCATGTTATAGTTCACAGCTTTGGACCCTTTGTGTATTAAGTATAGTGTTGTTGAGTGTGTGTACTTATTTACAAAGCCCTAAACATTCAAATATTCCTTATTTTCCCAAAAAAAAATGCAAAAAAACATAACTAGGTTTTCACTATGATTGGTGTTATCATGATATAGATTCAAATACTATTGTTATTAAATTTTATCACTTATCCTACTTCTTTATGCACTTGCTTTTACATAACATACATGAGTTTGTCACAAGATATCAACTATACTATGCAAGTACTCGCAACTCGACTCGAAAACGAATAATCGCCATTTAAACTCGCCAAAATAACTCGCCGAGTTGTGGCGAGTACTGCATAACATACATGAGTTTGTCACAAGATATCAACTATACTATGCAAGTACTCGCAACTCGTCTCAAAAAAACAAATAATCGCCATTTAAACTCGCCGAGTTGTGGCGAGTACTCGCTAGTACTCGCCACAACTCGGCAAGTTCATGCTAAAAACTCGTCATACGCTGCTTGCAGACGCGTATACATGGCTTTCACACTCAAAGAACGCTGCTTTTACATGGTTTTGGCTCTTTTTAAGGCCCTCCACTCCCTCATTTTCACTCACAACCATTTGAGCTTGCATTGCTTGTGTTGAGTGGATTTATGAGCGAATTCAAAGAGAGAATATGAAGAATTGCATTTGGAGGTAGATTTTTTTTTTTAAATTCTTTCTAAGGTTTTTCAAATTTTGTGTATATTATTTATGTTTTATACATTCATATTGTAATTCTAAATACATGTAATGTAAAATCGAATGCTTGTAATTTTTATACTCATTTGCAGAGGAGAGGTATGTGTTTTTTTTTCACGCAAATTCATTTTAAACTAGTTAAATTTAATGTATGTGTATTGTACTTGATTTGTTTTGTAATTCTAAATACATGCAATGTAAATTCGAATGCTTGTAATTTTTAATACTCATTTGCAACCAGAGGTATGTATTTTTATTTTTATGCAAATTTGTTATTCATGCACATTTTTTTTAAATTGAATTAAGCTTATGTTTTTCTAATTTTTTAAATGTGCATTGTGTTGCAGATTAGAGCTTAACAATGGCATCAAGCTCGGCATCAGGTTCGGCATCTGGGTCAGCATCACTAGCAGGGACCATTCCTACAAACGTCTGTTCCAAAGCATGGAAGTATGGTGTACGTGGAGCTACTGAAAATGAAGTTATTTGCAATTTCTGTGGCAGAAAAATGTCTGGAGGCATCAATCATTTGAAATATCACCTTTCAACTATTGTTTGTCGAGATGTTATGGTTTTTCCCACCGTGATGGAAGAGGCAAAGTGAGAGATGAGAGTAGAGTGGCAGAGCTAGAGGAGAAGAAACTAGAGAAGGCAAGGGTGCAAACAGCCATAGAACAAGCTATTAGACTTGGGGCTGCAATGACAGAGGATTTATAGGATGATGCGGCAACAATTGTGGGCTCTACTCGTGGTCCACACTTACAAAACGGAAGAGCCGGAAGAGGCACATCTTTTTCGAGTTTAAGCAAAGGCATACAGAGCTTTTTTGTGCCAATATACACACTGAGCACAACCTTCATTGGAAGGTATGGCCTAGAACAAAAATATGCACGAGGAAGCTAATAAAGCTTATGCAAATTTTTGGTACTACAATAACTCCGCCGTCAATGTGGCAAAAGAGCCCATCTTTGGGAGTACTTGGTAGACAAAGCGTTGTGATTGCGCAGGGAAAGGGTACAAGGCACCCTCTCCAAAATATTTGAGAGGGAAATTGCTTGAGAGTGCAGTTGCAAATGCCACTACCATTCTAGAAGAGCAAAAGAAACAATGGCAAAAATTCGGATGCACCATTCTTTTAGATGGGTGGATGGATGGAAGGAACCGCACCCTCGTTAATTTTTTAGCGGCTTCAAACGGTGAGATGGTGTTTTTGAAGTCTATTGATGCCTCTAACATAGTAAAAAATGCTGAGAATTTGAGTGCTAAGTTAGAGACGGTTATATTAGAGGTTTGTGTACATAATGTTGTGCAAGTTGTCACAGATAATGCAACAAAGATATTTGGCGGCAAACAATGCAACAACATATGTGGCGGTTGGGAGACTACTGCAGTAGAGACATCCATCACTCTTTTGGACTACTTGTGTAACTCATTGCTTTGACCTTCTTTTAGAGGACATAGGCAAAATTGATTGGGTGAGGCCGGTTGACAAGATGCAAATCGAGAATATTCAAAATTTGTATTGTATTGTGCATTTATTTATGCGATGACGGAAGTTAAGACAATCATAATACATAATTGTAATTTTTTTATTGCATTGATATCCGTGTCGGACATCGAAATTCTCAATAACACATAATTGTAATTTTTGTTGCATTGATTTCCGTGTCAAACATCAGAAATTCAAAAAATAAACAATATTTTCTATGTTGCATTAAATTGTGGGTCATTAAAGAGTTTGGGAATAATAGCAATTAATTGAAACCTCATTCTATCGAAAACATAGAAGTTGATGTGTCATAACTATAATGTTTGGAGTCACAAGATTTTGACAATTAGAGGATTTCGAGATTGTAATAAAAGAATACTTGGCGAGGTAGGGAGGCCTATTGCTTATTTTGCAGATTATGACAAGCATTATAAAGAGGCCTTCTTGTTGATAAAATTGTCGATATCAAATGATTTTATACGTGAGGTTTGGAATGCCCATTGTGGCTAGTGCGTTATGGACCAGTCTAAAGAACAAATATGTGACTTAACAAAAGAGTTGGGTGTTATATCTAAAGAATTTGTTGTTTCAGCAAATATGCAACAAGATGGGTCCCTATCACAACACCTACTTCCAAAGAAAAGATCTCTAAGACCAACCGGCTAATATTAAAAAGGTGGATGGCGATGACTTAGTGGCGTTGGTTATGAACAGGTTGTCATCCTCATATGAGTCATGTGAAGGCTCTACATTTGATGGCCAAAACCCGACCACGACATTTGATCAAATAAGTTTCTATGTGTTGCAAAAGGAATGCAAACACAAGCAATTGAGTCCAATTTTGAACAAGTGGATTGGTTGTTTAGTCGAAGGGAAGTGGAAACAACACTAGTGAATCTTCCGGATACCACGTAAAATACAATTACTGTTACAAGGTTGAGCATCTCAAAAAAAAAATCCGAGCGACTATGTGATCTTTCCCACCAGGGGAAAAAGAGCCACTTTAGGCGAGGCAAATGTGGCAAAACTTGCAGAGGAAAGGGATTATGAAGTATAGAATGTTTTATATTGTCTTACGACATCCTACTCAAACGTTAGTGCTACCAGCTTTTAGATCATTTACTCTTACACATCCAAGCATTTTTCATTTGTAAGGAAATAGTATTTATCATTTACTGCAATTACAAGTTGTTTTGATATAGTTGCATTCGTTGATGGAGAGTTACTTGCAGCGAGAGGGGATAGAAAATGTACGCATTGTGTTGAATAATGCTCAAAAACTATTAGTAAGGAATGTTAGGTATGTTTATAGCTTTGCATATGAATCTCTTATTTGATCCCTAGTTAATAGAGAATCCAAATATTGTTGTAAATTTCTCGGGGAGATGCCTGTTGAGTCAAATGTGAACCATAGGACAAGTGATTTCCCTCAACATTAGGCAAGGTGGTCACTTTGTACGCTAGTTGATTCTACTACGATCAACTTAAAACCACATGTGGAGGGAAACTTCACCATTCGGGATGTGTTGAAGGATGCCATTTCTCATAGGCTTGTAGACCCTACTTCACTCAACTTGCATGTAGTCATTGTGGAGGGAATTTTCACTATATAGAATGTGCGGGGAGGATGCAATTTCTCAAGACGATGGAGTTTCTCATCTCAATATAAAATGTGTGGGAGGCTAAAATGCCTCAATCGATACACAACCCTTAAGGCCTAATAAGAAAGTTGCTCAATCAAAGCATGTTCATTTTTCTCTCTTTTGGTCTTCTTAAAGCACCGAACCATAGAGATATCCTAGCGCAAAAAAGTACACCTAAGTGGGAAGTTTCCATGCGAACAAAGTATGATGCCTAGATAAAAAAACCATACCTAGACATTTGTGGAGTTAACTTTAGAGAAACAACCCACCTTTGGTTGCAAATTGAGTGTACAAGGTCAAGTGTAAGACATCTTTTCTTTTGGTTTAGGAGTTGTTTCATGGAAGAGTAAGCTTCAACCCACTATAACTATATCTCCCACTAAAGTAGAATACAAGGCAATTATCGGTGCAATTGTGAAACAGTTTGCTTAAGTCAAATTTTAATTAATCTTCAACTTCTTTAGGCTCCACCTACTCCACTTTCCATTTCTGTGACAATCTATCAAGATGGTAAAGCATCGATCTATCATGCTTAAACTAAGCACATTGAGATTCATCGTCACTATATTCAATAGTTGGTTGATTCTAGTGATATCCCTCTTCACTCATGTCCTTCTAAGGAGTAGTACGTGCTTTAGGAATATAATGTTAATACTCACATGAAAATGTGTTAATTAGTAAAATAATTGTTTGTGTGAAGAATATTGTAGTAAGTTATTAGTAACAACTCATATTGTTATTATGTGTTGTAATAGTTGGTTAAAATAATGAGGTGTGAGAGAGATTCTTATATAAGTTATATTCTATCGTAGGGAAAATTTAAAGAGCCCTTACAAAAATCCCCTTGGATATTTTTGGTGAATCTGTGAAAATGTTTTCGAATTCATGGAAAATACCAGTCAAAAATTGTATAATCACGCAAGAAAATCAAAATTGAGAACCATGAAATGACAATAAATCCGGAGAACGACACAAACGAATGTCTACATGACCAAACTAGTAGATGATCGAGAAAGTGAGTCTGGTTGAAACCACAAGAGGATGTCTACACGACTTCAATGGTCATCTGCAGTGCATCACACAACTAAGAGAGCCATTTTTCTACGAGCATCGAGAGAAATGTGCATCTAGATGCCTGGTGGACTACAAATACAACCAATCCCGTGCAATTGCAATCAATTGGCTGCAAATGCAGACGGTCACATGCAATGCAACCAAATGAATGTAAATACAACCAGTCCCATGCAATTGTAATAGGTCGGATGCATACACAACTTGTCGCATGTGTGTTCGTCAACCAGAGGTCGTCACATGTCCCTGTTGACTTATAAATACAGAGAGACCTTGTTATTTTTTCACTTTTCTCTACATTGTTTATTGCACACTTATTCCTAAACTTTTCATGGCCACCTTTTTGTACTGCAGCAGCTTTATCTACACAACCAACATAGAGAGATGGCTTTTCATGAAGCCATCACGGACTCCTAGCTAAACATTTTTTCACAACCCAAAGGAAGGTCTTGGATGCCATTAAGGCCATTCAAGGTTCTAAATATCTCAATCTCTCAAACCACCCGCATACAAATTCCGAAATAGTTGCGGTCTTCATCGATAACATACTCAAAATAAATCCTAACAAGAGGGTCGCGATGGCGATGGGGGTTATCTTCATCAAGCCTAAGCATAGGAAAAATTTGGACATCATGAAATTTGGTTGTCGTGCTCGAAAATTTGGATTTAATAGGACATGGCTCGTCATTGCTTTCCCCTTCCATATCTCTCTCCCATGGATTAAGTATTTGTCACAACTTTCAAGACATTAGAGGATCGCATTTATACTCTTATGAATTTTATTAGTAACTGGTCGATCGCGAGTCCGAGGATGCCATCAGACCGCTAATGCCCAAATTGGGTGTCTTGAAAGCTACAATTTCACAAAATGAGGAGTATCTCAAGGCAACCAAGAAAGAAAAAACTTATAAAACCCTTCTCAAATAAAGCGAAAACTCAAGGGTTTAAGGTTTCTGATAAAGATATTGTTGGTCCTTCTACCCTCCAAGAATGAATTTCTGGATATATTAAGATACGGTACCTTAGGTTATACCGAATATCCCATAATGGGTTTTTGTATATAAACTTTACATACTTAATGTACTTCCAATACTATTTTCGAATCATAAATCAAAGGAAAGGGACCCTTCAACCCTTATTTACCTATCCAAAAATATATTAATACTATGTTTCTAACTTTGAAGTTCAACAATGCTTTAAGATTTTCTCATATATCATTTAAGAAAGACAATGTTATACTCAATAACATAACTGCAAATAAAAATAAAGATACTGAAATTATTTATATAAGCATTACATATGTAATTTGATATCATAATTATTGTTTGTAATACATACCAAACTAAAACTCAAATAGTTGAAACAATCCTCAAGAACCCGTTTCTAATGGTTTTCATAATCTGTTCTATATTTTGTTAGGAAAATAATGTTAGTATTCCCATTATTAATATATGGTTAAAATTGTAATGTGAATAATTATTCACTAGTAATTATTTGTTAGTTAGTAATATATTATTGTTATGTAACAATAATATATTAGTGTATGTAAATGAGTAAGTTGTTGAGGAAGTTGTGATTTACGGGAGTGTTGTTGAGCAACCTCCTAGTTTATAGGAAGTATGAATCCTATATATATGTAATCACGTTTGATGAGAGTAATAGAAGAGAAGATAAGATAAATCTACCAAAAAGTAGGTCAATGGGACTAAAACAGACAATGTGTGAAGCACATAGTGGAGGACCAAGAGGGTCCCGAGAAACAACCAAGAGAGAGAGGAAGGAAAGAGGAGGGAAGAGAGGAATGGGCGAGAAGAGGGCCCAAAGAAAGCCTGTTGAGAGCAGTGAGTCAAAGCAGGTGGACGAAGAATGGGAAGGAGGAGAAAAGGAGGACCCCTCAACAAGCCTGCAAAACCGATTAGAAGAAGTTGGTGATGTGTTGGAGTTCGGGACCAGAAGTTGTGTATGAACCGGGGTGTTTATGTCTGGAGGAGGGGAGAGCTCTTCGTGTGCGCCTAGTGGACCTCGAAAGCACTCTATGAGAGGAAGGTCGCGGGCGGTGAGCGTCAGGACCTCAAATAGATCTAGTGGGGTAGTCATGAGTGGTGTCACTCTGCTGCGTTTAGTGCCTCTACCAAGGGATAGCACTGTGAAAAAGGAAGTGATCAGCTGCGTAGTCCCCTGTCTAGTAGGGGGCTGGAGGGTCTCCACCCGAAGCCGAAAAGCCTCTTGAAGATAAAGAGCGAGGCATCTCTGATCATGATATTTGAAGAAGTCGGTGAAAGTCGGGCGCTCTCTAAACAAACAGTGGAATCTACCTCTGATCTCATAGTAGATGGGGCAGCGGAAAATGAAGTGCTCTTCCGTTTCGATCTCCTGGAGGGAGCAAAGCTAACAAATCCGATCGGAATGATCCATATGATGATCACTCTCAACTCTAAGCCTATGAGAACCAACCCTGAACTGACCAAGTGAAATAAGGGGGCGTGAGTCCAATGTCGGGAGATATATTGGGGCCGAGAGATAAGACCATTGTTGATCTCCAGAAAATGTGCGGCATAGAAGGCCATCTTCGGCCGTAACTTGCAAGGAGGGCTGGTCCAGGTATACTGGATAAATTTCCTGTAGATATCATCTCTAATGATCTTGTTCAGTCCTACTTGTTGGGAAGGAGATGGGCGGGGGCATCCAAGGAGAAGTTGTACGGAGGAAGGTGATCAATCTGAATGCCAATAGACTCAAGCAGTCGAGAAACACCTGCATACCAAAAACAAGAACGGCCAGACCAGTCGGCTGCAATTATGGCAACTGTGAAGAGTAGTATGCAAGGTAAAGATATATGTCTCTGTCCGTAGAGAAGTCACCAAGCCTACGGATGCGATGTAGGAGGGAAATAAGGCTAAAGTGATGTAGGAGCATCAAGAGCAAAATGTCATAAGGTCATATGAGACCATCTAGATATGTTTGTTCAGGTGTATGTGAGTGATTTCACTTTAGTAAGTGAATGTCAAATTGAATGTATTGTAAGAGAGGAAAAAAAAGTGAAATTGAGTGTGTAGGAAATAATCAAAAGGGTGGCATTAGTTGTTTTCAAAGCCTAATAAGGCATATTGTTGTGTCATAGAGCTATAATAGGGATATGAATGAGGATTAGAGAAAAGTAAGGTGGTTGTGATAGGATGCTAAGTATAGTCATGTTGTTGAGCTCATCTAGGAGCTGAGAATAACATACATAGTTATGCTAATGAAAAAATAGGTGGTGGTTCGAGTAATTTGTCATTAAAAGACCTGAAAAACATGTAACCAAGACAGATAATGGATAATAAAGATGTTGAAGGGTGTTGCAGGTAAGAATTTGTGTGCAATTTGTATGAATTGTTGCCTTTGAATGGACTGTGCAAGTGAAGACACTGTCATGGCCGAATGGTGAAAATAAGACAGTCAACCAAGAATGAAAATTGGAGCACTGTAAAAGTATGAACACGTGAAGGAAGGTAGAATTAACACCCTTGAATTTTTGCAGATCTTGAAACCTTGTAATTTGCCCTATAGACCTAGTTTTTAGCTCTCGCGCCCTAACTAGGGAAAGGCATAACAAATTTTCTAACCATCAAAAATTTATGAAATTTCATGAGAATCTCTATCCAGGTGGTTTCTAAGAGTCTACAAAATTTGAAGTCCTAACTCACACGTGTGGAAAAGTTGCAATACATTTTATACTACAGACTGTGAGTATGTACAGGCTTCAGAGGAAATAGGGTGCATGAATGGTCAAATGGAGGAGTTAAGCTACCAAATTTGGTGATTATCATCATTTTGTCATGTTAGAAGTGGATCCATCTAAATTCAGGTGAGATTCTAGCTACAAGTGTGTTTTGTCATGTTTAGGAGGCAAAATAGGCCTAATTGAAGGTGTAATTTACAAAGGAGGTATGGAATATTACAAAGGAAGATACCCTGAAAGTTTGAGTACATTTGTAAAGGGATAAAGGGTCTCCAAATCACTGAAAGAGTGGTATAGTTGTTTCAGGAAATCTTGATATAATAGGGTTGGCTTGGTGGAAGGGTTAGTAGGATCGGAAGGCCTAACAGAGGAAATGGCATGAAATGCAAGTGTAGGGCTAAATGAAGGGTCTAAACACCTTGGGATATGTGAGATAAGGTGTTCTAAAAGTGTTAGAGGCAGTCCAAGAGTTTGTAGGAAGATTTAAACATTTAGACCAAAGGAACATACTAGGTCCAAGCTTGTGTATCAAGGATTATGCATGTTTTGTGATTGATGGAAGGAATCAATGCATGAAGTGGCATTAGGAGGGTGCAAGAGATGATGTTAGGAGAGAGAATGGAGACTTATGAGTAATGGATCCATAATCAATAGCCACAGGTATAGCTATTCAATTGTTGCTTTCTTATGAATACCAAGTACTAACATAAGCATGTATAAGGAAGCAATGGACCCTAAGTTCTTTTGAACATAAGAAATAGTGCAATGGAACCTCTAAAGGGGATCCCCGTATGGGAGGTGTAAGTCAATATAAATAAGCTCGAGCTCTCTAACAAAGGAAAAGGCATCCTAGAAGGTAAGGTTTTTGTCATTTAAGAAGATAGTGAGATACAATATAACATCTGCACCATAGAGATTGTCTCCAACCTAAAGGGACAAGCGCCAAACTCTGCCAAGATAATGTTGTGAGGAACAGTTTCCTTACATCTGATGAAGCGCCTGAGAAGAAGGATCTAAACACTTTTAATCATAGCCCAGTCGGACTCAAGTAAGGAAGGTCCCCAAATCTCCGAGCCATAAAGAACAATGGGTCTGACAAGAGAGTCAAACAAAGAAAGTTTGGACAGGGTGTCCTGGAAATGGTGGCGGAAGCATTGCCTCTCCAAGATCGCCAGGGAGCCATAGCCTTTATTGACACGGGGTTGAAGCGTCGGTCATAGACTAAAGCGAGGTCCAGAGAAGAGTACACCCAAGTAGGTATAAGAGGTAGTGATCTCAAGCTCCTCCCCTTTGTAGAAGAAGTGGAACTCAAAAGTCTTCAGGGCATTGAAGATCATGACTTTGGTTTTAGCAAGATTAACTGTCAGCTGCCTGTGGTTGCAAAAGAGGGCTAAGGTATCCAATTGTCTCTATAAGCCCTTTGCCGAGGAGGCCAAAAGGACAACATCATCTGCAAAGAGAAGAACATAGATCAGAACCTGGTGGAGAAGACACCCGTCACCTTCCTGGATGTGATCCCTGAGAAAATCCTCCAACTCATCCATATAGATACTGAACAAAGTGGGTGACAGAGGGCAGCCTTGTTTGACCCCAATGGTGCTCCTGATGAAGTCAGAGAACCCAGTAGCAGTACGAAGACGGCCCAAAACCTCCTCGTATAGGCGCATGATGGCAACAAGAAGAGTCTCGAAATCCCAGTCTCTCTAAGACGTAGGAAGAGGGCTTCCCGGGGCAGTCGAAGGCTTTTCGAAGGTCGACAAAGCAACAGAACACCTTGGAAGAACGGTGGCATGCTTCCTCAATGATGGCCCGAAGAGTGAGGATGTGGTCCGTAGTCTGGTAGGTTGGACAAAACCCCGCTTGTCCCCTAGCCCTGCAGTGGTTCTGGTCCAAAAATCGATAGTCGCATGTGGAGGATAGTAGCATAAAGCTTGGCAAATGTGTGACCTACCATGATCGTTCTATAATTGTTGGGATCCGAGGTAGGGCCCGATTTGTGGATAGGGTGAATAATGTGGTGGGACCAAGCACCTGGAAATCCTATACAAACTACCTAGTTGAAGAGATCCACTAAATAGTTGGTCAGAATGCTAGTCCCATGTTTGAAAAGTTCTTCCCTGAAAGCCCTCTTCATTTGCTGCCCTACTACTATTCATAGCCAAAATGGCCTTTTTGACATATGTGTGGGTGAAGATGTGGCAAATGGAGGGAGGGGAAACCACTTGAATCTGGGTCGCAGGGACATCATAAAGGGTGGAGGTGTGGGCATACATGGAGCTGGGATCTAAATCAAGCGGAAGAGGGGAGTGCCGGGGGAGAATGGTGCACCAGAAATGTTTGGGGAGTGTAAGAGGGACTCACAGAGCTCCCGTCTCCGTCGGGAAATGAACGTGCATTTCTTGTGGTGGAGGAGGTTGTGATAAGCACATTTGAGAGAGGGAAAGGAAGGGAGATCGTGAATAGAAGCATGTCGAAGCCGCCGATGAAGGGCGTTACACTCCTCATTGTACCATTACTTCATAAGACAAAGTTTTTGTGAGATGGGGTGAGGGTAACATGGGGATAGGACTGAGACGCAACCTCATGGATAATGGAGGAAAGAAGGTTGTATTTCATGCTAGTAGGGAGCGAAGTGAACTGAGGCTCGAAAAGGAAGAAGTCGACGAAGGTGGAAAGAGAAGGTGTAATGTCCCCATTTTTAAGACCCTTAGCCTATCATTCCCGTGGCTTTAGGGATGTGCTTTAGGGATGTTACGAGGAAAATTATATTAAATAATTTTATAATATTGCCTGGAGAGTGATTTTAATCATTTGACATTATAAAGCAATATTTATTTAATTATTTAATATTTATGGAGCAAGTAATTATTTAATTAAATTCCCAAAATGCAAATTAAAAAGGGGGAATTAATTAAATAATATTTAGGTGGCTTTTAAATATTAAAATCACCCTTTTTAAAAGGGGACGCCACACCTAGGGAAATAAACTTCTTTTATTTAATAATTTCCCTCTCCTAGGGATTTCGAATTTTGTGTCTCCTTGCTTATAAAAGGAGTGTTAGGATCATTGTTAGACTTATGTTATGATGATATTTATTTTATGCTCCATGCTTGGAGTTGGGATGCATGCCCATTGATGCTTTCTCTCTCTCTCTTGCGTGGGAAGTTAGTGAGCTGGTTTTGATCAATTGAAGTATTTTCTCTTGCTCCATTGTTGAGTTCTCTTGTGTTGAAGTATGTTCTTTGCATGATTCATACTTTCTAACAATGGCGACTTGATAAGGGACTTGTTTTAGTATGTTTTGTGAGTGAACAAGGTAAAATATAATCTGATCTATGTTGGTATAATTTTCCAAGTGTAGGACTGTTATTTGGAGGGTTTTTGAAGTGTAGAAAGAGCTGAAAATAATTTATGTCATTCCATCTAACCCTAGCGACTTGATTGAGACTTTTGGGGGCTGTTTTGGAGGGTTTTCGGGTGTCATAAAATTCAGATCTTTAGTTCTTTGGAAAGATCTTAATTTATAGAATTATCTGCATTTTATTTGAGGAGAAAATATGGAATATTGAAGGAGTTATGCATTTTTGAATATTTCAGCTGTCTGCAGGCTTTTCTGGGTATGGAAAATTGATATTTATATCAGATCTGCAGTTTGGGGTTGATTTAATATTGCATATGATTGTAGAAACTAGGAGAAATAAGGAGAAGATGTTTTCATAATTTTTGGAGTGGATTTGATGCCCTAAATGTGCTGGGCGACCTACTTTTTAGGTCAAAATTAGGGTTTCGGGTTGGCTGTGCAAAATCTGATTTTTGCATATTGTTCTTCATATTTTTGTGGTCCATTATCCAAAATTTCAGCTCATTTGGACTTCTCTAGCCAAAGATATGAATTTTTAAAAATTGCAGCAGTTGGGGTTTGAAAATTAATTATTTACAGTTGTGTGTGATCAGATTTGTATGAATTCCTAACTTGTCCTAGAAGGGGACATTATAGAAGGTTATAGGATTCCCTTCCCCAAATTTTAAGATAGTACGTGGGGGACATCGAGAGATGAGGAGGAGCCTTGGGGGTTAACTTGCAGGGAGAAGGACATGGAAGCATGATCAACAAAGGGGACGGGGGAGATGGAAAAGTGATGAATGAGAGGAATCAGGTTAGAGGAAGAAAGAATGTAGTCCACAACACTAGCCCCTCCACGGTGAGGTGTGCAGGTGAAAAATCTGGAGTCAGGGAAGCACAGAATACCATTCAGAATTACCAGCCCATTAGACTCACCCAAGCGTAAAAGATGTCAGCCATAGGAATTCAAGTGTCCCGCCAAGTCCTCTAACACCCTCACGGAGACCGATAGAGTCAGGATCAACCTCGGAAGTACAAAACACATCACCGGTCTTGTCGTGAGAAGGGACTGGACGTTTCTGGTCCGTGCATTGAAATCCCCCAAAAGAATGACCTCTCTGTAGAGGTCGAAGAAGGGGTCCTCGTCAAACCATTATGAATGGCATATGTGGAGGAGGCGAGGGGAAATAAAAGACCACAAAGAAAAAGTCTCTGAGGTGGGGTGAGGACCGATTGAGTCTGACCCAAAGGAAGCGGGCAAATTCGTCTGTAGCGACCACCGAAATGTTGTTTTGGAAAGTATCTCTGACCAAGCAAGCAATTCTGCCAGAACCTCTGACACCTCCTGAACTTCTAGTCTCCTGCCTACAAACCGAAAGCCAGTGAAACCCCTTGATTTTTGGTAGGGGACGAACATGACTCTCATGAGCCTCGGTGACAAAAAGGATGTCCGATGAGCCGGGGCATCGAAAATCACACCGGAGAAGACCGAATAATATGTTACCATTCCAAAGATGCGGTGAAGATGTTCTGTTTTGTTGCCCCTCACGAGTAAAACCGTCATTTGGAACCGGATCCGGGAGACCAACCGAGGGGTAAGGTGTCACAGATAATAGGTCTGAGGTTGCGAATAACAACCCACTTGCCTGCTTTTCTAGCTGCCATCACCACTTCCCGAGATTGTTTGAGTTCAACCACCTGTGTTATAGTGAGGTCTTTGTCAAGGAAGATCTTATTAGGAAGGGAGAATAGCTTGCGTTTGGCTCTGAGTGCTCGGAGTCTATCTTCCGCTGATTTAAAACGAAGAAACAACGTTGAGTCTAAACCAAGCCAGGCTCTGTCTAGCTGCACATCGGGAAGCTACAATTTATCTGTGAGAAAATCGGAACCTAAGGCCATCGGGTCTGAAGAAGGGGGAGGTGTAGGCAGCCCTCTCACTTTGAGATTTAGTTCCCTAGCACCCCTAGTTTGTTCTTCTAACACTTTTTGCCTGCACAACTTCTTCGATCGCCACCGCAGAGCGGGAGCGGTCCTTTTACCTTTAACTACTTGGGCCCACGAATCTGTTTGTTGTTTGAGATTTTCCTGCTGGGTTTTGAACTCGTCCTGCTTGTGTTTGAGGTCCAAAATCTCCGCTTGCAGCTGGTCATTAATGCTGTGGAGAGGGTGGGATGTAGGATTTGTCAGTGATCTCCAAAGGGAGATATTGTCTACTTCTACCTTCTCCAATCGTGAAGTGAGCTCGAAAACCTCCGTTTGAAGAGCCCTGTTAGAGGATTCGACAATTTCCAGCCTATGAAGTAGTTCTTCGATGATACTGGGTAGCCCCCCATCATGTTGTTCGCATTATCTCGCCTTTCCAAAATTTACCCTACCGCATTGCTGGAGTAGAAGGAGACATAACAAGGGGGTGAATTGCCTGGAGTGGGGTTAAGGAAAGGGGAGAGTCAAGGAGCCACCCCGGGAGACCGAGCGGTGGGTGGGGGCATAAAAATCCACAGTTAGCAAAGTGGCTGCGGGAGGGATGTGCGGTGTAGCGGGAGGAAGCACAACAAGGCCAAAACAAGGCTACGACTCAGTTATACCCTGAACCTTGCAAAGGTAGTCCAAAGAAGAAACCCGCGTGATCACGAAGGCAACCCAAAGGGCCACAAAAGTATGAAAAACGTGGACACAAGAGGGAGGCTAATAATCGTGTAAACCCGGTAAGGCCCGAGAGGAAGCTCATCAAAGTTGTGGGGAAAACCAAGAGGATCAAGGGGGCAATGGACGTCACGGAAATTGTCGCAGGAGGCAAGGAAGAAGCCACGAATCCACAAGGAGTCACAAAGGGGGAAGACCAACATACAAAGGCAAGCAAGGAAAACACAAATCTGGTATAGACAAAGTTCATTTTTTTATTATGTGCAAATCTGCCCGTACCTTTTCATCTGGTATCAAAGCGACTATGAGATCTTGAACATTATCTAGGCAGATCCTGAACATTATGTGGGCAGATCCATTGCTTTCATGGTTGCCTGTACATGGTTTCTTCTTTTGAATAAGTTTTGTTGATTTCAGAATCAAGCATTTTAGTGGATCTACGTATTTTCTAGATACTATATATAGTAAAATTTAGAGATGTTATTCATGATTGTGTGTTGGGAGCTATTGAAGCACATGTTTTGAGGAAATCTGCATGTCCACTGGGATCAAGGTATTACATAGGCATAAAACCAGATCTTTATTTTGCACTCGACAAACTATACAAGGGGCCTGCTACAACGTGTTCCACATCCAAGTACAAAATCTTCTTAGAAGAGAAAAAGAAAATCGGTCCTCTCTGTCAGATCTGAGAGCAGGTTATCATGCCTGAAATTGAAGGTGTATAGATTTGCAAGGGATGGCCATGTGGTGTAATGCCTTGTGAAGGAAAGATTATATATCTATTCTTCTGATTAGTCTACAAACCTGCATAAGAAACTTCTTGTTGCTTATTATTCTCCACATCATGCATATTCACGTCCACCTCTGTGCAGACCAGACCTCCAGATGAAGTTTTTTCACACATGTATTTATGTGCATGTATGTGCCACAATCTCATAGTTCTATTCATTGCCATCCACTGTTGTGAAGTGGTTTGCTTTTGTTACAGACATTTAAGTGGAGTTTGCAACGTGCATTTTGAAAGCTCTATTCCACGTGGATTTCAATACACACGTAGATTTGGTAGAATATAAACCGAGCCCCTCTTTTGTTAATACAAGTATTAAAAAATATTTAACACATCATTCTACTGTGCACACATTCCAATATCTGTCATCTGAAACCACTCCCACAGTTTCAACAAAGCACATGGTATTGGTGTGTTATTGTTTCCTTTCTAAACTTGCAGTGAAAATTCTCTTCGTATAGCTCGGTTAATGATTTAGAATTATAGAGTCTAAAAGTTTAACTGTCTCTCTTTTGTAAAAAGTGTAGGTTTTGTTATAAAAATCGTTTCATATTTAGTGAGTAATTTAAAGTGTCTTGTCTTTGTTAAAAGTTACTATTTATGTCTTTTAATTGTCAAACGTTGGTATTGTTAAAAGTGTTTTGTTATTGTCAATTGCTACTAAATTTTCTTTTCTTTTATGCTTTTTAGTGTATAAGAGTTATAGTCGTTACCAAAAACATTAATTTGTTAAAGGAGTCTATTGTGTTATTATAATGGGTCATTAACTTTTTGATGTTTTATAAAGAGTATTTTAAATGGTATAGTCATTTGAGTCAAATTAGATTGTCGAGTCTTAATAGTCAAGTTCGTAAAAGAGTCAAGTATTGTGTTATTAGATTCAAAAGATGTAAGTTGTCAAAATATCATCGTTAATGTCAAAGTCCATTATCAAGTTGTTTTCAAGTCTTTTTGGGTCCATTGTCAAAAAGTCAAAGAGTCAAAATATTGTAAAAACAAAAATTGCCTTACAGACGCATTTTCCGTGTTACCCAACGTCTTGGCAACCATTGATCCTCAAAAGCTAAATTCGCTAAGTTAGCAACATTGTATCAAAGGACGAAGGCACGGGAAGGAGATAGATCAGCGACCTCTATCAATCGCCAACGACGAGGCCGCATGAGATGGTTTGGTGGCATTTTTGAGTATATTTCAGTTTCAATTTCCTTTGTCCTGTTGTGTTGTGTGCTACATAAATCCCTTTTTAGAATTTTGGGAAAGACTCGTGTTTTCAAAAAACTCACATTTGGGGAGAAGGAGAAGATTACGAGGTAGACTCGGGGATGGTTATCCAATTAGTGCCTAGCTTGTGGATCTTGGAGATTCAAAATTTAGGCGCCCTAGGAGGAAGGGAAAGTCCCACAAGAACCCAAAGAGGTAGCAAGTATTTATGCATAAATTAGATCATCACTACGCCTTCATGAGGGTGAAGAGATGATCTATGGAGTTTGTATCTAGTCTAAGTAGCGCTCTCGGAGGTGGTTTAACTTCTTCAAAATATAGTTTTTCCCCATGTTCCCATTAAGGGGTGAATATTAGTTATTGATAATGTTCACACTAAGGGGGTGAATGTTAGGAAATTAATGTTAGTGTTCCCATTATTAATATATGGGTTAAAATTGTAATGTGAATAATTATTCACTAGTAATTATTAGTCGAGTAATATATTATTGTTATGTATTAATAATATATTAATGTACATAAATGAGTAAGTTGTTAAGGAAGTTGTGATTTACGGGAGTGTTCTTTGAGCAACCTCCTAGTTTATAGGAAGTATGAATCCTATATGTATGTAATCACATTTGATGAGAGTAATAAAATAAGTTTTTTTTATATCTTACATGCATTGTTTTGCATTTTTTCATTTATGTGTTGTTTTTGTTTGTCCATCGTTTTGTTTAACCGACACATATTTTGCCATAGTGTTTCTCAATAGTGTCCAACTTGAGTTGCATTTTGTGTTCCTTTCCAAGTTTCCAACTACATATTGCACATCTAAATTTAGTTGGGGTATCATTATCGTTTTCTGGCATAATTGGTTCAATGAATGGATATTTTGCTGCCAGTCAAACTTAAAAGACCTTCCAATTGTCCATCTACTTCTCTTCCTTCACTCATATTTCTTAGTGTTTTCAACTGAAATTGGTGTTTGATGAGTAGAAAACTCTTTTCTCATCATCAATAATGTCCTCCAATCTCCTCTTCCTTGACATGAAATTATGAGTAGAATTTACAACTAAAGTTGGTGTTTGATGAGAAGTAGAAATGTCTTCTACTAGTTGCATCTCATAATCAGGATTGTCGTCAAGTGGAGGCACATAATAAGGATTGTCCTCTAGTGGAGGCATGTCATCATCAATAATATTTTGAAGTGGTAACATGTTATTATGATTAATTCTTTCAATGTGTTCTACATGAAAAATGTTTTGCATTATTATTGAACCTAACTATGAAACTGAAAATGAATAAAAACACAATTAAACATTTAGTCCATGTATTTGGTGTGGATGTCAATTGCGTTGGCCTTTTTTATAGATGGCTAAAATAAGATAATAAGGTCATTTTTTTAATATTGGTCTGGCCCCACACTAGAAGTCATAACATCAAATAACAACGAGCAATTGTAGAATTCCTAGGAACGGTTGAAAACACTTACGGTTGGCTGCAAAATATTATAAATTGCAAACGGTCAGTATTTATGTAGTCGGGCGACTGCAAGACACATTCGCATCGAATTTGCAAACGATTAGCTCAATTGTTATTGTTTACGCACAATGGTTATGCAAACGGATGGTTATTATCTACGAGATCTACCTTCGACCTCCAACTTCCTAGCAATCTTATATACATAGTATATATGTTGGCGATTGTGTCTAGTTTGGATTTTGAGGTAGCGGCGATATATTTTCATAACAATGGAATTTATTTTAAACTATAGACAAGTTGACCCAAAAAAGTAGTTTTTCATCCCCATAATTTAGGCAAAATGGTGTTATGTACTACTCAAAAATCGTCAAATGCCAATTTGAGAAATCGGAATATTCGTGATTTAACAAAAATTCACTGCTAAAAATTTCCTTGTTCTATTGTTAGAATGTAACTGCTCGTGATATTACGAGTGGTTGAAGGAGATAAGTGTTGACTCCTACTTTGTAGGAGATCATTACACTATATATGTATGTTTCTCTCTTTGTGTAAAGGTATCAACATCTCAAGTTATTGTGTGTGCAATCTAAATATTCTATGTATTTTTCTTTTGGAAGCTCTACCAAATTTATCACCCTGCAGATCTAATAACTAAACCTTTTGGTCCCATTTTGTTTGTAAAATTTCGGGACAAACTTGGAGTTGTTTCTGGTACTGAAATATATAATTATTATCTACTAACTAATGATCAGTTGAAACCTCCTCAACTATTTTGTAACCACTTCCAGCATAGTAAAATGACAGACACACAAACTCCAATGTGTGCATTTCGATTTCTCTTTATTCTTGTCTATTCACATCTTCTAACAGATACATGGAGCTCTTTTAACAAGCATAGCAATGCCTTTGGTCGCATGGTAATCCCTCCAAGGGAAAGATGAAAAACAAATGTTGCAACTCAAAGGATAAAATTAAAATAAAATAAAAATGTATCCTCAACTCCAATCGTGACTGCTACTTTTATTTTTAACATTTAAAATTACATGTATTGAAACTTCTTACAAACTTTGCCTCTAAATGTTGCTAGTATTTGTTAAGTGAAACAAAATAGGAGCACATACTCCTTTATCCACTCAACAATTCCAACAGGTTGAAAACAAAGAAGGCAAAAAAATTGGTCTATGTCTATTCCAATTTACATATCCTGTAACACTAGAATTACAACTGTGAGCAAGGGTCGATCAAGCTTACAAATTTGCATCAAAAGTAACCTGCCATGAATGACTACATAGTCACCACCGTCAATCTTTCATTACTTGATGATGACAAGCAAGAGACTTCTACACAAGAAATGTGGAGTGGAGAATTATCACTCGTGTATAGTTCCAATGATCTGAGAGGATGTCGATGCTCATTAAGGACAGGAATATAATGATCTATAATAGTCTTTCATTGTGATGTAGTTTGAACCCTATAAATCATAATTTATAAACTATTACCTAAGGATATTGTGTGTATTTTTGTTTAGTGTGGGTTTAAACCTTTTATGCATAAACATATATACTATGTATAATTTTGTTAATATTTAGATAGCTTTCATTTTACAATATTTGCATATGTACGGTTCCACATTGTTTTGTTTCTAAGAGTTCTTAAAATTTGCCATTTCTTATACTCATGCCCATGCTTGTTTTTTATCCTTAGTAACTTAGATGTCATTACACATATGGAATAAGTCTATTAGAAACTCTCAATAGACCAAGGCATGCATACATATCGATAAGCTAACTACATAGATGGCCCAAAAGAAAATATAACCTTTCCTAAAGATCATCACACATAAGTTACTACATGTTATGCTCAACAAAAATAACGATTATAAATGCAGGAGCATCATCTTAGAAAGCTTCTTATAGTCAAATATTGCTTTAGAGCATGTTAGGTGGGTCTAAAGAGATTAGTGGAGGTGTTTGTAGGTCATAGGACTTCGTTAATTTCAAATTTTGGCATGAAAGGAGTTTTCCGCCCAAACTTGATTCAAATTTCTTTGGAGGAAAAAGCTTCCTTTGAGAATGGAGTCTACTCTACTAGGGTTTCCTCCACGCGCACTTTTCATTTCGCGGCCTCTTTGGGCAACCGTGAGATAATATTTCTATTGGTCTTTTTAGGGTTTCTCGCCCTCTAGGCGCCTCTATATAATGAGCTCTTCCACTTCAAGCCCGGTTGTTGAAACCACGGTTGGAGATAGTGGAGCTTTGAACAATGGCACCGCCACCAAACACCCTTGGAAGTTCATCTCGAAGGTCTTCCACGAGGTAACGAATCTCCCCTAATGTTGTTTTACCTATTCTTGAGTTTAATGTTGCATGCCAATGGTTAGAGCAATTCTGTCTCATTGGGTATTTTGTGGGTCGCATCCCCTCTAAAAGCATGCTCAAATCTTGGGTTAACTCGGCCTGGGCCACCCATGGCATCCGGCTCGAGAGCGTACAAAACATGACCAAAGGATTTTTCCTTTTTCGCTTCTCTAACCCATCCAATGCCCCAACCATTTTGACCCGTTCGGCCACTTGGTATGTTCGCAACTCTTTGTTGGTCCTTTCTCCATGGACCAAAGACTTTGTGGTCTCTGATTATGCTGCACTCAAAGTGCCAGTTTGGGTGGAATTTCCTTGCCCTCCCCTTACCTTGCGTTCATTTTTGCATCAAATTGCCTCTTCTATTGGGCGGGTGGTTTGTATGGAACCTCAGCATTTTTACAACGCCCGTTCACAAGCATGTTTGTGTTGAAGTGGATCTCTCCCAAGAACTGAAAGAGTTTGTGGAGATTCAGATGGGAGACATTTGTTATTCCTGCGTATCTTATATATCAATCTACCTAACACTTGCTTCTAGTGCCAGGCCTCTGATCACAGTATCAAGGATTGTCATCTTTATGTCCTCGTGAATCGCCAAGTGAGGCAAAGGTGGCTCAGTGGCCAAACCCCCTCAAGAGGAGGGGTGGAAAACAACTGGCGGCAGGAAAAACAAGAATAGACCAACGCAACCTAAGGCCCTCGATTCAAACAAATTTCGTGTGAGCCAACTGTTAAAGAACAACCCCGTAGCCCACGAACTAGGGAACCAGTTGTCTTTGCCAACTCACTAGTCTAGTTAACTACATTCACCAGACACCCAAGGCAGCCTCGGTTCTCATGGACCAGATAAATTATGTTCGCAATGTCTCCATTCTTCCGCAATCACCGCTACTCTTAACCAATGGTTCACAGGGCCCATCCAAAAGGGCCCAAAGTCCTCCTCACCACTCCCGGGATCATAGCCCAGAGCGCAGTTTGGATTTTGCTGAGGAATACAATATTGAATATGTCGGGCAAAAGAAAATTGAATTGCAAGATTTCCATCGAAGCGTAACAATGCTCAATTCCTACAAAACTAGTTTGATGCTTTAGATGGCTTGGATACTGATAGTATGGCCCTTGACAACCGTTTCCCATGAATTGCCTATCTTGGAATGTGCAGGGTCTCACTGGCTCTAACCGCAAGTACATGGCTCATGATGCTCGACAAAAATTTGCAAATTTAGATGTGTTGTTTTTGCAGGAAATGAAAATTACAGGTTTTCAATTAGAGATGGTTTATAAATCCATCTTGGCCGATAGCCTTTGACATTCTACAAGTAATCATGATTAGGGGTGTGGGGTTTAATTTCCCTTTTGCTCCCAAATGGAGGCCCTTTTTGATGGATCATGGTGTTGACCCCACTGTCCTATTTAATATTGGCGGCTACCCTTTTGGCCTCATTAATATTTACGCCTCTAATGATGCGGCTAAAAGAGACAATCTTTGGCGGTGGATAGCCGCACAATTCTTGATGTGTATTGGGTTATAAGTGGTGATTTTAATATGGTTGAGTTGCCTATCGATAAGTGCGGGCACCGCCATGCGATGGACAACTAGCAAAAGAGAGGCGTGGTTTTCATGTGCAATAAATTCGGTTTTATGACCCTAATGCCTCTCGCACTCCCACCTCTAAAGCATGGTTCACTTGGTCCAATCTTCGAGGAGGATCGGATCAAGTTCTCAAACACTGACAGAGCTATGTTGTCAACTCAAGATTTTTTTGAGTTTGACAACATTTATTCCTTACTGTGGAGGTCATGCCTGACTTTGTCCTTTCGGACCATTCCCCCATTCGATTCCGTATCACTTGGCATGATAGGCCCTTTTTGTCATAAAGGCCATTTTTTTCTCAAATATCGCCTTGATGGAACATGGGCCCACTCTCAACCACATCAAGCGGGTGTGGAACCTATCCCCTCGGCCAAGTCATTGTCAGCGCTTTCATCCACCTATGCATGCCAGCTAGACACAATGGTGGGAGGATGTTATGACTCGGACAACCAGATTCCTCAGAATCTATGACCGGCAGTGCTAAAATTAGGCGCCACTCATACTCCGCTACCACCTCCACTCTTAGTCGAGCGATGGTGGCACTCCAAGGAAATCCTTTCTCAAAAGCTCTGCAACTCCAAGTGGCAGAGCTTCACCAGAAAATTCAAATTGCGGATAATTATAATGCTCGGGGAGCTCAAATTCGTGCCTGCATGCACTGGCTTAAAGTAGGGGATCGGGTGTCAAAGAATTTTTTCTTTCCCTCAAAGCCAAATATCCTTCTCAGCAAATTCATGCCATCCTTGACAAAGAACTCGAGTTACCGATCACCAACTCATGCTTCAGGCTTTTGCCCAGCATTATAAGCTGGTGTTTCAAGCTCAAGCTCCCTCTGAAGAGCGAAAAGAAGCCCTTGACCAATGTTTGGCTGTTGTGTCGCCCAAACTCTCTCCTGCTCAGAAAGTGGCTTGCGACCATATGCTCACCATTGATGACCTTCATGAAGCGGCCATGCAAATGGCTAATGACAAGGCTCCTAGGAATAATGGTTTCCCATGTGAGTTTTATAAGTAACTTTGGGGGAGTGTTGCCCGGACCTTCATCAAAGTTTATCTTGAAGGCTTTCAGAACTAGTCGTTGGGCACGCGTATCAACAAAGAGAATTCTCATTCGGGGTGTTACATTCTTGACAACATCATTGTTGTTTGGGAAGGAATGGAATGGGCTCGCAGATCCAACCAATCTGCTATGTTCATTAAAATTGACTTTGAAAAATCCTATGATAGGATTGAATGGCCGTTTATTCTTGCCATGCTTCAAGCCCTTGGCTTTGGCCCCATCTTCATTCAATTTGTCTGAATGCTTTTCGCCAATGCCTCTGCCTAGATCACCATTAATGGCCACAACTCTGAGCCTTTCGGCCTATTCCGCTCTATTCGCCAAGGGTGCCGTTAGCACCTGCGCTTTATGTGCTCGCAGCTAAAGGTTTTGGGTATCTTCTAGCCCAAGCCAAATCTCAAGGGCTCGTCAGGGGAATTACGCTGCCTTCTGCGCAGACAAATCTCAATTGCTCAATGGTCACTTCACCGATGATTCTTTCCTTACTCTCATTGAGGAAGAGAACAATATCTGCAATGCCATGCATTGTCTGGATATTTTCTGTTTAGCTTTTGGTTCTTCCATTCAATGGCGAAAACGCAGTGCTACAAGCAATCTTTCCTCCCTACGCCCACTTGGCTAGCTTCATTTGATTGGAAAATGCTTCATCATGGTGAGATGTTTAAATTCCTTGGTATTCCCTTTGCCTTCCAAAGCGCCGTCACCGGAACTTTGGCAAAGTATGTGGTTCAATACCGAATTACTGTGCCTTTGTCGTTGGCGAGGAAATTCCAAATTTGTTCCAAAGTCCTCGAAGCCACCCATGTTTACTACTCTTCATGTTGGGTGCCTTCCAAAGCTTCAATCCAGAAATTGGAGAAGCTTCTCAAAGACTTTCTCTGGGCTAATGCCTCTTCTGGCAAAGGTTTTCACAGAGTCGCATGGGAGACATGTTGCCTTCCTCGTGACTCTGAGGGAATGGAACTTATTGATATACTTCGACAAGGGCAGGCACTCTGTGCGAAATGGATAATTCAATGCATGAAGGTCAAGAAGTGTTGAAACTGCTTCCGCACCATGGCATCGAGGAGGGCTCCCCTTATGGCCGCCTCGCCTGGAAAGGTTTGGGATAAGCTAATCTTCTCATTGCTCCAGTTCCTATCAAAGTCAGTTGTCGGCAGCTTCGCACTTAAAAGTAGTCTGGAAAGCATGGGAACGCATTAAGTTGTGGCTTCAATGGAAAGGCAATGGTTTCGCAATGGCCTTTCCATCAATCAACAATCCTTGTGGTGGTCGCCTATCATTCAAACTCAAGATCGGTGTCTTGCTGAAGTCCCTATGTAATGTCCCTTTTTTCCATTTGAGAGCTAGAAATTGGTCTTCTTGCCATTCCTTCTCCTCGCAAAGAAGTTGAAATGAAGGAGAAGACCCTTGGACTTCTTTATAACATATTTTATCTAATATTCTTATATTTCTTTGGTGTTCTCTTGCTTTTGACAAGTCAATCGGGTTTTAATTGATTAATGGAAGCTAATGAAGGAAAAGAACATCTTTAAGAGGTCGGCCTTTTCTAATTGAGCATTGGCGCCAAAAAGGAAGATATAAAAGGAGATTAGAGACTTCATTGGCATCTAGTCTTGGCGCATTTTCTTATACTCGGCAAAGAGAGCAAGTTGCTCCTTGGTCATCCACTTGAGGACAAAAACCCTCTTGTGAGGCCTCATTGAAGGACGAAAACCCTTCATGTGGCTTTGGTGAAGGATGAAAACCCTTCATCTTCATTTGGCATTGAAGAGGAAAGCTTATTGGAGAATTTACTTGATATTTCCAGCTGTTATTATATTTATTTTGGATAGTGCGACCTACCTAGGGTAGGGTTTGAAGACATTGAAGGAGAATTTGATAATTTTGAGTTTGTAATCAGATTTGCACTATTTTTAAAGGTCGGAATCTTGAGTTGCATGATTTTTGAGGGCTTCTATATCTATATTCTATATTTAATTCATGGCTGCAATTTCCAGTGTGTATTTCATTTCCAGCAATGTGTTTTCAGTATTTGTTGATTGTATTGGCTTCTAAAAAATCATAAAATCATATAAAAATATTGGCGAGTTGTGTGGGTGTGTTTCATGGTATTTTTGGCATCTTTTTGAGCTAGTATAAGTCGCTGGTTTTATCTACAGTCTGCTGCAATTTTCAGTTTCAGATCTGAGTATTGAATAATTTGATTAAAACCCTCAAAAGGGTTATTACACCATGGAATTCTTGCGCTCAAGCTTTTCAAGAGCGGAATTCGTATCCATTCAAGATTTGTTTTGCAAACACACACAATCCTGGTTTCCTTGGTGAGTTCAAAGCTCGTTTTCGACTCACCACCCAGGATCGTGTTAGTATCATCGAAATCATTAATTTGGTCCCCGACCATATGCTACATAAATTTTTGTGCGTCCCTCCCATCCTTGGTGGACGGACTGGAAGTGGTTTGTTGACACCCCTTTTCAGAATTACTCAGCCAATAAGGGTTATCGTTGGCTCTCCCCACATTTGCCCATGGTTGAAAAACTCAACACTAGATGGGGGTTGCACTCTTCTCCTTCCTATTGGAGGAGGTTTGACACTATTTGGTCTGCTGTGTGGAGCCCAAAATTGCACATTTTTTATGGTGCATTTTACATCAAGGTCTTCCGATAGGCTCCCTTGGTTCAAGTTGGTGTTCCAGCCCCCAAATGTTTGTTTTGTGGCCACTTGAAAACCCTATTGCACTTATTCAGTATCTGTCTCAAAGCCAAAGACGCTTGGAACGAGATTCATTCTTTTTTCTTCCCCCTCTGAACAAAATGTTTCACATGGCAACACATTTTTTAGGAAATAGCCCCAACTTTCCGCATATGTTCTCCCAGATTTGGAATGTTTTCAAAGGGGAAATTTTGTTTTGGTTATGGAAAGAACGGAATGCTTTTTTCTTTGCTAATAATGAATTTGATCAATAATTTTCAATGTATAATAAATCGATGGTTATCTCCAATGTGCTTTCTGATTCAAGTTCGGGATTCAAGTTCGGGCCAACAAGGTTTCCCTACGCCTAGAGCATTTACAGACTCTTCTGCGACATTGGAGTGATGCCCCGTGTAATCTCGCTCGGTAGCCACCTTCGCCTTCTTGGCATTCTCCACCCCGTGGCGGACGTCCCCGTGGAGGTCGTCGATGTCGCTCTTGGGCGGCGTTCATTCAATCGTGCTCACAATCCCCGCGCAATCAATTGCGAAGGAATGTTTCCCCACCCGGCTCACCCACACGGTGGGGATTACCCTGACTCGTCGCCTTGGTTGGGGCTCACAGTTGCTCCAGAGCCGCACACCCACGACCGTTGGAATCGACACCTCCACCCCAATCACTTTTGGATAAGTTCCCTCGGATTCCCCGTGCCATCTCTTCCACACAGTGGTGGCGGTGACAATGAAGACCCGATTTGGTAAGGACCTTCCTAGTCCAAAGTTGGCACGATGATCATGATCCCCTCTGCTGGTATCTTTGTCTGCAACGGCTTTGCTCTTTGGTTTTGATGTATTCCTAGGCTCTGCCTAGTGTGTTCATTGTTTTCCTAGGCTTGGCCTAGTTTGTTTGTGGTTTTGGGGCATGCAATCATACCGCCCGCTTTTTGTTGGAAAAATCTTGTATCATGTTGCATTTAATATAATATAAGATCTTTTTCATCAAAAAAAAAAAAATCTAAGGTAGGAAATTTGACTTTTTAAGCAATATTGGTATGTTTGGGTACGTTAGAATGTTAGTATAGGGAGTGAAGGTAGTATAAGAGTGTCTTAAACATCTTTTGAAGGAGGGCACGAGTAAAAATGGTAATATCATCAAAAGCCTTCTTTTCCCTTCAATATATTTTTGAGTCTTCTTGAGAAAAGTGATCCTCAATGTACAAAATATGAAAGATAGAAATAGAGGGTCAATGAAAGTTAGTTATGGTTAGCTCCTCATGGATAAAAACTTGAAAATCAAGTGAAGAGACTCTTGTTAGAGAAGAAAAAGTGACCAAAACTCTGCTTTTTGTAAGAAGTCTGTGTATACATGACAGTCAAGAAGACATTTTGAATGAAACTCAAGTTCTTTGTTGGAACTTGTGGAATCTCTGTATAATTTGTTTATTCAATGTTGTGGGAAGATGATATGACTGGTCAAGGTTTGAAGGAAAGAAAATATGGGCAAAAACATCTAAAGATCATCTACAGATCTGTACAAGTAAGAAAGCTTGTTTTGGCGAGGTAAAGTATTCCCTTTCTTGTAATTTGTTTAAATTTTTCTTCTAAAGCCTCCTCAGAAACTTGTGTGGGTACTATACAAACATGTAGGCAAAGTTTCAAGGCTCAAAGATTTGAGAAACTGTGTAAGGAAGAGTTTCTTCATACCCAGGTTAGCTTAAAACCCTAGGTAGGGTTTAGAGGAAAATCAAGTTTGGAGGAGTTGCACAAGGATTTCTTAGCTAAAATTCACAAGATATCATCTACTCAATGTCCTCATACAGATTATAAAGGTATTTGTTGTTAACAAGCCCCCATATGACCGGATTTCTTGACAGTCCATAACTAGGTGCACGGACCTAATCGAGGTCGTATTTGGTAAAATCAAATTTAGCGAAATAAGGGGTTTCATTTGGAGTTGAAGTCTAAAAATTGTCACAAAGCAGAATGGGCCAAAAGGGTATCTAAAACTGTGCCCACTATCTCAGAAGTCCTGGTAGTTTCTTCTAAACAGTAAGATTTAGGTACTAAAAGGGCTAGAAGGAATTAAGGCAAGTAAAAGGAGAAAACAGGTGTGGACTGATTTTCCTTGGTTGAGGACCCTGTCAATGGTTTGATTGCATGGAGAAACATGGGTAGGAAGGATCCTTAGAGCTCAAACACATCAAGAAGCTTTGCTTAAGTCATTTCACCAGTTGGAGGAGCTAGTTCTAGAGTTGAGAAACCAGTTCTAATAGTCAAGAAAGAAGGATTTAGCAAATGAATGTGTTTAACCAAATTGTTTTTCTTTGTGAGCTTGGAGAGACTTGCATCAATTATTCAGAAAATCCTATGACGAGTTAGTTTCCAAAACACAAATAGAATAAGCTTCAATTCTTTTCAAAAAACCAAACACTCAATTAGTAAGCAATTCATATATCAGGCCACCCAAAATGGCAAGAGTCCCGTTTATTTTCCTCTAGATGCCATCTAAACAAGGATTATGTAAGAATTTCAAATCAACTACTTTAAAATCAAACGTTAAAAACAAAAAATGAATATTGTAAGTCAAAATACTCAATTTTACTGAATTGAAAATACAAAGGTTTACAGATGTTACCTGTACAATGGAATAAGACGACAATTCAACATTTCTAATAGTATCAATAAAGGACCAGTTTTGCTCAATCCTGTGTGATAGCGTTGTAAGACCTGCTGTTGACATGGCATTTCCAATTAAATCTAACTATTCAAAGAACTCCTTTATGGGTATAGCAATTCAAAATTATATGAAGTAATAGAGATTTTCAAGGCTAGAAATAGTCTTCACAAGGTTCTCAATAAACTTAATAGCTATAACTTTATTTTTTAAACAATCTAGCTTCATCGATAACAAAATATTTTCAGTACAAATATTCAATTTCTAAAAAATTGTGATGTCATAAAGCGAAAATGTCAAATACGTGCATATCATGCCATTGTTATCATTCTCATGTGAGAAAATGAACAAAAATATAAACCAAGGGAACTAAAGATAATTAATTAGGCAAGTCATGGATGTAACACGATTCTTCCAGAGTTCCAACCATATGATGCTTCTTGAAAGAGTACATTCTTTCACATGCCAAAACTCTTGGAATGGTAAGAATATCTCTAAATGATATCTAGAATATAAGCTCTTAAAGAATAGAAAGTTTGATCCTAGAGCATCTATGAAATTTGTTTTTAAATAGATGTTTACGATCACACTGCATAATCAATCATTAGGATGAGGATATGATTTGATTGCAGACTTGAGCTCCTTATATCATACATGAAGTCATAATCAAAAGTGTGTAACACAAAATTTTCTTAATTGTCAGTACCTATTCATTGGAACTTTTTTGTTTCAAAACATTCAAATTACATTAAAAAAGAAAGGAAATTACATCTCCAAAGAGTTCTGCAAGACAAAATGCTGTGATTTTACCCCATGAAAATTGATAGATAAAATGATTGCCTTTTCTCCCAAATCCGTTTTGAACCAAACACTTGACCGAAAACCCGCTTAACATAACTTCCTAACACAACATAAACATCAGAAAACTTCAGGACACTGCGAATGCTATCTCTAGCAAAGACCCCTATGTACAAATGATATATATATATATAATTTCACCGATACCATTGAGCTCATGTTCAATCAACACAAAAGAGGGAAACAATTCAAAGAAATCATGAGACACTTCCCAAACATTGGTTTTTCCACTCATAAGTAAAAGCCTTGTGCAGGACACATCTACTTGGGGTCATTGGTGTGGTTCACTTGTAAGATATGCTCCAAGGCCCAAGGTGTGAGATTGAGTTGTCTTGAAACACTATAATGCTCCAGTCAGTATTATGAGCTTTTGCATTGTTGCTTATTCCCACTTGAGTGGTTTGTCTCTTTGCAGGAGGTTGGGTAGCCATTTGTTCTTGCATGACTTCAACCACCAAGTATTTCATGAGGCCATAGAGAAGAAACTTCTCCGTGGTCTTCAATATCTGTTATCAACAATCACAATCCTTTGCTAACTGCTAAATACAAACATTTTGATTATTTCAGCTAGTCTGATATTTCAGCCACCCCTAACATCCATACTTTAGATAGGACAGTTAGTTAGACAACCTCAACTATCCCATACAATCCTATATTATTTACTTACTACATAGGTTTGCAAGCTCACATATGTTTACAACCCCTTTATATCCTAGTTACAATTTACAAATTCCCTACAACATCTTTTACAGTTAATTATGCCATCTGTTTTCTTTTTGATCTTTTGGTAAGTTGTTTATCCATTTACAATTTACAGACTCCTTGTGACATCCTCTGAATTTATTTCCACTATTTGTCTCTTCCTTAATCTTTCAGTATTGTTTATTCATTTATAACCTGTTATATTCAAGTTTTACAAACCTCATGCGTCATCCTTTGCAATTACTTTTACTATTTGTTTCTTACTTGATCTTTTAGAATGGTTTATCCATTTACAACCTTTTATATTCATGCTTTACAGACTTCTTTGGGTTTATTTCTACCATTTGTTTCTTACTTGATCTTTTGGTATGTTGTTTACCATTTAAGACCTTACACTCCTTTGGATATTATCACATTTTATGCTTGTGTTGGACCTATCATAGGTTTACACTTACATCTCTCGCTATCTTTAACAATCTAATATCACCTAGTTCGTCTTCTTTTAGCCTTCATCCCATATGAAGCACCTTTTATATCCCCTTATGATCATCTATCAATTCTATCCATCATTGTATCACTCTTACATCCTTGCAACTTTCACTTATCTCACTCCTCTCACTTGCACCCTTGTGATGAATCTTTCCTTAGGGTAGGTCTAGAGGTACCTAAGCATCATGGTTTCTAGGTTCTCCTTTGTAGTAATTAGGTGTAAGCTCTCTTGTGTTAGTCATCTTTCACACCCACTAAATCAGCCCTCTAAATTCATACAAGGGAAGAACAATAAAAGCTAAAAAAGTCAAAATCCATTTCTCACAGAAAAATTAATGAAAAAGGAAATTATTACAAGCAAAAAGTCAATCACAAACAAAAGAGACATGATATAATCATGTTTGGTACATCTCCTATCCTATTTGAAAGCTCAAACTCCACAATTGGTCTCGTTGCAGAGCACGAGGTTTTTTGGGGTGCACTAGATTCTTCCTTTGGGGTAAGTGGTCTCATATATATCATTCAAGTGTCATTGTCTTTGCACGCCGATTACCTAATCCATGTAGAAAAGCTATAGCTCCTTGAGTGAGGTCCGAGGAACAAGCAAAATGTCATGGGGAGAAAGGATACATATTTACTAAGATATACTATCATAGATGACCTAGGGATAAATCTCTATACTTCACTAGTTGTCCTAAGTCGAACTCGTTTTCTCGAGTTCCTTCTCTCCTAGATGACGAAAACCTTTAATGTCACTTTTAGGGCTGAAACATAATAGATCAACAAATAATGTTGCACATGCTTGTGGCCATCATGGGGAACAATTTCATAATAATTCAAAAACAAACAACTTGGTGAGGCAGAGTTTATTTGTAATGTCCCTTTTATCCAATTTAAGAGCGTGATTTGGACTTCTTGCCATTCCTTTCTCCATGGCAACGAAGTAGATGAGTTGGAGAAGCAAATTGAGCTTTTGTCGCATCTATTTTTCTAACTTTTAATATTTCTTTTTAGTATGTGTTTTCCTTTAGCAGGTCGCTGGGTTTTATGCACTTTAAAAGCCAATTAAAGATTAAAAGAATACTTTAAGGGGCCGGCCTTGCTATTCCAAGCTTTGGTGCCAAAAGGAGGTTATAAAAGAAGACTAGAGGGCTCATTTGAAGGATCTAGATTTGGCGCATTTTCCTATTTGGGCATTGTGAGCTTATTGCTCCATGTTCTTCCACTTGAGGACAAAAACCCTCTTGTGTGGCTACCTAGAAGGACGAAAACCCTTCTAGTGGTTTTGTTGGAGGACGAAAACCCTTCAACATTGATTGAGAGTGAAGATTATTGTAGATTTGAGGAGAATACTTAATATTCAGATTTTATTGGCATTGGGCAGCCTTCCCTAGGTGGAGCGACCTACCTTGGTGTAGGGTTTGGTGCCCTAGAGGGCATAAAATTGAGATCTCACTTCATTTTCTGATTTGGCATATTTTATTAAGCTGAAATCTCCATTTTGGTGATTTTTGGCAAGGGTTTACTATTTTTCCTAGCCCTTGGTTTTGGCTAGTCTGCTGCTGATTTTAAATAATTAATTCCAGCCATGAAATCAGATATTCTTTCAATCTTTTGATGTGTTTATGATCAATAAATATTGCCGTGGCTAGAATAATTGTTTTGTGGCATTATTCATTGATTTGCTTGGTGAAAAGTGGATTTGAATTTCATAAACAGTTCGCTGCCCTTGTAGATTGCTGATTTCAGATTTAATTTCAGTTTGTTGATTTTAAAATCAGACTTGCTAATTTTGGGGTTTGAGCTAATTTCTGTAATTTTTAGTTTTGTCCCCAAAAGGGATATTATAGTGGTATCAGAGCACGGATTCTCAAAGGCCTAGGGTCTCAATGGACAAATTGATAAAGGTGCAAGAAAGACTAGCAGGTACCTTGGATTCTCTTTCCTCCACCATGCAAAGCCTACAAGGAGGAAGGACATTCAAGGAAGAGCCTAGGGTTTCAAAGGTCTACAAGGTGGCAATTTGCTTTAAGAAATATCAAGATCTTCCAGAGAAAACCGTGATGCCCTAACCTTTTCAGAATTCATGAATTTGGAAAAACATAGAGTGAGCATTGGAGCTTGGTCCAAGCCTCGGGCCATGCACAAGGGTAATGGAAGAATCATCAAACCCTTGAGGAAAAGCGACCCATCTTGTGGGAAAAACAAGGAGAAACCATTAAGAGGCCAAGAGGGGACCAAAACCCCAACTTTGCCATGTAAGGATGGAAATACTTATTTCCCTAAGGTGAAGGGAGAGGAAGAATTAATGCAGCAGTTGGTAATTAAAAGGGAGCAGCCCTTGGGAGCTTTAGAAGCACCCACCGCTATGGCCAAAGATGAACCCTTCATTGATTTTTCTTGCAGCCCTAAGGAAGCACAAGAAGAGGAAGAAACGGCCAAGCAAAAGCCAAGTTAAGATAAGATAAGATAAATATATTAAATGTCCAATGAATGACCACAAAAGTAGGTCAATGGGACTGCAACCATACAAAGAAGGCTAAAAATTCTAGCAAGAGGACCAAAAGGTCCCCGAGAACAACTAGAAAAGAGAAGGAAGAAAAGAAGAACAGAAAAGAAAGAAGCCTAGAAAAGCATGCAAAAACCAAAAGAGCCCGAACATACAGAGGAAGAAGAGGAGGGAAGAGAAGAGGAGGCAAGAGACCCCCTCAACTAATAACCAGGCCGACTGAAAGAAGCTAGTAATGTGTTGAAGCCCGGTATCTGGAGTTGTGGAAGATCTAGAGTGTCAATGTCCGGAAGAAGGATGAACTCTGTGTTCGTCTGGTGGATCTCAAAGGCCATCGATGAGAGGGTGGCCTCGACCTCGTATGTGACTGGATGTCCCTGGTGTGTGAAATAGTACCCCGAGTCCGGATTGATCTCGTCTAGTAATCGGATTGGTATCACCCTGCCGCTTAGTGCCCCTCTCAGGAGAGAGCACTGTAAAAAAGGAAGTAATCTATGGAGTAGTCGTCTGCCTAGAAGAAGGTTGAAGGGTCTCCTCCCGAAGCCTAAAAGTCTCATGCAGATAAAGAGCAAGGCACCTCTGGTCATAGTATCTGAAGAATTCAATGAAGGTAGGATGCTCTCTGAATAGGCAGTGGAATCTCCCTCTGATCTCATAGTAGATGGGGCACCAGAAGATGAAGTGCTCCTTCGATTCGATCTCCTGGAGGGAACAGAGCTGGAAAATCCGCTCGGAACGGTCAATCTAATGATCAAGCTCAACACGGAGTCTATGAGAGCCAACCTTGAACTGACCCAGGGAGATGCGAAGGGTGTGCATCCAATGTCGGGAAATATACTAAGGCCGAGAAATAAGACCAGTATTCACCTCAAGAAAATGCGCAGCATAGAAGGCCATCTGAGATGTAACCCACGTTGGGGTTGGTCCAGTGTAATAATGAATGTCTGTAGATATCATCTCTAATGATTTTGTTCGAGATCTCCGCTTTCCCGAAAGGAGATGAGTGGGGGCGTTTATGGAATAATTGTATGGTGGGAGGTGATCTGTCTGAATACCAATAGACTCAAGGAAGGTAAGGAAATTTTAATTGTCAATTATTTTTCCTTGAATTCTAATGGTTGCATGTTGAAAAAGACTAAGGGAACTTGGGAGCATGAACGGAAGAATGAAGGAAAACTTGAGGAACAAGAGGGTGAAGTGAATAGCTCAAGCAATTCTCATATGATAATAAGAGATGGAGTCATGACACTTGCACCCATCTCAAGAATCAACTTCATAAGGTAAATATTGTTCATTCTGTGGTTGATAATGAAAATGTTTTAACATGTGATGAATCCAGAAATGAAAGGGGTGTTGAGCATGTTGGGGAAGAGGAAGGGCTGGTTGGAAACCCTTCTCCAATGAAACATGATGACAATAAGCTTGCTGGTCTGTTCAGAACAGCAGTCAATTAGAGGCAGATTTATGGTGTCCATGAGCACGGTAAGAGCTATGAAGATGACCTTTGTGAACACCATCAAGATATGGTTGGAACCAAGGCGGAAAAGGCTTCAATTGTTGAATCTCGAGGAGAAGAAGAAGGTTGATTTCAGCTCACGATAATCTCCCAAAAGGGACCATATCGACGATATCCCCTATAATAGTTTTCGATAGACTCTTTGGCCCTATCCATGGCCTCATTAATGTACCCCATAGGGTTTTGCTCCCCATCAACCAAACGCAAAACCCTCACTAACGACTCTGATACCTACACACAAATTAAAATGTAAGGTTACAAACTTACAAATAACGTACAAAAGTAAATAACAATATATTTATAATTTAACAAATTAAAATAAAGGAATTAACTTGAAATATAAATTGAAGTTTGAAATTACCTTGATATCTATAGCTCTCTTTGCAAAAATATCATCAAAATCTATCTTTCTGCAACCCTCTCTTGATCAGCTTTATTTGAATATGTGAGTCTAGTCATGCTCGACTCACAAACATTTGCTTGAATGATGTCAACAAACTAAAAATACTTTGCAACGTCAAAAAGTTAGTTGCAAACCTTGTGACACTGGCTCAAACAAGATGTTTCCCCTTTGTGTGTTCTCTTATCAAGCTCGTAACTCAAGGGTGATTATATATGTACTTTGTTATGTTTTTGCATCATCTACAACCCGCCTCACCCAATCAATTTTGTTTATATCCTCCAAAAGAAGGTCAAGGCAATGAGCTGCACAAAGAGTCCAAAAGAGTGATGGATGTCTCTCCTGCAGTAATCTCCCAACTACCACATATGTTGTTGCATTGTCTGTGACAACTTGCACAACATTCTATATACCCATCTCTAATACAATCGTTTCTAACATAACACTCATATTCTCTCGCATTTTTACTATGTTAAGAGGCATCAATAGACTTCAAAAACACCATCTCACCATTTGAAGCCGCTAAAAAATTAATGAGGGTGCGAGTTCCTTCCATCCGTCCACCCATCTGAAAGAATGGTGCATTTATATTTGTGCCATTGTTTCTTTCTCTTTTCTAGAATTGTAGTGGCATCTACAATCGCACTCGGAGCAATTTCCCCACTCAAATCTTTTTGAGAGAATGTCTTGCCCTTTCCCAACTATCAACGTTGTCACCAAGTATTCCCAGTATGGTGTAGTGGCCACACTTTTATAGCTCAATTACTTGTTGTTTCTTTGCTCATAGACATGTTTTGACAGAGATTTGTTATATCTTGGACATTATATTAGAGATTTGATCTTATTAGACGTGTGTAGACATTTAGGCATATAGCGCCAATTTAGCTTAACTTCTATGTTGTCGCATTTTCATATGATATCATAAATACTAATGGATATGATGTTGTTTTTGGAACATAATTATATTGATGGTTACTTAGTTGTTGCATGTTCTTTGGGATTCTATGGTTATATGTCATTCTATCATCTTGTCTAACTTTTGGAGAATTAAGTATAATTGTGCACGTTGTCGCATTTTGATTTGATAGGATGTTAGGCTAGTTTAGAACTCATTGATATCTTCTTGAAACGTTTATTTATATTTTATCGGACAGAACGGTTAATGTGCGCAATGAGTGTGCGAGGTGACACGTTACAGGAGAACGTGGGATTCAGGCCAGCTACACAACTTTGCACAAGCAGCCCACGGGCTAAGCCCTAGCCATGTTTATTGCTTGAGGCCTTAGCGTTAGAGTTATTGTTTTGGGCACCATGAGTGACCCACCCTTTTTGTATAATGTAATATGTCTAGTATTGTTAATTTTGCTTAGGGTGATTAGTTATGTTGTAAACTTGTTTTTTAGGAATTAATGATCCCATTTTCATTAAGTTTTTATTTAGATTAATGATGTAATTAATTTTGGGGTTTAGGGTCACATGTGAACCCTTGGGTGGTCCCCACACCCTCTAACCTTGTGCCTAACTTTGCCAAACCCGAAATTGAGTTATTTTGGACATTTTTAGGGACCCCTTTTTAGTTTGGGAGTTCCCTTAACATAAAAATGAGCCCTTGGACCCTACCTAATAGGTAGGGGGCTTAATTCTAAGGCTAGAGGAAATTTTCTCTCCCTTTTTGCCTCTTGTTTGGTCACATCCATGTAAGGGGTGTGGATTAGAGTGCTTGTTAAAAGTTGCACTAGAATTGTCTTGTTAGCATTTTGAGTAATTTGGGAGAAGAGGGCAAAAGACATTTTTACCCTTTCTCTCTTTTGTTTTGGCATCTTTGACCTTGAAGGGAGAGAGGGTGACACATGTCACCCCCTCATTTGTGAGGATTTTTGCTTGCTCCTCTTCAAATTCCCCTTCATGGGAAAAGAAGAGAACTTTTTTTGGGAGCTTTTGCTTGGATGCTTGGGTGATTTGGAGCTAGAGATTGCTTGAGTCAAGGAGTGGAGAAATTTGAAGTTGGAAAGCTTTTTGGAGAGCTTTCTTTGAGGTAGGCTCTTAAGCTAAATTGTATGTGTTGTATTTTGTTAGTTGTAGATTTGTTTATATGGAAATGTGGTTGTTGTGTGTGAATTTTTATTTATGGTTAATTATTTTTTTCCCTCCATCATATGGTATGATGGAGTTTTGGAGTTGTGGGGGAAGAGAGGGAATTCTTCCCTCTCAATCCTCTTGGCTTGATGGGCAAGCCTTGTAGGATTTTAGAGAATCCCCTCAAATGGTTGAGGTGGGGAAGTTGGTTCATTTGGCTTGAACCTCCTTCCCCATTCTTGGTAAGGAAACCGCTTTGGGGTTTGAAAATCCTTTCAAGAAGGAATTGGTGAAAGGGTGGAGAGATAAGAAGGGTTTTGAATGAATTAGGAGCAACAAGGAGGACATGGAGATCTTGTTTTGTGCAAGTAATATTGAATATAACTTTTGGAGAACTCTTCTCCTCTCTTCCCCACCTTTTTTAGGTAGAACATGGGTTCTCCTCCTTGTAAAACTTGGAGTCTTGTTTCATACTTGTTTTTGTTTTCATGTGAATGTGTTTTTGGTTGTTTCACCTCATTCTTGTGCAAATGTGGATGGTGGTCCTCTTTCCCATGGGCTTGGGGAGGCTAGCATGCATCCCAACCTGGAAGAGGCATGTCATGATGCCTATGGTTGGGTGGTAAACAAGCTTATTCTCCTTGGTTGTATTTCCCTAAGGCATTTGAAGTGGATCTCCAAGTTGGAGTTGGTGGCATCTTGGGCTCTCATTGTTCTTTCTTTCCTTATGAAACTTTCTTGCATTGTAACCCTCTTGGGTGTGGTTATGTGGGAATTTTTATCTCCTTGCAAACTCTCCATTTTGTATATTTTGCATTACTTGGAAAATTGTAATAGAAAATTCTTGGTTGTTTGCACATTTGGGGATATTTATATATCACCCATGTAGCCTAAGCTTGTGAAAGAGAAGTATTGTAGTAAATGTTCCATTTTTTTGTAACTTGATGTAACTCTTTAATTTTTATTTACAAAAGAGAATATTTTACTTGTTGAAGATTTCTACATGTGTGTAAAAATCTGAAATAATCTTTTGCATTACATTTGAAAGGAATTAGTATTTCTTTGTTGAGAGTCTTATGTGTTTTATCAAAAAAAAAAAAGAATAGTATGCTACTTTACAAAATTTGTTAGCAAATAGTCTCTTCTCTCTTTTAAAATACTTGTGCTTATTCTTTATCACAAATCTGATAATCATTTAATGTGAATAGTTGGGAATATTCAGTTCATTTTTGTATCAATAATAAGGTTAAAATCTGTTATTTATTTTAAGTTGAAATCAGCTTTATTTATCTTTGTGTACAAAAAAATAATAATAACCAGTATATATATATATATATAGTGTTAGTGTAATTATTGAAGAAATTTGTGCAATTTTATGTGTTTAATGTAAATATCATCATTTCCTTTTATTATTGCTCGAAATAAGAATATATATATAAGATATATATTTTATATTAAATGTATCATTTAATTAATATTTTCATTTGATATTAAATATATATATATATGTTAAACATATAATATATATAATATATTATATATGTTATTATATATACATACGTTTTTTTTAATATACCAAAAATTTAAAATATATATATATATACAACTTCTTTGGCGGCCGAACCCCCACCCTCAAGCTGTCTCCACCAGGATCTGCCCCCCCGCACCCACGCCACCCCGCCACGGCTGTGCCCCCTCCCTTCCTTCATTGTTTTGCAATTGAAGCCTCCCCACACCCCCAACCTCCAACGCCACACCGCCTCCTCAGCTGCGTTTCCCCCACACCGGCCGCCCTCCTTCCTTCATGCAACTGCCCCCTCCGGCCTCTGCCCACCTCCCCTCGCCCTGTCACCAAGCACGCCGCCGCCTCCGGATCTACGGCCAAAAACCCTTCTCTCCTGCAAATCCGCCCCTCACTTCAAAAAAAAATAATAATAATAATAATAAATATAAATAAATATACATATAGATAAATATACATATAGATAAATATATATATATATATATATATATATATATATATATATATATATATATTTATATCATAACAAAGAACAATACAAGGGTTTACAAAAAAAAAAAAATTAGCTCCATAGTTCCTTCCTTGCAACCTGCACAAAACAAAAATGAGAAAAGAATGAAAAAGAGAGGGAAATAAGAAAGAAATTCAAATGAAAAGAAAGGAAGAGATAAAGAAGTTAGGGCAAACTTTAGGGCTTTTTCTAAACCAAGGGACAAGATTGATTTAATCCTAGGGTCCATATTCAACCCTACACACATTAAGTCATGGGTAATTTTGTGGGAAATGATTTTATTTAAGGATGAGTATTTATTTCTCTTTGGGGGTGAATTCTAATTAAATGAAATATAGATTTAAAAATGTGTAAATTTTATAGAGGCTAGATAATTAAAATTAATTAGAATTAATGTCTTAGGCAACCTCGGAAATAAATAATTAATATGACTTAAATATTAATGAAAAGGGGTAAAGTAGAACTTTAGTTACCTTCAAAAAAAAAAAAAAAAATTATCCCAAATGGTTAGTAATATCTGGTTGAATTTCCGTTCCCAAGGGTGGGCATTACATATGGGCTCTTTGCCACATTGAATGGAAGGTTGTTGTACCAAAAATTTGCACATGCTTTATCCGCTTCCTCGTGCATATCCTAGTTTCAGGTTGTACCTTGCAATGAAGGCTGTGCTCCAGGTATGTTCCTTGACACAAAAAAGTTATGTATGCCTTTACTCGAACTCGATGAAGATGTGCCTCTTTCGATTCGTATGCGTGGACCACGAGTAGAATCCACAATTGTTGTCACATCATCCTCTAAATCCCTTGCCATTACAACCCCTGAGTCTAACTTTGTTATGGATGCATGCACCATTTCCCTCTCTAATTTCTTTTCTCCTCTAGCTCGATGACTTTGCTTTCATCTCTCATTTTGCCTCTTCCATAACATTGGAGCAAAACACAACGTCCGACAAAATAATACATGCAAGGTGATACTTGCACGAATGATGCCTCCGAGAAAATGTTTAGCCACGAAGTTGCAGAACAATTGATCTCGAATCGCTCCACTACACCATGCTTCCAAGCAAGCGGTATGGGCGTTCACAGAACAATTCTGCTAGTGATGTTGACCGGATGTCGAACTCCGATGCCAAGTCTCGATGCCATTGTTAAGCTCTAATCTGCAACACAATGCACATTTTAAAAATTATAAAATGTAAGCTTAATTAAATTTAAAAATATGCCTGAATAACCATATTTCATTATAATTTAATAAAAATAACATACCTACGGTTGCAAATGAGTATTAAAAATTTAAAATGATTCGCAATCACATTGAACGCATTTAAAATTACAAAACATATTCGATGAATCGATTACAGTATACATAAAATTTAAATAATTTAGAACGAATTTGTGTAAAAAAAAACCATACCTCCGATTGCAAATGACTATTAAAAAATTAAAAGCATTCACTTTTACATTACATGTATTTAGAATTACAATATGCATATATAAAACTTAAATAATATATACCAAATTTGCAAAAACTTGAAAGAATTTTAAAAAAAAACTTACCTCCAAATGCAATTCTCCAAATTTCCTCTTTGAATTCGCTCACAAATCTGTTCAACACATGCAATGCAAGCTCAAATGGTTGTGTGAATAAAAATGAAGTGCTTTGGGGCCTTATAAAGGGAAAAATCTGCATTTTTTGAGTTTTTTTTAGTGTTTTTGGCATGTTTCGAGTAATCGTCGTGTCAGCAAGTTAATGGTTTTCAGACTCGCCGAGTTAACTCGGTGAGTCCTTTTGCAAGTATTTGCAACAATTATTCGTTTTGTGTATTTTTTTGGCGAGTACTTGCGAGTCTTCTATCTATGGTTTGAATACATCTAATTTGTGGTACCATTACATGATGGATTTCCAATTGGGCATGATGGCTGATTGTTGTTTTGAAATGAGAGAAGTTTTGGCATGTATTTCTGAATTTTTCGGGATAGCCTCTTTGCACCTTTGGCTAGTACAGAAAATGCATGTTCATATGACTCATAACTTGAGGATTCATGCCCAAGGACCTCAAAATCTCATGAAGAAACGAGGAGGGGGCGGGGGGGTAGAATATTCTACCTTTTCTAAGGTTAGAAGGAGTTGGTTCAAAGTTATCACGTGCTCATTTGAAGCCACTAAGGCTGCTGTCTTCAATTACTACAGCCCCTTATATTACTCAACCGCTTTCATGTTCATGGTTAAATATTTCTCTTACAGTTTGAGGAACATTATTGATGCATGGGCCAAGCTCGGAATTGATTTTTCTTGTCAAATTCATGATTGCTTTTCAGACTTCTTGTCAATGTTGAGTATGACAGCAATTGGTCTTCATGGGCAGGCTTGGACATTCATGGAAGATTGGGGCAGCCATTGCAAAATATTGTTTTTACATCAGCTCTCTCATTTGAAAGGCACGGGAGTTCGCTTGTGGAAGTATTACAGCATGTACTTCTACTTGGATACATTGGCTTTTGAGGTGAGAGCTTGCAATCGTTGATGACAAGCAATTTTGGGAAGGGAGGATTGTATTGTCCCATTTTCCAATTTAAGAGCATGATTTGGACTTCTTGCCATTACCTTTTCCATGACAACTAAGTAGAGGAGTTAGAGAAGGAAATTGAGCTTCTTTTGTATTTATTTTTCTAATTTTTAATATTTCTTCTTAGCAAGTGTTTGCCTTTAGCAGGTCCGTTGGGTTTTATGCACTTTAAAAGCCAATTAAAAATTCAAAGAATACTTTTAAGGGGGACGGCCTTGCTATTTCAAGCTTTGGCGCCAAAAGGAGGTTATAAAAGAAGACTATAGGGCTCATTTGAAGGATCTAGATTTGGCACATTTCCTATTTGGGCATTGTGAGCTTGTTGCTCCATGTTCTTCCACATGAGGACGAAAACCTTTTTGTGTGGCTTCTTAGAAGGATGAAAACCCTTCTAGTGGTTTGGTTTGAGGACGAAAACCTTTCAACATTGATTGAGAGTGTGGATAATTGCAGATTTGAGGAGGATAGTTCATATTCAAATTTTGTTGGTATTGGGCAGCCTTCCTAGGTGGAGCGACCTACCTTGATGTAGGGTTTGGTGCCCTAGAGGGCATAAAATTGTCACTTCATTTTTGATTTGGCATATTTATTAAGTGGAATCTCCATTTTGGTGATTTTTGGCAAGAGTTTACTATTTTTCCTAGCCCTCAGTTTTGGCTAGTTTGTTGTTGATTTTAAATAATTAATTCCAGCCATGAAATCAGATATTCTTTCAATCTTTTGATGTGTTTATGATCAATAAATATTGTTGTGGCTAGAATAATTGTTTTGTGGCAAGAATAATTGTTTTGTGGCATTATTCATTGATTTTCTTGGTGAAAGGTGGATTTGAATTTCATAAACAGTTCGCTGCCCTTGTAGATTGTTGATTTCAGATTTAATTTCAGTTTGTTGATTTTAAAATCAGACTTGTTAATTTTGGGGTTTGAGCTAATTTCCGTAATTTTCAGTTTTGTCCCCAAAAGGGATATTACATTATTTAAAACATGGAATTGCAAGTGCCCAAGGATGAATTGGGATCCAAGCATTACAAAGATGGGCATTTGGGGAAAGTCTGAGCAATTGGGCTTGCAATTGCTTGGGACAAGCAATTTTTGGGAAGGGCGGACTGTCATGACCCCTTTTTCAAATAAAGTAAAAATAATAAAGTTAATATTTTTAAGTTGTCAAGTAACTCACTTTTTATTAAAAAGTGACAACTTAATATTACTTTATTATTATAAATAAAAATAAAGGTGACTTTCCAAATTAAGTCAATATCAAATTAGAAGATGGAAAGTTACTTTTGGGGCTTTTCCTTGGGAAAAGTGTCAAGTGAACTTATAAAAAGGCATTGGGGGTCATTTGGAAGCATCTTTTGGCCATTATCTATTTTTACATTGAGAGTTTGAGTTGTTGCTTCAAACTTCGCTTTTGAGGACAAAAACCCTCCATTGCAATCAGATTTGGGGGAAAAAACCCTCCAATCTTCAATGGTGACTCCATCCAAGAGTTGCATTTGTGCATCCAGTTAGAGATTTCATCATATTTACAGCTTTCAATAAGGGCGCATCATCAAATTTACAGATTTCAGCTAGGGCATCATCAAATTTCTGATTTCAGCTAGGGCATCATCAAATTTACAAATCTCAACTAGGGCATCACTTTTGAGGGATGACATCACACTTCTAGGGGCTAACATCAAACTTTTGAGAATGGCATCATCATTGGGAGTTGTTGCAGCCATTTTCTACCATTTTCTCGCCAAAGACTCCATCATTGGCAGTTTGGGGCATCTTTCCGCCAAAAGTTATATCTATATAGTTAGCTATAATTTTGCTAATTTACTGATCAAGAAAACAAAATATAATTTCTATTGTGGTGTGTATTTAAATTTTACAATTATTCCAATACAATTTCTAATTTTTGGGTTTATCAACAATTGTCGAAATTTATATTTTTCTCTATATGAGTTTACTTAAAGATATCGAGATACAAGGGTTTGATGAAAATATCAAATCTAGGGTTTTCTAAAGAATAGCATATCTATAAGGGTTTGCTGAAAATTTTCAAATTACGATTATTTTCAAATAAGGGGACATTACATACGGGGGCCTTCTTTCGTTAGCACTAGCTATCCAATGGAAATCCACCCAATGAAGTAACAAAGGATAAGTGTCTTTACTTATATCTTACAAGTTCCAAATTTATAATTATTAATAGCTTACAAAATTTTGAATATCTTGTTTGTAGGTTCTTTTCGGCAAATTTGGTACGGACATCACAAATCTTTAAAAGCTAGCCCGCCAAAGTTTATTTCAACCTTTTAGCACTTTTAAATGCAAGCAAAATTGGAGTTTATTTCAGGCCATTCACACAAAGAAGTGCAATAAGTTGACTCAACAACACCTCAAAGACCTAGGTTTTGTGCAGTACAATCTTCAACTTTGCACAAGAAAGGTGGAGGACACATCAAAGGAGCATATTGAGTTGGATGAGATTGATACCTAAAGTGGTTTGAGTGCGCAAGAAGAGGAGCTCGTGATGTTCACCGAGGACGAGATTGGTTCTTTAAAGAGGAAAGTTATGGAGGGTGAAACAAAAGCAGGAGAGATCTGATTGGACAACATCATTGCAGATGATGTCAAACATAAGTGCAGGGAGTCTTTGTCATCTAGCAACAAGTCTCTCTCCCCAATTTTACAATAGGACGGGAAAAAGGAAATTGTACATATGCAATTTATGATGATATTTTTCAATGACAATTGTCATAAACTCTCAAGAGTTATCAAATGGGTGTTGTGTTCACATGATGATGCAATTTTGTACTTTATTTGTGTTCATATCTTATAAAAATACACCTCCCCGATGTTTTGAGACTCATTTGATACATTTTGCAACTATATTTTGTATAAAATTATGTTTTTAAGAAATTTAAGAACTTTGCTATGTTGTCATGTATTGCCGAGTCAAAAGAATTGGTTTGCTAAGTATAAATATGCAAACTATACTTGTCACAATGCTCCACATTTGGTTAGAGGTGATCCATGTTTATCACCACCCAACTCCCCCTCCCCATTATGTAGGAGCTACTTGTAGAAGGAAAAGGATACTTGATGTTAAAAGTAAATTTGTTATGTCTAAGCTCGGAAGATGCAAATATTGATGTTTTATTATCAATACCCTTATAGCTACATTTATATGGACAAGATAAACTATAGAATTTAGTTATATTTGACATCAAGCTTGTAAAATTTTGCTCCAACAACAGAAAAAATAATGTACCACTTTCAAGTGTTTGATCTCTCTCTCTCTCTCTCTCTCTCTCTCTCTCTCTCTCTATATATATATACACACATATACATACATACATATATATATATATATATATATATATTGTGATGTCCCTTTTTCCCGCTTAAGTATCACGTTTTGGACTTCTTGCCATTCCCTTTTCGATGGCAAAGAACTTGAAGAGTTGGAAAAGGAAATTGAGCTCCCTTTTGCATTTGTTTTTCTAATTTTAATGTTTTCTTTTTAGTGTATTTCTTCTTGTAGCAGGTCGGTTGGGCTTAAGGCATTTGAAGAGGCTTAATAAAAGAATATAATGGCTTTCTATGGGTCGGCCATGATCTTTCCAAGCTTTGGCGCCAAAGGGGAGGTATAAAAGGAAGTGAAGGCTTCATTTGTGCATCATCTATTTTGGCGAATTGATTCTACTTGGACTTGTGAGCTGGTTGCTCTTGGTTCTTCCACTCTTGGGCGAAAATCCAAGTGTGTGGCATCTTCCTAGAAGGACGAAAACCCTTCTAGTGGTTGGTAGGGGGCAGAAACCCTCCTTCCTTGTGTGAGCTTGAAGGATTGTTGCAGATTTGAGGAAAAGGAATCATAATCAGATTTGTATTTGCATTGAGTGGCCTCTCCTAGGTGGAGCGACCTACCTTGGAGTGAATTTTGGTGCCTTAAAGGGCATATATTTGATATTTCACTTCATTTTCAGATTTGCCTCTATTTATAAAGCCGGAATCTACTTTGTGGTGAATTTTTGGGGTTTCTAAACCCTCTTTTCATAATTATTTTGGAGTTGTACTTCTGCTGGTCTTTATTAATTTTCAGCTGAGCATATGCATGTTTTTTTGGGTTAAAAATAGTTCTAGAATATCTCTAAAATGTTTATAAAAATTGTGGATGCATTGTTAGATGGTATTTTGGGTAAAATTGTGAATTTTTATACGATTGTTCCTAAAATCAGTTCGCTGTCCAAATCTAGGTTTTTATTTCAGTCTGCTGACTTAAAAATCAGATTTGATTGCTTTGGGATTTGAGCTAATTTCCTTGATTGTTGGTTTCAGCCCCTAAGAGGGACATTTATATATAATTCACAAAAATCAGATTTGATTGCTTTGGGATTTGAGCTAATTTCCTTGATTGTTGGTTTCAGCCCCTAAGAGGGACATATATATATATAATTCACAAAAACATTGCTTTTAAATAATAATCAATTTTTCAAACTTCGGATATTCTAAGATTTCTCTAGCCAATATACTAAATTGTATCTAAACATAAAACAGAGGTTTCAATACAGTTAAGAAGCAATATTTGATGGTGGTATATGCATACACTGAAGTGAGGTCGAAGCAATGAATGAGGACCAACTAACAATAATCTCACATAAGTTTCCACCATTGCAATGCTTGGGACAACCTGCATTAGAACATAACCATGTCAGTTCTAATACAAATCATGCCTCAAAGTATAAAGAATTTATGCTTAATCCATACAATAGCAAACTTTTTAAGGGAACTAACATTGGAGAAATATTATTGCATATAAAATATAGGTAGATGTTTATGATGTTCAAGAAAGATCAATTTCATACCACTCTTCATTTTAAACATCAAAACCTTTTATTCAGCAATATAATTCTTGTTTGCAGCTACACAGACTGCTCTTGCTAAACCAACAAATTTCACTTTTCCACTACGTACGTGTTTACGGACTTCGTAATTTTTATTGTTAATTATTTCCCAAAAAGATTAAATTTTGCATTATTCCTTACTAACCATAAACAACGCTCTAGTATAAAAACACTAAGCATTCAAATATGCCGGAAATGAAGTATAATCACATGTAGCATAGCAGGGACTACCGTGTCTAGAAAAAGTGTTCGTAAGGCTATGTGATGCACGTCAAGGACAAGGTGTCAAGTGAAAACCAATAATTACCTTTCATCATTACCTACTCATATATACCTTGGAAAACCAATAACACAATTCATCGTGTAAACAATGGTTCATATTAGCCTTAGCTTCTCTGTTTGGACTCTTTAGGTCTTGTTTCTTTTGCATGTGATTCATCCTTGTCTCCTTACAACCAAACCAATATAATAAACCAAGCTCACTGTTATCTTTAGCTTCTTAAGATTCTTCCTACAAGCTTATAACTCAAATCTCATGTTCTCATTAGCTTCTCTAGTTCAAGGTCATTTCTACTTACTCAAAGATCTCGTGTTGTGCACTTGGCTCTCTTAAACTCTATCAACTCTTGCATTCACTATAACACACATTCAATTATTCAAGTTACAAGAAGAATAAATTTCTTCACCAATGATTCTATCCTATTCTCAAGCTTTGTATAAGCCGTCTTACTTTGATCCCTCATCTTGATTTGCCCTTTGTGCCTAGCAATAGATCGATTATCCATCATTCAACATTCTCAAATGATATTTCCATCCCCTCTTAAGAACTCAAACCTCCTGGATGCACTTATTACCAAAATATGTAATGTCCCTTTCTAGGGCTGAAACTGAAAAACAAGGAAATAACACAAACCCCAATCTGATTTAAATCTGATTTTGGACCAACAAACTGAAAAATTAAATCAATACGGTACAGCAGTCTGATTTTTGGAACAGCAGCTTGTAAACAACAAGATTTCACCCAAATATCACCCTAAAACTCATCCACAATATTTATAAACCTTTTAGGAATACTTTAGAACAATTTTCACCATGAAAATCAATCTCAAATACAGTTGGCAATTAATTTATCAACAGCAGAAGTACAGCTAAGAGAAATAATCAAAATGGAGGTTTCCAAACCCCAACAATGACCAAATATGAATGATTTCAGCCTTATAAATTATGCCAAGTCTGAATATCAAATAATAAATGAGTGTCATGCCCTAGAAGGCACTTAAAATGACTCCAACCCTAGTTGCTCCCTAGGAGAGGGACTCCAAATCATGCAAAAGCTCTTTGTAGGTCTTCTTCTTGATGCCCTAGATATAAACCAGCAAGAGGATCTTCAGTAATTTCCTTCACACCACCCAATTTGGAGAGTTTTCGTTCTCCAAATGCCACAAGGAAGGTTTCCGTCCTCCTTGGATGCCACACTATGGATTTTCGCCCTTAGTGGAGTTGGAAATAGAGCAATCAGCCCTAGAGTCCAAATAGATAAAGTATATATGCCAAAAGTGATGTGCAAATGAGCCCCTAAGACTCCTCTTATACCCTTTGGTTGGCGCCAAGAGTCATAAGGTGTAGACCAACCTCTTAAGCTTGTTTTATCTTCTATTTCCATGTTGGAAACTCTCCAACCTTGCTGACCTCTTAAGGAGCTTACTTTATCTTTTAATTTCATGTTGGGAGCATTATAACCCAGCCGACCTGCCTTAGGGAGTAAAACACCAAAGAAAAACATTAATAACAATAAAAGAATAATAAAACGAAACCCAAGGACTTCCCTTGTGCAATTCCTTCTTGGCCACGGGAAGAGAAATGGCAAGAAGTCCTCAATTGGTGCTAGTTGGAAAAATGGGACATTACAAAATAGTGGATAAGATTGGATGCTCTACCCCTTGACTGGTAAAGCAGGACTGCCACAATAAATCCACACTTTTATCCTTCTAAATGACCCCCTATGAAACTCTAAACCCTTTCTTAGACTTGATAACTTTCTGATGGAGTCTTTCTCACCCTGTAAATTGCTCTAACACCACTTATTCCATTACATAACTTTCTTACTTATTTGAACTCTTTTGTTAGTGCACTTGTAGCACTGTCATGAGTTAATTCCATTTATATGTCCTTAGGACCTATTCTAACAGTCTAAGTACATCAAACAACTTTCAAATAAGATGTTTTCATGTTCACATACCTTTCTCTAGCTTGAAGATACAAGGAACTTCAAGAAAACTTTGTTTTGCCCCTGATCTGACTATTCAACCTACTAGCCCTGTCCTAACTGAGATCTTGAGATAAAAATTAATATGCAGAATTTCTTCATGAACTTTCACACTTTTTGGATACCCATTTGGCTTTTACAAATGATGGTAAAAACATTCAGAGAATTTCTTTAGGAAACATGCACAGTTTCATTATGATCATGCTCCATTTAGGTCTCCAACTAATCCTACAACCAAACTGTATTCATTTTCTTCGCCTGTACACCTCACGTGAAACCAAAAACTATGTTAGAGGGCCTCTTACAGTCTATACATACAAAAATTGAGCAATTTTCATTGGATACAATGTGAGTTATAAGCAAATTTCTCTGCGAACCCTAGATTAGGGTTTTAGTAGATCTGAGATGGAAAATAATTCGTATCTTGGATAGATTTTTACATCGAGACATAAAATTAACTTCTAAAGCTCTGTATCAACATCCCTCACCTTTTGTCTTTTGACTCTGCCATGTGATACCACATAGATTACTCCCAACGATAAAATTTGCTTATTTTTCAACTCTTAGAACTCTGTTTCTGGGCAATTTTTCAAGGAAACTTCTTTTACAAATAACAAATGAGATTAGGGAGTCACCCAAACATAACTTACACATCATTGGTGGCCTACACCTTCATTGAAAACTTACATTCTACTTACATGCATGAACTTTTATATCTTTATTTCTTGCTTCTTGCTTCATACATTCTCTTATAAGCTTGTCATCAAAGAATTATCTATTCAAGGTTGTGTTCAACTAATTCCCAATGCTCCCAATGGTGCTCTCCATACCTAGAACTCACCATAACACCTGCCCACTTCTTTTACCACTAACACCACATTCAAATATACACCAAGATCAATTCACATGCATCTAGAGAAAGTGTCAAACACAAATTATGCCACCATGATCACAAGAAGATAATTTCTAATCAAAAATCAACAACTCAAGAACACCATAGTTTACAGATTACACAGAATGGACACGCCAACAATCTCTTATTTACTCTTATTTACAAAGTTTGCTCACTATTTACAAAGTTGCCCTCCTTGCTCCACATGAGCTTTTATATAGATTGGTTCCTCTTTTCATCCCTTAACTCTACTTCCTTTTTATCCATGGCTCTAATAACTGACTTACAAACCCCTGAGAATGCTCTAAACTTCTCTATTCATCTCTTATTCGGTAATGTTTCTTCATGTTCTTTCAAGAAGGAGAAATTACAAACTACAACTACCTAACTAGAGTGTGTTTCCAACTACAACCTCACTTGAGTAGGTTAGGAACCCTTGGTCTTTTGGAGGGAAACCCCACTAGACCTAATTACACCCATGGAGGAACCCAAATAAGTTGGGATCCATACAAAAACACCTAAATTGACCTCCTAAGTTACTCATCGTGAAGATTGACATTGAAATCCAAAATTAGTCTTTGTATGCTTCTTGGATAATCTTGCATCACCAACTCACTCAACTATAACCTTCAAGTGGAAAACAACCTTTTCCTTACAGCAAGTAACCAAATCACGCAACTATAATCTTACATACAGATTTAGTCAAAGCCAAAGTTCAATGGACAATTAACTATATTCTGGCATCCAAAGTGAACCATCAAATTGGTTTAAGAATTACAGTAGCCAAGAAAAAATCACCCTTTATACTATTTATTTTTACAAAGATGTAGAACACCTCAAAAGCAGTCCCAACAGATTTGCTCTTGATCCCTCCTCCTTGAAAAACAAAATGAATTGAATCCTTTGTGCCTCTTGGAGTCATCTCTTTGAAGTCCAAAGATTCTTGGAAATGCCCAAGTTGAGAAAACGAAAATGTTTTAGACCATTACACTAATTGTTTAACCGACACGGGTGAAACCATCACTTAAAGCAAACCAGCAGTTACGTAACCACCAGTAAATGCGGACTGGTAGTTTCACAACTGACCTTGCAGTAACTGACAGTTTCTTCACCAAACATTGTATACTCAATTTGAACCTTGTTTAATGATTGAATCCAACATCTCTTTGGTCCTTGGAGTTTGTTGGAGCTTTGATGTTTCCTATGGATCAACTTTCACAATGCAAAAAGAAAATGCACTGAAAAATTCACCATGACATACATTTGTTTTTTGTGGGTGCAAGATTGCATATGATGAACAGATGCTCCTACATCAAACACCTTAGCTAAGTGACAAGATTCATGAGTTCCTATAATGCTCTACCATACTGACCAATCTTGGATGCACTCATCAATGTTAAATCTTCTGCTGCCCCATCCTTCCACTTGACCAAATACTCCTTGCATTGCCCCTTGTCCTTTAGCTAGTTATAATATCAATAATTATCTGAATTTCTTATCTCTTTGCTTGAGATTTGCATGTTTTTGTATCCTATGGTACTTTGTTCCAACCTTTCTCACTTGTTGATGCAAATCTGTATATAATCTACATAGTCTTAAGCTTCCACACTTTTCCAAATCAAATCATTGATGTCCCACAACCCCACACCTCTAGGACTACACCGATACACTATTTGGATAGAAGTTTTTGTTGTTCTATTAATCAAATTTTTGTACGCAAACTCAGCTTGTGTTAAGACCAAATGTTGTTGCTTGGGCTTATCTCCTACCAAACATCTCAGCAAATTACAAAGACTTTTATCTACCACCTTTGTTTGCCCATCTGTTTGTGAATGATAGATTGAACTAAAACTCAACTTGGTACTCACTTTATTCCACAAAGTCCTCCAAAATTGACCCACAAACCTGGTTCCTCCGTATGAAACTATATTCCAAGGTAATAAATGTAATCTAACAACCTCTTCAAACAACAAATATGAAATATTTGTGGCAGCACTAGTCTTCTCACATGCAATAAAGTGTGCATTTACAAAAATATATCAACAACAAATATAGTCGTTACCCTTTTGTGTCCGTCGTAATCCAAGCACAAATTCCATGTTAATGTCATTCCATGGCCTATCCAGTATCGGAAGTGGTTTGTACAATCCAACATTATGACTTTTGTCTTTTGCATTTTGGCTAACTCTGAAACTTTGCACAAACTTTTGTACATCTGCACTCATTTTTGGCCAATAATATCTCTTATTCAGTTGTGTCGATGTTTTATCCATTCCAAAATGTCCATCCCCACTATCTTTTTCTTTATCAAATTTTCCTGCATTGACCCTTGCAATATGCACAATTGCTGTCCTCCGAACAATAATCCATCTTGCAAAAGAAATCCAACCATGGAGTTCTATCCATACTAGTTGGGATCTTACATGTTGTCCGTGAATCTCTGAAATCCACATCTTCTTGGTATAGTTTGTTCATGGAATCAAACCCTATCACCTCGGGAACTCCAGCGAATTAGTAACCCAATTATTTTGAGGAGCATTCAAACTTCCCATCAAGGTTAAAACCCCGTTGCATCCCCGAAAATGCTAGTGCTGGCCCGCCTCCAAAGAGGTAAAATGAAGCCACACTTCCTCCACTAGGAGTAGATCAGGAGCAGGCTAGGCTGAAATATCGAAAAGAAAAAAAATCCTTCACCTCCACTCTCATTTCACTCAACAAGAGACATGTTTTACTCAATGCAATCTACAACTTAATTAGATTTTCCACTTCTATGTTTCAAAACAAATTAGATTCTCCACCTCTCATGGGTGTTAACCACTGTTCCACGGAATCTCAGAGGAGGGTGCGGCGAGATGGGTTTCGGAGATGGGGGGACCAAGGGCCTAGCTTTGGGGACGGTGGTGGCACGGCAGCACAAATATATATAGTACTTAAAAATTTAGTAATAAAAAAATGTATAAGGAACAACAACAAATGAAACTATGAAATATTGATGTGTACAGGGTCTGCTAAATAGCTTTTCTTGGTAGAAACTCTAGCAACAGGTTCTTGGGACTGTGTTATTGTGATTCTAGCTCTGTTAAAAGGCTTAATCCTTTAATTATCTATAATCCTTCAACAAGAAACCTTCTTATTTGATGTAGGTTCGAGACGTAAACTTCAAGATGATCAACAGTGTATGAAGCTGGATCATCACAGGTTACAAGCACATTAGAACCTGAAATTGTAAATGGGAAATCTCAAAAGTATCTCAACTATTCTCAACATGTCATAGACTTTCCACACTCTTTCAAACTATACTTAGATCAGAAAACTTCTGGTGCACTCTTTTCTACCCAAAAAAGGGATTGACTTCAAGCAATGATTATGGATAAATTGCCCCTAGACTATGACAGTCTTGGTAGAAAGTGTGACTTCTTCATATTTGACATTTTCCTCCTGGGAACGGGGTTATATTGACTTCATAATCCTCTACACACTGATGTAGTATCTTCTATGATGGTCACTTGTATACTCCTGGAAACTGATAAATTTACTTAATTCAACCCAAACAGGGCCTTGCACAGGAGTGACAGTACTGTAAATAAGGGTTCCAACTTCCACCCTATTTCAACTTTCTTCACAGTTAACTTGATTCTCAGTGCTCCTTTCTACAGCCTGGATGGTATTCAAGATAAAATTAATTGAATTCTAAGGCTTTCTTCTACTAGAGACTGAATTTAATCTTACAAGCTTAATTCAGGGTTTCTCTACTGTAAAAGAACAGAGTTTTAAGGAACTCAACTTATTAATCCTGCAACTAGAGTCCTAGATTCCGTTGTTCCTCAATAAAGAGTGTATTAGATCCTCCTTAATCCTCAGAGTACGCTTAGTGCACAAATGTTGAAGAAAACTAAACCGGTCTGAGACTGCCTGTGCTACTGTAGAGTTTGTATTTGTCTCTTTGCATGCAACAAGTGTCATGTCCCCATTTTGAGATAATTCCGTTTGAAGACCTTGACCCATTTTCCTTCCTAGAGGAAGCCAACAATGTCATTATGTGCTTAATTTTGTATTTGTTTCTCTTATTGGCATTGTAATTGTTGGTGAGCCTAGCGCCCAACAATAAATTAAAAATAAATAGTATATTAGTGAGCATGTAGGCTCCAAATTGCAAAAATAAATAATAATAAAGCAAGTCTATTTTGTGGTCAGCCTCATTTGAGAGCCCCAAGACTTGGAGCCACCCTCTTATTATAAATAGAGGTTGTTGGCATTAGTTTGAGATATGTTGATTTGGTGAATTTTATATCTTGGTGAAGGTTGGCTAGTGTAGCCCCTTTATTATCTCTCTCAAGGATGAAACCCCTTGATTGAGGGCTTGTGTGGAGGACGAAAACCCTCTCACAAGGGTGGTGAGGACGAAAACCCTCCACCACGATTGTATTTTGCAAAGAGGCATTCAAGGAGTAATATATTCATCATTCTTTGCTGGTATTTCTTTAGTTTGCTGGTTATCTTCCCTTTTTGAGTGGGGCGACCCACCTTGGAGGGAAAATTGGTATGTGCTGGTGGTAAATTGGTTAATTTGAGTTTATTATCTTATTCTCCATATTTTTAAGAGCCAAGATCTCAAGTTTCGTGAATTTTGGAGGTGATTTACTATTTTTCCAAGTTAATTGAAGTTCGCTATAACCAGCTGGTTAAGGGTTTCCAAAATTATTTATTTCCATGCTCAATTCTGATTTCTAACAACTGATTGTGTTTGCTGAGAGTGTTTAATAATTTTTGGCATAAGAATCGAAGTGTTTTAGCAAGGTTTGACCCACCTTTGAAGGGTTTGACTTTCCCAAGGAGGTCGCTGCCCTAGGAAGGGCATAATTTGCAGGTTGCAGAATTCTAATCGGTCATATTTAGCCAGCAGTGAATCTGATTAAAAAAATTTACCTTAGCTATTTGGCCATTTCCTGAGGTCCCCCAAAAAGGGACATTACAACAAGGGTGTTGGACAGGATTTCACCAAGATTCCACGTATTATACCAGGGTTATCAATTCTCTATAGGTCGTGAACTATTCCTTTGAACTTTGGAAAAGCAAGACTCTATGCACAGTTCCAGATTATAAATGAGAGAAAGTTTGCCGACAGTGAAGGCATAGACTGCCCTAAAGATGACCTCCAATCTGTGGAACTTTATATTCACTTCACAAGATATCTAATACCCTTGAATCATTCATTAGAATCAAACATCACAGAAAAACAATCCTAGAAACCCCTGTAGACAGGGTGTAGTATGACTGAGTACACAATCTGGGAATGATTCTAATATTGTTACCTTCAAAGAAAACACTCTTTTCATATGTATCAAGTTCCCTGTTACAAACTTCTCCTACTAGTTCTTCGAATGTCTCCTGAGTGATTCATCTCACTAACAGTATATCCCTGTATATGCCAAGTAGACTCTGTTTCTTTAAGATTTTATAAGCCTGGGTATTTAATAAGCCTGTAGCAACAGTTTTATTCATAAAACCCTAGCTATCATCACTTCTATTCACTCCTTCCATTCCTCCAAGACTTTATATCCTCCTCTCTTTTTCTTTTTTTCTTCGAATCGATGAGAAAATCTCTCCATTCTTTTCTTCCAAATTCATTTAGGAACCATTCAAATCTCCTACAACTCAAGGTGGTCAAGTTATTCCTTGGTTGAGTCAACATATGAATTATGTGATCAACCTTCCTACTGGTGCCATTAGGCCTCTTCAAGTATAACATGGAAGTTCATAGACAAAGCACCAAGATTTACACCCAAAAATAGAGTCAAACCTCCTTCACCAATTCAAATTTTCAAATCTCAATTTTAAGGGAAAACTAAGTAAAAGCCAATTTGCAAAGCACTAAGCAAGGGAATTGACATGTACAAGACTTATTGACCAAAACAAGGTGCTAGACCTCAACATACCCAAAATTTGGAACCTATTTACAGACTACGAGAGGATGCCCTTGCATCAAATACTAAACACATTGCATTGAACAATGAAAATGCCAAATATCAATATATTAATATTTATATTCAAAATGATGATTACATTCAAAATTCAAATATAGTTGATCAGTGGCTCAATGCCTCTAACAAGTTTTATCATCCCCAATGTTTGTGCCAAACTCTTCATCCCTCTAACTACTAGACTCCTCAAGGTTGAAAACTTGAAACTTGAATGGTTGAGCAATAAACACTCGGCACTTGCTCTAACTCTTATTGTTACTTGTTGCTAATGTTGTGCCTCTTCCTCACTAATGCGCTAACTCTTGCTTGCTAATGCTCTCACCCTCTCACTCTTGCTTGCTAATGCTTTCACTCTTGCTTTGAATTTTTATTGTGATTTAGAGTGAGGGTGTAAGTCTTATTTATAGTTTTTTTGGAGTGCTTAGGGGTGGGTGGGGCCCATTGAGTATTAGGGTTAGGGTTGGGGGCCAAAAATTATAAAATAAAATGATTTTAAAAACACTTTTGGACAGACTTATGTTGTTAGGGACGACTAGGAGTCTCTGGGATGAGTCAAGAGACTTACGGAAGTCTCTAAATCATCTTGGGATGTCCCCAAGTCCCCATGAAGTACGGGAAATGGGGGACGTCTCAAAAACATCCCCTATTTGAGAGAAACATTCGGGGACGTCCTCGCCCTGGCTAGTGGCGATGGGGGATAGTGGGGGACATTTCCCAACCATCCCCAAGTCTCAGAGATGTCCTAAGTTTCCGAGACGTCACTTTCGTGGGGCACGTCCCCATGGAGCATTAGTGCTAACACTATTGGAGCTGCATGTGGGCTCAAGTCTTCTCTTATTAAACTATTTTCCAACAACTCTTGCACTTGCCTATTCACCTCTCCATTCTCTGTGGGTGTTTACCTATACCATGCCTTGTTGTAAAACTAGATCCGGGAACCAAATCCATGTGGTGACTCATGTTTCTCATTGATAGCAATCCAACTAATTTATCGAAAGACTCCACATATACATTAAACAAGTATTTCACTTCATTTTCATTGGCTTTCCCGTTGTCCCAACTTTTGATGTAGAAGCATCTAAGTTCACAATCAATCTTGCATCACCCAAAAAATTTAGAGATAGTAAATAAAGACTTGTGGGACTCCGCACAAACCTTAGTTCCTTGACCATTTTCTCTGCAAAAGTTGTGAGAACCTACCTAAGCCACACAAACCTATACTTAGGCTGCAAAGGCTTACCTATGTTGTGCAACACTATCTTGACTACACAAACCACTAAGTGTTCCACAAAACCTTACTGACCTTATCTTACACCATGCAACAATTATTTCTGTGTGCGGAAGCATGAAGCCTCGCACACTCCACTTGATCCTTACTTGATAACGCGACGCATTATGGATGCTTTACCAAACATTGTTGATGTCATGAAAACTTGTAAACCTGCAGGACCACTACGATATGTTGCCATGATTGGATTTGCATTTGACATAATCTCTTCTCAAAGTTGATGCGATTAGAGGAAAGCACATATGCACCTAGATCTATTTCTCATGCCCAAGGACAAACCAAATGATTTGATTGAGTTTGATCAAAAAAATGAGACTTCATGGTAAGAGCAATGGTGATCTAAGGCATTCTAAGGAATTTTTCCGAGGTAATTTTACTTTCCGCCTCTCTCACTACAAATTCTATAAATGGAAAGGAGTTGTGAGCATGTAAGGCATCTATCCAAATCAATAAATCAAGGGATTTGTCTTGTTGAGGTGTTTGCCCAATTTTTAGTCGAGTGAGGTTCTATAAAAGCTTTACGAAATCTGCAAGCTTAGGATAGGTCATAGGATTGGAATTCTTTGAAAAATTTTGTAGAGCCTTGTCATACAAATGTGCTTGGAGTGTAATGCCCTTTGTTCTGAATGTAATTATTTCCTCATATTAATAGAAGAAGCTTTGTTGTTTCTTGTTTAAAGTTGTGCTTGAGGTCTTGCTTGGTGAGATCTAACTCTAAAATTGTGGGTTGCGTGGTCTAAAGCATCCCTTCATTGGGACCCCTAAGCGCTGAGGATTTCTACATCATGTTGAGAAGATTGGTATAAACATCAATCTAGGGAGTAATGTGTGCATGATCTTTAGATTTGTTGTTTTCCATACTAGTGGGTGCAGTAGAAAGTAGTTACAGAATCTTCCAACATTTGGGTTGTTGGGTAGAAGGTGTAGATTAGAGTCTTGTTGACTGAGTGATTGTGTGCGAAATTATAATGGCACATAGAATGGCTAGAGAAAACACAGCACCAAGACTTATGGACTTGGCCGAGATGATGAGAGGAGTACAATCCCATTTGGAGGCAATGGAAACCACGCAACGGAGAGGAATGGCGGTGGATGATCATGTAAGTGATGGTGAATGAGAAGAAGCAAGAGTGCTCGAGAACTAACATGCTCAAACAAAGCATGTTCACGAGAAAGAGGATTTATTCTTGCATGCGATTATGAGGATTGGTACCAAGCCGAGGATAGAAGTTTCAAGCTATTTTGGGAACTTAGGTCTAGAAGATCTCCTCGAATGGATCGTAGAAGCTGGAAAAGTACTTTGAGTATGAAGGTGTGGAAGATCCCAAGGTGGTAAGATTTGCTTCTAGTAAGTTCAAGGGTCGTCCATCTTTATGATGGGAACACGTGTAGACCAAGAGCGTACGTAGAGGCAAAGACAGGATCATGAATTGGGATAGATTGGTAATGAAGTCAAAGGATAAGTTTATCCTGTGGATTACCAACCACATTTGTTCAAATTGATGTAGAATTTGCATCGTAAGGAGTTGAGTGTCAAGAAGTACACGGGAGTTCTATCGGCCCGCTATTCGAGTTAGTCATGTGAACAACGAAGAGAAAATGTCATGGTCTATTGATGGATTACATATTTCCATTCAAGATGAGTTTAGTATGATTGGATTGAGATCTCTGGAAGAAGTCTCTCACTTTCAATTCAAGGCGAAAGAAATGTTGTCCGTAGATAGCAGAGTAATATACGAGGTAAAGAAAAGGTCTTGCGAAGTGGAAATTTGCAAAGTGATGCACAAGATCATGCGCACGAGGGTGATGCAAGTTTCTTGCATGAGTATAGTCATAAGCGAGAAAGGATGAGATAGATCTTTTCTCAAAGGAAGAAGACTTGATAGAGGTAGAGGATTCGGCGAACCCTATTTCCATTGTGGAGAGATTGAACATCGCACATTTGAATGTCCACAATAGTAGTGGAAGAAGAAAGCAGTGTTAGCAATCATGTTGTTCAAAGCATGCGAACATAGAAAGCAATGTGTCTAACATTGGTGTAAAAGAACTATAACATAGAGAAGCTCTCATGATGGTTAGGTTTTTGCTAAAGTGCACAAAGGAAGAGAATGAGCCCACGAAGACAAAATTTATTCAAACCATATGTAAATGTAGAAGTGTTGCAAAATTATTATTGATTATGGTAGCACGAGATAATCTTGTTTCTAACAAGATGGTTGACAAACTTGGTCTAAAGAGAATGGTGAACCCAAACCGAGAACCCGTGTAAGGTGTCATGGTTGATGAGCGGGCAACAATTTCTTGTGAATGAGCAATGCGGAGTACATATCAAAATGGGCACATGTGAAGATGAAGTCCTATGTGATATAATGCCCATGGACGTATGCCATATGTTAATTGGTCGACCTTCGCAGTATGATAGGAAGGTGGTACATGATGACCGCACAAATAATTACACATTGGTGAGGACAAAGGAAGCGCACTCAATCCTTTACGGGATAAATGTTTTGTGTTCATTCCAAGGCTCTCATAGAAGGTGGGGAAGGTGGAGCCATGAAAACAAACGAGATCTGGGAAATAAAAGCGATGCTAGGTAAATTCATGGGGCATCGTGTCGATGGATATTTCGATACCTCCTTACACACAATATGAGTCATCAAATGAACATGATACCAAGGTCTAGTTTACCAAATAAGGCTGCATATAGGTTGACACCTGTGGAGAATAAAGAGATGAGAAAGCAAGTGCAAGAATTGCTTGAGAAGGGGTTGATTAAAGAATCTTTGAACCCATGTGCATAACCGCAATATCAAGCACCGAAGAAAGAAGGAAAGTGGAGGATGTGCATTGATTCCAAAGCCATTAACAAAATTACTTTCGGGAATAGATTTATGTTGTCATATGTGGATGATTTGATGGATTGCTTTAGTAGAGGAAGATATTTCACCAAGATTGATCTCAAGGGTGGATACCACCAAATCGGGGTAAGAGAAGGCGATGAGTGGAAGATTGCATTCAAAATAGAGGATGAATTGTATGACTTGTTGGTCATGCCATTCAAGTTAACCAACACAACAAGCATGTACAAGCTGCCAACCAGCAAGATAACCTTCTTTAAAGCCCTTGGAACCGCCTTGATTGGAAAGTTTTCGTTCTCTGACCTTGAACAAGGAAGGTTTTGTCTTCCTTGCCACACCAAAGGATTTTCGCCCTCTAGTGGAATGGAATAGAGCAATCGGCCCCAAAACCAAATAGAGTAAAATTATAATAAGGAAGCATGCCCAAAATGAGCCTAAGCAACCCCTTTTATATCCTTAAGGTGGCAGCAAACCCCGTGAGGGAGTTTCCCCCATGACTGACCTCAATAAGAAGTTTGCTTTATCTTTTAATTTGCCTTTTAGTTCCTCCAACCCACCGACCTGCCTCATAAAGGAAAACACTAAAAGAAAATGTAAATGCTCACGAAAAAGGACTAAAAACATCAACAAATACTTCCCTTGTTCACCTTCTAACCCACGGGAAGTGGAATGAGCTAGAAGTCTTCTAAATGGATTAATTTGAAAAAGGGGACATTGCGAGAACACTCACGAAAAAACATGGGATGTTAGAAAAGAACAAATTGGCAATTACATAGTGTGGAAAACGGGGCAAAAAACAAACAAATTTATAGAGGGAAAAAACATCTTTTGCAAATATTTTAGAAGTTTTGAATGTGTTCAAAGATTTTTTTCGTAAAAATTGATGCTCATTGAACAATGATTCAATTGTAGACCAAATAAATGGTAGGGCACGAAAAATGTATTACAGCTGTTTGCAAAACTTAAATCACTATTTCGAAGAGTTTGATGTGAGCAGAACAACATTTTTACAGTGACAAAGCAGCCCCGATTTGGAAAGTTACAGTTCTGAGATTATACTACTATGGCACAAATGCAGTCATTTTCATCTTTTCAAAGCAATTTTGAGTTTGTAGCGCTAGGACACGCAATTTGCCTAGGAGCCTATATGATGTTCAACACATGTAAGTCATCTTATTACGTCTATTAGAAGTCAGAAATTGCCTATACGAGGGGGTCTCCATTCGACCAAGGTTTCTTCTCGATCAACTTCATTACCATCCAATCATACACAACAGGCAAGAAAAGAGTGGTTGCCAAAATCCACTTCGCCAAGTAACGTGTCACGAGGAGAGAGATCCAAAGATCCAAACCCCGAAGAAGGAAAAGAGCGTATCGGATTTTCTACCTCGAGTAGAGATTCTTCTACCCACATCGTTAATAGTGCTCGAAGCTAGCAACAAATGATCCTCAGCCATGCTTCAAACAAGCATCCACTCAGGTGCAGGTAATTCAGATATCAAACACTTCAGAGCATGTAGTTCATGAAGGGATTTCCCAAAATCTCCCGAATAATTAGGAAGTGGATATTGAGGTTGTGTCTCCTCAAATCGAGGTCGTAGATAGGATTCAAGAAGGATCTCATGATGTCGGAAATAATGAGAATATTGATTCAAGCTCCAAGATTTTGTATGCTGAAATAGTGAATGATACTCCTTCCTAGGTTGATTCTGAAGTAAAGAAAAGGAAGAGAGTTGTCAAGCCAATTGACATCGATTTTGATGCCCTTTTCAAACTTTCGAATGACGCCATTCCTAAGAAGCCTAAGGTGCTTTCTCGAATAATGGTGGATAATGATGGAAACAAATTTATGAGACCTTGCCATTCCACAAGTGGATAAAGAGCGCGATGCTATGACGCCGACTATGAAGTTTCCAGACTGGGACTTGGAAGATCTACATTAGAAAGTGACATGGTGATGGCTCGAGACTCAATTGATATCGTGCTAAAAATACTTGAGAAATACAAGTCTCAAAACTCTCGGCTCAAGGCCGAAAAGAATCAATTGGTGGAGTATGTTCAACATTTGATAAATCCCATATCATCCACCTTCCCAGTACCTGATGCAGTGGCTGCCCCAGATGAAGAGACTCTCAATTTGTCAAAGGAAATAAACACATTGGGCCATGTCACTAAAACTTGGCTTTCAGAGATTCTTGTTTTAGGCCAGGGGGCGATCAAGACCGCAGTTAAGCTTCATGAAGATGTCAGTGCGTATCTTGATCCAATTCTTTCTTTCAAAGAAACTTTTGTTTTTGCTATATCAAATTTGGATGAGATATTGCCCAGTTTACAGGAAATGACAAGTATGGAATCTTCAGTTTTAGCTATTGAAGGAATTCTCGAATTTGAGCATCGGGAACACGTTTTCTTTGGTGTCTGCATCTCAAATCAAGAAAGACACTTCTCGAGGATTCTATGATTCATTATGACAAAGCATGTGCAATGAAGCCTTCACTTCACTCTCCTTGATTCAGGAATTCATGGCTGAGATTCCTTGTAACCTTGTAAATGAGCATAATCAAAGGTGTTCATCGGAGCAGGTGGAAGAACAATTTTCACAATTGTTTAAGGACATGTACACTCCTACCAACAATTTCTCGTCAGTTTCCATGGAGCGGTGCATCAAATTGAAGAACTTATTTGAGAATGCTCAATCCAAAATTGTTAATTTAAATGATATGCCAAGTAGAATTCTTGAATTGCAGGTATTTTGTGAGGCTATTCTTCGACCAAGTGAACCTCCAGAAGAAGAAAAGATGTTTGAAACTTTGGGAAGGTTTAGATCCTTTCAATTGTGGCAAAAGCAAAGAGATCCTAATTCCAGAAGACGGTTCGGGAGTTGATTTTCTTGGTATCTAGCGAAGTGGGAGAGTCCATTTCTCATACGTTTGAGATAGGCGGACCCCGTTTCAATGGATAAGGCACTGGTTATTATTGTATATTTTAAAAGGTGTTGTTATTTGGGAAACAATGGTTATTTTAAATAATTTCTATTTTTGGGTTGTCTTTAATAAAGTTGGTTAGAAAAAGTCAAAGTCACTTAAGTGCCTTATTTAATGATCATGTAAAACCCTAACTACTTTGTAACCAACTTTTGGGTTATAAAAGGAAGTGAGGGGCTCATTTGTAAGGGTGACTTTGAGAGAGGAGAAGAAAATACTTTTGTGCAAGCTTTGTTTCAGGAAGAAACTTTGTGTTCTTTTGTGCAAAACATTTTGGAGTTAATGAAATACGAACTTTGTGTCTCATTCATTTATCTCTTGTAACATTTGATATTCTTATGTTCATTAGATGTTAGGTGTTTGAATCTTGCATGCAAATATTATCTTTGATCTTATTGTCAACGTTATTAATCGGTTGTTTTAGTTCACAGTGATCAAGCTCTGATTATCTACTTGCTCATGTGTGTTCCCTTTTACACACTCTTGTTGGCTAACTCAAACTCCGTTTTATTTGTGTTGGTTATTCATCTTTCCTCTTCATGCAATATTAGGCTCTGTTTTTACCTAACTCTTGCATGTTCTTTCAGTTCATTCCATTCCACTCCTTTCCTTCATTCCATTCCATCTCCTTCATTCCATTCCATCTCCTTCATTCACTTTTCTTTCCATTGATGTTCCAAAACACCCCCCATATACAATTTTGAATGTACAGATGTAAATACAGTTTTGGTTTTCAATAAAGGCAGCCTCACCTTCATTGAGGAGGGACTTCATTCCCACATTGTTGCATGTCATTTGCATGTGTGCAAATCCATATGCTAACACCGCCCTCATATCAGTCTTTCGAGGAAGTTTTATATTTGATGGCTAAAGGTTAGACGCTAACTTTTGATCAAGTTAGTTCCTACTTGTTGCAGAAAGGAATGCATGCACACTCATGTAAGTGAGTCTACTTCTAAACAAGCAAAGAGTGCATTTGTTGCTCAATCAAAGGGGAAGTGCAAACAAATTCCTTGTGAATCATCTTCTAGTTATTAGGTGGGTAGGCATATCAAAAGGATTATCGAAAGTGAAGTATGCTCTTTCCCAACACAACAAAAACCCGAGGATGAGGCAAATGCAGCCGCAGTTGCAAATGAATGGGATTTTAAGGAAGAGTGTGCTCTCATGGCATCATACTCGAACGGTAGTGCTGCCAATTGCTAGATCATTGATTTTGGCAAACCATACATATTTCATGTCAAAATAATTGGTATGTAAAGTTTACTACATATGCAAATTGTTCTATATTAATTGTATTAGCTAACGGAATCAATTGCGGTAAAGGGGATAGGAGATATTGATATAGTCATAAATAATGATCAAAAATCCTTAGTAAGGAATGTAAGGTATGTTCCTCGCATGCATAAAAATCTCGTTTGTTCATCAGTTAGTAGAAAATCTCAATTTTCTATAAATTTCTCTAGGCAAAAACATAGTGTGTCGAATGTGAAATAAGAACGGGTGATTGTCCTAGGCATTGGGCAAGGTGGCTAGTATAGGCTTGTTGACTCTACTACAATCGACTTAAAACCATGCATGGAGGGAGACTTCGCCATCCGAGATGTGTTGGAGGATGAAAATCCTCACAAGCTTGTTAACCCTACTTCATTCAACTCACATGCACTAGTTGTGGGGGGAATATCCACCATGTGTAATGTACGGGACCTAAAATGCTTCGTGTTCGGCCCCTAAAGGATGTGCAAGAGACGCATGGTGACCTAGCAAGACATGTCACTCAAAATATTGTGGAAGGTGACTCAACTATCTAGGATACGCATAATATTCATGGTGAGATGGCACCAACCATTCAAACAAAGGCACTCCTCAAAGGTTAGTAGAGCATGGTTCTTTTGCTTGTCTTGTTGCCAAATACTTTTTCCCAACTCGAGGGCATAAATGAGAAACATGAAGGAATAGATGATAAGATAGATAAGATAAGATAAGATAATTATATTAATGTCCAACAAATGACCACAAAAGTAGGTCAAAGGGACTGCAGAGTACAAATGTGTCCATATAAAGTGGGAAACCAAAAGGTTTCGAAAGAAGTACAAAGCAAGAGAAGAGGTCAAAGACCAAAAGCGAAGTGAAGTGGGAAACCAAAAGGTTTCCAAAGAAGTACAAAGCATGAGAAGGGAAGAAGAAGAGAAGGAAGAAGACCCAGGTGAAGCAATGGGGAATGTCTATCCGGGAATGGTAAATCCATCTCTCCTAACATCGTGGCCGACAAAAAGAATCTCAAAATACAATGATGATCGAAGAAGAGGAAGAGGAGGTGAGATGATGAGACCTCCCCTTGTGCTGTTGTCGAAAGTAGTATGTCTCAAGGACTTGGTGGATCTAGTTTGCCCTCTAGTACTAGATCAGTATAGCAGTGCTCTGAGTTATCGCTGAACCATTCTTATCGGAATGTGAATCTCGATATCAATACGAGGGTAGATCCAAAAAGAAGGAAGTGATCCTCAAGGAGAGTTTGCTCTATTAAGTGTCACGAATAGTGTGGCCCTAAAGCCTAAGAAGGTGGTGATTATTTTGTTTATTGGAGAGAATTTTATCTTCCCATTTGTGGAGTTGGTTTTCACTCCTCCTTGTGAATGTTACAAAAATGGTCACATTTCATTTGCTTCTCTCATAACAACTCATTTTGGTGGAGGGTATATCAAAGTCCTCCCTAAATGGAGATTTGGAGGATGAGCTTTCTATGGTGTTGCCTAAAGGTTTTCCGGCACCTAAACAAGATCATATGGGTCTTAGTAAGTCCCTATACACTGGTAGGAGGCTCAGGGGACCTAGTATATTACATTTGATTAGCATTCCAACATTCTAGTTTCAAGATTATGGAAATTGAGCCAATGACTATTCATCAACAATATGAATCACTCTATGAAGTATGAACAATTGGTGGACAACCTGCCATATCTTATGTCCACATGCCCGGATCATTGGTTTGTTGTTAGGTGTCATTTTTGTCACAATCTACACCAAAGCTCCTATATTGGACAACAACAAAATATTAGACTGCAGCTTTCAGATTAATATCTACAGAGCAGCCTGTAAATGTAATGACTAAACATTTTGGTCCCACTTTCTTTGTAAAATTTTGGGACAAACTTGGAGTAGTCTCCCGTTTAATCATTAAGGGAGGGTGTTAAAGTTATTAATTACCTATTAGTTAGGTGTTAACTAATAGTAAGTTATTAACCACCTACAACCATGACAAATATGACCAACAAACACATTCTAATGTGTACCATGTGCCATTGGCTTTCTCTTCATTTTCTCATATCTTCTAATGTGCTTGTCTATAACACAATGACTACAATGTCTCTTTGGATCCTTAAAAACATTTAAAGAAGTGATATTTGTCTTACCTTTCCACATACCATTCTTGTAGGATTTGTAAGGATGATTTTTTTCTTTCTTGGACTGATTTTGCTTTGAGGGTTCTCCTTCTCCTTGCAGCTTTTCTTCCTCAATATAGTTTGCCTATATGTTTGCCTCATCAAGGTCCTTTGGCTTACTTGAGATGACTCATCTCCTTAGGCGTGTATGGAGACCTCCCAAGTACTTGGTCAAGTTGTATTCATCTTCCAAGTTCAAGCCTATCAACATAGCTTGTCTGCCAAATTCCATGGTATAGTCCTCACAGTTTGGCTCTACTCTTGTTTGAAATGCACCACTTAATTTTCTGATCAGTTTTACACCTAATGGGAGAAAACATTCTTACGTGCCAATTCCTTGTATTCATCCCACCTAGTTACAACTGGTTGCTTCGTATTTTCAAAAATGCTAGAGAGCATTCCACCCAAATTAGTGCTTGTCCTTCCATTTAAAGACTCGGTGACCTTTTGCACATTAAAATATACCTCCATTTGTCTAACAATTCAGCATCTACTTGTCATTCAAAAGCTTCAATCTCAACGTTGGCTTCAAATTTGAACGGTATGATCAAATAATGTTATCTTAGCTTTACCTTTTTGCTAGAGGCTATTAATGCTCATTCATGAACTTTTCCTTCTGTCCATGGGGCTCTTCTTCTCCTATTCCAAACTTATTGGCTAGGGCACAAAACCCCATATACACAAATTTTGAGTTTGGTGATGGTATCTTGGGACTTCATCACATTCTCCATGCATAACTCAAGACAGAAACTCTCTTGGTAAGATTGTCTTCGCCTTCTTTTGCCATTTCTTTCACCTTTAAATTCCACTTTCTTGTAGAAATATGGAAATTGCAAGGTCAAAATTCTTCTTCTTTCAATCTTTTCATTGTCATACAAATCACATTAATTTGTTTTGATACCAAAATGATCTGTGATTCCTTAATCAAATTTACATAAATTATAAATACAACGTGCTTTTCTGCTCTAATTTTACTCAGAATGATAGAATTCGGGAACTTAGAATTAGTCTACTGTGTAAATGGAAGCATGAACAAAATTAAAACATTAATGAAATCAACCACGAACAGAAACCGCATTACCATGAACAAAAAATGGACATTAGAATTTAGGTCTAGAAAACCTCGAGGTGGGGAAAACTTGTGGGAAGTAGTGATTTCCCAGCTTCCCAATATTCTTATGGCCAGAGACAGACTATAAAGAGATCAATAGAACAAGTACAATAATCATCATGCAATTTTGATCAGTCAGTTCATGTCTGCTCCTTTCTTCCTCCTTTGACAACAAACAAAACACCAACTCTGTTGCTCTCAGACTCCTCCCCCATTTAAATCCAGGCCTCCTACTTATCATTCCTCAGGGTGCCCTTTCATACACTAAAGGACTAGTAAATGTCCTAGAAACTGAGGAGACAACCTTCTATTTATTACCCTACCTGTGCAGTAACTACGTGCAAAACTGCCGGTTACTGTAAACAAGCAGTTTTGAAACCACCCAACTGTTTTGTAGTAGCCTCTCTGCAGATACCGGCAGCTACACCACTGCTACTTTGCTTGAGGCAGTGGTTTCACCATCATACAAATAAAACTCCATTTGGATCCCTGCTATTGACTGAGACCAAGTTTTTTCAGGATGGATGATAAAGTGAAGTCATTTCCCTGATTCTTTTGGCTCATTATACCTGAAATTCACGGGCAGTTATGATTTATATGCACTATCATTGATAGACTTAATACAAAATATCATCACAATATTTTGTGCTAACCAGTAGTGCTTGAGTGTGAATGCAAACATATCAATGCATTAACCATCTGATTTTCTATGTTTTGTTTCCTACGTGAAAAGAGGGTGATTGATAAAAACAATTGCAACGATAACAACTGGCAATAGGTCCATGACAATGATCATCTCGTGCAGTCATGCTCAGCTATGGCCCATGTTTGATTTCACAACTCACACAAAGGGTCTCTGAAATATCGTATCTCCATACCTCACAAAAAGCTGAGTAGACCTTCAAACAACCTTAAAAACTTGTTTCTTTCTTCTTTTTTTGAGAACCCCACATGAATTTAGGATAGATTTTGCTTTAACTGTTTCTTCCAATATGTAGAGGCTCAAAATGTTGCCAAATGTTTTACTGTGGACTTTTTTGAAGTTCAATTCGATACTGTAACAATAAAACATAGTGAGCATAAGCCGTCACAATAAACACACAATTCTCTGAATGAATACAATGGCAGACAACTGATCTAAGCAACATGAATATAAGAAGTCTAGTGTGCTCATCAATGTGAAAAGGTACAATACCCACATTGCGATCATAGTAAGAATTTTGAAAAAGTAGAAGCTCTTAAACTATTTATAATTATAACCATACACTTATCTCATTATGATGCATATTACAGAAATTTCATTAACTGGTGCAAAATATTGACAAACACCTATGTCATTAACACTTGACATATATCATTGATAAACTGTACATAGTATCATCCCATTAAAATTGGGCTATAAACCCTTATCCAAGTGTTAACCATCAAATTGTTTGTTTTTGTGTTTCTAGGTAAAGGGACGTGATTCTTAAAACAACTGGATCAATAAACAAATGACAATACTTCTGTAAGAGTGATCATAGCCTGGAGTTATAAAATGCTTGGTATGGAGTTCATAGAGTCTCAATTGGTATAGCTAGACCAAGACAAAAAAAAAATTAAAATATGTTGTAAAGTTCAAGTATCTAATGAGCTAAGTGTCACAAGTCGTGCATGCACAAAACATTCCATTCGTGTGCATACAAAATAAGGATATTATTACCATAATAGTACTAAAAATATCATCTATATAATCCACTCACAAACAAAGATGTATAAGGTCCAAATGTAACCTGATGGAAGGGCTTAAAGCACTCAATTTATGAATAGGTTGGCCACACAAAGTACCTTATTAAGTGTCACACATAATTTAACAGATAAACTAATCGATAAAAAAGGAAGGAATCAGGTAAATGTGCAGAATTTTTCCTAAAGGGTGGAACCTATTGCATTTCATATACATTGAGAATTTATCATCACTCTTGTCCATGTCTATACCAATCAATTATACCTGGCCAGCAAACATTGTCTCCTCAATCTGAGCGGTAAGACGCACGCACAAGTGGAGAGAAACCCCAGAAAGTAATGACATTGGCAATGGACAAGTTTCAAGCATTACAGTATGTCGCTCGCCAGGCTGACCCATGGATCCTTGCAGTGTGAGTTCAGACAAACCATTAGAATTCAACCAATTCATTAGTGCATCACAAGCTGGTTGAGTCATTGTATGTGAAAGAACCCAGAACATTCCCATAGATTTGTCATCCAAGTTCATATAATCCATAGCACGTTCTCTGAAGGATCACACAACAAAAGATTGCATCAAGGAGCTATCAACTATAAAAATAAGATCAAAATATAAGGCTTGAACAGATATTGACTCATAAATCTCCCACAACTCGTTAAAAACAAGGTCAAAAGCTTCAGTACACTTGGAAAACGGATTGTTTATGTGCCTAAAAGCAAGATCACAGGTAGGAAAACATATAACATGACTAAAAAGGGGTCAACTAGAACAAATATGCCTAATTTCAAAATGAGGATGAAGAAAAGCACAAACACCCATATAAAACACTTTATAAAGCAGTGAGAGAGGAACACGTATGGAAAAATAAACACTTAATCATCAAAAGAGAGGAAAAAGGCACATCAAGCAATCTCAACTAACTTGGGAAATGGAATATTTGCAGAAGTTCAAATAACTGAAAATAGATTTACTTATATTTTCAAATGACCATGACTCATGCAAAGAAGAGAAGATAAATTTCTGAACTATTTCCTCTTATGGTCACTTTGATTCTACCTGTCAGCCTTTGATATATAATCTTTGTTAAGGTTGCATTCACTGTAGGATTTGGCATTTGCTTGAATTGAAGATATGTATCATTTCACATTTAAATTATTGTTTGTATATAGTTGATCAGCCATTATGTATATTGTTGACATAAATCAAGTACTATGCATCGATTTAGGCGATCCAATGGCCCTTGGCTAGAGCTGATATTGCGAAGGGGAAGATATTACTTATGATTTACTTATAGCAAAAAAGAAGTGGGTCCTATTTTCCATGCATATAACACATAACACAAGATTTCCTTCTCTAACTACTCTTTTAGCCATACTCTTTAACTATCCTTTACTTGATCCTCATATACTTCTCAATACTTCCCGATACACACTAGCATTTTCTCTCTCTTTGTGTGCGCCCATTACAAAATATCCTGCAGCAGTATATGCTCCACCGACATACATTCAATGTCTATTAAAGATGGAAATATAACATTAACTAATTAGCTATTAGCTACGGTATAATAGTTATTCATGTATAACTTCTTCACCACATTATGCAACCTCTTTTTGATTAATAAAAGATGGACACACACGAGTATGTCGGTGCGTTGTGTGCCTTCCATTTCACTTCATTCTCTCTCTCCCTCTCTCTCTGAATCTTACTAGCATTGGTATCACAGCCAGCATTTGGGATGCCCTGGGAGAAGGGTATGAATGGTGCAAAAGAATAAGTAGTCAAAACTTGACAGTGAAGGAGGATGTCATTCACGTGTACAATACAAAACAGTTCAAGATCATGCTAGATCACAGATCAATGGATGTTTATTCAAATTGCATTTTATTATTCCTGAGTAGACCAAGAGAATGCTACTAATCAAACAGAGAGGAACGAAAATGTGTAGTCAAATGCTCACAATTTTTGCAGAACAAGAAGGAAAAATGTAAAGTACCTAATATGTGATTTGTAGGAGTTTCCTTTTTGTTACAAACAACTTTTGCAGATAGTTTCAAAAACACAATCTCCAGTTTTGTTTGACATTTTTTTTTGTAGAAGATCCTAACGCAAATTGAAGTGTAGATGATCCAGATTTGAAGTGAGAAAGAAGAACTTTACAAACCAAAAGCGTGAAGGAAAGACTAATGCAGACCAGAACGACACAGGAAGACATAAAATCGTGTTTTGAAGGTGCAAAACTAAACCAGGATTTCCAAAGGAAAGTGCAGACACGTATTCGATTTTGGGGTGAAGACCACTAAATTATGATTTATGCAAATTTTATTTTGCAATCAGTACAATTACACTTTCCATAGAAAAACCATGAGTTAACAGGAATTTTTGCTCTATAGACTTTACATTTCCTTTTGCATTGGTTTATGGGTCAGAGGTCAACACCCATGTATATCATGGCCAATATCTAGAGTTTGGTTATGCCAGAAGTGCAGAAATTAATTGGAAAAAATTATAATGTTTGGAGTCACAAGATACCCGTGATTACAGAGTATTGGTATGTGATAAAGTTATTCTCAAAAAGGAGTTGAGAATTAACATAGCTCCTACTAAATATGACAAGCATCATAAGAGGGCTCTTTTGTCATTAGAATTATTTGTTTCAAATGATTTAATTCTTGAGGTCCGAAATGCCACTGCGGGTGGGTGAACTTTGGTCCAATCTTCACAATAAGAATCAAACTTCAAAGAGAAGTCGAGTCATGTACCTAAAGAATATGTTGTTTTCTGCAAATATGAATTAGAGTGGGTCCTTGTCAAAACATCTTCTTCAGATGAAAGATCTCCAAGACCATCTCGCTGCCATAAACAAAAGGTGGATGATTATGACATGTTGCGCTTATTCTAATTAGTATACCGCCCCCCATGAATGATTTGTGTAGGCTTTACACCTGATGGCAGAAAGCAAAAACCTGCATTTGATCAAATCAATTCCTATTCGTTTCAGAAGGAATGCAAGAAGACATAGACAAGTAAGTCTAGTTCAGGACAAACAAAGAGTACATATTCTACTCAAATGGAAAGCAGAAATGTAACCTAGTGAATCATTTTCCAAATGCTATTACCGTCATAAGATCGAGCATGTCAGAAATAACTGTCAAAAATAATAGTGTGCTCTTTAACACAACAAATGTCAAAAAGTTGTGAGGTCAAGCAAATGTGGCAGCAGTTGAAGCTTAATGGCATTCTGAGGAAGAGTATGCCCTTGTGGCATTCTTCTCAAATGATAATGCTATTAGTTTGTTTTCTAATTCTGGAACATCTAAACATCTCATGTGTTGTAAGGACTGGTATTTTAAATTTACCACAAAACACAAGATTTTCTAATTAAGTTTCATTATGTGATGCAAGATCGCATGTTGTTGAAGGGATAGGAGATATCTGCATAGAGTTAAATTATGCTTCCAAAATCATACTAAAGAATGTTAGGTATGTACCTAGAATGAATAAAAATACCTTTACCTATTAATTAACAGAAAATCCCATTATTTCATTGAATTTCACTGGAGAAAATGTATTGTGTATGATGTAAAACAAGGCAGCGTAGTAGTCCTATGCATTGAACAAGGTAGCTTGTATTAACTTGTTGACCCTGCCACACTCATTTTATATTCATTACTTGTGGATGGTAATAACAATGTTTTGTGGCATGACAAATTTCGATATATCGACCTTCAATACTTAGCCAAACTTAACATAGTCAATATGGTTCTTGGTTTGCCAACCATCCAAAAGAAATGTGATATGTGTGTAAGGAGTTTGGCTAGCAAGCTGACGAGGAAGCCACATCCGACTAAAGGTGTTTAGCATGCAAAGGGGCTTTTATATCGTGTCCATGAAGATCTTTGCAAGCCATCATGAAAATCCCCTATAATCCTTGGTGTGAGATATTTTCTGTTATTGGTGTATGATTTCTCTAGGTAGATGTGGGTATACTTCTTGAAATAGAAGTTTGGCAATTTTGCAGCATTTGGAAAATTCAAAGCATTGATGCAAACCCAAACAAGCAGACAGATCAAAATGCAGAGATACAACAATGGGGGTGAATTAATTTCCATGTAGTTCAAGGACTGTTGTAGCAAGGAAGGTATTCATCGACAATTGGCAGCCCAGTACACTTTACAACAAAATGGGGTGGTTGAGAGGCATAATAAAACTATCATGGAGATGGCTCAGTGCATGATGCACACTAGGATTATCATGTACAAATAAAGAGGAGAAGCAATAACACTAAAGTGTATATCCTAAATAGGAGTCCTTGCAAAGCTTTGCAAGATGTCACACTTGAGAAAGCTTGGTCCGGAATCAAACCTGAGGTAACAACTTTTTGTGTTTTTGGTTTTGTTGCATATGCTTGGTTCCTTATAATAGAAGTAAACTCGACTCCAAGGATAAAAGATATTTCTTTGTTGGCTATAGTGACCAATCTAAGGCCTATAGACTTATTGATATTTCCACTAACAAGATAATTGTTAGTAGAGATGTTGATGTGAAGGAAACAAAATCCTTCTTTGTTTGTAACCAGTAAACAGTCTCTGAAGTATCACAATCTAGAGTTGTGATTCCTTTGAAAGATGAGGAATCTAGTTCATCTATTACTCTTTCACAAACTCCAATGCAGCGGCCCACAATCTAGATGAGATTCAGTCATTATAGGTTCCGAGGTGCAATAGAGGCCTAAGTGGTTTTAGTCCACTATATAGTATGTGGGAGAGGATGAAATTCCTCAATCAAATGCATTGGCTCCAAGGTCTGGAAAAATGTTGCTGATTCAGAAGAGCGTGTTCATTTTTCTATCACTTTTGATCTTTTTATAGTACCTAAACCACAACAATATTCTGAAGAAAAGGGAAAACTTGAATATAAGACTGTCATTCTGTAATGTCCCCTTTTCCACGCTAGTCACTATAAAGACCTTGGACCCACTGCACCTTCCGTGAGCTTCCACTAAGGAAAGCAAGGGAGGTGAACATTGCCATAATTGTAAGTGATTGTATTTTCCTTATTTATTTGATTACAAATTATGGATTAGAGTGATTCAACTAGGTCATGGAATTTATATCTTCTCCACATGAGGTCAGTCTTCTTGGAGGCAAAGTGAAGATTAAAAACTGCGCTTCCCCTTCATAAAGAAGTCAGCCATGAGAAGTAGTCTTCTAATTCTTCCTTGGCGCCAAAGAAGGGTACTTAAGGAGGTTCGAATGGAGGAGAAGGATCGTCATTATCATTCATCATTTGACATTTACTTGCGATTTGGAGCTAGTGTAGCTTCTCTTCTTACCATTGAAGGATGAAACCCCTACCTTGGTCACCTACTGCGAGGCGAAAACCTTCAATAGAATCACAGTTGGGGACGAGAACCCTCTTGTGTGCATTCATAGCTTCACCCGGAAGTCACAAGTGAGTTTTAAGGAGGATTTCAAGTTTGTTTTTCCCTTCTAACCCGAGGCAACTTGCTTGGGTGAAGGGTTTGGTATCATCTAGGGCACTTTTGGACATTTCGAGGTTATGAACTTGTTCCTCATAATTTATGAGGCTGAATTCTCATTGTTGGTGATTTTTGGAGTGATTTATGAGTTATTTCCTATGTTGCCACATTCGGCGAACTTGAGGAAAAATTCAAATTCGCGAATTTTAACAGCGCATTGAAAACACAAGGACAGGAAAAAATTTGCCATTTTTGGAAAGGGTCCAGGAAGATGTAGCAGCAAAAACTTGCATGTGCCATAACTTTCATTCTGTGGCTCCGTTTCAGGTGTCGTTTTCTCTAAAAGTGCATATTTTCTCAAGCTCTACGCATTGATGGCAATATTTTTCTTATTTTCATAAAATCCATTTTTGCACCTTTTTCGACCAAGCAACTTCTTGCAATCTTCTGAAATAATCATGAGCTTTGATCGCCTGTAGATAGATTAGTAATGAAATCAATGAAATGTGATATTATCTCTCTTTTGAAATGTGAATTTATCTTTTGTTTTTATATATTTAATAAAAATGTATATTTCTCATAGTCGAATTTAATCACGAATTTAATCGCTGATTTTTTTACCGGCGAATTTTTCACGAATTTAATCATCGGCGAATTCGAACACGAATTTGAATACGCAACTTAGGTTATTTCCAGCCATTGGTTTTGGCTGTATTGTTGTTATCCTAAAATTAATTAGAGTTGGATGAGATCACTTACTTTCTCTATTATTTTGATATAATTTGGATTGATAAATATTGTTGTGGTTGAATTAATTATTTGGAAGCATTTTCAGCTCTTTTGCATGGTTGTATGTTGATGTGAAGTTCCTATACAGTTAGCTGCCCTAGGAAATAAAAATCAGGTTTGCTAGGGCTAACTTGTGATGACCGTTGGTTGTCATATGGATTACTTTATTCAGATCACTCTTGGTTGTTAATAGCATTTTTCGTATTTTGCTCCTCTAGGATTTGAAGTGATTGACATGTGGCTATAATAAAAATTAGAAGTTGTGATTGGGGTTTGAGTCCAAACCCTTGTTCAAAATTTGTTTGATGCCCTATAAGGGACATTACAATGGTATCAAATCTTAGATCTTCCTTGGAGGGTTTGATTCAAAATGAATAGATAGATGGCAAACGTACATGAGATGTCTTCCTAGGGTAAGAAAGATTGGCGAATAGGATGACTCGGTTGATCCAAGCCATGCTGATATCACAATGGAGAAGGAAGTTCTTCAAGAATTCATAGCATGAGGCATTTAGGGTCAATGAAATTTGGAGTTGTTATTTCTTAGGCCATTTCGCCTACCTTCTCCCTAGGAAGAATCCATTCGAAGATTGAGACACGAAATTGGTAGACCACAACATTAATTTTCTAAGATTTCCACAATCGTTTGACATAGTGCTAGTTTTATCTGGAAAACTGTGTAAGAGTTTAGAGAAGTCCAACGTTTTCGGTCACAAATTTGGATCCATCATCAGGGACAAATAGAATAGAATGATAAGATTGCTAAAATCATTTTCTTAATAAATATCAAAAGGAGTACAAGGCTCTTCCAAACGAGATTGCTATTATCTATGAGGAGTACAGGGGTTCTTCCAAACGAGATTGCTATTATCTATGAGGAGTACAGGGGCTCTTCCAAACGAGATTGCTATTATCTATGAGGAGTATTGGGGCTCTTCCAAACAATATTTCTACTATCTATGAGGAGTACAGGGCTCTTCCAAACAAAGATTCGCAATGCCATGTCAATTGTCAAGTTCATAGGGTTGAAGAATGGTTGAGTGGGAATTGGACCAAGGTCTAAACCCCGAGTTATACCCAAGGAAAATGGGAAAGATGTTCCATCCCTAGAGGAAGAAATCCCTCCATCATGATCAAGGACGAAGAAGAATAATCGAAGTTATTGGGCATTGCGGGAGCAGCCCATTCAAGCCCTAAAAGCACTCATCGCTCTTTCAAGGACGAGCCATTGACTGATTTTGAGAATTGTATGAAGGGTCAAAGGTTTGATGAAATGTTGAACTCCTTGAGTGCGAGCCTAGGAAAGAGGACGAAATCATGAAGCACGAGTTCTAAGGTAAAAATCCTTTTATATTGATGATGATTCCTTGATTTCTAATGATGGCATGTGGTAGAAAAATGGAGAAGAAAAATCAGATTTGCATGAAGAGCATCAACATCATTGTATTTTTAGGGTTTACATTGTGTTTTTGATTTTATATATAAATAATGAAAATACATAAATTCTAGCCTAATAAATCATAATTAACCACATAGTATGCATATTAAAAACAAAATAACCACAAAACACTATTGACAATTTATATAATGCTAACCAAATGCCAAATGACAAGTCACAAATGTCATGATAAATTTAATTATTACATCAAAATTAGTATTCATCGTATTTCTCTTTATCGGGAGCATCAACACCATTGTATTTTTAGGGTTTACATTGTGTTTTTTGTTTCTATTTTTACTTTAGGTTTTAATATTGAAAACATAAAAATAAAAGTTACTTTTTGATTTGAAAATATCCCAAATTTGTCTTGGATATGTCTGGATGGCCTAGATTAATCCACAAACGAAATCGTCCTTATTCAAGTTGTCGAGACAGCATCCTAGATGACTCCACACACAAGTTGTATCCGTATTTGTTTGGGTATGACCCGTATCCATATCATGGATGCTAAGTCAAGAGGTTCGGCAAACTTTTTGCTAAAAATTAGAAATTAACGAACTTCCCAATACCCCAAAAATTCGTTTGAAATTAAGCTCAATTTGCTTTGGAAAAAATGCCAAAAAAAGGACAGCAAGAGGCAGAAACGGATCTTTATAAACCCTACTTTTGTTTTGTAAATACTCACAAAGCACGGGAAGAGCCCAAAGCTGGTCTTTATAAATCCTACTTTTTTTCTTCTTAACTCAGGGCAAAGACGTGATATATGTGAATGTTTTGTGAATGTTTTTGAGTCGCCACCATTTGCGGACTACATCATCTGGGCAGCGAAAGTGGGCATTTGCAGCAGCGTGGAGCAATGTTTTAAAAATCGGAACCGGCCAAGGTGATCGAGTACGGACGGTTCAAACTTAATGAACAGTTTACTAAAAATACATAAAATTTTATATTTTTAATGAAAATAATATATTTGAAAGGTTAAAAACCATACAATTCCAACAATTACACACAGAAATATGCATGCAAAGTTTTCTCTTATATATATGCAAGAAAGGTGTTTATACAATGCAAAATGGCACGAACTCCTAGTCCAATACACAATACATATATCATAGATGAGATTCCGAAACAAAATACATAAACAATGAGGCTCTAAATGGCCTCCATAGTTCAAGACTCCAAAAAAGCAACATGATATGATCATTGATACATTACAAATACTACAAGTTACAAAACTCTAGAATAAACTAGATGACATCAATGATCAATCATCAAACTCTACACCGCTGCTGGAAATGGGATCCTCAAGGTCATCCTCATCAATATCATCACCGACCTCTGGCTCTGACTCGGACTCATCCAAATCCTCAGGTACATCTGCAACATCTTTGTTGGGGGTCGGGAGTAGCACAAGGGCGACTAGTGCCTGTTATGTCTCGTGACGGTGGCGGCGGTGCTGTTAATGGCTCATCAGATTCTTGATCCAAACCCATCCACCCCAAGTCATCGGGATCAAACTCTGTTAGCTCACTCTCCTCTACCCAATGTTTTAAAATCGGTCAAATCGGGAAGCCAGAACCGGCGGTTTGATCCGGTTTAACATTTTAAAGCATGAACGTTTAGTAAACAAGATCAGTTGAAACCGGTTTGGGCTAAACCGGTCAAACTTCAAACTGGTCATCGGTTTCATCCTGAACCACCGAGTCATGTAAAGATAGCATTTCTTTCCTTTTTAGATTTTGGTGAAAAAAACACAAGTAGATCCTAATAAAATTTGCCATTTTTGGAAAGGGTCCAGGAAGATGTAGCAAAAAAACTTGCATGTGCCATAACTTTCATTTTGTGGCTCTGTAAAAAAGGTGTCGTTTTCTCTAAAAGTGCATATTTTCTCGATCTCTACACATTGATGGCAATATTTTTCTTATTTTCATAAAATCCATTTTTGCACTTTTTGGACCAAAAACTTCTTGCAATCTTCTGAAAGAATCATGAGCTTTGATTGCCTATAGACAAATTAGTAATTAAAAAACTTGGATAGCTTTCCAAAACTCTACGAGTACTCACCAAAATCTTGGCGAGTATTCCCGAATACATTGAGTTTTTTTGAGAATTCTAGCAAGTATTTGTCAAGTGCGAGCATTCAACTATCACTATATACATGAGCAAACTTTGCATATTTTGTCTGTAATTGTTGGAATCATAGTTTCTAATTTTTCAAATAAATTGTTTTCTTTAAAAATGTAATTTTTAAGTGTTTTTTTATAAACGGTTCATAGAGTTTGAACCCATGTCGGTTCTGTCCGGTTCGATTGTCCATTCGTCGGTGACCCTCGGCCGATTCCAAGTCCGGTTCCGATTTTTAAAACATTGTCTCTACCCATTCGAGGTTGGATCTATATCATCCAAGACAATGGGATCGATATCAGTATCTTGATTCAACAATTGGTTGTTTTCTTTAACTAAAGGTTGTACTAAACAAAGACAAAATCATTCAACCGTTGTTGTTCCAAATGGTTTCTCTTCTTCGTGTGAATCCGCTCAAAGAACGGACATTTATTGCACTCGCACCATAAAGCTCTGCAAGTTTGGCTCAGGATCATAATTGCAAACTTTTGCAATTGAGGACATTGACTACCAAATGAATCCCACCAATGTGCTGCAATAAAAGTGTAAATGCTTAATTAGTAAACAATGACAATGACAATAAAAAGTTAAAAACACGGTTAAAAATTAAAAGTAAAACATAAACTTATAACTTAAAGGTTAAAGCGTAATTCAACAAATTAGATAAAGATTGTCTTATGCTAAAAATTCATGATTATTCATTAAAAATTTTAATCAAATGAACTTCAAAAAACTTAGAATTTCTTACCTGGTTGGTCCACATTCCTTGCAATCTTTGCAAGGTTTTTCCCAAAGGTACTTGTGGCTCTGCTGAAGAAGTTGATCTGTCGGTGAACCTCAAGTTGTTGCATCTCATCAGGGACCATGCACTCTAGGCACTCATACAAACCATCTTTTACTTCTCTTGTTTGATCTTCTCCAAGCTAAGCTCTGTAATGATATTTTGGGTTCAAGAAATACCCAGTTGCATGTATAGGCCGATGGAGTTGATTGTTCCATCTATTATCTATGATCTCCCATATAGGCCCATACTTAGTTACCCTGTCTTTGTATGCTGCCCTTATCTGCTCCTTTGCCTGATCCATAGCCTCATAAATATAGCCCATGGCTAATTTTTCCCCATCCACCAACTGCAACACCTTAACAAGAGGCTCGACAACTTTCACAATCTCTGTTGTTTTTTTCCAAAATAAATTATCAAAAAAGTTTCTTCGTGTCTTTCCCATCCTGTTTTCGGCTCCACTTTGATGCATTCCATTCATCACTTGAAAACATCCTTTTCAAGTTTTGTTGTTGGGAAATAAGAGATTGCAACGTGAGGAAGTTTGTTGCAAATCTCATGATGGTTGGCCTAACAAGTTCTCTACCATCAGTGTTCTTCCTCATTAGGTTCAATACCCATGAGTGATTATAGATGTTGGTGATGCTTTGCCATGCTCTCGAGTGTTCTTGATCAATCTTTTTCCCTATATCCTCAAGCATGAGGTCTATGCGATGTGCAAACACATGGAGTCCAAAATATTGTTTTGTGTTTAGCCTCTAACATCTTACCAGCAAGAACATAGATGCATTATCATTATGATTTGTACAACATTTTCCACCCCCACCTCTAAAACAATCTCATCCAAAAGCTCAAACAATAAATTTGCATCTTTCACCCTATCAGATGCATCTACTGATTTCAAAAACATTGTACCTTGTGGACAAGAGGCAAGAAAATTTATTATGTGTGGTTCTTGCCATCACTCCACCCATCTGACATAATAGTGCATCCTGTTTTGGCCCATGATGCTTTGCAACCTTTCAAATATTCATCTATGGATGCAACTTCTTTCTTCAAAAGTGATCCTCTCAAGTCATGCATACTAGGGCCTTTGAAGCCCTTACCAGCAGAACAACAATGGAATCAAACATCGGCTGGTAATAAGGTGAGCGGGCAACATTGAAAGGGATATCTGCATCATACCACCATCTAGCAATGTACTCAAAAGTTGCTTCTTTGTATTGCTTCTTCCAATGGTTATCCAAGGTAGGCTGATTTTGTGTTGGCATGGAGGCACTAGCAGTAGCAGGTGTGGAAGATGGAAAAAAACTTTGAATGGTCTTTCTTTTTTGAGGCCGGTTTTCTTGACTATGAGTGGATGGGGGAGGCATATACCGAAAGGGGTCTCTAACAGTCACAGAAGGGTCAGAGCAAGATCCTTCAACACTCAAGGCATGTTCCCTCCTCCCTATTTCAGCTTCCATCTCTTTTTGCCTAGCCTTCTCTTCTCTATGTTTTTCAAGCATGGTTTTCATTTCCAACCTAATGTCATCAATATCAGGTGCCTCACATGGGGTAACTTGGCCTCTTTGACCAGCCAAGTGTTGTTTCAACCTATGAATCCCCCTCGATGTGTTTCTTACAATATTTACAAAAAACTTGATCATCAATTGTGTCTGCATGGGCCCATGTAGGGTCTTTTGTTTTGGGGGCCATTGCAAATGCAAACAAATCTGAAAATGCAAATAAAAACAAAATAAATTTCCTATTTCTTTTTAATAAAATTTACAAATAAGGGGCAAGTTTAAAATGTAACATACCTTTCAATGTGCACACAAATGAGGTGAAGAAATGCTCCAAGCTTGTATATGGCACCACAAAGAGCCCACACTCCAAATGTAGATGTAAATGCCACCACAAAGAGCCCACACTTGATGCCAAACAACTCCAAATGAACACTATTCAAGGCTGCCCCAATCCTCCAAATCCTTGCAAATAAGAGAGGTGCTCACAAATAGAGGTGAGGTGCTCACAAATGGATGCCAATATCACCACAAAGAGCCCACAAGCAATGCCAAACAAGCTACTTTTTTATATCATATTTTAAATTTCTTTATAATGTTCTTTTTTATTCATTATTTAATTTTTAATTTTTAAATTTAATTTTTTAATGTTGTATATATTTTTAAATTTTAATATTTTATAAGACATTTTTAAAATTTAACTTTTAGAATATATTTTTATCATTTTAATAGTTTAAATTTATTTTTTTATAATATATCAATATAATTTCTATTTATTTCAATGTTTTTTTGTTATTTGTTTATGCTTACTTTTATTTTTAATAAATAAAATATATTTAAATTATAGTAAAAAATTACTTTTATTATTAATTTCTTAAATTTTTAAACATATATTGTATCTTTATTTTCATTCTAAGTGTGCTTTAATTTTGTGGTATTATTTTTGCAGGTGATTTCATGGCTCCTCAAAGATCGAAAGCTGAGGGATGGAAGCACGTCACAAGCATAGGGATCAGAAATGAAATTAGATGTAAATTATGCAACAAAGTTTTTATTGGCAATTTAACTAGGGCAGTGGACCATCTCCTTGGAAAAGTGGGTGGGCTAGGTGGGGGTGTTAAAGCTTTTTCAAATGTCACGCCAGAAATCATACCCAGATTGGAGAGAGATGAGCAGTAATCACTTGTTGGAAAACAAAATGTGATGTCCCCAAATGGACATATTCTTACCCCAAATGGATTTCCCGCAATTCCCACTAGGGCTAAATTTGATTAATCCAAAAGCCAAAATCTCAATTACTATCAAACTGAAATTCAGAATGAAATTAGGCCACAAACTGAATATTTTCCAGAAAACCCTAGTTTGCTGCCCTAGGCCAACGATTTAGCAAAAATAGCTTTTTCCACCTCAAAATACCTCCAAAAATTATGAAAAATTGTTTGCAAGTAGATAATGAATAATCAGAATAGGATCTTCAATCAGATTCGAAAAATATTAATTCTGGAATTTATTAGGCAAAAAACGCCAAGAACTTGTAAATTCAATAACTTGCAAAATACTCCAAATTTTGGGGCAAATGATAGCTCAAACTGAAGCTTGAAAAATAAGCTTTCCAATGAACCCAAAATCAGAATTTTCAATGGCGGGAAGACACCCAAAACAGGCTCAGAAATCTGGAAATGTGTAGATAAACCCTATGTAAGTGAAAGTTGGAAATACAATTTTGCCCCACTTAGGAAAGGCCCAAAAACACCTCAAAACTGATCAAACACTTCAGATCTGATCTCTCCTTGAATTTAGCTTGAAATCGGTCTTCAACAACTGCTGGAAAAATTACTAGAAAAACAACTAACTCCTTAATACACAATGGAAACCCCAAGGTGGAGAATCCTCTCAACTAGAGGAAGGGTTTTCATCCTTCTCTAGATCTCTTGGAGGGTTTTCGTCCTCAAGAGTGAAGATGCAAGCAAAATGCTCAACATACAAATCAGAAATTAGAGGATAAACAAGTGATGCCCTCCTCAAGCAAGTCGACTTGCTTATATAGAGAAGATGGGCCAACTAACCTCCCTCAACACCCAATCAGATTTTTCCTCCTCATTTAATGCTTTCCCCACTTGTTTTTATCTCCTAGGGAGGTCGCATTTTCCCTTGAATAAATAAAACATTGCCAAATGTTTTTCCCTTTTTCTATTTTTAATTTATTATTAAGTTCATAATATTTTATTATAAGTGCTTTATAATATTTTTTTTTTGTATTTGCACTTTATAATAAATTATTATAACTGAAGTCCCCTTGTGTTTATTCCTTAGCCATCGGGGAGACAAATTGAAGAAGCTATTTCCAGAAACACATCAAAGGGCTTTTCCACAAGCATGTCATCATCATGTATGCAATCAAACACATGTGGTAGTGGAACACTTCTTGGCATTTGGAAGCCGGAAGCAAAAGCAAGATGTAGATGATGCATTAGCAGATTTGTTTTATTCAAGTGCCATTCCATTCAATGTGGCAAGGAGTCCTTTTTAAAAATGCAATTAAAAAAATATCTGAATTTGGCAAAGGATACACTCCACCTAGTTCAGAAAGGCTTAGGACTACTCTTTTGGAAAGGTCAAAAGAGAGGGTGACTGGAAATATGGTAGGTGTCAAGGCCTCTTGGAGTGTAACAGGTTGCAGTATATTGAGTGATGGCTGGTCTGATATGTGTCAACGACCCTTGATTAATGTCTTGGTGTATTGCCCTCAAGGAATATCTTTTCTAAAAGTTGACACCATGAACCACAAGAAGACTTCAGAGTTTATTTTCAAAATCTTGGATGAAGCAATTCAGAAGTGGGTGAGGAAAATGTAGTTCAGAGTTGTCACTAATAATGCCACTAATTGTGTAGGTGCTGGAAAAATGATAATGGACAAGTATCCTCTAATCTATTGGAGCCCTTGTGCAGCTCATTGCTTGAATTTGCTACTTCAAGACTTGGCAAAATTTCCATGGGTTCATGAAGCAATTCAAAGGGGGAGGACAATTGCAAACTTCATAAGGAACCATGATGCGAAGTGTATACATTTACCATGCATTCAACTAGTTCGATCTACGATCGATCACCAACTTACACCAATAGCTTTGCAAAGAGGATCTTCCAAGAAGCCTAAAATGGCTTAAAATGCAAAAACTTGATCAAATTCACCTTAGATGGCTTTATAAATCACTCTACCATGTTTTAAAACCTCTTACTGATGCCAAATACTCTCCATGCAATGCCAACTCAACTCTATAAATGATCATATTTCATACAAACTCCAATCACTCTTACCTTTCTTTTTCTTGTCCTTCAATTTTCTTCACTAGCTTTTTAGCACGAACAAGTAGCTTTTGGCCAATTTAGCCTTCCCGATGCTTTCTAAACCTTGGTACCTTGTTTCTCACTCAAAAATAGTGTTAGCTCAATCATCGACTTGATACAAAAAGTTCAAATCATCACTTTGCACCTCTCTAGCTCAATCTTGCATTCTTGTGCCCTTAAGAACAAGTACTCTGCTTAGTTCATAGTTGGAATGATGCGGGACTACCCACAACAAAGTGTAAACACTTTTGGCCACCCTTTATCCCCAATATGGTGTGGGGTAAGTTTCATAATCTAACTCTTAATCCTTTCCTCTTAAATCCACCTTCCTCCTTTGTAGCTCTCTAGACCTTATAAGCCCTACCACTAGACCTTTTCCATCATAGCTTTTAATGCATTGGGTTTCAAAACTAAAAGATGGGTTTTCTAGATACCCATTTAAGCCTTTCACCTCTATGCCAAGTATCAATATGACTTCCTTTCACAAATATTCCTCAAACTTCTCTAGCTCAGTTTTCCACTAGTTCTCTAGGTGACTGTGCGGGGTTCATGGAAGATTGTCATGCATTTCTTCTAACTGTGATCTTGTTTTCCAAAAATTCTTCTTGAATATGTTTGTGGACTTACTCTAGGTGATTTCTATCCATTTTCTAAAATTTCTCATGGTTTGTTTGCAAGAAATTAAGGTTTTTAGCTTTCAAACCCTAGGTATACCCTGTGCAAGCCTGAGAGGCTAAATTTTGCTATAACTCTCTCTAAACTTTGATAGAAGACTCTAAATTTTGTCCTTAGGTCTGTTTTCCACTAACTCACGTTATTTCCTTACCAGTAGGGATAAATCTATGCATTAAACCTTGAACACTCACCTGTTATTCCTTATCCAGACTGTGCATGGCAAGGTCACAGACTTACAATGCATCTTTTCAATAAAAAAGAGTAATATATCTTCTTGCCTAGGTTTATAGTCTCTGTAACACCATTCACTATATTTCAATAATGGAATCACTCAGTATGTTCATGCACTGATACTACAAGCTTTCAAAAAGCCCCCATTCCCTATAACACTCAGTTAGCCCCTATAGGTGCCTTCATATCAAAACAGAGTAGGATATTTGCATAGAATGCTTGGAAATGTTTCCTCAAGGTGTCATACCTATCAACCAATGGTTCAAGCACAGCTACAATGATTTATTCACAATCACTATGGATTCGTGCCATCACAAAGAACCTTAATTCAATCTCTCATCATACTTCTTGCAAGGGTTTCAATCACACTCTTTAAATGCAAACAAGGGAATACCACAAGTTCTTAAACACAAAACTCAGAATCACTCATGATCAAGACAAGATTCCAATACAGAAACAAAGCTCATTATGTATATAAGACTGTATTTCTTACAAAGCTTTGCTTTCTTCATTCATTTTTCCTCCTCTACCTCGAGGAAATCCTCTCCCTTTGTGCTCCTTACCTCCTCTAGGGGATAACTAACTCCCTTTCTCGAATCAAATCTTCCTTTTAATCTCACCTTTCCATACATTCCAGCCCTAACTACTTTGATGACTCATCCTATGCCTTACAACACAATGAGACATTTTTATATCATTTTAAACATTTCATGAACCCTCACTCACTCCAAGACTCGTGTTCACATGTTTAGACACCAACTATATGCACAACTATCAAGACATCCCTTTCCATCTCTAGACAATCTTACATTCCATTTTTACATCATTAGCAAATTTGAATTGTAAAATGGAGGGAAAACACCAATTTAAAATTTCAAACTCTTAAACACCTAAGACTCTCTCTCTCTCTCTCTCTCTCTCTCTCTCTCTCTCTCTCTCTCTCTCTTTCATGCCTTCCACATGCCCTAACACACCTACTTAGTCCTTACAACCATGAACAAATGAGAATTTTTACATCTTTCGTGTTCTTCTTGTGATTCCCCATCAAACCACCGCCTTACATTGAGCATTTATAGACAACATGCATCTAAGGAGTTGTTGAGGCCTTGTGAAACAAGGTTTGCCTCTTTTTATATCACTTTAAAAAGAGTAGTTGAAGAGAAAGCTGCAATAAGGTCAGTGATTTGTTGCAATGAGTGGGAAAGATTTGCACTTTCAACAAGCTCTAAGGGAAAGCATGCAGAACAAATTATTCTAAAAAGTAACTTTTGGGAAAGTGCAAACAAAGTTTTAAAAGTTTGTGAACCTATTGTGGATGTGCTTCGTATGGTTGATGGTGACACCCCTTGTCTTGGCATGGTTTATGAGGCTATGGACCACTGTAAGGAATCCATTCAGAAGGCATTCAATGATGTGGAGCAGATTACAAAGAAATATGGGATGTCATCATAGTTACCATGTTCAAAAAGTTCGGATTGTTCGGAGGGAGAAAAAAATTCGGAAGTTCGGAATTTTACAAGAAGTTCGGTTCGGTTCGGTTTAGTTCAATATTTAACAAAAAAATTAAAAAGAAAAAATAAATAACTACCCATATTTATAAAAATAATAAAATATATTATAAATTTATAAATAGATTTTAAAGTAGATCTTAACAATTATCCATATTTATAAAAATATTATTATTTATATAATATAAATTTATAAATAGATTTAAAATAAATCCTAACAATTATTCATATTTATAAAAATAATATATTATAAATTTATAATATAGATTTAAAATAGAACTTAACTATAAATTTATAACTTATAAAAATAAATAATACAAACTTAAATAAACAAAACATAATATTACAAACTAAAGTCTAAATAATAAACACAACCTTAAATATTTTATAACCTAAATTGTAATATTAAATTAAATACCATAAAATTTTCGAAATAAGTTAATCACTAATAATAAATACAATATAAATTAAATAGTTAATGTATAACTATTTAATAATACTAAGTAATAAATGTAAATAAAAAAACATAACCTAATCTGCGACATAGCTTAAAAACTTTTATGCTTTGCATTTGCAAGTATTTACGACTGGCACGGTTGCTAAAATGGAAGACACGAAGCCTATATGTAGAAAACGGCCAATAATAAGCAGAAAAAGCCTAAAAATGGCAAGCAAAATGCCTTAAAAAAGTCGTGAATGCAGCATACAGCCTGTCTATGACTCTCGCAGCTCGCTGACCCAGACAGTTTTGTTTGTTCATCTTTTCCGTTTTACTTGCTACAAGTGGAACAATGCGAATGGGGTCTTTGCTTTGGTAAAATTTGTTTTTGTGTTGAAATAGGGTTTCAACAGTAGATCCAACTTTATTGATTTTGTTTCTTTATAAAAAAGGTTCGAACTTGACCGAACAAATTCGACCCCACCAATAAAAAACAGTTCTAACCGAATTTTATACAAATTCATACAAATATGGTAACTATGGATGTCATTGATGTAAGATGGAAAATGATGCACACACCCTTACATTCAGCAACTTGTTATCTGGAGCCTAGGCTCTTTCATATAGATAGAGAGAGTGATTCTGAAGTCATGGGTGGGCTTTATGAACTTGCAAGGATAATTAGGCACCAAACAAGGGCATTTAGGGCAAAAGAAGGGGTATTTTCAACACGAGGAGCCAAGGATGATAGGCCGCTTCTTGAGGGATACAAATGGTGGAAATATTATGGATCAAGTGCAAAAGAACTACAACGCTTTGCTCTTCAAATTTTGAGTCAAGGAGCAAGTGCATCAGCGTGTGAAAGGAATTGGAGCATAGTTACATAAGTCTTGGGGACGGGGAACACGGGTGCGGGACGGAAAAATTTCCCAAATTTTGGGGACGGACGAGGGACGGCTATTAAAATAATATATATAATATTAATATTTGAATATTTTAACTTTAATCAATGAAATTTAGGGATTTAAACTCTATTCGAGCACTTTCAAGATTATAATTTAATGTTCATAAAAATAACAACTATTTAAAAGTAAAAACATCGGAAGTTTTTGAAAGATTTAAAAAAATAGGGACGTCCTCAAGTCCCCAAGTCCCGAAGCGTTCAAGGCGTCCATGGCGTCACCAAAATCTACGGGACGTGTCCCTGCGTAACAACTTGAATTGGAGTTGTTTTGATCACATCCAATCTAAGAAAAGAAACAAGTTATTGTCGGGAAAGTTAGGAGATCTTGTTTATGTTTGCAGCAATTTGCGGATGTGCATGAAAAATATGGAAAAAGAATCTTCTTCTTCCAATCCCAACCTGTTGTTGAGAAGACTTGGAGGATGTAGATGATCCTGACTTCCTTTGTGATGAATCTAGTGATGATGATAATGTTGATGAGCCAAGTGCTCTTGATGATATGGAACTTTTTGATGTAGCAAGTAGCCTATAAGGCTATAGAGTATGTTTGTCTTTTATGATATGGAACTTTTTGATGTAGCAAGTAGCCTATAAGGCTATAGAGTATGTTTGCTCTTTGATGATATGCAACATTTTGATGTAACAAGTAGCCTCTAAGGCTATAACAGGTTTAGTATGAAGTCTTAAAACTTAATATTACATGTTTAAGATTGTGGTTTGACATAATTTCATATGTTTTTATGTTTTTCTATTAATCAAACTTAATGGCGAATTTTTTTCAAACTTTATCCACTGGATGAACTTGAACCAAATTTTATCCTTATCGAACTTGAACTCGAACTCGAACCTTGTGATTTAGCACGGATGTAGTTGGGGAGATATCTATATACTAGGGTTAGAGTCATTGCAATCTATTGCATAATCGCCCAATTCCAAAGTGCTACATAAGCAAGTTTTTAGCGTTTAGTTTCTTTTCAGAGCCCGGTGCTCTTTCTTACCAAGTACTATTGTAATGTAGCTGAATCTACTCATTCCCAATGACCAACTTTGGCCATTTGTCAGCATTAATATTTTCTTTCCTTTTTTATATGCTAAAGAACTTGTAAGCATTGCCGACTAGCATTCACATATTTTTTTCGTAAACAAGAGAAAATGAAATTAGAACATTCTTAAGCTGCTTAGTAAGTCTGCATACCTTTGGTCATCTGCTTCCACCACTCATCAATCTGTCTGCCCTTCTGAAGTTCTTCTGGGTTTAAAAATTCTCTGGTAGAAAGATTCATTGACCATACACGTAAAGTTTGACTGCTGCTGATAAATTCAAGTAGTGTGCTCTGTGGAGAACCATTTGCACTTTGATCTGATACCCTCTCTTTATGAAATGAAAGCAGTTTTCGTATGGTTTCCATCTAGACCAGAGAAAAAACTCAGTAAATAATAGACCAAAGTACATGTTGGACAGAAAGTTCATTTCCAACAACTAGTATGCATTGCAACATTTTTAAATTAATAGCCATGCAAAAGGCGTTGTGCTTTTAAAATTTTGAACCAGGAAAAGAATTCATACATGCAAGAGTTTTTATTTTGAAATCAGAATTTAAAAACCAAATATAAATTGTACTGTGAATTATCTGTCCCTAGAATTGTCATATATGAATTCCAATTTCACCATTTTGAACATTAAAAAACTAGCAAGAGAAAGAAGAATTGATGTTTGAATTAAGGAATTCACAAAAAATTAGGCAAGGGCTTGTAAACTAACCCTACAACTACTTCTAGCACACATGAGACGATCATAAACATTTGACCACACTGGAGATTAGGAGACATGTATAGTAGTCATCTTAAACACTTAAGATGAAGCATGTCATAAAGTTCTCATACCTCTACCTTCAAAGACATAATTAAATTGATCTATATTAATGCAAATTTGGCCCAATATCTTGTGTGGGATATAGCAGTTCTTTAGTCAATTGTTTTGCGACCAAGTGGGAAATATTTCTACTTAGTTCCTTTAATGGATCCCAATCGAAAGAAATACGAAGCTAAGTGTCTATCATGTACCTTTCACTTGGTTAATGCCTGGTATTCTATGTGTAGTTTGGCTGCCATGAGTTTATTAGCATCTATGTTGCTAGGAAATGTAAGCGGAGTGCAGTGCGGGTTCGAAAACCGGAAACGCCGATTTTCAAAAAACCTTGGGTACGAAACGTTACGGGAAACGTCCATACAATATATTATTAAAAAAATTAAATTTTAAATTTATATATATATATGCATAGTACTCATTTTAAAATTGTACTCCATGGACCATAAGAGATAACTGATAAAGCACTCAAAATATTTTGTATTCATTGAAATTTGAAGTTCTAAAGATTCATCATTCAACATGGTTACAATTTCAATGATTCACATATACAATGCTAAATGTTAGTTTAATGAAAACTGAATTTAGCAAGAGAAAAAAGGAGTGTGATTTAGAATGGACCAAAGATGTCATTATATAGCTTTTAGGAAGTGTCTTTAGCAAGTTTGGGTAGGTAGATTAGGTTTAGGTATAATAAATGTAGTTACTTTTTTTTTTTAAGTTATAAAGCTTTAAAAGAAAAGCGGCAGAAAGCGTCCCAGGTTTTTGGATGTTCGTCCATGTTTCCATACCGGAAACATTTCTAAGAGGAAACGTGGGGGCCAAGGGCATTTCTTGGTAACTGAGATTAGCATCATTCAAAGATTATGCTCTCAAAAGTATGACTGCAAACTATGCAGCCAAGAATCTAACTTTTCAGTATTAATTATGCCATCAAAATTAGAGTATAGAAATATTTTATACCACATGAAAATTGGTCATGCTAGCATAGGAATAGTTATGCACACCACCAACATAAGTATCAAAATGTACTAGAGGTGATCTAGAACCTTATTGAGACCATTGAAGACTCAGTTGGGAGCTCAGAAATATAGAGGCCTTTCATATGATATTGTTGGATTCTATCCCTACTCTCTTCGATTATACTTTGATTTCAATTTGGCAATTACTCGTTAGTAGATGATTGCAAGATTCATTTACTGAATTCTAGTCGTGTATTAGATGCTTGAGATGATCTCTTACACTCTTGTCAAGATTATATCATAGGATGTGAACCAGTTATGAGGAATCATGCGAACATGGCATGGAAGGATGTTGAACTACCATAGATTCTCTTGGAGCAGCCTTGGAAAGCTGATTAAGAGAGATTGATTAAGAACTCCCTGAGGATTAATCTTGATTAGATGAGACCATATATTTGTTGATTTAACGACAACCCAATTACAGTTGGGAAACATTCCATGTATTAAGAATTCAATATCTATGTATTGATCACTTTATAGCCCTCTCGATTGGGAAATAATTTGTGTTCTTGCCTAAATGAATTAAGATTAATGTCTTTTGTAGAAGACCAAATTGTAAAGGAATGAAAATTCCGATTTGAGGATGAGATTTTTGAGCATGTAGAGACTAAATCTTTTATTGTGAGATTCCATTGTTAGCAACCTATGGCATGCCTTTTACTTGCAGCCCGGTTTTACTATATATTGCTTGTAGAACAATGTGAAATAGGGAGAGAGTATGTCTTGTTATAAACAGCTTGAATACCCTTCATACTGTTCATAAATAAAAAATGCCATCAAGTCACTTGCGGCAATGTAGGATCTTGAGGGTCATATGGACCGTGCCTTGGGCATTATTTATTAAGTATTGCAACATCGATATACCTGCCCACGACTATGGAAGGTTTCTTAATCTTATTTTCTCCATATCGCTTTGTATGCTTACTAAACATGGCATTATGTTCCTTTGTATTGCAACCTTAAATAAATTGTATTGATGGGGCTAGTTTCCCCTTGGTTGCACTATTGGCACATTATTTAACATAATCGAATGCATGATTATATTTCAGCTTGTATCTGGATAGATGAGAGGAATAAATACATTTAGTTTCAACATTTATACTTCAGCTTGTGATGCGTTTGCATGATGGATTATTGGTCAATGGACATTGGACCATGGCATTCTATGACTATGTTTGGAAATAGTCATCATGGTGATGCCTTGGCCCTTGAGTTTTAAATTATTACACAGTGAAACATCCCACAAAAAAAAGAAGTCTAACAAATAGAGTTCTTTATAGCCTTAGAGTAGACCTTCCTTGGAAGCCCTTAACGTAAGTAAGGCGTTCTTATTTTTGTTCAACATAAACCTCATAGTATTTAAGAGTTTTCACTTAGAATACACCCTTTCATCTCGTTAAGTGTTGGGGTATGTCAATCGTTGAACAACTTGTCTAGGTGGTACAACTTGAGTCTTTTGTATTGCTGCCCATGCTAGTTTTAGAAGACTGACTTGCACTGTGAGGACTTTCCATATGTTGCAAGTTGCTGCCCATGGAGTGGTATGTTCATGGAAATTAGTGAATTCTTGAGAAAACATTTGGGGATGTTAAAAACATGGGAAGTAACCTTCATGGCTTCCATATCCATAGCGTTTTCCTTTTCTTCTTCTTAGTCATGCATTAAAAGATAGGGATCTATGTTCTTGGAAAGTACGCCCTTGAGTGGCATCCCTTCATAAACAGTGGGCTTGAAAAAAAAAGAGGCCATTTTGGGCAGCCCTTTTAATCCTTGGTGGATGTTCCATGTATGTATGTACCTTATCATTAACATATTGTGGCATGGTTTAGAAGGGTGGTAAGCTGGTCGGTGGATGACCTTGGCACTTACTAGTGGGTAGATGATTGATGTTTCTCTAGGGGCCTAAATTACACATTTGGTATGAGCATGGATCCATCTTATGCCGTGATCATAGAGGTGAGTAGGCTAGTGGTGATGATTTCTTGTTTAGCCATTTGACTCCTAGATGGATATTTTAGGGTATTGTACTTCTCTCCTATTTTGTAGCAGCATGGTAGTTAGTCTAGTGTGTGGTTGGACATTTGAGTGGCTTAACGAAAACCCATCTTGTAAGCCTTGCATCCTAGCTAGTCAGCATGTGTTGTATGTAGTTGTATTGTCGTGGTGCAGTAAGGTCAAGCTGGACGCTTGGTGCCCTTAATAGATATAGAGAGTGCGATGGACTATACATGCTTAGTAGCCTCAGTATCGCTGTAGGTAGCATAGTGTGTGCTTGGAGCATTTTGCATAAGTATTAGCATAATGTGACTTAGTTTTTACGCTACTTGACAATTATAATCAATTAATTATTATGCATTTATTTAGAAATAATATCACAGAAGGCATAGCCTTTGCTGATAACCCTTTGATCGTATTTATATTAACAAATCATAAGTGATTAAAACATTCACACTTGGTAATCTATAGCTGTAATTTGATTTCATTGCATCTGTTTACTGTTGTTAGTTACAACTGTAAATTTGTTTTATGCTGACATATCGCATAAGCTGTTAAGACCACAATTCAGACCTGATGCATGTTATCAATGGTTTGCTTTCCTGATAGCAATCTAGTTCCTACATTCTTGTAAGATTAAGTGTGGTAGTTGGCCTAGCCTTTCCTCTTGTCTCTTCAACATCAATTGTGCCAACACACCACATAGGAGTGGTAGTAACATCTTGAAGAGTTTTAATAGTCATAGCATAGATGATCTCAGTGCGGGCGGAAAATAGACATTTGCCATGCAAGTGACATCGTTGCATTCTGTTGTTTCTAAACATTTTGCGGCCCTATTTCGGTTGAACCTGATGTTTATTGGTGTTAGTAGGATGTAAGAGGCACTACATCCTTGGGATTCCTTCAATGAGATGCATAAAAGTATTCTTCCTCACATTAGCATTATACTGTCAACATTCATTCTGTAAATGAATTCTCAGTGTGTTTTTAGTCTTTATTACATTTTACATTTGTCTTTAGTATGCCACTTTTCAACTTCTTACAATTTGATCATATTTTCCTTGTTTAAACCTATAAACCATAGGCACTATGAGGTACAGACTAATGCCAAAAATTGGGGCTGCAACAGGCATCCACCTTCCCATAGAGCTTTTTTATTATGGAAAAGCTAGATATGTGCTGAATTACACATGCAGTATCCTACGATGTAATCTTTATAATAATTCATGTCTTCAAATTTCAAAAAAAAAAATCTCTTTGGCTGCCTTTAAGGATTAAAAATTTATAGCATTTAAGGGACACCATTAACTTGGATCGCATATGCTATCAATATGTGCCAGCTAAAAGATAGCTAAATAAAGAAGCTATTCAGCTTTTTTAAATATTATGAGGATGGTTGCATTTTTATTTGTATTCACCATTCCTAGTGCTAAAAAAGTAGAAAATGGATTTGTAGCATGAACCAAACCTTCTTCGGATCCATTATTCAGTGCATTTGTCACTATTTCAAGCCGGAACACTTGAGCTAACAACCATGTCACATGATTGGTCCGAACAATCTGTTGCTCCCCACTTGTAAATCTAGAAGAAAGCTTATCTATGAAGTCAAGGAAGTCAATCTGCCCATTCTTCATAAGTAAAAAAATAGGTCTGCAAATGAAAGCCACTCCTGCCACCGATTTGCCTCTGCAGTAGATATATTGGAAGTGGAGCTTATTGCCACACCTTGCATAGGCATAAGAAAAAAATTATTTCACAACTCTTGCTAATCAGAAACTGAAATGCATGCCTTAACTACAAGCCCTCATTTGTTTACTCCCAATCCCAGCTACCCATTATACTTACATTCCCTGTCATACTCCCTGCACAACACAAAACTTGGAAATACAAGTTGAATGAAATTCAAGTAAATATTTCCCATGATGATAACCGAATAACAAGATACTATTCTAACAAAAAAATGACATTAAATACCATCCAGAAATTTGAATGTATGATTGAAATGAAATGAAAGATTTTAATGACGTCCACGTGACTGAAGAGTCAAAGGGACCAAGAAAAGCAGAAACATTAAGCTGAAACCAAGTTCTTTTCCAAATCCTCTCACCTACTGTGAATCTTGAGCACAAAACCAGCAATCCTTTGAAGCTTTGCTTCCTCAAATAACTCATCTAGGTTGTCCACTTGTAAGTCATTTTCGTACTGGAAGCGGATGTCATCATACGCTGAGCATTCCATGATGAAGTGCCATTCTGTTTCAACAACCCCTGTACTGCAGAAAAGACAAGTTCTCCTTTCCCACTCTACTTTGGGAATAGTCCATCTGCCCGTTTCACAACGAAGATGATGTGACCCGGTCCTCAACTGAGCCAAAATAATCCTAGCCTTACCTTTGATATCCGCCCTTAAATAAGCTTTGTTATCGTGAGCCCAAGTGGGGTTGAAATATTTGATATAGTGCGCTTTCTTACGACCAATATTTTCTGTCCACATGATGTTCCTAAACTTCTCCGCCACATAATTTTTTATTTCCCTATTGTTGTTAGGGCACTCCTGGAAGTGGATGCCCCACTTCTCCATCCATTTGGTGTTCTGCTTCATCCAAGTTTTCTTTCTGCGCTCTAGGTTATCCTCTATAACCATTGGAAAGTATCTTGTGGAATGAACTCAAAGACAAACCATCATAGAAGAGAAAAGGTCTCATTAAAGGATATGCTCATCACGTTAAAAAGTGAACTAAATATTTAAATACAAAGGAAATATTTCGTGAGACATACATCATCTTGCAAATATAATTGTTAGTGCTCACATTTGTGAGCTTATATAATAGTTTTGAGTACATTTATATTTATGTGAGTAGATATGTTGTTAGTGAGTAGTATTTATTTTTGTGAGTGAGTTGTTAGACCAACTCATGTAGATAGGAGGTTAGTAAAGATTTAATAGGGAGATTAGTGATTTTAGGGATAATATAATATAAAGGGTTAATAGGAAATTCGTGTCATAAAGATAACTTACACCACAAAACTCACATTGAATCCATGTCTCATTAGGCATTCTTGCTAGGTGTGTTTTACAGAACCAATCCCAAACAATAGCATGATACATTACTTCACCTTGGTTCATGAAAACTGAATTATCACATACCTTGTAGCAAGCTGAATTTATATTCCACACAGCTGAATTTATAGTTTCAATGGATAAATTATCCATAACCTTCACATACATCCAAAAGTGGCAATCTTGAAAGTAACTTGAGTCCCACAAAACCATAGCAAGCTGATTCATACAATCTTGACTATAAAAATAACATCTAGTTTGCTTACCATCTTTACACCTTAAGCATCCAGCTGGAATTATCTTCTTTTGGCCATTCCCTACGATCTTGTCTTCATGTGTGTTACTTAGCCCCCAAGAGTGTTCTATTAACCGAGAACATTGATCCTTCACAATGTGGTTAGAATGCACAACAAACCCTCTATGATTGCTCATAAATTTCCTTTCAATCCAAGTGCAAGAGATGACATTTACCTTGATCTTCCGAAGACCACCCATGCCAAAGCAATCTTGGCCTTGAATAGAAGAAGCAACATACGCATAGCTACAAGTTGTCCCTTTGGACCTTACCGTATTTTCTATGATGACAAAAATATGGAAGTGACATAGGAGGAAACAACAAATCAGAAATATGGTCATCATTGTCATACCTTGGGCTGCCCACAAGGAGCTCACCCTCCTTTACCTTCGCTTATTCAACAAGTGAAGATCTTCCCGCCTTGTCTCCTTCCATATTTTGTGGACACATGTATGGAACATCATCATTAACAACTGGTAAATATCTTTTCTCATGTGCATGCCCTTCAACATGGCCTTCTTAGGACTCCCCCTCAAAACCCTCTCGCAGATCTGTTTTTTTTCTTTGCTCAAGAGAAACACCTCTAGGTTTGGCTCCTTAACGTGTTCTCGTGGTCTATAGTTTAACCCTAGCATCTTCACCCATACAACGGTTGTCCTTTTGTTGGAGACATCGAATGTGGAGAGTGTCACCTTCCCAAAAGCATTTTGAAGATCCCTGGGTGGCACATGAGGTTCAGGCTCCGGCCTTAACCTTCCCTTGCTTACCCCTATGAATTCGGCAAGCAAAATAGCATCACGGATCTCATTTGGAAGAGCCCTATATTCTTCATAGTTGGCCACAATATTGTGCCCTACTAAATGTCGTGTATCCACCTCCGGAATAACTCCTTCCCTTGGGAGGAAGGTAGGCTGAAAAGCCCTAGTTGTAGGATCCATCACGGATTTCAATGGTTGAAGATTGTTGTTGGCCCTTGAACTTCTTGGATGCATATTGTGGATCAGTGTGCCATTATATCAACCAACCTCTCTTGACCTAGGAAAACCTCTCAAACCCAAAGATATCATCAAATTTATGTTCGCAATTTTATCGTCTCCTTCTAAATGAATACCCTCTAAGGTAGGAGGATCAATGCTCTGATACCACTGTAATGTCCCTTTTCAAGCTCTAACTAAAAAACAAAGGAAATAGCACAAATCCCAATAGATGGCGAATTGAATTTTATAACAGCCAACTGAAAATTATGACAGTAGTGAACAGCAGTCTGATTTTTATAACAGCAAGGAAAAAACAATAACTCTTCAAAATTGCATCATTCACACCATCCAAAACATGTAGGGACACTTAAAAATATTTTAGAACCAATATTAACCAAGAAATCAGCCTTCAAACCCCAGCTGGAAATTAAATAAATGACAACAGAGAACACCCTTACAAAGTGGCTGGAAATGAATGATTCCAAGCCCAAAAACAATTCCACATATAGATTCCGGCTGCTACAAATATGAAGAATGCAATGATGGCTGAGTTGGAAATCGTCATGCCCTAAAAACCACCCAACTCTTCCCCAAGGTGGGTCGCTCCCCTAGGAGAGGGGCTAAAAATCACTGTAGACTCAAACCCTAGCTGAAAATCTGCAACATCAATCTTCTTGAAGCACTTTGGAAACCCCGGAATGGAGAATTCCCAATAAATTGAAGAGTTTTCGTTCTTCAATCAAGCAAGGAAGGTTTTCATCCTCCTTGTTGGCCACACCAAAGGATTTTTGCCCTTAAGTGGAAGTAATTGAGCAATCAACCCAAAAACCATGCAAAGTTAATTTTTAAACAAGATGATGCACAAATGAGCCAAGCAAACCCTCTTTATACCTTGTTGTAGCGCCAAAACAAATTAGAATGCCTCCAAACTAGGACCAACCTCATAAGGGTACTTTTCTTTTATTTTTCCTTTGGCTTTTCACCTTCTTAACCCAGCTGACCTGACTTTCTGTAGAAAACTATTAAAGAAGAATGCAATGCTCACGAAAATAACTGAAAAACATGAAAATTACTTCCCTTGTTCATTTCCTTCTTACCCACAAGAAGTGGAATGGGCTCAAAGTCTCCAAATCGAACTAGATTGGAAAAGGGGACATTATAGCCCTAAGAACCCTAAAGCTCCGGGCTAGTCACCTTTTTCTCTTAATCCATCACAAAGGTTAGCGGCATTTAGCACACTTTGGAAATTGTTGCCCAACACATAGGGGGTCAATCACTAAAGAGACACTCTTCTTGGCACACTACTACTCTTAGTGTTCCCCAAAAAAATCTCTATCAGCATCATAGATCTACTCCTTAGCGTTGTGCATTTGCTCCTTCTCAGCATTGTGATTTTGCTCCTTAATCTCTTTCTAGGCAATAGGAGAAGGCACACGTTACAAGTTTCTTTGCTATCACTGGAGTTTCTTTGGCCTTGGATGTTGGTTGTGGTTCTAGGGGGACTCTTTGCTTTCTCCCAAGATTACCCAGCTTGCCCCATCATCCCTAGACACTCCCTGATGAGCATTATTTGACCCTGCATTGACCCTTCCACAGTGATAAACAGTGATGCAGATGATTCTTTTGGCTCAGGCCTTCACAGAGATGTATGATATGACTAGCTTCCAATCCCCCAACTTTCAATTGTCCATGCTCTTTGTGGAGTCTTTCTCACCCCACATGGTTATTATTATCAGTACCTTTATATATGAGTTGGAGCTAAAATGCGTTGGGTTTACCCACACTCATTTATTTCAATGTTTCAGTTCTTTTTTATTTAAGTTAGTTTTGATCCTAGGATCCTTCTAAGCTAGCACATTCTATTGTAATTACATGTATTCTTGAGTCCCATTGACTTGTTTTTGGTCATTCATAGACATTAATATAATCATGCTCTTAACAAAGTCAAGGATATCGTGGGAAGTCAAGAAGTGGCCAAAAAAGTACTTTTTGTTTATAAAACTGCCCAACCACACTTGTTGATTGGTCTGTTTTTTTGGGTTTTAGGTTCAAAACAAGGCCACTATCCATATTTTTAGGCCCAAGATTGAACCTTCTCTGACTCAAAATTTTTCAAGTAACATTGCCCTAATCTTCTCATTTTTTTGTTTATAAAACTGCCCAGCCGCACTTTGATTAGTCAGTTTTCTTGGGTTTTAGAATCAAAACAAGGCCACTTTCCATGTCTTAGAGCCCAAATTTGAACCTTCTCTGACTTAAAAATTTCCAAGTAAGATCCCCCTAATCTTCTCAAAGGCACAACAGCCACTTTCCACGTTTTTAGGCCCAAGAATGTATCTTCTCTAACTAAAACTTTCCAAGTAATATCACCCTAATATCCCTAATCATATTGCATTCAATTATATAAATATCATTATGAAAAGCAATAGCATGGGTTGTGCAGAGAGGCAGAGCACTCCTATTCACAAAGAACAAAAAATCAAAACACTACTGCATTTGATGGAAGGAAAGCCTCTAAGAAATGAAAATGGACTTTTAGTCGGGCGAGAAAGCTGGATATTTTTAGAAGTATTAAAAAATTCGTGAGAATCAATAACATTTATAAGAATATCAAGGATAGAAAGTTAATGTCAAAGTATTTTTATTTTTAGATCATGCTTGGATAACCGTGAAGAAGACAACAGCAGAAATATGGAAATAGGCACTTGATGTTAAAATTTTGCATATAAGCGGATAAGAAATGCCATTTCATTTATCAATCAATGATGACACACCAAGCAAATAAGTCCAGTATTAAACAAGGGCTGCAGGGAAACATAGCACAAATTAGCACCTGTTTATCTTTTTACCAATTCGCAACAGCAGAAGATAAGACTATCAAAAAAGGATGTTACAATCATTTACGTGTAACACTTGAGCTAGGGTGGTCTAATAGTAATGCTCACTTGTACTCAAAGGCTGCATAAGTTCCATGATACGATCGATTATAGCTTCACATATCATTTCGGGAGAAAACACAATGCCGGGAACTGAAACGTGCTGTTGAGCATTTTGTCTATAACATGGAGCTATGCTCAGAACCCGTCTCCACCAATCCGGAGATGGCATGGTATGCAAAGCATGTCGTGAGACAACGGAGAGCTCTTTCCCAATCCAAGCTACCTCTTTGGATAGCCATTGCAACATCCTGAATAAGTCAAAGAACTATAAACAATCAGAACCTAAAGAATTTGTACGTCTTGGTAAGACAAGAACTAAATATTTCAAATAATTTGATCAAAAGATCTCTTCTATTCACAGAGAAAAATCCTCCAAGAGTCTCCAAGAAACAGCAATTCTATAACGAATGCAATTGGAAAGTCTATAACAAATGCAATGGGGAAGTCTATAACCAATGCAATTGGAAAGTCTATAACAAATGCAACCTCCATAGATATCACATGAGAAATAGAAGATTGGAAAATTACTTTATGGCAGAAAGCATGAAATTTCTTAAGAAAATATGAGTAAATATTAAACAGCTTACAGAAAAAATCAGTATTATTTATTGTATTTTCTAAATACTAGCAATTAAAAAGTCTAAGATGATAAAATAAACTATTGAGATAGTGCATAACCATTTTAGTGGCAACAATAATAGCAAGGGGTTAATCAGCCAATCATGGACTGAAGCAAAAGCAATCAAGGAAATGTTTGTTACTAAAAAGATATAATTTGTAAAGCTAACCTCAATTAATGGAACAAGAGCTGTTTCGGCAATGCATACATGTCAGCAACAGATAGCCAGAGCAGAATCCTCCTAAAAATGCACGAGTAGTGGATGGTCAAACCAGTCGCTAATACTTTTACTTGTCCAATGCAGATTGTTGTTGAATCCTTATTCAGTATTGAGTGTACCTATTGGTACCAATAATTTTTGCTTCATTCCTGCATGTGTGAGCAACAACCATTGTAGGATGAGAGGGCTAATATGACTGGTGAGGTGACAGCCCTACGACAGGAGTTGGAGGATCAGAAAAGCCGCTTCCAAGAGCAACTCTCCCAGCAAACACAACTCACACAAGCACAAAGTCGGAAAGTGTCAAGAGTATGAGCAAGAGCTCAATCAGGTGAAGGCCAAGTTATAACAAGAAGAGCAGGAGGTTCTTCATGCGGAAGGCAAGATAGAGCAAGTTGTACGTATGGTGAAATGTCGACAGGAACATGAACTTGTGGCTACCAAACATCTGCAGCTATGGACGTCTGAAATCTATGCTCTTCAAGCTGAACTTCGTCAACCAAAGGCTGCTCCTATAAACTCTCCAACTAGCATGCATTGAAGAACGTCTTCATCTTCTCCTCCCCTTGCTTCTTCTTTATTATTTTTAAAGTCGGAACGGACTCCGCCTTATCTAAAGGGGGATAATGAAGTCAGTCAATTATGAATAAATGTATTGTTGTAGCCAACAATGTTTTGTCAGTCTTTTGTTGGCATTTATTTAGTTTTATAGCAAGACTCTTAGTTATGTCAGTTGTGACAATTGGGTTAACCGACAACAATCGGGTCTTGTCCTTGATAAGGCACATTGTATGTCTAAGAAAGGGTGCTTGTATCAGGTCCTCCCTAATGTAATGTCCCCTTTTTGAATTAATCCAAATTGAAGGCATCTTGCCCATTCTTCTGCCTGTGGGCAAGAAGAAGATGAACAAGGGAATTCCTTGGGTTGCATTTCTTATTTCTTCCGTTAATATATATACTTTTACTTTGTATTTTGCCCTCTTTAGCAGGTCGGCTGGGTTGGAGAGCCCTCAAAGTCAAATTAGAAATTAAAAGCAAAGCTTCTAAAGAGGTTGACCATGGGGAAATTATCCCTTTATGACCTTTTGTGCCACCATAAGGGTATAAAAGGAGTTGCATAGGCTCATTTTGGGCATCACTTTTGGCATATATACTTTTCTACTTGGTTCTAGGGCTGATTGCTCTAATCCAATTCCACTAAGGGGTGAAAATCCATTAGTGTGGCATCCAAGGAGGACCATCATTGCCAACCGAGAAGATGGTTCAATGAATGCCTTCACACCACCACGAAAACTCTCCAAGTTGGTGGTGTGAAGGCATTCATTGAAGACCATCTTGCTGGTTTGCAACTAGGGCATCAAGGAGAAGTCATAACAAGGGTTTTGGCATTGTTGGGAGCCCCTCTCCTAGGGAGCGACTAGGGTAGGAGTGCATTTGGGTGCCTTCTAGGGCACAAATCTACATTCTAAGTTGATATTTGGACTTCTCATATTTTATAAGGCTGATATATTGCATATTTGTCATTTGTTGGGGTTTGGAGACCTCATTTTTAGCTCATTTTGTGGACTGCACTTCTGTTGTCATAAAATTAATTGCAGCTGGGTATTATTTCATATTTTGGCACATGTTTGGGTTGTTTTGGCTTGGTGTTTGTTCCATTAATTAAATATAATTTGGAGAAGGATTTGTACACTTGTTTTCAGCTTATTTGGAGGGTGTTTGATGCCCTAAAGTGCAATTTTCAGTTCACTGCTAGGGTTTCAGTTAATGTTGGAATTGTTGTTATAAGAATCAGATTTCATTCATATTTGGAATTGTGTGAATTCCTTGTTTGTATGATTCAGCCCTAGAAAGGGACATTACAATGGTATCAGAGCTTCGGTCTTCCCAACCTAAGGGTTTCATGCAAGAAGATAAAATGGCTGATAGAATTTTTGGTGATGGTAGATTCGAAAGGCTTTCCCTAGCGCAAGAAAGGTTGACCAACAAAATGGCTCAGCTGATCCATACCATTCAGGGTCCAAATGGTGGAAGGAACTCTTCAAAGGAAGTCAATAATACTCAACCATCCAAAGGAGACAACATTGCTACATGGTATGAGGAGTATAGGGCTCTTCCGAAGTTATTCGTGATGCCCTACCATTTTCCGAGTTTGTAGGATGGAGGAAAGATAGAGTGGGCATTGGAACTTGGTCCAAGCCCCAAGCCATGCACAAGGGTCATGGGAAGGATATCCCAACCCTAGAGGAGAAGAGCCCCATCTTGTTGGCAAAGCAAGAAGAGGCTACGGAACTTGAGGAAGAGGGAGCCAAACTCCCAAGTTCACTATGCAAGGATGGACATGTCTATCCCTCTAAGGTTAAGAAGGAGAAAGATCTATCGCAGCAGTTGGTTACCAAGAGGGAGCAGCCCTTGGGAGTCTTAGAAACCCCCAACACTCTTGCCAAAGTGGAGCTCTTGGCTGATTTTCCAAACAGCACCATAGACACACAAGGGTTTGATGAAAGTCGAAGCATGAGCCTAGAAAGGAAAGAGAAATCATGGAGCATGAGTCCCAAGGTAAAAGTTCTTTAATATTTAATGATGTTTCATTGGTTTCTAATGGGTGTGTGTGGCTAAATGTTGAAAAGAAATCAGATTTGCATAAGGGTAAAGAAGATGCATTGGAAGAGGGTAATCCAATTGTCATTTTGGAGCATGAAGACAAAACAGATCAGCCCCTAATTGAGGAGGAAAAATCAGATCTGCAGGAGGTTTATGAGGAAGGGACCTCACCGGACACTTGTGTGGATTTTCAGCCTGCTGTAAATTCCAAAACAGCAGTTGATGGTAAGCCACTTGATTCATCTTATGATCATAGCATGAGTATACGGCATCACACTAGGTTAAAATGTTGCTTTGGTCATCATGAGGGTTATTCTAACCATAGTTTGCATACTCGTATTCATTAGAGCCAAAAAAAATTGACTTGGCAAAAACTCAGCAAGACTCAACAAATATTCAGCAATACTCGGCAACTTAAAAATACGCAAATTTCTTTTAAAAACATAAATTTATGCAAAATATAGCTACAAAAGGTATCAAATGAGTCTGTAAAATGTTGGGCTAGTGTTATCTATTAGATTTGAATACAAATACAACAAAATTGCATCATCATGCAAATACAACAGCCAGCTGATAAGTGTTATGAATTTATGATGATTGTCATTACTCATTGAAAATTTAATCCTCCAATAGAAGGCATTATTTACAACTAAGGTTTACCAATTATGCATTAAGTTATCATCTTCTAAATGCATCAAGAAAATAATTAAACTAATACAAACTATTGAACACAAACAAAATTTTCTTTCTCACAACAGAGATTTGATCTCATCAGTGGATTTGGCAGAATTCATAATCCCATAAAATAATTTAGAAGAAATATCTCATTACTACCAATGGTGTTTTACTTTTTTAGAGAGAGGATAATACAGTTTATAACTGCGTGCAAAACTCAACACCTAATCTGATCTTCCAGCAGAAAATTCCTCATTGCATTGGAAGTATGATTGGCAGTTTGTTCACTGTGTTCTTACATTTCTATGATAGAGACATAGATAAACCCAAAATAGAGGTAAAGTAGGTCATTTTGTAAGTGCCACAAATGCCTTTCCAACCATTTTGTAAGTTTTTGGGCCAAATTCATCTAATATTCAGGCGAATATTCGCATTTTCTGGGTGGCGAGTTTTTTGGGCGTAGAAATCTGGCGAGTACTCGCCGAATAGGCATACTATGATTCTAACAATGGTGAGAAGATGAAGGAAAATAAATGGGAAGAGAATCTTCCAAGCATCCCCTATAAGTTGAATTTTCAGGGCAGCCAAAGGTATGATGATCATTCTCCATGTTCAATGCTCCATACTCAGGCATTTTCAGATTTGTGTCAAGAGGGGAAGCTCCCTAATGTCAGTCCAAAGTATGGGTGTACTTCAGATTTGTTGCTTCCATTAATGTCATATCAAGATATGAGTCATTATGGAAAGCATGCTAGAATTCCGGGTGACATTGTTGGGAGGCATGCCCATGTAATAAGGGTTTCTTTTGATGCTCATATAAATCTTCAGCTCGCTGGAAATTTCAGGACAGCCACCTATGGTAAGCAATTTCATCATCTTCTTAGCAAGGATTTGCTACATCACCTTCATATTGTCTTTGCAATGTTTTGGTCATCCTAAGGAATATTCTAACCACTTTGTGAAGATGAAGGGTACCAAGTGGGAAGAGAGAGAGCTGGGTTTACAAAAATTGGGAGTTGAATTCAGTTTTTCAAGGGAAATTAATGATATTCAGCTGGCTGGACTGTTCCAAACAGCAGTCAAAAGGAGGTCAATGAATGGAGTTTCCAACCTTGATAAGAAGCCAAAGGATACCCAAGACAAGCACCAACAAATTTGGGAGAATGCAAGATGGAAAAGATCCCATTCGGTGAAGAAATCATGCGAATGAAGAGTGTTGATTCAAACTCAGAAATTTTGAATCATAAGGACATCACGAGCAGCCCATGGTATGTGAATATTTCATCTCTCTTGCTGGCCAATTTGTCATCTCAAGTATGTTGTCATCATGCACAGCTGGATAGGAAGGACGATCATGTCTCATGCTTGTTGTGTCTTCCTATGGCACCACTAGTGAGATATCATCATGATAAAGGTATGGGTGTTGTCATGAGACTTGAGAAAGGGAGAATCACTCATTCCAAAATCAGTACTTGGGGTAAATTCATCTTTGTATGTGCCGGTGTAAGAAAGATGTCAAAAATCACTCTTGGGAAAGGTAAGCCTAATGGTTCTATTCCTATTAGATACTCCTTGCAGCCCTCTTTTGCTAAGTCATTGTTACATTGGGATCATCTAAAGAAGGATCACAATTATGATTTTCTTATTGACAAGGGGCTGACCCATGGTTCCATGTTTGAGAAAAAGGTAAGGAGAATAAGAGGAAAGGGAAGCATTCTTATTTTGGTGTATGACATACATACTCATCAACCAATCCGGGTGAAGGGTCTTCTTCGTGGCCAAGAAGCCACCATGCTTGCAACTCATGGTACCATACATAATTTCATTGAAGGGAAATTTGCAAGAAGGATGGGGCTGAGTACGGTTGGTTACAAAGGCTCCATGATCACCATAACCAAGGGGACAGCTCTCACTTCTCTCATGGATAGGTACGAACTTTGCATTGAATTTCTTGTTTCAGCTGAGATAGAATTTGTTCTTGGGATGCAATGGATTTAGTTTTTGGGGAACTCACCCTCAATTGCCCGAGGAAAAGATTGGAATCTGGATTGAAGACAAAGAAATGAGAATCCAAGGCATGTTGAAGGAGGGATTCATGGTAGCCAAGCAAGGGGAATTTCATTATTGTTCTCTTTTTCATATATCAGCTCATTGGGAAAACAATGATGGAAGGATAGTCACCATTACCGGGGCAGTGAGATATTTGATGTGGAAAGTGGGTAAGACATGATCTTTTTATATTTGTTGCCATACAAGTAGTTTCAATCATTGAAGTTAGTAAATGGTTGTTCTTGGGCATTGTTGGGGCATATTCCATCAATGTTGGGGTGTTTCCAACCCCCATGTCATGGGTAGTATGGAAATTTTTGGAGAGAGGTCATGATTACAGCTGATGTACCTTCTTTTCATTTGTTGTTCACAACTTTTCCAACTACTTTCCTACTTATGAGACGCCTAAAAAAGAGCCTCCAATTATAAGGTTGAAGAAATTCCACACTACTACTAACATTGGCATATTTGTGGCTGATTTAAGGTGGTTTCCAGCCACTAACATTCTGATTTTTGAGAGAAAATGCAAGGTTACAGCTGTGTTTGGGACAGCATTACTAAAGTATTGGGAATCCATCAATTGGATGGTAATTGGAAGGCCTTGGCAAGCAAAGAAGAAGAGTTGGCCATCATATCCGCAAAGCATGAGTGGATGAAGAAGGGAACACATTTTTCTTTAATGAGTTTGCTTCCTGTGCAGGTACATCAAAGAAGGAGCCGTGTAGATTTATTTGTTATCCAAGAAGTTGCATTTTGCTTGAGGGAAAGCAAATTTGGGGAGGGAGGACTATAATGTCCCCTTTCTCGAATTAATCCAAATTGAAGGCTTCTTGCCCATTCTTCTTCCCATGGGCAAGAAGAAGATGAACAAGGAAGTAATGTCCCCTTGTTCCCTTCTCTTCTTCTTGCATTTTGCTTGAGAGCAAGCAAATTTGGGGAGGGAGGACTATAATGTCCCCTTTTTCGAATTAATCCAAATTGAAGGCTTCTTGCTAATTCTTCTTCCCGTGTGCAAGAAGAAGATGAACAAGGGAAGTCCTTGGGTTGCATTTCAATTTTCTTTCGTTAATATATATACTTTTACTTTGTATTTTTCCCTCTTTAGTAGGTCAGCTAGGTTGGAGAGCCCTCAAAGTCAAATTAGAAATTAAAAGCAAGCTTTTGAAGAGGTCGCACATGGGGAAATTAGCCCTTTATAACCTTTGGCGCCACCATAAGGTTAGAAAAGGAGTTGCATAGGCTTATTTTAGGCATCACTTTTGGCACATATACTTTTCTACTTGGTTTTAGGGCTGATTGCTCTAATCCAATCCCACTAAGGGGTGAAAATCCATTAGTGTGGCATCCAAGGAGGACGAAAAATATGAAACACCACAAAACATTTTATTGCTTTCTAAATACGACAGACCATCGGGATATTGGGAACAAAACTCTCCAAGTTTGTGGTGTAGAGGCATTCATCGAAGACCATCTTTACGGTTTATAACTAGGGCATCAAGGAGATGTCATAACAAGGGTTTTGGCATTGTTGGGAGCCCCTCTCCTAGGAAGCAACTAGGGTAGGAGCGCATTTGGGTGCCTTCTAGGGCATAAATCTACATTCTAAGTTGATATTTGAACTTCTCATATATTATTGCTGATATATTGCATATTTGCCATTTGTTGGGAGTTGGAAACCTCATTTTTAGCTCATTTTGTGGACTGCACTTCTCCTGTCATAAAATTAATTGCAGCTGGGTATTATCTCATATTTTGGGACATGTTAGGGTTGTTTTGACTTGGTGCTTGTTCCATTAATTAAATATAATTTGGAGAAGGATTTGTACACTTGTTTTCAAGTTATTTGGAGCATAGTTACCTAAGACGAGGGGATGGGGGACGGGGTTTCGAGACGGCAAAAATTTCTAAATTTTAGGGACGGCGGGGGGGACGTCTAATTAAAAATATATAAATATTTAAAATATAAAGATATAGTGACTAAATTATATAAATAAGCTGAAATAAAACCATTTGAGATTTAAATAAGGTGAAACTTGAACTCATAAACATCAAATCTCTATATTAAAAATCGTTATTAATCACCTGAATATCCCGGTTTATCGTTTAGGGTTAGTGAACAATTTATCTTTCCGAAAATCACAATTTTAGAAGTGCCGATCAATCGGCGATTTTTGGCGTTAAAATACCTTTAAAAACATGGAAACTCGCAGGTAAAATCGTTGAAAATCGCATGGCATAGGTTTAAACGCAAAAAACGACCAAATCGAACCATTTTTCTCCTCCTGATTCATATTTTCTCCTGCTGACCTGGTTTCGTATCGGTGAATAGCATTTCGTGGTGGTTTCAAGCATTTCGTGGTGGTTTCGAGGGATCTCATGGTGGTTTTGTGGGGTTTCGTGGCCAATCGTGGCCCATGTTCGTAGCAAACAATAAAAATAAATTCGTATATAGTTATTCTATATAATATAAATAAATTTGTATATACTATACTAGTATACGTATAAATTCTTATAAAATATATTTAATATTTATTTTTCTTTTTTTTAAGATTTTCAATAGTATAACTATACATTATACATTGCACAATACACTAATTCGTATATTGTATAAAATCTATGCCAATATTTATTTTTATGTTTTATGCCAATATTTATTTTGGAATTTTTTTAAGATTTTCAATAGTATATAGGAACAAGTATACCTCAGTACAAGACACTAATTTCAAATTTGTCCCCATGATTAATTCATTTTGTATACACTAGAATTTATAATAGTAATAAATTTATACATTTAACAATGATATTTATTAATGTTATAAATAGATCATAATTTATAACATTTAACAATGATATATAACAGTAACAGTAATATAATTCATAATTTATTTTATGAATTTTTAAAAATAGCGATAAAGTTGCCGATTAATGCCAATAAATTGTCGATTCCCGATTTCCGAGTCAAAATTTGGCATAATGCGGCCGATTAATCACCGATTAATGATTTTTTGAACTATGCATCAAATACATTCCTAGAACTGTTACAAACAAGATACTGTGATTTCAAAACACTCAACTTTTCCAAACATGTTATAAACTTCTATTATGTTCTCCTTCAATTCTCTGATAGCAATCTTCCCAAACTATGACCAAGTGTTATGGTTCACTGTTGACAGTTGTGATCTATTGACCCTCAATTGCTCTTGTCAACCTTCTACTGACAAAACAGAGAATGACAGAAAACAGGTTCTCATTCAGATTCTACAGTCAGACTAAGACTGTCAAACAATAATAGTAGGGTTTCAGGATATATTAGCTTGATCATTACTTGCACAGGCCGTGACTTGCTTCTTCACAAGATCTTGAATCATAAGTGATTTACAATTAAAAAAATATAGTTTAGAGTGTTGTTTTTATGTTTTTTTATTGAAAAATGTGGCAGACCACGTGGGGGACGTCTGGACATCCCCCCCACGTTTCCCCGTCCCCAAGACGTTTCCCATCATGCATGCATTGTGGGAAACATGGGGGAAATATTTCCCCCACGTCCCCAAGGCGTTTGGCTTGGGGACATCCCAGACGTGTCCAAAATGGGGAGAAGGCGTCCTGCGTAACTATGATTTGGAGGGTGTTTGATGCCCTAAAGTGCAATTTTCAGTTTGCTGCTAGGGTTTCAGTTAATGTTGGAACTGCTGTTATAAGAATCAGATTTCATTCATATTTGGAATTGTGTGAATTCCTTGTTTGTATGTTTCAGCCCTAGAAAGGGACATTACACCTAAACAATAAGCATTGTATGAAGACCTATCTTTTATAAATACAAAGCTTCTATTGTCCGGATACCCAACTAAGCCATGGTACGTTTTGCAATTAGTGATCTATTTTTTGTTGTTATAGATAAGTCTAGTATCTCAGTAGACAATAATCATAATACAATATGGACTGAAAATTCACAAGTCCAAACACTGCATTTAATCGAAAATTCAAAACAGTGGACAGTGTAAACTATATCAGCATAAAAACAGTGTCATAAAGCAAACAGATTCCTCACTCAAACAGTGCAGTAAAGCAAACAGATTCATCACTCAACACAAATCAACTCTATATGTCACTAAAGAAGAAAGAACTACAAAATACAACACTTAAATGAATCACTCACCCACCCAGCCTTCCTTTTAAAGATAGAGGATAGAGATACAATATATTAAGACAGTCTAATGATAACAGCAACTCTAAATCTGAAAAACATGTCTACTCATAAGACCATGTCTAACAATGCCAGCATGTCTAATAATAACAAAAACTCTTAATTTAGTGTCCAATAATAATATCAACTCTAAATTTACCATGGCTAATAATAAAAGTAGATGTCTATCAAAGTGCTGTTATGAATTTGATGAGTGTGCCAGGCTGAGCAAAGCAACAGCTGAGCAATCACAGATGAATTTCTAACATATATTTGATGCTACAATAATTAGCAGCTTTAGTTGGTGTATGATATGAACCAGATGACGACACAATTTTGAGAATAAATCAAGTTTTGCATAAGACCCTGACATGACCTTATCTCTGATATTTGTAGACTATAATTAATAGCAAAAATAGAAGCAAAGATATTAACATACTATTACACCCCTAGAAGATAAAATTTAATGAATGCATTCAAGTTTTGAGTGCATCACAATGACAATAAATCCATGGCTTGAAGTTCATGTGCAGGCCTACAAGTGAAACATCTTTTCCATTTTAAATGGTTTAGGAAAATATCCCTGCAAAAACTTATATTAATCTGGCATGTAAGCGAAATCAAACATGTGAACTAAACATTTTGGCTAATTTATTAGGAAAGAAAACTACTGCAAGCCATGCAAAATCAAGGAAAGATGGCAATCATACCTCTCCATGTAATGGCTCTCCAAGAACACTGGGATATGTTAGAGGTGCAGAGCGAAGAGTTGCCAAGGAATCTCCTGGAATGCTTGGATATATTTGAGCTGCAATTCGGAGCGTGGCAAAAGTGGGACAGTGCAGGTGTTGATCTAACATTTGAGTATGGATGGCAATTTTATCCCGCCTTCTATGGATTTCCAGGATCAAAGTAAACAAGGCTTCATCATCTGGTACATTATCTACAAACTGTATGCCACTGTGAAGCAGCTCATAGAATGGTATTCTACACCTGTCTTCATCCACCAAAGCCCAAACAACACTCAAGGTACTATGTAGCCAGTTACAGGAGGATCTCTCAAATATTCTAATGTTTACATTATCATGTTCATCAATCCCATTTTGTTGTCTTGGATTCCAGCTAAGAAGCCAACTCAGCATATGTGAAAATATATCAGCATGAGTGATTGGTTTCAGATTATGTTCAAGTCCAGCTAGTACAACCTTACACACAAGCTGACGAAGAGAACCAATTACAGAACCCTTTGAGAGACCAGAGCCTGTTGAAGGTATTTGTTGTCCACTGTACAATGGATCAGACCCCTTAATTGGAGATTGATTGGCAGATGCTGCTGCATCAGCCAGCCCATGGGGAGGTGACCCAATAATATGCAGAGAAGTCAATGGGAAGCTGGATTCAAAGCTTGTGCCATTGATGAATTAGGCAAAGTTGGATTTGGAATCACACTCCCTCCTGCTCCTGAACTAACAGATGGTGTGCCAGTATGCATTTGGCCACTTTGGGTAGAAGTTTCTGCCGCAGACACCGCAGGAAGGAGAGATGATAGAAATGAATCCCAATTTATGAAATTTATGGTAGACAACATTTGCAAAGCAAACAGAAGAAACTCTGCCTGTAGTGTGTGAATGCTGCATTGCACAATCAAAGCAAAAAGTACAGACTCTGTCGCTGATTGCAACTGGTCCTGATCCTGAAATGCATGTTTATAAACAACAATTTCAGACCATATATATGAAGATGAAATATTTTGCACAAGCCTATCAGTTTCTAGGCTCTTTATAGTGAATATGAAGTGGCACTTGTGATGGGAAGAGATTAGACAATAAGTCAAAAGCACATAATGTGAAACTTTTCAAATATACAACACAATTGACATTCATAAAGGAGAACAATAGGAGATTATTTGAACTTAAGAAGTGTTTCATCTCTTACAGAAAATTGAGCCTGTAGTCGCTGGAAGTCCAGGAGAAACTGCTCATTTCTTGGTGGTAAATCCCTGTTTATAGCAGTGATTCGTTTGCGAAGTTGAAGACTGGTGTACACCAAGTACGATATTTCAGTCTTCAGATTTGACAAATCTTTGAAACCAAAGGAGCAGAATAAATTCTTCTTGTTCTTAATTAAATAGAAAAAAAAACAGAATACCAGTATGCATAGCATTTGCATTTGTATGTTACTGCAAAACAATAATCCTACTACAGTCAGCTATACAAATAAGTCCTTCAATGTATCTGAATACTTTTCTATTAATTAAAAAAACCCTTAGTAGTAGTCAATCAACAAAAATGTAGAAGGATATTCTATGCATAAAATATAGTAAATTAGTATCTTATCAAAGATGCCCCACCTACTTAAAAGGTGGCATGCATCACTGGAAGACAAGAAAGTGTAATATCCCTTTTGGAGCTAAAACTGAAAATTAAGGAAATTAGCTCAACCGCCAATACAAGCAAATCTGATTTTTATAACAGCAATTAATTAAGAACCAAAAACACAACTCTCAAACCCTAGCAACTAGAAGAGAGATAGAGAAATCCACCATAGAAACACTCAAAAAATTGTGAGACCAATATCATAATTTTCCAACCATGGGAACCCTCTAAAAATTGATCCCAAAATCTCTAAATGAGTAAATAAAACTACCCAATGCCAATAAAAATCTGAATATGAAGTATTCTTCTCAAATCTACAATATTCTTCAATACCAATCAATGTTGAAGGGTTTTCATCCACCATAGAAACACTCAAAAAATTGTGAGACCAATATCATAATTTTCCAACCATGGGAACCCTCTAAAATTGATCCCAAAATCTCTAAATGAGTAAATAAAACTACCCAATGCCAATAAAAATCTGAATATGAAGTATTCTTCTCAAATCTACAATATTCTTCAATACCAATCAATGTTGAAGGGTTTTCATCCTCCAACAAAACCACTAGAAGGGTTTTTGTCCTTCTAGGAAGCCACACAAGAGGGTTTTCGTCCTCAAGTGGAAGAACATAGAGCAACAAGCTCACAATGCCCAAATAGGAAAATGTGCCAAAATCTAGATGATCCAAATGAGCTCTATAATCTTCTTTTATATCCCCTAATAAGTCATTATAATCTTTTATTAAGCCTCATTAAAGGCACTAAACCCAGCCGACCCACTAAGAATGGGTAATAAAAAAATAAATCATGAATATGGATGATAAAAACTGAAATATAATCCATGATCCTCCGTTTTTCAACCGTCACTTGCTAAGGAATCCTTTATTGCTGATTAATTAGAAAAAGGGGGCATTACGAGAAAGATACTTGAAATGTCTTTCAACTCGTGTTTGACATATGGTAAATAAGTTATAAATATTGATGGAGATCAATCCAGCACCCTTAACCTAAGTTGATAAAAAATTGAGCTTGCAAAAGATTATCACTTTGTTATGTCATGATAGACATAATTAGACTACCCGGGCCAAGAATCATGTCACATACCCCACAATAATTGAAAGTTTGGTCCTGCTTTACTTCATTGCATACAACTCATTCACGGAACATTAAAGCAAAAGATTCATGCAATCAACGTAGAATTAAATGGATAAAGGATAACATTGCTCAACGTAGAATTAAATAGATAAAGGATAAAATTGCTCAAGTTTAGAAAGTGCATGCAATGGAACTTGAAATTAGGTTTACACAAGCTACAAATAACAATTTTAGGGCTGCTTGAAAATATTACCCTAAAATACACACCCAAGGACACACAAAATGGCAGATCACTTTTTATAGGCGTTTAATATGATACTAAGAACAATTTGAAATTACACCAAATGAGGCAATGAAAACTTTATACAAACTAGCTTAGACAAAAATCTCAATAGATGTGTAATGTGTGAAGTAGGCACATGACAAAACAATCCAAAACTAATTTCCATTTAAAATTTGAGAGCAAAAGATAGCAAAAAGCACAATTTCTAGAAGATATTGAAAGCATGGGAATTTCACGGTCAATGATGATGTTGTGAAGGTCCGGACCTAAGGGATATCAAGACCTGAGTCCAAAGTTGATGACTTCCTTCCTTCATTAACACTAGATATCAAGTTTGAATGCCAATGTATAATGGGGAGCTTAAAGCAGAGAAGTTGGATAATTGGATCAAGCAAACCGAGGTATATGGGTTCGAAAATTGGTGATGAAGCAAAAATCCATTTGGCAACTCTTTGAATGGGTGGCACAACACTCATATGGTGGGAGAGTAAGCTTCAGGAAGTAGATGAGAAAAAGGTAAAGAAATCTCTTCCTGGTCTGATTTTGTTTCGATCTAAGACAACAATTTTATCCTCTAGGATATATGCAACAAGCTATGATGGATTGGCAAACTTTGAGACAAACTAAGGGACAGAGTGTTCAGGATTATACACAGGAGTTTAGGAAAAGGGCTCTTATGCTTGGTATTTCTCTCCATACACAAGAAACACTGCTTAAATATATTGGTGGATTACATAGTTATCTAAGACATGATTCTCGTTCTTAATCCTACTAATCTTGATGTGGTGTGTGTGCAAGCTACACATTTGGAAGCAAGAGGGAAAATGACTAGGAGTCTTCCTCCTCAAAACACAAGAACAAACAATCGAAGGCAAGGAAAAAGGTTTGAAAGAACAAGGTAAAGGAAAGGGTAAGCAAAAGACTAATTCTATTGTTAAGAAAGAAGATGAAAAACCATTTTGCAATCATTGTAAAAATAATCATGATGAATCTAAGTGTTGGAAATTACATCTTGAAATGAAGCCTAAATGGTTTAATAACAAGAAGGGAAAAGAGAAGAAAACGAATATTGTGGTACATGATCTTGGGTCTGATTCAGGAGATGAAACCAAGATCACGGCCATGAGTTTTCAAGGTTGTAATTCTTCCTCTTCTTCTAACACTAGTTCATCAAATGTTGCATCTTCTTCTAAACAACAATCTATGCATGATGAAAAGAAAAGAAATGAGCTTTTCCACCTTAGAGTTGTTTCTAAACATACAAAAATAGACACTCTATTTGATAGTGGATCTCAAGCTAATCTGATTTCAGAGGAGGTTGTGAAGAAATTGGGACTCAAAACCAAGCCACATCCTAAGCCTTATCCTTTGGGTTGGGTTTGTGATGATGCAAAATTGCAGGTAACAAAAACTTGTAGATTCAGATTTGCCATTACTAGACAAGTTTATTGATGAGGTTGATTTGGATGTTGTTCCTTTAGACATTTGGTGTGGTTTTGGGAAGTCCTTATCTATATGATCATAAAGCAATCTTCTACAGGAAGAGAATAAATACTTGTTTGTTAAAGATGGGATTGAATATATTGTTAGAGCTCATCGTGTGAAAACAAGTCTTTCCTTGGTTATTGCAGGCAAATGAAAAGGCTTGTAAATTCAAGCAAGAATTTTGTACTCATGGTGATCAAATCCAAAGAGAAAGATCATGAAAAGGCTTTTGAGGATTGTGATCCTAAACATCATAATGAATTGGTTAAAATTGTTTCTAACTATGATGATGTTTTTCAGGATCCACAAGGTCTACCTCCCTAAAAAAGAAGGGTTCAACATGAAATACAATTGTTGCAGGATGCACCTCTTCCTAACATTGGTATGTGTAGATTGTCTGTGGTTGAAATGAGGAAATCAAGAAACAGGTGTTGGAACCTTTGGCAAAAAGGAATTATCCATCAAAATTCATCTCCTTTTGGTTCGCCAATCATTTTGGTGCCTAAAAAAGATGGCATATGGCAGATGTGTGTTGATTTTCGTGCCTTAAACAAAATCGCGATGAAAAATCATTACCCTCTTCCTCGTATTGATGATTTATTGGATCAGTTAAAAATGCTATTTATTCACTAAGTTAGACTTAAGAAGTGGTTATCACCAAGTTAGAATCAATGAAGGTGATGTGTGGAAAATTGCTTTTAAAACAAAACAGGGTTTATTTGAATGGCTTGTTATGCCTTTTGGATTGTGCAATGCACTGGCTACATTCATGCATGTGATGAATGATGTTTTTAGGCCATTCATTGATGATTTTGTCATAGTCTACTTAGATGATATTCGATTTTCAATAAATCATGGGATGATCATATCATTCATATTCAGAAAGTCTTAGATGCTTTAAGAAAGGATAAATTATATCTAAAGATGTCTAAATGTGAATTTGGGAAAACATCTTTGGTTTATTTGGGTTATGTTGTGGGACATGGTGAATTGAAAATTGATTGCAAAAGTTGAGGTCATTGTTAACTGGCCTAAACCCAATAATGTAATAGAAGTTAGAAGCTTTCTTGGTGCAGTACAATACTGGAGAAAATTTATTGCTAACTTCTCATTTATTGCATCTCCTTTGCATTCTTTGACTAGTATTAAACAAGTCTTTCAGTGGGAGGCAAACATCAGAGAGATTTTGACACTGAAAGAGAAAATCAGTACTGCTCCTATCTTAGCACTTCCATATTTACAATAGTCATTTGAGATCGAGACGGATGCCAGTGAATATGCAATGGGGGCAGTCTTGATGTAGAACGAAAGCTTGTTTGTTACCATTCTGAGACATTCACAAGTGCAGTAAGAAATTATCCAACTTATGATAAAGAGTTGTATGCATTGGTTAAGAGTGTAAAGAAATGGAAGCATTACTTCATGGGCAAAGAAACAATAATTCATACTAATCATCAGCCCCTCTAGTACTTACGAACACAAAGCCAAGCTACAACAGTCTAGACACTTCCATTGGATGGGATTCTTACAGCAGTTCCACCTCATGATCAGGTATAATAAAGTTATACAAAATAAGGTTGTTGATATGCTATTTAGACCTCCAATTGTTACATCTATTCTTTTGCAGCATAGTTCTTTGGCTCATGATAGTTATAAAGAACAGTTTGTTTATGATGCTGATTTTAAAGAAGTTTATGAAGATTTAATGAGTGGAAAACAAGTAGGAGAATTGGATTATCATGTGCATGATGGAATTTTGTATCATTCTAGTAAACTTTGCATTCCACGGAATGAAAGAGTGCATATGATTAGGGAAGTTCATACTTCTCTTATATCTGGACATTTTGGTGTTGGTAAAATAGTTGCACATTTACATATGTATTGTTATTGGCCTAGAATGCAGGAACATGTAACTAAGTATATAAAAGGATGTGTTCTTTGTGCCACGAGCAAGCCTAGAACAAGAAGTTAGGACTTTATACTCCTCTTCCTGTCCCTACACGTCCGTGGGAAAGTATTTCCATGGATTTTGTAGGAGGTTTGCCCATGTCACGAAAGAAACACGACTATTTATATGTGGTTGTGGACAGATTTAGCAAAATGTGTGTTGATTCCTTGTACTAAACAAATACGGTGAAGGGAATGCACATTTATTCTTTCCATTTGTATGGGTTCATTTTGGTTTGCCCACTTCTATTGTTTTAGATCGGGATTCCAGTTTTTGGGAAATTTTGGTCAACTTTGTGGGATTTGATGAACACCAAGCTGAAGAAAAACATTGTTTTTCATCCACAAACCGATGGTCAAACAGAGGTTGTGAACCGCATGCATGATGGTACATCTGCTCGGGGTTATTGTGGTAAACATCCTAAATTGTGGGATGAACATTTGTATTATGTGCAACATGCTTATAACCATGCACTACATTCTTCTACTATGAAGTCTCCTTTTGAGACTTGTTTTGGTTATCTACCTAAATCTCCATTAGATTTCTCTTTTGGACAAGAAATTGTTGTTAGTGGACTTAGTGATACTTGACAAAGCCAAAACAATTGTGTAAGGAATATAGCAAGGCAACCAGTTTGTTCGAGAACAATTGGAGAAAAGTCAAGCAAAATATAAAGCTAGGCATGATAAACATAGAACTAATCACAAGTTCCAAGTTGGTGATTCAGTTTGGCTTCACATCAGCAAAGAAAGTGACAGGTGAAGGTAAAAAGTTAAAACCAATTCGGTATGGTCCATTCGAATTTTGGAGAAAATTGGTAATAACGCTTTCCAAATGGATTTACCTCTGTACACGCAAATTTATTGATTTGCAAATGTTGAAAATCTTTAAGTTGTATGAACCGCTTATGATTATTGATCATGATGCTAGTGTTGTACCTTTTGTTGATGATTTTGCACCTGAGTATTTGGATGAGTTGCAGGAAGATATCATTCTGGACAGGAGGTCAAAACCTCGCAAAGGGGAGATGTTGAATATCTTCGTGTGGGTTTGAAAGGCATGCATCCGAACAAGGTGAAATGGATGGAAACCGAAAAGGTGAGGGAGAAGTACCCTCACCTCTTTACCAATTAAAATAACTTTTGGAGGTCCAAAAGTTTCTCAATGGGGAGGAGTGATCCAGAGGATCCTCATTGAGAAACATCGATCTATGATCTTCTCGAGAATCGATCCACGAGTAGTTGACCTGCGTAGAGAAAATTGAAAATGTCTCGCGATATCTTGTTTACTAAAAATTAAGCTCGTATGCAGAAGATATAGCCCGCTGAAATTTTTGGCCAACCGCAAAAATATGGACTACACGCAGGTGACATGGACACATGCACATCCGCCAAGTGGACCAACGAAAATACAACAAGTGGTATAAAGAAAAATTTGGTTTTCCAACGCCGGTCTTCAACACTCATTTACGGACGGGTGGGCCCCACTATTTGTTGGCGGGGGCCCTCAGCCAGGGTCGACACACTCTTTTTGCAGAGGGGCGCCTTTGCCTCCGATCTTCATATTACCATTGTTGAGCTTTTGTATATATATGCTCATGTTTGTATTAACATGATGAATGTGGGATAATTTTCATTAATGCTAGTAATAAACATTGTGCAAAGATGTACTAGCTCGGTGGACATCTCGACTCGGCGAGTCAAGCGACTCACTCGGCCCGACCAAGTCAACCGCCCACCTCACTATCCTCGCCACCTATCTCTGTCGGTCACCTCTACTACGCAGTCTACCTTACCCTCCAACTCACATTATCTCCTCTAACTTCCTCGCCAACTACTCATCATATCCTCCAACTTGGCGCAGACCTAAATTGGTCGAACAACCAAACAACACCACGACGTGGCTTTAGCAAAAGTGGTGCTTTGACCGATATACCTTCAATGGCCGCCCATATTTAAACCACCAAACCGTCCACCACCCTATCAATGTGGGATTATTCCCACTTAAGAAAAACCGACCGACTAGTGGGGGATAGGGGATTCGACACCTATCTTATCCTTTACCAAAATAATGCTTGGTCGTTGCGCCAAACGGTGTTGTTAAGCTATATAAGGCATTGTGTTATACTTGAGGAGTTAATTCCATAAGTCTATGTATACTTGGGGTCTAATTGTGGGAGTTAGGGGCATTTTTGGGAAAAATTTCCAAAGGAGACTAAGGCTTATTTTACAAGAGGAACACAGTGACATGTCCTTGGAGATCTGAATCACTTGATACTTCTTTGTAAGTGTTATTTTAATGATTTTAATAGATCAGTCCCTCAAATTGGACCCGGAGCCGTAGGCTTTAACACCGAACTCCGTTATCACGGATGGTGTCGAGTTTTTGTCAATTTGTTCTAGTTTTTGTTTGATCAACAGGTTGGGGAACGAGGTGTTGTCTACCCCAAGTGAGAAGGGAAGTATTTCTATGGCAGCCATGAGCCAAACTACCATCATTGATACTGTTGTCATCATTTATAGCAGCCCCCACCTAATTTCAGTTGCATTTGTATTTGGGAATATGGAGTGTTCTTCCACCTTAGTTGACAAGGATAGAATGAAGAATGAGGATGCCACATTGGGACATGGATTAGCTTGTCAAGTTGTTGATTATTTATTAATTTCTTGCTTTATGACTGAGATTATAGCAGGTTAGAAAGCTTTTATACAGCTGAGTATGCAAAGGAAGAAGTTGTTATTGTTGTTTTAGAGGATGAAAATGAAGGGGACTTCAATGAAGAAAGGGGCAACGGGTGTCGGAGTTTTTGGGCAAAAGCTCTTTCATTTGACAGACACGGGATCTAGACTATGGGGATGCTACAACATGTTCCTTCACCTTGGTATGATGGCACTTGGGCATGAGAGCTTGCAATTGCTTAAGGGCAAGCAATTTCGGGAAGGGAGGATTGTAATGTCCCCTTTTTCGAACTAATTCATTTTGAAGACTTCTAGCCCATTCCACTTCCCGTGGGCCGGAAGAAGGTGAACAAGGGAAGTATTTGTTTATATTTTAGTCATTTTCCATGAGCATTTACATTTTCTTTTAGTGTTTTCTTTTAGTGTTTTCCTTTATGAGGCAGGTTGGTTGGGTTGGAGGAATTAAAAAGCAAATTAAAAGATAAAGCAAGCTTCTTTATGAGGTCGGTCATGGGGGAAACTCCCTCATGGGGTTTGGCGCCACCTAAAGGATATAAAAGGGGTCGTTTGGGCTCATTTTGGGCATGCATCTTTATTATAATTTTACATTACTTGGTTTTGGGGCTGATTGCTCTATTTCCATTCCACTAAAGGGCGAAAATCCTTTGGTGTGGCTTCACAAGGAAGACAAAACCCTTCCTTGATAATTGGAGAACAAAAACTCTTCAATTAATTGTTCCAAGTGCTTCAAAGAGGTGGATAAGGCCTATTTTCAGCAAGGGTTTGGTTCTAAGGTGAAATTCAGCCCCTCTCCTAGGGGAGCGACCCACCTTGGGGAAGAGATTGGTGGTTTCTAGGGCACGGCACCACTCAACTCAGCCATCATTGCATTCTCCATATTTTTGGCAGCCAGAATCTACTTTGTACTTCATTTTTAGGGCTTGGAATCATTCATTTCCAGCCATTTCATAAGGGCATACTCTGTTGTCATTTATTTAATTTCCAGCTGACGGCAGTTTCTTCCACTTGATCAAGTACTCTATGATGGCTCAGTTCCATAGCTACTTGAATCTCTTGTCCATGATCAAACTACATGTATAATACCCACAACACAAGGATCATGGAAATGGCTGCTTGGTATTGAACTTGATACAATCACAAAGTGGACATAGCTCCAAAGGAGCAAGATTCAAGTGCAACTCTAAGGGATCAACCAATGCCTCTCCTACTATGGACTGCAGTTAATCCCTCGGATAACACTCCCATCCAATGCCTCCTCTCAGCTCTCATAAGCTTTGCCTTTATGCCTTACCCTTGATGGTCACCACCTACTTTTTTCATTTTGGTAGTTGAATAGCCCCCTTTCAGACTTTAGTGAGACAGTTTTTTCTTCTTTCTTTTGTCTTTTTGTGTGTTTTATTCTTATTTTTATTGACCTTGGAGATCAAAACTACCTAGAATATTTTCTAATGATACCTCCACAATGAGAAGGCTTTTAATGCCACAACCACAAAAGCTACTCAAGTAAAAGATGAAAATTACATTTTTAACCATCTTCCTTAAGTGATTTTTCGTCCTTCCTACTCAATGAAAAGTGGATGGAGTTCCAACCTACTGCTCCTGCAAAACCGGATTGGTTGTGATTCCATCATTTCCATAAAGCATCTCAAGTGATGTCCATACCTTGCTCGGCTACTGGGGTAGCACTTGCATTCTTTTTAACATATCAATTTGAATTATTTTGGTGAAAAATGGGGCTGAAAGTTCAATAGTAAAAACAGAGGGCTAAATGGCAAAAATTTGAAAAATGCAAAGAAGAAACCCTTGATTTTTCAATAACTTACCAGCAATGAAAGTGGTTTGGTGAAATTTTAGGTGTATCCTCAAACTTTGGCAAGCTAACCCTAACGCTTTAAGACCATTTTAGAATAGATAATATGCCCGATCTAGTTAGTCCCCTTGATCAAGACTATTGAGAGAACAATTAACTAGCTGCTCTATTGCATCAATGCATAGTAATCATCCACAAGAATCATAGTAAAACAGTACATCAATATTATAGAGAGAGAGAGAGAAGAGAAAGGTTAGGTAGGTACAATGAATACCATCACTTTGACTTTGTTTCTTTTTTACAATAGATTGCACATATGCATACATACATATAAATATGTGTGTGTGTGTGTGTGCTTGCGTAAATATGCATATGTATGTATGTATTTATGTGTATATAGATATGCATGTATGTATACATACATATATGTATGTGTATAATGTATGTACGTACATATGTATAGATATGTATGTATGTATGTATGTATGTATGTATGTATACAGCCCCATCTATTTATAGCCTCCTATTAGCATAAGTTTTATGTTAAGTGAGCACAGCCCTAATTTAAGTGACCTCAAGTAAATAGAAGAAAATGTATTAATGGGCCCTACATATGTACAAGTACTTACAAGTAGGTACACACATGGCATCCAAGAGTCACCACACAAGGTTGGTGCCTCATGGGAACTACTGTCATAGATTAAGAAAAAGCTCTCAATTTAAGATTACTAACAGTGAATTTAGCACCAACACAATATTAGAGATAAACCATCCTTGCGATTGCTTGACTTTACTAAATTCCATGTAGACTAGCATCTTCTTTAAACATGAAGTTAGAGACCTGTGTTAAATTTGAGATTACATATTTCCTATCTTGATATCGAATTTTGGTATATTGCTAGAAATTCATCTAGAATGTTTTGCATATTCAAGATTGCCTTCAAGCATTTTCAAAAAGAATAAATAAGACTTATGGCAGATGGCATAGAGTTGTCTACTTATCCCATTGTACGCACCCAAATTTTGTACGGTGCTATATTTTAAAAAATTCCAATGATGATGTTATGACCTCAAAAATATTACAAAATGCTCAGACTCAGTTCCGTCTCCTACGCCTATTTTCCTTATTCCTGCTCAAATTGCTCTTTAAAACTTGTCCCTACTGTCAAGACAGGATTTTTTTCTTTCCCCTTTTCAAAGTTGCATTTCATTCTTGTGCATCCCAACCACCACGGAGGTTCACACAGTTGTCGCAGCAGTCTTGCAAACTGTCACAGCAACTTCACTAATCACCACAGCATTCTAATTTTAGCCCAAGAACACGTTTTTAAGCATTCTCCGACCATTCATAGAGTAATATGTGATTGACGAGATCATATGGAGGATGAGTCTGCGCTCTATGTGCTTTCCATATGTTTAATAGCTCTGCCAAAGTATCTAAACCAAGAATGGACATCTCCAATTCTGACTAAAGTTTAATTTCCAAATATTGTGCATCCCTCTTGTTTTCATGTTGCTTATTTGCATTATATTACTGCACATGGACAGAGCGATCATATCTTCCAATTGATTCAGAACTCTCTCCCAATCTAATCAGTTTTCATTGTTAAACTTAAAATGAAATGATCTGTCAAGGGTCAATCATATCACAGGATGGTGCTCATATGGCTTGTGATGGGGAATAGATGAAATGGATTTACCACTCAGCTAAGGATACCATCAGTGCTGATAGCAACTCACAGTTTGATTGTCCCTTACTCTCACATTTTTGTTGCAAATAGCAATTTCTAGATGCATCTACTTTTTCTTGAAGTCAGACTATAACTCGCAATTTGCCCTTCGCGTTTTGCCTTTTATCCTAGAAATCAAACTCGGGTCTGCATATCTAATGAATGATCGACATCATGCCCTAGACTTGAAACAATAAAACGTGCCACTATTATAAATAGTAAAACATGCCACCAATATTTTGCAACTCTCAATCCTATTGGATCCTTCACGAATCGCAATTTTTAACTTACGTCTTATATATGAATTTCTCCTTCTTGCGTTTTTGTTTTGATCCATCATTGTTCCTTGTGGAATGGTCACAAATGGTGAAAAACCAATTTTTCACAAAGACTTGCTCCAACAAAAAAATGCATCTCGGAGATTGGTACTCATCTTGAAGACTAGTACTCGTCTCATAGCCTATTACTTGTCGGTACTTGATAAGCCCAAAAATGGCCCATTTTATACAAGATTTGACATTCTTTTTCCTTGCATACATAAAGTGGATCTAAGTGTAATTTTTGAACTTATGGTTTATTTAGGATAAAATAGAAAGTATATATCATGGTTATTTCTTTAGAATTCATTGTTATCTTTCTGTTAGTTATTTCTAATGATTATTGGGAAAAAGATGTCAATTTGTGCATATGCAATTCATACTTTGCTATAATTGTTGAATAAGGCATTTTGAGCACTAAGCACCAGCTACAACCAACCTTGGAGGATCTTCAAAATCTTTCATATCATCTCCAAAGATTGTTATTTCATCACTGCATTAGCTCCAGAGATTCCTTCACTAGCTCCAGAGATTCCTTCACTAGCTCCAGAAATGTTCAGTAGTTCTATGAGCGGCTCCTTAAGCATATGTTTGGAAAAAATGAAAAACAGTTATCAAGAATATATCCAAACCCAAATCTGATTGTAATGCAAGTTCAAAAAAACCATCTTGATTCAAGTTAATATGCAAAAAATATAGCCGTTTTAATATGGCTTTGGAGTTTTCCCAGAATGCTTTGGAATCTTCCCAGAACGCTTTGGAGTCTTTCCAGATCGCTTTGGAGTTGATATTAGAGCTTTGGGGATGAATACTAGAGTTACAGAGATGAGCATAACTACAAGAGCGACATTGTTATCTATTTTTGGAAGTCATTCTACAAATAGATATCATGTTTTATTATTTGTAAAATAAAGAAGAATCGATATTTATTTTGACTCTCAACAATAAAATAAGAAATTCAAATTATTTGTTAGAGTTAGATAAGCTCTTTCCATATTTTGTGAAGATTGACGTTTTTGGATAGATTTAAATCTTAGTTGATAAAGATGTATGCCCTAAAATAAGGTGATGATTGTAAGCACGGAATTATAAATGCAACCTCCCACACCAAAGAATAAAATCGCCATTTTTCTAATTAATTCAAGATTCCATTCCATCCATTTGTAAATAGTCTTGATTAAAATCCTCTTTCGAGGAATGAGCTGGCCATTATTTCCAAGGAACACAGATCTGTATATTTATGTTTATTTTTTTATTTTGTAATTATTTGTATTGTATTTTTTTGTACAATGTAATTATCCTTTTGATGTACAATTTGTTGTTAACATGCAGGTGTTTTATGTATCTATTTTCAATTTAGCTATTTCCTTTTTTGCAAAGTTTGTTTTCTTTCCATGCAAGTGTTTTTTAATTCCCTGCAAGTGTGTTTTAATTCCATGCAAGTGTGCTTTAATTTTATGCAAGTGTGACATTTCAATTTTTGCAAAGTGTGTTTCAATTCCTGCAAAGTGTGTTTCAATTCCTACAAAGTGTGTTTACATTTATGCAAGTGTGGATTTTGGGTAGAAGGGACCATTTCCAAATATTTCTCTCCTTTTGCATATAGCCTTCGGACACCAACCGTGGATTGACATCCTTTAATGAAGAGGATCGATGACCCTCATCAATACTCATCTCGAGAGACTTGCGTTTCGGTTATTTTTGTTAAATATATCTTTTGTACTCTTGACCCAAGATATGGTGAGATACAAAAGATAAATATCAATATAGTTTTTTTTCAACATCTAATATCTTTGCTTTTAAAGGTTATTAATGTTTTTCTTAAACTATATTAGGATGAATAATATTGTTTGCTCTAGAATTGACTTCTATGTTTAAATATATATATGAAATTATATATTTTTGTTGTCTCCGTGTATCCAACTATTTTTTTGAAAAATGGTGTACCGCCCGTCTCCTTGTACCAATATCGGTATCCATACCTATCTATTAGTAACTATGTGAAAAATACAAATGTCTTCAAACTTCACATCTTTTTACTTGTTTTGCTCATGACTCGGATCTATCTTCTACATAACAATGAAAAAATCTTTATCTACCTCTTTGAATTGTCTCGCATCATGCAATGTAATGTCCCCTTCTCAATGCTAGTTCTTTTTAAAGACCTTGAGCCCATTCCACTTCTTGTGGGCAAAAAGGGAATGAGTAAGGGAAGTTAATGTCATGATTTTCAGTTGTTTTTGTGAGCTTTGCATTATTTTTAAGTAATTTTCTAAGTATAGTCAAGTCAGCTGGGAAAAAGGAGAAAAGCCAATTGAAAAATAAAAGAAAAAGGAACTATTATGTCTCCAAGGAGGTCAGTCCTCTTTAGGAGGATTCTATTTGGTTTTTGGTGCCACCTCTAACTATTTAAAGGGGTCACTTGGCTTGGAAGATGTTTATGCATGCTTTGGAATTTATTTTCTTTGAGGAGTTGGAGCACGCTTGTTTTCTCTCTCATCCATTGAGGACGGAAACCCTCCATGGAGGTCTATTGAGGATGAAATCCCTCAATAGCACTTAGATTTGAGGACGGAAACCCTCACATCTTCATTGGTGATCTCATACAGAGGTCACACTTGTGCTACAATCAGATTTGCAGAGGTTCAAGGCAGATTTATCAGTGCTAGGGCATCATTCACAGCTAGGGCAGATCAGATTTGCATGGTTTTGAGTGTGGGACAGCCACACAAGTCCGTGTTTGAGCTTGCAAGGGTTTTGGACCAGTTGTTGGGCCAATTTCAGACCCTCTCCTAGGGTAGCAACTTGCCCTAAGGTGAAGTTTGGGGTGTTCTAGGGCACGGCGGTATCAAATTCTTGCACCATTGTGTTCTCCATATTTTTAGTAACTGGATCTTCTATTTGTACTTGTGTTTGGGCTTGGAAATGCTTAGTTCCAACCATTTTTGTAATGGGTATTCACTGTTGTTAATTAATTCCAGCTAGTATTAAAATTGCAAAAAGATATATTTTCCGTGTTTTTCTCTTGCAATCATTTCCAGCTTTGAAGAATAATATTTTGAAGGGTTTCTATATTATTTCCAACAAGTTTGTGGCTGATTTCTATCATAAAAAATAGGTTTACAACCTGCTGCTAGGGTTTGAGAATTTAATTTCAGTTTTGCTTCAGTTTACTATTTGGATTTGTGCAAGTTCCTTTGGTGTTTAGATTTAGCCCAAGAGGGATATTACATGCAATCTTGACCTCTACTTCTTGTCCTCGACATTTGTACCTACAATGGCTTCCCAAATTTCAAACTTCTTTGTCTTATATCCCACAGTCCGTACCTTCTTCCAAACTTCCTCGAACTCCAAAATCACCGAACACCAACATCTCTTATACCAATGTTAGAAGATGTAAAAGTAGAAAGAATGAAGAGAAAAGAGAAAGGTTCACGACACAAATTGAGAAGCAATTGGTGATTGTATTCACTATGCTGAAAGAGGTTACAATATAGTTGGGGAAGTTCATAAAATATTAGTTGATAATTTATAGTTCATTAAACATTAACTAATATACTTAAATATTTTTTCTGATTTTCCGAGATGTTAAGGGGATGTATGTGACATCATTAGAACCCTCAAGGATGCATAACACTAGAAAACTTATGTAACAACCCAGATTAAGTGGAAGACTAAAATATTGCATAGCTCAATTGAGAACTAAATCACATCAACTCGTGCAAAATAGGTAGGTAGAAATTGTCCTCTCTAACTGAGGGGCAATAGAGATAACAACACTACATTATGGGATGCTAAGTATAAAACAACATTAGAGTTAACTATATCAACATCATGGTAGGTAGTTGACCGAGTGGCTACTCTCTTTGAAAGGGTAAGAATAGTGAGATTTTCTCGTCAAAGTATCTAGAACGAGGTCCAACCTCAGAAAAGAAGTGACTTTGTCTCAAGTAGGTCTTGCCCACTTAGCATAAGTGGGAAGGACACTATAGTGTTCACTTCTTTTTCAATTGCTGCTTGGTAGTTCCATAGATCCTTTGGTCTTCTTGTGGATGTTATTAAAATCTTTCATTCATTCATAGCTCCAAAGACTCTAGCCTCTCCTATGAGTTATGGTGTAGGGGGCAAAATGGGTAAATTCATAAAGATAGTGACCCGTGTTCAAATTCCCATATTGCAAATGAGCAGGCCATATTTTTGAAGGCACTAGTCACTCCAAAGAGTTGTGGTGTGATGAAAAAATCGGTGAATTCATAAATACAATGACTCATGTTCCAATCCATACACCATAAGTAAGCAAATCCATAACTTTGAAGACACTAGTTTCTCCATAAAGTTGTTGTATAACATTAAAATGGGTGAATTTGTAAAGAGACTCAAATTCAAATCCTAACACCACAACTAGGCAGTTCATGATTCCAAAGAGGCTAGTCTTTCCAAAGATTCCCTTTAGGTAGTCAAATCCTCATACAACATTTAGGTAGTCCATATATCCGAAGACAATAGTCCCTTTGAGGAATTGTGTAATGGAAAATGGGGTACATTCACAAAGAGAATAGCACAGGTTCAAATGTTCACACAACAATTAGGTGGTCCATAACTCTAAAAACAATAATCTGTTTTTTTTTTTAAACAACAGAACCTTATATTATGTAAAGCTCAAAATTACATATTCGGCTATGCCAAGCCTGAAAGCTATTAGCCCAAGCTTGTGCATTATACAACAGAAAAGCAGAGAAAACAATCATGACAGAGAATCAAGATTAAGAATAAGTCTACAAATAATAACTTGTTTTGGTGTAGTGGCAAAATGGGCAAATTTACATAAAGAGTGACCAGTGTTCAAATCCTCAGACAACAATTAGGCAGCCCATAACTCCGAAGACGCTAGTGACAAAAGGGTGGACTCCTAAAGATAGTGCACCATTTTCAAAGCCTCGCATCACAATCACATGGCATGTAACTCAACATGTCACAAAGGTTTTGGAGCATTAATATACATATAATTGAAGATATGTAGTGAATTTTAAAGAAAAGAGTAGAAGTCATGGAATCAAAAAGAAATTTTGGAATTCATGGCAAAATATAACAAAAGGGATGAATTTGTGAAGAGAGACAAGCTTGAATCCTCTCACTACCATTACACTATACATAACTGCAAAGATACCAGTTTTTCCAAACAGTTGTAGTGTAATGGAAAAAACGGTAAATTTGCGAGAAAAGTGACCCAAGTTTAAATCCTCACACAACAATCAGGCAGTCCACAACCTAAAAGACACTAGCTTGTTGCGGCATAGGGGAAAAGGCGGGTGGGGGTGAATTCAAAAAGAGTGTCTCATGTTCAAATCCTCACACCACAATTAGATAGTGCATAACAACAAAGACACTAGTCTGTCCAAAGAGTTGTTGTGTAATGGCAAAAGGAGTAAATTTGCAAAGACAGTGACCTATGTTCAAATCCTCACACAGCAATTAGATAGTCCATAACTCTATAAACACTAGTCTGTTGTGTCATAGTGGCAAAACTCATGAATGCGCATAAAGAAGGTCCCAAGCTTCAAATACTCCAATAGCAATTAGGTGGCCCATAACTCCAAAGCCACTAATCTGTTGTGGTGTAGTGGTAAAAGGGGGATTTCGCTCTGGTTCACATCTCTGCACTGCCGTTTCGCAATCTATAATTCCAAAGACACTGGTCTATTGCAGCCTAGTGTCAAAAAGGCTGGATTTACATTTGTTTGTTGTGGAATGGTGGTAAAAGAGGTGGATTCATATAACCTCACACTGTAGTTTGGCAGTCCATAACTCCAAAGACACCGGTCTGTTGCAGCCTAGTGTCAAAGGGGGTGGATTTACACTAGTTTGTTGTAGCCTGGAGACAAGGGGTTGATTCATAAATCCTCACACTTCAGTTTGGCAGTCCATAACTTCAAAGACTGGCTTGTTGTAGCCTAGTGGCAAAGGGGTGGATTTACACTAGTTTGTTGTGGCCTTGTGGCAAAAAAGGTCGATTCATAAATCCCCACAGTGCAGTTTGGCGCCCATAACTCCAAAGAAACTAGTCTATTGTGGCCTAGTGGCAAAAGGGGTGGATTTACACTAGTCTGTGGTAGTCTAGTGGCAAAACAGGTGGATTCATAAATCCTCACTCTGCACTTTGGCAGTCTATAACTCAAAAGACACTGGTTTGTTGAGGCCTTGTGGCAAAAGGGGTGGATTTACACTAGTATACTGTAGCCTAGTGGCAAAAGAAGTGGATTCGTGAATCCTCAAGCTGCAGTTTAGCTATCCTATAAGTCCAAAGGCACTGGTCTGTTGTTTCCCAATGACAACAGGGATAGATTTACACTAATCTGTTGTGGCCAAGGGACAAAAGAGGTGGATTCGTAAATGGAGTCGACCCAGTCCAAAACCCGACATCATGATTACGCTGCTTATAACTTCGTCATGTCAAAAGGTTGTGGAGTATTGAAATATAAGTAGCAAAAGGGGTGTATTCCTGAAGAGAGTGACCCGATCAAATCCACGCATCACTATTATACTGTTTATAAATTAAATATATTGCAGAGGTTGCGGAGTACTGATATAAAATAATTGAATTTGATATGGTAAAACAATATTATCTAAATTTCCTCAAACTGAAACAATTCCATTCTGAGACTCATGGCAACATACAGCGACTAAGAGGAGATAACTTACGAGGCCTCTTTAGAGGAATCTTCAGTTTTGGAGGTCGAACTCCGCTGCAAATGGCAACCATTGTTCAGACAGACAAATTTAACAGTATAATTATACATATGTGTAATAATACAAAAGATATTCAATTTCCACAGTCCGTAATTTTGTCGCCAGAAAGGAATTGTGTACAAAATTTTGATTTCAAGCTTCCACGGGTCTATAATTATTTGCCAAACACAAATTAGTTGCAAAATTTCAGATTAGTGGTTTACGTACCCCTAAATAAAGATTGAAAAGCTCTTTGACCGCCATTCGCATTGCCTGGAACGAGGGAGCCCTTCTAGCCTCCATTAGCTTAGCTTTGCTTCTTTAGGCCTGCACACTCAGCCCAGGGTCTCCTTAGAATTTTCCGGAACCCACGTGAAAATGAAATATCGAAACATCAGTCCCATTTACTTGGTTGTATGTATATTTATAATTAGGGGTACGGGTAGTGTTGGTAAAAGGAAGACGTGATGTTTCGAAGTTTTTAGGACTTTTGTTAGGCTTTTTATGGTTGAACACTCAGAATTTGGGGTTTATCAATTTTGTTACGGTTCCTAACAAGTTGAGCATAAAGTTGTACAAACAAATAATATAGAAAAAAAAAAATGAGTTTGCGACTATAAGGAGGGAAGAACTTATATAGGGAAAGGACCCCATCTCCGAGCACCATAAGTTGCATATGTTACACAGCCACGTAGATTGATAACTAGGACTCCAAATCAGCACGCTGGATTCGTCAACGTTTTATGAATCTTAAAATGTATCATTGAAACTTGTTCACATTTTGTATGACACATGGAAATAGAATTCCATGCATACTATTAGAAATGACCCAATATAAATATCAGACCCATCACCGCTACTTTTAAAATAGCCTGACAACACGTATTTTAGTGGGAAGCCGCGCGTTTGAGGTGGCAATAAATTTACAGTGGTTGGTATTAAAGCGGTAACAGGTGGATTAATATCTCCACCGACTCACCATAGTTTTCCATCGCCGTCCCTGTAATGGTGCATTCAAGCCCCATTAACTGTGCATTCAAGCCCCATTAACTGTGCATGAACTCGTAGTTTTCATTGCAATGCAAAGCGAGTCCATTTTTACAGATCTCGTCTAAACTGGAACCCTTAGCTCTAGAGCGTAAATCCATGTGGCGCAGGGAAATTGGTTGGTTTCTCTCTGTAACATATCATATAGTAGAATTTGTGCCATCAAACCAGAACTAACTCGATGGAAGCAATATGGAGGTTATAAGACTGCCCAATGTTTATTCCATGTCTAATCCTTACTTTTTTACTATCGAGTCTTTTTTATGGTAATAATTATGGCTACAACAATAAAGTTCTTCATCTGACTGGTGCAAGGTTTAAAATTGTGTCTTTCAGATCATGGAGACAAAACTGCGCTCAGATCTTCATATGAATATCCCGGTACTCCGCAAATTGGATGCTATGTTCCTCTAGGAGGCCTCTCAAGGAATGCAAAGAAAATACTACAGATTCAGAGGGAGTCTGTCAGTCAAATACTTAAGGCAACAATGGCAATCAATGCTCAGGTCTTGTCTAAAATGGAGATCCCAGATGTTTACCTAGAAGCCCTACCCAAGGTAGACTAATCTCAATGATTTATGTCACATAATTTTACTGAGATAGAAGGAATATTGGTCGGATGCATAGCTCATGCAGTGTTTTGATATTTTCATAAGTTATTTTGCAGACTGCAAAAACTAGTCTTGGAGATGCACTTTATCGCCATATAACATCAGACCAGTTCTCTCCAGAAGCCTTGTTGTCTTCGTTGGATGCATCATCTGAGCACAACATTCTAGACATAATGAACCGAGTAGAAGCCTCCATAGCCGTATGGAAACGAAAAATCACCAAGGACAACAAAAACTCTGGCATATCCTCATGGGGAGGTAGCACCAATGAGAAAAAGGAACTCTTCGGTGAAAGAGCTGAGTCTCTTCTGCTACTGCTGAAGCTGAGATTTCGTGGTCTTCCCAGACAGACACTAGACATGAGTAAAATTCACTACAATAAGGTGATCCTACCAGCACTTTTTAAAATTGTAATACAAATTCTCATTGCATATTCAAGGATCTAAAACATGGTGCTAATTTAAATCGCAACTATTTTTTTTGGATTTCAGTTGGAATCCACTTGTAATTGAAAAATGAGAACAACAGTTGCTCTGATAAGTTCTTGTTTTTCATGTAATGTTCTTGTTGCAGGGTAGAAAAGAATAACAATGCCAGTGATACGTGAATGAGTATGAAGACCATGAATTTATTTGCGAGTAAGGTCATCTGTGACTTTACTAAGGTAATGATCTGTTTATCTTAATCCAAAATGTTTTGTCTACAAGTGTTTGTCTGTGAGATGATTGAGTTATATTCCAGTTTTATATGGTATATTTTATTTGCATGCCTTAATTATGTTTACAAATGCTGGCAAGTACCCATAAAATGGGAGACAACATAAAAAATACATAAATGGATAGTCCTTATTTCACACACAAGAAAACATATATTGTTTTATATTCATTTCGATAGACTTACAAAAATTTACATTAAATCCGACTTCCAAAGGATTAAAGTCAGTATAACATTTATCAAAATCATATATACATATTCGACAAAATCTGCCAAAACTTACTAAATGGGCAGCTTTTTAGAAATTCTTTCTAATATTGGACAAAATTTGTAAAGCCAAACTTAACCGCTGGACCAAAATCCTGGAAATGGTTGAGACTGCTCTTCCTCATGACTCTCTAATGTGCTAGCATTCATAGATTGGAGAACATGAGGTAGCATAGTAGGAGGCTTACCTGGAACATCTGTCAATGTTCTTGAAAGTTGGCCAATTTGACCAAACAATGCTTGCTCTAATTTTCCTGAATATGTCTCTTTGTTTGAAGGAGAAGATGGGCAACTGGATTGGTTATTGATAATGGAAGAAAAAGCAGGCATGAATGTGTTATACATGTCCAACAAAATGTGATGTTGATCAGGAAGGGGATTAGAGGGACTACTCAAACGTCTATTTTGTCGATCAGGCTCCTTCTGTGCTTGTTGCCATTCCTTCATCCTTTTATCATGTTCTTTTGACAGTCTGGCTTGTTCCCTTTTCAACTCCTCATTTTTTTTGCAACTTGTCTTCTTCTTTTTCTACCTTTTCAATTCTCTTTCAATTTTAAGTTGCCCCTTCTTTTCTTTTTCTACCAACATGTGGGCTTTCCTTTCTTCTACCTACTCCCTTCTCTTTGCCTTCAAATCTTCAATTTCTCTTTTTCTTGCTTCTTGATCTTGAAGTAAATGCAAGTATTCATTAGAGGTAAGTATTTGGGATTGCCTACCAATTCTAATTGCACCATCACTTAGCCGCACAATGTTGTTGTGAACCCTCTCAATTGGTAGCTTTAAGAATTTACTTATTGATTGGTTGTCATTTTTGGTGCAGACCACCTCTTCAGTGTCTTGTGTGGCTATGAAATCAAGCAACTTCGAAGTTACCTTTATCCATATCTTTGTGTGGATAAATTTGGGGCATCTAATTGGGATGCATCACGTGCCTTCCACTCCAAATTATCAACATTATAGTGTACCACCTCACTTGGAAGAGGCGGGGGAGGGGATGGCATTGAAAGAGAAACTTCCTCATTGTTGAAATCAATTTGCGTGTTGAGATTTATGGCCCCTTCTTTAATCCATTGAGGTGGGTTGAGCTGTGTTGGCAAAGTCAAGATATCATCAACATCTGTGGCTTCTTGTGTTTGGCTCACATGAGTTGTTGAACTAACGTGATCATCTTCTTCATTGATTGTATGTGGCTGATTTAAATCTTTAGGCATGCCAAAAAAATTGTCTCAACATGCACTTCCTTTGTTTTTTGTGCATCCTCATTATCTAACACATTATTCCTAATTTCTTCTAAACATCGTTCTACATCTCCATCTTCTATTCCTGCCATCCTCAATATGTTTTCAACAGTTGCCACCTCATCTTCTTCAACATGAAAGGCTTCACTTGGCCTTATATCATTAGAAACAACATTACGATCAAGTGGCCATATACTTGTCCTATGAAAACCTGCTTTGATGTTTTTAGGAGTAAGTGCGAGTTGGAAAGCTTGACTACTAAGTGTTGCCAATTCTGTCCTCCTGATTTCAAGACCTGAGTTCTTTGCCATCCATTTGGACCTCATTGATTTGAAGTATTTCTTAAATGGAGAGAAAACACTAACATCTAATGGTGAACTTTGTGTCTGGTATGAGTGGCAAAGTCACAAGGTCAATTCCTAGATTTCTAGCTTCTTAGATTGTGCCAAAAGCTACATGGCTCCCATGACCATCAAATATTAGAAGATGCCTATTTGTTGGTGAAACTTTGCAGCACAGATCTTGCAAAATGATGCAGCCAATTCAAAAACAACTCCTTTTTGTCATCCACGCATGTGGTTGCACTATCATGCATGCTCCTGGTTCACATCCAGCTATATAGTTTTTAAGTCGTCTCTTTGCCTTAAAAAGATAAAATCCAGAATGCTTTCTCCTACTTTGCATTAACACAACATAATACAATAATCCATTCTCTACTTTTTGACATAATGTGTGGAACACTTCTACAACCTAATTTAACAATCACACGCATGCCACAATTCCTTCTGCTTGTACACCGGTTTCATCACAATTCCATATTTTATTGGGCCCATATTGATTTGTTGTATACATTTTTTGTAAGTTATCATAGAAAGTAGCAACGATTCTTGGTCGTAACATGACTGCTCTATCTCTATCAAGGCCCTCTGCAGTTCTTATTGTCAAATCGGGATGGCGCTATGAACCCATACCACCATGATTTTTGGTAGACCATCATTGAATGGATTTGGTCTGCTTTGACATATATGAGCTACATAGGCCTTTAAGTGAATGACTTCAAGACCATGGCCAAGTTCAGCCATATCTTTGCACCATGTCACAATTTCTTGCTCTTCATTCTCTGTCGAAGCTGTTGGAGGTCCCACCTCTTAGTGGTTCTTTTTCCATACAACCAATTAGTCACGTTTGTGGCGGGGATACCCCACTTAGATCTTTGCTTTTCTTGTTGACATTCCATTCTCCTCCACATCCCTCATGGCAAAGCATTCATGTATGCTTCTATCCATTGTCCTCTTATGTATACTTTCTTTGTTATAGCGAGACCTTCCAGTTACTTCAACATTTAGGTTCATACTAGTGTTGAATTCGGGTTTATGTGTAATTATGATATTCTCGTCAACAAATTGTTCTTTTCCTTTTGATGAATTACTCCTTTGAGTGGAAGACATATTTTTCTGAGGTTGTAATTGAGCAGCGTTATCCATGCCTGAATCTTGTGATTTGGCTCTTGAAGGATTATTCTTTCTGTTGGAAGAGGTGGTTTTTTTAGCTTGTGTCCCAGCTATTTTATCTTCATCAAAAGATAGATTTGTAAACTTTGCCCTTCTTTGCAAGTTGCTTCTCAACCTTCTCACTGATCTTTTGGATGTCCGCTTTACACGTGCCATTATGAAATACAAGGACCTTTGACAAAAATAATCTACTTTGTAGAAAGCTGGACTCGCTGCATTGCAATGAAAACTACGAGTGAATGCACAGTTAATGGGGGTTGAATGCACAATTTATGGGGATTGAATGCACCATTACAGGGACGGTGATGGAAAACTATGGTGAGTCGGTGGAGATATTAATCCACCTGTTACCGCTTTAATACCAACCACTGTACATTTACTGTCACCTCAAATGCGCGGCTTCCCACTAAAATACGTGTTGTCATACCATTTTAAAAACAACGGTGATGGGTCTGATATTTATATTGGGTCATTTCTAATAGTATGCATGGAATTCTATTTCCACGTGTCATACAAAATGTGAACAGGTTTCAATGATACATTTTAAGATTCATAAAACATTGACAAATCCAGCGTGTTGATTTGGAGTCCTAGTTAGCAGTCTACGTGGCTGTGTAACATATGCAGGGGCCTTTGACCGAGACTATTTAGCAAATTTGGATGCACTATGTATATGGAGGTAAATTTAACACCTTATGAATGTGTACATCTAATACTATGCATGTAGAATTTTAGAGGCTGCGAAAGAAGTAGTGGCTAGTTCAGAAAATAAATAAATTTTTATTTTGAATATTGGAAAAGAAATATGGCTATTTCAAAAATCAAAGAAATCACTATTTCGGATTTTATCTGTTCTGACAAAGAGAAACACAAAAATCATTACTTCTACAGATTCCTATACATTTCTAAAAATGTGTTCAAAATTTAAGAAAATTATGATTTATTTAGCACAAAAAATCATATTTGGAGGGACAAGTGAACATTAAATTAATTATGCACACGAGTGAGTTTAAATTTGTAGATAGAGTATAAACAACATGAATTTGCAATAACGAAGTTGTTCATTCTTGCAAATTTAATGATGTTTGTAAACTATCTACATATTCAAACTTCCTAATGTTCATAACAAATTTAATGGTTAAATGTGAGATCTAAAAATGTTTGGAGAAAAAAAGAGACAATTTTTAAAAATAGTGCTTAATACAAAAGGTAAACAACTATTGCACCTAGAAATTTCAGAAATATTTTACTATTTTGTATTTGTGGAGCAAGAAAACAAAGTGATTTGGAAGTACTGCTCTTCTTCGTATTTGTGCAGATTGTATGTGCAAAGCAAGAAATTTGATCTTTGGAAAAGTGTTCTTCTGCATCTGTGCAGTTGTATTTGTGTAGCAAGAAAATTGATGATGGAAAAGTGTTCTTCTGTATTTGTGCAGCAAGAAAATTGAACATGGAAAAGGGCAGCAAGAAAGTAACAAAGATGCATATGACTCATCTCAATTTATAGATTTTATTGCTTTGAATTTATCTTTGGTAATCTGGCATTGGATTCTATTGGCTGAGAGGGGTTGGCATGGATTGATTGAGAAATAATGAAATTTGAGCGGTTGGATTTAAAACTCTTGTTGATCAATGGATTTGTATTAAAGTGGATGTGAGAGATTTTGGTGGGAATTGGGAATTTGGGAGGGAAATGTATCATTTTTATTTTAAAAAATTTGAATTACAGTTGTTTTATTGAATGTTGTTTTTTGAAATCTGCTAAAAATCTATAATAATGGTGACTTTTTCTTGTAAATGGTGAGCCTTAATGATTTTTTTATGTTTGCAGGTACCCCTATTAATTGTAGAAAAGGCAGTGGAGGTTGGATAAATATAGATGAACAATGTTTGCTCAAGGATGTGTGTATTGATAAGGAATGGATGTATAATTGTGTAAAAAATAATAATATTTGTACATGTTGAAGCCCATCAGCAATGTAAATGGGGTCAGAATAGTAATGAAGATGATATTATTATATTCATGTGGGAGTTTCTAAACTTTAAATGTGACCCTCAAGTTGTAGGGAATGACATTTATTTATGTTTAAAAATTAGAACATTTGCACATCTTAAGATTGGCAAAGAATAAGGAAATCATGTACAGTTTTATGTGCTTTTTTGGTTGAGTATTTGGTTAACTATGTATAGACAATAATATTTATTTGTGCCAAAATAGTCTTGCTCAAAGGCCCCTGCTCGGAGATGGGGTCCTTTCCCCTATTTAGGTAAACATAACCCAAGAGTATTTTGGAAGGAGCTTCAATCAAAGAAAAAACATACAAATGACAATAATATCATTGTCAATCAGTGATTTGAGTTTGTAAAACAACTTTATGAGCAAGATCCAAAAGTTGAAGGCCCCCTTTGGTCAACACAACAATGAAGTGTTTTATTGTGCAAGAAGTTGAGGAGGGTATTATGAAATTAGGGGTTGGAAAAGCCAAAGACTTAAGTCTACCCATTTATATGTCGGTACATGTGTGTTTCCTACTCGTTACCTCAATACCCTTATCGAACAAATGAATTAGGAGTGCATGATATTGAGACATATTCTTGACCCGTATACATTCTCCGGTGAACGAAGTAAATCCCATAAACCTTATGATCCAAAGACACTCGTTAAAAGCATCCTTCTTCAAATGTGATATTATCTAAATACCCAAAGACCCACAAAAACCTCAAAAATCCATCTGCACAACCACCATCGCCCCTAAGTAATGTTTGCCTCTATTTGCTCACATATAAACACCTTCGGCCCATGTACGAGACCTATTTGCATGACCGATATTGTATGTCTTCTCGATATCTGCTTCTGATGCCTTGGCCCTTGTATAATTTCCTATACGACTGATTGTGTCTATAGCCTTGATTTTCATATCTTTTCTTAGCCATATTATCACTTCACCATGGAGTATTTGGGCCTGGGGTCCTTTAACTCTACTTGTGTAGACTTTTCTTGAGACATCTCATCTTGAAGTTGAGTTTCCCTTTTGTATGGACTATTGTGTTATAGGAGCACCTTTAAAACATCCTTCTACCCACTGCAATGTCCCACCTAAGGATGAGGAAGAAGAAATCCATAATGATGATACTTTTGACCATCCTCCTGATATTCATAAATTTCTATCTTAGTTTCCTTAATACAAAAAGAATCAGAAGAAACACTTGGCAAACACCTTCTCGAATTTTTCTCTGAACAACTTGACCATAGGTCGAAAAGGAAAATTTGATGAAATAGGTTCATCTAAAAATGCCTCTAATTCTGACCTTACCAACCTCATTCTCCAACTCATTGACAAAATGAGCCAACAACAATCCACTACGACAACTCAATTTCTCCAAATGTAAGCCAACATGGCTCAATTACTCAATTTTCCTCCAACAAGAACTTGGGGCACCACACCCCCTCCTTTACCAAATAGACTGATGGGAGCCATCACTCAACCCCCATTCAAAACAAAGTCTTATGAGCAATCCAACAAGATCAATTATCACCCTATATTGCTAGTATGGATATTGGTGGCATTGCTCCATCCCACCCTTCATATCAAGGCCTTTGGAAATCTTTACAAGGAATGGATCAAGACCAATTCATACGCTGCCACCAAAATCCTAACAAATACACTTACAGGAGATGTTTTAGATTGGTACCATACTTTGCCTCCTAATTTTATAGTTGAGCTAGAGTCCCTAGTGACAACCCTAGTGAACGAATTCCAATATTGTAATTTACCTAAAAACAACATCAACGCTTTCATCAATTGTCATCAATCTGAGAGTGAATCAGGACAAGACTTCATCAAGCGTTGGAAGACCCTATCCACATGGGAAGAGCATAACATGCCCAATGATAGCCTCTTTCAACTTTTCTTACAAGCCCCTTGAGCAAGTATAAGGTGAGGTCCTTTTCTCCTACTTCCCTGGAAGAGGCCTTTGAAACAAGCCAAAAGGCAAGACTATCTCATGAGGGAATTTGAGAAGGCTCCTCCCAAGACACAAACTAACAAACAAGTCCAAATCCTTCAACGCTCTAAAAGCAAGCGCGATGGATGATAGAGTCTCAGATGCTCTTCCTCTTTTTGCTTCTTCAAATAGGATTATTTTTAATATTGATCAACAACCTACAAATAATAAATTCCAACCTAAATATCATCAACCACTGAGTAAGAAAGAGTTGAAACATTCATTTCCTAAGCCATGTACTACGATCCTAGATCCTTCTCGACCCATTCCTCATTAGCATGATGAGAATAAGTTTTGTTGGTGGTACGTTAATTGGGGTCACTCACATGAGATTTTTCATGCACTCGAATGGATGTCATCAACTTCTTCTTAGGACACAACTTTGATTATGACTCCATCACTCGCGAGTGTTTGACCAAAGCGGTCAAGGATCGTGATGCAACTCAAAAGAATGATCGACATGAATCCATCAACCGGGCTAACAAAAAGCTAAAGATCTTCTCTAATCATATGCCTAATCATGATGTCATTGAAAATTCTAAGTAAGAGAACTCTACAACCAATGTAGTTGACATGGATTACCCTCTTAAAAATATGGTTGCAATTAACGATGTAAAACATGTCATAGCTTACGTAGAATCGGAGTATCCTATACCATTCCAACCTTAGACTCACAGAGTTATCTATCCTTCTATACCTCATAATCAAGCTCCTCAAATTAAAAACTTGCCTCCTCCAGACACCATTGGCCCTTGTGGAAATTCTCCTATAGGGTCGATTGTGTCTAGATCTGTATCTCTATCTATAAACACCATCGGCCCCTATGCACATCAAACTTGTCAGAGCCGATGGCGTAGAAACTAAGCAAAAATCAGCTTCAAAAGTCTCTCTAACTACCCCTACTCCTTTTGGCTTTGTATCTCGAGGACTCTTATCACTCTCAACCTATGGCATAGTCTAGTCATGATGGCTAAGATCCTCTCAAATCACTTGCCCAAATTCTTTGTCTAGTTCCCTTCTTGGAACTTATGTGTACATCGCCTCACCATCGTGAGCATCTCATGACTACGTTGTTTGACATGAACATTCTTTTTCCTCCTCTTTGGGGTAGAGTCCTACATTGCATGGCTCGGAAGAAGTATTCATCGAAATGTGAGGAACTCTCTATTCATACAGATCTCATCATAGATGCTCATTCATGCATTCATTTTCCCATCGCTTCTATGATCCCGGATGAGCTCTTACTTCATACAGATGATCACCCACTTTTTCATATCGGTTCAAATCGGTCAAGCGTAATCTCATTGATGAGGGAGTAGGCATGTGTGTGGCCTCATTAGATTTCATCAAGGCTCTCGGTTATTCTATCGATAACCTAAAATCTACACAAACCACTTGTCAAGGATATAATCATCGATAGATGCCTCCAATGGGGTGTATTTGGTTACCTATCACCTGTTCCCCCTAGGATTGTCCATGTCAAAGTTATGGTATTCAATTTTCCCCTATCTTATAACATTCTCATATGGTGTCCTTTGACTCATCGTATGTGTGTCATTGCTTCTTTCGCATGCCAATGTGTGAAGTTCACTCACCAGGGAGCTATTTATAAGATTCAAGGGGATACTAACCCTTGGAATTATGATACACTTCAGAAAAATGGTACATAAAATCTCCCCTGCTTGATGAACTATCACATATCCCCTTTCAGAATATCGGCATTTTAATTACCATATAGATACCCTTCAGTAACAATGTCAATCATCTTGAGTTGGTTGGGCATATGCCTCCCAATCTCTTGGAATTGAATGACGACGAGTCTAATGATGTCAAACTTAAAATCAATACCTCTGATATTCCTAAACTCATCATATCTCAACTACCTCCTTCCTTGTGGCCTCGCAAGAAGGAGCCTTCGATTCCTATAGTTATCTCACAAACACCCACATTGCCCAGCAGAGCATATGGTCCACTCGAGACCATAATAGACTCTTGTGTGGTGGATGCTTCCATATTAGATTATGATGATGGTTACACCTTAGACGATCTCCATCTGGCTAGTTATGCCTAGATTCGTGATCGGGAAGTCTTACACTACCAAGAAACCCTATGCACCAAAATTACTCATGACATGAACATCATCTTAATATAAGAGAAACCCCTGAGATACGGTTGACAATTCTTCCCCACTGATGCCTAAGCCTTGGAATGCTCCACTGGTCACACTCTCACATACCAATATACTTAGTTGACCCATTTTCCTCAACAAAAGATCGTGTTATCAACTTTGACTACGAAGTTGATGATCTCATGGTTAACGATCCTATATATTGTGCCTGAATGACTAAACAACACATTGCACCATTGACATTATCCTCGTCTCATTCCATTAGTTCCCTTATCAAAGACTCTCGCTAGTCATTTTGGCAACCTATGAGACCTCTCCCCTTACCTCTTGCCATTATGGCTCCTCAATCTTCTATGATCGAGTCGTATTGCACATGGCATGAGGCTCCGAGGCACGATGTTTTTGGTATCGAGCCTATAGACACCACATGAAGAAGCTTAAATTTGAGGTTAAACGTGACCAAACCAAAAAGGCTACACATCCTTGACTTCATTTCCTATTTTTTCTCTCATCGTGAGTAATGCCTCGCACACCAACGCGTTGATTGTTGGGTTCTGCGTAGCAAGCATCTCATTCCGAAACTTCCTCTTGTAATCGGAAGCGTGGAGCCGATTCATCTCGAAGCCCGACCATCTTCCCCTCAACAAACTAGACCACAACCTACCTATGGACCCCCACCTCACTACGATCCTTGACCCATTATGGATGTTATTCAACGTGATGTTATCACTTGATTGGAGGATCGAAATGATGATACCTTATTTGTCATGCAATCAAGTACACCAACAAGTGGCTCTTACACAACACATCATCAAGGACCTTATTGCCTATTCCGAAGCTACATCTTGAATCAAGTTGGTGATATTATCATTGATCGTTGCAATCTTTCTCCCCCGTGGCTAGCTAACACCTTGATCATATCTTATTTTCTTTCTTTAGCGTGATCCCACGCGTTCACTTGGGATCTCAACTCCCACTTGGGTTTCACACAAACACCTTTTACCTTTTCTTGGGCTCTTGACCCCCTTGGGTTTGTTACGAAATAAGGGATTAAATATACGGAACAATCCCACATAACATTGTAATGGTATAAACTAATATGTAGAAACTAACAAAATCGAAATAAAGTGCGTAAAAAAATAAAAGAACACAATATAGAGACAATATTTAATGTGGTTCACCCAATTTGGGCTACGTCTACCAAGAATCACTTGGTTAGATTTTATTACAAGACACCTCTCTCTCAATACAATACCCAGATCTGTTGGAGGTGTGCTCAACAAACTCTCTCGAATTCACACCTGAATCCACACACATATATAATGTTACATCAACCATACCATATACACAAAACCACATAAATAGGAAATTGCTTAAGCATTTTTACAATATCGTGGGTACCAAAACCATGGGCCAAAACCGTCCCATAAACCTATGGGGTCAAAAAATCTAGCCCATATGAGAATAACACATTTCTCAATATATCGTGCACGTTTTCAAGAAAACTGTGGATAGTGTACAATACTTTTAGTGTACATTCTTCAACACTTCCACACATGAAAACAAACCCCACAACATAAATGGGTTTATCACACAATCTTAAATATCTCGGTACTTCTTTACTTGGGTTATTTGCTCCACTTGGATGTTAGAGTAGGTATTTACCTTAGCTCATGTTCACTTAGGTACTTTATTTACCTTTATTGTATTTATCCTCACCCACTTATGTGTGTGGATATTTCTTTTATCTTATTTAGATATTAGGAGATATTATCTAGTTGTTAGGTATAGTTCTCTCCTTAATCTATGGTATTGACTAGTTCTTTCCTTGATCTATGGTATTGACTAAAACCTTGATGTCTAGTTCTCTCCTAAATCTATGGTCTTGACTAGTTCTTTGATGACTAGTTATTTCCTTGATTCATGGCTTGATCTACGACTTTGATTGGTTCTTAGATTGTTATTCCTTGCCGATTTAATCAAGGCCCATTCTTAATGTATGCATTGAGTTCCATAATAATATATGATATTGTTGCTCATTTATTTGCAAAGGTTTTATGTAAAGCTATTTTGGCGAATTGCTTTCATCTTATTGATCGTGGTGTTTGATTAACATCTGTGTTCTTGGCTTGGTACGATCTGGTTATTGTTCCTTTCATGGTATCAGAGCTAAAGATTGTTTTTGACATCTGTCAAGTAAGTTTTATTTTGTAAATAAAATATTTGTATATTCATATATTTAGGATTTGGTCATGTTAATCGGTTCTTTACGCCAATACCCTCCCGCACAATGGAGCTAGGTATACACCCATTAGCCCAATAGCATTCGGAGGTAGTGACAACGGGAATTTCTTAGGAGGTCACCCATCTCAAAACTACTTTGGGGTTGGCGCACTTAATTGCACGGTATCGAGTTGCACGACTTCTTTGTCACACCAAAAGCTCGAATCGATGGTGGAGAGGGATCTCATCATGTTTGTTGAGAGATTTTGTATCGTATTTTCGACACTTTTAGCATGTTGACAGTCTCTCTTATGGGGGAGCTATTCGGTGGAGCCCAGGTGTTCAGTTTGTCGGTGTTCAAGTAGATGTTTTGACAACTCATACAGATTTGTAGCGTCACTCCACCCATTCAAAGCAGTATGGGAGGGTGTGGTGTTGATCCCGCTTCTTTAGGTTTCATTCCTTTCATGGTTGTATTTTGTTGTTGCGTGCATTTTTATGCAAAACAGAGGCTTCCATTAGATCTCGGAAGGCATGAAACCCTAAGATCGATTTGTAAACTCGGTGCGTTTTGAGGCGATCATTTTTTGTGGTGTTTTGTGGTTGCGTGAAATGAAACGCAGTTCACCTCGGGATTCACGCCACACGTTAAGTTAAACCGAGGAAACGTTGTTTTTGGGTTTTTTAGATATCATGAGATCTATATTGGGTATTTTTCTGGTACGACAGATCATGTTCGGTTTGCGTGCAGGTGACCCATTAAAATCCTTAGCCCTTGGTCATATGGTATGGTCATATGAGGGCTTAAATCTTGTGATTTCTACTAGTAGGTGCTTATCTTCAACCCCCTTTAATTTTATTTATGTGGTGAAGGCAACAACAATTTATTTTGTTTTAGTGGCAACTAAAATAAATAACAGAGTAAAATATTAAAAAGCTTGTAACTTTTGATCGGTAACTCGATTTTGAGTGCATTTTTGCAAAAGTGCTTGTTTTTTCGTGCTCTTTCCATTAGAAATATTTATTTTGAGACTTGCACTATAATTATAAAGTGCCAAATATGGAGGAGTGTTGTAATCAATTGTGGAATTTAATTGAGCCCGACGCGTCTTAAACTTCTCGGGAGTTACATTTTGTATCTATCATGGATTCGAGAATGATATGCTTTTCTCTCGAAGTGTGTGGACTTTAAGAGGATATTGTAAAATTTGTGGAAGCAAATAGATCACTCAAGAAGTGAAATTATCTTCTACAATCACTCTTTCACGATAAGGATACAATAATACACTCCTGCAGTAACAAACTTGCTAGCCTACAACATCACCATCATATTGTGGACAACCATATCCATGCTCCGATCCACTTACGGTTGCTCTTTGCACCCATGACATTGATCTACCAGTCTTTGAGCCTGAACCTGCTTTTGATGCTTCTAAACCTATGAGGCTTGTTACTGCATGCTCTTCCACATCTGTGCCTATTACAGTACCACATGTTGTGTATCCTACTTCTACTCAGTTGCATGGCTTTTTTAAGAAGCATACCACTACATTCAGTTCTCGCATGCTTCGTTCTATGGGTCTCACTAGAGGAGTCATTGGTAGACATTCATAGGGTATTGTTTCCTCTATTCCACATGTTAAGTGGAATTCTCGTCATGACATTGGTTTTCAAGCAGATACTTCATTGGGATCACACATTGACAGAGCTCCTTTTTTTGTTCGCTCGACTCTTTCTAAGGATCATGAGCAACACATGAGTTCTACACCTTCACTCAGGATTGAGAAACATGAGATTTCAGCTGTCAAACATGATCAACCTGACACACATTTTGATGTTCTTTTGCATGCACCCATTGTGCATTTTGCACCAAGTCATATATAGGCATCTTCTTCATCCATCCGTGTTGATTTAGGGTGGATATCTGATCACTCATGGCCGCGACATAGGCATTCGTTGAGAGGACTCTACAAAGCGTGGCTCCTCTACCATTTAGTCTCTTGCTTCACTTTCTATACCTTATGGATTGTGATGCTTCTTGTTTTGAGTATTTTTCTTTAGTAGGTGTAGTGTATCTCTCTTGTTTGTTGAAAGATTTTGTATCTGTATTTTCGACACTTTTGGTATGTTGAAAATCTCTCTTGTGGGGGAGCTATTATGGTGGAGCCCAATGTTAGTTTGTCAGTGTTTGAGTAATTATTTTGACAACTCATAGATTTGTAGCATCACTCCACCCATTCAGCAATATGGGAGGGTGTGGTGTTGATCCTGCTTCTTCGGGTTTCATGTCCTTGCCTTGTTACCTTAGCTTTTCTTGGATCGTGACACTCTAGATTTTGTGTCCTTGCCTTGTTGCTTTGGTTATTGTTCTTGGATCGTGGCACACCTATTTGCAGCAGTTGATCGGATTATGTTTGGTGTTTTTTTGCACTTTCGACATCACTTCGTTGACAGTCTCCTTATATGGAGCTATTCTGGTGAAACCTAGTGTCAATTGTTTTTGAGTTTTGTGATTGAGCAGTGGATTCAGACCATAGTACACACCAAACTTCTTTAGCATTGTACAATTTTTTTGAGCCGAACTTCTTGGGATGCCTTGGAGCGGGTCTTTACTCTCTTTACTTTGTTATTACTGGTTTTGGGTACCTTGCGGTGTCCCTTTTTCCCAATTATTGTACATGAGTACCTCATCGAGCCCTTCTGCCAGGACTCATACGTGGACATGCCACTTCTATTTTGGTCCCTAGCTTCACTTGAGGGGGTGTTAGAGTAGGTATTTACCTTAGCTTATGTTCACCTAGTACTTTATTTACCTTTATTGTATTTATCCTCACCCACTTATGTGTGTGGATATTTCTTTTATCTTATTTAGATATTAAGAGATATTATCTAGTTGTTAGGTATAGTTATTTCATTGATCTATGGTATTGACTAGTTCTTTCCTTGATCTATGGTATTGACTAGATCCTTGATGTCTAGTTCTCTCCTAAATATATGGTCTTGACTAGTTCTTTGATGACTAGTTATTTCCTTGATTCATGGCTTGATCTACGACCTTGACTAGGTTCTTAGATTGTTATTCCTTACCTATTTAAGTAAGGCCCATTCTCAATGTATTGCATTGAGTTCCATAATAATATATGATATTGTTGCTCATTTGTTTACAAAGGTTTTATGTAAAGTTATTCTGGCGAATTGCTTTCATCTTATTGATTGTGGTGTTTGATTAGCATCTGTGTTCTTGGCTTGGTACGATCCGGTTATCGTTCCTTTCATTGGATTCATCACCATCAACACCCCGACATCCTACAAATTTGGATGTCTTAGCCTTATCGCCTCTTGGTTTTTCATATCACGTGAGTTGGGTTATTTTATCGATCCCTTCTCACCTTTGGATTTACCTATCTATCACATTATCATTATTCCTAAATATTGTGGTATTAACACATACGTACATACGGAAAGTAGGAAAATGATAAGTAAATAATCACATACACATCACCAAATACCGAAATGCCATAAAAATAATCATATATATATATCAAATCAAGTTTTATACATCGACAAAAATCATACAAAATGGCTTTAGCCCATCTATAATATGGATCAGTACCCTCGCCCCATGTGGGGGGTCTATGAATGCTTTGGGCCGATGGGATCATACTAGTTATGTGGGCTAGGGATGCTGCCTATATCAAGGTCCGGAGGCCTCTCCCTATGCTCTCACCAGTTGGGCCTCTAATGAAGTAATCTACATCGTAACTCTCTAAGAGTCTAGTAGCGCGCTACTACTCATCTACCAAGGCGCTTATGCTTGTAATAAACTTTGTAGCATCACATCTATGTTGTAGGTAGCCGGTTGTGCCTTTGCATCCCAATATATCCTCAATGTCCTAGATGTTTCACCTGTTAGATGAAAATACCTCATTGAATCCCCGACATACGGTGTTGTTGGATCCACCATCATTGCAATATCATAGACATCTAACATGGAGTCTAAGATCTCATGGTGAATTCTCTCAATCAACAAGTGTTACTCCTTTGTCATCTACTCTGCAAACTAAAAACCGATACACATCACTAATAATATCCATACATACGTCTATCAAAACCATCTAACACACTATCATGCATACATGATTGTTCAGTTCTCTCGCGACAATATTTATGTCTCCTCGGCCACCCAACACCTTCATTTCCTAGTCATCACAACGAGGTTTTAGATCTTACATATTGTGCCCACCTATCTATCTAGCATCCAATTTGGCACTTACTCTCACACTATTTCTACTTCACATGTTCCATTTATGCCTTGCATGCCTCTTAATCTCTAGTAGATGACATCCACTTTCTATTTCATTACCCTATGATGCACTCTCATGTTATGGTTCACACTTGACTGTTGAGGGAATACTACATCAATGAACCTCTCCTTTCACAACTCATGCTTTGTGCTTCATGTCATATCTTTTCTAACATCTCTTTGCACATGACAAACCCATTTCGATGATGCACTCTTGTTATATGGTTCATTCTTGATTGTTGAGGGGGCATTTATAAATGAACCTCATTCTCACACTGGGGAAATTGCTCTTCTTCTCCCCTTCATTCTCATCATATGCTATTACAACCATTGTTTTACATTCTCTCATCATACAAATACCAACACATTGTTATTTTATTCTCTTATATTGTCTAAGTAACATTTCTCTTTCACATTATCTATTATATTACATCACATACATCTATTTCTATTCATCACATACTATGCTCTTCATTCTCATTCAAATACAAATCCTATTCTAATCATTATTTATCTATTTCTTTCCACATCATCATGTATTTTAAATCAAAGCAACCATTTCAACAATACATATCAACCCCAAAGTGCAAGCAATAATCATCATATAGTGAGAAATGCACATCAATGATATATACCACATCAACACATGTCAACATATATATATATATATATATATATATATATATATATATTAAATATCATATATATATATATAATATATAATATCATTAAAAGTCAATGCAAAATACCTGGGGGATGCATCACTACAACATATATAATACATCATACATCATCCTCACTATCACTATATACAATAGCAAGAGATCTAAAACTAGGCAATCTCGATGTCGCTTCTGAAAATTCGTCCCTGTAGCTCACCATATTTAGAAAAAACATCCCAAGCTAGGGATCCTCCTCCTATGTGTTATCTAACTTGCTTTGTTTCTACATGATCCTCATCACGCTTACTCAATAAAATAGTACACGTGGCTACTGTTATAGCCACCGGCTCAAATAAATGGGCATGCTCACCCACAATCGCATCAACTCTCTCTAGCATACCACCTCCCACGAGCACATCTAAAGGCATGTTTTGTGTCATAAAGTGTATCGATGAATATACAACCAATGACCAATAGGCATCACCTGCATTCATAAAAACCGTCATTAATCACTACACACCTTCACAATCTCTAATAAATAAACAAAAATTAACAAATAACAATGCACAATACTTACACTCTGCTCTCACATAGTTGTTGCATTTTCTCTCTATTGGTGGCTAGTGCCTACCCACTACTACCCCCAATTGTTTCCCCACCGATCACATCCACCACTAATGGAAATAAAAACACCCATCTATGTGTCACCCACCACTCACTATAGGCATGGGTGTACCCCGCATCATCAACCAAAATAGGTTGTATAACCACATTTGCATCATCTAGACTAGGATGCACCAAATTTGTTCTGTTGGGCTAGGCCTCGCTCCGGTCGTCTCACCGCTCTAATAGATCTCAACCATATGTATGGCTCTGGGGTCACATCCCGGGCCATGCCAAATTATTTAGATACTTGCTTGCCCTAAAATAACTATGTCACCCCTAGAAACATTCTCTAACCACATGGTGCATCATATGTACCACATCTCCACAACATCCTCTACCCATCCACCATAATCTCTATATGTTCTCCACATAATGGCCCCAGGGCCCATATGATCTAACATCTATCTATAGGTGGTCCTATCCATCCACTTGCTACAAGTGCTTACCCACCTCACTACAAATATCTCGGGTCGAGCCCAATTAGTTCAGTAGCCACCGAGAGGCCTCAAAATTTTATATACTCATATGCCCATATGTGCAACAACTTCATGGCTCCTAATCCACTCATGTTATTCTCCTGAGTAAATCTATATAAGTCTCTATACAAGTGGCCCAATACACATCGTGCCCATGCATACCTATTCCAGTGCTCCTATATCATGCAACAAATATCATGCATCTTATATAATATCCCAAGTTTGCCACCCTCCACTACCATTGACGATGCTAGAATTACTACAATAAACTTGCAACCGTGCAACTTTGGATCTCTATATCACATGTAAACTAATATGAGTCTCTTCCTGTACTCATGTGATTTGAAAATAATCAAGTTATTACTACCTGATCTCGGACCCTTGTAGGCTTTAAATATTTGCCGACAATTTGTTCCTTTTAAGTAATCAATTTAAAATAAATGCAAGACAATAAAGACAATTGCACAAATATTGATTACGGAGTTCGGAAATTGCCTACATCTCCGGGTTCGTGGTCGAACTGTTCCACTAGTCAAAACTTGTAAGTTCTGATAGTAATTTCACAAGAAAAGCTCGAATGGAATTTTACTTGCCTATCAAGACACCGGTTCTTGAAAATTTTCGATGATCAATGGAATTGTTCTTCACCTTCCTGATGCACAATCTCCTTCGGCTTCGATCGGCCTTCCCGACGCTATTGATGCGACGCTAGCACTCCAGTTGACAATCCAGGATTTACAAGTAATTGGTGTGGCTCAATGGGCCTATTGGGTAGTTTATAATTTACTCCCAATCACAAATATTTCATCTAGTATTACCTAAAATAATAGACCAATAGACAATATTTGTCTATAGTAATTTTTAGGAATTTAATATAGTTTTACAAAACTATATTAAAATTTTCCCTGTTACTAATTCTCCACATCCCACAAATAAGCTTAAAAAAATAATAAGCTTCTCGGGCTAATGTGTCCACCTTTCCGTGCTATAGCAATGAGCTTCTCCGTTACACCGGTGTGTCCATTACAAAGGAATGGGTTCCCTATTTATACATTTTTAGGGCCCTTAAAAAATGGATTACATATAATCCTAAGGCTATTTTTAAACCTTAGCCATACATGAAAAATGGGATCAAATACCCATATTGGCAGATGCATTTGTTGAAATGGGATTAAATCCCATATTTAGTGGGATGTAATTTGTTTAAGGCTTTAATAAGCCTTTCCCCACACAAATGAAGTGGTCAAAAGACCACGTGAGCATAACCGCCCCCTCCAACACCGCTTCACTTCGCCCTTCCACGTGGTCCTTGGCAAAATGGTGGTTAAGTGGTTGGTTTAATACTAATGTATAAACATTAATATGTATAGTTTGTGGCATAATGCGTGGTATGTGGAATTTGGGAATAATGTGTGGCATTTGGAAAGTGGACTTACCAAGTAAATATAATTTCGACCCATGTAATGTGGTATGGAAATAATTAACTCATTGAAAGCATATATTCCACTTGTTGTATCTCGATAGGCAAATCCATCGTATTCGATTCATGGTGGCAAGCCACATGGTGGCTTGTGGACCTGCCACGTCGGCGATAATACCATAGTCCACATGGTGGTCGGACTCCCCTCGCGACAAAAGTTGAGCCTCTTGTTCGACGTGTCATTCCATTCCACGATTCACAATGATCGGTGGTTAAAAACCCTCAATTTCACTAACACCTTTTTGCCACATGTCGTAGTGCGATTGGTCCAATATTGACCAGTTGACCAGAGTTGACTTTCCTCTTGACCGAATTTTGACCGGACATATCTAGAGCTCCTAATGTTTGTTTTTCACGTTCTCATATAGTCGTTAGAAAGCTCTTGAGATGATCTTCTACATTGAAACCATTTAGGGATGTTTAAGGAACTTTCAAAAATGATCCCTTGATCATCGTGTCCCTATAAAATATCACCTTCACGCCCTCATCTCCCATCCGGGCATCATTTATAGTCATCACCTGTACTCTCTCTCCTATGATAGGCAACCATGCAATATCTAGTATACATCCTGTAGGGTCACCGTCATCTCACCAGTAGGCAACCAAAATGTACATGTATTTGTGCACCATCTATCACACAAAATAGTCATAGTCATATTATGGGGTACCTCCCCGGTCTAACAATGTACCGCAAGACAACATGGTTCAATATATCCCACTCAACATTTGACAACCCCAATGTGAGCAATGTACTCAAATGGTGACCCTCCCAAAACTCTCTCAAGTGAATATCCCTTTGCACAACACAAAAAGTAACAAATTACTTCCATTAGTACAACATATATATCACAAAAATAACTTATCATAACATAAATCGATCAAAATATCAATTGTTCACAATATAGTGCCCAATCCTCGCTTTGGGGTGCAGCGCCAAGAGCAGTCAACGACACCCAACATGAGGTCACTAGCATCTAGAGGCGGGTGCTAGTGTCTAGGGACAAAAACACCATGGTTGTTTCTAACCAGGTTAGAAATGCCAAAAAATACACAAAAGCAAATTTTCCGAAAATGACGAAAAACAAACATATTTAGCAACATTTTCCAAAAATATTCACACTTACCAACTCATCGTTTGTCATTCGTGAAGCCACGACCACCACAACTCTCTCGAATCTAGTGAAACTCGTTGCTCTAACATGTGACATCCTCACAACTTAGAGCTCTAAATCTCAATCACCCTCAATACAAACTAAATCACTATTCACTTTTCACTCTTACTATATATAGTAATTCTAATTTTTCCTATAATATAGTTACTATTTACAATCATTCTTACAACTAATACACGTTGCATTTTTTTTCTCATATCTCGAGCCTTGTATCTCCATTTGTCTTGCCTTTACCACTATATAGATCATATTTTCCTCTAGCATCGTACTATACATATTTCAACATCTCATATTCACATCTAACACATGCACTATTCAATATCTATACACACTATGAACATACAATCCAATACTATTTTACATTACAATATCTCATATTTTTGCTTTCGGCTCAATGCTCATTTCTCTGCCCTTCACCCTTTCACCTAAAAGGGGGTCATAGAATCAGGATCATCCCATACTCCCTCTTAGGCTCAATATAGTCAATTGAAACTCTTAGCATATTATTATTACAACTTGTTTTGATCTCATTCGAATAAGGTATAATCATTCTATACTGTAATCAATACTTTTTACTATTTCAAATTTATTCCCCCAAATGACCTAATCTAGGGAAAAGCACAAAAACATCTCCATGAGTAATTTACTAAGTACACAATCTCAAAGCAATATTCTATCATTCAAAGAAAATCAATCAATCGGTTCAATAAGCATACTTTACTATCTCTCCCAGATGACCTAACTTGGGAGTTACATTACATTACTATTACTTCCAGATGACCTAACTTGGAAGTTTCCTAACATTATTCAAATCGAACACCCATTCTTTGCATGAATGGGGGAATGAGATGTCATCACCTTTCCTATACTACTCTTATATGGGTTCTTCAATTAGAACAAACACTTTTTCAAATGAAACTAAATCAAAACTAAATTTGGTCTTTATCCATCTACAACGGTTGGAACTTTTGGGGAAGCATTTATGGATGGAGAGTAATACTAGACCTCTCTCCCCAACACTCTTCCTTTGGCGCGGGATAGCCAAATCCTCCCATTTACAAACAAAACTAGGTTGGGAATTGATCATTCCCTACCTCTTCAATGTCCTTTGACGATAATTTAAAATCTCCAAAGTCTCCAAATCATCTCGTTATTTTTCCAAGTGCTCCTTACGATGGCTTGTTATCTCCACTTACACCATGTGGGTCAAAAATGTTGATCCATGGTTTGTCATGCTACAAGTTTCAACACTCTACACACACTTTGCAACATGGCTTCTCCAAACTCTATACAAGTACGTTCCTTACTTCCTTTACACTACTTGAATTTCATTCAAATAGCGTAAGGGGGAAAATGCAGACACAAAATCATGCACATATTATTATTTTACTATGCCATCAACTATGTTGTTATATGTATGGATCTTAAGTAAGAAAAGTATTCACTGGTGACACAATCCTTTTTCCATCCATTGGTTTTGATTATTTCTATTGTCTTGATCTCTCACATTTGTCATTTTTGTACCCCATTCTAGTTAGGTCACAAGGATCCCTTTCTTTTAGCATTTTCACATATGTCTTCATTTATCTCAGGACACTAGTGTGCGTTCTAGACACTAGCGCCCATTTGCTTTCCGTCCATTCAGGTGTTGTTATCCTCTTTGTTCTTTTTACACTTTTTGACATTTTGGTCGACCTTTCTAGTTTTCTTATCCTTATCTTGAGCTCATAGTTAGCCTTTTGGGTCACTAGTGTCGAAATTCAAAAAAAAAATTCATATACACACACAACATACATTCTATTATTCAGGTGCAATTATAATGGGCAATCACATCTACATACTATCACTACCATCAAAGGGACTTGCATTTTTAGGATGCATATACCGTATAAGAAAGGGAAGTGTTCAATTCCATATCATACATTTGAATTTTATATAGATACAAGCCCGTTATCTTGGTGTCATTGGTGTGAGGAAAACCTAAGGACACTATTACACACACAAGCACAAATAACTACACAGAGTCTTTAATGTAGTGCAATGCGTAGTCATAAGTTCACTCATCGGGTGATCGTCGAGCTTAGTTTGACTTCACATATTGCATTTTTCATTCTGATTAGATGTGTTTGTGAGCTTGTGTAGGTACATATGGTTTGTGTTACATGTTATATACACCCTCAGTTATCAAAGAGTGAATATTAGGTGATTGATAGGAAGTGATAGAAAAACCTGGTGACACGAAGAAAGTAGATTCGAGCTTCGCACACAATCACGCAGTGCCCAGAACAATCACCGGGCCTAGGACCCTTTCAGCCTAGACACCCATGTCCAACATCATTCCTAGAATCTAGATTTTATAGAGAGTAGTTGTGACAGGATTCCATCCATGTTCAATACTTTACACCGCCCAAATTTGTTTCAAATTGTGTAGGATTCATCCAAGTCATCCATCTCTCCCATTTACTCATAGTTTTACATTTTTGTAGTGCTTAACATTTTTATATCTTGTGTTTCATCATATATGTTACTCTACAATTAGATTTAATTCTATTTTTATTAAATCAAGGGTGTGCTTAGTCTTTTTAATCCTAGTTTCTCAACTATTTCCAATAAAACTAGGTTATTTGTACTTCCATTATCAATGATAACTCTGCAACACTTACCTTTTGATTTGCATATGATCTTGAATAATCTTTTTCTTTGACCTAGATCTTTCACCTCCTTGTTTGGTTTTAATAGTATAATTTTCATTAATAGAGATTCACCTTTTCGTGTTCTTTTACATTTTATGGAGATCCAACACTCTCCTCGTCATCTTGAGCTATTTGATTGTTGGCTCCATTCACTCTATCATTTTTAGGGTTCTTTGGACAATCAAATGATCTATGTCCTGCATACTTGTTGCATTTAAAACATCTCAAAATTTTACCATATAAATTTTGATCACCTTCTTCACTTAGTTGCTTATATCAACCTAATATGATCATTATTTCAGCTCACTTGTCTTCTCTTCTCTTCTCCTTGTTTACCATGGCTTCAACACACTAACACTCTTCTTACGTTCTCAAGACTATCACATAGCGCTCCCCTCTTTCAACAAAAATTACATGCTAAAAATGAACTTATATAAACAAGAATCACCTCTCAACATGACCTCGAACTTTCAAATATAATGACTCTTCAACTACTTCATTTTGGCACACGTATAAGTAAAATGAAAAAGTTCTTCACAAAACTACCTATGGGAGAAATGATTGCACCTGATCATTTTCAGTTACAAACTCGCTTTTTCGGCCTTGTCAATATTTGATTTAGTCAAATGATGTACCAATACAAGTTCTAAACTAACTGATATTTTGATTCTAACTATAACTTTGCCCTTTGTCTCCTATCATATTCATTTCAGAATCGACATATCGATCTAACATGTGATTTGGGAGTACATTTATGTGTGGCATATTCAGACCTTCAAAATAGGTGTCAAAACCTTAAATGTACGTTACAAAAGACTCTTGAGTTTCTTTATGGTCTTCTTATATTATCCTTTACTCTCAATAACAAGCTTCAAACCTTTTGGATATGCTGTGATACACTTAAAGTCCTAAATTGACTATTTGTAGAGGCAATTCAGGTTAGGATTAAAAAAAGGTTATATGATGCAAAATTACAAGTGATATTCACTCCAATAAAGGTTACAGAGGTTCTTCAAGCCAAAGAAAAAAATGAACTTCACTTCAAGACAATTTGAGGCTTCTTCAAATTTGTACCACCTTGTATGCATGCGTAGATATGAAAATCTCAATACATAGTCAAGACTAAGTGAAAAATCTCAAGAGATAAGATTTAAACTAATTTCAAAGCATGATGATGGAATTTGTGCATTATAGGTTCTCTTCATCAAGCAAGAAATGGCAGAGCATCACCAATCTCTTCTCAACTTATGCATTAAATTAGAACATGCACTATTTTGTATGTACAACATTTCAAAATTTAAGGTTTGAACACTATTGAATTGTCCCTGTCATATATGACTCTTAAAGACATGTTTTAAGAATGGATAAAGTAGTATTCAAATCCCTATGTCTATAACGGGCATCACTTCATAACTAGAGTGTCAAGTCGACTTTGCATGATGTTCAAAAGTGGTGAGTTAGGGTTTTAGGAACCAAACCCTCATCCTTTGTTTTGAGACTTTGAACACATATTTATTCACTGCTATGTCATTGTAGTTGTATGATCACTTCTAGGAGATTTCTAACTACAATCTTCAGGTCTTATTTTGCATTTGATACATAAGAATCTTTATGATTTGGGCTAAATGAGCTTACTATTCTAACTACCATAACTCCACAAAACTAATCTACAAGGATGACACAATTTGTGAGTGTAATGCATTTTCCTTAGCATCTAGAGCATGTTTTTCAGAAGACCCTTTCATTTGACAACTCTCCACACTAAGTGCAATCACCAATGAAGGATTACATCATGAAACATAACATATTCTAGGGTGTGTACATCTTTGGTTTATGAAGTACCATATATTAGTCTTTAATTTGGAGTCTTCTTACTAACATACTTTCACTATTATGATCATTCAATGCTACCAACACTTCAATTAGGATCTATACACTGTATCTATACACTTACGAGCAAGGATTATGAAGAAAAAACACAAGTAAACCTCTTGAGTCTCTCAAACTTGTTGACTAGACATATAACACAATTTAAGAGCAATGTAAAACTAAGACTTCACACCACTTTACCATAACAAATATGAACTCCAAACAAGATGTATATGACCTAGAAAGAGTCTTCTTTAGTCCTGAGTAGTTGTACCTTCTAGAAAAATTATTTGGAGACTGAAAACCTTGTTTTATGTCTATTGCTTTAGAATGAAGATATGAACAGTGATAGAAGAACGAATAAAAATTTCTTGTCTTTGATCATTTTCACTACAAACTTTTTGAAAAATTTCTATATATAAGTGCTCTTAAAAAATTCCTTATATGATTTATCTAAAGGAGGATTTTCAATTTTTATTGACAGCTAAGAAGTTGGAATGCCCAGTTTGCATTTTCAAAAAAACTGGTTTTGGTAAAACTTCCATAACTTGCACAAAACACCTCCTTAGGTCCTAAAATTTTTACCACACCTTCACAACTCACTCCTCCATGAATTACAATGACCAATTTGAAATTTTAATCCCAAAATCTCTATCCCATCTCATTTTTGCAACACTAGTTCTCTAGTCCTAAGCAAGAGTTTCATTCAAACTTGTATGAGTGCTCAACTCACCTTCTTAGTCACTTGTGAAGACATGTACACCTCATATATCATCATATTATGATCATGTCATGCTTATTTTACATCATCATGCCTTGGGTCATCACCCTCACTTTCCTACTAGGCCTATCTTACCTGAAAAGCTCCAGAATGCCCATCTTCATGCCCTATAACCTAATTATTGGTGATATTATAATGCCTATATTCATGCCCTATAACCCTAATTTTTACCACACCTTCAAAGCTCACTCCTCCATGAATTCCAATGAACAATTTATCATAATTTACTCCAAAAATATCTATCCCATCTCATTTTTGTAGCACTAGTTCTCTAGTCTCGAGCTCATGCCATGCTTAGTTTACATCATCGGGCCTTGAGTCATCACCCTCACTTGACTACTAGGCCTATCTTACTTGAAACACTCCATAATTCCTATCTTCATGCCCTATAACCCTGATTATTAAGTTGATACTTCTCATTTTCATGTTATTCAAGCTCATATTACTTCAACCAAGTTTTCCCCGCTTTGCCTTGATTCATTTTTCAAGTTTTCATGTCAACCTACTTGATTTAAGACCAAGATTACTCCTAGAACCACTGAATCTTCATGAATTTGATCATGTTGACCTATTACAAACATATTAGCACCTCACACACATATCATCAACCATGTTTGACCTTATGGAACCTTCATACAACCTTGGAAGAACACATTTCCACAATTCACCTATTTGACCATGCACCTAGATCATGTTTGCATATCATGACATCATGATTTGACACCTGAGACTACTTGGGGACACTTAGACATCAATGACAACATTTTGACACATTTCCCAACAATCTCCCCATTTTCATTGATGACAACCACCTAGAAACATTGATGGCAACCAAACAAGAAAAACACCTACAAGGCCTCTTTTTCTCATATTTCTTGGTTCACTCTCCCCCTTTGACATCTATGACAAAGGAAACTTGACCACTTGACATGAACACAATGACAAACAAGAACAACAAATGCATGAAAAAGACTTACTTGGTCATAAGCTCCCCATAAGACTGTGTTCTCTCTTCTTGGCTCCAACTAGCAGCAAATAGGATTCATGGTTCTATCTTGGGTATTAAGACAACTCCCCTAAGAGTGTGCTCCTCTTTCACCATCTTGGCTCTTCATCTTGTATCTACACCACCTTCTAGATTTGTCCTTTCAAGGCATCATTGGAAAATCAACATATTCTTTCTTCATACTCTATTTTCTCAGTATTTAGCACTTGCGTAAGCTTTGAGGAGATGCATTGAAGACTATACCAAGGTCCCCTTGGACATTAAAAACCTCCTTTGAATACAATTGACATGACTTACCATATTTTCTTGCATACCTTCTTGGTATCTTATCATATTCATCTTGGCCTCAAACTGATCTGGGAATCCCTGTAGGAGAATTTTAATGTATTTTGGTTCGTTTTGACAACCTCTAGAAGCATAACCGTCACATGAAGCATCCTTCCAATGCCCCATGGGTATAAGTCATCTATATCTTCTTAGAAACACATGGTTTGATGTCTGAAACATGTTATTCACATCAAGAATGTAGAAACAAATTTTATCATGGTCTGAAGAAGTTTTACATTGTTCTTCACAACAATAACAATAATTCTCAATAATTTGCTCTAGCGTCACTAATCATGCCTACACAACTAGTTTATCCTTTGGCATATGTTTATATTGAAATGATCATAACTCCATGGTAATATTAGATCATCCAAACTATGAAATTGAGTATCATTTGTGCATCTACATATTTGCATGAGGCGTGTCACTTGTTTGTCGGACATCTTGCATTATTTGACCAATATATATGCACATTATCCTATCATCTCCAACATCCTCTATAGGATTTTAAGGCTTATTGTCCTTGACCGGTATCATGAGGGATCGTCATTAACTCATAGTCACCTTATATTCATGATTGTCTTGTGTAGACTATCTTTTGCAAATGTCCTTCTTATCACAATCCAATGTACAATGATATCACCATCTAGTTGGAAGTTCTCTAACCAAGATAGACATATAAATACAATAAAACTCCTTGAGAGATATTTTATGATCCTCACCCATGTCCCAAACAATAATATTCACACGCCTTCTTTGTAGACCTTTCAAATTGCAACTAGCCCTTGAGATTGAAAAAAATGAGGCTTTTAGAAAACCATACAACTGATTACTTGTCTTGTTGGTAAACTTTATAAGTACCATTTTTCCTCTTTTGAAGGATTCCAAATTTTTAGAGGACAACTTATTATTTATGATAAGTTATTCTTATTTTTACCGTTTGTGCAATGTTTCCAATTAGCCCTTCATGTGGACAAAATTTGTAACTAGAAGCAATGTACAAACTTTTGCGAAAAACTAAAACATGTTTAGGATACCCTTTTGTGATTTCTTCCTTCATGCTAATTTTCATTATTTTCCTCTTTCTCCATCACCTCTTAACAAGAAATCCTCCTTTCACTAGATTTCATAAGCCCTTCGCTAGAGTTTTAAACCAAAAATTGTGTTTTTAGTCTTTTTCCACTTTATTCATCCCCTGAAACACCTTACTTTGACTTGTTCAAACATTAATATACTTGCTTTACTCTTGTTTGCTCCTTCTTGTCACTCTTTCACCGATGGCTTCTTATTTTCTCTAAACCCTCAAGGGTTGCTATGTTCTATCTTCACTTCCTTTAAGTCTTGATATAACCTTAGGCATCATTTCCCCTTAGTATTCTTCATGAGCTTCTTTGCAATATTTGGCTAAAGATATCTATTTTCAAACTTCCTTGAATGCACCTTGTTTACATCTCCCTTTTGAATGTGTAATCCTTCTTTGGACCGAGACAAGGTATTTTCTTGTTTCTTTATCTCAAATGAACAATCACGAGTTAATGAGATGGTCCCTTCCTATCTCGAGATTAATATTGCTTTGATTCCTCTTGGTTTCTTTTAACTTCTCAAAAGGTTGTCATGGGCCATCATACAACTTCCAGCTCTCAAAATCTCAAGATTTTAAACAGCCAGTTAAGACTGTGCTCTTTCATACCTAATATTTCCATCCTTCTTCATCATTTGGTTCACCTTATACACACAAGTATAAGTCTTGACATCCTAATATTTTGCAATGAACTTAACACTTTCACAAATTCTAGGTATAAACCCCTTATGATCTTGAATGATGTAACTTTGTCTCATGAAGACTTGACATGAACATGAACAAGGCATTATTCTAATCTATTTGGCATTTCTTGCACAGACAACTATATGACAAAGAAACTCTGAATTACACCTGTTGGCTAGATTTTTGCATGTACGAAAACCTAGGCAGTCATGAGATAAATCTCCCTCATTTACCGGTGAGGCTTCCGTGTATGTTTTTATCAATTATGTTTGTGGGTTTTACTTTAATTGCAAAGCTCATGAGCCATAGCTAGGCAATTCTGCAGCAAGTAAGTAGCTGTAAAGAAATATTTACAAAAGGGGAAATAATTGAATCCGGGAAGAAAGCAAAGAAGATGTGCAATCCAACCAATAGTTCGCAGAGTTGGTCTCATGCACATAGATGAAACAAATAGATCTCACAATACAAAATTTAAAGAAAAGGAAAGTTTCAAATCTAGATCTAAGATAACACAAAGTTTATGCAAAGATCTACACAGAAGTAAGAAACAAATGCATCATTGACAGAAAGTTCTCTGGAAATCTACCTCCTTTTAATTCCTTAGCATTCAAAAAGATATCAAGTGTTTCAACTCAAAGTCTAGAACACAAGAATGTTGATTACAAATTTTGATTTTTTAACCCGTAGGCTCTTCCTCTATTTATAGTGTATAGAGGGCAATTACAAATATGAATTTTTAATGAATGCCACATGCGAAGCTATAGAAAAGAAGGCAATTGAAAATATTCCTCATGGATTTCCTCTTTGCATGATATGCATTATTTATAACTAAAAATAGAACCTTATATTTTGCATATCCGCCACCTATTTCCAAGTAATTGACTTCTTCCAAGTAACTCAAGTAACAACTTTTAAACCAATCACTTAAGTTTTACAATTTAATTGATTACTCAATTACTTTGTCGAGAAAATAAGAGAAAGAAAAAGAATTTATTCTAGCTGCAACACTCTCCATTTCGTCCTTTCTACATACTCTGCATGCTGATCCAATATGCATTGTACTTCTACTTCATCTATTTTAGCAATGAATGATCTGAATGATATCTCTATCATGGATCTGAGATACTCCCATGTGATGTTTAATTATTTCCTTTGATTCTCACCAAACTAGATCTGGAAGCAGTGTGACCGTGATTTTCTTACTGCACGCCTTTGACATGTCTTCCCTCTTATCCTTCAAGCTTTTGCAGTTATTCTCAAATACATGCACCAAAGTGTAATGTTTTAGTAAATAATTCAGAAAAAACTCGACATCTTTTATTTTTAATTGGATATGAGCAATTTTAAATTTTAGAAAGCACTCAGGGTGAAGGAAAAATAAGTAAATTCAATGAAGGCTTAATTTGGAAGATTGGGAGAACATGCACAAGCTCTTGAAAGGAATTTTCCATGTAATGACTTCCACATGGGTTGTATTAGAAACAAGAGGATGAATTTTTTTCGGAAGCCTTTGCAATTATGAGAGCTGGATCTATTTCTTCATATAATTCTAAAGATATAGTCAATGTATCAAATATTGAATTCTGCTTTCTTCACCAAGATGGGCATAAATGGAGTATTCCTATAAATAATTCAAACAAGTATGTAGTCCATAACATGAATATTTGATTTCTTCACCGAGATTTAATTATAAAGCTTGCTGACCTTTATTTTTAGACTTTGTTTGCATGCTAAACAAGCTAAAAATATTATTTTATCCACTTGCGCACTCACATCAACATGAAGATGCTCGAATAATAAAAATTAAGCTATTCCAACCCTAGGTGCCAAAACTGGAAGCTTCCCGAGGTAGTGGAAAATATTCTTTAATGCAAAATCCTCCTTCCCTTGGCGCCAAAATCCTTTCGGGCTGCAAGCTCCATAAAAAAGAATTAATTGCTTCTCCCTTATGGTGTCCCATGCCTATATAGCCATCTGCATGCTATTTTTAATAATTGTCTTTCCCTATTTTTGGCAATTAATTAATTAAAAGACATGCTTCTTCTTCCAATTTGGGTGCCCAAGTCTGCATGCTTCGATTGTTTTTTTATGAATTTATTTTATTTATTTTTAGCATGCATCCTTGAATTCTCTTTAGCTCATCCACTTGCCTTGACTTTCCTTCTATTTATGGTGCCAAACTTGGCTAGAAATAACATTAATAAATATCATTAAATGCATGTATTAATGTCAAGGTGGGTCACACTTTTTAGTAAGAGGAATTGCTAAAAATAGGAAGTCAAAGCAATGGGAATTTTCACCCTACAAGGTAGGCAAGAAATTCCCACCTTTCACTTAAGTGATTTGAATTTCATAATGGGAATTTTCACCCTACAAGGTAGGCAAGAAATTCCCGCCTTTCACTTAAGTGATTTGACTTTCATAATGGGAATTTTTAACCTGCAAGTGCAAGAAATTCCCGCTTTTCACTTAAGTGACTTGACTTTCATAATGGGAATTTTTACCCTGCAAGGTAGGAAAGAAATTCTTGCCTGCCTGCCACCTCTAAAATTCCCATTGGTAACTTAAGTGATTCCTTCCAAAAAAATGTGACTTGCATGAAAGATAGGTCTTTTCCAAAAGTGTGACTTGCATTACGACTTCGCCTTTAAAATTGCATGAAAATCCGTCACTTAAGGCGTGGAAATTAGGCGCAGAAGGCAGCTTTGAAAATTGCAACTAGCATGAAGATTGCATTTCTTTCCTTTTTTTGATTTTTGGTGAAGAAAACACAAGCAGAGAATAAAATTTGCCATTTTTGGAAAGGGTCCGGGAAGATGTAGCAGCAAAAACTTGCATGTGCCATAACTTTCATTCTGTGGCTCCATTTTAGGTGTTTTTCTCTCTAAAAGTGCATATTTTCTTGAGCTCTACGCATTGATGGCAATATTTTTCTTATTTTCATAAAATCCATTTTTGCAATTTTTTGGACCAAGTGACTTCTTGTAATCTTCTCGAAAGAATCTGAGAAGCGATCACCTTTAGACAAATTAGTAAAAAATAATGGATATTTTTTTCAAAACCTTAGGCTTGGGGAAAGATTTGACAAGAAGAATGAATAGGCTATGGGAATTTTTAGAGAAAACAAACCAAAACACAAATAAAAAGAAATAAAACAAAACAAAAGAAGTTGCGGGCAATTGCTCAATTTTTTTCTCCAATTAGTTGATCTCGCAAAAAAATTTCCCCTCGGGTGCATGTTCTGTGGTAATAATGATGGGGTGAAGTGCTTTATATAACCTAAATCCTCTAATTTTAGAGTAATCTATTTTTAAAAGAACTTTATTTATTTAATAAATAAATAAATAAAACATTTGCAAACAAAGTCTGGCGAAGGATTTGAGTGAGTTTTGACATGTGGGTATTTGTTGAATTTGGATTTTATGACTCTCTGGGGATATCTTAGAGCAATGTAAACAACTGTAGGAAAAACAAACACAAAGCGACCGAGTTACTTTGAAAAGAATGAAATTTTAAAAATGGGTAGTCCAAGATTTCAAGGTGAAATCTCAAGGACACCAACACCACACTAAATGCTAAGGGAGTAGAAGCACAAACCATCAGAACTATCAAATTTTTACTTTTTCCTTGAAGGACCTCTATATACATAAATCATAATAACTTACACAAGTGGTAGCAATATGGACTTTGTAGTTAATGGACACTCTTTTCTTTATAGAGACCAACCAAGACCTTAAAACACCTCATATAGACACACCATTACAAAATATTTTATGAAGATTGTACACACACACAATTCTCTTTTAAAAAAAAACTCGGTGACGGTTAATAAATGCTTCATAGACCTTATATACCGAGAACACAAACATTTTTTCTTGACAGTCAAGTAAATGCTTTATCGCTTTCTACTCAAGCTAAACATGTTTGTACCAAACTCTTAACTCTTTTCTTGAGACCTACACATTTTTAATGTTCTCATTGCTTTGTAACTGAATACTTGATGTCAAATGTTGACTACTATATGTGAGACCTTGTCAACTTTGAATGAACCTTAACATCAACCCCAAATGTGTTCCTTTCATGACTCAGGTCTAAAGATAACAAAAACACAATTTAATAAGATTTAGAGAATCTTCATGGCACTCGGTTGATACTCATGACGGGTGCCTTATAGTCATCATAGGGTGATATCATTGTTTGAGATTTTAATGTCTACCAGTGGGAATATTATGCACAACTTTGATAGATCATTCATCTTCAAGACAACAATGACACTATGGTTTGCTTAGATGCATAGTTAGACTCGGTCACACCTTGGAAAATTTACTTAACATACTCATCATGATATGCCTAACACTTATTTTACTAAGGATTTTCCATAGAGCTTCTTATGTTACATCAACTAAAATAAGAGAATACTAAACTTGACAAATTATATGGGAAAAAGGAGACACTTATTATTTTCTTGACTGATGTATGACATACCAAACTAGTTTCAAGACATTAAGAGAGAGATAAACCACACATACGTTTAGACTTGTGGTATACTAACAACATGGAAGGTTTTTCACTGGAATATACTTGATGATGACTCCTACTCAAGATCACTTAATTCTTCTTTTAAGAATGTATGCCTCCTAGAAGTCTAGAGAAGGCACGTTATGCTTCTTAGATCATCTCAAAGTAATAGATAGTGATCAAGTGATCTAGAGGATTTTTCATTATGAAAATATTCCCTAAACTTCCCTAAACCTTGACTACATTATAGAGCGTCCCACAAACTTTCTAACGGTATGCAGAACTTTAGAAACGGAGTCCGTATGTAGATTTTATCGGTGGTCAAAGGTCTTAAATGGGTCAACCCTGGTCAATAGTCCAATTTGGACGTGACACGTGGCAAAAGTGGAAAATGACGAGAGGGAAAAATGAAAGTTGTTTGATATGGTTTTGGACATCTGGTCTTCAACTCACGTTGTGGTTTGAAAAAATAACAAGATCAAATTTTGTAATGGAAGGGAGCCCCCACCGTGAGAGCTATATTATGTTTACCGACATGGTGGGCCCTCAAGCCACCACGTGGCTTGCCACGAGCTCAATTTTGTATTTCAAGTTCAATTTTGCACTATGAATTGTATTTTGCATTGCAGGGTGATAATTGGCTTAACGAGCTATATTGCTAGCTCGGTGGGGTGATCAACTCCCCACCAAGTTGATCATAGTTCATATCCACATTGCTCGAGATTGCTTATATCCAGAGTTTGGAGATTCCATAATTTTCGAGCTACATTTTATATATCTCGAGCCACATTATTTGCAATTTTGTATTTCAAGTTCAATTTTGCACTATGAATTGTATTTTTCATTACAAGGTAATAATTGGCTTAACGAGTTATATTCTTAGCTCGGTGGGGTGATCAACTCGCATTGAGTTGATCATAGTTCATATCCACATTACTTGGGATTGCTTATATCCACAGTTTGGAGATTCCACAATGTTCAAGCTACATTGTATATATCTTGGAGCCACATTTTTCATCCAATGCTATATTTCTTGGCATATTCTTTGGGCTATCCTCTTAGCCTATTAAACCTACCCGCACATATCTCAGGTTTTGTTAATTATGCCAACACGGCCATAGGGTGGATTCAACACATAACTCGGCCCACAATGGGGCAGTTCAACGAACCCACATAGCACACAACTCAAACACCACCAAATAGCTCACCTCGGACACGACACAACAATTGGGTGAGCCAACAAAAGGGGTGAAACGTGGCCCAAGCCACGTATACAATGGTCATCCAAGCCCATTTTAAACCCACATCGAGTCTATTCCGTCGAGGAATGTGGGATTACCCCTACATTGGGAAACAATGTGCTGAATAAGGAGACTTAATGAGTCTTGATCCCATGACCTCATAGGGATAAACCTCACCCACCGACCAACTCACCCAAGGGGGATTGCTTGGCTATAAATTGAGCTCGCAAGTATTTGTACAAGAATAATGAGCACACTATGTAAGGAGGATAAGAGGCAGTTTGTAGTCAATTGAGAATTTGAGGCACTTAGAGGTCGAATTTAAACTTGGTGTAAATATAAAAATTGTTCACAATTATAAGAGATTTCGCAAAATGTAATTTGTGTTACATGAAGTGTTGTATATTTTCTTGTGTAGGTGATTTTCAATCACAGTTGCATCGAAGTTATAAACTAGGCACAAAATTAGTATATATATTTTAGAGGGATTTGGCATGTAAGCCAAAAGTTTTTATTTAGACATTGAAATTTATGGGTTTCATAAAAGTGAAACACCTTCACATGGCACAAGTGTGTGGCATGCACTAGTACACGTACCAACATTGGGAAGCCCAAAATTCTTCAATATGTCGCCCAACTATAGTCTCTTTCATTATATTTTTTCTGTTATTTCTCCTTGGTCTATTTTTCATTCTCCCCTTCTGGAATACCTGCGTGAGTTTTGGAGGAAAGAAGGATTCAACTTGTTGGAGCTAGAAGAGTAGAAAGTTGTCGATTCTGGGTTTACTTCAGGCATGAATATCTTCTCCTTTCTCTGTTGCATTATTGGTAAAAAATGAGGAAATACACATTCTATTTTTAATGGCAATCAAGGAATTTGTGGACAACTTTTGATTTAATCATTTGGAGATGCAGTTTGAAAAGGAAATTGATGGATTTTGTATTCTTTTTAGTTTCTTTGTGTGATTTTAACTAAACCTAGAAAAAACATAGATGGGGTTTTGGGTTTTGATCTGCAAAAATAAAGTAGAAGAAAGGTTAAAAATTCCTTCGTTGCATTATGATAAATTGTACCTGAAAGGAAAAGAGTTGGGTTTTTCCTGTACAAGAAGAAGGAAAAGCGTTTTGTGAATTTGTGTGTTTAAAATTGATTTGTGCTTGTGGGTTTTCATTTTGGTTTACTGGAATTTAGTTGTGTGTTTTCTGTAAACAAATCGATTTGGGTATACAAATCGATTTGCATAAATGAATCGATTTGGGTAACTCCATCGATATGGGTATGTAACTGGTTGGGGTTTTGTATTTTTCTTTTTTTTTGTTATATGCAGGTCTGATTGTTAACTTATTGTGATCTCTTGAATGATAATTGTGGATGTCAAAGCTCTTGCATGGGGTTGTTTTTCCAGAAATTTTATCTTTATGGACATCTAAATCAGATCATGTATAAATGAGGGTGTGTTGTTATGTGTAAAAAAAAGGCATTTAACCTGTAACTTCCAGCCTGGCAATATGACTTGGATTTTTGTAAAATTGTGAAAAAGAAATTGCTTGTCTTGGTAAGGGCATGAAAGCCAGGACAACTTGACCCAGATGCACCAAGGAGTAATTGGTGGCATGATTGGGATTTATATAATGATATCTTATGAAAGAAATAATTAGTTGTTCTTTTACTAAACAGAGTATGTTTACATGATGTAATCAGGGTGCTTCTATATTGTTTTGTTGGGGTGTTCGTTTACCAGATATAACATGTTAAAGTGATGTAAATTTGGTGATATTTGTGCTAATTTGTAGAGCTGCTCATTGACTGAAAAGAAGTAAGTTTTATTTCCTTGGTAATGATGTTCTTGGACAATATGATGAGTTGTTCATTAACTAGAAAGAATATGTTTGATTAGTTTTTGGTAATGATGATTTTTGGACAGTTTTGTTAAGTTGATTGTTGATTTGGAAGATAAGAGAAATAGTATTAAAATCTATACCAAATAAAGTATGATTTTCTTGTGGTCATAATTTGAATTCGAGAGGTTGAGTGATTACGGTTTGATTATGCTGAAATAGAGATTGGTTGTTCTATTTGTATGCATCCATAGCTGTATCTTTATAGAAACCAGGGGGTAAATCATTTTCAGTTGTATTACCATATGCTTGTTGATAAAACAACATGTATATCCTTTCTTATTTTACTAATTAATTGCATCAGAAAATGGAGTTAATATTCATGCCAGTTCATTTTGAATTGACATCATACCACTACTCCAGTCTTGCAGGACCATTAGCCGTTACTTTCGGATGTGCGGAAACTCATGTTTTGTGAAGTTTTATCGTAGCATGGATCAAAATGAGATACTTGGATTTCAATTTGTAGAAGGATGAAATCCTAGAATTTTGACTGAATTTATTGGGATCTTGGACCCATTGTAAATATTTAAACCTCACTATGTGAGAGTTATTATACCGGTTATATAATTCGCCTTAACGGCATATGTAATTTATGATTTTAATAAAGAGATAATTACTTTGTGTGTAATAATGTCTCAAAATGAGTAAATGATGAATACTTGAGTTGAGAAATCTTACTTTTCACAAATTGTTAAATATATTTATTTGATAGTAATCAATGTATGAAGCCGATAATTGGACAATTATTGTAACAATCATTTGTCTTTTAATTTCTAAATTTAATAGCTATTTAGTGGCATAGCTAATCAAGGGAATATATATATATATATATATATATATATATATATATATATATATGTATGTATGTATGTATGTATGTATGTATGTATGTATGTATGTATGTATGTATGTATGTATGTATGTATATATTTAATTCAGCCTTTTGGTAAACTTGGTATTATTATGTTAAGATTGTAAATCTTGTTGTATAGAGAATGGAAGAGTATCATTATAAAAAGGTAATTTAAAGTTAAAGAATCAAACATCAGGAAATGAGAAACTAAATGGGATGGTAAATAGATGGAAAGATCCATTAGGCATATTAAGGGATAAGTACATGTGGAATGCTGATATAGTTACATTTCAGCATAACGAATGTACTTATCTCATAATGATCCTAGTTGGCCTTTGGCATCTATCACAATATAAACTCTTGCAAGATAGGTTAAATTGGAAATAAAATAAAAACAAACTATAAAGATCTAGATAACTATGAAAGGGATAGTTGTGAGGTGGCGGAAGACTTAAAACTCATAAGACTAGTGTGTTGTCTTGAGTTTAGCCGTAACCTGCATGACGGATAACTTTGGCCAAAGTAATGCATTGATGGTTGTGCATTGTCTGATCACCTAAGTCCTCCAATTAAAATAAAAATTATCTGTAACCTAATCATGGGAAGTTGAACACTGAACATGAGGTAGAAAATGGTCGGATACCAGAATACGAAGTCGGGAAATTAGCTTCATGGTAGACCCAAGGACTTTCACATAGTTCCCATGACCTTTAAAAGGTTGAGCCGAAATGCTAGTAAGCATTGTCACTCGAAGTAGTGACGAAGGGAGATCGTGGAGATCTGGATACACCCTTCTCAACCACACATGGCTTACATGGATGTTATTAGATAGATCAAAAGAACCAATTTGATTTAATGAATTTGATTAAATAAATCTGTATGATTGCAGTTGTGTAATTTGTTTTTATGTTTAAAAAAACAATCCTCATTTTCCAGCTCTTGTAATTTTGAGTGTTACATGCATGGTAAGTAAGACAACACTTAATTCTTCTTCTAAAGCTAAATTGGATTATAATATTGCTCTAGGTGGATTTGAAAAACACACCAAAGGTATAGGATCTAATCTTTTGAATAATATGGGATTTAATGGAATTAGCCTTGGTAAGAATAATCAAGGTATAGCTAACCCTATATAGGTTGAGGAAAGACTTTGTTATGCAGGATTGGGGTATGGTATCAAGGGAAAATGGAAATTGGAGAGAACTCTAAGACCGTTGGAAGAAGATAAGCTTCTAACAAAGAAAGAGTCTTCCCCTTTAAAGCATCGTGTGATTCATCCTTAGCATGAGGATCTGGTAGGATTTTTTTAAATACATGCAAACTAACAAAGCAATTTTGGGAATTTGTTGATTTGTGAAAATGATAATTTCTATATTATTTTTGCTTTGGTGTTGGTGAAGTAACCTGAAGAGGACATCCAAGTGACAGGTTTAAAATACTTGGGTATATTTCTCTTTTTGATGGTTTTGAAACTTCATCTTTTCAACAGTATGTACAGTTGTTCAGGGGCATGATCAGAGTATCGGATGTCTAAATTTGGAAATTGTATTGAGTATGTTGTGGTAGTGCAAATTGTTCTTGTAGGCATTGTTTGTATGTGTACAACTTATACAAACTCTTTGTTTACTATGCATGATATTTACACGTGTATAAGTCTTTTATTAGGCTTAATATTTGTAACTGTCGGATATAGTTGCAAATATTATGTACAAGTTTTGCACTAACAAGCTATGAATACAGGATACATTTGCATTGTTGACAGTGGTGAGTGCAAGTTCATATTGTACAGAGAGTATGGCAGTTTCAGTGTCATATTAGTTGCAATATAAGCCATTGGTGAAATTCCTTTTATTGGTTTTTAATTATTGCAAATTTAGGAAATATTACCATGCTATAAATTGGGTTTTGTGTTTGTGATATGCAGAGAACGTGTGTACAATTCAACTAGGTTAAATTTTCATTTTGAGGTCAAAATGGTCTTACTGGGGAGGAGTGATCCAGAGGATTTTTCACTATGCATATATTCTCTAAACTTCCTTAAACCTTGACCATGCTTTAGAGCGCCCGAGACCTTTTCGACGATATGTAAAATTTAGAAACAGAGTCCGTATGCAGATTTTATCACGGTCAAAGTTAAGGTCTTAAATGGGTCAACCCTGGTCAATAGTCCAATCCAGACGTGACATGTGGCAAAAGTGGCAAATGATGAGAGGGAAAAATGAAGGTTGTTTGATATGGTTTCGGGCCTCTAGTCTTCAACTCACGTTGTGGTTCAAAAAAATAACAGCTTAAATTTTGTAATGAAAGGGAGCTCGGCCGTGAGAGCTATATTACGTTTGCCGATGTGGTGGGCCCTCAAGCCACCATGAGCTCAATTTTGTATTTCGAGTTCAATTTTGCACTATGATGAATTGTATTTTGCATCGCTAGGTGATAATTACCCTGGAAAACTATATTACTAGCTTGGTGTGGTGATCAACTCACTATCGAGTTAATCACAGTTCATATCCACAGAAAAACCTACTTATATCTTGGGTTTTGTTAATTATGCCAATACGACCATAGGGAGGAGCCAACACATAACTCGACCCACAATGGGGGCATTTTAACGAACCCACATAAGACACAACTCGAACACCATCGAATAGCTCACCTCGACACAACACGAAAGTTGGGTGATCCAACAAAGGGTGAAACGTGGCCCAAACCACGTATACAAAGGGCATTCGAGCCCATTTTAAACCCTTGAATGAGTCTATTCCGTTGGGAATGTGGGATTACCCCTACATTGGGAAACAATGTGTCGAAAAAGGAAACCGATGAGTCTTGAACCCGTGACCTCATGGGGATAAACCTAACCCACCTAACCAAGTTACCCAAGGGGCTCGCTTGGCTGTAAATTGAGTTCGCAGGTATTTGTACAAGAAGAATGAGCACACTATGTAAGGAGGATAAGAGGCAGTTTGTAGTCAACTGAGAATTTGAGGCACTTAGAGGCCGAATTTCAACTTGGTGTAAAAAGAAAACTTGTTCATAATTCTAAGAGATTTCCATAAATGTAATTTATGTTACATGAAGTGTTGTAGATTTTCTTGTGTAGGTGATTTTCCATCACAGTTGCACAGAATAGGCACAAGGAGTAGACAAAGATCTAATTTTGCCAAGTACTTCTGGTCCGAACCAGGCCATAGAGTAAAAAGGGAAGTTGTTCATAGTTTCATAAGCTTTCCAGATATATGATTTTTTTCATGTTTTGTTTATAAATATCCATTTTTAGGAATTTTCAGATTTGCATTTGCAAGGGATCACACTATATATAACCTTGTAGGAGCCATGGATCATTTTGGGAACAATTTTTGGTAAATTGTAGAGTTTCCAATGTCTTTGATCAGATCATTTTTCAGGTTTTGATCCGTTTAGACATTATTGAAGGGTTATTGTACTTCATTGATGGTTTAATGGATCAATTCACTTTCTGTGACTTTGGAGACGTAGCCTTCGGGTGAACTCCGTTATCAATCTTGTGTTGTGTGAATTTCATTTCAGTTTGTGAAGCTTTTGATTAGATAAAAATAGTTAATTGGATTAACTAATTGATTTGGTGAAGCAAACACTTAACTAGTAATTGGATGTTAGGAACATTCAAAAGATCCATAACCCACAACAAAATCAATACACTTATCAAATTTGGTTTTAAGAATTTAGTTTGAGTGTATGATTTGAATTCAACTTGCTAATTTTAAAATGGATTTGTACTAAGATTCAGTTTATTCACTTAAGTTGAAAATACAAGGTAATTGGTTTATTTGGAAGAGTTTAAGGATTTGGGATACAAGAGCTCCCAAAATTAGTTTAATACTCTTAATCAGTTATCAAGTTTTAAATCTAAAAAATTCTAAGTACTTTTGGAAAATTTAAGTACCATTTTTGGATCATCAAGACAACATGATGACTCATTCCTTTCCTTTCTTGTCCTCAAAAATTGTTAATATTCTTGGGTGCATTCCTTAGCGAGACAACTTTGTTTCTCGGTCCTTCATTTTCTGATTTGATACTTGACAGAACATATGATGCATCTCATTTATTTGTTCTATCACAACAATGGGAAAGATTTCTTCTTTGATTATATTTTTGCTACTGGCTTGAACTTGCTTCTTTTGTAGTTGTCATTGATTTTCTTGTCTCTTCACCATCTACCCCTACTAACCTCTTGTCACTCTTTGTCTTTTTAAGATTGTAATTGGGCTCCTTAACTCTATATATGTAATTTTTATCTTGCATATTAGATGCATGCAGATTTTGCTATATTTAGGATACTCATGACACTATGTTGCAAAATGACCTGTTTTGTTGCACTTAAAACATACAAGATGAATCTTGTCTCTAGGTGTTCCCTTGTTCCAATCTTGCTTTACGGGCTCTTCAAGATAGAATTTGACTATGTGACCCCTCTCATGACTATTGAAATAGATTCTACACTTTACAAATTTAGTCCTATAATCTCTCCATGGGTGTTATTCGTCTACTCTCCTTTTGCAATTGCTAGCTTTATGTCCAAATACATGACATGAAAAACAAATTCCATGAAACTTACTAGGGAATCTCCTTGCATTTGGTTACTTGATGGTCTTCTCGCGTCCTTGATATGAGACATAGATTGAATTTCCTTTCAACTCCTTTTGCCTTACTTGTTCCAGTTCCTCATCTAGTGTCATCAATTTTACATTTAGTTTTTCACATTCTTCATCCTTGGCTTTAATGGTTAGTTGGCATTCCTCATAAATAGATTCATCCTCCAATTCACACTGAGTTGCTTCATTTTTAATAACTAGACTTGATATGTCATTAGGGTGTCTTTTATTGCTTGAACTTTCCTTAGTTTTTGAAAAGTCATCAATTTATCTTTAACTTATTCTACCTCATCCTTTGAAGTCTTCACTTCTTCTTCAAGTTTGACATAAGATTTTTATTTGATACTTAGATATTTTGCCAACTTACTAATAATTGAATCCACCTCTTTGAGTTCTTCAAGATGATTTTCTTCCATGAGCTTAATTTCAGTATTTAATTATTTAATCAGGGCTTGAGAAATCTCATATTTCTTCTTCAACATTGTTTCATCTTGACCACCCATACTTGTGCCTCGAGGACCTTCTCTTAAGTTGTTAAAATTTTACCAAGAGAACCAACTTTAATACCAATTGTTAGAAATTATAGGCACTGAGAGGGGGTGAATCAGTGCTCTTTAATTTTTTTAATGTAATTTATAATGATTCAATCAACCAAACTTAACTATCTTAACCATGAAAAGCATGAACATTCAACCATGAAAGAGAAAGATCAACAAACACACATGAACACATGAGGAGACAAGATTTAAGGTGGGAAACCCAATAAGGGAGAAAACCCACTTGAAAGGATAAATCAAAGAAATATCAAGGATAATTTTCCAACAATAATTACAATGATCTCACCAAGTGGTGAGCACCCACTCACCCTGAAGCTCTAACTCCAATTTTTAAGCACCTACTTCAATTCAAAGCCAAACACCTACTTGACTGATTTTGGAAAGCACCTACTTACCAGGAAGCACCCACTCCCAAATTGTTGAGCAACAACTCAGACTTTTGTCATACAAAATTTGATCACCTTCTTCACTTGGTTGCTTACATCAACCTAATGTGATCACTATTTCAACTCACTCATCTTATCTTCTCCTCTCCTAGATTTCCATGGCTTCAACACACTAACACTCTTCTTACATTCTCAAGACTATCACAAAAATATCCCCTCTTAATAATTACATGCTAAAAAATGAAATTATATAAACAAGAATGACCTCTTAACATGACCTTTGACCTTTCAAATACAATGACTCTTTAACTACTTCATTCTTCCAAATGTACAAGTAAAATGAAGAAGTTCTTCACAAAACTACATATGGGAGAAATGATTGTACTTGATTATTTTCAATTACAAACTCAGCTTGTCACCATGTTAATATTTTATTTAGTTAAATGATGTCTCAATACAAGTTCTAAACTGAGTGATATTTTGATTCCAACTATAACCCGCCCTCTGTCTCTTGCCATATTCATTTTGTAACTAATATATCTGATCTGACATGTGATTTGGTGAGTATAATTATCTGTGGCATATTCAAACCTTCAAACTAGGTGTCAAAACCTTGAATGTATGTTACAAAAGACTATTGAGTTTCTTTATGGTCTTCTTATATTCTCCTTTACTTGCAATAACAAGCTTCAAACCTTTTGGAGATGCTCTAATACACTTACGGTCCTAAAATGGCTGTTTGTAGAGAGGCAATTGATTAGGATTCAAAAATATTATATGATGCAAAAGTATAAGTGATCTTTACTCCAATAAAGGCTACAAAGGTTCTTCAAGCCAAAGAAGAAATGAACTTCACTTTAAGACAGTTTGAGGCTTCTTCTTCAACTTTGTACCACCTTCTTTGCATGCACAAATTTGAAAAGATCAACATATGGTTAAGATTGAGTGATAGATCTCAAGAGACAAGATTTCAACTAATTTTAAAGAATGAGGATGGAGGTTGTGCATTGTAGGTTCTCTTCATTAAGCAATAAAGGGAAGAATATCACCAATCTCTTCTCAACTTATGCATTAGATCATAACGTGTATTATTTTATATGCACAACTTTTCAAATTTTATGTTTTGAATACTATTGAACTATCCCTTATCATATATGACTCTTAATGACATGTTTTAAGAATGGATAAACTAGTATTAAACTCCCTAGTTCTATAGCAAGCTTCACTTCATAGCTAGAGTGGTCAACTTTGCATGATGTTTAAAAGTTGACTCGAGTTAGGGATTTAGGAACCAAACCCTTGTCCCTGTGTTTAGAGACTTTCAAAACACTTTTTTTCATTGCTATGTCACTATAGCTATATGATCACTTTCATGATAGTTCTAACTATAATATTCAGGTCTTATTTTGTATTTGATATAGAAGAAGCTTCATGATTTCGGCTAAACGAGCTTAATGTTTTGACTACCACAACTCCACAAAACTAGTCTTCAAGGATGACACACTTAGTGAGTATAATGCAATGTCCTTAGAATATAGAGCATGTTTTTGAGAAGAACACTGTTAGTGCAAAATAACAACACCCCGAATGGCCTTGTATCTCGAGATGGGACATTCGGTGTGATTGCATAACATTGACCGTGTCTCAAGCTTTGGGACTTGTGGACTTGAGATGGACCTCCAGAGAAGGTGGTTCCTGCTTCCTAATCTACCGCCACAAGCTACTCCGGTGCGGTAGAATCCAACTAATCCTAAGCTAACCATTCTAAGGGGACAAGAGAGAGAGAGATGGTGAAAGAGAGCCTACACTAAGCAATGATACACTAGAAAAGGAAGAAGGGTGATCACGGACCCAAAGCGCCTGAAGTGGAGAGAGGTGAGCATATGAGAGGGTGGAAAAGATGCACCATGGGCCAGAGATAGATTTCACATGGAACACCACTTCAAAGCCCATTAAACACAACTTCCGTAACCTATAATAGACATCGTAGTATGCATAGTATACCTGCAACGATGAGAGGTAAGAAGAGACAATAAAATGAGCCAAGGATGGAAAGATGCATCACGAAACAAATTTTATTGCTCCAAAAGTTACACGGTACATCGTCAGTGGAAAAGGGGCAAGGAAATGCCATTACAAAGCCATGAAAGGAGGCTTAGAATTTACATTCTACCCTGAGGAAGAAAGATAGAGGGGGTAAAAGAGAGAAGATGAACAACCCTTTGAAAATGCCCCTCCTTTACAATATATAGGAAGAATAAGAGAGAGAGGAGGGAAGAATTAAAACCATGTTCCAACCACCCCTGGAAATGCATTGAATATCCACCTACTAAAAGAGAGAATGAGAGAGGGAAAATTTGAATCCTACTTAAACCACCTTAAGATATCCTTTGAATTCCACTCTGCATGATGAGGAGTCTCATTTGTAACACCCACGCCCCCACCGCCGTCCCTTGGACAAGAAAGAGCCTCATTATTCATCATAGAAATAGGTGAGAGACTTGAGATCCCCAAAATTAGCGGGCCGAGAAACATTAATGGAGGCAGGTGAGAAGTCGACATCAAGATCTTTCCAAAAAATCCTCTCCCACCCAAATTTTAGTTTCTAGTTGAAAGATATGGCTGTCTGAGGATCGGGTCTCTCAGCGCACAATATCTAAAAGAGTCTCTGTCTCTGAGGTCCATGTGGTAGCCTCACGGATATTGAAGATTGATTCTTCCTTTTGCTCTTGAAATCACGCCTTGACCGACACGTGGTGGTTTCGTGGGCTCCTCTGTGTTCCTTTGTATTTTTCCCGAGTCCTTCTGTTGGCGGAGGCACCGTGCCTGACCTGAGACACGTGGAGGATTTGCGCTCATCTAGAAACCACCTCAAGATTTTGCTTTTGAAGTTACATGGATGAGACATGTGGAGGCCTCTACTTGCTTTTGGATTTTTAACGGCTAACTTTACCTCTTTGAACTCTGTGACACGTGGTGATCCCTGTGGTCGTTTTGGGGCTGCCTCTGGATTTTCCTTTTGAAATTACACCGATGAGGCATGTGGATGCTTCCACTTACCTTTTATACTTAGCTGACTTGGGCTTGCTCCTTTTTTGGGCCTAGGACACGTGGAAGGCCCGCACTTGTTTGAGTCTTCGTTTTGGGGTCGCGCCTCTAGATTTGTGCGATCGATGCTACACGTGGCACCGTCCGCCGGTTCTCTATACTTAGCCAATTCAGGTTGATGCCTTTCTTGGACCCTTTTTGACTCTGTTGGACCCTAGACACGTGGAAGCATCGCGCTCATTTGGGAACCCGCTCTTTGGACTTGGGCTTGGTGTTGCACCAATGAGACACGTGGAGGCTTCCACCGACACCCTTATACTTAGTCAATTTAAATGGCCGGCTTTGTCCCCTCTTTAGACCTGGGACACGTGGTGAGCTTGCGCTTGTTTTGGGTTTCCTTCGGAGTTGGTCTTTGAAGTTGCGCCGAATTGACATGTGGCACCTTCCACTAGCTCTGCCCCATTTTGACTATTCAACCCCAGGACTGTTTCTTTTTTGGATTTGGGACACGTGGAAGCTTGACACCTATTTGGGGTCTCTATTTTGGATTCAATCCTTAGAGTTATGCCGATGAGACACATGGCACCCTCCACGGCTCTATGACTTTTTAATGGCCGATGAGACCCCACGGGCTTGCGGGCCCGCACTTGAAAATTATGCCATTTGGGAAAAGAGTGTAAAAGTTTCAAAGTCCCCCGAAGACTCGTCGACCCATTTTTAGACTTGGGAAAAATTTCCTCCGCGGCCCTGTAGACCCATTGTTGGAAAAACGTCATCCTCGGGCACTGTCAGGTCCACATTTTCCCATTTTTGGGCAAAAAGACATCTTTGGGCTCGCTTCGCTTTTTCCACTTTGCAAAAAGTAATCCTTCTTGGGCCCGCGGGCCCACAATTATACTTGTGTCTTTCGTAAAAATGGAAAAATGTCAAAATGTCTCTCGCTGCCCCGCCGGTCCACAATTTCCTTTGCAAAATTCTTCCTTGGCCCCCAGGACCCACTTTTGGTAAAAAATCCCTCTAAGGCCCACCGACCCGTAACTTGCAAAATATGAGGAGTTAGAAGGACTTCTTTATATCTCTGGAAAGGGGAAGAAAATTCCTATTTTTGGAAATGCTTTCAAGGGCCTTAAGTTCTTAAAATATGTAAGAATTAAGATTGAAGCACAAAAGGGGGAAATGGTGTCAGTTGACCCAAAATAAGTGTGAGCTTATTTTGGTCAACAATTTGGTGACTCATGGGGATCACTTGCCTGCTAGGTGAAAAGATCAGTGGCCTTGAAGCATCCATTGGGCATGGATTCTACAGCAAAAAAATTTGATCCCTAAACTTTGAAAATCGATCCCCGAGCCACATAGAAACTGCTTTGGAACAAAGTGACCTTGAACTCACCCCGTTATTCACACTCTCAGTTTTTTAAGAAAATAATGGAGATTAGATCTATGAGAGTAGAAAATTGTCTTTACCTAGGGCTTTCACTTGTTCTAGAAATATACCGTGGGCTGCTTTGAACCACATAGTGATATAACCTTGGAGCAATGAAACACCATGACACACAACGTACAAAACTATAAATCATACATGCTCCAAGTGGAACAATTTTGGCATTCTGGTGGGACAATGAGGTTAGATTTATCATCTTTCCAAGGTGTCTCATCACAAAAAAATCATAAGCCACTATGTGACCACACTGATTTTGGCACGCTCGGTGGGATGAAGAGGTCTTCACTTCATTTCATTAAGTTGATGTGTTCTTGGTGAGATTCAACCTTTAGAGGCACATTCAAAGCACATCTGGCAACTCCATTTGGTCAATGACCCATTCTCTGAGTTGCAGACCTTTTCCATCCATTTTTCATCCATTATTCTTTCCATATATTTCATTTTCTCCCATCCCATGAAGTTGTGCAATCATGACTTTATTCCCCTCATGGAATTCACACCTACAATAGTGCATTCTACCTCCAATGTATTTTACAATTCCTCTAGATCAACATTATGATTAGATACATAACCATTATGATTACCCATATGAGCAGGGTCAAAACCAGTTTGGCCATGGAGCTTATCAAGAACAAGGGGACACATATAATGGTGACAGCTACATGGAAAGTGCTGATATGATGGAGAAGATTCAAGGGATAGAGGCCAACATGGTACAGTCGAGGGCTACAACATAGATGAAGGCATTCAGGATTGGTTTTAGGGCACCTTGTCCATGGGGAGGCCCTTTTCTAAGACATTACAACCCTCAGGAGAAGCTTGACTTCATGGTTGAAGTGTTGCCTCAACTTACACAGTGGATTGAGGATATTGAGGCATATGAGCAAAGTGCGAGACAACCTTGTCAATGGGTAAGTCAATCACCAACTCCCTGTCCTTCATTTTCTCTTTCTCAAACTTTATCATTTTAGCATGATCAAGAGTCAAGCCCCTCACTTGCTACCCCAAGTGTTGATTTCCTTTCTCCATCTCCTAGTCTTCCATCTCATTTCAATTCTTCTCCCCTTTTCCTTCCCAAGTAGTCATTCCCTCCAAACAAACAAGAAGTTCCACCTCCCTCCCCACCACAAAAAATTGTAAAGTTGGTTGAACCCCAACCTGCCACTCCTCTTGCTTTCCCAAGTCCATGTTGGGAAGATACTCAAGAATCCAATCAAGGAGAACAACAAGAAGAGGAACCCAACAGAGAAGAAATGACAGAAAATCTGAAGAGTTGGGCTACCAAATTTGGGTTTACAAAGATCCCCTTGATGGTTAAGCCAACAGAGGAGGTCGAGTTGAAGAGCCAGTGGTGGCTAAGGCTGAGTTTGCAGCAGAAGAAGAGAAAGAACAAGAGGAAGAAAATCAACAATCTGTTTATGGAACTTTGTCTAAAGAGGATGTTGATCTAATCCAAGCTACACAACCAGTTAAGGAGGAGGAACAATCAGCTCCAAGTCCCATTGAAGAGGAGTAACTGGGAGAGATCAAATCAAAGTTGAAGCCACTCAATGAAGAAAGCATCATTGAAGATTTTTTTGCTTTCATTTCAAGGGCATGATTTGATTGATGAACTCGTGATGGAGGACCATATATTTTCGAGAGGCTCCAAGTGCAGAGTAGGCCATAGGAGAACATTTAGTTCTTCCTCCCACTTCATCCCCTTCAAGATCGATGTTGAAGAAGAGTTTGATCTTTCAAACTTCATGTTTGAGGATGAGGGGAACCATGGTGAGCTAGTTGTAGATCAGAGGACACCATGGAGGAGGTAGAGCACATGTAACATGACAACAAAGGAAGCAGATGCTGTCAAACTTGGAAGATTGCTTTGATGGAGAGGAGCCTAAGGAGATAACATCATTTTCTCCTCCATCATCCACCTTCCAAGCACATGAGCTTGTTGCCATGAAGGAGAGAATTCAAGTACAATATCCTGCACTTCATAACAACCCTCTGGAACCAAGGTTGGAAGATATGAGTCTTCCATGTTCTTCACAGGAGAAGGAAGAGAAAAGGCAAGAGGATGTCATCATCTCTCTCACACCATCCACCCAGGAAGGTCAGTAAGAAAAATCCATTCTTGGAGTTGAAATTCATAACCATGGGCACATCCATCGGATCAGACCATGCCCTATTAGGTACTTGGCTTTATTAGAGCTAAGGGAGAAGCCAAAACCAGTCATGCCTACTTTAGGGCATGAGGATGAGCTCCAAAGTACCAAAGATCAGCTAAAATGCCTCTTGATCAAAATGAAGAGCAACTAAAAGATACATTTGTCTTGTTTCTAGCTGACACCTTGATGATTTGGGTGGAAGGCTGGCTTATAGTTAGTTTTTCACTCATCTAAGTAGTCATATTCAGTGTCAAATCATTTGCATGGCTGCCCCTTTTGAGGAAGGGAAGCTACTTCTCCCTGCTAGTGGCAAGATTTTTGAGTCCCCTTTCTCTCTAATTAGTTTAGGAGTAGGTTTAGATTTATTTTCGTAGAAGAAGTGCTTTTGCACACTCTACATGTTCCACTTGGAGCATGTATGATTTCTAGTTTTGTACATAGCGTGTCGTGGTGTTTCATTGCTCCAAGGTTGTATCACTATGCGGTTCAGTGTGCCCACGGTCCATTTCTAGAACAGGTAAAAGCCCCAGGTAAAGACAATTTTCTACTCTTAGAGATCTAATCTCCATGATTTTCTTAAAAAACTGAGAGTGCGAACAATGGGGCGAGTTTAGGGTCAGCTTTGGTTCCAGCAGTTTCTAGGTGGCTCAGGGATTAGATTTTCAAAGTTCAGGGATCAAATTTTTGTTTACTAGGTAGATTCCATGCCCAATGGATGCTTCAAGGCCATTGATATTTTCACCTAGCATAGGGTGATCCCCATGAGTCACCAAATTGTTAACCAAAATAAGCTCACACTTATTTTGGGTCAACTGACACCCTTTCTCCCTTTTGTGCTTCAATATGAATTCTTGAATATTTCAAGAACTTAAGGCCCCAAAAGTATTTCCAGAAGATAGGAATTTTCTTCCCCTTTCTAGAGATATAAAGAAGTCCTTCTAACTCCTCATATTTGCAAATTCTGGTGATGGGCCTTAGAGGGATTTTTTGCCAAAAGCGGGCCGACGGGCCCAGGGAAGAATTTTTGCCAAAGGAAATTATGGACCGGTGGGGTGGTGGGAGACATTTTGAAATTTTCCCTTTTCATAGAAAGACACAAGTATTATTGCGGGCCCGCGGGCCCAAGAAGGATTACTTTTTGAAAAGTTGAAAAAGTGTTCAGGTGGGCCCGAAGATGTCTTTTTGCCTAAAAATGGGAAAATGTGAAGCCGAAGCGAGGCCGAGGATGACTTTTTGCCAAAAGCGGGTCTGTGGGGCAGAGGAGGAAATTTTTCCCAAGTCTAAAAGCAGGATGACGGGTCTTGGGGGGACTTTAAAACTTTGAAAATCTTTTCCCAGTGTGGCACTGATTTTCAAGTGCGGGCTCATGCAAGCTCGCGGGGTCTCATCGGCCATTAAAAAGTCACAGAGCTACGGAGGGTGCCACGTGTCTCATCAGCACAACTCCAAGGATTGAATCCAAAATAGAGACCCCAAACAGGCACCAGGATTCCATGTGTCCCAGATCCAAAAAAAGGGACATAGTTGGGGTTGAATAGTCAAAATGGGGTAGAGCCAGTGGAAGGTGCCACGTGTCGACTCGGTGCAACTTCAAAGACCAATTCCAAAGGCAGCCCCAAAAAAAGCGCAAGCTTGCCACATGTCCTAGGTCTAAAGAGGGGACAAAGCCAACCATTTAAATTGACTAAGTATAAGGGTGTCGGTGGAAGCCTCCACGTGTCTCATCGGTGCAACACCAAGCCCAGGTCCAAAGAGTGGATTCCCAAATGAGTGCGAGGCTTCCACGTGTCTAGGGTCTAACAGAGTCAAAAAAGGGTTTGAGAAAGGCATCAATCTAAATTGGCTAAGTATAGAGAACCAACAGACACGGCACCACGCATTGCATCGTGTAAATCCAGAGGCATGACCCAAAATATATACTCAAACAAGCGCGGGCCTTCCATGTGTCCCAGGCCCAAAAAGGGAGTAGAAGTGAATCGGCTAAGTATAAAAGGTAAGTGGAAGAATCCATGTGCCTCATCAGTGTAATTTCAATAGGAAAATCTGGAGGTAACCCCAAAATGAGCGCAGACTTGCCACATGTCGCAGAGTTTGAAGAGGTAAAGTCAGCCATTAAAAAATCCAAAAGCAAGTAGAGGCCTCCACATGTCTCGTCACGTGCAAATTCAAAAGCAAAATCTTGAGGTAGTTTCTAGATGAGTGTGAAGACTCCACGTGTCTCAGGTCAGGCACATTGCCTCCGCCAATAGGAAGGACTCAGGAAAAATACAAAGGAACACAAAGGAGCCCGCGGAAGCCGCCACGTGTTAGTCGGCACGATTTCAAGAGTGAAAGGAAGGAGCTGAATCTTCAAGATGCGCGAGGTTGCCATGTGTACCCGATATCAGATAGAATATTTTAAATATTACATCCCCGAGACCCTAATCCTTAGACAACCATATCTTTCAATTTGGAAACTCGAGATTTGGGGGAGAGGATTTTTTGGAAAGATCTCGACATCGAATTTTCACTTGCCTCCATTAATGTTTCGGCTTGCTAATTTGGGGCTGTCAAGTCTCTCACCTACCACCATGATGAAGAATGGGGCTCTTTCTTGTCCAGTAAGGGACAATGACAGGGGCATGGGTGTTGCAGCGAGACTCTTCATTGTGGCAGGTGGAATTCAAAGCATATCTTAAGGTGGTTAAAGCAAGATTCAAATTTTCCCTCTCTCCTTCTCTCTTTAGTAGGTGGATATTCAATGCATTTCAGGGGTGGTTGGAACATGGTTCTAATTCTTCCCTCCTCTCTCTCTTATTCTTCCTATATATTGTAAAGGAGGGGCATTTTCAAAGGGTTGTTCATCTTTCTTTTCGGCCCCTCTCTCTTTCTTCCTTAGGGTAGAATGTAGAGTCTAAGCCTCCTTTCATGGCTCTGTAATGGCATTTCCTTGCCCCTTGCCCACTAATGATGTACTGTGTAACTTTTTGAGTAATAGAATCATTTCGTGATGCATCTGTCCATCCTTGGCTCATTTTATTGTCTCTTCTTACCTCTCATCATTACAGGGTATATTGTGCATACTCTAATGTTTGTTGTAGGTTATGGGAGCTGCATTTAATGGGTTTTGAAGTGGTGTTCCATGTGAAATATATCTCTGGTCCATGGTGCATTTTGTCCACCCTCTCCTCTGCTCACCTCTCTCCACTTCAGGTAGTTTGGGTTTGTGATCAGCCACTTCCTTTTTGGTGTATCACCGCTTAGTGTAGGCTTTGTTTCACCTCTCTCTATCTCCTTGTCCCTTGGAATGGTTAGATTAGGATTAGTTAGATTATGCTTGCACCTTTGGAGTAGCTTGTGGAAGGGTAGATTAGGAAGCAGAAACCAACCTTCTCTGGAGGTCCATCTCAAGTCCGCAAGTCCCACAACTTGAGAGATGGTCCAATGTTGTGCAATCACACCGAATGCCCCATCTCAGATACAAGGCCATTCAGGGGTGCTGTGATTTTTCACTAATAGAACCTTTCATTGGATAACTATCCACACTAAGTATAGTCACCAACTAAAGGAGAACATCATGAAACACAACCTATTCTAGGAGTGTGTACTGATGGTTTCTAGAGTACCATAAATTAGTCTTGAATTTGGAGTCTTATTTCTAACATATTTTCACTCTTATGATCATTCAATGCCACAAACACTTAAATTAGGATCTCTACACCATCTTTAACCACTTCTAAGCAAGGGTTATGAAGAAAAACACATCAAACCTCCTTAGTCTCTCATACTTGTTGACTAGACATATAACACATTTCAAGATCAATGTCAAATTAAGACTTCATACCACTTTACCAAAACAACCATGAAATACAAACAAGATGTATTGGACCTAGAAAGAGTCTTCTTCAGTCTTAAGCAGTTGTACCTACTAGAAAATTTGATTTGGAGACTGAAAACCTTGTTTTATCCCTTTCGCTTTAGATTGAAGATATGAACAGTGATAAAAAATGAATAGAAATTTCTTGCATTTGCTCCTTTTCAATTCAAAATTTTTGAAAAATTTATGTATCTGAATTCTCTTAAAAATTTAATTTTATTATTTATTTGAAGGATGCTTTTCAATTTTTCTTGACAGCTAAGAAGTTAGGGTGCCTAGTTTGTATTTTCCAAAAACCCGGTTTTGGTAAAACTTCCATAACTTGCACAAAACACCTCCTTAGGTCCTAAAATTTTCACCAAGCCTTAAAAAAGTTCTCCTCCATAAATTAAAATTACCAATTCATCATATTTTTCACCAAAATTCTCCCTACCATCTCATTTATGTAGCACTAGTTCTCTAGTCCTAAGCAAGATTTTTATTCAAACTTGTATGAGTGCTTAAATAACCTTATTAAGCACTTGTGAAGACTTGTAAAATTCATATATTATCATATTATGTTCATTTCATGCTTATTTTCATCATGATTCCTTGAGTCATCACCCTCACTTACTTACTAGGCCTAATTTACGAAAAGCTCCAGTTGCCCATATTCATGCCATATAACCATATTATTGACTTGATACTTATCCTTTGCACGATATTCAAGATCATACGCTTTAACCAAGTTTTACCTACTTTTACTTGATTCATTTTTCAAGTTTCCATGCCAACCTTCTTGATTTAGAACAAGGATTAAGCCTATAACCACTTGACTCTTCATGAATTTGATCATGTTGACATGCTAAAAACACATTAACACGTCACACACATCTCATTGACCATTTTTGACCATATGGAACCTTCATAAAACATGGGAAGAACACATTTCCATAATTCACTTATTTGACCATGCACCTAGATCATGCTTGCATATCATGACATCATGATTTGACACATGACAATACTTGGGGACACTTTGACATCAATGACAACATTTTGACACATTGCCCAACAATACAAATACTTGAGTTCCCTCCACTCACTGAGGACTTATCATTAAGAGAGAGCTCATCATTTCATTTCAGGAGTTGGTCAAGAAAGAGGCAGGTGACTCTCTTTCCTTCGATGAAGACAATCTAGAGTCCCTGGCCAACATCAGAGGTTGGATTTTTGTAATTACAATGGATCATGAAGTATGGCTCAATCAATACAAAAATATCAGTGGTGTTCCTGGAACATAGATCAAGGTTTTGGGCTACGTGTGCATTCCAGAGGCAGATAATTTCACGGTTGTAATAACTCAATTTAACAAGGAATTCAAGGAACAAGAGTAGGAAGCATGAATTAACAAGTTCTTCATTAAGAAGGCTTCTTCATTAGAAATTTCAACTTCTCCCTTCTTCTCTACTTCTCCCTCTTTCTTCTCTCCCTCTTCTAATTCTTCATTGAGCATAATCATTGTATTTTGTCCTATTCACTTAGTGACATATTTTTGAATTTTAAAAGTATTTTCTCAAAATTATAAGAAAAATACTTAATTTGTCTCTTCTAAGGGAAAATGAAAAGTGACAAGTGGAATAAGAACATGAAGAGTTATGTGGGGAAATGAGAGGTCAATTCACATTAAGAAGGCTTCTCCATTTCAAAGGATCCTGAAAATGACATCTTGAAAATGCTAGATTGTGATAGTATCTATGTTGTAGCAATTGTGGATTGTTGTTGTTGGACTTTTTTCATCAATGCACATGAAATAAAAATTACATTTATTCCATTCTCCTTTTCATATGTTTCTTCTATTTCTCTCTTATGTAATTTGTAAGCATGGTGATCCCAAAAGAGCTTTGTATCTTTAATAGATGAATCTAAGAACTTTGTGTCTGCGGGTTTTCCATCTCACTAGATAGCTTCATTGTTGCTTTCCTCTATATTGAATGTTGAACTACTCCGATTACTGGGTGTGAACTCTGTAATTGGCCTACTCACGAAGTAACCTTCCTTTCCTAATTTCTCACCTTTCCCCTCATTGTTTGTATTTCCTCCTTGTACCCCATATAAGAACTTTTCCACATGTTCACTTTGGAGTGTACTGTGTGATCCCTCGGCCTTTTGGCTAACCCATAACGTATATTTAGGATTAGATCAATTATCATTCAATAATGGGAGTTGTACCATTTATTGTAGAGGGGCGAGTGTAACCCGTGAATGTTGGTGGAGACACCTAATTTTCCCAACTAAAATATTTTCTCACCAAAATTTTTGGTGACTCCACTAGGGAGAGATTTTCCCAAGTCCACCTGAAAAATATCTCTACCCAAAAAAATACAAAAAAATTATATATTGCAAAAAATGAAAAATCATATTTCAAAGAAAAAATCAAATTGTTGAAGGTGAATCTATCAAGGAATGAATCTTTGTCACGTTCGTTTCCTGCACCATAATGAAGAAACTTACATATTGGAGTAAAGTGCCAATGAGTGATAGTGAAGAAGAAGAAGAATGATATTTATGAGAAATGTGAATCTTTGATCAACCATCATTCTGGAACATATCTTATAAAGCCAAGAAAGTTGAAGGAAAGAAGGTCCATACCATCTTCATAGTAGCTAGAAAAAGACTTTCCAGAATGGAGAAAATTATTGTTTGTGAATATCCCATCATCAAGTCATGGTGGTTACAATTCAAGAAGAGTGTTGTTAAAGGAAAGAAATGGGAATTGTTGTTGTTGTTGATGATCGAGAATCCAAGAGATGGATGAAGAAGATCCATAAGAGATATAAAAGGTTGTATGAAGGACAAGATGGTGCAGAATCCATTGAAGGTAACTTTTTCAACTTCACACAACTCACTAACAATTTGAGAACATTTTCCTTCATCTCCCTCCTCTAGATTATTTTCTTGCATACGATGATGAAGAAATGGATATTTTGAGAAGAGAATTTGTGCAAAGACTACGGTAGGAGGAAGAAGATCCCAAATCAAATGATGAAGTTTGGAAATATGCATTGGCATTGAAAAGAAGGTATGAACATATTGAATCACTTCATCAAGTGGAGGAAGAAGAGGAGATTTTTCCTATAGAGGAAGATCTTGATGATTTTTGTATTATGAGGTGTTTGTCCTAGAAGATTCTTGGACGCTTTTGAGGAATGTCTTATCCTAGAACCTTCTAATGAGAACCAAATCAACACTATGGAGGATGATGAAGAATACATGACGATTGAACCTCCATTCATCAACTCATTTTGGCTCAAGGCACAACCCATTGATGAAACAATGAATTCAAGTGAGGAGGATTCTTGTTGCACAATATAAGATCCAATGCTTTCCAAAGACTCCACCAACAATGAAGAAGTGTGAGAAGCCGATCCTGCATCCTTGACCCAAGGTGATTAATTCAAGGTAATCATGGATAATTTTCCTTTCTATTTCAATTATTCAAGTGGTGTGGAAATGTTGAATAATGAAATGGAGACAATTGAAGAATAAAATTATGTTCTTAATTCAACTATGGATAAAAAAATGGAAGAGGCCAATTTCCTTTTTGAAGCCAAAGAGAATGAACAATTCAAACATAACCTCTTCAAGGATTTGATTCCACCATCCTCACCCAAGGATCATAATGTTGATTATCACGGTGAGTATGAAATATTTCATTTTCAATATGAGCACGAGGATTCAATAATGGATGATCAAAATAGAGTTAAAAATTCTTCCCATATTCTTTATCCCAACATGGTTCTATGCTTCCCATCAAGAGGATGATGAAATGGATTTCAAGCTCGAAGGAGTGCCCTTCCCATGAAGTATGGATCTCTTCTCCTTGTTAGAAAATGTTAAGAACCAAGTATGCCCATGCTTGCAAGAAGGTGAGGCTTGGAAGACAAGAAATGCATAGCAAGAGAGCGAAGAGATATTAGATGAAGTTTGGCCATGTGTAGATCAGATTTTCAACCATCTCTTAGAGGAAAAATGCAAATATTCTTCCAATGAATATTGAGATGAGTATTTAGAAAACTCGGAAGAATTATTTGTGAAAGACATCTTGAAGGTTGCAGAAGAAACTGAAGACCCTTAACTCAGTCTCAAGATCCTGACTCAGGCTATGGAAATACAAGATAAGTATGAGTCAATTTGTGCTCCTCATTTTGATACACTAATGTTTGATGCTGAGACAAATCAGATGGATACACTTTATATCCTCCCCAATGCCTTGTTCGATCATGGACTAAATGTGAAGATATGCCTTTCTCTATCAAGCTTTGTGAAGAAGATCATATATGTAGAGAAAACAAGATTCCTAAATCGCTCAACTTTGAAGACAACATATCTACCATGGAGGAAGATAGTGAGAAAAATGTTGAGCTAGTTTACATTGAAGAGAGTTGTTTAAAACTAAGCAAAAAGTTATAGGAGTCTTGTGAGTGTATTAAAGATCAACTTATTCTCATCACCATGGGATGTCCTACCGATTAAGAATAAGAATGCGCAGCTGCAATATTCACTCAAGAGTGAAGAATTCTTCTTTGACCAAATCAAGGATTGAAATATTGAGAATGATATTGAATGGATGGACATTGATAGAAATTGTTTCGAACAACAAAGTGAGAATGTGCATGGCTCTTGCAGAAGAATTCAAAATCAGATCGCATCATATTTTTTCCAAGCTCGATTTGTATTGAACATATCTCAATGGTGTAACATTTGCTTGATGATGATGAGGGCCTCCAAGTTAATGATCTCACCTCCGTTTTTTAAAACAATTGCGTAGAGAAATAAAGTGGTATATTAAGAGAGGGTACATTAAGTGGGAAGAAAATTAGTTTATTGTCATCTCCCTACCGAGTTTGATCGAGGATGTTCCCATATTGCAATTCAAGGATGAAAAATATTTCCATAACAAAATGAATTTTCCCACTTTTGAGAACATGGAGGAATGGTGTCTCATGATCATAGGACATCAAATGGAGGCTACAAGATGCAAATATTTAAAAAAAAGGTAACAAAATGTTCATTGGATGAAAGAAAATTCTTAGTACAATGTGAGTATGAAGATGTAATCATGGTTGGTATTCTTCTTCTCAAACCATGTGAAGCCATCACATGAGCATGGTATGATCAGATAGTAACTTTTATGCTTCAAATGTTACATTTCAATCCGTTGTTCCATGATGACATGTAATTTTCCCAACCCATTTCCGGGTATGTGTACATTATTTTCCCTCCTTTGTAAATATCCCTCCATTGTAATATAATTTCCCTTTCCGTTGTGTGTTGTTTTCCACTTTTGGTATGTTTCCCTTCCACATTCTTGTGTGTGTGTGTGTGTGTGTGTGTGTGCGTGTGTGCATGTGTGCATGTGTGCGCGCGTGTGTGTGTGTGTGTGTGTGTGTGTGTGTGTGTGTGTGTGTGTGTGTGTGTGTGTGTGTGTGTGTGTGTGTGTGTGTGTGTGTGTGTGTGTGTGTGTGTGTGTGTGTGTGTGTGTGTGTGTGTGTGTGTGTGTTAGAAGAAATGAATCCATAAGCCCAATGGATAAGGCACTAGTCCATGAAATGAATTGAGATTATGGGATTCTGCATGTTATGTCCTCACCGCACTTGATCCACAACATGTCCCAAGCTAGAGCTAGATGTTGTCATGCAAATGTGCAACATGAAAATTTCATATTTTTAAGCATGACAACGGACCCTAGTGTCAATTTTTTTTTTGTGTAGCCCCCAAACACTCTCAAGATTAGTTCATCCCTTCCATCAGGCCTATCCAAATCCTTTCAAGTACTCTCATGTATTGTAATGACCTTTCCCATGTGTTGGAAAGATGGAAACAAGCTCATAATATTCTTTCGAGATAGTGTCTTTCAAGAAAATTTTTTCAACAAGCATGAGAACGATTATTTTTATCCTTTCTAAGGATGGTGCATATTCTTCGGAGTGGATTTGAAGCCCTAAATTCATCAGACGGGTGTATTACTGCGATCCAAGATCATTGACAAGTGATTTAAGAACATTTAGGAGCAAGTTCAGCAAAAGCGGGTTTTTGAGGCCAAAGGAGTTTGCCTTTGTGAAAAAACACTTGAGCTTTGGAAGATGATTCGAGAGCTCCATATAGAGCTATAGGTTAAACAAGATACCATTGGAAATCTAATTCAATTCCCTACATGATGGTATTTTCATATTTGTCACAAGACTAAGGCGCTTCTCTCCACATTTTGTTTTTGGTAGACATATCTTGTGGTCCCGATAAAAAGGATATTTTGAGAGATTTTTAGGTAGAATTAGATCATGAGATCCATCTCATTCTTCTCAAAATGTTTTTTTCATTCAAAATCATGTAAAGAAGTTCCCAAAATGACCTTCGGGAGCTCATGTGACTTCATTTTCAAGATCCCTCTCAAGGACGCTCTCATGCATTAATTTTTTTCAATGCCACATATTAGCATGACACTTAAAGAAATTTTTTTGTCCCCTTGATCTGTAAACAATATTCACCCCTATAAACTATTTTAAATTTTTCCTAGATACTTTCAAAATATGATTTGAAATCTGATCAAGAGATTGTTTCTACTAAAATGAGTTCAATTTTTTTGAATATGTTTTAACCCACTATTCTTAGTTAACCTCTATTATGATCAAATTTCTTTCAATCTTAAATTTTTGTGATTCATAGAAAACAATTAAAAATCATTAACCACTTTCTCCAAAATTTGATCACAAGCTGATTTTCAAAGCATATCAATCTGATTTAATTCATCCAAAATTGATTAGTGTAGACATTTATACATTATGGATAAAGGATTCTAAAATTTTACTTAATCCATTTTTCCATTTAATTACCTTGATTATTCAATTGTTCATTCCCTTATTGAAATTGTAAATTTGATAATTAGCAACAAAAAAATAATCACCACAAATCCACAAAATTGATAACAAAGTTCACCCAATTGGGCTACGTCTTCGGATTAACTTAATCATGAAGCGATCTATTAGTTTATCATTTGAAGTACACAATATACCTATTCCAAATGAATAATAGACAATATCACCTATGTTTTTAGACTTTGATCCTCTGTCAAAATTTGTCTACAAGTTCACCCATGGATCTACAAGCTCTCCCAAGTGTGTTTTCCTGAAATTGAGTTAGAAAAACCTTTCCACCTGGAAATATATAACACTTTATGGAAAAATAAATACACTTTGTTTTCTTTTTCTTGGAATTTATAACACTTCTCGATTACGGCCAAAGTCTGAAAATGACTCAAAGTGCCTCGAAAATCAAGTTTTCTGTAAACTACCCCAATTTTCCTATACACAGTCACTATCAAAAGCCATTTTAAATATCATCAAGCTCATTATATACCTCATGAGCCATTTGGCGTGTTAGAAGAACACTTATTTTTTATCGGATAGGTCATGGGGTCGACCCCTTTCCATCTCCTTTGCTAACGGTTTGTTTGCTAAGTGGGGATAGTCCCACATTCCCTGCAGGTTTGGTTGTCTATTGGTTTAAAATGGGCTTAGCCACCCATTACTCCCATGGCTTTGGCAAGCAATTCCCAATTTACTTGCCATATTGTGGTGTAGGTGCATAGTGTGAATAACCAAGTGGATTGGGCTGTGTTGTAAGGTGCCACATAGGTGGCCTCGTGGCTATACTTATCCCTCACTAAGGTGGAAGCGCCGATTGTATGTTGACACTGTCGGTTATAGGTTGTTGGCATGTTAAGTATAAAGACAAAGCCTTGGTCTTTTTGTGCAAAATTTAAACCATCTCGAGCCATGAGGATGTTGATCGATCGAATATTTTAAAAGGCCATGTTGGGCACACCGAGTTTGTAAGAGTTCATCTCGATAAGTTCGCTTGGATAGGTCGATTTGGTTCCAATGTAATGCTGACTCAATGACCACTCTACGAGTTGGCGAGTTAACTCGGTGCATTATAATTCAACCCCCAGATAAAAATCCCACATGCATGATGCAACATCATATAGAGGCATATATATACAATATCATTACAATGGTAATGTGAAGAAATGACGGCAAAGACACCTCTCCGTACAAAATGTGTGTCGACCCTACCGAGAGCCCCTAGCCAACTTGACAAATAACTGGGGCCCACCTGTCGAATACGAGTGTTGAAGATTGGCGCCCAAAACCCAATTTTTTTTCTCAAATCTTCATATGCCACTTGTCAAAATGTGATTAGTCCAATTAGTAGATGTGTACGCATCCATGTCACCAAACTTGCGTGTAGTCCCTTAATTTAACTTGAGTTGGTTGTAAATTTCAGCAGATGATATCTTTCATGTATACGAGCTTTGTTTTATGAGTTCTTTATATTGATAGAAAGATCTTGAAACATTCTTCCACATTGTAATGGTTTAGGAGAATTTGGGTAAATGTGCACTTAAATATATCCTCCAAATCACCCCTTTTTCCCTTTTCAAGGGGATAAGGGGGACAAAAATATGCCACCCTCACCTTAGGCCTCATGGACATGACCTTGGGAGGCTCAGTTAAGCAATTTTTGCTAATTTTCTATCCCTGATCTAAGTCATGTAGTCACGACACTTATCACCCGGGGTGGAGGTGCACTTTTTGTCCCCTTTGTCCCTTTCTAAGGGGACAAGGGGACAAAAAAATGTGCCCCCTTCCTCATGCTTATATATGACAAGAGATAGCCATTTTTTTGCTCTCCCCATTTTTGTTCCATTTCTACCTAGAACTTTGGAATTTTCTTCCAAAATTCTCCACATCCATTTCTTCTCTTGCATTCATCCCTCCATATTCCTGTGATCACATCAAAATATTTTCATGAAAATTGTAAATTTTTAAAGGCTCCAGTGCATTTTTACAGAATGATTATGTAGCCCGCGAGGGAAAAATTATTATATCTTAAACCCTGGTGCCTGCAGTTGAGGTGGGGTTTTACATTCTTCTCCATTTCTAAATGCTTTAAGAATAAAGTAATGACATATTGAATGATTCCTAGATTTTTACGATGAAGAAACTCAGAATTTCGCCCTAGTTTTTATTATTTTATTTCTTGCCCTTCTGGTGATCGAATTGAGCTAAAAATTTGTACATGAGATCGAGAGAAGAAACCTATCCCAGTGGAGGTGGTTTTGTCGAAATACGAGGTTTGGAAATGTAATTTCCAAAAATAATAAGTCTCTACATGAGTACTTACTATAAATAGTAAACTCTCATAGTGGGCAAATTCCTTTAGGAAAGTGTGCACAGGGAATAACCAAGGAAACAAAAAAGGTGGTCGAAGGTGAGAAAAGAGAAAAAAGTGAAATTTTCTAAAAATGGTAAATCCTCATTCCAAGTAGATAAAGTTGTAGTTTGCTATTTTTTCATCCACCTCTCTACTTCTTTATATCCTCACAGGCTACAAAGTAATCTCATAACTCAAACAAGGTAACCCATCCTTCACAAAGGTGCTGAGACATTATTTTGTCACAATTGTGTCAAGAGAAAAATAGGAATAATACCTAAAAATAGGAAGCATTGTGTAGATAGAAGAGATGGCCAAGGTATTAGTTGAAATTCAAACCAAGGGGGTCATCCTAACTTGTCAATCAAGTTAGAGCCATTTGTGCCTCCCCGATGGGCCGAGCTAAGTAAGGTCAATAAGATAACTAAAATAAGGTAAGCTGGAAGAGTTTTTCAAAGTGAGATAAACTAGTTAAAATCGGTGGGCTAGGTGAACACGTTGGGTTAAATTTCCCAAGAGAAGAAAGTTCCATCAAGCAATATTAGTTCATCACAAAAGGTTCAAGTCCCCAAACATGTTTCCTTGAAGGTTAGAGCTTCCCCACGACAACAAAGAATTGATTCCATAACAAGTTGTAGAGAATGCTTTAGTGGAAAACACCATGTCAACACCTGATGATCCATTCCCATGGATTCTAGGAATGATTAGCAAAAATTAGAAGAATACATGATGTAGAGAAGGGCCAATGAGAAATGGATTGATAGGATCATTGAGTAATACTGAGGCATTGTCTCTTGGTTTCATTTCCCTCACCAAGTATTCTCTTGCAACATTGTTTGAAGTGGAGAAAGCGAAAGAGGAGTTTGTGAAAGAGGTCAACTATTTGGATGAGGTGTTACCACTGGTGTCCGAGATGAGTTCCTTTGATTCTCACACTCTCGTGACCAAAAAGTGTTTACATCAACTACCAAGAACTCGTCTCGAGTTTGGATCTGCATCATGGGTGTGAGATACATAATGCTCAAGGAGGACATATCTGAATTGGAATCTTGCAGCCAACAAGTTTTTGATATCTTGAATGATGTCTATAACTATGTACAGAGACTTGAGTTCCCCGCTCACTTTGAAGACTCATCATAAAGAGAAATCTCATCATTTCATTTCAGGAGCTAGTAAAGAAAGAGGCAAGTGACTCTCTTTCCTTCGATGAAGATAATCTAGAGTCATTGACCAACATCAAAGGTTACATTTCCACAATCGCAATGGATCAAGAAGTACGAATCAAATAATGCGGGAAGATCGGTGGTGTTCTGGAACATGGATAAGGTGTTGGGCTACGTGTGCATTCTAGAGGAAGATAAGTTGACATTTGTAATAACTCATTTCAACAAGGAATTCAAGGAATAAGATTAGGAAACATGAGTTAACAAGTTCTTCAACAAGAAGGCTTCTTCACCTGAAATTTCAACTTCTCCCTTCTTCTCTACTTCTCCCTCTTTCTTCTCTCTCTCTCTCTCTTCTAATTCTTCATTGAGTATAATCATTGTATTTTGTCCTATTCACTTAAGTGACATATTTTTGAGTTGTAAAAGTATTTTCTCAAAATTATAAGAGAAATAATTAATGTGTCTCTTATAGGGGAAAATGAAAAGTCACAAGTGGAATAAGAACTTGAAGAGTTATGTGGGGGAGATGAGAGGTAAACTCAAATTGATATAAATAGAAATGGCTTCTCGATTTCAAAGGATCCTAAAAGTGACATCTTGAAAATGTTAGATTGTGATAACATCTATGTTGTAGAAATTGTGGATTGTTGTTGTTGGACTTTGTATCATCAATGAACATGAAATAAAAGTTATTTCTTCAATTCTCCCTTTCCTAAGTTTCTTTTGTTTCTATTTTATGTAGTTTGCAAGAATGGTGATCCCAAAAGAGCTTTGTATATATTTGATATATGAATCTAAGAACTTTGTCTCCAGGTTTTTCTGTCTCACTAGATATCTTCATTTTTTCTTTCCTATATATTGAATGTTGAACTACTCTGGTTACTAGGTGTGAAATCTACAATTGGCCTACTCACGATAGTAACCTTACTTTCCTAATTTATCTCCTTTCCCCTCATCATTGTGATTTCCTCCTTGTACCCCGTATAAGAAATTTTCCATAGGTTCGGTGGAGTGTCCTTGACCTTTTGGATAAGCCACAAGATTTAGGTAGGATAAGATTAGTTATCATTCAATAATGGGATCTGCGCCATTTAATGCAAAGGAGCATAACCACGTGAAAATTGGTAGAGACACCTAATTTTTCCAACTGAAATTTTTCTCACCGATAAAGTGATAACATCCTCTTGTAGTATTTTGACCTTGAGAGTTATTATCTTCTCCTTCTTGACTCTATTGTTGACTTCTACCATATTTTCCTCTACCTCTAAAATTTTTCCTCTTCTTCTATAATGTTGTTTATATTTCCTATTCAACTTCACCTCTACTTTAAGAAAAAGTTGATAATATTCTTCTACTATTCTCGGGGTTAATAAAATGAGTTCATCTTAAATGTTGAATCTTAGGTCATTCAAGTACCTAGCCACCTTCTCTGCATATTCTTCTATCGACCAACCCTAATTGGGAGATTATTAAATTATTTTATATATTCCTTCACATTCATCTCTTTCTAATTCAAATTTGGTATACTTTTGAATATAATTATATACTAATCTAAACGTATGAACTTAGATTTAAGTTTTCAACCATTCTATCACATGGTTGTATTTCCTCATTCCCTTCTTCTTTCTTTAAGTTTAAACATAGTCCTACCAAATGGATGCATTTCCTTCAACTTTGTATAAGCAAAATTCACTTTCTTTTCATCAGCTACTCCTTCATATTCAAAATATATCTACATCTCCTCTATCCAATCAATCAATCCCTCAACATTTAAATTGCATCCATACTCAAGAACCCCCAATTTTGATTTATCACTTGCCCTATCATTGCTTTCAATAGCCTTGTTTCTACACCTTATTCTTCCATAAATTCTTATTTTCATTATTCTCCCTCTATTTTTTCTTCTCTATCACATACATCAACCACCAATACACCTCTTCTCTAAGCAATCTCCATTTTCTCCAAATGTGCTTGAATATTCCTCATCAATGTTATCGATTCTTCTTCTCTAGGTTTCCTTATTTTTCTTCTTCTATCTCTAGCACCATGGGTCATTTCCTTCACAAAATTTCTTCTTAAATCAAAATGGATCCCTCTATACACCATTCTCCTTCACTTTGATACCAATCTAATGGAGGCCTAGCCATATATTGTCAAACCTTATTCACTAAAGTTGTTATGAATGTTACTCTCACCCCTAAATCAAAGTTTCATTGTGACATAGGCATAATCGTAGAGTTATTGGCGATAATATATCATCAAGGACATGGACATATCCATAATCCCATTATATATCACTTAGCATGGGTTAAACACTCATGTTATTGTTAAAATTTTACACACCCTTTTTTTAAATCATTAAGAAACTTACCTATTCTATTTTACTACATCATACTTGCATTCATCTATGATAAGTCAGGTGGGGGCCACTTGATATTTAACGCATTATTTATTTTATTTAACACTAAATGGTTTCATGGAAATCTTTACTCTGTCGGTGACTTTTGATTTATGGAATTGATATATATGTCATTTTTTTGCCAAATTGGATTAATATGGTTTCAATAATGGAAATTAAGTTTTGTTTTGTGATATATATATTTTGATTTCCAAGCTCACATCCATGTATTTTTATTATTTTCTTTATGGAAATGATTTGTTGAAGGAGACATAAGGAAGATGTGATAGTTTCAAAATGATCATTGTTTTGTATAAGTTTATAATTTTTGGGTGCTTCACATATTCTAATGAATCTCATGGTTGGTTTTATCATACTAATCAAGATCGTCAAATGTGACATAAGCGGGACCACATGATCCGATTCTCTATTTTTCTTGAGTTTTAATATCTTCATAATATGGGTACATGTATTTTATAAGGGTGGTATTACCTTATATGGATGCTAAACATTTAATCAGATGTCATTAGTTGTTTAAAAAGATATATTGAAGTGGTCACCATATTATGTGACCTGTTTGAACTATAGTGTATGTTTTGATTTTCAAAGCATTGATATTTACTAAGTGAGGTGGTGGTAGTATATTGGTTGGTGATCTAGAGGTAAACATAAGGTTCAACATTACCAATATATCTTTAAACTTGTTCCTTATAGAAGTATAAATTTTGAGATTTTTGGTGCCTATTAGAATGCACAAAAAAATTTGTATGCTCCAAATGTAGTACGTGTAAGAACGTGTGTGATTCTGCGACATAGGGGCCGAGCACAGAGAAGAAATGACTAGGTATGTGCAATAGGGAAATAAGTCCTCTTTATCAAGTGGGTCATGAAGTAAAAATGAAGGTTGTGAATTTGGTCGAGAGCGCCGGTCTTCGATGGTCAGTAAATATTTTTTTCAACGACGGGGTCCACTTTTGTTTTGGAAGGGAACTTGACCGCTTGATTGATTACACTCAAGTTGAAAACTCCTCGAGTTAAGGATGAAACATGCACCAAGATAAGGGCGAGCTACTACTCTACGAGTTCATGGAGGGTTCGAGGTTGAGTTATGCATCAAGCTTAAGAAGTGAGTTGGACACCAAGTGGGTGAGTCATCAACTATTGCACTAACATTGTGCAAGCTAACAACCCATGGTGAAATAACCCACATGCCACGAAGTTGCCCACGTGGAGCGAAGGGAAATATAAATCACCTCGAAGACCAATTCAAGTGGGGTAGAAAAGCCTTTAAAAAGGATAGAGTGAAGTTTATGCCCACGAATGTGGGACTAATTGGTGGTTAAATCCATGTGGAACTTGAGATCTCGTGAAAATAGCTTGGAACCCTAAAGAGAAGGCTACATGGATGGTGTAAAAAAGAATATACTTAGGCGGTTTAAAATCCTAACCACCTATTTACTATTCCAAGCACTCGACCATTCCACCATAGGTGGGTGGATAACATAGAACTTGATGGACTTCCATTTGAGGTGGATACGGAAGCGAATACAAAGGGAAGGGGATTTTAACCCTCAACCATTTGGACAAAAATATAAGACCGACCACTACGCCACACTTGTAATACTTAGCATAACCTTAAGGATATGGTATTTAACCATATATTTTTGGCCCACTTAGGACTATAAAAGTCTTCCCTCTCCCCATTCAAACACACAATATTCTCTCCATTTAAATCCGTAAGGAGAAGGAGAATATGAAGTGTGGAAGGCCTTAGATAAAAGGTAATATTATGGAGAAAATATAACTCCTATTATTTTATAGACACTTGAAGATATTAGAAGACCTATATTATTATAGACATGAATAATTAAATCCTATTATTTAATAGGTACTAATGATGATATTAACACCTATTATATAGGAAACATTGTAAAGCAGGAGTTATTATTTTTTAACTCACCGATATATTGTAAATGCCAATTTGAAGCCTTAATCTCATGCAAGAGCCCAAAGATGTGATTGTGAAGCCGAGGGATGGGATGCAACATTGGAAAAGTACACTCATACTGAAGCTTTGATTATTAGTACTTTGGGCATATCAAAAAGTTAGTTACTTGGAGACAATGGAGGAGGGTAATCATTGTTGAGCTCATTGATGAGACTAGGTCTAATCGTAGCTCTGCGTAGATGTTGGAGGCTATACGATAAAGTGGAAGATGATCATCATCATCATCACCAAATATCAGATCTGATATTAACTTTGTGTAGAGGTGGAGGTCATGCAAAAGAGTGGAAGATGGCTGTCATCGTCACCGAGACACTATATAACTTAGCACCGTGTAGAGGTAGAGACCATGGAGTGGAGTAGAGGCCATAATAAGGTGTCAAAGCTGGGAAGTAGTGTCGTGGAGACGCAGTGAGAAACTTTCTAAGACCAGTTTGGGTCTACTAGTGATTGGCACACCATGTTGAGTTAACATTCATTGTGGTATCATAATTTTATTTGTACTTTATGATCGAATTTTTATCACAGATTGGTTCATCTATTTTGTGAACCCGAAGTTGTAGCCATTCTACTAAAAATATTATCAACCCTTGTGTAGTGTTAGTTTTTATTCTTACATTGCATTTGTTAAAGTTGATTTATTTTAGGGTAAATTTGGTAAAAGAGTAAATTGCCTATAAGGTTACTCAGAGGTCAAGAATTTTTGGCTAGTTTATAGATCGAGTTTAGTATCAAGCAAGAATTTCACTTGTAAGCTTGCTATCTTTAAAGAAAGTTGATATTGAGAATCGGGATGTCACCTACGGTTGCGGTGATGTGTAATTATACCGATTCATACTATGGCCCGTTGTACTCACGATATTGGGTACGATATTACACATGATGAGTTTGCATCGACGAGATCAGACACATTATATTGTTAAAATGAGATGGAGCATATAAATCATATAATATGTGTTGAGAGAAGAGCGTCATCACTAAGGGACCCAAAAAGAATGGGAAGGTCCTCAAGTATGTGCACATTACTCTATGAATGGGCATGATAAGGAACAATGTTGGTATTTTTCCTAGACCGAGTACCAAGGTGGTTCCAATGTCGAATAATGGAATGTAGAAAGGCACCGAAAAAGACTAATAACAATCAACATACTGTAGCCATAACTTAGAAAACACGGTGAGCTCAAAAAGAAGGATTCTTAGTCGAGGAAATGTCTACAAATTTTGACATCGGAGGAGAAATAGCTGTAAGATAGGTTTGAGACTTAGGTAGAATTCCTTGGAGGAGTGATCACAAAGTTACACCATGAATTAAAAGCTAAGGAAGTGCTCCTAACAACATTGTGGGATAATGCAAAGGCGTAGAAGAAAGCTATGCCCACCAATAATAGTGTAAGTGATTCAATTAAATTTCCTTCACATGAAAATGTAAATCCTACTTTTAGTGAATTCGAAAAGTACACTAGAGGTATAGGATCAAAATTACTTTTTAAATGGGATATGAAGGAAAAGGCCTTGGTGTGAATAACCAAGGTATCACTAACCCTATCTAGGTGGAGGAAAGACCTTGATATGCGGGTCTAGGATATAACAATGGTAAAAATGAGGTAGGAGAAAGCTCCAAGACAACATTGAGCGTATATCCCAAGACACCAATCCTCTTGAAGCATCCTGCGGTGAGGGAATAGACCAGACTCTCATAAGAATGATAAGAGAAAAGGAAAAGTTGACATCCCGAAGAGGTATGATTGTGTCTTCTTTGACTATAAGTCTACAACAAGGATCCTATTATAACCCCATAGCTATTATAGACATATCCATGTGCTTATTATGGATCCAATAACCATTGTGTGATTTGGTGTGGAAAGCAAAATAAACACGCCAAGAGGGTTAAGGTTGATGAAGATAAATGAAAAAATATCTCGTCTTAAGGAGAAGACATAGGGACCAAAGCCACCAAGTAAGTAAACACTTTGTGACATGTTTATCATGCCTAATGTTTGCTTGACATTGGTAATAAAACCTCTATATGAAGTCCTTATGAACATCGGATGGAGATTAGTTATCCCGATTTGGCATCGAGTTGGCACAACAAAAGGAAGTGAGCCAAAGTTCCATAGTTCCCTATATTGAACCAATTTTCTAATTAGAGGAGGAGTAGTGCAAAGGCCATCGTGTTAGATGTAGAGATATCTTCAAGACAACATTAAAGTTTTGGATCCAAAATTAGAGGTAAAAGAAGTATTTTGGGACAAAAATCCTCCTTAGTGGGGAGGTATGATATGGAAGTCAACATTGGGTTTTAATATTCCCAAGATCTGCACAAACTTGTTCATTGTGGAAGTACAAGTTGCAAGCTTTCCGGTGCCTATTGGAACATGTAAAACAAATGTAAAACACTCTAGATGCATTTTGCGTAAAAATGGGACGTTTACAAGATAGAGGTGAGTATAGGTGAAGTAGTGATTGGGCACATTATAGCATCATCAAGTGGGTCATGCAAAGAAAAAATGAAGGTTGTGAATCTGGTTGATAGCACCGGTCTTCGATGGTCAATAAAAAGGTCTTCAACAATGGGTCCACTTTTGTTTGAAAGGGGACCCAGTCATCAGTGATTACAATCAAGTTGACAACTCATTGAGTTGAGGATGAGCCATGCGTTGAGCTAAGAGTGAGCTACTTGGAAAGCTAATGGAGGGTTCAAGATGAGTTATGCATTAAGCTTAAGAAGCAAGTTGTGCACCAATTGGGTGAGTTTGATAACAAGTTGGGTGAGTCGCCAACTACTCATCACCGATTGACAAGCTAAAACCCATGGTGAAATAAACCACATGCCATACTAGTGACCCATGTGGAGCGGGTAATGCAAAGTGGTTTGAATACCGATTCAAGTGAGGTGAAAAATCCTTTACTAGAGTGAATTTTATGCCCAAGAATGTGGGACTAATCGGATGTTAAGCCCACGTGGAATGTGAGAGCCAGTGGAAATAGCTTAGAATGCTAAAGCGGAGGCTACATGGGTGGTTTAAAAAAGAATGTGGTTAGGGTGGTTCAAACCCCCAACCACCTATTTACTATTCCAAGTTCTCAAATGTTCTACCAAAGGTGGACAAATAACATAGAAGTGGGCGGACTTCTATTTGAGGTAGATGCGTCTGCGAATACAAAGGAAAGGGGATTCAAACCCTAACCATTTACGAAAAAGATGAGGCACTGAACATTATGCCACACTTGTAAGACTTAACATAGACTTAAGGATATGTTATTTAACCATATATTTTGGTCCCGCTTAGGCCTATAAAAGGCTTCCCTCTTCCCATTCAAACACATAAGCTCCTCTCAATTCAAAGCCGCGAGGAGAAGGAGAATAAGAAGTGTGGAAGGCCTTAGCTAGAAGGAAATATTATGGAGAAAATATAAGTCCTATTATTTTATAGGCATTTGAAGATATTAGAAGACCTATATTATTATAGGCATGAAGAATTAAGTTATATTATTTCATAGACATTGATGATGATATTAAGACCTATTATTATACAGGAAACATTGTAAAGTGAGAGTTATTATTTTTAACTCACTGTTCGGTTGTAAAGGTCGATTTGAAGCCTTAATCTCATGCGGGATCTTGGAGCATGATTGTGAAGCTAAGGGACATGATTTAGCATTAGATAAGTACACTCATATAGAGGCTTTTATTCTTAGTACACTGGACATATTGCCAAGTTATTTGCTTGGAGGCCATGGAGGATGGTCGTAATCATTGTTGAGCTCGTTAACAAGACTAGGTTTGATCTTAGCTCTATGTAGAGGCTGGAGGATGTGCAACAGAGTGGAAGATGATCATCGTTGTCACCAATTATCGATCTCGATCTTAACTATGTGTAGAGTTTGAATGATGTAGAGCCTTCATACAATTCATACATTCAATAGAATCTTGCTTATAATCAACCGAACTTTGTTTCATCATGACTCTAACCATTTAATTTTAAAATTGAACACATACCAATTATATCTTTCACCTATAAACCCCACCTAGAATTAGCTACTTCAGTCTAGGGTCATGATATCATTTAAAATATCCATTAACAATAATTCGTACAATTTTCCTTACCATTATTAAAACAATGCTCTCCATTAGCTCTTAAAAGAATATAATCTAGAAAGCAAAATTATATCTTATTAGGAATGATTTTCCCACACTACACTATAATTTGTTTCATACTCCTCTTCATGCAACAACACCCCAAACACTCATGTGGTTACCAAATCAACAACTCACTCTGTATTGACTATTAGTCTTGGACTTGATTCTCAATTACAAAGATACTCATAATCAATTCAAGAAGCGAATCGGGGTTCTCACCTTTGTTAATCCCTTGGGTAGTATATTTATTCCTTCATAAAAAAAAGAGTACCTCTAGAGTATTTAACTCTTCCTCAAGCCTTCCTTCACTTGTCTCACCATTCCTTGTTACCTCTCATCTCTTCTACCCTTCATCGACATATCTCATTCTTCACATCATTATTATTAATGGCCTTCTAGTCTTGTAAATTAGGCATTTAGCCCTATATCCCATCTCTAGGCTTAATATTGTCCTTACATCTCCCTAGAAGTGTTTCATAACCTTGTAAATAGTCTAAGATCAACCTACTTACCTTAGGTATGATTTTGTTGTCCAATTTAGTCATGTATCGGTCCAATTAGGCCTGGTTTCTCACTTTGTCGAGTGTTATCTTTCCTTGCATTCACTTTGTGAAAACCCACCATGGGGTTTTTCCATCACCCATTAACCTTCTTACACTATCCTAGAAGTTTTAAGGCTTCAAAGTCACTAAAAAAAGTGCTTCTTTTTGTAAGGATCTGTTTGTTTAAGGTCCTTCGCAATTGTCTTAAGAAAACGAGTTAAGGAAATATCCGTCCACAATGAATGAAATAAATTCTTTTAAAATCCCTTTGGAGGCCTAGAGATACAAAAATATTCCAATTTTTTGGAGTTCGCAGTCGAGTTCGTTATCAAGATTTCCAAATTTACTTTCTCAAAACCCTAGTTTGAGGGTTTTCTTCTCCGTGAAGCCTAAGAGAATAAATATTGATGACTCTTATACAGGTTTCAATCTTTCTTTATTCTTCTAGTTTCAATGGACTTATGTTAACCTAGAACAACTATCTTGATGCAAATTACGCCATAAAATAACTTAACACCCTCAAAAATCTCATTTTTCTTTCACAGTGGACTAAAATATGTATGGCTCAAAACAAATGATACTACATCCAAATCCAAAATATTTGAATAATGAGAACTCAACGAAGGTACCAAATAGAAATAGTCCTTATCCAATATGAATAGCTCTCTCATAGAGGTTTGAAGTAATTTTCAATCCTTTAAAGCCTTGCATACAAATTTAAAAGCCAAAAAGTACCCTTCCCAACTAGGTGTAAACATAAACTCATTAATGAAATCGATGATCATAAAAAAATGGAAAAAAATTCATGCTTTGAATAACATAATATGCACTCTCAAATTAAACATAATAAATTTTGATGCATTAAGCTTTATGTATAGAATATGTAGCATAAGAATCTTTGTTCTTGACATAGAACACAAGATGGTTGAAGACAATCAATCCTTTTCTCATTGATTTACATATCATGATCAATTCATATCTTTCATAACCTTTTGAAGATGTTTAAAGGTCGGTATTGATGGTTTATGCTCCCTCAACTTCATCAATGATTCCAAATGACCTCTTGTAACTTGCTCTATCTCTCTAAACACATGTATCCCTCTCTTTTAAGGTTAGAATCATTCAAAATCATATAAAAACACACAAATAAACATATTACCAATCATAAATCCACTCCACAAATGCATGCATAAGATTCAAGACCTTCTCAAATGTCATATACAGATTTAGAACAAGCCTAAAATGTTTGCGACTAGTTTGGCTCCATAGAACTCTTCTTGAAACTCTTTCGATTGGTTCTCATTCGAATGGAATGAGGAAATTTGGTTACATTTGGAAATTTGTAGTATTTTTTATCAAATTATAACTAAATGAGATATATTTAACCACTTGGTCATATGAGTGATTTTAGACTTAACATCAAGTTCTTAGCTATAGACCCAAGTCTTTGATTTCTAACTCATATTATGATTTCTAGACCCTAAAGAGGACCTAAGAAACTTAATTACACCTCATTTCATCCTTTTACAATATTATAAGCTTCAATAATCCATTAAAACAACTACATCAAGCCATAAATGGCCTTCACATTCAAATCTTACATTTTGGAGGGAAAATTTTCCATTTGAATTTTGAAAAGCCTAGACACCAACTAACACACCAAAATGACATATAATGACCTTTAAGACCCTATAATCACACGTTCAAGACAAAATTAGATGTTACCATCCTCATAGACATGATAGAGTTAATGTTCCTGCATTATACTCCACGGGTAAGAAATTTTGAGCTCCAATGCTTTGTTCTTGTTCTTATTCTTCTTCTTCCAATTTCTCTGCATACTCATCTTCACTCGATCCGATCTCCATATTCAACTTCCTTATCCTTCATTCCTTCATTGCCACTTTGTATTTAGTCTTCATTCTTCAGACTAGTCTGTAAGGTGGAGGTATGATTCTAATATAGCCTCTTTTACTTCATTCTCTCTGCTTCCATCATTATATATTCCTCTTGGACCTACTTTTGTTGTTAATCTCTATCTTCATCTTCTTCATCATATACCTCTTTCTCTACTGCTACACATTTTTATTTGTCTCTTTCTTCTCTATCTCTTGAGTCTCTTGTTTCATCTTCTTGGTATGATCTTCTAGTTGTTTCTCTCTCTTTATCCTTGAATTGATTTCCATCTATTTTTCATATGATTCCTCTTTGTATATAACATGCTCCAAGGTTGTTATCTCCATCTCCAACTATTCTATACTTACATAAAAACACACTCTCTGTTCACTGTCTTCATGTTCTCATTAATCATCTCAAGTTTCAATTCCTCTAATTAGCAAAATTCTTGTCCACTTTGCATACTCTGCAATGACACACCTACATATAATGTTAGATTCTTAAATTTGAGGCTTAGCTACCTCTCTAGATTCCTCTTTCCATGACAACTCTTCACTTTGTTATTTATTTTTGAACCATGATGCCTCTATCTCTACATAAGAACTACTCTCATCAGGTTCATCTATATGAAGAGAAGCTAAAAATACTTATATCACCTCTTCTTCCTCACTCTTGTCTATCAACACCATCTCTTTAACCACCTCTTCTTCTCATTTAACCATCCTCTTTTTCATCTTTTTTTGTCTTCTTTCTTCTTGCTTTATATTTACCCATAGCTGCATTATTTTCTTTCTTTCCAAAACAATCTAACTAGCCATTTGGATTTATTTCTTATCACTATCTCTACTTCTTGTCCTTTCTCTTTTCTCTATTTCCATGATTTCCAGCTGCTCTACTTCTTGTTTCAACTATGTGATCTACTAATGAAACCACAATTATTTCTCTCTCTAACTTCTTCATTATTTCCTCTTTTCTTTTCCTTTCTTTCTCTTCTTGCTCTCTTTTCTTGTAGCTCAATAGCTCTACTAATCCTTGAAACATCTTTATTATTGGTTCTTCTTCATCCCAATCATTTGTCATATCTGATTCATAAGGCCTAACATCCCTCAACTCTCTTTGCATGATTTCCTCATTTCCATCAAGCATCCCCTTTTCGACATCATCATTTCCAATATTCTTTATTATTCTTGTTCTCTTATCCTCTCATGCACTTGCTTTGACCTTATCTCATCTCTCTCTATCACTTGGTTTCTTCATCCACTTGGGCATCACATACCAATGCTCTATGAATCGTTTCAAGAACTTCTCATTTCTCTTCCCTTCACTCATCTTCTTAACAAATCTCTCTTTCTTCTTCTACATAGTGTTAATCTTTCTCTCACTCCTTTAATATCATTTCTATGATATAATACCAAATAATGTAGATCCTTCATATAATTCATGCATTCAATAGACTCTTTCCTATAATCAGCCACAACTTTGTCTCATCATGAATACAACCATTTAATTTTCAAACTTTAACACATACGAATTAAATATTTCACCTACAAACCCCACCTAGTAATCTCAATTAGCTACTTCAGTTGAGGGTCATCATATCATTAAAAATACCCATTAATAAGATTAAGTACAAGTTTCCTTACCATTCTTGAAACACTACTCTCCATTAGATCTTACAAGAATAGAATCTAGAAAGCAAAATTAGACATTCTTAGGAATGATTTGCCCATAGTACACCATACTCCATTCTATACTCCTCTTCATGCAATAACACCCCAACCACTCATGTGGTTACCAACTCAACAACTCATTATGTAGTGTACTAATAGTCTTGGACTTGATTCTCAATTACAAAGATACTTACAACTAGTTCAAGATGCAAAATTGGGGTTCTCACCTTTGTTAATCCCTCAAGTAGTCTATTTATTCCTTTTAAACACAAAGAGTACCTCTAGAGTCAGTAACTCTGCCTCAAGGCTTCCTTCACTTTTCTCAACATTCCTTTTCATCTCTCATCTCTTCTACCCTTCATCTCACCCATCTCATTCTTTACATCACTATCATTAATGGCCTCCTAGTCTTGTCAATCGGGAGTGTATCCCATCTCTAGGCTTAATCTTCTCCTTACATCTCCCTATGAGTGTTTCATATGACCTACTTACCTCAAGTCTATTTTTTGTTGTTGTCAATTTAGTCTTGTCTCGGTCCAATTAGGTGTGGTATCTCACTCTTTTAGTGTTATCTTGCCTTGCATTCACTATCAAGACCCCTATGAGGTTTTTGCATCACCCATCAACCTTCTTACACTATCCAAGAAGTTTTAAGGCTTCACGGTCATTAAAAAGATCACTTCATTTGTAAGGCTATGCTTGTTTAAGGTCCTCTACAAATGTCTCAAGAAAAATGTTAAGGAAATATCCTTCCACTGATGAATGAAATCACTTACTTCTTTTAAAATCCCTTTGGTGACACGGAGATAGAGAAATCGTCCAATTTTTTGGCATTTTGGGTCAGTGGGGAAAATCTTAGTGGTGAATCTTCGTTAATTCATGAATATTTCGGTTTTTGAAATTTGAAATTAGTGAATTTTTAGGGTAGTAATTAGGACCAAGTCACCATTTTTTTGGGTACAAGTTAATTTTAGGGTCAATTCACCATTCCCATTAAATATAAATTCATGATATTCACCTTTATGTTGTCGGTCGGTAGCATTTTTATGCTACCAACCAATAACATAATATATACTATTAGCCGGTAGCATGAAATATACTACCGGTGCTACTGGCTGACAACATAAATTATGTTTTCGGCTAGTAGCATAAAATATGCTACCGAATGGTAGCATATTTTATGTTGTTTTTTGGTAACATACAAAAACACTATAAATGCGGAAAAAAAAGAGTGAGATTTTTTTTTCTTGCACCATATTTTGGGAGGACAAATTTCTCATTGAGACGATCATTTTAACTGCTAACATCAAAAATTAAAAAAATTCCCATACAAAATTAGTGAAATTTGTATTTTTTTCACAAAAATCACTTTTGATTTTTTTTTTTGTTTGCGCCATATTTTGTGAGGACAAATTTCTCGTTGAGCCGGTCATTTTAACTATTATTGTCAAAAAATGATTTTTCAAAAAATTACATATATTTTTGGCCGACATCATATACTATCAACCAACAACATAATATATGATGTCAAAATTTGGTAGTATAAAAAATGCTATCGACCAACATCATATTTGCGTTTTCTTCATATTTTCCATTAGCGAAAGTCAATTTTCCCAAATTTGCCAACAAATTTCTATGGTTTTTTTTTAGCGTCTTAAAATTTTCCCTATTTAGTCGATTCATTATCAAGATTTCCAAATTTACTTTCTCAAACCCCTAGTTTGAGGGTTTTCTACTCTATGAAAGCCGGGAACAAATATTGAGGATTCTTAGCCAAGTTTCAATATTTCTTGATTCTTCTAGTTTCAATAGACTGTGTTAACCTAGACATGATTGTCTCAATGAAAATTACTTCATAAAACAACTTAACAACCTTAAAATCTCATTTTCCTTTCACAATAGACTAAGCTGTGCATGGATCGGAATAGATGATACTACATTGAAAGCCCAAATAATTGAATAATGAGATCTCAACAAAGGCACCAAATAGAAATATTCCTTATCGACTTGAATAGCTCTCTCTTATAAGTTTGAAGTGATTTTTCAATCCTTTCTAACCACTGTATACAAAATTGAAAGCCAAAAATTACCCTTCCTAGCTAGGTGTAAACACACACTCATTAATGAACTCCATAATCATAACAAATAAGGAAAAGAATTCATGCTCTAAACAACATAATATGCACTCTCAACTTAAACATAATGACTCTTGATGCATTAAGCTTCATGCATATAATCTGACAAGAATATTTTTTCCTAACACAAAACATAGGATGGTTAAAGACAATCATTCCTTTTCTCAGTGATTTACATATCATGATCAATTCATCTCTTTCATAACCTTTTGAAGATTTCTATAGGCTGTACTAATGGTGTATGCTCCTCTCACCTTCATGCAATAACTCCAAATGACTTGCTATAACTTTCTATATCTCTCTAAACACATTTATCCCTCTCTTTTAAGGTTAGAATCATTCAAAATCAAATAAACACACACAAATAAACCTCTTACCACTCATAAATCCACTCCTCAAATGCATGCATAAGATTCAAGATATTCTCAAATGTCATATACAAATTTAAAACAAGCCTAAATTGTTTGTAACTAATTTGGATCCACAGAACTCTCCTTGAAGCTCTTCCATTGATTCTCATTCGAATGGAATGAGGAAATTGATTAAATTTGGTAATTTATAGTCTTTTTATCAAATTCTAACTAAATGATACATCTTAGACCACTTGGTCACATGTGTGAGTTTAGACTTAACATCAAATTGTTTAGCTATAGACACATGGCTTTGATTTCTAACTCATATTATGATTTATATACCCTAAAGAGGACCTAAGACACTTAATTACACCTCATTTCATCCTTTTACAAACCTGTAAGCTCTAAAAATCTATTTAAACAACTGTATTAAGCCAAAAATGGCCTTCACATTCAAATTTTACATTTTGGAGGGAAAATGCTCCATTTGAATTTTGAAAAGCCTAGACACCAACTAACACATCTAAATGACATCTAATGACCTCTAAGACCCTGCAATCACACCTTCAAGCCAAAATTGGATGTTTCCATCCTCATATACATGCAAGAGTTGATGCTTACGCATCACTTTGGAGGTCATGCGATAGAGTGGAAGATGATCATTGTCGTCACCGGACACTATGTGACTTACAACCATGTAGAGGAAGAGAATGTGAAGTGGAGTGGACATCATTAAGAGGTGTCAAAACCGGGAATAAGTACCGTGGAGACACTAGGTAGCTTTCCAAGACCAATATGGGTCTATTAGAATGATTCACACACTAGGTTTAGTTGAACATTCATTTTAGTATCATAAGTTTATTTTTACTTTATGATCAAATTTTTATAATGGATAGGTTTAGATATTTTGTGAACCCCGAGGCGTAGGCATTCTATTGAACTTTTTATGAACCCTTGTCCAATGTCAGCTCTTATTCTTGCATTGCATTCGTTAAAGTTGATTTATTTCGGTGTAAATTTGGTAAAAGAGTAAATTTCCTATAAGGTTTCGTAGGTCATGATTTTTTTGTCCATTTACTGAGACTAGTTGGATTATAGTGGCATATTAAATGAGTACGTGCACATTGAATTTTCCTCATTAATGGCTTTAAACTAAGGAAAACTTCGAGTTTTGGGTCATTTTATAATTTTTGGCTTGCGAAGGAAGTCTGGTTTTGGTGTTTCGTTGTGTTATTAGGCTGCATAGTCATTTGTTTGAGCTCCTCCATTACAAGTGAGAACGTGTCAATAGATTACATGTATGTTGCTTATGCTTAAATCACGAATTACTCCATATGGGTTGGTTTTCTTTGTTATGCATGTATGCAAATTTGAAGTCTGTGATTTTCATAGTATTTGATGAAGCTTTTCTATGAAGACGTTGAAAGTTTTACCCGCATTTAAATTGTTGTTTTAAATACCCACTGTTAAAAACTCTTATTGTTAAAATAATGAAGTGGGTGACTTTTCATTAAACAAATAAGGATTTTTGGGGCAATTTTTTGGTTTTTGAACACATACGGTTTGTTTTTCACACTTATTCCGAGCTTTAGCATTACTGTTAAAAGAAAATAGAAAAGGAATATGCAAAGTGTTATCTCAATTTGTTCCTTAAATATTTTTGTTTTAATGAGCTTGATATGATTCTGTGATGGTTTTATTTTGAATTTGTGTTGGAAGATTGTGTTGTATTGCATACATATCTCACCACAGGTTGAAATGGAAACTTAAATTGTGTTGAATAAATATGATATGCTAGTTCATATTTTTTATTAATATTTGGTTCATTATCTTAAAATAATTCATGTGAATTTGTGGTGAGGAATAAAAGATGTTCTGATTAAAATGGGTCGAGATGATGGAAAAATAAAGGTATTGTTGTCGATTTTTGTATGGAAATGTTTTTCTACGCAGGGTCTTTTCAATATACACTGCTGTTTGATTATTTTTGGATATGAATACAATTCCTAAGCATAAGATTAAGTCTTATTTGATTTAAAATGCAATGATTTTGAAGTAAAAGATAACACTTATTTGTTAAACAAGTCATTTCTTGGTTATACCTTGGATCGTGTCACTAATAAGATGTGAGTTTCAAGGATGAATACATGATTGGAAAGAAACTCTATTGAGAAAATATAATAGTTTTGAAATATGATTGAATTGTTGATGAAAACTTTGCATTTTATTTGAATATTTGAGTTTTAGTATACGATCAAGTATTGGAATTATTTAAAAATATTCAGTTTGTTAGATAAAGATGATTTCCATCTGTCACATTTTTAATTGGGGCATTAATTCACTCTTTTTGGGAAAAATTAATGAATCATGGGTTATTTAAGCTAAGCATTATTAATAATATGTCATTTCTTCTTAGTTTTACAACATGTCATGTTGGGATAGCTAGGGAGTTCTAAAGGATCAAGTTCTTGTCAATCATGGGGTCATGGTAGTTTTTATGGTCAATCACAGTGGCAGGGAGGCTCACCTAGGAGTGGTTGAAGGGGAATTAGTACGCTTAGAGGTAGTGGGCCCTTTATAAGAACTAGTCTTACCTGTGTCTCCATGTATTTTGATGTTAATGAATAGTGTTAATATGAATGTTGCAAGTTATTGATTCTTATCCCCATGTTCAACCCTCCCACAATGTTAAAAATAATCCTCCTCACCAAAATATTGATTGTATTTAGGAAGACCATAACCCATATTCTTCCAACTACTCACCATTTCAATCTGCCCCATCACATTTATCCTCGCATAAGGTCCAATCATCTACTAATCAACCATTTTTATTTAGATAAACCCAACCTTCACATTCACATGATTTAAGCCCACCTCATAAGTGTGCTAGGTCCTCTTCTTGTAGTACCTAGGGTGATTAGAGCTTTAAAGAGGGTGAAATTGGAAGTAGAGGATGATATAGGATTCATCACTCGCACTACTCTTCTAGTTGAACCTTATGAATATGTAGAGTTGATGACGGAGGTTGGGAATCCTTTACTTGATCTCATCGGAGATGATTAGTTTATCATGATATAGCTTGATGTTTTCTGTTTGGATATGGATTTGATGAATATTCACAATACTTAAAATTTTTTAGATTATATTTAATGACATGTGATGGTTCTGGATTTATAATATTATATATATGTGTGTGGTTAGATGATGATAAGTAGTCTTGGTTTCATGGTGTTTGATGATTATTTTCAGATTATGATGGAAAATTTATTTTAAATTATTGGAATGTTGTATGGATGTGTTTTTTAATTTATCTAATGTATTAATATTAGTGTGGGTCCCTTGTCCTTTATCTCATACCTCATAATTTGAAAATTCATAATTATTAAAAGTTGGTTACCCGAGTCCTTTCACTTATATTTAATAAAGTATTATGAAGTCTCACTTTAAAAAAGGTAATATTTTATTATTCGGAGCCAAACCGGTTACAACTAATTTTGCACTTGTCAAGATTATAAAAGGACTTGGAAGATATAATTTTGATGATGAGAAATTAGGTATTGTAGCAATTTGTGAATCTTATTTCATAAAGAATATTTATGTGAATATAATTTTGTGAGATAAGTGATCTTATAGGTGTGTTATGATGACATTTTTTTGAGATTTTAGTATGAATTTCTAATACAACAAGTATATCCAATTTTAATATTATTTTATTGATTATAGATGATTTATTATTTTGTATCTCATATAAGCTGATTAAATATTTTTATCTGTCACATCTAGAGCATTTCTTGAATGATATCTTCATTTCAATATCAAGATAAATGCATATTAACAACCATGTTGGATTTGATTTGAATCATGACTCTTGTTAGATGTTGTTTTAGTGATCATTGTAAATTTCAAAAATACAAATTTGTTTGTCTTCAACATGTCTATCTTCATTTTCATCTTACAAATTGTGTAAACATGTTATATGTGAATAGTGTGTTTATGTTTGTGTCTTTTGTTATTTGATTTGTTTTTGTCTTCAAGATCATTACATTACTTGGAAAATAATTACGAATACGAGATCATTAAATCATCACTTATATTTTCACCTTTTCAAGAGGTTGTCTAATCAATAGGCTTCACTCTATCGGATAAAGGTTGATAATAATTTCTTATCAAATAAATCAATCTCATCAATAAGTGATTTATCATTTTATATGAATTACGATGGAAAGTTATCAAGATATTTGAATGATCTCATTATCATATCTGAATTAATAATTTTTGGTCTTGTCGTGTCTTCTCTTACATGTTCTTTTTGTTTATTTGTTATTGTCTTGTATATCCCCTTTGATTTTAAGAGATAGAAAATTTCCAAAATTCTTAGGTTGGTCCACGATTAACCTATACTTAAACTACCCACACTTAAGCCATTCTTAAGTATCATCACGATTAAACTGGTATGATTCCATCTTGACCTTTTGTGTTAGGTGAAAGGGTTGATTAGTTGTTGGTATAATTTTTATCAACAACAAATTTAGTGACTCACTGGGAACTCATTTCTATTTATCACATTTAAGTGGCTTTCCTCTATCCATCCACTTTTTCTTCATTTTTGTTTCTACCCGCAAGAGTTAATTTCTTATAACTATCTACTCTCTATTATATTTTAAATGACCATTAGGGGTTTTTATCCTCTTGATCAAGTTGGTTTTCTCATTAGGAATACTCAATTAGATCTTAATTCTGACATTTGAACTACACTTTGGGATTTTCTGCTATCATTGTTGCACAATTTGCACAAGCTAGTGAAGTTTTTGGAAATTCTAGGTACTGGAGGGGTTGAATCAATGCTTATTCAAAATTTGACAGATAATTCAATTCACTTAACTTAGTTATGATGAATCCATACCATCATTCACAAGTAATAAACATGAGAACACATACAGAGAGATAATATTTAATGTGGGAAACCCTTTAAGGGAGAAAACCCATTGAAACCAAAGAACTAACTTGGAAAAAATGTCATGTAAATGTTACAATGATTTCACTATTGAGCATCCACTCAACATGGAGCTACAACTCCAAAATTTAGTCAAGATACCACTTGACCTTTTGCAAGCCTCTACTTTCTTGGAAGCTACAACTCCCAAAACTTCAACCAAGCTTCAACTTGATCTTCTGTAAGCTACCACTTATAAGGAAGCTTCAACTCCCTGATTGTTAAGCCACCACTTAGTCTTTTGTAATGTTTTGATCACTCTTAATTAGTTGTCTCACACAATAGATTGTGACCACTAAATCAGATCATTCTTATTCTCTTTTCACCCTCATTCTCATCACCTAATCAATAAAAAATCTTGGTTATACAAAGCTTCTCTGACAAATAATGTGAAAATGTGAAGTCAAAGGATCATTTGGGATAATGAAAACATCGACCGAGTTACAATCTATTAGTGTGACGAGGGTCCATGAGGAACAGTATCAACCATGTGCATGCAAGAAATCAAAATGGGAAAATATCATATTCCATTTCATAGATCGAAAAGGGTAAGGGGTATAAATAGGGGGTGTTATTTAACCCCACGAAGTTTGTGTAATCATACCTACTCAAGTGGAGAAGGGAGTTACATTCCCGAATGGGAAGTAACTCTCATATGACCCACCGACATGTAGTGACACTTAAGGAATTTGATGATGAAACCTATGAAACCTAGACCTATGGACTCACATAAGTGAGATGACCGCCATGTGATGTGGAAAATGACTCACATTAATACCCCCTTCATCGTAACTTAGGATGTGGTAGCAAGTCACAAATTATAATGGGTCCCGATACCAAAACCCGATGAGGCACCCATGCATAAAAAGGATCTCAAGCAATGGAGGAAAACCCAGTGGGAAAAACATCCACCATAAGATATAAAAACACTCTATAATCTAATAAAGAGGGTCCTAACAACTAAGGATCTTGATAAGGTACCCATATACAAATAGGAAATCTCTTTGAAAGAAGAAGATAGGAGAAGAAGGATATGAGTGGAACGTAAAAGATGCCATAGAGAGATCTGAAATCTGTAACTCTAGGAAGTCTCCAAGAAGAGTGTCGATGACATGGTCCTCAGCTAATGGACAAAAGAAGGACTAACCACACTTTGAACTATGTGCCTACCCTTAGGAAGGAAAAAAATAGAAATCTGGAAGTCCGCCCACCCTTGCGAAGGAAGCCGAAGGTATCAATATAAAGAAATTTAAATTTGGTCCATGGAAATGTGACACAATTCTAACAAGTAAGTGCATAAGTGTAACATTCCCATTTTAGTACATTAGAACAAGTTTTTTTTTTTTTTTTTGATAAGTGCTTCTAGTTCTAAATACATAATTTAGAACTCGCAGATCATAACAATCATTCTTATAACAGATAACCATATGCAGCTGTAATGACTCGGTGTACCACCGATCTATTCATTCCATGACTCGGTGATCTACCGATCTATTCATGAGTATCATAGAGTTGGCGTTTTTATTTTAACACTTCACTCTTGCGGTTCTCTTCCCTAATCTGGGATTTCAGAATGCTCTGTCCAAGGAACCTATCTGAATAATTGTTACCATTATTCATCGGCATCACGTCCCTCAGACTAGGTGACATAGGACAACGCAATCAACAGCTTGCGATACTTTGGCCAAAGATTTGAAACATATTGTTCATGTCTCGTATTCCTTGACGGCATACTCGTCAATCTGGAATACGTCCTTCACCCCACTCCGATGTTAAATAGAATGTCTTATACTGACTTCTGTCAGCCTCCCCTGTCCCAAGTCATTCACTCAGGAATGGATTAATAACATGACAAACGTTATAAGGATGCTCTCGAGGACTAGGGTAAGCTGACATACTGGGTCAACCCAGTTAACCCTGTGTGTCAAGGTACCCCGAGTCTCCAAGGGCAGCCTCATAACATGACCATGTTCCTAACCAGTCCCAGAGTAAAAACTTGTTCGAGTTTAAGGTGTAAATCTTAACGATCAATGCAAAGGGTGTCGCCATAGGTCACCTGCATTATTGTATCCTCGTGAAGATCCTAATCTTCTCGAAGGTACAACCCTGCAGTTGACATGTGTCGACATCCTACAAACCGCCTCGGAAATATTTACATAACTTCAAGGAGTTACTTAAGTTGAGTTGAAATTAAATTTTAAGACTCTCCTATCTGGGTAGTCTTTTCCCAACCCCTGGGTTCCTCACCTTTGAGTTGCCTTACTTAATTAAGATCCATTTCACAGAGAGAAGTTTAATAAGATTTGAGATCTTGTCAAGGAGATCATTGGTTCACAATAATCTTAATCAACGTAATTGGGCAATAGCCCTAAGTCCTCTCATAAGGATGCTAACTATACCCATATGAGTTTATATCAGTTCCCAAGACTGAAATATATCTTACTTATTGTTATTAAGATATAGTGATTTAAAATCATCAATTACGTTGTCTTGACTTAGATCATGGATAGGGAGTAATAGATTACTCTTCCCATTTCAGCTACCTATTGAGGTGTAGTTTAACCTTAACTTCTCAAAAGCAGTGGACTAATTTCCAATTTAGCCTTATTCATAACATAAAAGAATTACTAATCATTCACGAAGTATTCAGTCACATAATCTTTACAAGGCCTACTTAGAGAATCCAAATAACTCTATGGTATAAAATAATAAAAATGCACTTAAAATCAATCGAACCTAAGAAGATCAATCCATCAATTAAAAATGCAGCCACATAAGTAACAATTTCCCCTTTTCATTTATTTCCAAACCATACAGTTACAATTTATGCACTTCAGCATATTTGATACAATACTCAACAACAAAAGAACAACTTTCTTCATATAGTACAAATAGAGAAATCAAGATGGAATTCATCATAAAACCAGATTAAACAATCTGAGCATCATATCAGATCTGCGTGCCTTTACCACTTACGATGACCATCTGCAAAAATTGCTAACACGGGTCAGTTCGGTGAACTGAGCATGATAAGCACTAATTCTTAAAACAATTGCATTCCACCAATTGTTCTCATTAAACAACCTGTTCAAATGAAATCAAATCTTCAAATCCTTAAACATGAATCAGGCTAATCATCTTTCTACAATTCTAATATAACTTTAACACATAACTCATATTATAACTGCCAGTTAAACATAAATATTTTTCAGATGATTCATCCCTATATATATTGACTAAGAAGAAACAAAATGAAACCACAATATCCATCCATCTGAAAACCGAGGACAGTAATAATCCAACAAAATTACTCCATTCAAGAATGAATTCCTATCAGTACGTGTATCCGACAAATGTGCATTTAACAATTCAAGCAAAGACAGATTATAACCTCCAGCAAGTTCAACTGACGAGAATTCCTTTATACTCATAGCATTATTTCAATGACAATAATAAGTATACCACTTATACTACAATACTATTTTATAAAAGTGGATAACTGAATAACTCAACCAGGAGGTAATAATATAACCGTTGGTAAGGAAAGAAGACTCCGGTCAAGAGTCAGTACTTACCAGTCTCTTTTTACAAATTTAACAATCTATTCTTCTTATGCCCATACCGTAGGGTTCACATAGAGATACAAAAGAAAAGAGCACACATAATTTCCAGACAAGGGAGAGAATATTTTCCTATTCAAAAAGCTCTATATCAACATATACTTTACAATCTAAGAGAAAGAACAGAGGCATTCAGATCTCCATTCCAAACAAGTTCAGGACAGTACCAACTTTCTAGGAGCAAAACATATACAATCAATCTTGAATTCATTTAGGGAAGAAAGAAAGAAAGAAATCAACTCCCAAGTTTACCATTAGTTCCCAAACTGGTAGAACCATTTAAAAGGTCGCCCTACGATCTCTAGGGTCTTGAAATTACATATTAACAAAACCAAGATTGATATAAACGAAAGACACATACGTTCCAATATCAGACCACAATCCTGATCCAATTAAAACAGTCTATCCTTCACCCAGGACTCGAATCATTTTAGACTACGAGTTAGGGTAACTGCTATCGTTGCATACCAACAGGTTACACTGACTATCTACATTGGATAATTTGTTATTGCATTCAAGGATACCAAACAAATAGCACTTCCAATGATAATAAATGAATTCTATTAACAGATTTCAAGGTCGCTACAGGAAACATCACGAAGTCATTCATATTCTAGTATAAAAACTGATTTCCATCCATGCAGATCTAAAATTTCCCATACGCTGTTAGGGAACAGAGTTTCCCCAAAGCAAGATTTCTCCCAGTCAGACTGTGTTCCCATTAACCAAGTAAAATCATAAAGAAAACACAATTAAACTAAATATTTCATTCCTTACAGAACCCATAACCATTGACCATCCAGACCCTTTTCTGCAGAGGTACAGACTTGTAATCAACATATTTCATATGCATGCCTCTAAACCAGTCGAGCTCTATAGAAGGAATTACAGTTTCCTCTAAATCCATCTATATATTCACCTGAAGCTATCAAGAAACAAAAAGAGCTCATACGACCAAATGATAATCATTAAACCAACCAAATAAGACACAACAATTTCTTTTCATGTCAATCCTCAATCAAGAAATCACCCAGCAGAATGTCTAACATGGTACAGTTAGGAACCCATTACCTCAGTCGATCAAGAAGCAAGGAACAACATATACCGAAGTCGAATCCCTATGTATTCACAACAAGGACTTCAACAGAAGTCAATCCAAAATGTAAACACAACGGGGACTTCAACAGAAGTCGAACGAATATGAAAACACAGCAAGGACTTCAATAGAAGTCGAGTTCATAAGTAATCATAGCAAACACCTCAACAGAAGATGAATCCATAAAGTAAACACAGTAAGGACTTCAACAGAAGTCGATTCCATAAAATAAACACAAAGCAAGGACTTTGATCTAAAGGATAAGGAAACACTGCAAGGACTTCAACAGAAATCGTATCCATAAAGTAAACACCGCAAAACATTTAAACAAAGTCTTCGCATAACCAGGGATTCCTAAATCCACAAGAAAAGAAGAAATGCAATACATTGCTTCAAACCAACTGTGCAAAGATCACCTAAAAGAGTTGTTTTAATGAAAGCATTTGAAGGAAAGCAAGATTTTTAAAAGTTAGGGCCTATCATGCCTAATAGTGTCGCTTAAAAATCCGAAGAAGACCTCTGAATGTGCTCGCACCTTCTCTTCTTCTTCCACGATAGATTAAACAACAATAAATTGTTACCTTCATGCCTTATAAACTTTCCCCGATAGAGAAGGAAGCTAGAAATTCTCAAAGTTGCCATGCAAGACAGAGTAGACGACTGGTTGAAGAACCAGTGCTCAAGCAGAGTGAAAAATGGAATGCATGGAAAACCAAACAACCAAACAATATTCCATTTACACGCCTTCCCACACAATCCACGCTCGAGAACCGAAGTTCATTAATTGCATTAACTCCCATCCTCCCACCTATTCTCCATTGCCACCGACCGCCAAAGTTGGTGATCGCCAAAAGAAAACAAACAAACATTCCCATACTTGGTGATACTACCATGTCAGGTCATATAGCCATTTGCAACCTCCGCCAAATCTGACAGCATCCCAAGTCCTTTAATCCTTATCCCCCTCCTAAATGCCATGGAAACCACCGCCCATGACTCGCGCCCCTTCATAGGTCCGCCTCCATTCTTGTCATTAGTTTGGATAGGTAAGAAACATAGGTTAGATCATAGGGTAAGACATTAGTCTTACATCCATAGTGCTAGAAGAAGTTAACTCTTAGGAGCATTAAGCTTATAGTTTAGGGCTAGGTTAGATTAGCAATTATTTAACCAATAGGTTATAGTTTAGGTTAAGGTTATTAACCTTAACGAATCCAGTCTAGGTCTCCCAAGTAGGACCAATCAGTATTAGAGCCAAACAGGGTAAAACATTCCTGTAAAGGATCCTATCTGGCATTGCTAATTAAGCTTACGGTATACCCAAGAACATCTTACCTGGCTTAAGGTCTAGGCCTTCCTGATGTTACAATATTTGGAACCAAATTTCATTTATCATGATTAGCGTGAGTTAAACTCTGGGATTGTTCATTCAAACTCATTCAGACCTTGTAACTTTCGTAAGGTCCATAAATTTTGTTCATCCTGAATAAGCTTAAAACATTCCTTGGATCGATGCAACTGATCCAAGGCTGAGTCAAAGATCTTCAAGAGCAAAGGAGATATAATCCATATCAAGCATGACTTCACAACCCAAAGGAACATGTCCTTATATAGAAGAAATCATATATCAACACTTGAATGCTCAGGAGGAAGTAACAATAGTTCAGGGTGTTACATGCTTCCCTCCTAAAAGATTCATCATCCCGATGATTACATATTTTGATTTACCTTCAGGTCAATCAATTTATTAGTTCACAATACAAAAGACCAATTCCAACATGAATTATTTCATAAATCAATGTCATGATACAATTTATTCAACCTGAATAATGTTTGCCTCAAGCTGGCTTACATAAAGACATGAAAAAGATAAGTTCATAATAATTTTTTTTTTTTTGTCAACAGATTCCATTCTATTCAAAAAGAAAGGGAAAAGCAACTTTCATCTCTTCCAGATTTTCCCAAGTTGCACTCTCTTCATTAAACTGGTCCCACTGGACCTTACATTGCTGTATTTCATGATTTCTCAAATGCAATTGGTGAGTTTCCAGCACTCGTGTGGGTTTAACCACGATTATTCCTGGGTCTTGGACTTGCAAGGAATTCCAACATGTGACAAGTCCGAAAACGTATTTCTTAAGCAAAGAAATATGGAAAACATCATGCATGCGAGACAAAGTAGGTGGTAATGCTAATCGATAAGCTACAGGATTGATTATTTTGACAATTTCGAAAGGTCCCACGTAACGAGGTGACAACTTGGCAGCCTTGCCAAAAGTTATAGAACTCTTTCTGGGTTTAACACGAAGAAAAACCTTTTCACCAAGTTCAACCTTGATCAACCCGCTTTAGGTTAAGCATAGCTCTTACGCCTATTTGTTGTTTCTTTCAATCGTTCACGAATCATTTTAAATTTTTGTTCCATTTCGGTGAGGATTTCGGCCCAATTACCACTCTATCCTCAATACTATCTCGTTGGTCGTCAAAAAGGACTTCACGAAGAGCAATAGTCGGGGACAAGAAGTCCCTCCTCTTTAATGGGAGAGGTTCCCTTATTCGAGAAACGAACCTATTTACACATATGCAAAACATGACTTTTTGTGGAACTTGGATATTATGAAAGTGTTTTCTATAAGGATCATCAATTACAAAAGGACCGAGGAATGAGAAAATGAGAATGAGTAGAAAGGCACCATTTAGAATAATTCTTTATGCATGCGAAGGTACGGTGAATTGAAACAAGATCATTTGTATCATACTAGTAAGATGAAATTTGAAAGACACAAAGTTCTATAAATAACATCTGTAAGAATACAAAGCTTCTTAACATAATACAGACAAATGATCTTAACAAGATTAAACGAAAAGCTTGGGGATAAAAGGAAATCAGATAGACAAAGAATGAAAAGTTCTTCTGTATTGATTTCTTTATGATTTATTTTACACTTTCAAAAAATAAGCCAAGTTCTTTTTTTTTTTCAAAATGGCGAGGAGAGGCCATTATATAGTTTACAATTCAGTTACTCTCGGTAACTACTTCTTTTAACTAATGATTAGTTAAAGGGTTGCCAATCACAATACCCCAACTAATTATTACAATAAATCCGAGAGAAAGAATGGGAAGAGAAGAGAAGAATTAGGAAGGGAAGACAGGTGCTTATGCCTGGGAGGGACCCACTGATTTTAAAATCCAGCTGTCTGAATCTCTTCAGCGCCTCGGCTATGTCTCTGCCACGAGGGACTGACGTGTTGGCTGTAGATTGGGTCCAAAATCTGAGGCACTTCTCCATTTCCTTATCAAACTCGACATGAGTATGATAGTCCTTATTTGCTTCTTCGATGGCAGATTGAAGAGAGCAGATCTCCTTCATTTTCTCTTTGGAAATGGAGCTTTCCTTGAACAGATTACCTTTGACAAAAGCTCTGAATTGAGCTTTGATTTCTTGTAGGGAGAGAGACACACCAGAAGTTTCATCCTGAAGATGACAATGTATATCTTTGAAAGCAGATACAACTAGTGTTTTGAAAGCCTCTCCCTTCTGCTAGCTATTCTTCAATTCTCCGAAGCCTCCTCCAGGACCTTGATCTTCCACTCCACGCTGTAGACCCAGGACTTTGACAGATTATCCTTTGCATCATCAAAAACCTTACTCGCCAATAAAATGTTTTCATCTATTTGTCCCATGAGGCGGAGGTCCACAATGCAACTGCTCCAAAGTTTAAGCTCTTTATCTATGATCCCAATAGTGGAGGAGAGCTTCTGTTGCAAGTTGTTCACCTTTCCGTGGAGTTTGAAAGCTTCATCGATGAAGTTTAATCCAGCAACAAGCATATCTTCCACCATGGCCTCCATAGCTCTGCCATAGATGGAATACTTGTGCATGTCTTTGATACTCTGTACCTCATCTTGGCTCAAAATCACAGGTGGTGGAAGAGTAGTCAATGGGGTAGGGTCCAAAACTTTGTCCTTGGACAAAAGAGATTTGATAAAATCTGTGAGAATCTGGGCTTGTTCTTCCAACTGTTCTATAGTTTGCTGCCCTTTTTCTACCCTCCCAATGACTCTTGTCAATTTGCTTTCTGGAGATTGTGGATCTCACCTTCGAGGGAGTAGACTCTCCCATTGGAATCCTTGAGAGTTCTAGGTCAGATACCTGCAAATCCTGCTCTGGTTTATCTACTGTAGGCTTAGCTATCTCCAGGAATTACTGGCCCTGAGCATCAGACACTATCCTGGAGGTGATTCTAGTTTTTTTGGCACGGGAAGGAGGAGTAGTGCCTAACAAGGCTACCACAACATCAAAATTTGGACACGAGCTCGAGAGGAAGGTTTTCTCTTCCTACTGTCGACGAGAGGCTGCACCCATGCAAAAGAGGAGGAGGAAGAAGCAGGAGGGGCAAGAGGACCAAGAGACAAAGAACTCATGGCGCTCAAGGATTGCATAGCTGTTGTCTCGAGTTGAGACATGAGTGGGGCGCTTGAGACAAGCGGTGCGAGAGGAATCAATAGTAATTGGAAGCTCGGCACTCTGCACCTCTTTGTCCTTATCGCCGGAGCTTCGGGCGCTTGTAGGGGTGGCACTTCACTTTCCTCACTTTCACTGAGAACAATGAATTTCTCTGGACCTAAAGGCAATTCTACCTACTTTCTCTGGGGATCTTCTTCTACAGGCTCCTTCTTAACCTCCTTGAGTTTCTTGGTATACCTAGGTGGATGAAGGAGTAGAAGCTGCAGTCCTTGAGTTGTGAGGCGGGAGGGGTTTTCACAGGTGTGTCGATCTTGGAGTCCATGCTTCCTGCTTGATGTTGAAACATCCTTGGAGGAGGATTCCCCTGAGTGCCTCCTAAGCTCTCGAACTTTCTTATCAAACCGGATCTTAGTCCGACTAAGACCGGAGCTAGGATCTCAACCAAATCATCTTTCTCTCTTTTAAACCAATCCAAGTCCTCTCCAAGGGAGTGTGCTTAACCACATTGTCATACTAAGTATAGATCGAGTTGTCATCCTTGAGTCCTTCGGGAACTTGGTACAAGCCATTGTAGAGAGAACCTGCCATAATGCCTCCTTCTGGCCTCAAAATCATCGGCACAGTCAGCCCAATAGTCTTCTGTATCTGCCCTATGATGATAGGTTATCTTGATATTTTTCTCAATGAACTTTTTCAAGTCGAAGCAAGTTCTGGGCTTGAAGAAATGAACAGTAATGGGGGCCAGGGCTCTTTCTATATTCTGTGCATCCAGGGCTGTTTTGCAGGTGTAGTTTCCCAAAGAGATGGGGAAGTGCAAACCAGTAATCTTCTTGTCCCTGTAGGTTCTATGCAATTTGTCCAATTGCCTACATACTTCTATCAGAGCCATCTTGTCACTACAGAACATCGGAAGCCTCAGAGGGGTGCTCTCGTAACCAACAAGCCTGATATAGGAGAATTTTCTGAATTGGATAAAATAGGCACCGTAGTGCGATATCAGGCTCATGGCTTCGTCAGAAAATCTTCTAGCAGTGTCACCCTCGAGAAGTTTGACCATGTACATGGTGAAAGCATCATTCACCCTTTGGAAATTGTGATTGCTGGTCTCTAGGGTGAACTGCAGGCAGTAGGCACATACAAGATCATCCTTATGGGCATCAATGTAAGAAAAACCAAACCATTGCCTTGATGCCGCCAGAGTATACATTAGGTACGAAGTCATGTAGAATTTCTTCGTTTGCTGTACATTGGACAGTTGCTCTGCTAGGTTCATGCTGATGATTTCTGCCCAGTTGATATTTTGAGTTCCCTCGCACACCATGTTGATAAGCGGGCACATCCAGAAATGGAACTCGTTAGTAGAGGGTAAGCCCATAACCCGAGCCAGTAGGATTATGAAATCGACAATTCTTCATTGAAATCAGCCCGGAAAAGAGTCTTGGATAGATGAGATGCTCCCTTCTTAGGGTTTTTGAGCCAAGACTTCGCCACCCGCGCCTTATAGTTGTCACTGTCTTGATTGAACAGGGCCTGTGCTTGATTCTGGGAGACAACTATGGCATTATCCATTTCTGGAATCCTCAGTGTAGTGCCAATGGCGCGTCAAGTTTGGCAATGAGCTCCCGTGTATGTTTGTTAATTCACTCGAATCAGGGTTGAAATGAGCCCCGCATGCGAGCACTGTGTCCGCACATTGCACAGAGATAGGGAAACCACCAGCGAAAGCCAGACCGCTGTCATGAATCATCTGTGCCATTGGTGTAGGGTTTACGTCTATCATCCTTGACCAAAAATTGCCAAAGTCAAGGTGGTGAACTTCATTGTCCCCGATATCGGGAACGGCAGACTCTAGTGGTGAGACTTGTTCCTGACCCTGGAATTTGATCTTCATGTTGATAGTAATTCAGAGAGCAGAGCTGCAAGCTAGACTTGGGATGAAATTGCAGAGGGAATGGATACGCGTGTAGGAATTTAGATTGTAAGGGTTCGAGCAAAAGATAGCAGGAAAGCAGTGTGTAAAACACATAGGGGGTTCGCTCGTTATATAGCTATTTAGGAGAGAGAAAAGTAATAAATGCGCATTAAATACATACCTACTAATTTACAAAGCAAGATATTCGGGTAGAGCGGGAAAAAATAGCAAGAATAGCACTTTGGTTCATTTGGGACATGAGGGATGCAAAAGCGCGAAGTACGTGACCCGACCGATTCGGGCGATACGGGGAAAAGACGCACAAATGCTCTTGGAACACGTGGCACAAAAGTATGCGAAGTACGTGACTCGGCCAAATCGAGTGAAAATGGAACAACTGGTCTGGGCGAACTTGGGACATTTGGGACAAAGCGCCCGGCAGTCCGAAAAGAAAGCAGACTTCGGGTGAACCGACCGATCGGGGAACAAAGGGCCCAATTGAACTTGGGACACATGGGACAAAAATATCGACAAGCCCGAGAAACGCACAAATGACCCAAAAAGGTAGATTTTCTCAATTTCTCTGGCTTTTCACATTATCAGTACAACAGAAAAGACACTTAAACTCAAAATTTCAAATTTTCACCTTCTTAAAAATAGGGGAATTTTGAGTGGACAACAAGCTGGCTCCCTCTGGGGATGACTTGGCATAAATTCAGAAAATGAGACAAGGCAAGAATTTAGACAAACTCGGGGAAGTAGACCAGTACCTTATCCATTGGGCCACGGAGTCAAAAAGAAAACCAATACATAAGAGACAACACACAAAAACAAGAGCAGGAAAGGAGGACACACACTATACAAGAATATACAAAAAGGGACCCCCTAATCACCTATGACTTGAACAACTTCAGGTACTTCCCACTATAAGGAAGTGGGAGAGAGGAACCATCCATATAATCAAGGTAAAAAAATTCTTACTAGCGAAAGTGCACGATCTTGAAAGGTCCGAGCCAAAGGGAATCAAACTTGCCATGGCTGCCACGAGGTTCATGCCTTTTATCCATAACAAAACAATGTCTCAACTTGGAAATCTCGAACTGGCTTTCTTATCAAAAGCGGGACCTTAACTTTACGTTGATGAGTAGATATCTTATCAGCAACTTCCAATCTATCCTCATTCAATTTGTGAAGGTACATTATTCTCTTATCAAAGCATCATCAAACTGGTATCTTGATGGCCTTCATTAGATGCAAGGTGGCAGCTCCTTATTATTGGTAATTGAGCTTCTACTCCATATACCACTTGAAAAGGATACATTCCAATGGCTCTCTTAGGTGTGATCTGTCACGCCCAAAGAGCATCATAGAGTTTCTTGTGCCGGTTTCGTTGAGACTCATTGACTAATTTCCTTATTATGGTCACCTGATTTTTATTAGTGGATTACGCTTGTCCATTTCCCTGAGGATAGTAATCTGAGGAGTGAGCCAAAGAGATGCCATATCCATAGCAAAAATACATTATCTCGGTTGAAGAAAAATCGAAGCATTATATCATCACAATCTTGTTAGGTACACCATACCTTACCAAGATGTTTTCTTTGATGAAACTGCACACTACTTCAGAAGTAGTACTCTTTACTGGAATGGCTTCTACCCATTTGGTGAAGTAATCTTTGGCAGTTAATACATGAGTATGACCAACACTAGAAGAGGGATTAAGTGTTCCAATGAAGTCCAAACCCCACTGTTGAAAAGGTTCTTCAATTACAACTGGCTTAAGAGGCAAAGAGGCCAATTTGGGTCTACCCACGAAAGTCTGACAAGCCTCACATTTATCAACCCACTTTGATGCATCTCTGAACAAGGTAGGCTAGTAATATCCTCCACAAAGTATCTTATGAGTAGTGACAGTTGATGAGTAGTGCCCTCCACATGCCTGATCATGAAAAGCTGAGAGTAGCTTTTTCTGTTGTTCCTTGTCCACACATTTCAAAAACCTTCCATCTAACCCACGTTTAAACAAGGTGTTTTCCCACAACACATATTGCACTGACCTTAGTTTAATAGTCCTCTTTTCTTTGGCAGTCAAATGAGAGGGGCATTCTCCATAGGTGAGAAAATGGGTGATATCAGCATACCATTCGTCAACTGAGCTAAGAAACAGAATGGTAGGAAGACCAACTTTATCTTCCAGTAACTCATGTCTAGCTCCTTCAGCGATGAGTTCACAAAGGCCTTTTCCATGGACGAGCTTGGTCGGTTTGATGTCAATATCATATTCTTGGACCTTAGCCACCCAGTTCCCTCTCTTGGATCCAAATTCCTGCTGTGTGAGAATTGACTTAACAGTTGTATCTGGTACCAACACCATGGAGTGAGAGTTGAGAATGTAAAAACAAAACTGCTTAACAACTTTAACCACTGCAAAAGCATGTTTTTCCATCATGGTGTATTTTAACTCATGATCTTTCAGAATATAGCTCATAAATGCAATTGGGAGTTCATGCTCATTAGAATCTTCCTGAGTTAAAACAACAACCAAGGTGTTATCTGTGGCGTAGCAATAGATAATAAAATCTTTGCTAAAATCTGGACATGCTAAAGCAGAAGTTTTAGCAATGGCTCTTTTAATATCTTCAAAGGCTTCTTTCCCTTCGAAGACCAACCAAACGTTTGTTTGCCTTTCATAATTTGGGAGATATCGAGTTAGTTCGCAAAATCGGGATGAATCTTCTCAAAAAATTGATCTTACAAAGAAAGAGTGCACGCCCTTTTTCTGTGGTTGGGAGAGGAATTTGCTGAATAGCTTGAAGTCACTCAGGATCAATCTTAATACCATCTTTGGAGACGATGTGCCCTAATAATTTCCCCTCTGTGACACAAAAGATAGATTTTTTAGGATTCAAAGAGATCCCATGTTCTCTACATCTTAGCAGAAATGTCTCCAGGTGCTGAAAATGATCCACCCTTGTTTTAGAATACAAAGTCAAGTCATCAAGGTATACAAATATAAACTTCCCTTTCAAACTTCCAAAGGCTAGGTCCATAGCCCTCTGAAAAGTAGCATCGGCATTAATGAGCCCAAAAGGCATTCTTTTGTAAGCAAAGGTACCCCAAGGGGTAGTGAAAGCCATTTTGTGTTGATCTGCAGTATTAACTTCTACCTGATTATATCCTGTGAATCCATCAAGCATAGACAACATTTCAGATCCGTTACTACTTGTAAGACCTGATCCATCATAGGTAAAGGATAATTATCTTTCAAGGAAGCTTGATTCAGATTCCTGAAGTCAACATAGATACACGAATCTCACCATTTTTCTTCCTAACAGGTACAATATTGGCAATACATGTTGAATGATGGATAGGAAAAATGATTTTGGCTTTCAACAACTTCTGTATTTCTTGAAAAATGGTGTCAGCTATTTTAGGATTGTATTGCCTCTGCTTCTATTTAAAAGGCTTATGTCCAGGTTTGAGAGGAATAAAATGCTGCATCTCTTTTAGTTGGAAAGCTTTTAAATCTTCATAAGAGTAGGCAAGAACATCCTTATACCTCTTTAAAAGATCAATTACTTTCTTCCTCTCATCTCATTTGTGCAACATTTTCCAATGTTCACGAGCTTAGGGTCAGTAGAACTCCCAATATTAATTTTGTCATATTCAGCTGATTGTTGAGGTCTAGTAGAAGCTCTAGACTTTACATACCTGTCGTGTTTATCAAACAGTTCCTCTAAACTTACCAATCCTTTAGGGATCTTGTTTCCCTTGAGTTTGATACATCCATCCTGATCCGTTTCTTCTCCTTGGGTGGCTGCTTTGTCAAAGGGCACACTTTCACAAGGCAAGTTATCACTTCCTTCAAAGTATAGTTGTTCAAAATTATCCTTGAGTTCTAAGAAAGAAAGCAAGTGTTGATCATCATTGAAAACTTTCCAGTTACTTGTATTATCAGGTACACTAGGTCGATGGATCATCTCAATGGTGAACTTATCTTGAGAGAAGTCAGGATGAGGTATGAGTAGTGACCCAGAGACTGCTAATGAATCAGCCCTGGTATTCTTCTCCCTAGGTATTGCTTCGATGGAGAAAGCATCAAGAAATTCAATGGAATCCCAAACCTGATTCCTGTAATGTTTCAACCTTCCATTTTTACCTGGAAAAGGTTTCTAACTTGCTTAACAATCAATTCTGCATCCCCACGAGCTAGAAGATTCTTCACACCCTGTTCTTTTGCCACCTGGAGTCCAAGAATGAGAGCTTCATACTCTGTTGTATTATTGGTATTTTCAAACTGCAACTTGAATGAGAAAGGATGAAGGCTTCCTTCAGGTGACACCAATATGACACCAGCTCCAGAACCAGCTGAGGAATAACTTCCATCAAACTCTAAAATCCAAACACCATTAGGATCTTTAGGTGACACTTTTGGGAGTTGGATTTCTTTAGGAGACATAATCATGTAGTTGCCATGCCCCATATCCTCATAGAGTATTTGTGCTTTGGGATCATCCGTTTTTTGTACAATATACTCAGATTGCTTCTCAGGCAGCAACTTCTTCATTTTCCCATTAATAGGTATGAGGGCATGTGACCAATCCATTTGAATTTCTCCACCCACATCCTTACAGAAGTTTCTGCTTAGCAACATCCCGTATGAAGGAGGAATATCTGCTACTAAGATAGTAGCCAAAACTTTCTTCTCATGCAAAGCAACAAAAGCCACTTGTGCATCTTTAATCCTTCCGACCAAGGGCACTTCCTTACTCTCCATAGAGTAACAAGATCCATAAGTGCGTGTGAGAGTCAAGCCTAAGGCATGAGCTACTTTAGTAGGCATCACATTATCTGATGCTCCTGAGTCTATGACGCAATTATTGAGCCTATGGCCAGCTATAAGAAGTGTCACATAGAATGGTTTGATTTTCTCACTGGGTGAGGTGACAACTATCAGATTAGGTTGTGGTGCGAAAGGAGTGGGTAAAAGGCCTTTAGAGTTAGTTTTAGAATGAGAATTGACAAAGTGAATCATTTTAGCAAAATCCTTGGGATGGGTTTGATAATATTCAGCCTCTGAGATTTGAACCTTAGTCTTTTTTAGGTGATCAATAATATCAAAAGACCCAGAAGTGGATGGGCTATCATCATTTGAAATCTTAGGTTTATCAATTTTAGGGGAAAAAGAAGTAACTTTAGTAGCAGAATTGACAGGACTCACCTTTGGTGTAGAGGAAATGGGAATAGGAGATCCTCTTTTTGCAATTACGGGGATAGTTGTCAGCTGTTCTTTAGATTTCTTGGTGGGCTGCATCACTTTCTCCCTCTGATTTGTCTACTCTCGAGTCATGACAGCGTATGATTCACTATTCATGTCTGCTACTATTTCATCATAATCATCCTCTGCATCAATGCCTTCAGTGGTGAAGAAATTAACTCGAGATCCCTCAAGTTCATCTGCTTCATCATCAACCTCTTCAACAAATTCCTCGCAATCTTCATTAACCTCTTCATCCTCTAGTTCCTCAACTTCACAGGTTGCGTTGACGGGAACTTTAATAGGAGGTCCTTCAAGTGCTAGCCTTGTTTGAGCAGTAGGCAAACAATTTCTGGGCTGAAAATTCCTCCTTGGAACGTCTGCATAGGGAGCATGCTGAGCCAATTGTTTCTTAATGGCAATGAGATCATTTGCAAGTTTTTGTACCAATGGATCAGTATTAGGTCCAGGGGTGGAAGAGGAGGAAGAAGCAGATTTAGATTTAGAAGGGTCTCTCCTCAACTTCCCTGACATGATTAAATCATCTTCGACACTAACAACAAGAGTTTGATCCTCAGCCAATGTTGCGAGATTAGCCCTTCTTAGTGCATAGCTAACTTCAGGCGATTGAGCATTTAGGAAATTTTTTTTTGAATTTGATCTACAGGTTGAGTATTTGGCGGAATTTTGTTAATCAACCTGTTGAATCGGGCCACAAATTCTCTCATGGGCTCTGATGAATCCTTCTTTATTTGAGAGATTTGGGCTAGCAAGGCATGCACGTCTTCTGCTGGTTTGAACCGGTTTTCAAACCTAGTTCTCATTGTGTCCCAGCTGGTGATAGCACCGGCCGGAAGGTGATAGAACCAATCAGCAAGCATTATCTTGTAAAGTCTCAACGAAAAGTCTTACGGAGACATCTTCATGTTCAACTCCCAGAACTCCGCATGTAACTATGAAGGCTGCGATGTGTTCATCAGGATGCACTTTACCATCGCCTTTGAATTTAGGGAAGTTCTTCCGGTTACCTTTGGGTAACTTGTGCAAAGGTTGAGGAAGGGCAAGGGGCCCGACACGATGACCCCAGGGCAATGGTACTGCCATTCTTGGAAAAATGGCTTGGAGAGGAACTGCAACACCAGCAAGAATCAAAGCTCAAAGATTAGGGCTGATTTACTCTGAAGGAATACCACCCGTAGGGTTTCTATCTTGAATAGACGGAGTGCTTGTTGAACGAGTCTTTCTATTTCTTCCTATGAAGGGAAAGGAAAACCTGCTTTGTTCCAAAAGTCGAAACCGAGAATCTTCAATACCATGGGCCCTTCTCCCTCGAGTAAAATGCGGAGTCGCCAGATCAAAAGATGATCAATAAATAAACTAGAATATGATTTCCCAGCGGAGTCACAAAAAACTGTTGGTCGTCAAAAAGGACTTCACGAAGAGCAATAGTCAGGGGACAAGAAGTCCCTCCTCTTTAATGGGAGAGGTTCCCTTATTCAGAAACGAACCTATTTACACATATGCAAAACATGAATTTCTATGGAACTTGGATATTACGAAATTGTTTTCTATAAGGATCATCAATTACAAAAGGACCGAGGAATGAGAAAACGAGAACGAGCAGAAAGGCACCATTTAGAATTATAGATGACAGAGTAATTCTTTATGCATGTGAAGGTACAGTGAATTGAAACAAGATCATTTGTATCATATTAGTAAGATGAAATTTGAAAGACACAAAGTTCTATAAATAACATCTGCAAGAATACAAAGCTTCTTAACATAATACAGACAAATGATCTTAACAAGATTAAACGAAAAGCTTGGGGATAAAAGGAAATCAGATAGACAAAGAATGAAAAGTCCTTCTGTATTGATTTCTTTATGATTTATTTTACACTTTCAGAAAATAAGCCAAGTTCTTCCTTTTTTCAAAATGGCGAGGAGAGGCCATTATATAGTTTACAATTCGATTACTCTCAAGAACTACTTCTTTTAACTAATGATTAGTTAAAGGGTTCCCAATCACAATACCCCAACTAATTATTATAATAAATCCGAGAGAAAGAATGGGAAGAGAAGAGAAAAATTAGGAGGGAAAGACAGGGTGCTTATGGTGGGAGGGACCCATTGATTTTAAAATCCGCTGTCTGAATCTCTTCAGCGCCTCGGCTATGTCTCTGCCACGAGGGACTGACGTGTTGGCTGTAGATTGGGTCCAAAATCCGAGGCACTTCTCCATTTCCTTATCAAACTTGACATGAGTATGATAGTCCTTATTTGCTTCTTCAATGGCAGATTGAAGAGAGCAGATCTCCTTCATTTTCTCTTTGGAAATGGAGCTTTCCTTGAACAGATTACCTTTGACAAAAGCTCTGAATTGAGCTTTGATTTCTTGTAGGGAGAGAGACACACCAGAAGTTTCATCCTGAAGATGACAATGTATATCTTTGAAAGCAGATACAACTAGTGTTTTGAAAGCCTCTCCCTTCTGCCAGCTATTCTTCAATTCTCCCGAAGCCTCCTCCAGGACCTTGATCTTCCACTCCACGCTGTAGACCCAGGACTTTGACAGATTATCCTTTGCATCATCAAAAACCTTACTCGCCAATAAAATGTTTTCATCTGTTTGTCCCATGAGGCGGAGGTCCACAATGCAACTGCTCCAAAGTTTAAGCTCTTTATCTATGATCCCAATAGTGGAGGAGAGCTTCTGTTGCAAGTTGTTCACCTTTCCATGGAGTTTGAAAGCTTCATCGATGAAGTTTAATCCAACAACAAGCATATCTTCCACCATGGCCTCCATAGCTCTACCATAGATGGAATACTTGTGCATGTCTTTGATACTCTGTACCTCATCTTGGCTCAAAATCACAGGTGGTGGAAGAGTAGTCAATGGGGTAGGGTCCAAAACTTTGTCCTTGGACAAAAGAGATTTGATAAAATCTGTGAGAATCTGGGCTTGTTCTTCCAACTGTTCTATAGTTTGCTGCCCTTTTTCTACCCTCCCAATGACTCTTGTGACCATTTCCTGGAGATTGTGGATCTCACCTTCAGGGGTAGACTCTCCCATTGGAATCCTTGAGAGTTCTAGGTCAGATACCTGCAAATCCTGCTCTGGTTTATCTACTGTAGGCTTAGCTATCTCCAGGAATTGCTGGCCCTGAGCATCAGACACTATCCTGGAGGTGATTCTGGCTTTTTGGCGTGGGAAGGAGGAGTAGTGCCTAACAAGGCTGCCACAACATCAAAATTTGGCCCTGAGCTCGAGAGGAAGGTTTTCTCTTCCTACTGTCGACGAGAGGTTGCACCCATGCAAAAGAGGAGGAAGAAGCGGGGAGGGGCAAGAGGACCAAGAGACAGAGAACTCATGGCGCTCAAGGTTTGCACAGCTGTTGTCTCGAGTTGAGACATGAGTGGGGTGCTTGAGACAACTGGTGCAGAGGAATCAATAGTACTTGGAAGCTCAGCACTCTGTACCTCTTTGTCCTTATCCGTCGGAGCTTCAGGGGCGCTTGTAGGGGCTGGCACTTCACTTTCCTCACTTTCACTGAGAACAATGATGTTCTCTGGTCCCAAAGGCAATTCCATCCTGCTTTCTCTGGGGATCTTCTTCTACAGGCTCCTTCTTAACCTCCTTGAGTTTCTTCTGGTATACCTGGGTGGATGAAGAAGGAGTAGAAGCTACAGGTCCTTGAGTTGACGAGGCAGGAGGGGTTTGCACAGGTGTGTCTGATCTTGGAGTCGATGCTTCCCTCCTTGGTGTTGAAACATCCTTGGAGGAGGATTCCCCTGAGTGCCTCCTAAGCTCTCGAACTTTCTTATCAAACCAGATCTTAGTCCTGACTAAGACTGGAGCCAGGATCTCAACCAAATCATCTTTCTCTTTTTTAAACCAATCCAAGTCCTCCAAGGGAGTGTGCTTAACCACATTGTCATACTCATATGAGTATAGATCAGAGTTGTCATCCTTGAGTCCTTCAGGAACTTGGTACAAGCCGAGTTCTTGGATCAATTGTAGAGAGAACCTGCCATAATGCCTCCTTCTGGCCTCAAAATCATCGGCACAGTCAGCCCAATAGTCTTCTGTATCTGCCCTATGATGATAGGTTATCTTGATATTTTCTCAATGAACTTTTTCAAGTCGAAGAAAGTTCTGGGCTTGAAGAAATGAACAGTAATGGGGGCCAAGGCTCTTTCTATATTCTGTGCATCCAGGGCTGTTTTACAGGTGTAGTTTCCCAAAGAGATGGGGAAGTGCAAACCAGTAATCTTCTTGTCCCTGCAGGTTCTATGCAATTTGTCCAATTGCCTACATACTTCTATCAGAGCCATCTTGTCACTACAGAACATCGGAAGCCTCAGAGGGGTGCTCTCATAGCCAGCAAGCTTGATATAGGAGAATTTTCTGAACTGGATAAAATAGGCACCGTAGTGCGATATCAGGCTCATGGCTTCATCAGAAAATCTTCTAGCAGTGTCACCCTCGAGAAGTTTGACCATGTACATGGTGAAAGCATCATTCGCCCTTTGGAAATTGTGATTGCTGGTCTCTAGGGTGAACTGCAGGCAGTAGGCATATACAGGATCATCCTTGTGGGCATCAATGTAAGAAAAACCAAACCATTGCCTTGATCGCGCCAGGAGTATACATCGGTATGAAGTCATGTAGAATTTCTTCATTTCTTTGTACATTGGATATCTGCTCTCCGCTAGGTTCATGCTAATGATTTACGCTAGATTGATATTTTGAGTTCCCACACACCATGTTGATTAGTGGGCACATCCATAAATGGAACTCGTTAGTAGAGGGTAAGCCCATAACCCGAGCCAGTAGGATTATGAAATCATCAATTCTTCATTGAAATCAGCCGGAAAAGAGTCTTGGATAGACGAGATGCTCCCTTCTTAGGGTTTTTGAGCCAAGACTTTGCCACCCGCACCTTATAGTTGTCACTGTCTTGATTGAACAGGGCTTGTGCTTGATTCTGGGAGACAACTATGGCATTATCCATTTCTAGAATCCTCAGTGCAATGCCAATGTGACAGCGTCAAGTTTGGTAATGAGATCCCCGTGTATGTTTGTTAATTCACTCGAATCAGGGTTGAAATGAGCCCTGCATGCGAGCAATGTGTCTGCACATTGCACAGAGATAGGGAAACCACCAACGAAAGCCAGAATGCTGTCATGAATCATCTGTGCCATTGGTGTAGGGTTTGCGTCTGTCATCCTCGACCAAAAATCACCAAAGTCAAGGTGGTGAACTTCACTGTCCCCGATATCGGGAACGGCGGACTCTAGTGGTGAGACTTGTTCCTGCCCCTGGAATTTGATCTTCATGTTGATAGTAATTCAGAGAGTAGAGCTGCAAGCTAGACTTGGGATGAAATTGCAGAGGGAATGGATACGCGCACAGGAATTTAGATTGCAAGGGTTCGAGCAAAAGATAGCAGGAAAGCAGTGTGCAAAACGCATAGGGGGTTCGCTCGTTATATAGCCGTTTAGGAGAGAGAAAGGTAATAAATGCGCATTAAATACATACCTACCAATTTAAAAAGCAAGATATTCGGGTAGAGCGGGAAAAAATAGCACATGAATAACACTTTGGTTCATTTGGGACATGAGGGACGCGAAAGCACGAAGTATGTGACCCGGACGATTCGGGTGATACGGGGAAAAGACGCACAAATGCTCTTGGAACACGCGAGACAAAAGTACGCAAAGTACGCGACTCGGCCGAATCGGGTGAAAATGGAACAACTGGTCCGCGAACTTGGGACATTTGGGACAAAGCGTTAAACGACAGGGCACGAAAAGAAAGCAGACTTCGGGTGAACCGGTGATCGGGAATAGAGGGCCTAATTAAACTTGGGACACGCGGGACAAAAATATCTCGACAGGCCCGAGAAACATGCAAAATGACCCAAAACGCAGATTTTCTCAATTTCTCGGCTTTTCACATTATCGTACAACAAAAAGACAATTAAACTCAAAATTTCAAAATTTTCACCTTCTTAAAAATAGGGAATTTGGAGTGGACAACACTGTCCCAACTAACAGGGGTTACTCGCACTTTCTTCCATAAAGTGCCTCAAAAGGTGCCATTTTAAGAGATGAGTGATAAGTGTTGTTGTATGCGAACTCAACTAATGGAAGATACTCTTCCCATTTATATTGTTGATCCATGCAATACATTCGCAACACATCTTCCAACACTTGATTTAATCTCTCAGTTTGTCCATCATTTCCGGATGATATGCAGAACTGAAGTTTAGTTTCATTCCAAGAGCTGTATTAAGTGTTTGCCAAAATCTTGATGTCATTCTAGGATCCCTGTCAGATATAATCAATTCTGGTACTCCATGTAACCTAAAAATTTCATGCACGAATCTTTTTGCTAACACTGGAGAATCATCCTTCAGATTTCAGTGATGAAATGAGCTACCTTTGTTAGTTTGTCTACAACTACCAAGATAACATCATGTTTATTTCTTGACATAGGCAACCCTTGTACAAAGTCCATGCTTATTACTTGCCATTTATACTGCGGTATGCTATGGGGATATAATAGTCCAGCAAGGTGCATGTGTTCTGCCTTAACCCGCTGACATTCTAGACAATGTGTCACAAAATCAATAACATCCTTTTTCATACCTTTCCAAAAGTATTGTTGTTTTAGATCAGCAAGCATTTTTGTGATACCCGGGTGTCCAGAGAAGGGTGAATTATGAAATTTAACTAACAATTTCTTTCTCAAATCGTTTAACAAAGGTACATATACCCTGTTTTCATAACGTAAGATTCCTTCATTATCAAAATGAAAACCTTTATACCTTTCATCTTTTGGTTCGCGCAAGTGCTGCTTTTACTTGCTGAAAGTATATATCAGATTCTGAGGCACTTTTTACCTCATCTTTAAACTAAGTTCTTAATGTTATAAGAGCATAAATGTGCTTCCTATGACTTAGAGCATCCACTACTCTATTCTCTTTCCCTTTGATGTAGCTAATATCAAAATCATATTGAGATAAAAACTCTAACCACCTTCATTGTCTTGCATTTAGATTAGGCTGAGTGAAAATATATTTCAGCCCTAAGTGATCAGTTTTCAACTCAAAAGGTTTCCCAAGTAAATAGTGCCTCCATACTTGAAGCGCATGAACAATTGCAACAAGCTCTAAATCATGAGGGGCATAATTCAGCTCATGTAACTTAAGTTTTCTACTTTCATATGCTATGACTTGATCATTTTGTAACAAAACACCTCTAAGGCCTTCCCCAGAAGCATCCATTACAACAGTAAAGTTCCCATTAGGGTATGGTACAGCTAATATAGGTGCTGAAGTCAACTGGCTTTTCAAACTTTTGAAAGCAGTTTCACACTTATCATTCCAAATAAATTTCTTATCCTTCTTCTGCAATGAAGTTATCGGTGCAACCACTTTAGAAAAATCCTTAACAAATTTTCTATAATAACTAGCAAGGCCCATGAAGCTTCTTACTTCATGTACATTCTTTGGTGCAGGCCACTCGGTTATTACCACTATTTTTGAAGGATCTACTGCAATTCCCTCTTTACTAATGACATGACCCAAATAGTGAACTTCAGTATCAAAGAAAGAACATTTGGATAACTTACCGTATAACTTTCTTTTTCTCAAAATTTCCAAAACTATCTTCAAATGCTCATTGTGCTCTTCGACACTTTTAGAATATATGAGAATATCATCCAAGAATACAAGCACAAACTTGTCCAAATATTCTTGAAATATATTATTCATTAAGTTCATAAAAGCTGCGGGTGCATTAGTTAATCCAAAGGGTAAAACCGTGAACTCATAATGTCCGTACCTGGTTCGGAAAGCTGTTTTATGAATATCTTCTTCTCTAATCCTTAATTGATGATAACCAGATCGAAGATCTATCTTGGAATAAACCGCTGCTCCATGCATCTGATCAAATAGATCGTCAATCCTTGGAAGTGGGTATTTGTTCTTAATTGTTGCTTTGTTCAACATCCGATAATCAATACATAGTCTAAGTGTTCCGTCTTTCTTTTTTACAAATATTACTGGCGCTCCCCAAGGTGAAACACTTGGTCTAATCAAACCCTTAGACAAAAGTTCTTGCAATTGTGCCTTAAGCTCGACTAACTCTGTAGTAGTCATCCGATAAGGTGCCTTAGAAATAGGTTCCGTCCCTGGTTTGATTTCAATGGTGAAATCAAATTCCCTCTTGGGTGGTAAACCTGGTAATTCCTCCGGAAATACATCCTTGAAACTTTGCAACAGTGGGAATCGTTTCATGGAATCACCATCTTCTTCTAAAAATTTAGATATCTTTACTGCATATAAGGTACATCCTTTGTTTTTAGCCTTTTTAAGTTACATAGCTGACAGTTTTCTAACTGAAATTTCCCGTTTCACACCTTGAATCTCTGTTGCTTTCAGCCGATCATCTAAACATCTTATATTCTTTTCAAAGTAGTCTACTTTTGCTTTATGGTCAGCTAACCAATTGACACCGATGACAATGTCATAGGATCCCAAAGGTGTAACATAGAGGTCAACTTCCGTGGAAAAGTTAGGTAAGTCAAGGACTACCCCAAAAAGACACATACTCACTGTATGAACAAAGTTATTACCATACTGTACAGTCCAAGATTTATCCATTTTTCTAGCTTTTCTTTTAAGTTTAGAAGCAAGTTTACTAGAAATAAAACATTCAGTAGCTCCTGTATCAAAAAGAATAGTGACAGGTATGCCAAATAACTTACCCGGAACTTCTATAGGTGTCACTTGCTTTTCAGCTTGCTTGTTTGCTACTGCAGCATGTATCTTATGTTGCTGATTACGATCATCCTTCTTCAAAGGGGCGATTTGCGTAGTGGTCTTTGCCACAATTATAGCAACCTCCTACAGATCCCTTTTTAGGCTCAAAATTACTTCCAGCCTTAAAATTATCACGTTGTCCTCCATAGGGCTTCTGCCCATTGTTATAATTTTTGGCAAAACTATCCCTTACATTTCCAGCAGGCTTATTCGCTATCGTTTTCTTACTATTATCCACTGGAAACTTACTTCTGTTTCAAACTTTTCCATGGCCCCTTCTTGGGTGCAAGTGAAGTTGAAGAAGGGTTTGCAATCTTCTTCCGCACTTCCTCTTTATGAGTAGAAATAGCCTTTAATTTCTATTCTTGCCTTATGGCCTTTTCAACAACCCCTTCCATAGTGGTTGGGCTGTGAACATCGACCTCTCCTCCTATCACGGGATTTAGTCCCATGATAAATTTTGTATTCTAAACTTCTCGTCAGTTTGATATTACGGTACGTACTTGAGGAGTTTCGTAAACCGCTCCCAGTATTCAGTTACAGTTAGCTTCCTTGAGCTAAGTTCTGGAATTCTGTCATTTTCTGATCATAGAAAAGTTGTGGCAGCCAACGTTGCCTAAAATAGCCTTTAAATTGATCCCAAGTGATATTGGTCTCATCAATATTTAGCTCAGCTTTACGGCTGTCCCACCACGAAGATGCTTCATGGGAAAGTTGATAGGCTCCCCAAATAGCTTTGGTTTCCTCATAGAAGTTTCTTATTGCAAAGTACTTCTCCATCTCACTGAGCCAGTTCTTAGCTCCATCTCCTAATGTGGTGCCATCATATTTAGGTGGACTTATCCTTTTTATATCATTAGTGAGTTCACCGCCAACCGGCCTTTTGTTTTCTCGGTTGGACAGGTACATTTCCGATGTTATTACCAACACCCATATTGGGGTTGTCCTCAGGAGGTAGTTGATTGTCGTTACCAGCTTCTTCATCCTCCTCATTTCCCATTACTTGCTCAAGTTGACACCAAACGATCTCTTGTGTCCAATAGGGTAGTGAGGATCTCATCAAGTTTTTGGGTTGTTGCTTTGCCCCTTCCCTTGGTGGAGCATTATTTCAGCAACGTTCCCTCTTGTTCTAACCATTTTCTGTTACAAGAAAATTCAGGTTTTATCGGATTATGGACACAATATGTCCAAGAGCTGCAATCTTGACTACGATACCAAGATGTAACATTCTCATTTTAGTACATTAGATCTGAAAACCAAATTTAACTAGCAATTGTGTACACACATTTTCTTGCTTTGTATTGATTTTCGATGTAAAAATTGTGCATTATTTCTTTTTGTATTTTTAATAAAATAATAAAAACTACAATCTTGTGCAAAATTGAAAGAAATGAAGAGGATTCACTAAACGTGACTCAAGAATTGATAACGGAGTTCGGCGCTTGAGGCCTACGTCTCCGGGTCCGGTTGAATGGGACCGATCTATTAGAATCTTGAAAATAATCCTTTACAAAGAATTCTACAAAATTCTGACCTTCTCACAGTCTTCCTCTGTCGAAAATAATAGGGGTTGCTTTTTACATCTCCTTCAAACTCCACTCCTAGCTCAAGATATGAGCATTACAATATTACTACACAGTCCCGAATGCATTACAAATAGAATATCACCCTATTTATATTGTTTATGCGCCTCCTGGTATGACGGCTGGGCGCTTATCTTTTTACTCGGCCCACCCGAGTTCCATTCTCCTCCTTTGTTTTTAGTTTATCCTTTTGGGATTAAAATCCCACATTGGGCGCATGAAAACTCGGTCAACACTTTATATACATAGTGGGTGCGGTTGTTGAGTGGCTTAAAAGCCGCCTAAGCCTATGTGGAGGGCGCTGTAGATAGGATGCATTGCATTGGGGTTGGCACATGTTTAGTTTTGGGTGCCAACAATCCCATCATATGCGCATGGTATAGTCTTAACACGGTGGCAGTTTACAATATGCTTGGTAAGTTAGACTAATGCGTGGACAGTTGGAGAAATATGCGTTGAAATGAATAGGAATATGCGTGGAAAGTGCAATAAGGTTATAAGGCGTGGATAATTTAAATAATACATGTCCATTGTCCCACATGCATGGCGCAAAGGCAAATATAGAGGTTTATATACACAAGTTGGTTGAATGGTTAAATGAGAAGGAGGCCAAGGCACCCCTCCATAATCGAGTGTGTCGAACCTGGCTGAGGGCCCCCAGCCAGTAAATAGCGGGGTCCATTTGTCCGAGATCGAGTGTCCAAGACCGGCGTTCCAAAACCCATTTTTTTAATACATCACACAATTCGTCCACGTGTCACAATACGATCGCAACACTTGGCAAGCGTGCACACGTCCAACCTGCACAAAAACTCCAAAATTTGCCAGTTGCCCAAAAATTTCAGCGGGCTATAACTTTTGCAAACGAGCTCCGTTTCCTACAAACAAGCTGTCGTCGGAGTCGTATAATTTTTCCCCACACTTTAAAAATGACTGTAAAAATTTCTGAGAAGATCTTAGATTGGTGTTTCTCTGTGAGGATCCTCTGGATCATTCCTCCCCACTGAGAAACTTTTGGACCCCAAAAGTCAACCTAATTGGTGAATAGGTGAGGGTATTTCTCCCTCACCTTTCGGTTTCCATCCATTTTGCCTTGTTCGGATGCATGCCTTTGAACCCAACACGAAGATATTCAATATCACCCCTTCACGAAGTTCTTACTTTCTGTCCAAAATGATGTCTTCCTGCAACTCATCAAGATACTCAGGAGCAAAATCATCAATGGAAGGCATAATGTTAGAATCATCATGATCAACAATCATAGGTGGTTCATACAATCTTAAATTCTCAACATTTACAACTGAATAGATTTGCATATATGGAGGTAAATCTAACTGGAAAGCGTTGTTACCAATTTTTTCCAATATTTGGAACGGACCATACCATATCGGTTTCAATTTTTTACCTTCACCTGTCAGTCTTTCCTTGCTGATGTGAAGCCAAACTGAATCACCAACTTTGAACTTGTGATCAATTCTATGTTTATCATGCCTAGCTTTGTACTTAGCTTGGCTTTTCTCCAATTGTTCATGGACATACTGATGAACCTGTTGTATTCTCTGCACAAATCTTTTAGCCTTGTCAGAATCACTTGCACTATTAACAACAGTTTCATGTCCATAATATATATCTAATGGAGAATTAGGCAGATATCCATAACAAGTCTCAAATGGAGACTTCAAAGTAGAAGAATGTAAGGCACGATTATAAGCATGTTGCACATAATAAAGATGTTCATCCCACAATTTAGGATGTTTGTTACTATAGCCCCTAAGTAATTGTACCACTGTGCGGTTTACAACCTCTGTTTGACCATCAGTCTGTGGATGAAAAGCAGTGCTCTTTTTCAGTTTTGTGTCCATTAACCCCCACAATGTTGACCAAAATTCCCCAAGAAATCTAGAATCCCGATCAGATATGATTGAAGTAGGTAAACCAAAATGAACCCAAACAAACTGAAAGAATAAATGTGCAGTTCCCTCACCAGTTATTTGTTTAGTACATGGAACCAACACACACATTTTGCTAAATCTGTCCACTACCACATATAAGTAATCATGTTTTTCCATGTCATGGGCAAGCCTCCTACAAAGTCCATGGAAACACTTTCCCAAGGACGTGTTGGAACGGGAAGAGGAGTGTAAAGTCCTAATTTCTTGTTACTTTGCTTGTGGCACAAAGAACACACCCCTTTAATATATCGGTTTACATGTTCATGCATTCTAGGCCAATAGCAATATTTTTGTAAATGTGCAATCTGTCTTACTTACACCAAAATGCCTGAAATAAGAGAAGTATGTGCTTCCCTAATCATATGCACACACGCTCATTTTTTCGGAATACAAAGTTTTCCAGAATGATATAACAATCCTTCATGCAAATGATAATCTTTTTCTCCTACTTGTTTCCCACTTACTAAATCCTCATACACTTCTCTAAAATCAACATCATTTGCATATTGTTCCTTGTAACTAACATGAGCCAAAGAACTATGCTGTAAAAGGATAGATGCTACTACCACTGGTGGTCTGGACAACATGTCGGCAACCTTGTTTTGAATACCTTTTTTATACCTAATTACAAGATGAAATTGTTGCAAAAATCCCATCCACCTGAAATGTCTAGACTGCTGCAATTTGGTTTGTGTTTGTAAATATTGAAGCGGTTGATGGTTAGTATGGATAATTGTTTCTTTTCCCATTAAATAATGCTTCCATTTTTTAACACTTTGAACCAAAGCATACAACTCTTTATCATAAGTTGGATAGTTTCTTACCGCACTTGTAAAGGTTTCTGAATGGTAACACACTGGTCATTTGTTCTGCATCAAAATTGCCCCCATTGCGTAGTCACTAGCATCCGTCTCAATCTCAAATGAATTTTGTAAATCCGGAAGTGCCAAGATCGGAGCGGTACTTATCTTCTCTTTCAGTGTATCAAATGCTTTTTGTTGTTTTCCTCCCCACTGAAAGACTGTTTAATACTTGTCAAAGCATGCAAAGGAGATGCAATATATGAGAAGTTAGCAATAAATTTCCTCCAATACTGAACTGCACCTAGAAAACTTCTAACTTCCATCACATTTGTGGGTCTAGGCCATTTCACAATAACCTCTATTTTTGCAGGATCAATTTTCAATTCTCCATTTCCTACAATATACCCCAAATAAATTAAAGATGTTTTCCAAATTCACATTTTGACATCTTCAAATACAATTTCTCTCTCCTTAGTGCATCTAAGACTTTCTGGATGTGTTTAATATGTTCATCCCATGATTTACTGAAAATAAGAATATCATCTAAGTAGACAATAACGAAATTATCAATGAATGGTCTAAAAATTTCATTCATAACTCTCATGAATGTTGCCGGTGCATTGCACAAACCAAAAGGCATCACTAACCATTCAAACAATCCCTGTTTCGTTTTAAAAGTAGTTTTCCAAACATCACCTTCTGCAATTCTTACTTGGTGATAACCACTTCTTAAGTCTAACTTAGTGAAATAAATTGCATTTCTTAATTGATCCAGTAAATCATCTATTCTAGGAAGAGGGTAATGATTCTTTATAGTAATCTTGTTTAAAGCACGGAAATCAACACACATTCACCAAGTGCCATCCTTCTTAGGAACCAATATAATTGGTGAACCACATGGGGATGTACTTGGGCGAATTATACCTTGAGCCAAAAGTTCCATTACCTGTCTCTTGATTTCCTCGTTCTCTACTACTACACAACTGTACATTCCGATATTGGGAAGAGGTGCATCCTGAAGCAACTGTATCTCATGTTGAACCCCTCTTTTGGGAGGTAGACCTTGTGGATCCTGAAAAACATCATCAAATTGAGAAACAATTCTTACCAATTCATCCTTATGTTTTAGATCGCAAGTCTCAAAAGCCATCTCATTTTCTTTTTCCTTGGCTTTGACCACCATGAGCACAAAACTTTGCTTGAGTTGACAAGCCTTTTCATTTGACTCTGAGTTACAAGGATAGATTATTCTTTTCATGGTGAGCTCTAATAATAAACTCAATTCCATCCTTTACAAGCAAATATTTATTTTCTTCCCTATAGAAGATTGCTTTACGATCATACAAATAAGGACTTCCCAAAACCACCCCACAAATATCCAAAGGAACTACATCCAATTCAACCTCATCAATAAACTTGTTTGTAATGGCAAATCTGAAAGTACAAGTTTTAGTTACCTGCAGTTTTGCATCATCACAAACCCAACCCAAAGGATAAGGCTTAGGATGTGGTGTAGTTTTGAGTCCTAGTTTTTTAACAACCTCCTCTGAAATCAAATTAGCTTGAGATCCACTATCAAAAAGAGTATCAATTTTCGTATGCTTTGAAATTACTCTAATGTGGAAAAGCTCATTTCTTTTCTTATCGTTAGGTGTAGTTTGTTTACTAGAAGAAGATGCAACATCTGTAGTGCTATTGTTGGAAATTGAAAGAGTTGATTTACCTTGTAAACCCATAGCTGTGATTTTGGTTTCATCACCGAATAGAACCAAGATCATGCACTATGGTGTTTGTTTTCTTTTCTTTTCCTTTCTTAACCATCCATTTAGGCTTCTTTTAGGATGTAATTTCCAACATTTAGACTCATCATGGTTTTTTTTACAATGATTACAAAATGGTTTTTCATCTTCCTTCTTATGAAGAGAGTTTGTTTTATGCTTACCCTTTCCTTTTCCTTGTTCTTTCGAACCTTTTCCTTTGATTGCTTCTTCTTCGATTAAAAAAGAGAAAGAGGACTCCTTTGTCATTTTCCCTCGTGCTTCCAGATGGGTTGCTTGAACACATACTGCATCAAGATTAGTAGTACCTAAAACAAGTATCATATGCCTTAGATAACTATGCAATCCACCAATATATTTGAGCAGTGTTTCTTCTGTGTTTAGGGAAATTCCCAGAGTTAGAGCCCTTTTCCTAAATTCTTGTGTGTATTCTTGAACACTTTGTCCCTTAGTTTGTCTTAATGTTTGCCAATCCATCATAGCTTGTTGCTTATAACCAAGAGGATAAAATTGTTGCCTAAGATTTGAAACAAATTCAGACCAAGAAGTGATTTCTATACCTTTGTTTTCTTCCACTTCTTGAAGCTTACTCTCCCACCAAATGAGTGTTGTTCCACCCATCCGAAGAGTTGCAGATGAATCTTTGCTTCATCATCAACAATTTTCTGAACCCTGCAATATACTTCTATTTGCTTGACCCAGTTATCCAACTTCTCTGCATTTAGCTCTCCAGTATACATAGGCAATTCAAACTTGATATCTAACTTTAATGAAAGAAAATCAGATTTTAAGGAGTCTCTTTTTGGAATGTCAGAACTAGAGCTTTCTTCTTTCTTACCTTCTCTAGTCCCCTTTTCCCTTTTCCTTTCTTGGTACATTTCTTCCACCATTTCCTTCATCTGTTGGAAGGATTGACGAAAGTTTTGTTCCACTTCCTCTCGATCCGCCATTGTAGGACTTCGAGATCGTCTGGTACCAATTTTGGGATCTCCTTCAACTAATTCTCCTTCACCCTTCTTAGATCGAGACCTTGTTAACATCCAACACACAACTTGCAATCCAAAACACGTTAAACTGAACCAAAAATCAGTCAAAACCAGCTCTGATACCAATGATCTGAAAACCAAATTTAACTAGCAATTGTGTACACACATTTTCTTGCTTTGTATTGATTTTCGATATAAAAATTGTGCATTATTTCTTTTTGTATTTTTAATAAAAGAATAAAAACTGCAAGTACTATGTGTAAATACTGAAAGAAATGAAGAGGATTCACCAGCAACGTGACGCAAGAATTGATAACGGAGTTCGGCGCTTGAGGCCTACGTCTCCGGGTCCGGTTGAATGGGACCGATCTATTAGAATCTTGAAAATAATCCTTTACAAAGAATTCTACAAAATTCTAACCTTCTCACAGTCTTCCTCTGTCGAAAATAATAGGGGTTGCTTTTTACATCTCCTTCAAACTCCACTCCTAGCTCAAGATATGAGCATTACAATATTACTACACAGTCCCGAATGCATTACAAATAGAATATCACCCTATTTATATTGTTTATGCGCCTCCTGGTATGACGGCTGGGCGCTTATCTTTTTACTCGGCCCACCCGAGTTCCATTCTCCTCCTTTGTTTTTAGTTTATCCTTTTGGGATTAAAATCCCACATTGGGCGCATGAAAACTCGGTCAACACTTTATATACATAGTGGGTGCAGTTGTTGAGTGGCTTAAAAGCCGCCTAAGCCTATGTGGAGGGCGCTGTAGATAGGATGCATTGCATTGGGGTTGGCGCATGTTTAGTTTTGGGTGCCAACAATCCCATCATATGCGCATGGTATAGTCTTAACACGGTGGTAGTTTACAATATGCTTGGTAAGTTAGACTAATGCGTGGACAGTTGGAGAAATATGCGTTGAAATGAATAGGAATATGCGTGGAAAGTGCAATAAGGTTATAAGGCGTGGATAATTTAAATAATACATGCCCATTGTCCCACATGCATGGCGCAAAGGCAAATATAGAGGTTTATATACACAAGTTGGTTGAATGGTTAAATGAGAAGGAGGCCAAGGCACCCCTCCATAATCGAGTGTGTCGAACTTGGCTGAGGGCCCCCAGCTAGTAAATAGCGGGGTCCATTTGTCCGAGATCGAGTGTCCAAGACCGGTGTTCCAAAACCCATTTTTTTAATACGTCACACAATTCGTCCACGTGTCGCAATACGATCGCAACACTTGGCGAGCGTGCACACGTCCAACCTGCACAAAAACTCCAAAATTTGCCAGTTGCCCAAAAATTTCAGCGGGCTATAACTTTTGCAAACGAGCTCCGTTTCCTGCAAACAAGCTGTTGTCGGAGTCGTATAATTTTTCCCCACGCTTTAAAAATGACTGCAACAATTTCTGAGAAGATCTTAGATCAGTGTTTCTCTGTGAGGATCCTGTTTAAGGTGTAAATATTAACGATCAATGCAAAGGGTGTCGCCATAGGTCACCTGCATTATTGTATCCTCGTGAAGATCCTAATCTTCTCGAAGGTACAACCCTGCAGTTGACATGTGTCAACATCCTACAAACCACCTCAGAAATATTTACATAACTTCAAGGAGTTACTTAAGTTGAGTTGAAATTAAATTTTAAGACTCTCCTATCTGGGTAGTCTTTTCCCAACCCCTGGGTTCCTCACCTTTGAGTTGCCTTACTTAATTAAGATCCATTTCATAGAGAGAAGTTTAATAAGATTTGAGATCTCGTCAAGGAGATCATTGGTTCACAATAATCTTAATCAACGTAATTGGGCAATAGCCCTAAGTCCTCTCATAAGGATGCTAACTATACCCATATGAGTTTATATCAGTTCCCAAGACTGAAATATATCTTACTTATTGTTATTAAGATATAGTGATTTAAAATCATCAGTTACGTTGTCTTGACTTAGATCATGGATAGGGAGTAATAGATTACTCTTCCCGTTTCAGCTACCTATTGAGGTGTAGTTTAACCTTAACTTCTCGAAAGGCAGTGGACTAATTTCCAATTTAGCCTTATTCATAACATAAAAGAATTACTAATCATTCACGAAGTATTCAGTCACATAATCTTTACAAGGCCTACTTAGAGAATCCAAATAACTCTATGGTATAAAATAATAAAAATGCACTTAAAATCAATTGAACCTAAGAAGATCAATCCATCAATTAAAAATGCAGCCACATAAGTAACAATTTCCCCTTTTCATTTATTTCCAAACCATACAGTTACAATTTATGCACTTCAACATATTTGATACAATACTCAACAACAAAAGAACAACTTTCTTCATATAGTACAAATAGAGAAATCAAATTGGAATTCATCATAAAACCAGGTTAAACAATCTGAGCATCATATCAGATCTGCGTGCCTTTACCACTTACGATGACCATCTGCAAAAATTGCTAACACGGGTCAGTTCAGTGAACTGAGCATGATAAGCACTAATTCTTAAAACAATTGCATTCCACCAATTGTTCTCATTAAACAACCTGTTCAAATGAAATCAAATCTTCAAATCCTTAAACATGAATCAGGCTAATCATCTTTCTACAATTCTAATATAACTTTAACACATAACTCATATTATAACTGCCAGTTAAACATGAATATTTTTCAGATGATTCATCATATATATATATTGACTAAGAAGAAACAAAATGAAACCACAATATCCATCCATCTGAAAACCGAGGATAGTAATAATCCAACAAAATTACTCCATTCAAGAATGAATTCCTATCAGTACGTGTATCCGACAAATGTGCATTTAACAATTCAAGCAAAGATAGATTATAACCTCCAGCAAGTTCAACAGACGAGAATTCCTTTATACTCATAGCATTATTTCAATGACAATAATAAGTATACCACTTATACTACAATACTATTTTATAAAAGTGGATAACTGAATAACTCAACCAGGGTAATAATATAACCGTTGGTAAGGAAAGAAGACTCCGGTCAAGAGTCAGTACTTACCAGTCTCTTTTTACAAATTTAACAATCTATTCTTCTTATGCCCGTACCGTAGGGTTCACATAGAGATACAAAAGAAAAGAGCACACATAATTTCTAGACAAGGGAGAGAATATTTTCCTATTCAAAAAGCTCTATATCAACATATACTTTACAATCTAAGAGAAAGAACAGAGGCATTCAGATCTCCATTCCAAACAAGTTCAGGACAGTACCAACTTTCCAGGAGCAAAACATATACAATCAATCTTGAATTCATTTAGGGAAGAAAGAAAGCAAGAAATCAACTCCCAAGTTTACCATTAGTTCCCAAACCGGTAGAACCATTTAAAAGGTCACCCTACGATCTCTAGGGTCTTGAAATTGCATATTAACAAAACCACAGATTGATATAAACGAAAGACACATACTGTAGACACCAAATTTGTGTCTTACGACCCCCTGTGCCCCGCATCTCATTTCGCAACCTAACCTCATCACCTAAACCTTACACAATTATTTATTAATTACCTTATAATTAATAAATCCACATCTCCATACCTGCCACCTCATTTCGCCACCTCATCATGACCTAGTCCTAACCCTAAACTAACCTAATTAAGACCTATAACTTGGCCTACATCCACACCCATGACTAATTACTCCTCACCCGCACCTAAAACCAACCTCATAATGACTTGACCAAGCCCACAACTAATCCCTCGGGAGAAAAGGAGGGAAATTTGGCTATTTTACTAAAAATAGCCCACTTTGACCTGAATGATACCGGTTCTTACTCGACCACCGTCGGTTACGTAACCACCATCGGTTCCCTGTAAATGACTGCTCCCAACCAAAAACAAAGGGTTGGATTTTCATTGATCCGAATCAGAAGTCATTGGAAGGATCCAGAATTTACTTGGCTGAACAGAGACAAGTGAAGAAAAGAGAGGAGTTTGCAAAGAAGGACATCAAGCCCAAGACTGCAACTGAATAACCAGAGCCCAGTGACACTCATCCAAGCATCAGGAGAGGAGATAGTTCATCTCGGATTGTCAGACCATCCCACCTGAACCCTGCCTTCGTCATCACAGTCCTTGAACCTGCATTTTTCATCAGGAACTAGTAAGTAAGTCTTATACATTCTTTTAATAATATTTCTTGGATTTCTGAATCACAGTAATTACAAGTCTACTCCCAGATCCACTACCCGGTAACACTCTCCATCTAACTTACATTCCTCTACCCCTACATTGCCCCAAGAACAGCCCCCATACTCTCTGAGTCTTCTCCATCACCTCATTACCTATCCTCAGTCATTTTACCAGCCTTATAAACACCATAGCTATCATATAGCCATATTATAGCCAACCTTCACCAAACCCCTTAAAACACTACCCCCACCGGTATCGGTTATCATCAACCGGTACCGGTGACACTGACCGACATCGGTCACTGTGATTCAAAATCAAGACCAACCTTTTCTCTATTGTTCTAACAAGGTAAATAAATTGTAAATGGACAATAGCTTATTTGTTAGAATTTTTGTTAATTCATATCAGCAGGGGAACTGACCACCTTTGAAAGGAAGTCTCATATTTCCTGGGCCCAAGGTAGTTCCCTCACTTATTATCTAATTAGAATCTGGTGGTCTTGTATTCTTACTTGCAGGTAGTCCTTCCCAGAAAAAAAGGAGTTCTTTACAATCGATCTGATCTCTCTCTACGGTACGTGCACACCCTCTCAACATTCAACAGGTATTCCTCCTAGCCCTAACCCTTATCTGTTTCTCAAAGGAATGAAAGGATAGAAGCAACTCTATCCCAGGAACGGAAGCATTTCTGTGCGAAACATTTTGGCATGCCCGGTGGGACCCATTTCGGGTTTCTTTCTTTCTTGCTTGCTTTCATATAGGGAGCATACATGCTGTTTTCTTCTTCTAAAAATTTCACACGATATTTTTTTATATTTGGTAAAAGAATTTGTCTTGCTTTCCCAGCTTTGCATTAGTGAAAGTCATCTTCTTTGCTTCATTGAATAACATTTTCAATTTGGGTTTAAAACACGTGCATCCCATTTTTGTGTGCTTTGTTTTCAATTCTAGTGAACATAGAATAAGTAACAGGTCGTACACATGGGGGTGATTTCCACGGTATTGACAAGAAATTAATCTTACTTTCACTGCACAACACATACCGAATCACTTCACAATTAACACAACAGCTCAAAACATCCCCCCTTTTTCCGCGGTATTCCTCTGCCCGATTGAGGTAACCTTATAAGCCAAAACAAACTTGACATTTCCCCTAAGTCTTTTGTTTAGGATTCTGACATCATTCTGCGTCTAAGGGCATAAGCCCAAATTGATTAAAACTAATCCTAGGGTTAGTCTGTTAATTTGCTTGTGTATCTTGCTTGTTTTCAGTTCTGTTTCTCTGTCATACACTATTTTATCGTGATCACTTGAAGCGGTTTGGTTTGGTAGGCATACTAAGCATTGTTAACCCCAAATCAGTAGCTTCTTACAGTTTCTTATACCAGTCCTATTATCCGACATCGGTTAAGTGACCAACGTCGGCTACAGTATAACCGACATCGGTTAGCTAGGGCCGATATCGGTTACTTCTTTCTGATCCCCGACAAACCCAAAGAACCTACCAATTTTAACATTCTGGGGTTGTTTCTATTCCTGATAGATTGAAACCCTACTGTGTACTCTTGCCCATGGTTGTTATCACTCGAAAGCAAGCTGCCGCCATGGTTTCACATGCCTGCTTTGTGCCTTTGCCTGAATCACCCCCTTCGCATTCTATGGGGAACCCTACGGACACCAGTGAGGTTCCCAAAATCCTGTAGGAGATAAAGAATTTGTAAAATTTTTGGACGCTAATCCTAGCATGTACAATACTATTTGTCTCATGCTCCTGACCGTACGCCCGATGGTCAACTCCTTGTTGGCATGCCTATTAGTATAGCTGCTCATTTAGCTCCTTCTCCGCCTAATAACTCCGCTTTTCGCATCCTTAGCCCGTTTCCCAATCCAGCGACTTCGAGGGTTCATACGACATAGATTGGCTTTCATTTGGTTAATCTTGGGCCCCACATATCATTACCGCCGACCACTCCTACCTTGTCTCTCTTATAATGCTCCTTTCATGACTTGCTCTCTCTCTTATAGAATGCTCCTTTCATGACTTGCTCTCTGTCACCTATCCACATGAGCTTTCCTTCTCAAGCTCCGCCCACCTTTTCATTTCCACAAACGTATCCGGTGACCTCAACATCTTATATAGGACATCCCTATTCAATCACCTCAACACATTCGTCCTCCATGCCTTATCAACATTTAACCCCACCATTGTCAGTGGCGGCCCTTGGCCCAATCTGCCTCCGTTTACCATGACACCATCATCTCATCCAACTACCGATTTAATCAAACAAATGATGGAAAAATGCAAAATACGGAGGCTTTGCTTTTGAGGAAGTCGTAGCGCCACGACATACGAGCAAGTTTGTCGGGAGCCTATCTACCCTTCCCCCTTCATTCATATCCTCCTCAATGGGAATTACCAAAATTTACTGTTTTAATAGTAAGGAGGATCCTCAACAACACTTGCACTCATTTAGACATGCCTGCTATCTAATTGCTCATGATGATGCCTTACTACTACGCACCTTTCCCATGTCCTTATCAAGACCTACCTGAGGGTGGTACGGTGCTTTAACCCTTGACCTCAATCTTCTCTTTTAACCAACTAGCCCAATCTTTCTTAGATCATTTCTCCATTAACATTGCATATCACCACCTCTTGCCATCGTATCCATTGCAAGAAAGTATCATCACCGACCTCTATGCCATCCAATAATTTGAAAGGCGAATCTATCGCAGATTTCGTTGGACCATGGCGGAGCCTTATCAACCAACTGACTTACGTATGCCTTACCTCAAATTTGAACTTATCAAACTTTTACGCGGGCTTGCTTGCGCTTAAGCACATCTCTCCTACCCTCCAAATTCAAACTTTCCATACATTTGACGAGGCCTTTACTATGGCTCAAAAACTAGAGATTCGAGCCTTAGAGGAAGAGAAATTGTGGTTGCATAAAGCAAAAACTTCAATTTTGAACCCAAGATTCCACCAACAAACCTAACACCACCAATCCTCACCCATCGTTGCTTCAAAATCAAAGGAGGAGTGCGCATGCGGTGATGGTCAAATCCCAACCACCATCTAATACCCCGCCAAAAACCACCTATAAGTATAAAGCTGAGCCCATCAATTACACTCCCTTGGGAGAAACTTATGGTGTGATATTGGAAAAATTGCTTAAAGCAGGAGCCATTACCTTACCTCTGTTAAACCTCACTCGGGTTTGATTCCACCGCGCCATACCTTCTTGGTACAAAGAAAATGACTTGTAACTTCCACCGCGTGAAGGGACACAATCATGAAGCGCAAGATGTTGAAAAACATAGTGCAGAAATGCGCAGAGATGTTGAAATCATAGTGCAAGAAATGGTGCAAGAAATGGTTGCAGAGATATAGCCCTTGACAATCCTAACGCTTAGCTAAGAAATTTGAAAATTTTCAACAAAGCATTCCCAAATCACTCTTTCTAATAGTAACATAAACCAAGATATCTTAGCCGAGGAAAGTGTTCATGAGATCCATGCGGTCTTCGACTCTAGCCAAAAGCCTCTATCGAAAAATTTCTGAATCAAGCCTCTTCACTAACGTAGGAACCCGAACCCCTTCATCACCATCAAGACAAGACGAAATCCTGCCATTCCTTTACCCATCGAGGAATTAACTACCCAGAGGTCTCTTCTCACAGATGAGCCTTCTTACACCACATCCTTGCAAGGCTGTGAGCGGATGTTATCTAACTTATCTATTTCCCAAACATCTCCTTCTACCATTCTTCTTTGCATACAAGAGGAAGGCTCGCCACTTCTTTTGTCATCCTTAGACGAGAAACCTCTTGCATCGACATCACCAAATTCTTTAATCATGACGGATCCTCTCAAACATGCCCTCATACCATTTAGTTCTTCATCGCCTAAATCTTTTCAGCGACCGGTTGACCTCTTAATGCCCATTGATACAGTGCCTCATCTACCCCCTGTATCACACCCATAGTGGACCGGAATCACAACCCACCTTTCTTCCATACAAAAGTTCCTATTTACACATGAGGATTGTCATCCCTCAGAAGATAGACGAGTCCTATGGGAGCGTTTGAGTACCCCATATTCTACGCAAGTGCAAATGACCGATCAGACACCTCTACCACCATAAGTGTTTACGAAACTTAAAATGCCTATGTCCTCATCTTCACCCCCTCATCTCTACCAAATACCTCATCCACCTCCATTAGCCTAACCAAATCTTCCCCTACGCTTGGGACCTCACCAATACCAGTCTAACACACCCACTCAAATGACTAGATTTATCTAAAAATAAAGCCGTCCATCCACTTAGGAGATAGACTCAATCTCTCAACCTATGCCTCTATCACAAGTAAAACCATTGTCGTCACACCTACCTTCCATATTGGGACCTCATCCCTCCACCTTGAATCAATATATCATACCTCTTGTGTTTTCTTTAAAATGACCTACGCCTTACGCACCCATACAGAGATCGAGGGTATATCAACACCGTCATCCCGCATATCTGTCCGCCTTATCAACCCTAAACAAATTCCATCATCAAAAGATTTGTTTCTTTGTCACTCTTATTTTCCCTGGTTGTTTTCGATACCACATCATCGTGGCCTCATCATCATCTAACCAGCTAAACATAGCTTCTGCGCCAAAGAAGCCACGTTTAGTTAAATCCCATTATCAAAACCCCTTCGCTAAACCGCCACCCATACAAATCAACCATACCCCGTCATTACCAAAAACTACCCAGTCAATAGCCTCATCTTCCTCGACTTTGACCCACTCAAAGGGTCTTACGCCAAAATCCTTACTATATTGGTGGAGAATGCGACCATTCCTTACCCCCACTTAGACTTTATGATCCATCTAAACCTCGACCTATAGGTTATGATGAGTCTAAAATCTGCGCTTACCACCGCACACTTTTACCAGGACATGATGTAGAAGGATGCAAGCGTTGAAAGCCATACTTCATCAGTCGTCAAGCCTCTTTCGAGAAAAAGGTTAAACAAGACAACTTACGAAGGAGAAACCTTTAGCTTCAATCTCCTTTCCTATACCACTGTCCCCGCTTCACCAAGATCTATCATTATTACAACCCCACCTCTCGAAGACCATGACTTATCCCTACCATCCTCCTCCTCTCATGTTCACGAGATCAATATGATTAGTGTTGCCACTTCGAGGCGAGAAAAACAACGAGAAAGCTAAAGGAAGCACACTGTGGCCTCTCTTTCTCGTCGCCATTCCGATCACACCACCACCTAAAGTGGTTATTTGTGGACATACCTACCCCGTCTCTTATGGAGTTACCCACCGTACCATGATCAAACAACTTCACCAATCACCCTGTAAAAATGACTTTGTATGATCTCATTCGAGACTTCGAATCTCATCGAAAAGCTCTCGTTGAAATCCTTGAGGATAGAGGTCTTACCTCATGAAACCTTTCTTGTTATCTCCATTCTCACACCCAATCATGTTGCTTCACTCACCAAACGACCTATCTCCCCCCACCTACTGCAAGCCCACTTCTTTGTCAGTTTCTCAGAAGATGAAATTGTTGACTTTGGTGCGAGAAGATCGACCACTGCTGCCTGTTCATCTCGCTTATATGCGGGACATTCGGGTACGTCATGTTATGATTGACGGGGCGCTAGCCTAAACATCATCTCTTCAAAAGCCTTCCAACAAATGAATATCCCTTCTAGTTGTATGTGTGTAAAGCAACCCCATTATGTTGCGGTCATTCAATGATGCTATTACTTCTACCTTAGGCACCGTGATCCTTAAAATTCATGACTAGGACTACGTACTTACCCGAAATCTTCTATGTCCTTGAGGAGAGTTCCAATACAATATGTTGTTAGCCGCCCTTGGATCAGGGCTATGGGATGCGTTCCCTCCACCTTACATAGATGCATAAAATTTGAGTACGAGGGGAAGTCCTACATCGTAAAAGATCCTCCCCCTTCAAAACCTGCAATATGTTATATCGCCTAATGATGTGCTTTGTACCAGTCAAGACACCCATTCATCCAACCCAACCATCCACTTTAACCGCACCTCAACCATCCACCTCAATCGCACCTATGCCTTCAACCAATGAAACCCTTTGTTGCAAATACCACTTCCTTTCCGCAGACAAAACCCCAACCTCGGACCCCTAGTAGATGTTTTTCAACGCCTTATCTTTGGGGAGTATCGCCTATATAACATTAGCTCTTTCCATACCCCACGGGAGTACGATTAGTTACATACGCATCCTACCTACGACCGTCGCGTGGGGAGGTAATCTCTTGCACTGAACCACCATTGCCCACCACCTAATCTCTTGAGACCACCGCACCAACCTAACGTATGGGGGTGTCGACGCATCCTCCGTTACCCCTGAACCTCCTCTTGGTGTGGTTCCCTTCCAATCCGATTTTCAATACTTGACAAATCATCGTTTCTCCCTCACCTTCTTAACTTCGTTGTGCTTGGAAAGGCTTTGGTTTTGGTCTTTATGAACAAGGCCGACATACAATCATTCCCGTAACTACACACAAGCACAATAATCGTAGTGGTCTCGGATTTCCTGAAACACTTACACCGAAAGAATCTCGTGTCAGTTGTATTCTGGAAGATGAGGACGTCACCCCTACCAAACCATCATCACCCATTTTGCCATTGTCACCCACAGAGTCGATAGACCCTGAATCTATCCCTCCTAACTTTTTTTTTCCATAAAACCTACCCACCCTACTGTTTTAGCCTAACTAACCTACCTACCCTCTCCATTTTCCAAACAACTTCCATTTATTCATTCTTTTATTAAAAACATGGATTCCTACCCAAAACCCAAATCTAGCTTAAAAACATTAAATTCACATAATGAGAGGTTTTGAACCTACTGGTATGACTACACGTCATCGTGGTGCGATAGGTGGTGGTGGTCCAGCTGGTCCAGCACCTCCTGCTCCTCCTGGCTGTGCCATGGCTATAAATCCCCTCTGCTGGGTCCTCCACCAATCAAATGTTGCCTCCTACTCGCTAGGGCCTACCAACCACTCACTTCTCCACTCAAATAGTGCCACCTCAGCCGAAAAATTCAAACAATCTCACTAATACACCTCAGACAACTAAAATTGGTTTTTAAATTGACAATATGACAATGACAGGCCGTATTTTTCTTTTTATAGGTTTTTTGACCTATAACCGATATCGGTTATGTTGTGCCCTAATGAACCGGTATCGGTCCCCTAACCGATACCGGTCATCTATAGCCGATATCGGTTTCATACCTATTTCACCCCAACTCCCGCCCTTATCCACCACTCTCTACTTTTTTCCCACATCGCCTACACCCACCCTTGATAAATAGCCCTTTTTGACTTCTTTGGCCCGACCCAAGGCCGCAACCAACCATTTGGCCCGACCCAAGGCCGCCACCAACCATTTGGCCCGACCCAAGGCCGCAACCAACCAATTAGGCCCGCCCAAGGCCGCAACCAACCAATCCGGCCCAACCTAAGGCTGTAACCAACCATTTGGCCCGACCCAAGGCCGCAACCAATCAATCAGGCCCGACCCATGGCCCTCACTAATCAATTGGCCCGACCCAAGGCCGCACCACTCAAATACCTCACCCAAAACCAACCAATTACAATGTTACCCACCCATCATGTAGCTTTTTGTTCAATCGAGCTCACCTGTTTGTGTTTTAGCATGATTAAGGTACTTGACTTGATCAGTCGACCAACTTTGCCTAGACCTAGACCGTGACATTTATCTCAACCAAACCAACCATTTGGTATTGCCGAACATGCCTAAACGTTCTGTACCTTACCCGTTATATCCCCGGAGCTACTTCCTATGCTTTGGATACCGGGATTATATCACCCTTGTTTGGATAAACTATCGACCTTTGCCTATGAATTGCTTGTTTGCTCTTCAAATCATGTACCCCAGTCGCATTTATTGCATTTCAACGTGCGTCCGCTTCCGGGACCTACCCCACCATCTTACCATCTTACCATCATCTCAACACCATTTACCCTTTATCAACCCTATCCTTGATTTCACGCTACCTCAATCGTGATAGATTTGAGGGGATTACCTAAATTGCCTAAATTCATCTCTCCCTGGTCTAAGGGAGAACTACATCGATCTCGAGCCCCCTCCTTGCTTTGTGTAATGGGCTATGTAGGAAGCACTTAGGAGACATGGGGTCTCCCAAGGTTAGCTCGACCATCCCCTACCATACCCTATCATGTGTTGTAAATACAAATATTTTTGTGTATTTCTATTTTGACAACATTCATCTTTATCCTTTTTCAAAACAAACAAAAACAACATTCAAAACACAACCATTTTAGTATTATCATCCCTCAAAACAACATACATATTTAGTTTTTAGATGTTAAAAAATACATCTTCTCTATCATCGACTCAGCAGTGTCAAAGATCCTTATTTATTCTTATACTCCTATGAAATTCACTTAGACCCTTGCGCCTCCTCCCGAATCCGGTGGTGATCGTGATCGTCGACGCCCCTCACTTGGCCTTTCCATCCTCAAAGGTGCCACTGCTATTGGTTCCTCCCACTGATCCGCCAACATCTCCTGTAACATATGAATACGTCCTCTCGTGTGGAGGAATCTTGCCTCTAGTCTCTCCACTCATAACTGTGAAACCTCTAACAATCCCGTTGTCTCATTCACCTGTGTTTGAAGCTAGTGAACCAAATCCTACAGACGATCTCTCTCCGCTGTAATCACAGCTATGTCAGGGTGCTCACGTGCACCTCACGGCTATGCTTACCCACCATACTCTATAGGCCTTTGTTGTTCCCGCATCCATTACCCTACGATCGGGTCTTTGTCTCTTGGCCCTTCGGAGGTGTCGGTACGGGAGGTGAGAATCTTTGCCTCGACGTCAATCCTCATGTATGGTCTATATGTCATAGGTATATCTGAATGAACCCAAATTGTCGCCATACATGATCTAGAGGAATCCTCTCGTACTCACCCTACTGTGCCCCGCAATCCACCTCAAGCGCTCTACACCCCTCAACTCCTCGGCTATGTTTCTCTGTCACCATATAGTTCCCGTAAGGCCTCCAACAAATATCTACAATCGTCACCATCTCCCATACCTATCTCGTAATACTCGATGTCATCTATCACGGCACGGGATCTCACCTTTTGTTCTATCTAGACCCATCGTCGAATCCCAACCTCTGCACTCTGTCTCTCCCGACTCGATGGGTGGCCTATTGGCGCACACAAACTATGTACTCATAGGCCCAACAATGTAATAAGTACGAACAATCCGAGTGTCGTCTTTGTGTTTGCGCCTACTGAGCCCATAAACCTCCTGTATAACTCTGCCAGGTATGCGGGTGCCCATGCGAAAGTCACACTCATTTCTATCATTTCCCAAATAACATTCATCAATTCTTTTGGAAATCTTCCGCCATCCGCCCTCGGTAATGCATAATACCCCACCGCTATCATTAATACTACTGCCAACCTTGTTGCCTCGTGGGTGTCTTTGCATACATTATACCATAAGCAAATGTCAAACCTCGTGTGTCAAATCTCATGCATATGGACAAAATAATATCTGTTATCACTCCTCGCGCCGCGCTAGGCAATGCCTGATATACTGGTCTTCCTGTAATTGGGAGTCTCAAAATACGGAACACATCTTCCAACATCACTGTCATCTCCCCTGTTGGCAGATAGAAGGTATTCTTTTCTGGATTCCATCTCTCAATCAACGCCTACAACATAGCATGGTTACGTGTGATTCGTGAATAATAACAGATTCCACTTAACCCCAAATGATTTATCAATGCCCATTCAGCTGGTGTTACATCCGCTTGGATTCGTGACAACAACGCTGGCACAATATCATTCATCCTTAACCCTGCTTCCACCTGCATACATCAAAACGACACATAATTATTCAATAAAACAAATCTCCACGGGGTTTTTCTCACATTCTGGAAACTCCTACAGGAAGAGTATCGGTTATAGATAACCGATACCGGTTTACTAACCGATACCGGTTATCTCTAAACGATACCGGTCACTGTCAAAAATATACACCCTGCTTAAAAACATACACCTACGGTAATTATTTTGCCTGTTTACTCCTATCTATACCTAACAACATACGTGAACACCCCGCTTTACCTACCCCATAACACTCACCCCATCCCAAACCCTTGCCTATCACCTTTTCTTTCTCATATTTACCCACTTACTCTCTCTCATCCTCTTCGTAAAACATGTAAGAATCAAATTACAACCAAACAGTTTACCTCTTGGGATGCAGCAGCTTGAGGTGGAACCTGCCTTCCCTCTCGTCTCTGCCTGCTGGATGCTTCTCCTCATTCAGCCATGTTCACCACCCTCTTCAAATATAACTTGTCTTTCTACCTTCTGAATCTCAGCCCACACTCACTTCAACTATCTCTTTCCTCCTTATCACTCAATTCTTTCATGCACTTACCTATATATCGTCAAAGCCAATCGCATTCGCGTATTTAACTTGTCGCATGACTCTAAAAATAAGAACGCTAAAAATAAGAACTTAAGTTACCAACCAAGTTAGGTTCTATTTTTAGGAAATATAATTTTGGCATAACCGATATCGGTTGCATAACCGCTATCGGTCATATAGCTACCGACATCGGTTACATAACCGATATCGGTCATGTGCCCCATTTTGCTTAAACCTAGGCCGTTTCTTCGTTTTTGCAAATTTTTGTGGCGCCCGCCTCTTTTTCCTGCATCACAACACCATTTACCAATATTTGTCATCAAAATCACATCAATATATTATCGCTATTTCATCAACATCATCTATCTATAATAAAACAAACCATCGACAAAACACATACAACATTTCATATACACCATGTAGATCAAACTCATCATACATTAAATTTAACAAACCATCGACAAAACACATACAACATTTCATATACACCATGTGGATCAAACTCATCATACATTAAATTTCACAAACCATCGACAAAACACATAAAACATTTCATATACACCATGTGGGTCAAAATCATCATCTCTATATATATCAATGTTTCAAATATACAACTTGCCCTACATAGGGGCCTCTGTGATCTCAAGATAATACAAAGCCGGCACGCAGGCCGCAATAACTGTCAAAATCTCGACTCGGCTCGCAGGCCGGTCTCTCATATCAAAAATATACTCGGCTCATGAGACCGGTATCAACTATACAACCCGTACTCGGCTCGCAGGCCGGTATATACAACAAGATGAATAAATGAATGAAAGAATCATATGTGGGCACGCAGGCCTCTCTATACATAACCGGTTCACAGACCGGTGTCTCTATCCAATATCCAAAAACACAAACTATCTCCTCTGCAAGGATACCTCAGCTCTCTCCACCGCCCTTGGCCTGTCTCCCTGCTTTGGTCCTGTCTTGCCTCTCGTCTCCTCGTGTAACGGACCCGGCCGTGGCGTGTTTGGCCCCTGGGATCTTTGGCTCTGTGAGGTCTCGGCTCTGTGCGCCGCATATGGCTGATAGTCGGCCCGGTACCATCAAGGACATCTTGATAGTACGGGCCTCCGCTCTCGCCTCCATATAACGGGCCCATGCCACCATGGCTGCTGGGGCTGGTCCCTAACTCCTAATAATAATGGCCCCTGCCCTATCGGTACACCTTTGTCTGCCGGTGGCGGTACTGCGTGCTAATGCTCGTGCTGCGTGAGTCGCTTTGGTGGTGCTGTGGTGCCGTAAATTTGTGGGGTGTGGCATTGGTGTACTCGTACTGTGGCTATGCAATGTACTGCATGCGTGCTGCGTGCACTGGGCTAAGCGCCCCTGTAATACCTCAATCTTGTGCATGTGCGAGTAGTGAGCTACCTCGTAATAACTACACTGTCCCAAGAGCCGGTCCTCTCTCGCTTATAATAATTTCTAAATCTGGGCTGTGCTGGGTGTGCTCTCTCTGCCGCTCTCCCCGCCCACCATACCAAAAATGACCCTGTGTATGGCGTCATCCATGGTATCATCCGCCGGCCTCTCTTCCACCCAACTCGGGTCCACGGGCTGTGGTGCAGGCAGTGGGGCCTCTACATCCTCCCTCCGGTACTGAGGGAAGGGAGGTGGCTCATCCTGTCGTAGCCCCAACTGCCATCGTACCCTCTCTAGGGGTATCCACTCATGCTCTCCCGGCCTCCGTCCAGCTATCCAGAAAGTATACTGGATCCAGCGCATCTGTGATCGGGCTCCTCCTCGGGGCTGATGACCTCTGTAAGGCCTCCATACAATATCCAATGTGGTGGGCCCTCTAAAGCATATGACGGTAGTAAGCTACATCCCGTCCTGCAAGCACCGCTCGTGGCTGGCCCACGACCCCCAACCACCTCGAAAGCCATACCGTATATCACTGTGGCCCTGCTGGGGCAGCCCTACTGGTCGAATACATATGATGTGCTCATATGCCAAAGAAGTGTAAAGAAACTGGAACAAATCCCGAATCGCCTCATCCGCGATAACCCCATGACTCTTTGAGAAGCCGCACTGTATATTGGTGCCCAAGCATAACACGTATGCTCCTCCACCATCTCGTGCAAGCACCCCCATCAACGCCCATGGAAAGCGGCCTCCCTCTGAGTCCGGGGGCGAAGCATGTGATGCCTATCATCATCAACATGGCAAGCCGTGTCTCATGTCTGTGGGCGCGATACATATCGCCATAAGCAATACTCGCTGTGGTAGGTCAATAACGCGGCTGCATCCCCAAATACATGAAGAATGCTGTCCATAGCCATCTCTGCATCTACCTGGAATACTACCTCTCCTATGATCGGCAGTCTCAGGATGCGATATACATCCTCCAAGGTAATAGTCATCTCCCAGTCGGGAGATGGAAAACATTGGTTGCCGGATCCCATCTCTCGATGAGGGCAACCATAAGACTGTGGTCCCTCTCCACAGCCCTATACCGCTGGACTCCACCGAGTCCCACCTCGCGCATAATGGCCCAGTGTGCTGCGGACACATGTGGCCGCATCCGTCTCAATAATGGGGGCATCCGATCCCACATAGTCAACTGCTGACGTGCCTACATACATAACCCACTTCATTAGACCTACCCTTTCAAACAACAACTACTTTAACCCTCTATACCCCCTTTTACCCACCCGACCACACCCCGATTCTATAACACATACCTACACCCACCTATTTTACCCTAACACATTCACGATATCCCCTTTCCTTATCTCGCACCCTACCAATCACCCAGATCTACTCTCGCCATTTACCTATGCCCCTACCAATTTAACACCTTCCCATTCCGCCCAACACCTAATCTATCCTAACCGCACCAACCACACAACCGCCCCATTCCCGCCACCCGCCCCCCACCCACCAATCACCCTTCATATCAACCTCTACCCCTTCCCTCTTCACCCCAAAAACACAAGACCCAACAATAAACACAAAACCCAAACCACTAATAACAAAACACCCAAACAACAACCCAAACAATAACAAAACACCCACACAACAACCCAAACAACAACCAAAAACCCAAAACAACAACAAAACCAACCCAACAAAATAACTAATCCTAACTAAGGACTGGTACCGGTCACCCATGACCGCCACCGGTCCCCTCCCAGCATCTCTCCACCGCCGCCGGTCGACATCCGACCGACACCGGTCACCTAAAAACCCAACTTGCCCGAAGAATTCGTGACCGATGCCGGTCGCTAAGCGACCGACATCGGTCACTGTAAAATCGCAGAGCCGAACCCGACGCGGCCCCCCAAACCCATTTTTGGCCTATTACTCCCCTTTTACCCATTAAAAAACCCTAAAAACCTACCCACCCTACCGTTTTAGCCTAACTAACCTACCTACCCTCTCCATTTTCCAAACAACTTCCATTTATTCATTCTTTTATTAAAAACATGGATTCCTACCCAAAACCCAAATCTAGCTTAAAAACATTAAATTCACATAATGAGAGGTTTCGAACCTACCGGTATGACTACACGTCGTCGTGGTGGGATAGGTGGTGGTGGTCCAGCTGGTCCAGCACCTCCTGCTCCTCCTGGCTGTGCCATGGCTATAAATCCCCTCTGCTGGGTCCTCCACCAATCAAATGCTGCCTCCTACTCGCTAGGGCCTACCAACCACTCACTTCTCCACTCAAATAGTGCCACCTCAGCCGACAAATTCAAACAATCTCACTAATACACCTCAGACAACTAAAATTGGTTTTAAATTGACAATATGACAATGACAGGCCATATTTTTTCTTTTTATAGGTTTTTTGACCTATAACCGATATCGGTTATGTTGTGCCCTAATGAACCGGTATCGGTCCCCTAACCGATACCGGTCATCTATAAACTGATATCGGTTTCATACCTATTTCACCCCAACTCCGCCCTTATCCACCACTCTACTTTTTCCCACATCGCCTACACCCACTCTTGATAAATAGCCCTTTTTGACTTCTTTGGCCCGACCCAAGGCGCAACCAACCATTTGGCCCGACCCAAGGCCGCCACCAACCATTTGGCCCGCCCGACCGAGGCCACGGCCAACCAATCAATCAGGCCGCCCAAGGCGCGAACCAACCAATCCGGCCGAACAAGGCTATAACCAACCATTTGGCCCGACCCAAGGCCGCATGACCAATCAATCAGGCCCGACCCATGGCCCTCACTAATCAATCGGCCCGACCCAAGGTTGCACCACTCAAATACCTCGCCCAAAACCAACCAATTACAATGTTACCCACCCATCATGTAGCTTTTTGTTCAATCGAGCTCACTGTTCGTGTTTTAGCATGATTAGGGTACTTGACTTGATCGATCGACCAACTTTGCCTAGACCTAGACCGTGACGTTTATCTCAACCAAACCAACCATTTTATGCGCCGAACATGCCTAAACGTTCTGTGCCTTACCCGTTATATCCCCGGAGCTACTTCCTATGCCTTGGATACAGGATTATATCACCCTTGTTTGGATAAACTATCGACCTTTGCTATGAATTGCTTGTTTTCTCTTCAAATCATGTACCTAATCGCACTACTACATTTCAACGCGTGCGTCGCTTCCGGGACCTACCCCACCATCTTACCATCTTACCATCATCTCAACACCATTTACCCTTTATCAACCCTATCCCCGATTTCACGCTACCTCAATCGTGATAGATTTGAGGGGGATTACCTATACCCTTAACTTGGGGTAACCACTTCTTATTATTGTCATGTAGCTTTATAAGACAAGTTACACGACAACAAGGGGCTAATGTAGACACCAAATTTGTGTCTTACGACCCCTGTGCCCCGCATCTCGTTTCGCAACCTAACCTCATCACCTAAACCTTACACAATTATTTATTAATTACCTTATAATTAATAAATCCACATCGCCATACCGCCACCTCATTTCGCCGCCTCATCATGACTTAGTCCTAACCCTAAACTAACCTAATTAAGACCTATAACTTGGCCTACATCCACACCCATGACTAATTACTCCTCACCCGCACCTAAAACCAACCTTATAATGACTTGACCAAGCCCACAACTAATCCCTTAGGAGAAAAGGAGGGAAAGTTGGCTATTTTACTAAAAATAGCCCACTTTGACTGAATGATCTTGGTTCTACTCGACCACCGTCGGTTACATGTAACCGCCATCGGTTCCTGTAAATGACCGCTCCCAACCAAAAACAAAGGGTTGGATTTTCATTGATCGAATCGAAGTCATTGGAAGGATCCAATTTACTTGGTCGAACAGAGACAAGTGAAGAAAAGAGAGGAGTTTGCAAAGAAGGACATCAAGCCCAAGACTGCAACTGAATAACTAGAGCCTAGTGACACTCATCCAAGCATCAGGAGAGGAGATAGTTCATCTCGGATTGTCAGACCATCCCACACGAACCTGCCTTCATCACACGGTCCTTGAACTGCATTTTTCATCAGGAACTAGTAAGTAAGTCTTATATGTTCTTTTAATAATATTTCTTGGATTTCTGAATCACAGTAATTACAAGTCTACTCCCAGATCCACTACCCGGTAACACTCTCCATCTAACTTACATTCCTCTACCCCTACATTGCCCCAAGAATAGCCCCCATACTCTCTGAGTCTTCTCCATCACCTCATTACCTATCCTCAGTCATTTTACCAGCCTTATAAACACCATAGCTATCATATAGCCATATTATAGCCAACCTTCACCAAACCCCTTAAAACACTACCCCCACCGGTATCGGTTATCATCAACCGGTACCGGTGACACTGACCGGCATCGGTCACTGTGATTCAAAATCAAGACCAACCTTTTCTCTATTGTTCTAACAAGGTAAATAAATTGTAAATGGACAATAGCTTATTTGTTAGAATTTGTGTTAATTCATATCAGTAGGGGAACTGACCACCTTCGAAAGGAAGTCTCATATTTCTTGGGCCCAAGGCAGTTCCCTCACTTATTATCTAATTAGAATCTGGTGGTCTTGTATTCTTACTTACAGGTAGTCCTTCCCAGACAAAAAGGAGTTCTTTGCAATCGATCTGATCTCTCTCTACGGTACGCGCACACCATCTCAACATTCAACAGGTATTCCTCCTAGCCCCAACCCTTATCTGTTTCTCAAAGGAATGAAAGGATAGAAGCAACTCTATCCCAGGAACGGAAGCATTTCGTGTGAAACACATACGTTCCAATATCAGACCACAATCTTAATCCAATTAAAACAGTCTATCCTTCACCAGGACTCGAATCATTTTAGTCTACGAGTTAGGGTAACTGCTTATCGTTGCATACCAATAGGTTACACTAACTATCTACATTGGATAATTTGTTATTACATTCAAGGATACCAAACAAATAACACTTCCAATGATAATAAATGAATTCTATTAACTGATTTCAAGGTTGTTATAGGCAACATCATGAAGTCATTCATATTCTAGTATAAAAACTGATTTCCATCCATGCGCAGATCTAAATTTCCCATACCTTTGTTAGGGAACGAGTTTCCCAAAGCAAGATTTCTCCCGGTCAGATTGTGTTCCCATTAACCAAGTAAAATCATAAAGAAAACACAATTAAACTAAATATTTCATTCCTTACAGAACCCATAACCATTGACCATCCAGACACTTTTCTGTAGAGGTACAGACTTGTAATCAACATATTTCATATGCATGCCTCTAAACTAGTCGATCTCTATAGAAGGAATTACAGTTTCCTCTAAATCCATCTATATATTCACTTGAAGCTATCAAGAAACAAAAAGAGCTCATACGACCAAACGATAATCAATAAACCAACCAAATAAGACACAACAATTTCTTTTCATGTCAATCCTCAATCAAGAAATCACCCAGTAGAATGTCTAACATGGTACTGTTAGGAACCCATTACCTCAGTCGATCAAGAAGCAAGGAACAACATATACCGAAGTCGAATCCCTATGTATTCACAACAAGGACTTCAATAGAAGTCAATCCAAAATGTAAACACAACATGGGGACTTCAACAGAAGTCGAACGAATATGAAAACACAACAAGGACTTCAAGAGAAGTTGAGTTCATAAGTAATCACAACAAACACCTCAACAGAAGATGAATCCATAAAGTAAACACAGCAAGGACTTCAACAGAAGTCGATTCCATAAAATAAACACAGCAAGGACTTCAACAGAAGTCTAGTTCATAAGGAAACACTGCAAGGACTTCAACAGAAGTCGTATCCATAAAGTAAACACCGCAAAACATTTAAACAGAGTCTTCGCATAACCAGGGATTCCTAAATCCACAAGAAAAGAAGAAACCCAATACATTGCTTCAAACCAACTGTGCAAAGATCACCTGAACAGAGTTGTTTTAATGAAAGCATTTGAAGGAAAGCAAGATTTTTAAAAGTTAGGGCCTATCATGCCTGATAGTGTCGCTTAAAAATCTAAAGAAGACCTCTGAATGTGCTCGCACCTTCTCTTCTTCTTCCACGATAGATTAAACAACAATAAATTGTTACCTTCATACCTTATAAACTTTCCCCGATAGAGAAGGAAGATAGAAATTCTCAAAGTTGCCATGCAGCACAGAGTAGATGACTGGTTCGAAGAACCAGTGCTCAAGCAGAGTGAAAAACAGAATGCATGGAAAACCAAACAACCAAACAATATTCCATTTGCATGCCTTCCCACGCAATCCACGCTCGGGAACCGAAGTTCATTAATTGCATTAACTCCCATCCTCCCGCCTATTCTCCATTGCCACCGACCACCAAAGTTGGTGATCACCAAAAGAAAACAAACAAACATTCCCATACTTGGTGATACTGCCACGTCAGGTCATATAGCCGTTTGCAACCTCCGCCAAATTTGACAGCATCCCAAGTCCTTCAAACCTTATCCCCCTCATAAATGCCATGGAAACCACCGCCCATGACTCATGCCCCTTCATAGGTCCCCCTCCATTCTTGTCATTAGTTAGGATAGGTAAGAAACATAGGTTAGATCATAGGGTAAGACATTAGTCTTACATCCATAGCGCTAGAAGAAGTTAACTCTTAGGAGCATTAAGCTTATAGTTTAGGGCTAGGTTAGATTAGCAATTATTTAACCAATAGGTTATAGTTTAGGTTAAGGTTATTAACCTTAACGAATCCAGTCTAGGTCTCCCAAGTAGGACCAATCAGTATTAGAGCCAAACAGGGTAAAACATTCCTGTAAAGGATCCTATCTGGCATTGCTAATTAAGCTTACGGTATACCCAAGAACATCTTACCTGGCTTAAGGTCTAGGCCTTCCTGATGTTACGATATCTGGAACCAAATTTCATTTATCATGATCAGCCTGAGTTAAACTCCGGGATTGTTCATTCAAACTCATTCAGACCTTGTAACTTTCATAAGGTCCATAAATTTTGTTCATCCTAAATAAGCTTAAAACATTCCTTGGATCGATGCAACTGATCCAAGGCTGAGTCAAAGATCTTCAAGAGCAAAGGAGATACAATCCATATCAAGCATGACTTCACAACCCAAAGGAACATGTCCTTATACAGAAGAAATCATATATCAACACTTGAATGCTCAGGAGGAAGTAACAATAGTTCAGGGTGTTACAATAAGAGTGAAGGTAATTCCACGAGTGTAGAAGCTGTTAGAGTGTGAAAGAGGAACATTAGATGAAAGGATGATCAAGTGAAGTGAAGGAAATACAACAACCCCCACAACAAAAAGAGGATCCACAAGCAAGGGTGGATCAGTGATGGTATCTGAAAAGTGGAAGTGATAAGATTCCCAAAAGGGGCACTCCCAACAAAGGAGATGAAGAAATCCTTCAAAAACTTGTAGAAGGATGAGGAACTCCCTGTACTTCATCACAAATAGGTACTACAACAAGATGCCAAAGGTCTAGACGAAAATCATCCCAATAAGGGGGCTTGACAATCAGAAGAACGATGTTTGATAGGTATGAATCATCAACTAAAAGAAGAGGAGTGGAAAGGGCTTTACACACTGAAAGTAAAAAGGGGGCAGATGTAATGCTTGTATAATGTTGAAAATGAAACTACTCGATGTCTGATGGGAAGGGAGAGTGTCGACATACTCTGGAAAGGTGAGTGAAGGAGGAGAGGAGTCCTTAGTAGCACTCTCATCATTAGAAACAGAAACACAATCCTCATCATCAAAGATAGAAAAAATAAATTTTGTGTCAGTGGAATTGTCATCACATGAAGAAGAAGAGGAGACAACTAAATTAGCAACAATAATAACAGCAACAATGACTAAAGGGTCTCTAACAAAGACTAAAAGATGCTCCATATGGTGTGGGGAGGATCTAAGTCTTCCACATGAAGGTGGAGAGGTATGGAGACATGTAACATCAAGTGACCAAAAACATGGTCGCATGTGTTGAGATAGTCCTCAAGACATCCGGAATCAATGGGTGTAGGGACGGCCTAATGTGAAAGACCCTCGTAGGAAAAGTAACGTTCCATATAATCATGTCATGATGTGTAGATATCTCTCCTAAGAAGAAGTAGTGGTGGTGTAACATGATCCCGTGATGCTCAAGTATAAAAATAACATCCTCCATGATGCTGAAATAAGAATTACAAGGTGCATAAGAAGAAGGTTGTGTGGGGACAAGCAAGGTGACAAGACATCAGACTCAACCAAGAATGTGTCTCCGTGCAATACAATACCCAATAAATAGTGATAACCCCTTTATTTGTGGAACTTTATAAGTAGTGTGTGATTAAAATAAGGTGTGTTCATGTGACATCAGAAAATTGACCATGCACCTTACAATAGGTGACTATTTGTGTGAGAGTGGAGGCCAAAATAAGTCCTAATTAGAAGTAGAGGAATGATGCATAATCATGCACAAAAGGGTGTAAACAACACAAGGGTATAAGTACTAATCGGTGTGAGAGAAGGTGTCTTACATCACAAAAATAAGGCTCTCTTACCGTAAGGTTGTGGCGAGATGCGTTCACTAGCCACAGACAAAGAGGAGCACTACAATGCAATGAGCCAGAAAAGTGGCCCAGAAAACACAATAAACCTATACGAAGAACCTAGAAAAATATGCCCTCCTTATAATGATGAATTTCAATTATTTCCCCTTAATTTCTTAGACAATGTTAGAAAAAGGGAAAAAATGGAAAAAATTCAAGAGGAGGGGTCAAAAGGGAGTCCAGAGGCTCGGAGGAGGGTGATCTTTCTCAAAGCTAGGTGAGCTAGTTGGGTTGATCTCGGGAGGGAGGGCCATGTTGGTTGAATGAATCACAAGTTAGGATCTCGAGCTAGATGTCATGAGGGAGGAGGTCACCGTGTGGAGTCTTCATCGAGTATTCACCATGTGTCGGGTTGATGTGACCGGGTTAGGAGGAATGCCGTGGAATACATCAAGGGTGAACGAAATGAAAAGGTGTTGGTGAGTCAAAATGTCTCGGTGTTTAAAAGCCATGTCTCTAAGTGGAAACATAACAACAATTTGAATTGGTGAGCATCCCGAGTAGAAACAATGTAATTTCCGAGGTAGGTCAATGAGAGGTCCGGGGAGGAAGTCGAGGTCGGTGTTGGAGTGAATATTAGAATGACGGAATCCAAGGCCAAAACAATTTATGGTCCAAAAATGATGAATACATAGGGTCGAGCTACATGAAGATGTCAAACACGAGTCCAAAAACATAGACAAATCTGAACATAGAGGATAAAACATGGTTTATGAATCCAACAGAGAGTTTGAGGGAGACGATGAAGGTACATAAATAAGGGTGGAGAAGGTTGCGGGGTGCATGTGTTGGAGTGAATGCAGATCCACCAAAGAACAAGAAGGAGGATGAGTGATGTAGAGGATTAGCTTGATAGATCTAGAAAAAATGCACAAGAAACAAAATGAAATTAGGTGCGAGGGAAAGCATTGAACTAGTGAAGCAAGCATGAATTAAACCAGATGAGGAGAGCTCACGAATGGTCAAAGGCTTCAAACTCAAACAAAAACCCGATGCACAGTAAAATTAATTGATGTAGGAGAATCACTCCTAAATTGTATATATAGGTGAAAATATCAAATTTTTGTCTTTTTAGGCATAAAAAGGTTCTAGGGGGTCATTCAAGTCACTTAGAGTTTTTGGCATAGTTTAAGTGCTTCAAAGATTCAAATTTTGCCATTTCCCTCCAAAATATAAAATTGAACCTTGAGGACAATTTTGGTTTGAAATTAGTGTTGTCATGAGTTTTTGGAGCATTAAATTATGGTACAAGCCTTAAATGAGGTTTAGTGGTTTCTAGAGGTCTTAATAAGATCATGGCTATGATATTGTTCTTAAACTCCTAAGTTTCTAGACTAGGAGGGTCATTTAGTAAGTAAATAAATGTAAAAATTATGCACTTTAAGGGGGTGGTGAGACAAGAATTGGTTAAAAATTCTAAGAAACATATATAAACCTCATCATGTAACTGTTTTGAATATCATTCAAATGGTCTTCATGAAGGAGAACTTAGAGCTCCAAGAAATTGAGGGATTTGGCTTGTAAATTAATGGTGTGACTATGTTTTGTGATCTTTAATTTGATAATGTCTATGTGTGGATGTGAAACTCATTAATAGAATTCTATAAAGGTAATGAGATGGATATGATAGAGGGTGAATTATTTATGTGCACATATTGATAGTTCTTGCGATTGATTGTTGAATTACTTCTTGAAAAGCGAAATTTGTGCATGTAAAATCGGGGTAAAGAGATAAGTTTGAATGTGTTGATGTGTGGAAAATTGAGAATGGTAAGTTCTATTTTCCTTGATATTGAATACATACTTGCATGACCCTTAATAAATATTAACAGTAGTGGAGAAGATTATATGTAACTTAAAACCCTTAAAAATTAAATACCCTCTATTCTCGTAGGAAGGGTTGGTGGATTTTAGTTACTTTATGAAGTTGAAGGATGATTTAAGCTTCAAGAACTCATTCTTCTAAGGAATCAAGCTTATTGATCTTCGAGAGAGAATTTACAAACCATGCATAGTATATTAGGATTTAAGATATTGAGGAAAAGGAGTTTAGACCGTGCAATTTAGAGGTTGAGGGTTCTAAATCTTTTATCGTAAGCAGTATGTATGGGAAATTTCAGTTGAAAACAAAGGAATTTGTCTATTTTGACTTTACTTGGTAAGAAATTCATGGAGGAGGCCTTAAAATAGTTCTACATGCAAAATTTGAAGTTTTGAATTGATCATTGTCGGGATTCTCAGATTGTACTATAGACTACAATCGGGATGATGATAGGGTTTGAAACTAAGAGGAGAAAATTGATGTTTCGAGTCTAAAATTTTGTAAAAACATTGATGAAAGGGTCCTTTGAAGGATTCCATTAACAATTTATCTTTCCATTGGTTACTTTTGATTATTTTCTTGATAGTCTTTAGCAAAAATAGTTATCACGAGTTTGAAATCTGTTTGAAAGCCCAATTTGCAAAGAAAATAGAAGTTAGGCTTAAAGCTCTACCTTAACATTTCAAATATAGTTATATAATGAATATGAGATCCTAGAAATGATTAAAATGGGTCATAAAAACCTTATTTGAAGGAGAATACACAGGTGAATGCTTTGAAGTAGGACTAGTAAGAGTCACAAAACTAGAAAGCTAAATGTATATTTGTGGGAAAGGAGAAGAGATTAGGCTTGAAGTTGAGTACACATCTTGACAATCCTGAAGGGTACTCAGAGGTACTCCTACCATCTATTGGGATAGAGTGATACCTCTCAACCATGAAGGCATCAACAAATTCTTCTTGAGGTCACTAAAAACCAAGTATGAAGAAAGAGTGAGAAGTCTTAGAGGCTTGAATGTATTAGCTAGTTTGATTGCTTACTAATCATCTTGAAATAAGTGTATGAAGTAGGTAATGAATGATGGATGATTGATAAGGATAAAAAGGAAAATTTTGCTTGAGAAGGAGCGATTCCAAGAGGCTTGTAATTAGTTTAAAGAGGTGAGGCAAGTGACATTTTGGTTATTTTGACTTCAAGGGTTGGATTGATGTGAATAGATGTCCAAAAAAATGTTGGAATGTGTGATTTAAAGGACTAAGGTGATTAATCAAGTAGATACCTGATTTTTAGTTTGTAGATAGTAGAGAAGAACATTGTTAAGTGAAGTTCTAAGGGCATAGTTAGAGTTGGCATCATTTCTAACCCAATGTATTGAGTGAGATCAGATAGCACTACATCACTAATACAAGGCTGAACTGAGAAAGGAAAGGTGAGTTATAATGATGAAAAGGTGAGATGGGGGAGCCATATCGGTTTCTAAATCAGTGAGATGGGGCCGAGTTAGGCCTAGAAAATGAGTTTTGCCACCTCAAAACCAACAACACACAAACCTTGAAACAACAACCTGAAATCGCAAAATATCTCAAAACATGCATGCAAGGCCAAGTAAACCCCGAAACATGAATAGGATCCATGAACAAGATTTGAAACCTGAATCAATGCAAGTAGAGCACAGATGTAATAACCATTACAACACTTACACACAAAACCTAAAAATCATGAATGGAGAGTAAGAGAGCAATGGTAGATGATGAATAACACGGATCTCAAAAATGTGCAATTTTATATCATGATGAAGAATGTAAAATGTGAATCATGAGGATCATGTGGGATAACGTGAACATGAATGAGTTTCACCCCGAAAGTGTGATGAGGGTCCATGAGGGATTGAGTATTAACCATGTAAATGCAAGGATTTGAAAGGAGAAAATCTCATATTCTATCTCATAGATCTAAAAATGGTAAGGGGTACAAATACGTGGTGATGTGTAATCCAAAGTGCTTGTAATCATACCACCTCAAGTGGAGAAGTGGAGTTACATTACTGAATGGTAACTCCCATATGACACACCGACACAAGTTAACATGTACCGACGTGTAAGGAATCGATGATGACCCCTATGACACCTAGACCTATGACCTCACCTAAGTGAGATGATCCACCACGTGATGTGGAAAAGGACTCAAAACAACATCTTCCACACACACCTTCATGTCATAATCCACTCCTCTCAAGCACCTATGTTTCATGTGTTCAAATAACTGAAAGATTACATTCATGAAGAGATTATATACACCCTAGATTTGTCTTTGCTTTACATGTTTTTTTGCTCCTTCAAAGTATGGTCATCAACAATTGAGTCTTTTACTTTGCATATTCCTTCATGAGCTAGTATCCATGCATTATTATCTCTCACTCTTCAACAATAGCTCACTCTCTAATTTTTCAACAACATTTTTCAAGAACAAGAATAAGTTTTTATCCTCAAGAATAACTCATGCACATGACCTTTGCACTTCCTAAAATAACTCTTCACCTAACACATTATATAATTCGTACAAGGATAGGAAGAGAACTTCATAAAAATTGTCATTTTGTCATGATTGTATCTCGAACTTGACATAAACATTTATGTTAGTTTCGTAACATGAATTCCTCGACGACATGAAATAAATCAAGCATATGAAGATCAACCAACAAATTTGTACTGAGAGAATCAAAACCAAGTGTCATCCACATGCACATGCATTTCATATCTTTCCTTTTGTCTCATACCTTCTCCATAACTCAATATTTCAAGAACAAGACTCTAATGGACTCATGTTTCCAACTAGGAGCACTTGCTTCAAAAATACAAACTTAGACAATGGTGTATGGATAAACCATTCAAATCAGGTCATGTAATCAATTCTAAGCTAGGATATTCTTCAATAGGAATCTTGCAACAACATTGACTTGGAAGCTCATGTCATGGATAGTGTTGCTTCATACAATCTTCTCATTTCAAAAAAGAGACAATCTTGGAAGTTATCAAGTAACTGTCATGGAGTATATTCATTTTACATTAATGTATGCACATTCAAACCATTATAAAACTTGGATCAGGTCATGCACTACTTGAGTTTCATATTCAATGGAAATGAAGCACTTTAATCACCTTCATTCATACAATGCAACACCGATCTTGGACAAGGACAAATTGGTTTCAAAAATGATTTTTTTCCTCCACAAAGTAAAATTTATCATGCAATCAAAAACTCATTCATGGATTCTAATAAATATTTATGAGAGGTAATAATCCTTATTCAACTCATCATATTAACAACAAGCTTCATCTCAAGCTATATAGGTAAAATACTTGCATTTCAAAGACATACAAAATTGGTTTCAAAACACCCAAAGACTAGTCTTGATTTGCAAGACTTCAAACACTTCAATTTAATTTTCATTCTTAACCAATGCATGAAAAAAATCAGAGGACTTGTAATTCACTTTCAAACCATCACTTGTAAGAGTTATCAGGAAAATAACACATGTACCTTTCAAACATAAACACTGGTTTTTGCCTTCATAACATTCTCAAGCGGTAAAGATAATAAAAAAATTATACCATCAAATTTATCAAAAGGAGTGTTTTAAATAGCTCCATGAACATGAAGAACATGTCTCCAACATCCTTCACAAAATATTTGAGCATAGCTTACTTTACAAGTTTTGTCTCAGACATGAATTTTCCACAAAATCTGTTGTTTTCTTGTGGGGTTCACGGGTGTCAAGAGCTCAAATCACCATGTAAATATGATCTAAGGAATTATATATAAGATAAAGTTCACATATATATATTTTTTCCATTTGGGCATCAACCACGCAATTTTCTCCATACCACTTTCAACTGGGGTTTAGGAGGGTTTCAGATAGTTCCACAAAAATGAATAGAAATTTCTTATTTATTATCCTTTTGGCCTTATAATTTTGAAACATATTTTTATCTCTATTATCTTAAAAATTTATCTTATGATTTATTTGAAGGAGGCTCCATAATTTAGATCAAACACTAATAAGTTAGAGTGCTATTTTAGCATACCTTACTTAACCTAGTTTTGGTAAAATTGCAATTTCTTGCACAAAACTCCTTAAGTCCTAAAATTTGGTCCACACCTTCATGAATACTTCTTCCATGATCTAAAATGGATAATTTTTCATGTTTTACTTTGAAACTTCCAATCCAATCTCATTTGGGCATGTTAAACCTATTTTCCTGAAGGGTAGTCATACCAATGACCCTAACCATGCCTCCAAATGTTGAATTATGACCTGTAGCTTCATGTGATGACTCTTGAAAATGTACCTACACACTTCTCATGCTTGAATTTTATTTTTATGGCTTTTTTTTCTTCATACCCTCATTCTAGGTCCTTGAACTAGGCCAAATTGAGCTAGTTTGCACTATAGCTCATCATGTCTATCATGTTATTCACCATGTATATACTTATCCATGTCCTATTAGGCGTTTTATGACTTTACCATGTTTCAACATCAGCCTCAAGCCTCCACTACACATTTCGTGTCACTTTTGCAAACTAGGCTAGGGGATTAGGTATCCGAATCGAGCTAGTCTGAAAAATTCAACTCATGTGCCTCTATATTCATCCTTCGGCCTTGTTTCCTCATCACATACATGCTAAAATTGTTATGAAATCTTACGGGAATTATATCACATCACCATTTAGCTCTTTGCTAGTAATGTCTCCTCAAGAAGACAATGCTTACTCAGATGTTCTCAAGCCACTTTGACCTATTCTACCTTATTTGAATCACTCCAACTCATTCATCTCTACTGCATCCTATTTTGTCATTAATATACCTTAGACATCAATGAAAACTCAATATCCACATGCCAACAAAGTTATTAACTCTTGATATTCAAAGGCTTGTAAGGTCTAACATCTAGACCCAACACGACATTGTAGAAAAGTATAAATGAGTTATAAATAAAAGAAAAACAATTTTGAAATATGAAAATAAATATAAAGTCTTACCTTTAGATATTGTTAACACTAATAATATTCTTAAACATTTGTGTTAGAAAATCTTTTATCCCGCGTTGCTTTCTTTCTGATTTCTTTAACATGGAGGTTGAGGCAGAAAGAGAAAGAAGGCCTAGTCTAAATCATAATAGAAATAGAATACCTGGTTTTGAATGTAATAGAGATAATGTAACTGATGATGAAGCTTCTGATAATGATGAAGAGAACCTTAGTCCTTGGCTTAAAGGTAATCCATTGACATTGGAAGAAATCCTCCAAAGTTGCCATCATTAAAAGGTATTCAACTTCCTAAATTTTCAGGTGAGTATGGTTCTTCTTGGGAAGATCATCTTGACTCTTTAAAATTAATATGTGTTGTCATAGGAGTAACTAATGAAAGAGATTCTTTAAGACTCTTTTCACAAACATTAGAAGGAAGAGCCTATAAAGATTTCATTATTCTACCTTCTAAATCCCTCACTAAATGGTCTGACATAGAAGATTGGCTTGAAGATTGTTTTGGGAAGGAAAATATGAGTTTAAACTGGTTAATGAACTCTCCAATATGACCATAGACCCTGGTGAGACCATTTATCACTTTACCATTTGTTTCACCAAACTAAGACAAAATATACCTGCAAAAGTAAGACCTCCTAAAAATCTTGCACGGTTGTATTATTGTAATGCTTTGCCATCGAAGTATAGGATGGTTTTAGAAGATAAAGAGAGGATACTCTTACATTTTATTTGGAATGCAAAAAGAAGTTAGAGAAGATTGGTTTACTGAGATAGATCATCATCTAATGCTTCTATAGAGAATACATAAATTTTGAATGCCATTTGGAGTTTGGGTAATGAGTTGGTCATCGTTAAAAGATAGTTAAATGATCAACCATCATCTTCAAAAGTTACATCTACAGGGTCAAGTAAGGTATAAACTGAATTAGGAAAAGTCAAGACTGAACCTAAAGATATGTGTTGTGGAGTGTGTGAATTAGATCATATTCTGAAATATGTAAATCTCTGAAAAAAGTAAGGAAGTTTGTAAGAGGTAAGAATATTTTAGAAATGTGTAGTTTAGTTGATTTGAATGTGAATGCGTTCAAACTTGTTCTAAGAATTATGCCAAAAATTATGGTCAAAAAGGAAAATAGAAATATGATTAGAATGATAAAATAAAATCTTTGGATAAATCGGGTAAACCTACTTCTAAGGAAGTCCCATTCAGAGTGAATAATGGTCAATATCATTCCTATAAAGGAAAACCATTTATGTGATCATCAATATTTTCTACTAGATATGATGGATAACATGAAAAATTCTAGAAGTAATTTAAACATGTTTGAGAGTAGTGGTTTACCTAGTCAATTTGAAAAATTAGAGGCTTCTTTAGACACCAATTTTGTGAGCCCTTGTCCCTCATCCCGCGTTTGCTCCCCGTTGTCATCATTTTCTACATACATAGCTCTCTTCCTATTCAAATCCATTTTTCCCTCCTAAATTTGATTTATTCCTTTAATATTTATTTCCCACCTTAATCCCATCTTAATCACACCCTTAATTTATCATCCCTAATCATCCTTAATTAAATCTAAACTTCCATCCAATCCATAATCCTCCATTTTATTCTCCCTAGGGTCTCATTTAATATTTTTACCTCCCCTTTGCCTTTATTCAATGTTTTCCACCTTTCACCTACCCCTTTGTCCTCCACATGAACCCCTAGCTCATCCTTATAACCTAAAACCCTAATATGCCCTCTTTAGGCCCATTCTTCCTTAAGTTGGGTACTATCCCACCACCCAAATCAAGGGTCCCTCACATTCTTTGGTGATCCATCTGGATCTCTGTCGAACCTATAAATCCACCTGTACCCATCCTTTTCCTAGGATGCAATTTTGGATACTTCAAGATTTCTTGTGATCTTGCCTTCATTTTTTACTTTCTCTTGCTACTGCCATCATCATCTTGGAGATCTTGTGTCTCATTCTTGGAGTTTTTGAGACCTTTTTTCTTTCTTACATATTTGGATCTATCATTGTAATTATATCCCCCTTTTATTATCAATCCCTTTTATAGGTTCAAAATTTATCAAGGAACCATGTCTTTGCGCTTTCATATATTCATTCCCATCTACAAATCATCATTCTCACCCATCTTTTTCCATAAAACCCTAGATTAGTCCTAGTCACCATCGAACCTACCCGGTTGCCATTGACCTAATTCTCATTTGTTAGTTTTCTTTCATTTATTTTTCTAGTCATTCCCTTTCTAATCCCATAGCCTTCTGCATCCACCAATATTTCCATTATGCACACTACTAGCTAGCTCAGAACTCCGAATTCATTTGATTGAATCACCACCAATCAGTTCCAGTTGCCATCAAACTGTCAATTTTTAAAATATTTTTTTAATTTTATTACATATTTTGTGTTCTCATTCAACCCAATCTTCTCACAACAGTTTAGCCTCATCCTTGGTTCATATTAGCTCTATATTAGGCTTTAGGAGGCCATTTTAGATTACCGTTTTTACACATTCTTCTTACTACTCCAAGCGTTGTCAATCGAGTCCATCGATGATCGGTCACCATTAACCCACCCACATTTGATTTGAATTACACTTTGAATCATATCTACATCTCATTGTTTGCATTTCAATTTCTGTTTTATCTCATAATTGAATACATCCAATTTATTAATCGTCTTTATCTATCTTTATCACAAAGTGGGTTGACATCCATCCCAGGAAGTTTTCACTTCTTGGGGTGCCTTGTCAGAAACCAATACATCTATCTACTAATCCATTTTTCATGTTGATTTCTCTTTGTTGTGTAGGTCATCTATCTCGCTTGCCCATATTCATCGTCATCCCATCCAAAGGTACCTTAAACCCTCTCATATTTGGAGTTCCTAGTTTTCTTATTACAATTTCACTAATTTGAAACATGTACGAGAATATTTTTTCAACATTTTGGTACACTCGGTGGGACCCACCCTTCTTTGGTGAGTATTTTTATTTGTCTTTCATTTCCATTTTCTTCTATCCATCTTCTACTAACCTAGTAGGTAGGAGCATTGCTTGCTTGCTTGTGTGTGGATTGCTTTGCTTGGATCAATTTTCTTGCTTTAAAATATATAAAAATAAATTGGAAAGGCATTATCCAGACATTCCTCTTTTTCTTTATTTTCTCCCAACAAACACATTCCCAAATGAGAAAATGGAACAACCATGTCATCCAATAACATTCCTATTTCTACTATTACCTCCCAACAAACTTTTTCCCTTTCTATCATTTCTTCCACCCCTTCGGTCACCTCTTCCATAGTTACTCAACCAATGGTTTCCATTCCCCCTCTTCAAGACTCTCAAATCATCCAATCTAACACCCATGTTAAAACTAACCCCTTTCTTTATCATCACTCCATCCCATCCAGACCAACAACACCCCCTTCCACCACCTCTATCGAAGCTTTTGGACCTCCTACCATCCCTTATGGATGTGCGTAATTCCAAGAGCTTATCGATGTTAATCTAATTGATCTTCATGATTACATCCTTTGTAAATCTACTAATGATCCAAAGGTCAATATGGAGGACATATGTTCCCTAAATATCCTAGGTCACAGTCAAGTGAGAAGATAACTCCAAGAGATTTATGTCGACTATTTAAACATAAAAAATGGAGTCCGCATTTGTAAATGGTGATTGGTCAAAGTTTAGGTCAACCCTAGGTGGGACTGGGTCAATTGTTGAGTCACGAAGCAATGGCAAGTGTGATCGTGCGAAGGTGATGTTTTTAGGTTTATACCTCTGGGATTCATCATTCAACATTATCTTCATCTTTGTACATGATCGACAAAAATATTTTCCATGTGGTGGGTCCTTAGGCCACCATGTGGCCTGCCACCACATTTCCACATTGGACTGAGCTCGAGTTAGCAATGACAAGTCGATTGTTTAGCCATGGAGCTATGTTGCAAGCTATATGGCGAGTTAACATCAAGTTACAATCGAGATATGCCTTGTATTGGGTGAGTTTGGGTATCTAAATAACTCGACGAGCTATTTTAATTATAACCACCAAAAAATGGGGCTTCGTGGCCTAAGCCACAACATATCCAATATGTCTCAGGCTATATTAAGCCTTCCCACATTATAATCCCCATAAAAGTGGGATAATACATAATGCACGTGGAAAAGGTGGTAGGTTTGATAGATCCATCGTGAAAAACAACTCCCATAACCATTTGGTGATATGGACAGTGAATCAAAGGGGTACGTGGAAGGGATTGAGTGTGGGTCGCAGGGTGACATGGTATGGTCACACCAACATGGCATGATCCTAGAAAAATAGTCGAGTCATGGGGAGCGAGTTTAGAACCCGCGACCTCCCCTTTGCATGTGGAGCAGCCCAACTCACTCAGCTCTAAGTTGGTTGGGATATGGATGGCATGATAAGGGATTTAAAAAATATTTTCAGGGCCTTTTCTACTATAAAAGGGCATCGAACCCTCTTCATTAAAAACACTCATTTGTGGAGCTTAGTCTCTCCCAAGCTAAGCCTGTGGAGGATAAGGGAGAATATTATGAATGTAATGGATCCTATATTTATTTTATATAGGCCATTATTATTTTGAAAGACCTATATTATTTTATAGGCATTATTATTTTAAAGTCCTATATTTACTATAGGCATATTTTTGGAGCAGAGGCCTAATGTTATAGGCATGTAAATATGTAAGACCTATTTTATAGGCATTATTGTTATTATTTTTAAGTCATATTATTTTAATAGGTGAAATATTTTTTTGACTTTCCTAATTCTCTCCAAGAAGACATACTCGAGCCTTAGTGAGAAGGACAACATGCAGTTCGAAGTGATCATGGAGGTGATATGGAGACAAAAGACCTATTTTAAAATAGGTATTATGGAGAGATAAGACCTATATCCTATAGGCATCATCTTCATTAAGGACCGATATTATTTGTTATCGGCAAGATGAAGATAAGACCTATTATTTTAATAGGAAAAATTGTAATTGGGAGTTATTGCAAAAACTACCCAATAGGCCCTTTGAGCCACACACGACATTGCGGATCCTGGACTTTAGTGTCATAGGATATTCTGCAAAGGAAGATTGGATCTACTGCAAAGCCGAGGATTATCACTTGGTGTCTTGTGGAGGAGGTTCTTGTTCTAGGCTTATTAAGCCACAACTTTAGAGTATGTCATGTCTGGAAGACTGAATGGGGAGCCATAGGGCATACATCATATCATCTAGAAGACCGATTATGGAGCCATTGGGCATTGTACCATGAAGGAGAATACTTTGGATCGAATCTACATCATAAGCTGGGGTAACTATTCAGTGTTTGTGATAAAGGTTCTTGTTCCATTTTGTATTCAGTATTATCATGCTTAGATTGTATTATTTGTTACAGTCATTGAAGTAGATAATATATCGGTTCTATTATAAACCTGGAGACATAGGCATTCTGTCGAACTTTGTTATCAACCTGTGTGTAGTATGTTTCAATTCTTGATTGATTTAATTTTATTTTAATGGGTAAGTTTGGAAAATAATTTAATGCCTATAGGGGTTCGTGATCGAGGAAAAAATTTCAGTCAATTTTTGGATCAAGTTGGTATCATAGCAGGTGATCACACTTGCAAACTTTCTATTCTCTCGAAGCAAGTTGATCGATCAAGAAGTGAAAACGAATACATTGGCTTGTACTTGTGGAGTCTATATTGGTGGGATATATTGAGGGATAGGTTTATCATCCTTAGTAATTTTCTCGCATTTATATTTGGATTTATTCCATTATAACTCATGTGCAGATGATAGATCGTTCGACGATCAATAAGGGCACATTAGTAAAAGACCCAATTTTGGGAAATGTTTGTACTCATTTTCATACTTGCATTATAAACCCCTAGAGGGCTATTATTTTGGTGATTTTTCTAACACCATGAGATGCAATGTATTTTGTCCTTGTTGAGTTATTTAGTAGGGAGGAGACAAACGAAGTCAATCCATGTTACAACACAATGGGGAAGACAAAGTACATAAGCCACCAAATAGGATAAATCTTTGTGACAAGTTTATCATGTGAAATTATTTTCCTTATTTTTGGTATTTAAGCTTATTGTACAAAGACTCCAAAAATGGAGCATTATTACAACTAAATTTGCATGATGTATTAGGAAATGTTTTCCTTACACTTGTATTTAGAAATTGTAAAAAGACCCTTTTAAGGGCACATATCTCCTAATCAACTTTTTGAGTGACTATTACAATTAGATACTCATACCTATAAGCTTGGAGAATTTTCAGTTGTTTGTGTATACAATTGAGCACTAGTGTCAGCTCGGAACTTCATTCTGTGTAGAGGCATTGTGACTATCCAAATGTAATGGTAATGAACCATTGGCATCTAACATTAGGTCGAAACTTCATTCTGTGAGAAGGCCATTATGGTCATACATTAGATTAGTACCTAATAATTTATGTCAACAAAAAGGAGTTCGCAAGAGATTAGCTCAGATCATTGTTATTTAGAGGCATTATGACCGTGCAAAAAAATGGTAGCTGATCATCGGGACTTAACACCATGTAATTGAAGCATCGGTCTTGAAAGAGGACTTAGCACCGTGCAACGAAAGCGTTGAAGTATTGAAAGAGACTTAGCACTATAAAACAAAGGCGTTGAGGTTTGCAAAGGAGACTTAGAATTGTACATTGAAAGTGTTGAGGTCTTGAAAGATGACTTAACATCGTGCAACAGAGCATTGAGGTCTAGAAAGGGATGTGACATCAGGTCGCATCTTCATTCTGTGTAGAGTCTCTTATGGCCATGTAGTAGGATGGTACCTAACAAGTCATTTTCCATCACCGACATCAAATCACTCTTATCTTTGTGTAGCATGGAGTTTTTGTCAGACCAATATGGATTATGCAGAATCATCTCAAAGAGCAGGAGTTTTTTTATAGATTAAAGGGGATCCTTGTTGTTAGATATCTGGAATCTTAGCACCACACAATGGGAGTGTTGAGGTTTCATTGGGAAACTTAGCACCATATAGTGGAGGCATAGAGGTCTTCTTTGGATATCAGAGTGGTACAACAAGAGGAAGTGAGCCCAAGTGCCATAGGTCCTAGAGTTTAAACCATCATTTGTTAATTGTGGAGTTGGCAGAATATTGCGTAGATCTCTTCTCAACAACATGATTTGGAGTTTACAAGATTTTTGGGACAAAAATGCCTTTCCCATTAGGGAGGTATGATATGGAGGAAATATGTTTCCTAAATCTCCCAATATTGGTACATTATGGAAGATGAATCCAATATCTTTCCATCGACTATTTAAACGTTGAAAATGGAGTCCACATGTGAAAATGGTGGCTGGTCAAAGTTTAGGTCAACCCTAGGAAGGGGGGTCAAACTGTCGAGTCATGAAGCAATGACAAGTATGATCGTGTGAAGGTGATGTTTTCACGTTTATGCCTCTAGGATTCATCATTCGATATTGTCTTCGTCTTTGTACACGATTGATAAAAAGTTTTGCCATGTGGTGGGTCCTCAGGCCACCACGTGGCCTTCCACCACATTTCCATAATGGAATGAGTTCGAGTTAGTAATGACAAGTTGATTATTTAAAAATGGAGCTATATTGCAAGCTATATGGCAAGTTGACATCGAGTTACAATCAAGATATGCCTTATATTGGGTGAGTTTGGGTATCTAAATAACTCGGTGAGCTATTTTAATTATAACCGCTGACAAAATGGGGCTTCATGGCCTAAGCCATAACATATCCAATATGTCTCGGGCTATATTAAGCCTTCCCACATTTTAATCCCCATAAAAGTGGGATAATCCACAATGCACATGGATAAGGTGACAGGATCGACAGAGCCATTAGGAAAAATAACTCCCCAACCGTTTGGGTGATATGGACAACAAAGAAAGGGGGCACATGGACACGAGGAAGGGATTGAGTGTGGGTCACAGTAGGGTGACATGACATGGTTGCACCGGCAAAGATGGCATGATCCCATGCAAAAAGCAAGTTGATGAAGTCATGGGTAGTGGGATTGGAACCTGCGACCTCCTCTTTATATGCGGGAGTGGCCTAACCAACTTGGCCTATAAGTGAGTTGGTTGGGATATGGATGGCATGATAAGGGATTTAAACAAGATTTTCGGGGCATTTTCTACTATAAAAGGGACCCGACCCCTCTCCATTACACAAGCTCATTTGTGGAGCTTAGTCTCTCCCAAGCTAATCCCGTGGAGGCTAAGGGAGAATATTATGAATGTAATGGATCCTATATTTATTTTATATAGGCCATTATTATTTTGAAAGACCTATATTATTTTATAGACATTATTATTTGAAAGTCCTATATTTACTATAGGCATATTTCTCGGAGCAGAGGCCTAATGTTATAGGCATGTAAATATGTAAGACCTATTTTATAGGCATTATTGTTATTTTTTTAAGTCTTATTATTTTAATAGGTGAAATATTATTTTGAAGTTTTGAATTCTCTCCGAGAAGACATACTCCAAGCCTAAGCCGAGAAGGACGACATGAAGTTCGAAGGCGATCATGGAGGTGATATGGAGACGGAAGACCTGTTATAAAATAAGTATTATGGAGAGATAATACCTATATCCTAAAGGCATCGTATTCATTAAGGAATGATATTATTTGTTAATGGAAATATGAAGATAAGACCTATTATTTTAATAGGTAAAAATTTTTAATTGGGAGTTATTACAATAACTACCCTATAGGCCCTTTGAGTCACACGACATATTATGGATCCTTGAATTTATTGCCATAAGATATTCTGCAAAAGAAGATAAGATCTACCGCATAAGCTGAGGATTATCACTTGGTGGTAGTCTTTAGGCTTATTAAACCACAACTTCAGATTACGTCATGTCTGGAAGATCGACTAGGGTTCCATAGGGAAACATAATAGCACTTGAAGACCGATTGGGAGCCATTGGGCATTATACTATGAAGGAGAATACTAGATCGAATCTACATCATAAGCCGGGTAACTATTCAGTGTTCGTGATAAAGGTTCTTGTTCCATTTTGTATTAAGTATTATCATGCTTAGATTGTATTATTTGTTACAATCGTTGAAGTAGATAATATATTTTTCTATTGATAAAACCAGAGACCTAGGCGTTTTCCAAACTCGTTATCAACTATGTGTAGTATGTTTCAATACTTGCATTACTTTAAATTGATTTTAACGAGGTAAGTTTGGAAAATAATTTAATGCCTATAGGGGTCTATGATTGAGAAAAAAATTTCAGTCAATTTTTGGATCAACTAACCTCCCTCTTGACAGACCCCCCATATAACAAATTTATGCTTATCATTCACACCCTAAATCCACTCAAGTCCTCACATCACAACTCGTTGTATTATTTCCTAGGGTTATGAATGAAGTTTTCATAGTGAAACATGAGATTGATCCTCATGAATCTTTTCCACAATCCCTCACAATCCCTAAACCACTCAATTGGTGGTCCCCATTCCCCAACTTATCTTGCATTAAAAATAATATCACCTCTTCTATCCCCTTCACCTCCTCATCCAAAATGGTTATTAGTTCTCCTATCTAATCATCACAAGAGTCTCATTTGCTTCCTCCTCCACCTGAACAACATAACCCAAACTTACCCTTTATTACTACTTCCCATGTTCATGTAAATACGATCACTTCATAACCCCATCCGATGTAAAGTAAAATTTAAATCATTCATATATTCAATGAACAAGGAGATTTCCACAAGTAACTTCACCTGAAGCTCTAAATTGAAGATCCAAAACAAGACTAAAAAGGATAAAAGTTTCCAAAACTTTCAAATCTCATGTATAAGGGTCTTACTATCACCATACACTAGTCAACATCTTCATTCCAATCTTACTTCGCCAACCAACTCATCAAACTTCATTAAAGTTATATTAAATCCTCACCTTTCCATTTCTTGCTTAATTTCTTGCTTGACTAGTTCTTGTCCAAGGATTTAATTCTTTCTCTTTTTCTTCTTTGATGCCTTCCAAACCTACTTCCCTATCAAATAGATCAAACAATATTAGTTTATTCATCAATAACCTTCAAAATGGTCCATAACATCAACTTACCTTCCTTGTTCAACCTTGCTTACTGAATGCCCCTTAAGACAACATACTTGCAACAATATTAGATAAAATTATTTAAATACACCAAAAATTTCTTACAAACTCCATGAGATCACTTTTGGTAACCCTAATATTCTCCTAAAATTTTAGACTCCAACTCTCTCTCCAACTCCTTATATCCCACTTTTTGCATTTCTTGCTCTTGAGAACAAGTAGTTTGCTAGCACTAGGGTTATGAGGTTATAGAGTGACCCAAAATTAACTATCACCTTCCTTAGTTGTATTTTACCACCCTTGATATGCATGCAAAATTTTAGAACTTAACTCTTAGCACAACTCCTTCCACCTCACTTTTGTAATTTTTGCTTACAAGAAGACAACTAGTCTAAGACAATCTTGCAGCCCCTATAAATTCTCTTCCACATGGACTCAAGAAAAAAAATAAGTTTTTAGGACACATTATTTCATTATTTAATATTGAGAAGTTTCAAGTTTATAATCTTTATCTATCACACACTTCCTTTGGAAATCCACCCTCTAAACTAGCTCTTCACCGAGTTTAACTGCCCACCTTTGACTGGAAAAGATATCTTCATATTTCACCATTGAAAATTAAAAATTATTCTTCTAAAAACTAAATTATATCCCTATGATCATTTTTTTAAAATGTTAGAACTAAATTCTTTGTTTTGATCTTTCTAGAGCTATTTTCTTCTCAAACCCCTAAATTGGTGCACAATGAACCCGAGAAGCTCTTTTAGCTATAACTTTCATTAGGAATCGATTCAGGAATCTAAATTTTGGTTGTAAGTCTGTATTAATGGTCTCCATGAGATAAAATTACCAGAAAGAGTCGAAGTAGTTAATAACATGTGAATCCATTGGATTTCTTCCTCTTGACCTGTACATGCACACATTTAAGTTGGACAATACTTTCTATCATTAACCCACAGTTGAGTAATATGCTTCCTTATCTGATTTGATACTTCTCTTTAAAAATATTCATGGAACATAACTTTCATCAACTTCTACTTTAATTCCTTTATAAGGGACCTTGTCATCTAACTCTCATGTACATCCCTAAACTTCATCACATCCAAGATTGAAGACAAGTTCCATGAAAGCTATTACTCTTCCTAAGCCACAATAGCTGCATGCAAGCCTAGAAACAAATATTTAACACAAAGTATCACCATTTATTCATGAACATGAGATGCATGATAATCATAACAGCAAAAGAGATGAGTACTTCATAAGAAAATTCATACATATGCTTCAACAGAGGTTTCACAACCCATATTATGCATTCATCTCAGATTTTACATTTTCAACCTTTTTTCTACTCTCTTTCCTCCTTACATGAGGAATAAATGTAAAAATCACTAACTCATATTCCTAAAATATAATTTCTATTTTATGTAATTCCTCTAACATTTCCTTCCTAACCCAAAAGCTTCATGATGACTCAAAACTGATATTTAGTGACCTTTCAACTTCCATACATGTTATGACCACCTTTTACACACTCATCACTCTTATCTACTCACATTATGACTAAATACACACACTATGAATTAACTAGACACTTACAATACCTTGAAAACCTTTAATACTCCTTAGATATGCCTTTATAGTTTAAATTGCAATTTTGGAGGGAAAATCCTTCATTTGAATTTTCAAATCCTTCACTCTCGACTCTTTCTCTCTCATGACTACACACCTGTTTGAATTGATTGTAGAAACAATTTAATTTTAATGAATCCAGATGATGCTCCTGCATCACCATCCTTCTGAATCAACCTAAACCCATCAACCTTCTCCTTAAGGTGCTTTTTCGTTACATACTTCCCAACCAATCCACTGAAGCGTCTCAACTACCCATTACTTATGTCCCAACTCATCCTATACCAAACCAATCTAATGACCCTATCACTCAAAAAACAACACAATCTCATAAATATTATCACATACCCATCTCCCAAATACAACATCTATCTCAACCCTTTCAATCACAACCATTCAATTACATTCCCCCTTATCAACCACTTCCACCAACACCTACTCATCCTCAAACATATCAACCTTATGCCCAACCTAACCCATTTACTTTATACGCATCACAATATCATCCTTCAATTTATCATCCCCATCCATATAATGATTCCATGTAGGTGTTGTTGAGTAGAATAACCAATCTTTAAGCCACTACCTTGGGATCCTAGACCACCTTCTCATATGAACATATTTGTAACAAACCTATAAATCCATCAGTTCCCATAAAGCCTTATCCCCCTCATTGGGAGCTAGAAAATTATCTAAGTTCAATATCTAGGAGGACCCACAACAACACCTTTGTGCCTTTAGGCATGCATGTTACCTCATTGATCATGATTAAGACCTTATACTTTGTATGTTCCCCATGTCGTTAGCCGGACCCACATTGAATTTGTATAACGACATTCCTCAACACTCAATATTTTCTTTCACCCAACACATGAAATTATTCCTAGAACACTTTTTGATTAATATTGTGGGTTATATCTCTACCAAACACCTAGACACCATTAGAGAATTTTATGACGAGTCTATCGCATATTTCGTTGCACGATGGCGTGGTATAATTGACCAACTATTTTTTTCTCTCTTCCATAGACTGAATTTTTTTTTTCTCACAATATTTTGCAAAGGATATTTCCTCTACTCTTCACATACAATCATTCCAAACCTTTCAAGAGGAATTTTCCATGACTCGTAAAATTGAACTCCGTGTCCTGAGCAAGGCCACCTTAAAATTTGAACAAATAAATCTAAACCTGAATTCACCAATCCATCCACGCATGGTGAAAATATAAGAATGACGCTAATGCCATTGTGGTTAAATCTTCCTCTAGATCCACTTCTATCATAAAGCTTTTGCAAAAATCTCCTAGACCTCCTTCTAATTATACACCTCTCGGGGAATCCTATGGTTCAATATTCGACAAGTTAATGGCGGTCCATCTTATTTGACTTATTCCCATTTAACCCTTTGATGAATCATGACCCAAACCAACATGGTATCGTGAAGAACATTATTATAAGTATCATCAAGTCCATGTTCATGACATTGAGGAGTGTCACGCTTTTAAAGACCTTGTCCAAAAAATCATAGACTGCGGTGACCTTCAAGTGGATAATTCTAATGCACCACCTAATCAGCCTCTCGACGTCTTCAAAAAACTTTTCCCAATCATTCACCCAATAATCAAACTCTTCCCCAAATCACGAACACCTAATACCTACATGATCAATACTATAAATCAAGAATCAAAACTATCACCTACGTCCATCACCCTTTTGGTACCCAAATTTGTTCTCCTTTTCAGGTCTAAGCAACATCAAATATATGGCATGAAGCTTCAAGACAAATAGATCATGATGTATGTCGTTTTGTAGCTGGGGATGTGATCCAACTGGCACTCAGATTTGTGGAGAGATGGATAGCACTTAAATAGGACTTGATCTTGTCCTAACTATTTTAGGTTGTGCCTTTCAACCAATGTAAGAGGACCTATTTTGTAACCCTCGAATGGTGAAGGAGATGAATATATCTCTCAATTTGTGCAAGTAGTATGAAAAGGCCTTGGGAAAATATGATCAACACTCCGAATTTGAATTTCACAAGTTGTCACTTCCAGATTATGGAGATATTTTCAATGCAAGGCAAGGGTTATCAAGACATTTTGAAATCCACGATACATTTTCGCATACTTTAGCAAATGGATTTTGATCTTCTGTGGGTATACAGGTCAAAACAAGGGTAGTATGGGGTAGGATTAGTTGTTTTGAATGATTTTTTGGGTGGGAGTTCAACAAGATAGATTGGAATTTGCCAGATCCTTGAGGAACTTCACAATAATGGAGAACTTCAATAATAGAAAGCTTTAAAATAGTTAAAACATTCCTTCAACCGAAGGTGTGCATCAATGGAGGCCCAGATTTGCACCTTTTCACACAATCTTTGAGATTCTAGCATAAAGGATTGAGTTAGAAAACCCAATAAAACATCAAAATCTAAGATAAATCACGCCTAAGGTACACCCAAAATCTTACAAACAATCTCTGTCAACAAATGAAAGAAAAGTGATTTTAAATTGTTTATTTCATTCCTAGATGAAAGCTCTTCTAGAAAATGAAATTGTAGATGCCACTAAACTATCACAAGGATTGAGACCTGTGTGATTCAGATGGATTTTGATACAAGATTGCAATAGGAACTAGAACAACTACTTGCAGACATTCTAAAATGAAATAAACACAAAATTGCTAGAGATTTAACACAAATTAACTCAAAGTTTATCAGATTCATCAACAAGGGAGAGTTATTTAAACAATCTCAGAGCTTGTTGATGGATATACACTTGTAACCAACTCAACATGAATGAAAATATGACACAGAGGAAATTAACCTGGTTTCTCGGAGGCTAAGCTTTTCTCAAAAATTTTCTCACGAAAATGAACTCTCAACCTTTTGCATGTCTCAAAACATGCATTATATATCTCTATTACATTCAAGTGTTCTCTTCAAGAAAAGAATATGCCAAACATCAAGTTTGTTACAAAATTTCATCATGATTCGTAAATAGGGACGTTTAACATATTTGCAACAAACGTTGCCAAGTGTTTCGAAAAGGTGAATCATTGAGGATTTTTGCATCATAGCTTCAATTGGGAGCACATTTTTTCTCCTTCATGCAACATGCTCCTCTTTCATCATTTCACCTTTACACTTTCCAAATTCGCTCTACAACTTTTGGATATGGTATTTTACACTTTGAATGGGTTAAGGAAAAAGCATTTTGAAATGTGCCTTGGATCTACAAATTGACCCTCCAAAATGATCAATTTGAATCATGCAGGCCAAAACGACATGAATCCACAAAAAAATTGATCAAAAACGATACAAAAAATGTATTTCTACACTTCCGGAGCCAAAATGGCGCCAAACCGAAAAATGCACAGATTTACTATTGATCTTCATTTATCCTTTAATCTGAGCCCTCCACGTGTCACCATGTGATTGGAAATGGGCTTGGGATCACTTTTTGACATTTTAACACTTTTGGAAAAATGTAAAAAGTTGACATTTTTTTCTGCCCCTCGCCCTTGAGATTTGCAGTAATGACACGTGTCCCAAAGTGTGCACATTGGAATCGCGGACCGATTCTACACATTTCCACCCTTTTTGGCAAAAGGAATTTTTTTCCATTTTCCTCTGTGGCTCCGCCCTCTCGTAGCACACGTGTCCTCATATGATTGGCTGAGGGGCAATGCTTCTCATTTCATATTTTAATCATATTCCGCGAAGGAAATTTTTAACATTTCCTCCGCCATCCCGCACCTCCACCTTTCCCTGCCACGTGTGATTCGTTACGGGGCCATAACTCCCCTTTTTGCTTCATACCTTCTTCAAAAATTTTAAAGTTTTCAAAACTCACCGGTTTCCTACACTCCCCTATACCCCCTGAACCTACCACGTGTCCACTCTTGATTGGCTTGGCGGACCCACGTCCTTTTCACAACTTTTGTTCCCTTTCGCCAAAAAGCAAAATTTTCCTAAGTCTTCCGCCAGCCTCCATTCCCACCTGCCACGTGTCCTCCTCTAATTGGATGCAGGCCTTAGGGGATTTTCTTCATTTCCACACATTTTCCAAAGTTCCCTAAGGCACAAAATGACCCACCCGTCCACCTTCACTCAACTGCAATACGTGTACCTCCTCCGGGCTGCGAAGTTACGGGGCAAACTTTCACATTTTTCCAAAACACAAAAACATTAAGTTTTTTAGAAATGACCCACCGATCCTTGTCCAATTACAAATGGCCATGTATGCAAAAGTATATGAGCTAGAATTTGATGGGAAAAGGACGCCCGTATGACCATCAAAAATGTTGAAATTGGCGGCAATGACCCCAAAATCAATTTTTTCTTTGTGGGTGAAGAATTTTTCAATGAAAAGACAAATGGAAAGTTGTTTTTAGGAAATTTCCGAACATGAAAAGGGATATTCGAGGGAAAATAAGTACAAATCAAATGATTTCAAGCTCCAAAGGCCAGGAAAACATGAGAAAATGGCAAAGGCATTTGAACGTGTAAAATTAGGGCAAAACGCAAGGAAAACTTTGAGATTTCTTTCAAATGGGGAAAGCATGGAGATACAACTTCACATCATTGATTTCATGAGGAAAAAACGTTTTGAGCACAAAGAGAAAAGGGGAAACATGGAAAAATGGATCAAAATGGGCACCAATAACCCCTTCATCCATTGCACCCACATCTATTTTGGAATCTTTCCCCATGCCGACAAATTCATCAACATCTACACTTATCCCTACACATATTATATCTACATTGACTATGTCCATAACTACCACATCCACATCACCCACATTCCCATCCATATCTACCACATCCTCACCTATCACATCTACTCCTTCATTTATATCTACTCCAACACCCACCTTAACATCTTCACCATACATTCCTACATCCATGCCCACTTCCACATGAATAACATCTACTATTGTGACCATACCCACATCAACATACGAATCTATGTCCACATCCATACCTTATCTTGAAACTTATACTATGCAAACAACCACACTTAATATAACTACAAATAACAACAACAAATCCTAAACCTATACAATCTACAACCCCTTTGGATCTCATCAAGTGCATCATACAAAAACCACATCCACATTAGATATCCAACTCTACAATGAATCTACATCACTCGATTTTTCCTCTACAAATCCCCTAGTTGAAATCATCATCATTCTTGCCAAAGGAAAATCCTCACAACTAAAGTTGAAGAGCCTTGACATACCCATTCAAAAATCCCTCACACACTCACACAAAAAGTTGGAGCTTCCTCCTCCCAAGGCTAACTCTTCGAAGAAATCTAATGTGACATCGTCACTCTTAGAGCATTACCATCCATATTGGGGCCGAGATCTTCCTCTAAAACCCCCATTCTCAACAAATCCAAGTCACCACTATCTAATCCTTATACAAAATCTGATCTCATTCAAAATCATCGAAGTCCCCAATTATCACATCTGAATCCAATCCATCTATTTCACCAATAATCAAAGTTGAAACCAAGATACAATCACCATCTTATCCTTCCAAGTCGAAGACAAAATTAAAGGCTCCTATAAAGCCTCATCAAAGCAAACCATCCCTCTTACCTTCATCCGTCATTCTTAAAACCACTCCACCTTCAACCTCTCCTTCAAAAACCCCCATCAGTTCTTACACATAAATATTCCAACGCTTACTTCAAGCATCCAAATCACCCTCCCCCTATGAAATCCTTCAACTCATGTGGTCCAAAACCTTCATGGTTTGATTCTAACCTCATTTGTGCATACCATCATGCTCTAGGAAATGACATCGAACATTGCAAGGCCCTCCAAACTATTATCCATAATCTTATCGATGAAGATGGTATTCTTGTTGAAGGGATCCCCATATTCCATCAAGCAATCTCACTTCTTCATCCCAATGTTCATCCACCAAGCTCTCTAAATCTCCTCATTTATCGAATACCTTCATCACTATCCCTCTTCCAAACATGACCTTTCCCAGATAAGGTATTCCTCTCTTTATTAATGTTATTCGGATCACCACTCAATCTCACCCTCATGAATTTTAACCACCAACTCAATCTAAATAAAAATTTGATGTCACCCCTCCCTACAATGAGCCTACTCCTCATTCTTCTTCATTAAAACCTAAAGTGTCTATCTTAGCCACCCTTTGGCATGCTACTATCAAATAGAGTGTTATGAGACAACTTCATCAGGCCCTAGTTAAGATGTCACTCTATGAGATCATCCAAATCTCCCCACATCATATATGAGCTCTCATTGAAGCTCTAAAGTGTATCCCTACTCCTAGAGATGAGACTCAACCCTTTATGACTCTTTTTTGAGAACTTACTACCTTTGCCTCCATATATTTTGACAATACCAAAATTCTTGACATATCACCCAAATAACACAACCTTTCACTTTTCATCACTCTGCATATCAATGACACATTCATTCATCATTCTATGATAGAAGATAGAGCTAACATAAACATCATCTCATCTCACACCTTTGATCAGCTCAAGCTCCATAATTCTATCATCCCCCAATCACCCGCAGTTCTTTGCACATTTAATAATGTTCTTTCCCCCACTTGGGAATAGTTATTCTTCCTATCCGGGTTGGTGAGAAACTCCTCCATGGGGTCTTCTATATCGTAGAAGGTGAGTTTCAATACAATATCCTACTTGGATGAACTTGGATTTGTGCCATGCATTATGTTCCTTCCACCCTTCATCGATGCATCATATATGAATATGAGGGGAAAATTCTAACTATCCCTATAGAAAATCTTCCATTTAAAGCATGTCACATGACTTATCAACTTGAAAACATGCTTCTTCCCAAAAAATATTATTTTGAAGCATCCATTAGCTCATCCATCTTCACATCTAAGCTCCTAATGACAAATCCTTAGAAAAAGTGATAGATCCGATCTCATTGGGGAGTATCACCTTCTCATGCTTAATGCTCTTCCCACACCTCATATACTCGGTAGACTGATAAAGCTCCAATGTATCAACCTAACATCGGGGATATCATTCCCTTTGTTCCACCCAATCTTCACAACAATCTAATCTACGGTGACATTGATCACCCTTCCTCCCACATTAACACTCAATTACACACAAAACCATATACCAACACCTTTGAATTTATTTACAAAAATCCTTTACCTATACCTATCTCCATTATTTGTGCATGGAAAGGATTTGGAATGGGGTGTTATGAGCAAGGAATGCATGATCTCATCATTGACCAATCTTGTAAGCCCCATGAAAATTTTGGATTGGGTTATAAGGAACAATCTGCCAACCCTCTCCCTCTGTCTTTATCTATCATGGACATCGAGCCTCCTTCTTCACCATCCCATGAAGCCATGGATATAGATGACACCGTGTCCATATCCTCTCACTTTTTTAATCTCCACCATTACCTTGGGATTGGTCACTTATCAGTGTGAAGGTGAAACTAGGTCCCTCCCTCTTTAATTTTTGGATATGATAGAGGAATATTCCCTAATATTGACATTAACTAATGGACTGATGATGATTCCATCCTTTCTTACGCGGGGTAGAAGATTCATATCTTCATAAGACCTTACCGCTAGACACATCCACCCTTCTTAATGAATCCCACTGCCGACATCGACATAGGGACCCTACAAGAGCCCCACATCCTCATAGTGGGTCAAATGCTTGAACCACAAGAGCGTGAGTCTTTCACCACATTCCTTTCTCAACATATCTAAGACTTTGCATGGTCATACACTGATATGTCAGCTCTCAAACTTTCAATCATTGTCCATAACATTGTTACCTTTCCCGTGCTAAGTTGGTTAAGTAGAGACTTCACCGTATGCACCCTCACGTTGCCCTCCTTGTCAAATAGAAGCTACAACACCTTATTTTAGATAATTTCATCATTCCTATCAACTATCCAGACTATGGGTTTCCAATATTTTACCTATTTCCAAGGCCTCCAAAATCTCCACATCTCGCACTGACTTTTGGGATTCAAATATCGCTTGCTCTAAAGACAAATTTCCTCTTCCTAACATTGATCATCTTGTATAACTCACTGCAAACAATAAGAGTCTTTCTATTATGGATTGTTTATATGGGTATAATAAAATCCTCATCGTACCAGAATACCAACATAAGCCTTCTTTCATCACTCCTTGGGGGAATTTTTTCTATCATGTCATGCCCTTCAGTTTAAAAAATTCCGGAGCCACCTATCAACAAACCATGACTTACATCTTTCATGATCTCAGTCATAAGACTATAGAGGACTACATTAACAACCTTTTGGGTAAATCCAAATATTGACATGATCACATTTATGTCCTTGAAGTCCTTTTTGAGTGCCTTATAAGCTTCTTCTTCTATCTCAATCCAAACAAGAGTGTGTTTGGAGTATTGACTAGTAGAATTCTTGGATTTAGCGTTTTTATTAGGAGTATTGAAGTTGACCCTACCAAAATCAAAGCCATCCTTGAGATGTCCCCTCCTTCTAATCTAAAGTGGCTTCGTAGTCTTTAGGGCCGACTTAAATCAATCCGTTGCTTCATGTCACATCTTTATGACTATTTCAACCTTTTTACAATCTTCTTCACAATGACATTAACTTTCGCTAGGATGATAATTGTCAAAAATACTTTAAATATATAAAAATTATCTCCTATCCATGCTCGTGCTTACACCTCCACACAAGGGAGAGCCTTTTTATCTCTATGTATCTCCCTCTAATCTTGCTCTAAGGGCCATATTGGCACATCGTGAAGAGCAAGGAAGGGAAAAGACTATTTATTACATCAGTCATACCCTTCATGAGTATAAGACCCACTACACTGAAGTTGAAAAGATATGTTGTACTCTTTTCTTTATTACCTTCAAGCTTCACCATTATTTTCTCAATCATAATATCTATGTCGTCACTAGTTTTCACCTTCTTAAAACCATGCATTCTAAGCCTTATTGTAGTGATTGCATCACTAGATGGTCTATGCTTATGAATGATTTTGACCTAAGGTTCATCTCTCATAAATCAATCATGGCCCAATCTATCTCCGATCAACTAGCCGACACCCCTCTTCATGGTAATCACCTCCCTCACATGTAATTTCTAGATGAATCTATCACCACCCTTGATCAAGAGTTCTCTCCCCTTAAGATGATGCTCTTCTTTGAGGGATCTAAGTATCGACAAAGGGGAGGCACTCTAGGCGTCATTATTATTCCTCCTTGGGATACTCCCACCCTTATTGCTTATAAGAATAATTTTGAATGCACAAAAATATGATTGAGTATGAAGCCCTCATATTAGGTCTTGAAACCACTATTTTACTTGGCATCCAAATCCTTGACATCTATGGGGATTCTCAACTTATCATTAATCAATTCAAAGGGGTCTATCAATGTAAAAATGAAATCATTCAAAAGTATAAGGACATTATCGACTTCCTTCTTAGAGCCTTCAATTTCTATACCCTTCAAACCATCCCTCATTTAGGAAATCACTTTGTAGACACTATGGTATCCCTCACATCTCTTATCCCTTGGATTATAAAGGAATCTAAACTATCAAATATCATTCATTACATTGATGTTAAGAAATTCTCACATATATTTTGTATTGGTTAATATTAATATGTGGGTGTGGATAAATTTATTATATGTAGTGTTTTGTTAAGTAATATTATTGTATATTAAATCAATATTACATACTTGGTTAGTGAGTTGCACCCGTGAATATTATTCTAGGATATTAGTTGTAACACCTCCCTATTATTTTGGAGGTTGTTTTGGCTATATCTTTGGCTATATAATAGCCATGTATTGTACATTTGAACAATAAGAGAGAATTATTATTATTTCTGTTGTGTTATATTTTCTGAGAGCTCAAACCAAATTAATATTTAGTATCGAGCATGCTATTTCTTAGATTGCATGGAGTTTTCAGATTGGAAAAGGGGAAGCTATTGTGCCTTGTTGGATGATATAAATCATTTGCTGTTAACTTGGGTGCCTGTACATTTTTCATATTCAAGTTTGTTGGCATTCATACTCATTGGTGGTATAAAATCATTCAAACAACCCGCTGCACATGTATATAAAAATCCTAAGTGGATGTGTGATGTGATCAATATTCCATCAGAGGAGACTACATGCTTAAATTTGGAGAAAACCAATTCAAAGGTAGTTGGTGAACTATTAATGTCTTGCATCGACTTGTGACATCTATGTAATATCACTAGCGTCATTTTGATCAAGGATATTTTATAAGGAGTATATTGTTTTTGGTTTTTTGACACATCTACTGTTGCTTTTTCTCTCTACCTCGACTAATGAACAACTTCACCTTCCATGGTTGTGCATTAGATCCACCTCAAAACTATGGCTGGAACAAAGCGTTCTTTAATCAAATTTGAAGCCTATAGTTGGGAAAGACTCAAGATTGAGATTGTGAGGGGAGAACATTTGTGGTATGCAATTTTTGGTGAAGAACTACCGTGGGTTTGAATCTAGATCATGGGAAAACCATATATGGATTAAATGTAAATCACATCGAGGAGGGATTTTGTTACATATCAGCAATTGATAATGGATCAACGTGTGAACTAGTAGGTTTAAAAATCCCGTGTCAATTTGCCATGAATCAAGGAAAGTATTTGGTGATTTCAAGAGTTTCAGGGAAGAAAGTAACTTTGTGGATGATTTTTCCAGGAGGATCCATCCATTGCTACAACCCAATACCAATTGGGGAAGCATTGCAATTCACCAACTGCATCAATGGCTATGCTCAGATCCATGTCATGCACTCCCACACTCCCATATGTAGTGTTATCCATAGTATTTAAATCTTGCTCATATCTTTATTAATATTGATAGTTATTTCTTGCAGATAATTTATGTGTTAATAGGTTTGTGATTAGTTCATATTATTTTCAATTTTTATTGTCTTTGTCATTGTAAAGTTAGTCTATTGTCTTGTTTAATAGTGTAAAATTCAAGTTTGGAGACATTAATTTGACAAGTTTATGTAAAGGATAATAATTATGTTTGTGGTTGGTATTGTTAAAGTATGCAAATTTTAGTCTTGTCATCAAAGTATAAAGTTATGTCATTTTATTGTCAACATTAAAAGTTATAGGAGTTGTTTGGTTCCATTTTGTTATATTATCATTATTGTTGTCCTATACTCCAAAGTCCATCTAGTCAAATTTGAGTCCGAGTCAAAGTGTCATCATAAAACTCATAAGTTATTATCAAAAGTAAAGTATTATTTTCATTAAGTCAAATATTGTTATTGTGAAAGTCATATTGTTAAAATTGTAAAAAGTCAATAAAAAAATTTCCTCAGACACATTTTCAAAGTGTTACCCGACGTCTAGAAAATAAATTTTTTCACATTACGGAAGGGAAGAAAAGAATAATCACAATGTGGAAACAATTGAGCGACATGATCATATTTGCTGAGTAAGCAACATCATTCATTGGAGGATAGAGGCACAGGAGGTTGGAGGCCAAAAATGACCTCTCGTCACCAATAATGGGGCCACATGTAGCTGTGGTGGCATTTTGTGGTGTAATTTTTCTTTCATTTCGGAGTTAGTTTGTTTCAATTGTGTGCAATATGATTTCAAAGTTCTTGTTTTGTGTTGAATAAGTGAAATGTTCACATTGAGGGGGAAACATGGTCTCAATGTTCCATTTTCATTTTTCCCTCTTTTCGGTTTGTATTCAATGAGTAATGTTTCCTACATAATTCCTTGAAGGAAAAATATAGTGGACAGATGAAAGCATAAGGAAAAGCAACATCATGATATTGAGGTTGTTGGTTGTCCTGTAAAACCATCCTTGTTGAGGTTGTTGGTTGTTCTGTAAAACCATCCTTGTTGAGGTTGTTGGTTGTCCTGTAAAACCATCCTTGTTGAGGTTGTTGGTTGTCCTGTAAAACCATCCTTGTTGAGGTTGTTGGTTGTCCTGAAAAACCATCCAGATCATGAGCACGCATGGGTGGCAAGCTGCGAAGGAAGTGTGATTGTTTTCTCCCATGTTCACACTAAGGGGGGAATGTTAGGAAAATATTGTTTTAGTGCTCACATATATTTTGTATCGGTTAATATTAATATGTGGGTGTGGATAAATATATTGTATTTAGTGTTTTGTTAAGTAATATTGTTGTATATTATAACAATATTACGTACTTGGTTAGTGGGTTGCACCCGTGAATATTATTCCGGATATTAGTTGTAACACCTCCCTATTATTTCAAAGGTTTTTTTGGCTATATCTTTGGCTATATAATAGCCATGTACTGTACTTTTGAATAATAAGAAAGAATTATTATATTTCTGCTATGTTATATTTTCCCAGAGCTCAGACCAAATCAAGATGACAAACCAACTCACATTAGTGAACTCCCTCGCATCAATATTGTCTAATCTAATCCTTCTAATCTTTAGTGTTCTCAAATATTTCATTACTTTTCTCAATCCATCATCCCCTTTGACTTATCCAAAATGGTAGAAGGTCCTTTCTTCAACATGTTAATCGCTATGTCATCCTGATGACATCCTCTACAAGCATGGATTTGATAGAATATTGATTTATTTCCTTAAGTCTCATGAATCCAATCGAGCTATCCAAGAAGTCCATGACGGTATATGTGGTGGAAATTTTAGTGGTTTAATTGTTGCTAAACATGTTATATGCATGGGATATTATTGGCCCTATCTCAATCAGATCTTTATGAATATGTCAAGAAATGCATCAAATGCCAACAACATTTTAATATTATATGCATTCCTAGTCGGGCCTTACAACCGACTCATAATCTTTGGCATTTCTCATAGTGGGGACTCGACCTCATTGGACTCATCAATATACAATCCTCTCAATGCCATCATTCTATCACCACCACTAATGAGTATTTCAACAAATGGGTGTAAGCCATTCCAATCACATCAACCAAAACTAATGAGTTTGTTAATTTTGTCTATCAACACATCGTTTTTGCTTTGGCATCCCTCATAAAATCATCATAGACAATAAAAAGTCCTTCAAAAATTAATATATCAAGAAGCTTGGTGATTATCTCAATATTAAGCTTAGATTTTCTTCTCCATACTATCCTTAAGCTAATAAATAAGATGAAGTAACTAACAAAACCCTTCAGAATATTCTTACCAAGAATATCAATAAATTAGGTCGTAATTGGCATCTTCATATCCCCTTCGCTCTTTGGGCCTATCATGCTAGCATCCTGTTATCCTATGAAATTGACAAGGGCAATTTCATAGGTAACCATACCAAAAATTCTGTTTTGGCCCCCAAAGGAGTCTGATAGCGTTGAAATGGCCCAAAACTCCCTTTCGAAAATCAAGTTTTTAAAACTTAGCCATTTTTCAGCTTCTTCCTTCGGCGCAGTTTTTACGTGTCAACAATCCCAAAAATGTGCCTTTTTGAATTAGGCGCAAGAATTCACGTGTCGACATTAAGAAATCTATGCCCACTCTTAAAATCCTTCGGCGCACTCATTATTGTGTCAACATCATTAAAGTTGCGCCCCTTTGGTCCTTTGGCATTAAAAATTTCATGTCAACATCCTAAAATGTGCGCTTAGCGCTGGAAATGTTGTGTCGACATCAATAAAGTTGCGCTAAGGTGCACTTTTTCTCGTGTCAACACTTCCAAAAGTGTGCCAAAAGAAGTTGGTGAAGTAATAAATGCCAGTTTTTCTATAAATATGCTTTGACACTGTCATTTTCACATATTGAAAATTACAAAAAGTTTTTTTCTCTGTGCTTGTCACCCATCCTCTTGTCACCCCCGCGTGCCGTTTCTCAAGCTTGTGGACCCCAACGCCATTATTTGTCGCTTATAAATTTGGGTAAGTGGCTCCTCTCCTAGTTCTTGTTTTTGTCTTGTTTGTATTAGGTATTAGGATTGGTGTAAAAGGAAAAAATCTAAAGAAACACACCTAACATAATCTACAAACCAGCAAGCCATTTTGTCTCTCCTTCTAGATCTGTAAATCTGGAAGACCCCTGCCTCTGAAGAAATCCAAAAAACCCATCTTTTCCTACTTGTTTCTTTGCCAAAACAAACCCTCTCTTTACCATCTAACAAATCAAAAAGAGAGGAAAAGAAATCAAGAAAATAAGCCAAACTGTTAAAAACATGATGCACTTTGTCCTTCCTTGTTACACCCGCCAAAGTTGAGCTTGGCACACTTTGCACCCATGAAACATCTTCCAAAATTGCGCTAGTTGAAATAACACTTAGTAGCTTTTGTGGGGCACATGCACAATTTGCACAACATCAACATAAGATGTTGTGTGCTTCAAAACCACGCCACACACTTTTTCCCTTGGTGCACTGATTTTTCTTGCAACATATTTTGAAGTTGTGCCTTGGTGCACTCTAAACCCATGCAACACAAACTTTTTCAGCGCCCAGCCAAAGCAGATTTTTCCCAAGGTGTAGGTGCAACCTCCTTAACATCAACATAACATGTTGCATGCTACAAACCCGCACCCTGCGCTTTACCCTTTCGCATTGCATTTTGTCATGCAACACCTCTCAAAAGTGTGCCCTTTCTAAAAACACTGGTGCAAATTTTTTCATGTCGACATCTTCCAAAGTGCACCCAACATTTTTAAGTCCTCGTCATCATGTCAGATCGTGCCTTGCACCATAAGGCTTATAATTGTTCATTCTTCATTCTCGTAGCTTTCATTATGAATAACATGATGGTTGACATGGCTCTTCTGTGTTGGACCTCCTTGATTCTTCTTGCAAAACAACAACATCCATCCTTGAGCTCACACATGTTTTCATCAAGCAAGAAACCAACTAAAGCTAAAGCTAAAGCTAAAGCTAATGTAACAAGAGATGAAGTATAAGTATCGAGAGTCGAATTCGACTCATATGCAGAGTGCAGCCTCGACATTAGAGACTCTGAGCTAGGTCATATTGACATGGATGATTTTTGGGTGAGGACCAACCAGGCAAGCAGTGGCCCATGGATGAACAAATTAGTGGGCAGTGGATTGCACTTTACAGATGGGCTTCTAGTTAGCGCCGTAAATAACGAGTTCATCATGTTGGTTGCTCGGTGCTATAACAAAGACACTAGATGTGTCAAAGACAAAGAACACAAGATGATCATCGACCTCACAACTCGTCACTTTGAACTGACCTTGGGCATTCCTCATCATAGGCAATATGTAGAAATAAGCATCGAAGACTGAAAGAAGGCTTGGGATGATAATGAGGATAAATGTATGTAGATGATGAACTAGCTTTATCTTAAGAACAAAAAGCCGGTAAGTAGATGGCCACAAACCATCCACCGTAGTGACTTCAATGAGGAGTTGAGTGATACAATCACCTTCTTAAATAGAGTATTTGGGCTCCCTGATGCCCATTATTTCCACAAATGGATGCTGAGGTACCTGGAGACCATGAGCAAGAATGCACCTGATTAGCGTTTCAGTTGGGGTGAGCTCATCAGTGACACCATCTCTTAGCAACTTCAACAAGTTATAACAATTGGGAAGTTCTACATGAATTCCTATGTTGTATACATTGCCACATCAACAAGGGATTTCACAGGGTTAGCTCGAAATGGGGTATGGCCCCAGGTCAAAATATATGAGTTCTACCCAGAGCTAAAGCTCAAGGCCAACATCTCCCAGTTCTCCAAAATTAATGATGCCTTCTTCTATGAGGTAATCTGCTTGCTGAGACCAAACATGAGACACGGTCAGACCAGCCCAAGTGTGATTGCTGCTACAAAGAAATGGGGAGCGTTGTTCACACAATTCCCCACATTCACATACCTCAAAGCTGTGAATTTCAAGGGAGAGCCAATGAAGCTACCAAGGTTTGCAGGGCCAAAGCTAATCCTGCTGGAATTGTCAAGGTAACTAATCACGTATCATGAGAAGTGCATGAAAAGAAATAAAGGAGGAACTCCATTCCCCCTTACTTTTGGCTAATACACCTACCCCACACTGGCCAAAGCATGAGAGATGTATGTTGAGCTAGAGTTGCTGAATTTGAAGCACAACTTCCCAGAAAGGCCGACCTTCGACTACTGAAGTTTCCTCCCAAAGGAAAAAATTGACCCCATCCATGTTCCTGAGATCGAGGACATTTGGATCGACCTGACATATGAGATAGACATCAGGCGAAAGGATCACTACCGACTAGCTTTGGAGGAGATCATCCACTATGGCGTTACCATCGTCCCAAAGGAATTCCAAGAGATTGATCAAGAAATTGAGCAGGTTTACCTTGACAAAAATGGGGATGATTGGCCAGTCGCAGAGAGATCAACAAAGCCAAAATGCCGAAAACCATTTAGGAAAGGGTTAAGCCCACGTTGTAGCGCATCGAACATTAGTGCAAATAGAATGGTCTCACCTACCTTGGAGTTGATTTCACTACTTCTCCTTTAGGTAGAGCACCTCTAAGACCAACCCAAGTTTCGAAAGGAAAAGGAAAAGACAAGGAGGGTGAATCAAGCAGACAAGAAGAAGCTCTTGAAGGCCTTCCTTCTACTTTTGAGAAGCAAGTAGTTGACCTGGTGTCTCCAGGTAAAGAAGAAGAAACACATAGGTTTTAACAGATACATCCACCCAGGATGTTATCACAACTACAACTGCAGAGGTACCCAGTGTTCCTTCTTCCATTTCTTCTCCTCCTCCTATCATTGAAGCATCTATTCCTATGGATGTGTCTTCTCCTCTCGCCTTCCTCCCTTCCATCTCCCACCTCTTCCATCTTCTCCTCTCTCACGGATATGTTTCCCAGTGTTCCCTCCATCTAATTACAGATCCCTTATGTTTTTGCTTCCTTCTCCTCCCCATTAGTAACTCCAGGCCCCACAAGTAGTGGTGCGTTGGATTCCCTATCAATGCCACCACCAAGTGTTTTGACATACTTCCTGAGGCCTCTACAGATTGCTCCCCTCTCACTCCTGTTTCTTCTTTTTTTTCTCTACTCCCACTCCCATAAGTCCTGGTTGGATTTCTGACCACCTGAGTCAACATAAGAGAAAGGTTCCCATCACACCCATGGACTTCTCTGTCATTCCGAAGAAGGGACCCAAGAAGTAGAAAGCAATAACTCGCTTTTCTAAAAGCACTTCGGGGGAGAGAGTCATGGAGATTGCTTACCTGGATCCCACCAAGAGAAAAGAAGATCTATCTCCCACAGACTTCATAGTGACTCAAGTCACAATGGGAACCTCATCTGAAAGCCTACAAGGGGAAGCCTTGTCTGCAGTGGATGCTCTCTGTAAGAAGCTCCAAGAAGCAAAAGAGGAGAAGAGAATACTCAAGGAACAAAACAAACATCTCCTCCAAGCATTGCAGAAAATGGGCAATGCTCCTCTTATAACTGCCGCTGAACCCATTGAAGTTCTCAGTCAAGATAAAATAAATGAATATGTTAAGATTGGTGAACAAGGTGTAGCAGTATCATCTTGGATCGAGCGAGATCCTCAGAGATGGTCATGAAATGATTGGGAAATTCACAGTGCTCTACCAGGATATAACTCAAGAAAATAAGGAGCTACAAGCAGTAGTAGGTTCCCTCTCCAAAGAATTGGATAACACCAGGTTGTAGCATGAAACATTTCAAACTATGGTCGATGCGTCACCGACCACCTATTGAAGGTCGGCGTTATCAATCACCCACGTGCACATAACAAATCTCTCATCGCTTTAGATTACGGGTTGATCAAATGGAATATATCCTGGAGAGGATAGATAAAATCAAAGATGAAGCCCTGGACACACGATACAACATGGAGCAAACAATTACAAAAATGTCTCCAGGGATGCTTAGTGAGTCGTATAACTTGAGGGAAACAGATGATACATTCCAACACTTCAAGGCTATTGTCACTCAAGGTTTGGCACCAGAGGTCACTTTTGACCAAGATTCAATCAATAACCTCTTGGCTTGCCGTGACTTCATTGGATTTTTGATCGACGCATGTGAAACTTTCGCCGAGTTACCTGACAAGCTCAAGAACAAGAAAGAAACTTGTGAAGTCATTAGCGACCATTTTAAAGGTCTAGATCATGATCAACTTCAAGTGATGATCAACAAGTTTATGGAATATCGAGCGCAGTGTCACATCGACTCTCCTGATCAAAAGCAAGATGCCAAATTTGAGCAGAGGGATGATGAGGAGTAGTTTCTCCTCTGGTGTATGCGTTGATCATTTTTGTAAAATATTTAAAAAGCATGTTGGCATTTATGATGACCTCATCCATGTTGCACCATGGGATGTTGTCATCCAAAAACTTGCCCAAAGTCAACTTTTGACTTTTTAGATATTTTGTAAATATCTTGTAAGATATTTTGTAAATAGTGGTTGGTTTGCTTTTGTCTTCTTTCCTCCTCTCCTTTTATAAATACTAGAATACTTGTTGTATTCAAGGTGGAAATTTTTGTATGAAAAGAGAAGTAAGGAGAGAAATACTTTGTGTTTTCTTGTAAGTGAAGAAATATTAATACATATGTTCGAGACTTTGTGCTTAATGTATTTTTATTTGCATAAGATCTTTCTTAAGTTAGATATATGTTTTTATTCTGTTGAATTCATTCCTACTATCGTCATATGTTCATCAAGTATTGATTTATTTCTTTATGCAAGTAAGTTTGACTCTATTTACTACTAGCACAAAGCATAAACCTTCTGACCTTTCCATCTTGGAATTCATTTCTTTTCTTCCTTCAGATCTACCCTCCTCCGTTCCTTCCCTCCTACCTTTCTGTTCATAGTTGGAACTACCTCTATTGGGATGAGATCCCAAACCCCCTGAAGTTAGAATAGTGTAGATTTGCATAGATTCCTGCTTGATAGATTAGTAATAAACCAGTTTCACTTTGTTGTCTCAAAGAGGGGCTATGCCCTGCACACTGTTGGCCTATTTCCCCATGACCTGCCTAACCGACATATTTTCGGACCAACATATCCACACCGCTACGGGTATTACTCCTTTCTCTTTAGTCTACACTTCAAGCTATTCTTCCTCTCAAGTACAAATCTTATTTGTACATCTATCTCTTCATGAATTATTTTCTGAAAAAAATATTGTTAGGAGCGTCTAACACATCTTGAGTTAGATGAAAATCACCTCTTTTCTCTTCAACATCACCATATCTATCAATAAAGTATCAAACATGGTTATAAAAACACCTTAAGGAATCTTGTCCTTAAATAAAATCAAAATGTCACTACTCTAGAAAAGAGTCAACGTGGAAATTTTTCTCCCAACTAGATTGGACCATACATTATCACACATAAGTATGGGTCTAGAGCCTATCATTTAGCATCTCTCGATGGTAAACCGGACATCGAACCTTTCAATGTATTGTAATTGCGACCATTTCACTTTGTTAACATAGCTACCAACATAGTCTTAGTCATTTCTTAAGATATTTCTTTCATCATTTGACTCCTCCATCTCTCATCGTAATGATTTGGAATTGTGTGGTCCACCATCATTTTCCTAGTTATGACCTTGAATATGGGCTCCACGGCTCTTCCCATTTACACATTCCTTATGGAAATGTTCCTCCTTCTAAAGCAAGAACCCCACAATCATTACATCTATCACCCGACTATCTACTTACTAGAACCATGCTAAGGGACCATAAGGTGTTGTTTGTACATCCCATCATCCCCTCCCTAATGGGTTTACTTGGATATCCCTAGCTCTATCCTAAAAATTAAAAAATTATGGATCATCCTATTAAAAACTATCATATCCAAAAAAATAGATTGATCCCTAGAAGGACAGTTATTCATATACATAAAAAGTTGTAAAAAGTATAGATTGATCCTCAAGGATAACTATCACCTATATTTTATCCTACCATCTAAAAAGTCAAAGTCAAAAAGATAAAAATATAAATATAGACCACTCCCTCAAAGGATGGCTACTATTGTATATCATGGCAGTAGAAGGCTTCCCGTATTGATGAACCTTCCAAATCTCATAAGAAAAAGCATAAGATTCAAACACAAAAATCCAAAGAAAAATTCTAGATCGATTAAATTTCTCATCCATAGAAAACTCTTGAATTGATCAGATTGCATCATACTTCAGTCAGAGCCGGGCATAGACATAATATCGCTACCTAAGGGGAACCTAGTTTTCCCCGTACAAGATCCACATTTCTCTCTTTATCATGTATAGAATAGGTTTTATGAGCATACACTCCATATTTTCCTCATGACCTTAGGTGTGACTAGCTATTGTTAGTTGTGTGTTAAAACTCACAATGGATGTAAGTGCAATGATTTATGTCATTCCCTTTTGTGTTTACCTCCAATCTCGTTAAAAGGAATCTCTTTCCACATACATTCCTCTCTATGATGATGTGTACTTTTATACATTTTGGTCATTCGTTAAATGTTACATCCTATTTAATTATGCTCTTACCTTTCCCCTCAAAAATGGCTAATATCGTCTCATCTCTACTTACATATATCTCTATTAACAAAATCTAAACTCATATCTACACATCAACATATAAATCCATCATTTCTACTCTAGTCCAAATCATGTCATCTCATACCGCTACATCGTAAAATTTTCTATCATGCTACTCTAACATAAATCTCATCCAATTAATCCTATCAAATAATCATGTTCTCATCATACATATCATCATCAAACATCAAATAACATTATAAAAATCAACATAGTCAACTCATAACATTAAAACATCACATCTACGATCAAATCATAACACCTAATCATTTCCAAAATTAACATCTATGCTATAATAAAATTAAAATCCATGTCCATCACATAACACATAATACAAATCATTATAAACCATGAAAAAGTCATATATATATCCTCTTTGAAATTTTTCCATATATCCATGATAGGCCTATATGGGCTCTATCTCAAAATATATATATTAAAATATCTAATACAATGTCCACCTACTTCGTGAACAACAAATAAAATAATCTCAATGTAAAACATTGCAATATTGGGACAAGTTCCCGCATATCTCCCCTCTATTTCCTACTTCATCTTGGCCTTGGTCTTACCTCGCCTGCCGCGCTTATGTTGGATGTGGTACTTGATGACACCGGTCGTATTGCAATCCCGATCTCTATTGCTCTACCAAGTATGCCATGTATCCTTGTACATGTGGTAGCCTCAATGTCACTATACACTCATAATAACATGCCTCCGCTCCTAAGTACCCTATATTTATCTAAAGGGATAGTCCTCGATGGTGCCATCTAACCAATCCCCTCCTACGCCATTGGTCCTCCTCCATCCATCTGTCTCCTATATTAGTCTCTTTGTTGGATGAACGTGTTCATATCCTCGACCTAGTGCCGATGCCTCATTACATTTTGAATCTCTCTCCCGAATGACGGTGACTCACTCCACTTGTAGGTGGGCCATCTCTCTCGCATACCACTCCTCACCCTCTCTCATCTATCACCATGAGCTTGGATAGATCTCCACATCAAGAAACCAAATGATAGCTCTATATGGTCCCCTATGACCCATGGAAGCTCGTGGTGAACCACAACAATGTGCTTATAAGCCCAACAATGTAATAAAATTACAACATATAACCCCAACCTCCTCTCGCCGCATAAATCCATAACTCATGATATACCTGCACTAATAGGGTAGGACCAAAGGTAAACACCATCCTATGATATATAATATCTATAAGAACCCTTCCTAGTGCCCATGATAATATCACTCCTCGAAATCTAGGAGTGCATAACATGAAATGGCCATCATAATAACACATATCAATTTGCTCGAGTTGTCCTTGGCTCATATTGAGCCTCTATGTGGAAAATCCCCAATGTGAATGTGATATGTGGGGCATTGGATCTAAATAGCTATGTCAATACACCCAATATCCTCATAGAAGTAATTGGATCTATCAGCTCCCCAAAATCAACAACCTTAATATACGGTACACATCCTCCAAAGTGATCATCATATTACCAATCCTCGAATAAAAATGTACCCGTCTCAGTATGTCCCACCTCTCAATCAAATAAATTATGAAGTCCACATCTCTCGATATCCTATGATAGTGTTAGAATCCACATAACCCCACTACAACTAAGTGATCCCACTCGCATCAATCACATCACCCCTAATCTCATCATACAATGCTGGGACCCTATCTTGGAGATATAATGTCTCTAGCCCGCAAAACCATAAAAAAATCATTAACATCCCCACATAAATTGTTCCTCATCAAAAATCACAAAAAAATAAGCCATCTCTAAACCTAGCCTAGTTGATGCCGACCAGTTCGGGTAGCCACCGTCCCGCCTCAAGTTGCCACATTTTGGCCCCACCGATGACGACCATCTCTAGTCACCACCAACACCCTTGGCGTTAACCCTAAAATTTTGAAAAATGTAAAAAAATAATAAAATACACTTAATAAACTAAAACTAAGCTAAGGATTAGGCACTTACCATCCTCCGAGTCCTCTCGACGCTTCTTTGCTACCCCATGACCTCCATCTTGCTCAAATTATCAATTCTAATTTTTTCTTAGAGCTCTTGATCGTCAATTCATGCCATGTAAATGAGCTCGTCGGTCGCTTCCGTTGCTTATATAGGGCCATTGACCAAGGTTTCATCGACTCGACCTAGTCATTGTCAACCTAACCCTAGTTGTCACCGACCTTGCGGTTGTTATCAACCAAACCCTAAATATTACTTCTTATATTTTTTCAATCAACCCTTCCTTTCAAATTTATCTTTTCTTCCACTTTTGACTTGTGTGTTATTTATAACACACTTTAATTTGTCTCCTCGGGCCCATCTCAATCTCATCATCACATCTAATTGCCTTCTTTGTGATTGTGCACTGTTCCTCTTAGGACACCATCTATCATCTTAAGTCCACAATTTTGGAAAATTTTTGTCTTCATCCCTAATGATGACGCATATTACCGATTCCTCATGTATGTGGGATATCACATCTTTTTTTGCCTCGCATTTTTGGCGACCCTTGCCCTAACCATCTTTGCATTTATTTGAGAATATCTAATGTTTTCCTTAAAACCGTTGGTCCCATAGCTTGTATATCTATTTAAGAAGATTCCCATTGACTCCCTCCATATCTCGGTGATTTTCCCTAATTCATTGGTCTATAGGACATTTCCATTGTCTCCATTGAGGCCGTACTTTTCTCCCTACTAAAGTAATTCTAAAATCACCACCATATTTTGTTTCTACTTTAATCCTTCTCCACTTGGGGCATATTCTCTCATCTTCTCTCTTTTTCTCATCCTTTCCACCCTTTTATCTCTTCATCTATCTCTTTCAAACTTATGATCGATTCTTCTCGCATGATATTGCTCCATATTTTGACTGGGGAGCACCAAGACAACCGTGATCTCTTTTTCCTTCTAGTTTTTGTCTCATGGCTTGCCCAACACAAACCACTTGATAAAAGGGGAAAATGTAGACACCAATTTTTGGTATCCCTTATACCTCATCCCACATTCACTCCCCATTGTCATAATTTTCTACATACATACCTCTCTTCCTATTCAAATAAAATTTTCCTTCCTAAATTTGATTTATCCCTTTAATATTTATTTCCCACCTTAATCAAACCATTTATTTATCATCCCTAATCATCCTTAATTAAATATAAACTTCCATCCAATCCATTTATTCTCCCTAAATTCTCCATTTTATCATCCCTAGGCCCTCATTTAATAATTTTACCTCCCCTTTTCCTTTATTCAATGTTTTCCACCTTTCTCTTACTCCTTTATCCTCCCTAGGCACCCCTAGCTCATCCTTATCGCATAAAACATTAATCTGCCCTCTTTAGGCCCATTCTACCTCGAGTTGGGCATAAACCCACCACCCAAATCAAGAGTCCCCCACATAGGCGTCTACCCATCCGGGTCACCATTGATCATATAAATCCACCCATACCCTTCTTTTTCCTAGGATGAAATTTTGGAGACTTTGAGATTTCTTGTGATCTTTCCTTCATTTTTTGCTTTCTCGCAACTTCCATCATCATCTTGGAGATATTGTATTTTATTCTTGGAATTTTGGAGACCTTTTTTCTCTCTTACATGCTTGGATCTATCATTGTAATTTTATCCCCCTTTTCTTTTCAAGCAATTTTACAAGTTCAACAATTATCAAGGAGCCCTATCTCTAGCCTTTCCTATCTTCATTCCCATTTGTAGATCATCATTCTCACCCATATTTTTCCATCAAGCCCTAGATCAATCTCAACCACCATCGACCCTATCTAGTTTCCATCAACCTAGTTATCATTTGTTGTTTTTTATCATCCAAATTTCCATTCATTCCCTTTCGATCCCACAACCTTATGTATCCACCAATCTTGTCATTTTGAACACTTCCAACTCCGGATCATGACTTCATTAGATCCATTCACCACCGATCGGGTCTAGTTGTCATCGAACATGTCAAACAATTTTCATCTTTCATTAATTTTCTTGCATCCTTTATGTTCTCATCGAGATCCAATATTCTCACAACATTTTAGCCTCATCCTTGGTTCAAATCAACTCTAGATCGAAGCTTTTAGAGGCTCTTCCAGATCAAAATTTCTACACATTCTTTCTACACTACTCCATTTGTCATCAACTGGGTCCATCGGTCTCGGGTCACTATCGAACCACCCAAGTTTGATTTGACTTACACTTGTTTGAATCATATCTACATCTCATCTTTTGCATTTCAGCTTTTGTTTTATCTTAGAATTTTCTACATCCAATTTATCAATCATCTTTATCTATCTTTATCACAAAGTGGGTTGAAATCTATCCCACAAAGTTTTCATTTCTCGGGACCATCCTTGTTGGGAAACCCACCCATCTATCTACTAATCGATTTTTGTGTTGAGTTATTTTTATTGTGTAGGTCATCCAACTCGCTACAAGGATGATCTCTCATTTGCACTGTATTCATCATCATCCCATCTAAAGTTACCTTAAACCCACTCATATTTGGAGTTTCTTATTTTCTTATTACAATTTTACTACTCGAAATAAGTACGAGGAATTTTGTCCAACAATTTCGATAAAACAAATTTGATTGTTTAGGAGGATGAATTTGATAGCTAAGAAGATAATGGTGAATATCAAGTGCTAAATCATTCTAATTCAACACCCAATTACATTCCACCTTTTTATGTGTCCATTAAAATTCAAAATAAAATCATTCACAATTGTATTCTAGACACTAGAACATCAAAGAATATCATGCCTAAATCTATTGCTAACCAATTACACATTCTTTATGAACATGATAATAGAAAATTGACTGGTTTTGACTCTCATCAGACTAGATGTTGTGGAAAATTTAAATACATCGTCATTAAAATAGCACACGATGAAAGAGTAAGATTTATATTGGAAATGTAGATATCCTATATATTCGTTCTAATTATGTTATGTTCTTGGAAGAGATTAGTCACGGAGGATACAAGAGCTTTCTAGGAAAGATATTACTTGAGCACTAGTTGGTAATGCTATTGCTTTTATACATATATAAGAATGGTCAAGAACACCAATTGAAGGATTTTTTTCAAAATCTCTTTTGTAGAAACGGTACATGAACCTATGGTTTGAATACTTTGGATAATAATACCTTTGATGATGAAGATTATAAGCGTGTTAGATTATTGCCTTCGATGATATTTGGCTTATGTGTTTTGACAAAGCATGATATCAAGTTAGAAATGAGGCTGATGTGGTTATCAAATCACTATTAGGTAGGCAGTTCAATTATGCTTTTCAACTCTCATTTGAAACAATGAATACTCTTGCTAAATTTGAAGTCGTGTTTGGATTACAAAAAGCTTTAAGTTTAAACATCAAGAAGCTAATAGTTTTAGAGACTCAAAACTGGTAATAATACAAGTAAAAAAGATGTATAAGAGTAATCAAATTTGTCTTCATCATTATACTCAAAAGGTCTTGTATGTGATTGAACAATTTGAAGCTTTTAACATTAATCACGTTTTCAAAGAATTCAATTCTAGAGCTGATAACTTGTTATTTTTGCTTCTAATCCCAAGTATGATGATCAAATTGATTGCATTTTTAAATAAATATATAGACCTATGATACCATATCTAGAGACTAATTGGCTGTACTTCTCTTGTGATGAGCATATTGACACATTTTTGAAAGGAAATTACTTTGATTTAGATGACTATGTGCTTAATTGTGGTGATTATTTGTAGTTGTCTAGTAATATACTTCCTGCTATTTTGGTAAGTTTAGAATCCATGTTTTCTCCACATGATCAACCTAAGATTTCTTCTTTTGTTGAACCATCTAGGAGAATCAAGTGAAACCATTGTTGTCAAGCTAGGCATAGAAGAAGAGCCAAATTTTGTTTATCTTGGTGCTTGTTTGACTAAAAAGAGAAAGAGGCTTTCATAAAGTTATTAAAGGAATTCATTGATTTATTTGCATGTTTATATAAATACTTAAAGGGATATAACAGTAGAATTGTTAAACATGATATTCCTATTAAACTTGGAATAAAACATGTATGTCAGAAACCTAGAAGAATAAGCCCTTTATTGGAGGACACCATCAATAAGGAGCTTGAGAAAATTATCGAAGGTGGTGTCATTTACCCTATAATATATTTTTAATGGGTTGTCAATTTAGTACTTGTAAGCAAGAAAATGGGAACATATGCATTTCTGTTGATTTTAGAGATTTAAATCATGCAAGTACTAAAGATAACTTCCATTTGCCTAACATTGATCAAATCTTAAGTGATCGGTTCTGAAATGATGTCACTTTTAGATGAATTTTTAGGTTATAATCAAATATTTGTGAATCCAGATGACTGACACAAAACCAATTTTACCACATAGAAAGGTACCTTTTCTTATAATCGTATGTCTTTTGGTTTAATTAATGTGGGTGCCACTTTTCAAAGAGCAATGCATGTTACCTTTGATGATTTGATTGGAGTAATTATTCAGGTTTACCTTGATGATTTGACTATATATTATCTTAAAAGGAAGAAACATTTGGAGAATTTGAGAGAAATTTTCATCTGTTGCCACAAATTTGGAATTTCTCTAAATCCAAAGAAATTTGTTTTGGAGTTACTGAGGGTAAATTATTGGGTCATATTATTACAAAAACTGGTATCTCCATTGACCCAGAAAAGAGTGAAGGCTATTCAAGAATTATAGCCTCCTAAAAATGAGTTAGGTTTACATTCATTCTTTGGAAAATTAATTTTGTACATAAGTTCATATCTGAATTTTCTTGATAAAGCTGCTCCATTGCATATTTTACTAAAAAAGAATCATGGTTTTTATGGAATTCTCATGCTGATTATGCCTTTGTTGATGTCAAAATTTCTATTGCTTCTGCACTTGTTTGTCCAAAACTTACTTATCTAAACCATTCATTGTATATATGAATGTAACTCGATAAAGTTATGGGTGATGTTATAACTCAATACTTCCATAGAAATGACGAAAAACACATTTCTTATTTCAGTCAAACTCTTAAAGATGTTTAATTTAGATATCCTTAAACTAAAAAGTTTGGTTTTACATTGGTCTCAGTATTGGGAAAATACAAATATTTACTGATGGGGAATAAGATTATTGTTCATTCTAATGTCCTGTATTATCATACTTTCTCAAACAACCCGTGATTGATGGAAGGTTATCTAAGTGGATTTTCAAAATCCAACAATTTGACTTATAATTGGAGACTTGTAAGACCATTAAAGGAAATGAACTTGCCAAACATTTAGTAAAAATGTTGATTCTAATGTCAATGTCATTATTCTAGTAGTGGACGATGTTTTACATGTTGTCCCTCACTTTCATACTATGACAGGTGTTGATTTATCCTCCAAATTCAACATAGGTTTCACCATGCAAGAGTGGGATTGTTTGTTGTCCCAAGATGATTGGTATCATGATCTCATTTATTATTTCAAAAACCAATCATGTCCTAAAAATCTAGATAAAAGACAATGAAGAGAACTTCATTTTCAAGCTCTTAAATTCGTGCTTTTAGAAAACTTGTTATTTTTCAAAAATCATGATGGTATTCCTTTGAGATGTCGACACATAACCAAATTGAGTGTGCATTAAATTTTTTTCATGAGGGTGTTTGTGGTGGTCATTATTCCGTTAAAAATATTTCTCATAAATTTTATGTGTAGACTATTAGTGGCCTACTTTATTTAAAGAAACATACAAATGGGTTAAGTCATGTGCCCCTTGCTAGATGTTTGCTAGTTGTGAACACTTACCAAATATGCCATGAATCATGTCATTCGGAGAAACTTTTTTCTAAGTGGGGAATTGACTTTATTTATGATATTCATCCACCTTCTTCAGCTGGCCATAGATACATCTTAACAACTACAAACTATTTTACTAAATGGGTTGAAGCAGTTTCTTTAAAGACTTTGTTCTTTAGTGAGGTTGTTAAATTTATCGAAAATCAATTTTTTTCACAGCTTTTTTATTATTGGTAAATAGTTTTTTGAAAGGGACTATACCCTTGTACAATAAGACTCAAAATCTAGATAAAACTATATCATCAAACCAAAAAGGGATCAAAATCCAGATGTGATCAAAAAGCCCAACGACAACAAACAACCTGCCATGAATAAGGCCAACAACCAATAACCAACAACTAAAAAGCAACAAAAACAACAACTTAACAACTACTGTTTTCAATTCAAACATTTTTCTTCTTGTTACAAACCGTAATCCATTCATCTCGCAGATTTCGTAAAGGATCAAAATCCTTAATTGGCTGATAAGTATTATTTGAGCAAGGAGATCGAGGAATATTCTCCTTATCTGCTACAGATTTTTTTGTTTCAGTGTTTCTGATACTTTGAGTCTCCCCAGATGACTCTTTATTTGCATGGTTTGTGAGCTCATTCAAAGGGGTTTCTGGGACCATTTCCAGTGTGTCTTCCTTCCTAACATTAGAAGTAGGGACATTCTGAGGTTTGAATCTCAGATGTTCCGGGAGGGAATTTTTCCACCAATTAGCGTTCTCTTTTTTGTGTTTTATCATCTTGCAATTAACAAAAATGTCCCAGAGAGAAACAATTCCTACATCTAAAAGGTAGACCCTCATAGTCCAGAGGTTGAGTCCAAGTTTGATTTTGCACCTTTAGCTCAATATGAGTTGGAAGATCCTTTGAGGTATCAACCTCAACAAGAATTATTGCATAGGTTATATGTGTGAATTTAGAGGTTTGGGATTTAATGTTAATGGTGTTGCCTAATGTATTGCAAATCAAGGCACAATCTTGATAGAAAGATTCTGATTTGAGGACTTCATCTCCAAAGGTTATGCATGGGTTTTTCTCAGTAGGATTCATAGTAGTCTTTGCACTAGTCACTGACTATTTAGATACTATATCAATGAAAGAGGGACCACTGGATCTCCCGATCTTTGTATCACTTCCACCGCCCTGGATCAATCCGAGGAAAGAGTGTAGGTATCAAACTAGATCCGCCACTCTTCCAAATCACATTTTCTCTATTGAGGGGAGCAATAGGGGTTCCATGCCATGAGCTAGATCCAGTTTTTACAAACACTCGGGCCTTTGAATTTGTGGCATGAGAGGAAGGGGCCCTGCTTTCAGTGTTTCCATTTGGCTTGGTGTTACCAGAAGCCTCTGATCTATCCTCGTTTTGCACAGAATGCGTGTCCTTAGCTCGTGAGACTATGCCGAATTCCAATGGATTTTTGTTTGCTCCAAGAATAGAAATGTCTTCTCCAAACACAAGATTGATCCATGAGAGGTCTTGACTCTCTGCGTGATCGATTTTTTCCCCATCGCGCTTCCCGTGTTAGGGTTTCTGGTAGAATCATGACCAGGGTTGCGATTTAGGTTTTTTTACCATGTTGTAGGGCAGCGGCAGGGGCAAGGAACAATCGATTAACTATATCGATAATGGTCCACAGTTCATTTCGAGGAATATTTATATTTTATTAGAAAATAATCCATAATTTTGAGTCATTCTTCTATATATTATCCATAGGGTAATGGACAAGATGAATCTACAAATAATAATTTGATTAATATCATTAAAGATATGGTTAATGATAGAAAAATAAATTAGAATTTAAATTTTTTCAAATCATTATAGGATGCCAAAACTACTTTCAAGACAGGTACTAGTTTTTCACCTTTCATGATTGCTTATGGTTTTGAAGCCACCATGCCTATTGAATTGCAAATTTATTTTACACGTACCACTTTGAATTATGGTTTGGATGACTTGGATGATTTACAATTATGATTGGATGAATTGATTTCTCTAGACTAAACAAGAGTCACTACTTTACAAAAACTTGAAAAAGGTAAAGAAAAGTTGAAAAGAGTTTTTGACAAAAAGGTCACTATGAAAATTTTAAGTTGGAGATCTTGTTTTATGTTGGGATAAAGCTAGGGAAAATCTTGGAAAACATCACAAATTTGATTCCCTTTGGCTAGGTCCTTATCAAATTGCTTCAGTTTTGGGAAATAATGCTTTTCACTTGAGGGAAATTGATGGTGATTGGTTGCATTTTACAGTCAATGGTCAACATTTGAAACATTACTACAATGAATCCTTTGACTTGTATATTATGTATATATTGTTTGGATTTATTTATTTTGGTTTGTTTGGTTTTCTTGTTCTTTCATTTTTGTTTTCTTTGCCTTGCGTTCTAATAAGTTTTCATGATCATTGAAATGTTGATATGCTTCACAACCTGCAAAATATATTAGATTGGATGTAAATGTCTATCAAGATTTTTAGATGGTAAGATTATTTGAAGCTTTTAGTCAAAGATGATTTATTGAATAATTTATCTAATTTCATAAATGAATTTATACTGATATATTTGACGTGAAGAAATTATACTTGATTTTCAAAATAGTGAAGGTTGATATTGTATTTGATCTTATCCAACCCTCACTTCCCAATCTTCTTACATCCCTTCTTAGTTCACAATCAATCAAACATTCATCCCTTTTTTAAAATTCAATAATAGGGTCCACATAAATTGACTCAAGAAACAACGAACTTGCTTTGCACTCTTGAGCCCAAATTTTATCATCTTTGATGCAGTCTAACTTCTTGTCACAAGAAATCAGCTAACATGGTCACTAGTGTTATTGATAATATTTAATACACACCCTTTTTAAAAATCATTAAGAAACTTCCCTATTCCTATTTTACTACATCATACCTGCATGCATTTGTGATAAGTCAGGTGGGGGCCACTTGATATTTAATGCATTATTTATTTTATTTAACACTAAGTGGTTTCATGGAATTCTTTACTCTGTCGGATGAATTTTGATTTGTGGAATTGATATATATGTCATCTTGTTTGCCAAATTGGATTAGTATGGTTTCAACAATGGAAATTAAGTTTCATTTTGTGATATCTTTTTTGGTTTTCAAGCTCACATCATGGTATTTTTATTCTTTCCATTCTAGAAATGATTTGTTGAAGGAGACATAAGGAAGATGTGATAGTTTCAAAATGATCATTGCTTTGTATAAGTTCATTAATTTGTTACCACTTCACATATTTTGACAAATCTCATGGTTGTTTTTTATCATACTAATGAAGATCATCAAATGTGAAATAATTCGGGATCATATGATGATTCTACACTTTTCTTGAGTTTTGATATTTCATAATATGGGAATGCACGTATTTATTTGATAAGTTTGGTATTATCTTGTATGGATGCTAAACATTTTATAAGATGGCATTAGTTGTTTTTAAAAGATATATTAAGGTGGTCACCATATTATGCGACCTTGTTTGAACTATAGTGTATGTTTTGATTTTCAAAGCATTGGTATTTGCTAAATGAGGTGGAAATAGTATATTGGTTAGACTATAGTGGGAGTATTGAATGAGTACGTGTGCATTGAATTTTCCTTGTTAATGGCTTTGAGACTGTGGAAAACTTGGAGTTTTGGGTCATTTTTGTGATTTGTGGATTGCAAAGGAAGTCTAGTTTTAGTGCTTCGTTGTGTTGTTGGTTGTTTAGTCATTCCTTTAAGCACCTTCATTTCAAGTGAGCACATGTCAAGAGGTTATATGTATGCTTATTTTGATTAAAGCACAAAATTACTCCATCTGGCTTGGTTTTCTTTGCTCTAGATGCATGCAAATTTGAATTTTTTGAGTTCATAATATTTAATAAAGATTTTATAGTGAAGACATTGAAATTTTTACCCACGTTTAAACTATTATTTTAAATACCCACTTGCTAAAAACTCATCTTTTTATAAATAATGAAGTGGGTGAAGTTTTCATTGAAACAAAGAAGGATTTTATAGGAAGTTATTTAGTTTTTGAACACATACAACTGGTTTTTCACACTCAGTTCAAGCTTTAGCTATTAAAAGAAAATAGAAAAGGAACATGCAAAGTGTTATCTCAATTTGTTCTTAAATATTTTTTTAGTGAGATTGATATGATTTTGTGATGGTTTTATTTTGAATTTGTGTTGGAAGGTTGTGTCCTATGCATGCATATCTCATTTGGGTTGAAATGAAAGCTTGCAAACTGTGTTGAATAAATATGATATGTCAGTTCATATTTTTTATTAATATTTGGTTTATTATCTTAAAATAAGTCTTGAATTCATGGCAAAGAAAAAAAAAGGAATTATAATTGAAATGGGTTGAGATAATGACAAACTAAGGGAAGTATTTTAAGTTTTTGTATGGAAATGATTTTCTATGCAGGGTTATTTTCAAAATACACTTTGTTTGATTTTTTTAATATGAATATACATTGCTTGAAAGCATAAGATTAAGTATTATTCAATTTAAAATGCAATGATTTTGAAATAGAAGATAAAACTAATTTTTTAAACAAGTCATTTCTTTGGATATACCTTGACTGTGTCACTGATAAGATGTGAGTTTCAAGGATGAATGGATGATTGAAAAGAAATAGTATTGAGAAAATGTAATAGTTTTGAAATATGATTGAAGTGTTGATGAAATTTTTGCATTTTATTTGGATATTTTATTTTTTTGCAATTGTACGATCAATATTGGAATTAAAAAAAAATCATTTGTTGTTAGATAAAGATGATTTCCATCTGTCACATTTTTAATTGGGGCATTAGTTCACTCTATTTTGTGAAAAATTGATGAATTGTGGGTTGTTTTAGTTAAACACTATTAGTAATTTGTCATTTCTTCTTAGTTTACAACATGTCAGGTTGGGATGGATTGGGGATATTTCTAGAGGATCATGTTCTTGTCATTCATGGGGTCATGTAGTTTTTGTGGTCAATTACTATGATAGAGGATCACTAGGGGTGGCCGAAGGGGAACTAGTATGCTTTGGGGTAGGGGCCCCTTTATAAGAATTGGTCCTACTCATGTCTCCGTGTATTTTGACACCAATGAACCATGTTTACATGAAGTACTACAGGTTATTGAGTCTTATCCTTATGTTCAACCCTCCCACACAGTGTTCATAATAATCCTCCTCACCAAAATATTGATCGTACTTAGGAAGACCATAACCCATATTCTTCCAACCACTTCATTCTAGTTTGCCCCATCACATTTACCCCCACACAATATCAAAACATCCTCTAATCAACCATTATTACTTGGACAAACCCAACCTTCACATTCACATGATTCACACCCACCTCCTAAGTGTGCTAGGTCCTCTTCCACAAGTACCTAGGGTGATTGAAGCTTTGAAGAGGGTGAAGTTGGAAGTAGAGGAGGAGACATGAGTCATCACTCACACTACTCTTCCAGTTGAACCTTATGAATATGTAGAGTTGATGACGGAGGTTGGGACTCCTTTACTTGATCTTACTAGAGATGACTAGTTTATCATGATATAGCTTGTTGTTTTCTGTTTGGATATGGATTTGATTGAATATTTGCAGTACTTAACAATTTTTGGATTATATTTGATGACATGTGATGGTTTTGATTTATAATATTATATATATATATATATATATATATATATATATATATGTGTATGTGTGTGTGGGGTTAGATGATGACAACACCTTGGTTTCATGGTGTTTGATGATTATTTTTAGATTATGATGGAGAATTTATTTTAAATGATTGGAATGTTGTATGGATGTGTTTTGTATTTTATCTAATGCATTAATATTAATGTGGGCCCCTTGTCCTTTTTGTCTCATACCTCATACTTTGAAAAGTCATATTTATTAAAAGTTGTTTACCTGAGTCCTTTCACTTATATTTAATAAAAGTATTATGAAGTCTCACTTAAAAGAAGGTAATATTTTATTATTTAATTTTATTATTTGGAGCCAAACCGGTTACAACTGATTTTGCACAAGGGAAGATTATAAAAGGACTTGGAAGATATAATTTTGATGATGAGAAATCAGGTATTGTAGAAATTTGTGAAGCTTATTTCATAAGGAATATTTTTGTGCATATGGTTTTCTGAGATAAGTGATCTTACATGTGTTATGATGACATTGTTTTGAGGTTTGAGTATGAATTTATGATACAACAGGTATATCCAGTTTTAATATTATTTTATTGATTATCTGATTTATTATTTTGTATCTCATCTAAGTTGATTACAGATTTTTATCTATCATATCCAGAGCAGGTCTTGAATGATATCTTCATTTCAATCTCGAGATAAATGCAATTAATAGACCATGTTGGCTTTGATTTGAATCATGAATCTTGTTAGATGTTGTTTTAGTGATCATTGTACATTTCATAAATACAAATATGTTTCTCTTCAACATGTCTATCTTCATTTTCATCTTGCAAATTGTGTAAATATGTTATATATGTGAATATGTGTTTATGTTTGTTTCTTTTGTTTTTGTTCTTTTTTGTCTTCAAGATCATTACATTACTTGGAAAATAATTATGAATAATGAGATCATTAAATCATCACTTATATTTTCACCTTTTCAAGAGGTTGTCTAATCAATAGGCTTCACTCTGTCAGATAAAGGTTGATAATAATTTCTTATCAAAGAAATCAATCTTGTCAATAAGTGATTTATCATTTTATATTTGGATGATCTCGTTAATAAGTACGATGGAAAGTTCTCAAGATATTTGAATGATCTCATTTTCATATTTGATTGATAATATGTGGTCTTATCATGTCTTCTATTACGTGTTATTTTGTTTCTTTGTTGTTGTTTTGTATATCCCCTTTGCTTTTAAGAGATAGAAATTTTCCCAGATTCTTAGGTTGGTCCACGATTAACCTATACTTAAACTACCCACGCTTAAGCCATTCTTAAGTATCATCACGATTAAACTAGTTTGATTCCATCTTGACATTTTGTGTTAGGAAAAAGGGTTGATTAGTTTTCGGTCTACTTTTTATCGACAACTCCTCCTTCCTATTTTGGTCAAGTAGCTAGAATTGAGAAACATGAGAGAAACAACACAAATTTTAAGAATGAGACAATTTGTGATAGGTAAGAGGTGATGAATTTTATCTCTTAGCATATGTAGTACTTACTCTAGTTTTAATCATACCTATAAAAATATAAAAATCCTCTAACAATCAAATAGAACACATTTATGCCAAGGAAGACATGAAAACTCAATCCAATCTACATAACTTAGAAAAAAATAAAGGACAATCTAACAATACGATCTTGGAAATACAAGAAAATATAGAGTTTCATAACATTTAAGGCATAAAACTTGAACAAATGGTAAATTACAATGTCAATAAACTTGTATTCATATTTATTATAACCCTAACACCCTTACAACATTCACCAAGATCTTGATAATACAAAAAATTATGCAAACCCTATTCTCTCGAGTTCTTAATAAGTCTATGTCATCATTTTTGCAATAAATTTATGATCGATACTTTTGAATTGTTATTACCTAACATCCAATCTAATTCCACTTTCTACTTTTCCTCTTTCCTCAAATGAATGATCTCTTTCTCACTTTTGGCCTTAAATTTAAGTTATGGAGCATAATCACCGTTGGTTTCATTAACCCAAGGCGATGAAGGTAGTTGAGAACATGTGGATTGAAGTTATAAAGTGAGAAAACATTTTCAAACATGCCACTAGGTCTCTCCTAACCTCCTATGAAATATCATTAACAAACATGCAGGAGAAAATAAGAATAAACACCTACTTGTCAAGTTGGAAATTCTAATTTTTAAATATGGTTTTTGGTGGGAAAGAAGAAAATTATAGGATTATTAAGAGAATGGGGGAAAATGGATTAAAAACCAAATTTATTGACCAAAACTAAGGTCGTAGACCTCAACAACCAAAATTGTAGTTATTTACACTTGTAATACCCATATATCAACAACTATTTCAACACTCTAAAGTAATTTCAACCTAAAATAACAACATGTTGATTTTCGGGACATCGAGCATCCAATTTAAAAAAACATATGTCTAAAACATATCATATAGATCCAAAACAAGCCAAAAAAATGTCACATGGCTCGAATCAAGAGATTACATCCAAATAACCCTAGTTTAGGATACATCTTCACTATGCTCCAGATCTAGATAGTTTTACATCGTGATTAGTCTTTATGCTCTTAGATGACTTCATACAACTAATTATTTCCTAGAAGGGTGGGATATTCCAATGTTTCCTCACTCCTTGTAGCTAAAGAACATTCAATATGACATCCTTTCTCAGGTGACACATGAATTATTTTGTTTCACCCATTCACCAACCTTAATTTTCAAGTAGTTATATGTTATAGATGACCAAGTGAAACCACTAGCTCTTGTGCTTCCATCTTTCCACCTTCTCAGAGACTTTAGCATCCTTGGGGATTTAATTAATATGTGTCCTTGGGTTTATACTTATCTCTCTCATTTCCCATGTCCTACATAACCTTATCAAGAGAAGAGTATCTCGAAAGGAACACACATTATCAAAATTTCTGCAATGTGACTATAACCTATTATGTTTGAATGCTATAGATCAAGAATCATGCACCGCAATCATCCTTGATCCCGACACCCATTGAAAAGATATAGGTATAATCTTCACCGCACTTGATAAGTAACTTAAGATCTCACAAGACCAATGGTATAGGATCATCTATCCACCTCACCTCAATCATTATCCATTCATATCCCCATCGTTCTCATCACCTTCCATCAAATCTATCATCATCTATGATCCCCCTCATCACATCATCCATGCAATTTTTTCCTATGCCTAACCCATAAGGATTTGAATATGTACATAAGGAAATCCTATACTTTTTAACACATACAAGAACCAAAACACCGACTTGTTAGGGGAAGATATAATATATCCACCTTGTGAACTATTGTTATTATAATAAGTTCCCATGAGACACACCTCAAATGAGAAATTTTAGTTATTCAGATTATATTGAGCTTTGATTTATAATCATTGTTGAAAACAATATCCACAAAAATTATATGATTGGAATATATGTTATTTTATGCACTAACTATTTTAGTTTGTCATTGGAGGAATTCCATGATTCAATTTTCTACTTAACATGGCAATATATGATAATTTTGATAGTTGATAAATTTTAATTATCTAATGTCATTGATATTAGTATTGGGACTCCATTTTAAAATTTAATTACCCTTCGCTATCGATATAATTATCGAGACTCTATTTTAACCATGATATTTGTATACCTTATGTGACATGTGTATGTCTAAATGTCATCCTCATCCGAACTAGGAAATCATTAGAGAGGGAATCCTCTCCCCACTTACCATCTCAAGCCTTTGGAGGGAAACTCATTGTAATTTATAAAATACTCATTTTCCTTTGTGGAATTTATTAAAGAAAAAATAGAACATTAGGGATCTATCTTCAACTTTGATGTAATTTCCCTCTTTATTGATATTCCTATTAACAAATCCATTCTTACATATGTCCCTCTTTACTAAATTTATGAACAAATTAAAGGTATTGATATGGGTTCCTCACTTTCCATATGTTGTCATACTAAATTTCTAGCATGAAAAATTATAAAAATTGCCATGGAAACTAAGCCCACAATTGAAAATTTTGTATCCCCTCATCAATGTGAACCCTTCCTCTATCCAACACGTGCTCGATTTCAGCATCAATGTGGCTAAGAGAAAATTGATAATGATATTTTCAAGATTGTTTCAATGTGCATGGAAGATTAACTTAGATGATTGATAAACTCATTAAAACTCAATGGAAAACAACTTCCTCTAGAAGGCCTAAAAAGGGTCATTTTGGCCATTTTTGTTGGTAAACACCTTCCAAAAACCTACAGGAAGGTTTAGACCAGATGAGGGTGGTTTTGGTAAAAATGAATATGTAAAAGGAATTTTATTTAAATTATATGAAGAAAATTGATGACAGGAACAACTTATGCAACATTGGGTAATTCTGGGCACAAGGAATGAAGGCTCCAATGGTGAAAGCTAGCTTCTCCAGATGATTTTAGGATTTATGGAAAGAGTTATGAGGTAAACAAATAATCAATGGAAATATATTGTAACCCTCTACATGATGGACATATAAATTTTTTCCAAGACTCAAATATTTTCTATGGTAATTCGGGATGTAATGTAATTTACCCCTTCCGATCAAGAATGAAATAGGCCCTAAAATCAAAATTTTAGGAATAATTGGATCCTTAAAATGGTTACAATGATCTCAAAAGGTGATTTTGATTCAAAATCATATAATTGTTTACCCCAAAACACTCTCCCATGCTCTTGAGGTGGAAAATTCATTCTAGGTGTCCCGATTTGGACTGTACGGGTAACATCAACTTCCTAAAATGGAAAGTGTGAGGTTTTGAGCATAATTTATTCCCTTGTCTTGTCCATAATGTTAAAATGGGAAAAAATATTCTCCCCTCTTATCCATATCCAAGGCACACGAGGAAGCTGTTTTCAGCCCCTAAGTGCTAAGTTTACGAAAGAGGGTCCGAAACCAGAATGCGAGGATCATGAGGGATGAAAATAACATCAACGAATGTATGAACGAAAATGAGAAGAGATATCAAGAGGAGTGAGAATCAACCGAATGTGCATGCAAAGACTCAAAACATGGGTAGAACCTCATTACAATCCACAGACTCTCTCTCTCATATATCCAAAGGGGTGTACATATAGGAGGTGTTAAGTAACCCCTAGTGTTGAAATCATGAAAACTCAAGTGGAGAGGGGGAGTTACATTCCCATAATAGAAATGTAACTCCCAATGACACATATGATGCACTGACGTGTAAGAGAATCTCATAATGACCCCTAAATGACACATGAACCTACAATCTCACCTAAGTGAGATGACTCACATAATGATGTGGAAAATAATAGAGACCAACACCCCCTTCATCATAACTTAGGAAGAGGCAGAAATTCAAAAACAAGAAATGGGTCCCGACATAAAATCTTAATAAGGTACCCATGTACAACAAAGAGATCCCAAGTAGTGAAGGAAAACCTAGTGGGAAAAACATCCACCACAAGAGAAAAACACACTCTCTAATCTAAGAAAGATGCCAAAGATGGGTCCCAGCCATAGACAAGCCTGAAAAGGTACCCATGTACAAAAGGGAAATCTCTTGGAAAGATGAATAAGAGAGAAGAAGAGGGAGACGAGAGGGATGCAAAAGATGCCATGGATGAATTTGAACTCTACAACTCTAGGAAGTCTCCCAGAAGAGTGTCGATGATGAGATCCTTTACCTCTAGACTGGAGAAGATCCACTCACACTAAAGCGTGTGCCTACCCTTAGGAAGGACATACATGATGTGCTAGAAGTCTCCGCCACTCCGTGAAGGAAACAACACAAATAACTCTGAGTTTGGTCCACGAAAGTGTGACATAGGTCTAGTAAGAGATTGCCAAGGAACTAAAGGTAATGCCATGCGTGCAACACTATTAGAGTGAAGTTGGAAGGTAAGTTGATTGATCAGGCTGCACCAGCGAGTGAAAAAATTTGTGATAGATTCATCCTCATACTGATGTGTGGAATACAGATCAGTCATGGTAACCTTCTTAAAGATATTGATAGAGAAATGATCCAAGAAGGCTTGGGCTACCTGATTAGATGAGAATATAGAGTGTTTAGGTAACACACTATACCAATCTAATGCAAGTCTAGTGAGGGACATGGGAAAGGTTCTCAAACGCAAGGCATCATCATGAGCGATTAGATAACACCCATGTTTAAATGACTACAAATGTTGTTGTGGGTCTTCTTTGCTATTAAAACGATTGAATTTAGGCATTTCACAATACACATGTGGTATGAACAGATAGGAATGGGTGGGTGAATAGGATCGTTACAAATATTGTCATAGGTGAGAGTGTTCGGGAGTCGAAACCGATGCCTCCAATGTTTGCATCTTGTCCAACATCAATTTAATTAGGTCATTGGTGGGTTGTGATGATTGGATGCCTCCCGTAGCGTGAGAAGGTTGGTTTTGGGCATATAATAGGGGTGGAACTCCAGTGTATGGGGCTGCCATGTAGGGTGGTGGAGAAGAAGGTAGTGAAATAGGGGGTACATACCCGGAATGAATAATGGATGAAACAGGAGGTTGTTGGTAGTATGTATATGGGGGTGGAAGGGTCATGGTAACCCTAGTGGCAATAGTGGCTAATGATTATGGAATGGAAAGAACCACGTTCGAAATGGGTGAGGGGTCACCGACACTGGAGGTGGGAATGTAGCTACTGGTGTATGTGTATGACATTAGGGGTAGATGAGGTTGTGTTTGGGGTAGTGCCAAGGGTACGGTGGATGTAATGGGTCCCACAGAGGTAAGCATGATGTGACAGTCATAGTGGGTATAGGACCTAATGCGACATGCTGGGGGTAAGGTGGATGTAGGCACACAGAGTCGATGGGGCTGATGCAGGAGTGGGTGCGAGAGTTGGGGGATAGATACGAGCATGCCATATATCAACTGACCCAAGGCATCTCGAGTGGATGAGTGGGAAAGGTAAAACTGCAAGGTGGCAGGGTTTTGGTCAAGGAGTCGTGTGAACTCCTCATCTCCGGTAGTGATAGTAATAGGATGGATGGGATCCATGGCTGGTGATAAAATGGAAGATGGTGAAGGACTAGGTGGGAGTGGTTGACAACTGGTGTGGAATATGAGTGCACTTGCTTGTCTTCGAGTCAGCACCATGTGAACCAATACTAATCAGGTAGGGTTGCTTCTCTGTAAATGACACAGAGAACAACAGGAACAGGTGAATCTAGTGATAAAAAGTGGATGAAGTACCAAATGGTGGCTAGAATGTGAAACAGGCTAACCGATGCTAGTTAGGGAAAACTGACACTAGTCGTGAGGGGTAACCGATGCTAGTCACTGTAGAAAATGGACAGTAAGTAAACAATGAGGTAGAAGGTAAAATATGACAGGTATGCCAAATCTAAGGATGTTTAAAACGTCAATGGGAATAATGATAGTGATAGGGACTGTGAAAAGTGGAAGAAAGTGAAGTAAAATGTCCTTTTGAGTAGGTTAGCAAAAGGACCTGGAACCGACGTCGGTTGGGTATAACCAATGGTGGTCAGAGGTAACTAACGATGGTTACTGTGAAATTGAAATAGTGATGAAAGAAAGTGGTTGTGAATTAAAATCTGATGTAGAATCGACTAGAATTCGAGAATGATGATGATTTGGCCTGTGCACACTTAGGTGAAGCTGGAATACACTAGCTATGATGAGGAACGTACAAGGATGAAGAAAAAAGTGATGAATATGATCTCTCACCTCAAAAGTAAGCAAGCAAAAACACTAAGAAAAGGTGATCCTAGGAGTGCCCTTTCTATTATGTTTGTTTAGCTTATGTTATTTAGGGATGACACATGAATTGTGAAATAGAGTTTTTGTGAGAATGAATTCCTACAAAGAAGGAGATCTAAAAGGTGAGGTTTCGGGTATGTTATAGTGGGAACGGGCTTCGCTCAAGTATGACTCACAGAGAGCAAATGAGTTGGGTGTCCATTGTGTCATGATTGTGTGATCACCTACAACTTCTTCTAGGTAGGATGTTGTTTAAGAATGTATGTATTTTGAATTTTTGTGTGGTTTGGTAAGACTCAGAGAAAGAGAAAAGGATAGAAGTGCTTTTCTACGATTCATTTGTCAACCATCAGCTGGTCATGACTTCCAGTGTATAGGTTGCCCTCAATTAATGTGAGCTAATGCAATAAATCAGAATGGAATGCACTTATTTTTAAACCCAAATTGAAAATGTGAAATTGGATGACACAATAAGATGAAGAGGAAGAGGGATTCTCTTTCACTACAATGTAGAAAACATGAAGAAATGGTTCTTTTTAATTACACCAAAAGAAGAGTTTCCTTTAGAGAAAATAGAAAGAAAAGGTTGATTACCAGGGAAGAAAATTAGTGTGTACACTTTTTTTCAGAAGGGAAACAAACACACCATTTTTTTCCTAGGAATGAATGAAATGCAAGGAACCCTGGATGGGTCCCACCAGCGTGCCAAAATGTTTCACCTTTTTCTTAGATCGTTTCTTTGAAGTGTTGATGAAACAGATAGGGTAACAGGCGTAGGAGGAATAACTATTCAAATTTTGGTTGATGGGTTGTTGTGCGCGTATGACTTCCAAATCCACATCTGATCATGAGAGCTTCCTTTTGGCTAGGAGGAACTACCTGTAATGAAAACAAGACCACCAGAAGGAATTAATCAATATGGGCGGTGAACTCGCCTAAAGATGAGCTAGATCTAGGAAGTATGATACTTCCTAGATGGCTGTCAATCCACTGTTTTAAAAAATTTAATGTTGTAAACAAATTAAATCCTATTGTTATTTTAAAATGATTTAGGTATCTCACTTAAAAACACAATAAGAAATAGATCTAATCTAACAGGCTAAGCTAGAATGGAATTCAAAGGTCAAATGATTGGTTCGGGTCCGCAGGTTTGATAAAGGTCTTGGGTAGATCACAGGTGAATGAGGGAGAGATGAAATTAGGTGGGTAGGTCTCTATTCTAGGCTTTGGGAAAATACACAGAGACCGGTGTCGGTCGGGTTTGACCTGACGGGTTAGGTATAACATGCCAGCTTGGTTATTGTAAGATCTGGAAATGTCACGAGAACATGCTTTTGGTCTTCTTTGTGATTGTGCAAAGGAATTTGGTTGGTCGGGATGAGGTATTGGGTTACTGGGGTAGGATTTTGTGAGGTTTTAATGGGTATATGGAGGTGAAAATGTTGAGAGAAGGTCAATAGGGGCAAGGTAAACAATGGATAATCAAATGATGATGAAATGAAACAAACCAGAAAGTATGATGTTATACTTACTTGGATTCCATTCCTATGAATGCCTGTGTGTGTGAGGGATGGAGGTGTTGATGATGGGTTTGAAGGTTGCAAGTGATCACCAATTGAAGAAAAGCTTCTGCATGGGCTGTATGTACACTCCTCTTTGCTTGGATAGATTAGATCATGGTTGGGATGGTTGTGCAGGAGAAGATGCTCAATCTCCTTCCTTGGGTGTGAGTTTTTGCTAGAATTTTCTCTCTAAAGATGCGTTATCTCTCTGAGATGTGTTCTTGCTCATCAAATTTCTCCCAATGTGTTTTCCAATTCCAACTTCCAACCTTGAGAATAAGGTTGTTTTGGGGTTAAAAGGGGTAACCGACGGTGGTCCGCTTAACCGGCGACGGTTAGGGGTAACCAACGTCGGTCAAGGTGGGATTTCCTAGGTTTACTAAACTAGGGAGATCCTCCTGATTTCCTTGGATCTCATGTCGTTATTCCATGGATTAGACTTGGGAGCTTCTTGTGAGCATGTGGGAATGTGGTTAGAGGGAATGTAGGCATTGATTTTTAGGGTTTGGGTAAGTCTTAGTTAGTTATGGCAACTTGCTAAGAATAGGTCTTAGGTTGAGTTAGCTTGGTGAGGTGTCTAAGTGAACTGTATGTGTGGATATTATTTAAATAAAATATTAAAATAATAAAAATATAGTGAAGATAATGAATTAATTTAATTAAATTAATTAAATTAATATTATTGGGGTGAAGGGGGTTATGGCTAGGTGAATGTAATAAAGGGTGCTTATATGTCGAGGACAAAGGGGAGTGTGACCTAATTTTAGTGTCTACATTTTGCCCCTTTTTGTTTTGTGTAGCTTGTATTGGTAAGCAACACTAACAAAAATAAGATGTGGTTGCCCCCATGTGTGGGTGAAGGTGATCCCCTCAAACCAGAGCGATGAGGCAACAAAGAAGTGGTGAGTGGTTTGATAAAAGGTAAATGTGAGGAAAAGGCAAGTGGGTTCAAGGGAAAAGGGTGAAAGGTCTACTTGGCCAATCTAGGTAATGGGTTAATGTCACAGGTAGAAACAGTCAAACGCATGCACACGTATAAACTATAGCATGCTACCGAGTTGAAGAGTAGGCAAACTCTACATCATCTAAGGTCGATAGGTTTATCCAAACAAGGTTGAAGTGAATCGGTATCCAAGGTATAGGATATGGTTAGGAAACACAATGTAGGTTAGGTGCAAGAACATTTAGGTATGTTCTGGTACACCAAAGTTAGGGTCAGGATAAACGGTCATGACAATAGGCTAGGTAAGGTCATTAGGTCAATCAACACAAGTAATAGTGCCGCAAGGTATAGCAAACACATGAGGTCAAAGGTCACTAGCGATGGTCTAGGTCCAAATATCTAGGTCACATGACATAGGTAAGGCCAAGGTAGGGGTAAAATAATGAGTCCCCAAAGGAGGAAAAATGGAGGTAGGAAGTGACGAGGTCAGGAAAGGTAAGGTAATGGGTTGGGTAAAGGTTGGATGGGGTAAAGGAGCAAGGTAAAGGGTGGGGTAAAATGGAAAAGTAAGGGCAATGTGTAGGTGATGGTGACTGATGATGGTCATGGATAACCGACATCGATATTGGAAAACTCGATGTTAGGTCGATACTCCATAGCGCTAGTTTGAGGAATGGCGAGATGTTACCTAGCATGTAAAAACGGATGAAACGAGGCTAGTTTTTATTATTCATTTGGAGGTAAAGTGAAGAAATGAAAAAGAGAGAGAAAGGGTGGATGCTTTCCCGATCACCGATGTGGGTGCTCCATGATATGATGGTGGGCATGAGACATGCTTTCTTGGAGGCAGGGTATTCTTGGTGAGGTAGCTATAGATATTTGTGAGGATATAGTAGGTTGGAGAGGATTTGTCTTTGTACATTTATACTACAGCACTGCGTGGGCCTACGAGCACATAGTCACCGTGTTTGACCGATAGGGATGCCCCAAGTATATGCATTTCCCATGAGATCGTGCATGTGTGTTAATGTGAGATGGGTTTTTGGTTGGGTAGGAGAATGGAGATCGTATGGGGGAATAGGCCGAAATATGATGTGGTATTTTTGGTAGGTGGTTGGAGGGTTGTCTAAGGGAGTGGACATTATCTAGAGGCCATATGTGGGATTCCCCTCATATAGGAACATGTATGAGGAGCTAGTTGAGCTTTAGCTTGAGAGGTGGATATAGGGTTCTTTGTCGGTTAGGGAGGATGAGATGATCTCGAGAGATAGGGTCCGACGAGTAGTTTGGGCTTGAACGGGATATTCCTCCGTCCTTCCCTCGTCCAAGAGGGATCGAGAGATGATGTGGAGAGGCCTCTACCTCTACCACAACCTATAGGTGCCTATAGGGGAAGAGGAGTAGCCATGGATTAGTGGATAGATGGGCTTGGATCGGATGCACGAGAGATATATGTATAGGTAGTGGTGGGTGGCTCGGTTGTAAGCCTTCATAGGTACCACCTAGACCAGGGCAGCCCTGACTTAGCTACTATTATGAGTGTAGTGAGATGCCCTACAGGGCAAGGTAGTGTGATGGTCACGATCACGTAGATAGGATATACCGTGACCAGACACACCTTAGAGGGGGAGAGAGGCAAAGGTAGAGTAGATTTTATGAGTACAAGTGGTACTCTACAAGGCCTAGATGGTGAAGGAAGAGGGTGGAGGAGATGGAGATAGAGATGGTCGGGTAGTAGCCTTCCGGATCGAGCTCTAGTGGTAGGTTTATAGGGCTAGTTGCCCATACCCAAGCAGAGGGTGGGGCCTTAGAGGCCCAGATCATGCATTGTGGGTAGGAGCACCACCATAAGAACAGGAGTTAGTCCCGGTTCATAGGATGGCAGGGGCCGAGGGGGTAGGGGGCAGAGTAGGCAGGCGGGGCTGTGATGGGAGACCTATGGGACCACCACAGACCATGCCTGTATCCAGGTTACGAGATGCCCTAGGTGAGGTGAGATATTATCAAGATCAGCTCATGGTGGCACTCGGATAGACTTCCTATCCTACGGAGAGTACAGAGCACAACAGGTGTCTAGTGAGAGGACAAGATCCCACACACATAGTGTGGAGAGCATAGGAGGTCAGCGAGCTTTGAGGCCCGATCAGGGAGAGGCCACTCTCTTACGTGCATGGTGACCATACCATCTAGTGAGAGTGTGAGTGTGCACAGAGGGACATAGGAGGCTAAGGGTGCAAGTGACATAGAGATGGAGGACATCCGGTGAGATGTTTGATATGCGGCCACCGATTTTTGATGTATACTAGTGATTTTTTTGATATATATGCTGGCCTGTGTGTTGAAGATAGTTGTATTTTTATCACATACCTGCCTGCATGCCGAAGAAGTGAGGATGTACGAGTGATTTTGTATATTTTGAGCATATACCGGCCTGCGTGCCAAATATTTTTTGTATTGATTCATTCATTCTTTTTGTATATATGAGACCGGCCTACATGCCGATGGTATTTTATATTGTATATCGGCATGTGTGTTGAAATTTTGAGATGATGATCATGATGAGATAAGCATTTATTTTGAGATATAAATTTATTGATTTATATGATGAGATTCATGGTATTTTGTGATGTGTTAATGTGTGTATGAAACATTGGTTTATGGCTTGTGTTAGATGAGATATGGATTTGTTACTTGAATGTGGTTTGAAATTAGGTGAGTTAGGCATGATGGAGTTAGGTTGGTTTAGGCATGGATCGAGTCAGGTTATAGGCATGGATTGAGTCAGGTTATAGGCATGGATCGAGTTAGGTTTGGTTAGGGATGGATTGAAAGTTATAGGCATGGATCAAGTCAGGTTATAGGCATGGATTGAGTCGGGGTATAGCATGGATTGAGTCGAAGTTATAGAGATGGATTGAGTTAGGTTATAGGCATGGTTGAGTTAGGTTATAGGCATGGATTGAGTCAGGTTTGGTAGGCATGGTTGAGTTGAAAGTAGGTTTAGTTATGATTCATTATTTTGGCAATGAATGATACTATGGGTCATATGTGAAATGTTCTATAATCTATGCATAGTGATGATAGAGAGATGGTAGGTGTAATAAATGTATGTTGTGGTAAGCAACTTGTTATGTATGTGGCTTAATTTCCAATTTTGTTAGAAAAGGGGAACTAAGTGAAATGTGATGTAAATGGTGAGTTAGGCATGGTTGATGAATTGTTTTAGGGTAGAGAATGGCTGAGCTAACCTCCAAGGGCCCCATGCCCTCGGAGTGCTACCTACATAGTCCCTAGAGAAAAGGGACCTAGGCCGATGTAGTTCTCCCATGAGCTAGGGAAGAATATGAAAATGAGTTGGTAGGTTTTGGGCATGTTGTGGGTTTAGGTTTAATAGGTGTGGGTAGATTATAGGTAAAAGGATGTAGGTGAAGGCGATTATGGTGAAAGGGGAGGACTACCCCAAAGGTAAGCGTCGAGGACCAAGTCCTGTATAAGGTAATCAAAATGTAAACAAAGATGGTTAAAAGATAAGAGGGGGAAATAAAGCCACCTGATTGGGTAGGATCATACCAAGTAGATCATACCTTGGAGGGGTGATGAACATAAGACTTGAAAGGCATTACATGATTAACGGTTCTACAATGAAGGTAGTCACAGGATCACCAAATGTCTAAATTCCAAGATGTCCCTTGAGGCAATTGAAACAATGAGAGTGGAAGTTGTAGGGAGGGTGAAAGGTAGTTAATTTTATATGTTTTGAGTGATAGGGATTTTGGGCAAGAGGTCCGAGGTCACAATGGGCAAGTCCATGACTAAAAATTTTTTTGTTTTGATAGACTGATCGATGTGGGAAGTCTATATGGGATAAATAATATGGTACTCCTTGAGGTCTTCGTGAAGCTGATCGATGTGGGAAGCTTCGGTTTCTCTCATTTTTTTGAAAGCTTCACATAACTATCCTTTGAGGAGCAGTCTATTTATAACAGCAATTTTATCGAGAGGAAGATGTCCTTTTGAGGGAGTCATCTTTTATTATAAGTTTGACTCAAGGAGTTTGGTCCCATGTGAGGTCTTTGAAATCATGGACAAGACCAAGGTGAAGGATAGGACTCTTGTTCAAAAGGCAAGGTGGAACGACCATGGGATCTCATCTAAAGGTAGATGAAAAGTATCCATGAGAATCATGCTATGTGTAGTGCCATGGTACACATATTCAAGAGAAGATAACAAGTGATGGGTACTCACATGATTCTTGTTTAATCATTAGGGAGGTGTATGGAGTGGATAGCACTCAAGGGATGAGCCTGTAAAGAGACAAAGGGTGAGGTAGGACAATGAGTCAACAATAGAATGGTTGAAGATGTAATGCATTAAGGGGCTCAGGTTTGGGTTTACCATCAAGTGAGGATAAACGATAGGCACCTGATCCATAGGTATGAGTTACGATGTATGGTCCAAGCCAATTAGGAGAAAATTTTCCCCGTTTACTTTTTTCTACTTTGGTTACGTGTTGATTTTCTTTCAAGACAAGGTCACCGACTTGGAATGTTCATGAACACGTTTTTCATAAGCACGTTTGATACGTTGTTGGTAAACTTGAAGGTGATCCAGAGTGTTAAGACGACGTTCATCTAATAACTCTAGTTGTGCTAAGCGGTCCTGACAAAAGTCATCATCAGTAAGCATGTCATGGAGAGAAATACGGAGTGAGGGGATCTAGACTTCGAGAGGTAGAACAACCTCTCGTATTGTAGAGACAAAAAAAGGGTGTGGCCAAGTGGAAGTGTAAATACTAGTGCGGTATGCCCATAGGGAAAAAGGAATGTGCATATGCCAATCCTTCCTAGTATTGTCAACCACTTTCATGAGAATTTTGTTGAGGGTTTTGTTAGTGGATTTCACTTGGCCGTTGGTTTGTGGGTAATAAGGTGATGATAAACTAAGATGAATGCCGAAGGCATCAAAGTTTTTTGCAATGTTTTGTTTTTGAATTGTTTTCCATTATCAGTGATGAGGTGATGAGGAACACCAAAGTGATAAATGATGTGATGGTTAATGAACTCACATATCTTCTTGGATTTTATGGAGATGAGTGGTATGGCTTCCACCCATTTTGTGTAGTATTCAGTAGTAGTTATGATCCATTGATGACATTGGGAAGAATGAGGATTGATTTCTCCGACAAGATCCAAACCCCATTGAGAGAAGGGCCAAAGGTCACGAGTGACCTGTAAGGCATGACTGGGTGTATGATGAAGGTTGGAATGTTGTTGACATTTCACACAATGTTTGACATAGTCACAACAATCATGGTTAAGGGTTGCCGCACAGTAATAGCCTAGGTGAAGAATACACTTAGCAACAACAAGGCCACTAAAGTGACCTCCACATATGCCATCATGAACCTCCTTAATGGTATAAGGAATTTTAGAACTTGTGAGGCATTGTAAGAGAATACCATCAAAGCCATGCTTATAGAGGATTCCCCTAGAATGACGAAATGAGAGACCTTTTTAAGGAAGGTGCGTTGTCCGTTATGGGTGAGATCAGGAGGTAAGATGGAGAGAGAAAGGTAGTCAGAGTATTGTTTATACCAAAGGTCACTCGGGTTAGGGGTATCATTTCGATCGAGTAAACATTATGAGGTAAATAAGAAGGTGAATGGAGGCATTGTATGGTGACAAAGATTTTGGAATCGGCAGGGGAAGCGGGTATTTGGGAAGCTAAGCAGGCCATGGTATCTACAAATTTGTTTGTTGAACGTGGGATGGTTTAAAGGGTGTAACGATCAAAGGTGGTCAAAAGTATGTCTACATGATATTTATACTTTTGAAGTATCTCATTATGACATTGGTACATACCATTGACTTGGTTGATGACCAATTGTGAATCACCAAAGATGTGGATTGATTTGACATCTAGGGCATATGCGGCTTGAAGACCTAGTATGAGCGCTTTGTATTTGGCAATATTGTTGGTGCATTCAAAATCTAGTTTGAAAGACAAAGGCATGGGTTCTCCATCAAGAGGAATGAGGATAATGCTAGTCCAACCCCCACGCTGACACTTGGAACTGTCAAAGAACAGTGTCATTTGGTAAGGGGGTTCATCAAGGGAAAGAGTAACAATTGACTCATTGGGAAAGTCAAAATTAGAGGGTTGATCCCTAGAAATAGGTGCGTCACCGGTTGGTGGCAATAGCCTAGCCCTTGATAGACTTTTGATGAATGAATTCAAGGTCAAGATCATCTAAAGCATAAGACATCACACGACACACCGATTTTGATAAGGTTTGGCGTACATGAAGTGTAAGGGATCGGTGTTGGTGATGACACAAGTTTTTGTGGTTGAGTAGGTAATGGTGGAGTTTGGTGGCAATGAAAACTAAGGATAAGCAAAGTTTTTTTGGATGGTTGTATCAAGTTTCATAGTCCAAAAGAGTATGGATTATGTAATAAACCACCTGCTCCCTGTGTTTTCATCGCGATGAGTGAGTATGGCTCCCAAGGAATGATCGGTAGCTGATATGTATAGGTAAAAAGGTTGATCATCTTTAAGTGGAATGAGTATGGTGGTTGGAGAAGGTATTATTTTAGGGCCTCAAAAGCTTTGTGATAGTCATCATCCCATTTAAAGGAGACATCCTTCCTAAGCAGATGATGAAATGGTTGACACCGATCAGATAATTGTGAAATGAAATGGTGAATGGACTACAATTTACCTTGCAAGCTATGGAGTTGTTTAAGGTTAGTGGGTGGAGGAATTTCTAGAATGGCCTTGAATTTAGCAAGGTCAACTTCTATACCACGAGAGGGAAACAATAAATCCTAGGAGCTTTCCTGAGAGAACCGTGAAGATGTAATTTTTAGGCTGAAGGCGGATGTAATATTTAATGAGGCGGTCAAAGATGGTTTTGAGGATGGTGAGGTGCTCGAGAGCGACGTTTAGATTTGGCCAAGAGATCATCCACATAATCTTCCAATATGTGATGCATGATATCATGGAAGATGTAAGTCATAACACGATGATATGTAGCACCAGTGTTTTTAAGGCCAAAAGGCATGACTTGATAGCAAAAGGTTCCCAAGGGGTAATGAATGTGGTCTTGTGTTGATCTTCTGGGGTAAGAAAAATTTGGTTATAACCCGAGAATCCATCCATGAGTGAGAGCATCTCATGACCAGCGGTGAGGTCAACCAGTTGATCAATACCGGGCAAAGGAAAGTCATCTTTTGGGCAAGCTAGGTTGAGGTCATGGAAGTCTATATAAATGCGAAGTCCCCCTATTGCTTTAGTAATAGGGAAAATGTTAGAAATCCAATGAGGATAATCAATGGGTAAGATGAAGGAAATGGAAAGAAGGCACTGAATTTCTTCTTTAACGAGAAGAGCAATGCGAGGGTGTATTTTCCTCAGCTTTTGTTTGATAGGTTTGGCATCGGGAACTGTTACGATATTGTGGACCACTATGGTTTGGTCAATACCGGGCATGTTTGTGTAAGACCAAGTGAAAGTGTGGTTATGATCTCAGAGAAAAGAAGTGATGGCTTCCTATTCAGTAGCATCTAAATATTGTCTGATCTTTAGGATGTGCGGGTTGTCCTGAGTATGAATGTTGATCTCGATAGTCGATTCATTCAACATGGTTTACGTCTAAGAGGGTAATGACTGATGAATATATGAGTCTTTTGAACCAAGGTAGGTGAGTATGGATTCATCATCCTGACATTGAACGTCATTAATTATAGGTATGTCATCATCAATCATCTCAGGATATAGGAATGGAAGAGTGGAAGGGGCCTCACCTTCGTGTTGATAAGTCAAAGGCCCTAAGGAAATGGTGTTTATGAATTTTTTTTAGGGGGATAGATTTAGGATCCATCGACTCTGTCAGTGAGGGTGGTGATGAAGGTGGAGCGGGTGAAGGTGGTGATGAAGATGAAGGTGGAGAAGGGCTAGGGTCCTCAATGAGTTCAATGTGGGCCTGTTTGGTAGGAGGTTGGGAAGCCGATACCACTATGGTCATTATGTTTATGGGTGGTAGATGGAATAATAGTATGGCATGCTTGCTTATAAAAGCAAAACCAAAACCCTTCCATGCACAACGGTGTAGGAAGGTATGGGTGAAATGGTAATTGGTAAGTGATTAAAAGTCAATGGAAAATGGGCGGGGTTGTGATGGTGGTTTAGGTGTGTAAGTGGTAGTATCAAGTCCCCCATAGGTGAGACTAGTACAAAGATGAGGAGGACCATAAAGGAGGTGTTCTCCTATATGGTGATCATAGCGAGGGTGTTGGTGAAGGCTTCCATACTCGTGCAGAGTAAGGAATGTGTTGACACTATATAGGTGGTACTCCCAGAGTGAGGTGTTGAAAAACACCTTCTAAGGGATCAAGTGGTTGGTATGTAGGTAGCTGGAATGGATGATGTGTTGGAGGTTAATGCAGAGGTGGAGTTAATGGATTGGGAAGCTAATGGGTCAGCCGTGGAGAGTTTATAGAGTGGTAGGAATGGAGGAGGTATGTGTGTTGAAAGTAGTGGTTGTATTGGTAGGTGGAGGTGTAGGTGAAGTGGTATTGGTTGCGGAGGTAGACGACTTGATAGGTATGAGCACATCATTGGGTATGTAAAGCATGTTACATGTTTTGAGTGGTTATGGGTCGATTGGAATGGTATAAGTGTGTCCTTCGTGTTTAAACTTTACACAACAATGCAAAGTGGAAGGAAAAAAACCCATGACATGGATCCGTGGTCTACCAAGCAACAAGTTATATTGCAATTCCACCTCCAAAACATAAAACAATTTTGGAGCAATGCGGGGCCCACACGAATGTGAAGGATGACAGTGCCTAGTGTGGAGGTGATAGCATCGTTGAATGAACACAACATGACCAGATGTTTATGCATGCAATTTTCAGGTATACGCATTTGAGAAAATGCATGGGATGAAATGATGTTAATGTTAGTGCCTCCATCAATCATCACACGGCGTACCCGTATGTCATCAATGTGGATGGAGATGAAGAGGGCTAGGTCCGGGTCATCATTTTGGTGTGGCATGATCTCTTCCTCTGAGAAGCTAAGGGAGGCCACTTGGTGAACAAGGTGAGGTGAGGATGAAGGTGGTAATTTGGTGAGAGAGGCTACATGATGGGGTGTGATAATGGAGGCTACGGGTGTAGGGTCATTGGGTAAAACCTCAATAGATTGAAGAACCTCCATGAGGGCTTGACGATGGGATTCTAAGGTTTGGATGAGGTCATATAAGGAAATTTTGAGGGGAGATTGGTGTAATTGTTTGAGCATGGTGCGATGTGTGATGCCATTAGAAATGGGGTATGTGGGGCCAGATAGTTATTTTAGGTATGGGTGCAGATGGTATGTTGGGTATAGGATTGGTTGGTGGGTCAGTTGCCTTTTCTTTGCCCTTTTGCACACATGTAGTGACATGTATCATGTTTATTTGAGGGAGTTGACAAATGGATAAGATGTAGGGTTAGTGGTATAATGACATGAAGGAAAAAACCTACCTTTGGAGGAGAAAAGCCTTGTGAGGTCGGTTAGGCGCAATGACATTTGGGTGGTGGCGTGGCAAGTTCTCCGATTCAAACCATTTTAATTTCAAATCTTGGGGATGGCTCTAGGAGAGGTGAGGGTGGAGGTTGTGGTTGTTGAGTGGGCAATGTGGGAATGGGTGTCAATGAAGCATGATCCTCATCGAGAAGGTCATTGTACATGCCCAAAATTGTAGGGTACTACACCACTTTGGAAAGATGTTACACATACCCCAATGATGATACAAGTCTCCTTGCAAGGTATTCAAAATCCAAAAAAGCTCACCAAGTATACGTTTATATCCTGCATGCCTCGCTCGGCCTCGGTGTGCTTTATTTTCCCTCTGCCCCTTTTTCTTTGCATTTTGGTCTTCACCGACGAGATCACAGCCCTACGGCGGCCCTAGCGGGCGGCGGTCCCATGACCGCCGCTTAGGACAAGGCGCTTGATCTTGTAACCACCCCTACATAGGGCATGATCCCGTCGACGCATTTTCCAGAACGCTCTGACGATCGTGTCAAATGTAAATCTTCAATTTCTACTCACATTCTTCAGCTACTTTGCTTTGCATTTATGTTTTGGCTGCCCTATGAATAGTGTTTTCCCTTTGTTTATAGTAAAAGAGTTCAATTGGGAGTTACCCTCTGGTAAATGCATTTGCTATAAATAGCCAGCTTGTTTTCAAACAAATGGCCCCTCTCCTTCTCTGTTTAAATATTTAGTCTTTTGAATTTTTCAATTAGAATTCTATTAGTTTCATGTTTTGCATCCATTGTTGGTCTTTCTTTGCTATTTAGAGGTCATTTGATCTTCTTGTTTCAGTCTTGCTTCATTGTTGTTCCATGCAAGTGAGTTTAGAGTAAAATAGTTTCATTTGTAGATTGGAATCCATTAGAGTTGCAGGTTTTGTTCATCACAAAGGATAGTTTCAAGAACTCTCGGCGTATTTGTGTTGTATTCCCGTAATAAATCCCGCTAGGAATTGCATAGTCAAGCTCTGTTCACTTGCGCTATCCCTCTCCTACTCGCATTGTATTCAGTCTATATCCAAAGCTGCCATTGTTCGAATACCTTCTTCTGTTGATGCTATCATATACATGCTTTTTGGATTCACGAGAACACGAAGGAATGAGGAGATCACATTGAGGGGACAAAGTCACACATCTGGATTTACCACTGTTTTGTAAACACCAGGTTTGAGCTATCAAAGTTCTAGTTACAACGTATCAAATAAAGTAGTGAATTATTTTATTTTAGTCAAAATCTTGCTTTCAAAGATTACTAGGAAGGCTGGGGGAATAACTTCCGAGAAGCTATGATTTGTTCCTCACTTCGAGGTAAGATTGAAGGTTTCTAATTAAGTTAATTAGTTGTCTTTCATCTAGATTCACACATTTGCACATGTGAATAACCACACCGGGTTATCTCGCTTGTTTAGTTTTAGTATAAAGGTAGTTTAATTGTTGCTTGTAATTATAATGTTTCAATCGTATATATTTTTTAGAGTAGTTTCATTTTTGAGAGTATAAATTGTTATTTTCAATATAAGTTAATTTGGAGACTTCTAAACTAGATTAACACTTAGATCTTAGTTAGGAGGATAAACCGCTAGGGAATTTATGCTACTCGCTCATAGCCTCTAAATCTCCCATTTGTCATCTAGCTATCAGGAGATCACACTACCAGATCTTAGTCACCGATCCTCCTACAATTAGCTATAGGAAAGTTACTTGTCGATTCTCATCCTTGCCTATAGCTTTTCTATCGTTGAAAACTGGCCATAATCCTAGCTGTGACTTCATCTAAGTCACCCGTATTTCAAACCACCGGCTATCTCGGTGTGACCTGGAGGTTGGGTACGGGAAAGTCAATTGCCGATTATCATCCTCACATGTCACTTTTATGTTGTATAGTCATGGTTGGGAAACAATTTTTTGAAGATTTGTAGATTTTGGTTGGGGGTGGCATTGGGATTATCCATAGTTAACTCTCCTTTCTCGAGCATTTCTTGGAAAATATTTTTGAAAGTGATGCAGTTGTCATCACTATGACCCTTTACTCGATGATAGTTACAGAAATCATGTTCTTTATACCATGTGGGCATGGGGTGAGTAGGGTCAAAACCAATGTGTGGGTTTATAGGTGGAAGGGTGATGGCTCGGCTTTGATAAGATTTTCGAAGACAAAATAGTAAGGTTCCCTAATTGGGGTATATTTTCATTGCTCTCGTCTGAATTGAAAATTCTGGACAGTGTGAGAGATTAGATGAGGGTGTAGCATGATTTGATGGATGATCTGGGCCGGCCTTGAGTACCACTGCGTTAGCGGTGCCCTTAGATTTTGAATATTTGGTTTGTGGTTTGGAAGAAGAAGAGGTATCATTCGACTTGAATGTCAAATTCTTATTGCGTAATTAGATTTTCTTCTCTTCAATGGCCCAAATCTCTAACTTTCGTGCCATAGTGAATGCCTCATCGAATGTTTGGAAGGTTTGGACCTGTAAGGTCGAGAGAGATATGTCTAGCGCAAGCTCATGTGAAGAGCTCGATGAGTTCATTTTGTGGCAGTTGGAAGGTAAGTTGATTGATCAGTGCGCGCCGAGTGACAAAATCTACGATAGATTCGTCCTCATATTGACGTGTGGAATATAGATTGGTCATGGTAACCTTCTTGACGATATTGATAGAGAAATGATCCAAGAAGGCTTGGGCTACCTGATTGAATGAGAATATAGAGTGTTTAGGTAACACACTATACCAATCTAATGTAGGTCCAGTGAGGGACATGGGAAAGGTTCTCAAAAGCAAGGCATCATCATGAGCAATCAGATAACACCCGTGTTTGAATGATTGCAAATGCTGTTGTGGGTCTTCTTTGCTATTGAAATAATTGAATTTAGGAATTTTCCAATATACAGGGTATGAACGAATAGGAATGGATGGGTGAATAGGCTCATTGCAAATCTCGTCATAGGTGAGAGTGTTGCGGGAGTTGGAAACCGATGCCTCCAATGTCTGCATCTTGTCCAACATCAATTTAATTAGGTCATTGGTGGGTTGTGATGATTGGATTCCTCCGTAGCATGAGAAGGTTAGTTTTGGGCATATAACAAGGGTGGCACTCTAGTGTATGGGACTACCATGTAGGGTGGTGGAGAAGAAGGTAGTGAAATAGGGGGTACGTACCTTAATTAATAATGGATGAAACAAGAGGTTGTTGGTAGTATGTATATGGGGGTGGAAGGGTCATGCTAACCCTAGTGGTAATAGGGGCTAATGATTATGGAATGGAAAGAACCACATTCTAAAATGGGGTAGGGGTCACCGACATCGGAGGTGGGAATATAGCTACGGGTATGTGTGAGACATTAGGGGTGGATTAGGTTGTGTTTGGGGTAGTCGTTGAGGGTACAGTGGATGTAATGGGTGCCACAGAGGTAGCAAAAATGGTGGTCACGGAAGGTATAGGACCTCACCGTGACAAGACTGGGGTAAGGTGGATGCGAGAAACACGGAGCGATGGGGCCAATGTGGGAGTGGGTGTGAGAGTCGGGAGGATAGATACGGGCATGCTGTATATCAATTGACCGAGGCATCTCGAGTAGATGAGTGGGAAAGCTAAAACTACAAGGTGGTAGGGTTCTAGTCAAGGAGTTGTGAGAACTCCTCATCCCCTATAGTGATAGTAATAAGTGGATGGGATCCATGACTGGTGATAAAATGGAAGGTGGTGAAGGACTAGGTGGGGGTGGTGACAACCGGTGTGGAATACGAGTGTGCTTGCTTGTCTTGTGTCAACACCATGTGAACCAAGATCGATTAGGTAGGGATGCTTCTCTCAGTAAATGACACAGAGAACAACAGAGCAGTGAATCTAGTGATAAAAGTGGATGAAGTACTAAGCTGGTGGTGGTGGAATGTGAAACAAGCTAACTAATGCTAGTTAGGGAAAACTAACACTGATCGGGGGTAACATTGTAAGTCACTGTAGAGAATGGACATTAAAGTAAACAATGAGGTAGAAGGTAAAATCTGACAGGTATGCCAAATCTAAGGATGTTTAAAACGTCAATGGGAATAATGATAGTGACAGGGACTGTGAAAAGTGGAAGAAAGTGAAGTAAAATGTCCTTTTGAGTAGGTTAGCAAAAGGACTTGGAACCGACGTTGGTTGGGTATAACCAATGGTGGTCAAAGGTAACCGACGATGGTTATTGTGAAATTGAAATAGTGATGAAAGAAAGTGGTTGTGAATTAAAATCTGATGTAGAATCAGACCCAGAATTTTGAGAATGATGATGATATGGCCCAGGCACACTTAGGTGAAGCTGGAATACACCAGCTATGATGAGGAGCGTGTAAGGATGAACAAAAAAGTGATGAATGTGATCTCTCACCTCAAAATGCAAGCCAAGCAAAAACACTAAGAAAATGTGATCCTAGGAGTGCCCTTTCTATTATGTTTGTTTAGCTTATGCTATTTAGGGATTGACACATGAATTGTGAAATAGAGTTTTTTTTGAGAATGACTTCCTATAAAGAAAGAGATCTAAAAGGTGAGGTTTTAGGTATGTTATGGTGGGAACAGGCTTCACACTAAATTATGACTCGACAGAGCAGCAAGCTGGGTGTCCATTGTGTCGTGATTGTGTGATCACCTACAACTTCTTCTAGGTAAGATGTTGTTTAAGAATGTATGTATTTTGAATTTTTGTGTGGTTTGGTAAGACTCGAGAGAAAGAGAAAAGGATAGAAGTTCTTTTCTATGATTCATTTGTCAACCATCAGCTGGTCATGACTTCCAGTGTATAGGTTGCCCTCAATTAATGTGAGCTAATGCAATAAATTAGAATGGAATGCACTTATTTTTAAACCCAAATTGAAAATGTGAAATTGGATGACACAATAAGATGAAGAGGAAGAGGGATTCTCTTTCACTACAATGCGTAGAAAACATGAAGAAATGGTTCTTTTTAATTACACCAAAAGAAGAGTTTCCTTTAGAGAAAATAGAAAGAAAAGGTGGATTACCAGGGAAGAAAATTAGTGTGTACACTTTTCAGAAGGGAAACAAACACACAATTTTTTCCTAGGAATGAATGAAATGCAAGGAACCCTGGATGGGTCCCACCGGGCGTGCCAAAATGTTTCACCTTTTTCTTAGATCGTTTCTTTGAAGTGTTGACGAAACAGATAGGGTAATGGGTGTAGGAGGAATACCTATTCAAATGTTGGTTGATGGGTTGTTACGTGTGTATGACTTCCAAATCCACATTTGATCGTGAGAGCTTTCTTTTCGCTAGGAGGAACTACCTGTAATGAAAACAAGACCACCAGAAGGAATTAAACAATATGGGCAGTGAACTGCCTAGCGTATATGCTAGATCCAGGAAGTATGATACTTCCTAGATGGCTGTCAGTCCATTGTTTTAAAAAAATTAATGTTGTAAACAAAGTAAATCCTATTATTTTTAAAAATGATTTAGGTATCTCACTTACAAACACAATAAGAAATAGATCTAATCTAACAGGCTAAGCTAAAATGGAATCCAATGGTCAAATGATTGGTTCGGGTCACCTGCAGTCCGATAAAGGTCTCGGGTAGATCACGGGTGAATGAGGGAGAGATGAAGTTAGGTGGATAGGTCTCTGTTCTATGCTGTAAGGGAAAATACAGAGACTGGTTTCGATCAGGGGTGATTGACGGCGGTTAGTTATAACCGGTGCTCATATGTAAGATCTGGAAATGTCACAAATCAAGCTTTAGTTTTCCTTTGTGATTGTGCAAAGGACTTTGGTTGGTCGAGACGAGGTATTGGGTTACTAGGGTAGGATTTTACAAGATTTTAATGGGTATATGGAGGTGAAAATGTTAGAGAAGGTCAATAGGGGACAAGGTAAACAATGGATGATAAAATGAAACAAACCGGTAAAGTATGATGTTATACTTACTTGGATTCCATTCCTGAATGCCTGTGTGTGAGGGATGGAGGTGTTGATGATGGGTTTGAAGGTTGCAATTGATCACCAACTAGAGAAAATATTTTACATGGGCTACATGTACACTCCTCTTTGCTTGGATAGACCAGATCATGGTGGGATGGTCATGCGTGAGAACATCTTCAATCTCCTTCCTTGGGTGTGAGTTTTCACTAGAATTTGCTCTCTGAAGATGCGTTATCTCTCTGAGATGTGTTCTTGCTTGTCAAATTTCTCCCAATGTTTTCCAACTTCTAACTTCCAACCTTAAGAATAAGGTTGTTTTGGGGTTAAAAGGGGTAAGCGATGGCGGTCCGGCTTAACCTTGTGATGGTTAGGGGTAATCGACGTGGTCAAGGCGAGATTTCCTAGGTTTACTAAACTAGGGAAATCCTCCCGATTTCCTTGGATATCGTGTCATTATCCCACGGATTAGACTGGGGGCTTCTTGTGAGCATGCGGGAGTGTGGTTAGAGGGTATGTAGACATTGATTTTTAGGGTTTGGGTAAGTCTTAGTTAGGTATGGCAACTTACTAAGAATAGGTCTTAGGTTGAGTTAGCTTGGTGAGGTGTCTAAGTGAATCAGATGTGTGGATATTATTTAAATAAAATATTCAAATAATAAATATAGTGAGGATAATGAATTAATTAAATTAAATTAATTAAATTAATATTAGTGGGGTGAAGGGGGTTATGTCTAGGTAAATGTAATAAATGGTGCTTATATGTCGAGGGACCAAAGGGAGTGTGACCTAGTTTTAGTGTCTACAAAGGGATCCAAAAATAAGGGTGGATCAATGATGAACTCCAGAAAAATAGAAGTGATAAGAGTCCCAAAAGGGGAATGTCCAACAAAAAGATGATGAACTCCTCTAAAAACCTATAGATAGATGAGGAACTTGCAAAGTGCATTTGAAGTGTACTCTGTGAAAAGATGACCAAGGTTAGGTAGATACTCATCCTAATGAGGGGACTCAACAAACAAAAGAGAGATGTTAGATAGGTAGGAATCATCCAATGAAGGTAGAGGAGTGGAAGGGACATCATATAATGAAAGTGGAAAGGAGGTAGGTGCAATGACTATATGAGGTTGCGTATGGGATTGCTCAATGTCTGATGACATGGGAGGGGTGAAAAAACTCTCATGAATAGTGAGAGAAAGAGGAAAGAAGTCCTTTATAGTACTCTTGGCATAAAAATTGAGTGCATAATCCTCATCATTAGAAGAAGAACCAATTGAGTTTGTGTGTCGGTGGAACTGTCATCACACGAAGAAGAAGAGGAGACAACTAGATCAACAACCGTAAAAGCGACAAAAATATGTGAAGGGTCTCCATGTAGGGACTGAAGAATGATCTTCATGCAAGTGGATTTGAGTCTACCACGTGAAACCAAAGAGATCTAGAGACATGCATCATCATGTGACCAAAAACATGATTGCGAAGTGTTAATAAATTCCTCAAGATGATGATGATCAGTGGGTGTAGGAACTGGCCCAAGTAAGAAGTGTGAAAAACCCTCATGGGAAAAGTAGTGTTCCATGGAAGCACACCAAGATGAATAGTTCTCTCTCCTAATGAGAAGTGGTGGAGGCTATAATGTGATCCTATGATGATCAAGTTTGGAAAGATCATCCTCCATGATTCGGAAGTAAGAAGTGTAAGGTGCATAAATGCAAGATTTCGACTCGGCCGATAATGCGTCTGCGTGTGGTACAAAACCTAAGAGTACTAGTGACCCCCTAGAATGTGGCACTTTATAAAGTAGTGTGTTTATAAAATTGACAATGTCATCACGTAGTGTGTGAAAAATCATGCAACTTTGACTAAATAAGCACTCAAAACTGAGCAACGAGTCAAAAGTTATAGCAAGAAAATGATTCCCGCAACTGATGGAAAATGCTAATAGGCTTTGCAAACATTAAAAAGGTGCCTGAAATGGGTGTAAAGGGTGTCGTGTGGGTACTCATTGTAAATGGAATCTAATTTCAAATAGGGTTTATTTTTCTTGCTAGGGGGTTTAGCCTCCTACTAACCCTAGACCTCGTCCTCTGTCTTCAACACTCGGAGGAAGGACATTCATTACAAGCAAAAATGAAGCCCAAAAATATTACAATGCCAAAGTAAATGTTTTTCACCTTAAAAATTAAAAATGGTTGTTTTCACCTCCAAAAATATTAAAAGGGATGGAATCGGGTGGCTTAATGCACCAAGTTAGGAGCTAACTCTGTTTGGCGAATCGGGCATGGTTAGCTATGAACCAAGCCGAGTTATTACTATTGATTCGGGCCAATGCAAACATGACCAAGATAGCCCGAGTGTAGAGTTGAGTCGGTGTTAGCATGAGCAAGAGTGGACATGCCCGAGCAGTGTGGTATGTTGCGTGAAAGTTGGTATGATTCAAGCCGAGTGATTTTGGAGTTAAAGTGGTTGTCACGTCAAATGTGAATGGCTACGAAAGCAGGGGTTAAATTTGATAGCCAACTATACATGTCAAAGAATATTTAGATGATGGTCATTTTTAAATATTGCCCTTCAAAAATGTTATTTTTATACTATTAACAAATTATAAATCAGACTATTATGTATATATTTAATTATTTTTATATATTTTACATATATATATATATATATATATATATAAAATGAAAGTCGTACTTAAAATATGCAAGTCGTATGTGATGGTTATTTCAAATATTTGTAAGTATTTTACAGCTAAAATCATGAAAAACATCTAAACGACCGTTAAATTTAACCCTTGGCTACGAGAAAATGCCCATTGGAACAAGTTGCATAGTGTGTAACATCAAGGAAACTGGAAAGATTCATGGAGAAGTGATAAGGAATAACACAAAATTCAAAGTGAGCCGGTTGGAGGGTGATGAAAGGAACACCACGAATGGTGGTAAGATCACAACAAACAAAGAGGGCTTTAAAAACACACAATCCACAAACCGGGAACAATGTCAAGCTAGTAATGTTCTAGGAAGCACAACTCGATGGGCATAGTTGATTGTAGACAATAGACCAAGGCTACGAGGATGAGGCCAAAGCTCATAGTTGGAGTGCAACGAGAAATAGTTGGATGCGTGCGGGGTGGTCAGCACAAGTTGATGCAAGCAGAATGAACCTTGTAAATGCAAGTGCAAAAATCCAATCCATGAGTCAACGTGCTAACATTGATACTGGGGAGCCATAGGAAAGCCAAGGAAATACCGAAAAACCAACACAAAGGACGCCCACGCGAAGAAATCCTGAGCAATGATTTTGATGCTGAACCATGTTCAAAGGTAGATACAACGGAATGATTCATGGAAGCGACCAAACATGGAACATAGGTATAAGGATGTTGAGTAGAGTCAAAGACCATTGTAATAACCCCCAATGTAAAAAAGTCAAAACCAAATCAGTGAAGGCCGAAGATAAGTCAGAAAAGGTTGCAGAGACCAAGGAAATGAACGTAAAACATGTCGAGTCACTACCAATGCAGGATGAGTGAGCCATAAATCAAGCCAAGTGGTAGAGTGAGCGGTGAGATGCCAAGAACCAGCTCGATTCCCACTCTAGCGAGGCAAATGAGCTAGATAAGAGAAGGACTACCCACCACCGAGACTCAAGTAAAACTAGCATATGAAAACTCATATCTGAAACTATAAAATGCCCAAAACTATAACCAGATACTGTGAAGCACCTCAAAACCACATGCAAGGTATAAAACCCATGAACACCCAAAAATGAACCACAAACAACCCGAACAGAGGTATAAATGCCCATAATCAATGCACTTAGAGAATGAGAGGAATAACCATTACAACACATGCAAAAAGAATTGTATATCACACCGAGAAGTCGGAAAACGTATGAGCAATGGTGAAGAGTGCACAAATTCACAAGATCCGCTCTGATACCATGAAAGAGGGTTGAAACCTAAAATGCAAGGATCACAAGGACACTATGCACATCAACAGACGTATGAATGACAACGTGAAGAGATCTCGGGAGGAGTGAGCATCAACCAAATGTGCATGTAAAGATTCAAAACATGGGAAGAACCTCGTTACAATCCACAAACTCTCTCTCTCTCTCATAGATCCAAAGGGGTGTACATATAGGAGGTGTTGAGTAACCCCCAGTGCTATAATCATGACAACTTGAGTGGAGAGGGGGAGTTACATTCCCATAATAGAAGTGTAACTCCCAATGACACATATGACACACTGATGCACTGATGTGTAAGAGAATCTCATAATGACCCCTAAATGACACATGAACCTACGATCTCACCTAAGTGAGATGACCCGACCTAATGATGTGGAATATAACACACACCAATAGTTTCAGATCCTACATCTCACTCACATGGAACCCAGAAGCGCCACTTATCCCGATCTAATGAAAATGCACTTGGATGTCCCTTGTGTCTCTTTCCCCTTTACCCCTATTTTTTTAATGGTGAAACCTAATCTCTAACCTCCACTTGACCCAAGTTAAGCCCGAGTGGATTAGATGTCAATTAAAGTGCAAATAGGTGAGTGAAAGAATTTGAATCCATACTTACCATTTTTGAAATTTCCACATATAACCACATAGTTTAAAGCATACTTAGGTGTCCTTGTGTCCCCATTTTCTCCTTTTCACCAAAGTGTAACATAGTTTAATCATTCACCATCTCTAGTTAAGCCGTCGAGTCAAACATGGGTGAAAATACATCTCATTCACATTGAACAAGAGCTTGTCACTTGTCATCATCTAGTGAAAATCACATTTAGGTGTCCCTTATGTTCCCTTCTTCCCCTTTTCGGTGGTGTAACTCCTCCTTAATCATCTACTAACCTCGGTTAAGCTCCATGGTCAAGGGGTGAGTTAAAACTTGTAAGAAAATTTGGCTAACTCCTCTCACAACACTTAACCATTTTGATCATTAAAACTACTTTTTTCCCTCTATAACATTAAATGCGTTTCAAATCTATTTTGATGTAGTTTTCCTAGAAAATTCATGCCCTAAAAGCTGAATAATTCACACATCTCTAAAACCGGGCACCCGATCTCCATCAAACTCTGTTGGTGCATTCCTCTCAAAAATTCCTTCAAGATGATCATAAGATAATTTATATTGGTGCTCCATATAATTTATAGTATCAAGAAGAATTTTCTAGTCCAGAAGTTGCTTTTTTAGATCTACGAGTTCCAACGGAAGAAAAATGTCAAAAATTGGAGTAGAATGTCCGAAGTAAAATGTAAACTTTCAAGACTAATTTCATAGCAAAATGACATCAGAAGACCTCCTTCCAAAAATAGTAATTGTGCAAGGCTTTACATTTCTAAATATATTTATTTTACGAAAATGGAAAAATTTTCAACACTGTAATACTCCAAACAAGAAAAAACTATCGAAGGTAAAACTTACTAAAAATAACCATCCTAGTCAAGATCGCTTAAAATATAAATTCTTGCAATCAATCTTGGATAGCTTGTATAATCTCATATTTCACCTATTTATATTTATTTTTCCATAGTTGTAAGGCTTGGAAGTTGTCTCATAGTTCAAATAGGAGATAAATACCCGCGAGGTCCCAAAACATCGGTCTCAAGGTGAATTATACATGACACACTTTGATGTAAGAAGTTGGATGATTCAAATCATCCCTAATGTAGAAATCAAGTTTCGGTTTGTGTGACTTGCCTCATCATCACTTAGGTCTTTTCCACCTCACATGGTGAGTTATATCACTTGGTCAAGATCATAGGTATTAGGAGTTATATGACACATGATATGATTCTGTCATAGAATTTTTCATTATCATATGCGTCAGTGGCGTCATAGGAGTTACATTCCATTTTGGAATTGTAAATCCTCTTTCCCTCATGGAGGGAATGATTTTCGAGGGCGGGATTTACACAATATTCCCATATATACCCTCTTATTTGGATATATGAGAATTAATAGACATGTTTATTCTATGCATGATTTTCCTTGCTTATTCGATTACTCTTTCTAATTACTTGGAGTGTTCACATCACCATTGGAGTGAAACCTCTTTTATGTACACGGGGTTCCATATTGATCCTTGCAAAACAATATCACATGGTTTCAGAGTGAATGTTTGGTAAATGTGCACTCATTTTATTTTGGTTGCTAATTACTTCCGATGCTTCTCGTGTAATGGATTTTTACATTTTTAGGGTTTTGTGCATGTGTAGTTTTCATAGGGATTTCTCCACCAAATTTAGCTAGATGCAGCTAACTTTAGAGGGAAATTTATTTAGAGGAATTTACATTCTTGTTTTTATCAAATTTTTAATAAAAATTTCAGTTTTTTTATGAAAAATATCCTTCGGTTTCTCCCATACCTCCTACTTTGTTCTACGCTTCCAAACTTGTTTACACCTTCTTTGCTACCTACCCAACTCCTGGCCGAGCTCTGTCTAGCTTGGTGAGATCTAACCTTGGCTCATTTAGCTAGATCAATGAGCCTGTCTTCGATGGGTGAGATAACTCTACTCTTCTCTACATTGGGTTGGTTTTGTTGCATTGACTTGGGTGGATCATTTCCTTTTCTCATCGAGTTCATTTTTTCCTTTGGCTCTTAGTGACAGCTCCTTAAGACCTCTCTTACCTAGCTCATCCTGCATCATGAAAACCTTCTCACATCCCCTCGTGCTTGGCTTGGCCATATAGCCCTATCCCTTACCTATGTGAATTTTTTAGTTGATGAGCTTCGTCATTTTAGATTGTCATTTCGATATGTGACCTTGTGCCTTGGCCCTGCCTACTTGGATCTCTACTTGCATCATTGTGCCATCATGGAACTCACTTTCCTTGCATCGTCCTTGCCCCTGGTCAATCCTAAGCTCTCCCTACAGTACTCATCCCTTGGATCTTATTTGATTAGATGTTGTTAGCTCAACCCTTAGATGTTAATTTTCTTTCTTATGCATTCACTATGCCAAGTTTATCTCATTTAACTACTACTCTTACCATTCCCACTCGAGCTTATCCCCAATGCTCATGCATGGCTGTTTTCATGAGCTCCATGTGTCCACCACTTAATCGAGCCTAAACCACCACCTTGACCAGTCCAATCAATATTTCTCACCTCCTCTTTTAAACCTTACCCCGTGTTTTATATTTGAAGCATTTTTTTTAAAATATAAAGTGTTTTTTAATTAAAGGTAAGGTATTAATTTAAAAAGGAAGTTAGTTTTTAAAGTTAGGCCTTGGTTTTAAAAATAGGATCTAATATTAAATTAAAGGAAAGTGGTGATTTAGGTCTAATTAGGGGTTTAATTAATTTAATTAGTGTTAAATTAGAATCTAACTAGCATTTTTTTGCATTTTTAACCTCTTTTAATTTTTAAAATTAGATTAATTGGGAAATTTAAAAGTGTGAAAACTAGCATTATTAGACATTTTTTAGTACTAATCGTTTGTGGAATGTGAAGCACTTTTTGAAGATATTTTCCACCTTACGGGAGCTTTTCCTTCATTCTAGAGGTCCTCTGGACATGTTTCGAGTTGTCTTTTCTAGTGTGTCACCCCTTTTGTTACTTATGGACTAGTGAACGTATCTGCCATAGTCTTGCGGTAAGGGGGTTTCTGTTGGGGCGTGAGACACTTTTTCTCACACATGACTATGTTTTCTCTCACCTTCTCTTGTTTTATCTCTTTTTCTTTTCTTTCTTATGGTGTTGAACTATTGTGATTGCGAAACTTGATTATGGTCTCCACTCTTTTACGTTATTACGTTAATTGCAAGGTGAGTGAATGATTGTTTCATGATGAAAATTTCACACTGATTGTAATAAACACACTAAACTATAAAGTTCTAAATCGGGGGTGATGATATTGTTCAGGGTAGTTGTGTTTCTTTTTTTCTTATGCATTCCTTATTTCTCTCTCGCGATGGATGCTCTTTCAAAGTAAATTTTCTCACATCGTTCAAATTTTTCAAATGGAGATCAAAAATGGTAATAAAAATAAGGAGTAAAGGTTTATTTTACATCACCATGGGAGTAAAAACCGAACCGATGATGAGCCCCAAAAATACAAGTCAATGAATTGATGTGACAAAGCCTTATGTCTTCTCTATGTCTGTTTCTCTTGAGTTTCTCTTCCAAATTGAGTCTTAAAAACACCTAATGAAGAATGGAAAATTTTAGATGGTATGTTGGGAAAGCAAGATGACATGAGAGCGCATGAGTTGGACAAAAATTACTAGTATCAAATCCTAGTGACTTTTAAAACCTACATGCCTCCTCAAATTTCATCCACTCTAGATTTAATTTAAGGGAATGTAAAGTGGAGAATAAATATTCCAAATTGATCTTATCAATTATTTCTAAGTTAGGTCCCAAATACTCCATTTTTGTTTCAACTTTCCAAGCTAGGAAATCTGCTTTAGGAAGTACTTGTAAAATTCTCTCATTTGACAATTTTTCATCCCAACTCATTCAAGAATAGGAAAAACTCATTCAAATGGGGACTCTCAAATCCAAGTCACATTTCTTGTATCAAGTAATGATAAGGGAAAAAACTAAAAAGAAGAAAGAGAAAAAGGATCAACCAAAGAAGGAAACCAAAACTAACCAAGCCCAAACCAAACCTAACATGAACGCTTCTACTGTTGATCCCAAAATAAGAAGGAAGAGTGTAAGTGTTCCTATTGCAAGAATATTGGCCACAAATAGCATTAGTGTACAAGAAAAATAAATCAATCACTTAACTCATTTACTTGAGAAGAATAAAATAAGTGTTCCTAATTCTATAAAAAAATTCTCCAAGGGTGAGTCTTCCAAAGAAAAGGAGTCTAAATCTAAGAAGAAGAAAGGAAAGGCCCTTGTAGTTAGAGAAACTCCATCGATGTGCATTATTGATTCCGAGTGCCTCGCACCACAAGGGATCTTTGCATGTTGATTTATCCAATATCAAACCATGTGGCATGTCCCAAATCATGTTGGGTGATGATACTACAATGTGGATTGATAGAGATGGATGGTGGAACATTTAACCAAGTGTTGAGTGTTCCTAATCTCTCTACCAATCTCCTATCGGTTTACAAAATCACTCACCTTGGTAAAGGAATGTGAGTGGAATTTGGTCCTAACTCGGTGATTATTCATGAGCTTCACTCGACTTCATCATGGCTCAGTGGAAATGTGAATCGTCATTTATGATTGTATACCTTATCCAAATTTACTTATGATTCGACACCCACTACCTTGCTTATTCATGCGAGATGAGGTTAACAAGCTATGACATGAGCATTTTGGCCATCTTAACTATTGTTACCTTGAAAAATTGAGCCAAAATGAAATGGTCAATGGGTTACCCAATTTTAAATTTTATAAGGATCTTTTTGATGATTGTGCCTTCGGGAAACACCCCAAATAAAGTTCTAGCAAAGGAAAATCCTAGAGAGCTACTCATCTTTTGGATCTTGTTCATAGTGACATTTCTAGCCCTTTCCCATCTCCTTTGTTTACTAGAGCTCTATACATACTTACCTTCATTAATGAATTTTCACGTTACACTTGGGTGTATTTTATTAAGCAAAAGTTTGAAGTTTTTGATCACTTTTGAGACTTTAAGGATCTTATTGAGAAACAAGATGAAATGTATATCAAGGTTCTTCAAACTGACAATGGAGGTGAATATGTGAGAAATAGTTTTGAATATTTTTGTACCTCCAAAGGGATTAATTTATAGTGTATGATTGCTTATAGCCCTTTGTAAAATTAAGTTGCAGAAATAAAGAACCTAACACTTAAGGAGATGGCTACTTGTATGATTCACTTGAAATCCCTTCCTCCACATTCTAATTATGCTTACTATATTCATAACTATGTTCCGCATAAGGCCGTAAGAAGGATGACACCATTTGAATCCTAATTTGGATGCAAACATGATGTTGAGCACTTTCACATCTTCGAGATCAAATGCTATGGTCCACATTCTCAAAAATAAATGCAATGCCTTAGAACCACAGTCCCGACCTTATATCTTTGTAGTATATCCTAATGGCGTGAAGGGGTGTAGATTTTTGAACCCTACTACTCATCAATATTATATTTAGAGAAGTGTTAAGTTTGATGAGTAATATTTTACTTCCAATTATCCACCTTCTAGAGTCCTTCTTCTATTTGATTCTAATTCGAATCTTCATATCAAGATGTTGTTGAGCATGCTCCTCCTCCTACCGATCTTACCGATCCTCATGATCCTCTTGATCCTCTTAATCCTCCTAACCCTCGTGCTTTAGAGTATTCCAATTATGATAGTAGTGATGATGAGGACTTTGTCCTTTCTCACTCAAGTGAAGAATCTATAGATTATGATCTTGACTCACCTCATGGTCCTCGTTGGGCTAGACATACTTTACAGAGTGCTAGAGAGTGTATTGGGGATCTTTTGGATGAGAAACAAACATGTTCGAGTTCACCGAAACCCACTCCTTTACCTCCACTTATGACCCTCGGTATTTCCGGGAGGACTCGATATTCCTAAGTGAGATTCTACCATGGATGAGGAGTATCCCTCACCCATAAAGAATGATAGTTGGGATGTCACCCCTCTTCTGAAAGCAATAAAAATTGTTTGGTGTAAGTGGGTGTACGAAACAAAGTATGGTTCCGATGGAGAAATTGAAAGAGGGTTTGAATACCCGCAAGTGAGGATCACGAGGGACGATGTACACATCAATAAACGTGTGAACGGCAGTGTGAAGAGATCTCGGGAGGAGCGAGCATCAACCGAATGTGTATGCAAAGATTCGACAAATGGGCAGAACCTGGTTAAGCCATAAAACTCTCCTCTATCTCATAGATCAAATGGGGTGTACATATAGGAGGTGCTGAGTAACCCCTAGTGCTGCAATCATGACAACTCGAGTAGAGAGGGGAGTTACATTCCCGAGAATAGAAGTGTAACTCCCAATGACACATATATATGATGCACCGACGCACCTTTGTGCGACGCGTAAGGGAATCTCATAATGACCCCTAAATGACACATGGACCTATGATCTCACCTAAGTGAGATGACTCACCTGATGATGTGGAAAATACACACACCAACACCCCCCCTTCATCATAACTTAGGATGAGGTGGCAAGTCAGAAACGAGAAATGGGTCCCGACACAAAGCCTGATGAGGTACCCATGTACAAGAAAGAAGTCCCAAGCAGTGAAGGAAAACCCAGTGGGAAAAACATCCACCACAAGAGAAAAAACACTCTCTAATCTAAGAAAGATGCCAAAAATGGGTCCCGGCCATAGACAAGCCTGAAAGGGTACCCATGTACAAAGAGGCAATCTCTCAGAAAGAAGAAGAAGAGAGAAGAAGAGGGAGACGAGAGGAATGCAGAAGATGCCATGGACGGATCTAAACTCTGCAGCTCTAGGAGGTCTCCCAGAAGAATGTTGATGATGAGATCCTCTGCCTCTGGACTGAAGAAGAGCCACCCACACCGAACTGTGTGCCTGCCCTTAGGAAGGACAGAAATGATGTGCTGGAAGTCCGCCCACTCCATAAAGGAAATTGAAGGCAAGCAACATGAAGAACTCTGAGTCTGGTGCACGGAAGTGTGACATAGGTCTAGCGAGTGAGTGCCAAGGAACCGAAGGTAATGCCACGTGCGTAGAATTGTTAGAGTGAAGAGGAACACCCACAGAAAGGATGTCCAAGTGATGTGAAGGGAACAAAACATCCTCCACAATAGAAAAGGGATCCACAATTGAGGGTGGATCAATGAAGGTCTCTGGAAATGTGGAAGTGACATGATTCTTGGAAGGGGCACTCCCAACAACAGAGATGATGAACTCCTCTAAAACACCTGTAGATGGATGAGGGACCTGTAGTGCATCACAAGTAGACTCTGTGAAAAGATGACTAAGGTCAAGGCAGATACTCATCCCAATGAGGGGGCTCAACAAACAGAAGAGCGATGTCAGATAGGTATGAGTCATCCAATGAAGGTAGAGGAGTGAAAGGGGCCTCGCACACTAGAAGTGGAAAGGAGGCGGGTGTGATGACTGTGTGAGACTGAGTAGGAGACTGCTCGATATCTGATGAGATGTGGGGGGTGACAACAATCTCTGGAATAGTGAGAGAAAGAGGAGAAGAGTCCTCTGTAGTACTCTCGACATCATAACTAGATGCACAATCCTCGTCATCAGAAGTAGAACCAAGTGAGCATATGTCAGTGGAACTGTCATCACATGAAGAAATGGAGGAGACAATTGAATCAGCAGTAGTAGCAATAATGGTAGTAGTATGTGAAGGGTCTCCATGAGGGGCGAAGAATGCTCTGGACACGGTGAGGTGGATGCGAGTCCACACGTGAAACCAAAGAGAACGAGAGACATGCATCATCATGTGACCAAAGACATGGTCACAAGTGTCGAGGAAGTCCTCTAGATGATGATGATCAGCGGGTGCAGGAACTGGCCCCAGTAAGAAGGCTAAAAGACCATCATAGGCGAAGTAACGTTCCATGGAAGCACGCCAGGCTAAATAGGTCTCTCTCCGGTGAGAAGTGGCGGAGGCTGTAAGGTGATCCTACGACGCTCACGTCTAGAAAGAGCACTCTCCATGATGAAAAAATGCAAGATGCAAGGTGCAAGACGTCGGACTCGGCCGATAATGCGTCTGCGTGTGTAGGCCCAAGAGTACAAGTAACCCCCTAGAATGCGGCACTTTATAAAAGTAGTGTGTTTACAAAATTGGTAATTCCATCATGTAGTGTGCAAAAAATCATGCAACTTTGACCAAGGAAGCGCTCAGAAACGAGCAACGAGTCAAAAGTTATAGCATTAAAATGATTCCCATGAATCGATGGAAAAGTACACTAGATGCTACAAACGCATTAAAAAAGTGCTCTAAATGGGTGCAAAGGGTGTCGTGTGGGTACTCATTGGAAATGGCATCAAATTTTAGGCATAGTTTGTTTTGACTGCGAGGGGGGATTAGCCTCCTGCCAACCCCGGACCTCGCCCTCCGTCTTTGACAAGCGTAAGAGGGTATTAAATAAGCCAAAATACAACCTATAACTATTACAATGCCATGAATTGAAAAGAATGTTTTGTTTTAAGCCATAAAACATTAAAAAAAGGGCTGAGAGGGGGCCCACGTTGGAAGGCCAAGGCGTTGAACCTGTTGTTTTTAATGCCAAGCTGAGTTAATGTGGTGTCCACGTGGTGAGCTGGTGTTGATTGCAGGCTGGAGCAGTTCTTGGGGAGGTTACTAGAGGTGCTGCAGGTTGCCACGTGCCAATGTAGAGGTGTGGCAGTCACCAAGAAACCCAAACAACGCCAATACTGAGCAAAAAACCTTCCACGCAGGTGTAACCGCTGAGTTTGAACCAAAAACATTTTTTTTTTTTTTCAATGCAAAAAACGCAGGTCCAAACGCCGAGAGAGTTGCTGCTGCAGGCACATGGGAGGTCGCTGGAGGTGCTGGGAGTAGGTGTGGCAGGCTGCACAAGCGGGAGGAGCCGTTTGAAGACCCAAAACGCCCAAAAACGCCCAAAAATGCCAAAAACGCCAAAAAATGTTTCAAGCAAAGACCGAATCATTGAATGAATATGACGTTGCGGAGTTGCAGTTCTTTGGAGATGTGTAAAACAGAGATCTTGGAGGTGCTGGGAGTAGGTGTTGTAGGTTTGCACAAGCTGGAGGAGCCGTTTGAAGACCCAAAACACCAAAAAATGCCCAAAAATGCCCAAAAACGGCTGAGCAAAGTAAAAAAACGTTTTTCCAATGGAAGAGGATGCTGGAGGAGCCGTTTGAAGGGAACAAGGCAGGTTTGATTCCTCCTTAGACCTGAACATAACCTGTAACCAGCAAGAAGTACACAGATAACCCAAAAAGACAACCACTAGAATCTCGAAAAACACCATAAACTCGAACAACAACCCAAACAAACCACGATCAAACCCGAACGGAAGTATAAACATCTGAATCAATGCAAGAAGAGCACAACTGGAATATCCATTATGACACACGCTGAGAGAGATCTGTATATCACGCCGGAAGCCAAAAACACGCACAGAAACGCCGATGAGTGCATGGATCCACAAGATCTCGCTCTGATACCATGAAAGAGGGTTTGAAAACCCGCAAGTGAGGATCACGAGGGACGATGTGCACATCAACGGACATGCAAACGGTAGCGTGAAGAGATCTCGGGAGGAGCGAGCATCAACCGAATGTGCATGCAAAGATTCGACAAACGGGCAGAACCTGGTTAAGCCATAAAACTCTCCTCTATCTCATAGATCAAATGGGGTGTACATATAGGAGGTGCTGAGTAACCCCCAGTGCTGCAATCATGACAACTCGAGTAGAGAGGGGGAGTTACATTCCCAGAATAGAAGTGTAACTCCCAATGATGCATATGACACCGACGCATCGACGTGTTAACGCGGCGACCGACGCTACCGAGGTGTAAGGGAATCTCATAATGACCTTTAAATGACACATGGACCTATGATCTCACCTAAGTGAGATGACTCACCGATGATGTGGAAAATACACACCAACAGAAATCAAGAAGTATAAAGCATGACTTGTAGATAAGGGTAGTTGGGGTTGATTATTCAAAACCTTTGCTCCAGTTGTGAAGATGAATTCCTTTTGACTAAACCTCACCATAGCTATTGCGAAGACATGGAAAGTCCACTAGATGGTCATTAAGAGTGCCTTCCTTCATGGGGACCTAGATGAAGATATCTATATGGAACAACCTCCGGGTTATGTCCATGATCTCTCCCTCATTTTTAAGTTAAAGAAGTCTCTATATGGCCTTAAATAAGCTCCGCATACTTGGTATGCCAAGATGCAATCCTTTCTACTTACATTAGGGTTCACTCGGTGTCACTTTGACCCTCATGTTTACATTCTATGACAGGATAACTCCATTCTCATCCTCTTTCTATATGTTGATGACTTGTTTATCACAAAAATATCTTCCTTGATCATTAATTTCGTGAAGAATTCCTTGGCCAACTAGTTCTCCATGTCCGATATGGGCTTGCTTCATTACTTTTTTAGGATTGATTTCAAAATATGAGTCAGAATTGTATTTTCATTAGCTAAGTACTCCTTGATTTTTTAGCTCAGTTTCACATGCATAATTATAAGCCTTCTCATACTCCTTTCCTTTCCAAGGTTAAGTTATTTTTTATTTCTCTACTCCTATAGTTTATGGTACCCTTTATCGACGAGTTAGTGGGGAGCTTAATTAACCTAAATCACACTCGAAAGATATTTGGTATGTTGTTGGGATCATGTCTAGATTTATTTAGGAGCCTCATTAGTTCCATTAGAAAGCAAATGAAGTGGATCCTTTACTATGTTCATGACACTCACACCGATGGCATTCATTACTTAGCGGGGATATAGATTAACTTTGTTGGATATACAAAATTTTATTGGGCGATGATCTAGATCATTGGAAATATGCCTCGGAGTTATATTTTTGATCTTGGTTCAGTCCTATTAGTTGGTATAGTAAGAAACAAAATGTGATTTCCATATCATCTACAACAGAAGAGTATATAGAAGTAGTTAATGCTTCCACGAAAGTTGTTTGCTTGTCGGGAATATTGACAAATTTTGGTATTCACTTTCGATGGCCTACTATCATCTATGTATGTGATCGCATGAGCATCATCTCAATTTGACAAAATCTAGTTCAAAATCAAGATATAAAGAACATTGAGATCCACATGCACTTAATACAAGAGATGATACATGAAGAAATCATCGACTTGTACTATTGTTAGAATTCTAATCAAGTTGAAAACTTTCACCAAGCCCTTCACTTGTGGTCTCTTCTCGGGGTGAGGTATTCTACAACCACTCATCTTCTTCTCTTGATTTATATTTCTCTTCTCCTCTTCTTATTTTCCAGAAATATGTTGTTTGTATATGAGTACCTTATTAGTCCTTTAGTTAACGAGACCCATTTGACACATCTTTCTTAGTTAGTTAGGGCTGTTTTTTTTTTTCTAACTTGCCATGACTTCTACGAGATTCGATGAAGAGGGTGTTGGTGTGTGATTTGAATTGTCATTTCTTGGGTCTTGTCCACCTCACATGGTGAGTCATCTTACTTAGGTGAGATCATATGTCCTATGAGTTATATGACACATGATATATTTCATCATAGAATTTGTCATTTTCATATGCATCAGTGACATCATAGGAGTTACATTTCATTTTGGAATCATAACTCCTCTTTCCCTCATGGAGGGAATTATTTTACAGGCATAAAAGTTACACAACACTCCCATATGTAACCTCTTATTTTTATCTATGAGAATGAGTAGACCTATTTATTCTATGCATGATTTTCCTTGGTTGTTTGATTATTATTAGTGATTACTTGGAGTGTAACCTCTTTGATATGCATGAGGTTTCGTATGGATCCTTACAAAATAATCTCATCAAGTCATCATGGTTTAATCCATTCAAGAAGGATATGTATTTATCACTAAGGTGAATAAGGAAGCTCTAGACCAAATGCGGGGGAAGATCTAGACAAAAATATTGATAGAGTCTTTCAACCTCTACAAACATGAATTTTGCTTCCCAAGTGAATAACAATGATACTAATGTATCCTATCAATTTATCTAAATATTTTTCAACCTGAAAACCATCATGTTTGTAGGATCAAGAGGTCATCATAATTCTACACAATGCAATGTCTTGCAAAGTTTTTATAAACACTCATTCAATAATTTGGAGGGTACTTACATCCCACATAAGAAAGAGATTGTACCAAAATGTTTTGGTCTAATAAGAGGTCTAAGGAAAGGAGTTCGATTCAAGAAGAAATTATTGTATCTTGAGTGTACCTATTTCAATGAGGAGTAGTTGAGAAAAAGGGTGTCTAAGTATCCTAAATATGTGTCCATTTTAAAGAATACATGTTTGTCACAAAGGTGGATTTTTGAACCATGAAGGATAATGGGATGATCTCTATGTTCTAACTCTAACTTTATGTTCAACGAGAATCATCATGTTAAGGATAAGAAAGAATCTCAATTTCACATATTGTAATTCATCTAATAGTGTTTTTAAAAAATCATTTAGTGTCATGGAATGTATCCTCACCTCAAAGGGGGAAGCATTTGCAATTAATTTATTTCAGTTCAATGGGTGGTCAGGGATAATAAGTTTATTCAAGGAGAAATCCTTCCATCTAGAGGAGAAGTCATTTTTATTGAGTAACATACAAGAAAGAACATGTTTGATCATCTTAAGGTTGATTGCATTCAAGAAGACATCTTTGTCATGGAGGTTAATTTAAAGGTCAAGAGGAGTGATGTATTGATCTCCATGCCCTAAATCCTACTTTGTGATAAAAAGGAATCACCATATTTCCATCTCAATGAAATTTTCATAACAATGTTTTTGAACAAGTATTGAATACCCCGAAAGGTTTCAATGTCTCACAGAAGAAAGATTTTTCAATCTCAATGTTCCAATTCAATAGGTGGTCAAGGGAAAGGAACTTCATGCATGGTCCATTAGAAGTAGGTTCTTTATTAGCAAGATATTTACCATATTGCAATTTTCACTTCTCTATCTTCTTCTCTCTCCTCCCTCCCTCTCTCTAACATTCTATTTCTTCATTGGGAATGTACTTTTTCACTCTTTCATATTATTCACTTAAGCAACTTAATGTTACATTGTAAAAATTCCCTTTTTAAAAATAAGAAAAGGAATTTGTTTCATTCTTAGGAATTTGAAAATTCAAATGGTGGTAAGATGAAAATTCATATGGGGGGAAGAGGAAGAGTAATTGTAATACTATAAATTAAAATAACTTCTCCATTCCAAAGGGTTGGAAATTTTTTATTGTTGTATGTTGTTGAAATTTGTATCACTACTACAAAAAGCAATAAAGTTGAATTTTTATCTCCTTTCCTATGTACTTCCATACTCTCTCTTTTCCAAATTTTTATGCATTGTGATTTTATAAAACCAAGAAGGAACTTTGTGTCCTTGATTAATGAATTCATATAACTTTGTGTCTTTGATTTATTAGTTTCTTGTTGATTACATGGTTGACGTTGATGAAAATTTCACCTTACAATTGGGAAGATAAATCAAGGAGGTAATCTTGGATCAACCTTGAATATGGTGGGGTTTGCAAGATACCCATGGATGTGGATGGACGATGTTCAATGTTTCACTCTATTGAAGAATAGATCAAGCTCCTCTCCTACGAATGAATATGCAATCATCGATACTATGCAAGACGGGATTAAAAAAATTTATGCCCGATTACTGGAAAAGGCTAGTCCTCGGAAGTTAATGGACTTCTTGCAAGGATGTCTACCTAATTTTAAGCAATTAATCTAATGATGATAAAATAAAATGTGAATAAATGATATAACCAATCAATGTAAAGGTAGAGGGACTGATGTGGTCCATGGCTATATATTAGTCTAATGGTGATACCTGATCAAAGGTAGTTTGGTAATAAAAAAATGGCTCATAGGAGTAATGATATCAAGAGTTGTATGAGCAAGATGGTAAATTTTATTAAGATGATTGATAAAATGCTAAATATGGCTCAAAGAAGCTTGATATGACTAAAAAGACACTTGAAAGGCCTTGCAGCAATAGATTATGTGGTTTGAATGTCTAAAAAGCAATCTTGGGGGTTAAAATGCCTTTTTGGTAGGAATCACTTTGGCGATTGGGGCAATGTCTAATGATTCGTAGTGAATCATCAATGATTTTGTAGCAAATTGTCAGCGATTGTTATAAAAATGTATAAGCTGATAATGGACGAGTATGGGACTCAAAAGAAATACTAGAAAGGTTGATTTAAGCTTATAAATGATGCATAATAATGTAATGAAGCAAGGGAAACCACTTACCTTGTATAATTTGAGAAATGAGGAACAAAAAATGATATTACCCGAGAGAGGAATATTGTTGATGCAAGAAGACTGTTGATTTGATTATGGACATATGAATGACATTAAAAGATGCTTTGAATGTTGTTAGATGATCTCTAGCTCCATGAGAGGTCTATGACACAAGAAAAATACAATATGAAGTCCTAGGGTCATGTCCACCTATGATATCTCTCCAAATGGAGGCCTGAAGTCCGTATTTATAGATTTTTTTGTCAATAGAGGAGAATCTCCAATGATTTAGGGAATCACTGACAATTTCAGTCGAGCTTAGAGTTAGGGAGAGATACGAAGGGATAAAACTTCTAATTCAAACTTAGGTGGATAGGGATTTAAGGGGATTATGGTTTGATAACTTAAAGAGGTCGAGTGTGAGGGATTAGAGGTGGATAGAGGTAGTTAGGATAGATGGGGATTATTTAGAAGGTTCCTAAATTAAATTAGTCATAACTAGTGAGAAGTGAGGACTTGTCATAGGGATAAGTTAGAGGTAGTTAGGAAAATATATTCAGAAGATTTAGTTAAAATAGTCAGTAACTAATGAGTTAGGATGAGTGAAGTGTAGGGGTGAAATTAATTAATTAATTAACTAATTAATTAATTATTTAGCCACTAGGAGGGGTAATATGACCTAGGTTTAGGGATGTCATTTAAATGGTGTGATGACAAGTTTAATTAAATTAATGGAGGGTATAGGTTTATAAGTATATAACCTAAGATGAAGAGTATGGAAGTAATATGTTAATTAATGATGGATGTGGATTTATGTGAGGTAAGTATGGCGATGATGTTGATGTTGATGTTTTAATAAATATGAGGGGTGTAATGTGATAATGAAGGGGGCTGAAAATGGAATTAGTGGTGCTAATTTTAGGTGTCTACATTTTCCCCTTTTTGTTGAGTGGTTTTGAAACAAGCCACGAGACAAAAATGAGATGTGATAGATAAATGTTGTAGGATTACATGATGAGGTGCTCCCCCTCAAATTGGGGATTGATGAAAAAGGGAATCGATCATGAGCTTGAAAGAGATAGATGGAAAGATGCAAGGATAGGAAGATGATAAAGTGATGCCCAGGATGAGGTAAAAACAAGATGGGTGTCATCATAAAATCAAGTGATAGGGGAACCAAAGGGTTCGTGTCCTATAGACATATGAATTTTAATGACAGACAAGATGTTTTGACAAGGTCAAAGGACCAAGAATTTATGTTTCCACAAAGGTGGGCTTACGAGGCCAAGAAGTCAAGTGATAGGGGAACCAAAGGGTTCGTGTCCTATAGACATATGACTTAATGAAGAAAAGGATGATATGACGATTTGATGAGGTCAAAGGACCAGAAATTGATGTTGCCACAAAGGTGGGTTTATGAGCCAAGTTGAGGGTCCTGACGGTGATCAAGGATGTAGCACCTAAGGAGGTATTTGGTTGATAAATGTTGATTTTAATGAGTAGATGTGATGTTTTAAACACAATGATGTGATCATTGAGATGTGCTCAAGATTTTGTTGATGTTGAGAGATGATAGATATTGTGATAGATTTTGGTAGATATTTTGATAAATGTTGATGTGGAAGGGTTGACAACTATTAAAGTTACGTGATGTGTATTTGATATTGATGTTAAAGTGATTTAATGTTTTGTCAAAACCATGGTCAAGAATGAAACATGGATTGATTTATTTGTATTATATTTGATACATATATGATGGGAAACAACAAAGTGAATGTGCTTGCACTTTTTACCTTTACAACAAATGTTAACAAATGAATAATAATGGATAATCACACTTAGCATATTTGATATAGATGATAGTGATGTCGCAAAATCACCGCACCCTCTATAAAACTAGAATGTGAATAGGAAATTTGGTGTGATTGCGACACATGGGATCACCTCTCAAGTGTGGGACTTGGGCTCGAGGTGAACCTCCAGAGAAGGTTGACATCCTCTTCCTAAACTAAGTGTTGTACTACTCCTAGTGTAATAAAATGGTTATTTAGTCCTATGCTAACATTTTCATGGGTTTTAGGGAAAGAGATGCGAAAGAAATGAAACTATACTAGGGATGGTGATGCACCAAATAAATGGTGTTTCCAGACTCAAGAAGGGTTAATTTGAAGAGGGTGTGTGCACCACAAGTCAACTTCACCTACTGCAACTTAGAGAGGGTATAAAATACCATAGACTAGGAAGCACATGTTCCCTTTGTTAAAATCGATCAGAAAAACAAGTTATCAATATTCCAATGAAGAAGGATGAACTTGAGAAGGGTGAACAAGCACCACAACTCAACTGCATGCAATACTCCACCACTTGATAAGCAGAACTCCAAGAACATGCAATAGAAATGTGAATTTGCACAGTGTACCTGCAAGCATGAGAAAAGGCACAAAGAAGTATAGAAGGATGAAAGGACGAGATTAGTCACAAAACACACACTTTTATTACTTCAACAATGTGCACAATGCATCATACATTCAGAAGAGGAAATGATTGCCATTAGAATCTTGAAAAGGAGGCTTGAAAGTTCCCTCTACATACAAGGACAACTTGTAAAAGAGACAAGACTCTTGAAAAACACACACTTTCCTAAGATGCCTAACTGTCCAACCTATCTAGCATTGGAACCCCTTGGAATGAGCTTCCAACTTACATTTATAGAAAACCCTGTGAGGAAGAAGAGGATTAGTAATAAAATCCTTCCTAAATTGAAGGTACATGATGTATTTATTACATTTGGTTGAACCACTTGAGAAGGTTCCATCATGTATCATTAATTTCCTGTTGACCTAGTCCTCCTTAATTAATTAAAATAATATTTAAATAAAATATTTTAATAATAATAATAAATATTATTAATAAAATATCTAAATAAAAATATTAATTTTAATTAAATATATGGTGGGACCCCATTGTCCTGGTTTGGCTTTACAAGGGAGTCAATGAGAGTAGGTTCAAAAAAACCCAAATCGGTGGTTGGATCACTAAGCCACCTCACCGAGTTGGGCATCAAATTCCTCCACCATCATTGTATTGATTGAGTTTCTTGGTTTCCCAAATGAGCTCACCTCGGATGAGCTTCTCCATAGCTCCCCATAACTGAGTTCCTTTGCTTTGAGCTCTTGCATCCTTATGTGTAACCAAAATCCCATGTAACAATTGAGCCCCTCTTGTTCGACGAGCTCTCCATCACTGCGAACATTTCCCATGAACCTCCTTTGAGCTCATCACCGAGCTCTATCACCATAAATTTTCTTGACCCATCCTCCATGATTTCCATGTTTAATTTTTTTCGGCTTGGAGAGCTCCACACAAAATCTATTGAGTTGGCCTTGCATCAATCTCATTGCCAACTGTGTCCCCACGAGCTCTTCAATTGACTCGGCCCGTAAACATTCTTCACCATATTATTCTGCCATGTCGAACATATTTGTTTCTTAGAAAGATCCGTACAATGTTGAGCTCCTAACCTGGCTTTGTTCTATGTTACCGAGTTTGGTAGCTTGGCTCAGTTCAATTAAGTGAGCTCTAAACCTATGCTTATCCATGCTGAGTTTGAGGTTGACTCCAATCATCTCATCGAGTTCTCTCCATGACCACTCACCTAGTCGAGCTTATCCCTTGTTCGAGCTAGCTTACCTCCATGATGAACTCATGGATTAATTTTTAAATGATGAGCTCGATATGAATATGCCTAGATTTCGTGGTATTATCTTCCATTGGATTGATTGATGGTTCTCCTCCATAGGTTTTTTTTTCATGCTCACCACTGAGAAAATTATCTCCCATGACCTAGCTTGCCACGTTATCCATCATGCTCACCTCTTCCTTTCACCAAGTTGGTTGGCTTCTCCATGTAGCTCACTACATGATGCTAAGCTCCCTCTCGATATTTTCTATTTTGTGTGCTTACAACCAAGTGACTTGGCCATCATTCTATAACATCGACGGTACTCCCTTCCATGAGCTCACCGTGCATTGGCTGATCCGTCCTATGCATCAAGCTCCTTCAATTGACTCGGCCTTAACCTGCGTTTGGTGGGCTCATCTTTGACGAGATCTCTCTCATTGCATGGATCAACTCGGTGAGTTGAGCTCCTTCACATGGATATTCCAAGCTCTACACATGAATGATGAAAATAAACAACCCTCTCTACTTCCTTTCTCAATTCACGAGCTCCATTGAATCCTACATGCATTGACTCGACTATCCCGATTGAGCTCATCATTTTTGTGACTTGGCTCACTTCCACGAACTATGTTTCACATGTCAACCCACGAACCCAGTTGTCTCAACTCGGCCTCTCACATGTCTATGTACTGAGCTCATATTTACCTTGCACGTCTGAGTTCCTTCCTCCCTCGACAACAATGGATCTATGCTCATTGGTTATGAACTCAAGCACTAGCTCAAGCGTCAAGATCTTATTTGATTCGGTGGATCTCTCGAGCTAATCTCTACTTTGTATCTGTGGGAAATATGAATACTTTCTCGGTCGGGTTCACATTTGCATGCCTCTTCACCTCACTAAGATTGACGATGCTGATTCTTGCGAGAACCCTGAGAAATTCATGTGGTCTTTCAAGGGGCTTCTCTTCGAATACATGCTTAAGCCATTTATATCATGTCAAGCTCTAAACCTTGACACGTCTTTTTGGATCATTGTATGATCATGCCGATCTCCTTCCATGCATCCCTTGCAACATTTTTCCCTTGAGCTTTGACACGACCAATTTGAGCTTCAAGATTCTGCAGACATGGACCTTGTAGGCTAGATTCCATCCAAGTGATCCTTGAACTTATAGCTATGAAAATATCATTCTATATGTCGGGCTGAGTTTAGCCATATCCTGTTTTCCTATTCCATCTTATCATGTCTGCAACACGTCTCTAAGACCCGTTATGCCATAAGTGATCTCACTCAAGCTATTAGTAAACTCGACCATCATTTCCTTTGGGTCTAACCAGGATTAATATTTTAACTGAACTTCAGTCTAAGCTATAAGATGGATCTCCCAGTGAGCTCAAGTGTTTCAATGCTGAGTTATTTCCTTTCTCCCAAGAAACTTGCTCGACTTTCTGAGTGACTCATTGAGGTGATAAATTTATCATTCACATGGTGAGCTAAACGAGCTAATCCATTCACTTGTGCTAACTTAGCTTTGCGTCCCCATGACCACCGACTCTAAAACTTATTTCTTCTCTTCTGGGTTCATGATTCCTGAAACTTTATCGTATTATGTGCTACCTCTAATCACTAACTCACCATTAAAGTTTTTTGATGACCTTCCACATATCTTGGTGAATGGCTCGCCATCACGACCACAACCATCCATCATTCTAACTCCCTAGTGACTCACCCGGTGAATCAACAACCAACTTAGAATTCTCTCTCGTATGGAAACCTCATGATGGATTTTCACTACAAAGTATCCACTAAGGAAATTAGGATGAATTTATCCTATGTGTGGAAATACTGATTTGTCTTGCCATCATAAAATTTCTAAACTTGGAAATATACTGAAATTTTTCCCATGCACGGGAGTCTTACAATGGCTTGCCATCTCATCATCTCCCTTGGAAAAAACTCTCCTTATTTTCCATGTATGGAGTAATGACTTTCCATGCCATCACATTGTTTCCACCATGACCGCAATCATCAAAATAACCCAATGATATGGCTTAGCTCAGTCATTAATATCCTCTCTCGAGTTAGCTATACGACTCCAAAGCACCGAGCTACATCTCACCTAATGATCTCGACTACATCTCACCTAATGATCTTGACTCATGACTCAGTCCATGAGCTTAAAATATTCCTTGTACTATATTTATGTGGGCTCAAGTAGCTGATGTTGAGTAGAGGTAACACCGATGAGCCTGCATTAACAATACTTCATCAACAAACCACCGATGACATTAGCATGATCTCAAAATTTTGGCAATATACACCTGAAACATCTACTCTTAATACACTCGAGCTCAATCTGAGCCACTTGCTACATGTAACTTGAATCCTTTCAGAGTGATTCAAAACTCTTAACTCGACTCAGTAACAACATCATTTATGCTCATGCCACGATATGACAAGAGAGGTGAAAGTTCAATGCTAGGTGATCTCACCTATGTAATTTATTAATTATTTAAATTGTAATGTCATGATTTGATCGAAATAGGACCCCGTTGTCCAATTTTTCCATGTGCACAAAATTGGATAACATATAGTGAAATGTATACCTTCTTAGGACATGAGAAGGGTTGAAATATGTAGGTTGTGTGGGAAAAGACGATTCTCCTTTCAATGGTTTCATAGGGAAATGCCCCAACTTTAAATTTTTGGATTTGATGCAAAATGATCGATGTGGGAAGTTTGCTATAATGGGAAAGTTGATTGATGTGGGAATATTTCCCATGATGCTTTGAATTTTGGATTTTTGAAGGCTGATTGATGCGGGAAGCCTTTTACATGGGTAGCCATCCTTTGAGGGTATGGTCTACATCTTTGATTTTGACAAATAGCCATCCTTTGAGGGATCGATCTATGATTTTGACTAGTATCTATCCTTTGAGGGACCAATCTACAATATGACATTTGAATAGCTTTCCTTTGAGGGATCAGTCTATTACTTTTGAATTTGATAGGAAGCATCCATAGATATTTTTGAATTTATTTTGAGTTGAGGGAAAGACCCTAATAGGTCATTTCAAGGAGGGGAGAAGAAATGTGTACACACACTACACATGTGTGCCCCAAGACATGTCTTTGGTTGGTAGACAAGGTGGATGGATGTAATGATTGTGGGGTTCTGCTAAAGAGGAAATTTTCCATGTGAAAGATGTAATGAATAGAGCTATGGTGCTCATCTTTAAGGTGTATTTAGGATGGTGACGGAAAACCACATGCTTTCAAATCATTACGATGATAAAATGGTTGGCTAATGATGGAATAAGATCTTTGATGTGACTATTGTCATGATGGTTGATGTGTTAATAGTAGAAAGGCTGAAAGTGCAAGACATTCAAAGGTTGCCCCATGCTATATGGACCAATCCAGTGAGGGAGAGCTTCCCATGTTTACTCCAAAGTAATGACATTTTGATTAGATTGATAGGATAGGTTTGTGAGGACGTGTAAAAGGGAAGGCATGTAAAGTAAGAATTTTGAAGTCTCAGTAGATAGGAGCCTTCCCAACATAATACTATGGATATAAATGACATGTGTTAAAAGGAATGATGTCCTGAGGATGATAGAAGTTTTGGTCTTGATTAATTGAGTATATGGTAAATAAAGGATCCCTTGATAAAGGAGTTGTGGGAAATTTAGATGGGGTATGAGAGGAAAATTGATAAAGAGGGGTAGATGACGAAGCTTTGGTTTTTCCTTTTCTTTGTGTATGTTGATTTTGGGTTCGTATAGGTGGGTGAATTATATTGGTTTGAGATAAGGGACCTTCACTAGAAGGTGATGGGAAAATGCATGAGGAAGGTTTGTTGATATTTAGTTGAGGATGACCCCTTGGTTATGTAAATTTGGTGAAGACATTATCAATGGCTTGGGAATAGATGTTGATGAGGTTGACAGACCTTTAAGGGAAGGTGTGGACATTGATGAGGTTGAGATACCTTCAATAGAAGGTGTTGATGAGATTGAGGGACCTTCATTGGAAGGTGTTAATGAGATTGAGGGACCTTTAAGGGAGGGTGCTAACAAGATTGATGGACCTTTAAGGAAGGTGTTAACAAGGATAATGGTCCTTCAAAGGAAGGCACTGATGAGATTGATGGACCTTTAAAGGAAGGTGCTAACGAGATATCTGACGAAGGCTTGTTGATGATAGAATAAGGATGTTTTCCTTGTCCTATAGATTTTGGTGAGGACATTGATGAGGGTGATGATATTAATGATGGCTTAGGATGGTCCTCTTTTGGGGAAGATCATTGATAAGGAAGATTCATTGGATTATGGCTTTAAGTGTTTTACAACTCTCCGTGTTATGCTCGAGCATCTATGGTAGGCACATGTTTTGTCTTGATCGTACCAGGTAGGTTTGAGTATGTGGATGGGGTGTTTTGATTAGTGGTAATGTGATAAGAGAGGCTTGCATGAGTCTATCAAGGATATCAACATAAGTCCCTTTTGGGGGATTTGGATTAATGGATTTTGACCTTGAATTATGAGAGCACTTAGGAGGACATGTCTTATTTTTGGATGGGGGTGGATTTGTGGATGTTGTATGGTGTTGGAACATCATAGGGACATTGTGAGGTTGATAAGAGGGAGAATATGACCCAAGAAAGGGATAGCATGTGTGATTGATAAGATTGGATGATGGATGAGGTCCCAAAATAGAGGAGGAGGGATGGTTGATGGATGAGATAGGGTTTGATTGTGTGCCATGATATTGAGCTAAAGGATGGGGTCCCAAAATTGATGGTAAGGGTGGACCCGTAGATTTGATAGACTTAGATTGTGATAAAGGATGAGGTCCCAAAATGGATGGTGAAGTTGAGACCTTAGATGGCGTGTGCTTAGATTTTGTAGTATTGATTTTAGGTAAAGGAGGGTGTTTTATGATGGATGATGAGGATGAGAATGTGATCGGTTTCAATTTCATAACATTTGTATTAGATAGAGAAGAGGGACTCATGTCAAATGACAAGGGTGAGGCCATGAGTGTGATGGTATTTGACTATGTAGTGTTTGATTCAGGCAATGTTCCAGGCTAGAAGGTAAGTGAGTATCGAGGATATGATTGGGTTTGATTTAGATGAGGGAGGTGTTATTTCTAGACATGATTGAGGTGGATTACGTGAGTTTCTAGTTTGTTGATTAATTCAATAAGTGATTGGATATCGAGATCTTCAATTACAAAGGATTCTTTAGTAACGACTTCCAAAGTGGAATCTAAGGGTTGTGTGGAGGTAATGGATGACTAGATAGTGGACACAGGTGATATCGATGTGTGAGAATCATCGAAAAGAGGATCCAGTGATTCTAAGTTTTTAGGAGAAAACATCGGTGATGAATGAGTCTTCTTATAGGGAAGATCACATGTAATATTTTTGATGATGTAGCTTGAGGGATGTGTAGCATTTATAGGGACTAAATCTATCAAAGGTGTTGGGTCAGGAAGACAAGTAATGTCATCATGTGTGGTAGTTTCATCTGAATCATAGAAAGACCTAGGGGAATCAAATAAAATGTGTGTAGTCTCATTTGAATCATAGGAAGACCTAGGGGAATAAGATAAAACGTGTGTAGTCTCATCTGAATCATAGAAATATCTAGGGGAATCAGATGAGACATGTGGAGATTGAGGATCGAGATGGCCTTCTTTGAGGGCTTGGATTTCTAATTTCCTAGCCATGGTAAAGGCTTCTTGAAGGTGCAGAATGTATGGATTTGAAGGGTGGATGATATGTGATGGGAACATGATCGGGTAAACAACTTGATTAATTCTAAGCTCATGGAAGTGAAAAATATAATTGATTGATAGTGCTCTTCCATCTAGTGACAAAGTCTCCAAGGGATTCATTTTTGGATTGTTTGATGGTGGCAAGGTCAAAAATGGTGATTTTGCGAGTGATATTTATAGTGAAGTGATTAAGAAACAACATAGCTAACTGTGTGAAAGAGACCAAAGAATGTTGAGGGAGGGAATTGTACCAATCCAAAGCAAGTCTTGTTAGCAACATAGGAAGGTTCTAAGAAGGAGATCTTGATCATGGATGATGAGATAACATGAATGTATAAAGAATAGTATGTGCTATTGAGGATCCTCCTGGCCATGGAACATGGTAAATTCAGAAATTCCCAATGCAAAGGATAGGGCTTATATGGTACTAACAGATGGATGGGTTCATTACAAACCTAATCATAAGTGAGGACTTGTTTGGATCCTTTGGTAGTGGTTTCTAAATTGTCTAATCTATTTGACAAATATTGTATGGAATCATTTGTAAGATTAAATGTGAAGGAATTGACGAGAGGACGCGATTGATTTGATTGATGAAAATGTGAAGTAGTATAGTTTTGTAATAGATGGGCTTGATGTGGATATTGATGAGGGGTATCTTGAGAGGATATTGTTTATGAAGTGGGTTGTGATAAAGGGATGTGGGGAGATGTGGAAAAATGTTGAGTATGTTGTTGTTGTTGGATGAGAGGAGTTGATTGGGCTTGAGTAGGGATATGTGTATGGATTTGGGATATTTGAGGTACTAAAAATAGGATTGAAGAAGAGATGGATTGATTAGATGAAGGATGTGGAATATTGGGATTCATGATATTGTGATGAAGGAAGGGATGTTGGAAAGATTGCTTGATGAGATACATTGGACATAGACTGAGAAGAATAGTCATAGGTTTGTTGGATGGGATTATTGTAGGATTGTTGAATTGGATAAGAGGTAGAAGTTCCATAGGGAACATAAGATGGCTTAGATGACTCTAGAAACATGTCAGAGCTAAATAAAGTTGACTGAGATGTGATAGGTTGATAAAATGGGTTATAATGTTGTACTGGTGTAGATAATGATGCATACATATTTTTTGAGGTTTAATCATAAAATTTCTAGAAAACAAACACATAATTTCCTAATAAATAAAAAGCAACTAAATGGATGGATTTACAAACAATGATAAGCAAGTAGAATAAATTTTATTTTTTCTTGATTTAATTAAGAAAAGTGAAATGTGAAAAATGGATGATGGGTCCTAGGAAATGACAAGCTATGGCTGGTTTCAGGTATGTTTATGGGTGACATCCTTAATACACACAAAGGTACGTGAGGCATAACTCGTACTAATACCGGTAAGGGCATGTATATTGGGGCCTACCCCCTCACTTCATGGTCCCATTACGATAAGGGAGTTGGGTGTTGAGCCAATATATACCGATAGACACAATATTATACTCGGCGAGAATACCAAGTCGGTTTCCTGTTGAGTGATGAAATCACAATCAGTTTCACTTGGGTGGAAATTATTTGAATGCATTTTTTATTTGTAAGTGATTTGGTTGTGTGGGGAAGAATGAGTGAATATAACCAGTTAACTTCCATATTTAAAGCTAGGTGATCAAGAAGTATGAAATGGTTTATTTTAAGACCCAAAATGAAATGTTGAGTTTTGATGAGGATAGTCCAAAAAATATGCACAATCAAAAGAAAATTGAAGGTTTTAGGACTTACCATGAGATCACAAATTTTTTTAGATTTTAGCAAATTTCCAAATCAAGTAATCAAAAAATCTAGTAGATAAGGTTTTTAGAAACAATACCCTACAAACAAGTTAGGAAAAACAAAAAGCGGATTTGCAAAAAGTGAAGAACAAATCAGTATGTGATTATTACACAATGAATTAGAAAAACAAATACTATTGATGAAATGAAGAAAAAGAAGAAGGGATAGTGTCTCACCGAGCGTGTCAAAATGATGAAAATTTCACCTTACGGTTGGGTAGATAACACAAGGATGTAAAAGCTGGATCAACCTCGAATATGGAGGGGTTTTTAATATACTCATGGATGTGGATGGATGATGTTTGATGTTGCGCTCCATGGAAGAATAGATCAAGCTCCTCTCCTGCAAATGAATCTGCAATCACAAACACTACACAAGATGAGATTAAAAAAAATTTTTATGGTGGATTGCTTGGTAAAGGCGGTCCCTGGAATTCAATGGAATTCCTTACAAGGATGTCAATCCACTTTTAAGAAATTAATCGATGATGATAAAATAAAATGAGAACAGATGATATAACCAATCAATGCAAAGGCAGAGGGACTGATGTGGTCCAAGGTTATATGTTGGTCTGATGGTGATACCCAATCCAAAGAGAGTTTGGTAATAAAAAAATGGCTCAAAGAAGCAATGATATCAAGAGATGTATGAGCAAGATGGTAAATTTGATTAAGATGATTGATATAATGCTAAATATGGCTCAAAGAAGCTTGATGTGACTAAAAAGACACTTGAAAGGCCTTGCATTAATAGATTATATGGTTTGAATGTCTAAAAAGCAATATTGGGGGTTAAAATACCTTTTTGAGAGGAATTGTCGATGATTAGGAAATCTCAGCTATTCAAAAGTGAAAAGTTATAAATTATGCGGCGAATCATCGAAATTGTGAAACAAATCATCATTGATTGATGTAAAAATGTACAAGATGAGTATGTGGCTCAAAAAGAATGCGAAATGTTTATTTAAGCTTATAAATGATGCATAATAATGTAATGAAGCAAGGGAAACCACTTACCTTGTATAATTTGAGAAATGAGGAACAAAAGGTGATATTACCCGAGAGAGAAATATTGTTGATGCAAAAATATTTCTGATTTGATTATGTACATATGAATGACGTTCAAAGATGCTTTGAATGTTGTTGGATGATCTTTGGCTCTATGAGAGGTCTATGATGCAAGAAAAATACAATATGAAGTCCTAGGGTCATGTCCACCTACGATCTCTCCCCAAATGGAGGCCTGAAGTCCGTATTTATAGAGTTTTTTTCAATAGAGGAGAATCACCGACGATTTAGGGAATCACCAACGATTTTGATTAGTTAGATTTAGGGAGAGATACGAAGGGATAAAACTTCTAATTCAAACTTAGGTGGTTAGGGATTTAGGGGGATTATGGTTTGATAACTTAGAGAGGTCAAGTGTGAGGGATTAGAGGTGGATAGAGGTAGTTAGGATAGATGGGGATTATTTAGAAGGTTCTAAATTAAACTAGTCATAACTAGTGAGAAGTGAGGACTTGTCATAGGGATAAGTTAGAGGTGGTTAGGATAATATATTTAGAAGGTTTAGTTAAACTAGTCGTAACTAATGAGTTAGGATGAGTGAGGTGTAGGGGTGAAATTAATTAATTAATTAACTAATTAATTAATTATTTAGCCATAGGAGGGGTAATATGACCTAGGTTTAGGAATGTTGTTTAAATGGTGCGACAATGAGTTTAATTAAATTAATGGAGGGTATAGGTTTATAAGTATATAACCTAAGATAAAGAATATATTAATATGTTAATTAATGATGGATGTGGATTTATGTGAAGTACGTATGCCGATGATGTTGATGTTGATGTTTTAATAAATATGAGGGGTGTAATATGACAATGAAAGGGGCTTAGCGAATGCTTTGAACCTGGGATTATCAGTGCTAATTTTAGGTATCTACATTTGAATTATTATCATTGAATATGGACATACTCGGGTTACTATTTTTGAGAATATACTAGTTCCTACTCACAACATTAACCCTCTCTCCCTATTTCTCCCACTCCCCTTTACCTCTGTCCAAGATAATTCCTTCCTTATGCATTGTAAAATCATTTTGTTGTAGGTTTAGTGGAGTATTCTTGTGTGATCCTCAGCCTAACGGCCACCCCAAAAATTTAGTTAGTTTACATTCAATAATGGGAGCCTCCCCATACCCAAGAAGGAGGAGCTTAGCCTTATGACCGTTGGTGAGAAAAACAATCTACACCTATGCAGCAAATTACTTCACCAACACCCCTATAATAGCCAATTTGTTTATGAAAATTTTGAAAATGAAGTAATTGATTCTTATCCATTAAAACTAGAATGGTGGAAAAGGTTTTTGATGATACCTATGTATTATGGATTAATGAAATGGACAAACTTAACAATTTTATCACTAACCTAAATAGTATTTCACCTCACATTCAGTTCACTATGGGAGCTAAAGTGAAGGATCTATTCCATTCCTCCACATCTTACTAAGAAGAAAATAAAATGGGATGCTCTCTCATGAATTTGTTTACATGATTATTAGATTTATGTGAAATATATATTAGTGAATTAGGTTCACTAAAGGATGTAAAAGGAGTTTCAAGAGGTTATTTTGATTAATTAACTTCCGACATTAATCATACAATATCGAGGATAAGACATTGATACTTGTAACTAAAGTATGAACCAAGATATGAACTTGAAAACATAAGGGGGTGAATGTACTTAGTTGTTTACTTATGGATCGGGAAGTTATGGGTATCCACACTAATGGAACTAGGTGATATAGACCTAATAATGATTTTTTCAGAAATTATGATTGAAAACTATCTTGGGGTAGGGTAGTACAACTCTTCCAAGACTATTTGTATGGTCTTGACCCTACTATATGAACTTGGACCTACTTGGATTATTGTTTTGTAAATTTATGAGAGAATCACCTACCTAAAAATGTTTATCAATGTTAAAAATCCCTTTAAACATTTTGAACAAGATCTCAAACCCTAACCATGGATGAGAAAACCTATAAAAAATTAGTTGGGTTATGGGAACTCTCATGAATTTCCAATTTTGGTACTACTCTGAAGGTTACTCAAACCACATGTCATTCTCCACCTAACATGTGATATATGAATGAATACAATTAGATTTGGCAACTTCTTTGACAATGCTTGAGTTGAGTTTAGATCTTGCTAAAATACTTAGAGAAGGGATGTTTGAGTGCTTGTAGATGAGAGATATTGATGTCTTAACCTAGTAAGAATTTTAAGACATGTAGTGATTTTTCCCTAATGATTGTATATGATATTTTGTGATATTTAGGGATCTTATGGTACTTTTTGCAAGTGTTGGAAGTGAGTGTGTTGATGTAGTGTCATTGCATTTACAAGTTAGCGAATAAGGTAGTGTTAACTTTCTTATATAGAGTTATAAAGGTGAATTATAGAAGGAAGGACAACCTAAAGGGAGTAAAGGGACCATCAAATAATGTGAATTTGAAAGAAAAGATGGAGGATATGTCAATGTAAAACCTTACAAATAGGTCAAGACTAAATATAAATTCGACTAAACTGCACGACCTTGAACATATATGTACAACATGATAAATTAGGTTTTCATCCTATTAGGTTGAATTAGTATACGGATTTTAAGATTTTAATTCTTATAATTTGACGACATATAAGTATGTAAGGATAAGAAAGAAAGACAAGAGAACATGCTTATCTTAGTAAGAGCGCATTATAAAAACTAGCAATATCAAAGAGTAAATTTCCAAAATGAGTTTCTACATTTTTACCCCTTTCAAGTATGTAATTAAAATAACATGCTCAAATGAAAATATACTTGAGTGTGTAGAAACAATTTTTATTCACTTAGAGTTTGTTTTTAGAGTCCTATTATGCTTGGTGTTGGCATGATCCATGATGAAACCTGTAACACAAAGTGTAGTCAATTTCCATAGTAGAATTAAACTTTAACTTAAATATAAAATATAATATGTAAGATTGTCATTTACATAAAAATGAAATTAAGAGATCAAATTCCATATCATGATGGCTAGACAGTTGATCCTCCATCTGAGGAGCCAACTGTAGGGGATTCATCCCTCTAAAGGATGATCCTCCACCACCTCCTAGTGTTGTTGCCCCATGTGCTTAAGTTTTTGCCTCTTTAGATTTGTTTTATTTTGGTGGCCTTAATGGCATGATTTTTTAACTTCTTGGCATTTTTTTATATGTCTTTTTGGATGTGAGTTTTTGGTCACACCTTTTTGTTGTAACACTTTTGTATTATTAATATAAAGGCTTGTTCCAATAGTAAACTAAGAGATCAAATAAGGAAGGAACACACTTGTTTTGTTTATGGAGGGATAAGATCATGTGCTTTGATAGTACTTGAAGCTTTGTATTGTTGAGACTATTAAAGGATTGGGGATGATCAGTCCCCAATCATGTCAAGGATAACTAGAGTGTTAGTTGCATACAATCCAACATGGAGTGATGAAGAAAGAGATACAAAGAATGAGGTACCAAAACACCCTATTAAGGAAAAATATTGTGTATCAAATTCATTAAGAAAATTTGATATCTCCCCATTTAAATGCAATAGGAAAGGAATAACTAATTATGAAAAACTTATCAACTTGATACATTTTGTAACCCCATAAACCAAACTCGCTATAAATAGATCCATGCCCAATTTTGTAAATAAGGACACATAGTTGAAAACAGAATGAGTGTTCTCATCCCCTTCCCATGTTCTCGCACAATTGAGTAGAAACTAAATATAAACTATAATGTATTGAAATGTAGATGAAGAAAGCATACCCATGCCCCAAAAATATTTGAAACTATAATAGAAACTAAGTGCCATGGTGAAGGAGTGAAGTAGTAAATGTTCCTTATAACTGATTTAGACAGAGTGATGTAGATTTGAAACTATGTCAAAAAATTATACATTTAGGTGAAAATATGAAACCGTTAAGAAAATTGATGTAACTTCCCCTAGGTAAAACCATGTGATGGAGTTAGAATAGTCTATACAGTCCTATCCAAAAAGTACATTTTTTAACCCTATGCTTGATTTTCTTGATTTCTATTCTTGAATTTTTTTTGAGTACATATACCATGTTTGTAACGATGTGTTATCCCATAATTATACATCTTCATATTGTTTGTGTAGAATATACCCATATGAATGCCCTCTCTTTTGAGGCACGTGTAGAAAACCATGTTGATAACATGGCTCAAAAGAAGAGATGTGTGTCTATGTACTAAATTTCTAAGGAGTTGTAGAAGAGTGTAGTATGTTGAAGAGGTGGCCACCTTAAATAACATGTACCTAAAAAAATAAGGTTATATGTTTAGTGGAAATTTTGGAAAGCAATAATAACAACAAAATAGAAATAGTATGGACCATAAAAATAGTAGTAATAATGCATGTATAAGAAAAAAAGTGTAGAAGTGATGAAGTTAGAGTTGATAATATGCAAAGCAAAGTGTCACATAAAAGGTGTAGAGATGGTGTCATAAGACAATCAAGGCCCATAGGCCAAAAATCATGAGTATACAAGATAACCATAAATCCACAAAAATGGGACTCCCACGGTGTGATCTATACAACAACCCAAGTGGTAATTCTAGTGGGGAAACTTTCGAGAGTCATAAATTTTGCACCGTAGCTCCAATTGAATCCATTAAAAATATGTCATAAATATTAGAATGTGTAGAATATCATAAACGGGTGCACTTTTTTAAAGAAATTTTTACCCCCAAAATTCATTTATAAAAGCCTCAAATTGTAATATTTGTAGTGTTATCTAAAAATACTAATTTCACAAAAAAATTACATATGTAATTCATGGAAGGTGAATCAACTCGTTTCCTCGAGATTGATCACCTTCTAGATTGTTCAGATGTATCTTGATATTTCTAAAATTATTTTAAAAGTATATATAATTTGCAAGGGGAAGACACATATCCTCGCAAAGATAGCTATTCTAATCATATTTTTTCGAGTAATATACACATCTCTTTTCTGAGATGGTTTTTTTGTTTACATATGGCACAATTGTTATCCTATAATTTAATTCCAAAACCCCGAGTTTTGGATTAGTGGTATCAAAAATAAGTTTTCTTGAGAGTTTATGATTCCCGGGACAAGGTCGAGATATAAGAAGTTTGGATGGTCCACACAAGATCCTTCATAATAGTTGACTACTCATTCTAGGAGACCCAAAATGATGGAGAAGGTTGAGACAAATGATCCTCTCAAAAAAATGGTGAATGAAGCTCTCATAGAGAAAAAGGAGCAGATGTTACAATAATACACCCATATCCTCCTCTTTAATCCAACCCTTAAGTGCCTCGATACCCTTCAAGGTTCAAGTAAAATTTTATATTCCTATTTGTGAGGGGTAAATAAATTATGATGCAGTAGAAAATTCATTGGACCAATTATCCTCCTATTTTCTATCAATAAATTCACTAATAAACATAATATAATATTTTATCTCTTGAAATCACCACTTTCTATAAAAAATTAGTGGGGTGTACAAGAAAAGACTCAATAGGGATGAACTAGGCATTGTAGAGGATCCCAAATGGGATGATTTTATGGATTCCATAAAGGAATAATACTACCCTATTAGATCCTATGATGATTTATACATACATTAAAGTAGCTCCGCTAAGGTAAGGACCTATCCATTAAAGATTATACAAATATTTTTCATTCTCTATCCTGTAAGATTGGGCATTCAAGACACATAACAATAAAATATCCTCAAATATTGTAGTGGCCTACAATGGTACATATGGGAGGATATGGACCTCTTTTAATTTCATACCCTCAACGAGGTGTACAAGTTTGCGATTAATATTGAAAAAACACATAGAAAGAGAAATAAAAATAACCAATCTCTTAAGGGGGAACATGATAAGGAAGGCTTGACCCGAGGTTAGTGTTGGAAATAGGATTCAAAAGGAAATAAAACACAAAATTAGAAGTGAGGGAAGTGGTAAAAACTCCATAAGACTAATCATAATTCCAAGGAAGAATATTGAGCCATCAAGTCCTCACTCCCGAGCCATCATCTTAAGCACCCACTTCTCCATCGATGACACACCCCAAGGTAAAAGATGAAATTGTAGATGTTGAACTAGATGTGATCATTGCCACCTCACAAGTCAAGAAGATGGATGACAAGGAAATGCTATTTCACTCTAAGCTTTGGGTAAAGGGTAAGCCTATATATTTTATTCTTGATAGTGGAAGTCAAAAGAATTTAATTTATGTTGATGTTGTGAAAAGTTTGAACCTTCTTGTAAAGTCACATCCCCAACCATATAGTATCGGGTGGTTGAACCTAGGAAGATATCTCCATGTCACACAACAATGTCTCATCCCATATGAAATCAAACCCTTCCACGATGAATTCTTATGTGATGTTGTTTTGTTGGATGTTTGTTATGTGCTCCTTGGCCAACCATTCAAATGGGATAGACATGACATATATGAGTCACGACCTCGAAGGGTCACCATTACCATTGGGAGTCGGTGCTATCAGATACCCAAGGTCATTCCCTCTAACTCTATTTCCCTCATTAGTGCCAAGCAATGTAAGAAGCTAGTGGAGAAAATAAATCAGTTCATCATCTTGATGATCAAGCCAAAAACTACCAAGAAAGTTGTTGCAGCCACCTTGAACACACATTCAGTGCAACAAAAGAAGTAGATGGACCAAATCATAGCTGAGTATGATGATCTATTCCAGTCACCCATAGGAGTGCCACTTCAATGTGAGGTAAAACATGTTATTGATTTGGTCCTAGGATCTCCTTTACCCAACAACCCTGTGTATTGTAGGTGAGTCCTTAAAAATGATGAGATTAAAAATTAGCTCCAAGAATTGATTCAAAAGGGAAAAATAAGGTGAGTCTTCACCCTGTGGAAGTAAAATTGTCTTGGCACTAAAGAAAGATGAAACATAGAGAATTTACATTGACTATTGGTCCTTGAACAAAATTACTATAAAGAATTGTGTAATACCCGCAAGTGTAGTCAAGAATTTAACAAGATCGTCATCTTCGACTGATCTTGACATCAAGTGGAAGAGGAGCAAGTGTTTTCAATAAAGGTTAAGAAAACAAGACAAAGGGAATGATATGGTAAGTAATAACTAATATCGATCTTGTGATTATCTAAACTAAGAGTGTTGTTGCTAATTAATGCCTTAGAACAGTATTATTGTTATTGGCTTAAGCTTGTAAGCACTAAGTCAATAAGTCTCACAAAGTATTGTGAATGACTTATGGGTCAAAAGTCTCTTCTTTGTGATATACATCACTGCAAATCAATCTTGAGCCATGACATCACATTAGGCTTGGTCTATATATTTCTAAAACTATTATACATATTTGCGAGATAATGTATCATTGTGACAACTTTAGAAGGTGATGTGATTTAAACATCAGAGTCGAGTGGAGGGATTCACTTAACCCATATTATTGATTAATCACTTTGTAGATTGGCTAACATGAGCTTGTAAATTTTGGGTCGAGGTGTTAATTTTGGGACCTTTGAATTATTGAAAACATGTACAATTGGTTATGATTAAAATATGTGTAATAAGCCATCGACAACATGACTTAATGTTAGAATGGAAGTGGCATGAAAGCCAAAGGAAAGATTAAGATGTTAGACTCCTAACAATTGGTTTTGAAAGGACGGATGACTTAATATGTCATACCGGCGGCATTGGGTCATGATATCACAATGGTCGGGTTAAAGTTTTCTAAGGATAATATGATACCTGTGAAATAGTATATTTCATTGTTCCATTCCTAGAAGGTAATATGTTTTAAACAGGGGAACATAGTTTATGGATTTATCTAACGAACCTATTAACGATCAACCACTATGATCAGTAGACTCGGCTTATGAATCCTAGGCCATGATACTTATATTGGATTATGAAATTATCATAGCTGATTTCACATTTTAATATGTATCTCTATGGGAGTTATGGGGCATTTAGATAATAACATTAAGGCTATGCATGTGTTATAACGTTGGTTTTATATTATATTGTATTTCATTCTCACCAAAGGTTAATCGACCTAGGTTATAGAAAGTAATTAAGTGAATGATATTTAGCAAATTTCATGGAAAAGGTAAATGAGGCTTTAAACTGCAGAAATCCCACCAATTTTGGAGGAGAGTTGAAGGGCGGTGGTAGTTGGATGAGTCACTTGTGTAGTACTCCAGCATTTAACACTATTAAATTATGCATTTGTGCATGGGTAGCTACGTGTTCGCGCATGTCTGTGAGCTCTCTACCGTGCCTGGATCGGCTTGCACATGGGATTGGAGACACAAACAACAAATTTAAATAGGATTCCCTTCTCCTTGGCGGTGGCTTTGGGAATCCGCCCCTTGAGTGCAAAACTGATGGAGGCACCTGTAAAATGGGCATGGAAAATACAACACCAATCTCTTGGATTGACATGGCTTTTGATGCAAATCAAGACCCCCCTTCAAAGAAAATCTGGGATAGAGTTTCTTTGACCTGTCAAAAAGCAGAGGGTCTCTCCATTGAGACAGGTAAAGGTGGCTCGGTCTCCCCTACAAATCTCAACAATGACAATGAATCATTTAAAAATAACGGATCTTCTTTCAAGAGCATGGATAGATCCAACTCGCTTCAGAAAAGCGGTCGCACAGGAACCTCTGGTGGAGCTAAGTCCACTTCTTATGCTTCAGTGGTCTCCAAACAAAAGGAGAGTACCAGAAATGAGCTCTTGAAACCCTCTCAGGAGGTCCCGATGCTGAAAATCGGGGAGGATCTTCTTAAAAAAATTCTTAAGGAAGAGGAAAATCTCTCTCAGCTGGGTCTCATATGCAGATTCCATAAATTTTGGCCTAAGCTTTCTCAGCTCCATGAATGGATAGCCCAGAGGTGGAGAGAAAAAATACAAGGTAAGATTGAGCTTTATCCCTGTGCTAAAGCTTACTTCATTGCAGTCTTTGAAACCCCTGCTGATAGGGATTTAATCTTTAGCCAACATTGGGTTTGGGGGGAACATGGGCTGATGTCCAAACCATGGTATCCGTCCTTCGACCCGTTAAAGGAGTCTTTTGATACCTACCGATTTGGGTTCGTTTACCAGGACTTCCGTTACAACTTTGGAACAGATCTTGTCTCACTGCTATAGGCGATACTCTTGGATCATGTGTGGCAGTTGATGGTAAGACCTCCATTCAAACACATACTACATTTGCTCGTATCCTGGTTGATATTGATACCTCCAAACCCTTACCAGCAGAAATCAATCTTCAGATTGGAGAAAGGCTCTGGATACAAAGGATTGACTATGAGAGACTTGCCTTCAGATGTCGGCGTTGCTTCCAAACTGGTCATGTTACAAATGATTATGAACATTCCAAATGAAATACCAAAGCTGCTTGGTGGAAGGATTCACTTCCTGAACATCTCACAATTGACTCAGATCCAGTTGAGGATTCTAGTGCCCCCTTGCATGTTGACTCACCCGTAATGACTGATTCACAGGCCAACATAGCGAAACTTCCTACAGACTATCCTCCGCAGATTGTTGATTCAGTGTTTAAGGAAGTTTCGGCCCCCCTTCCTATGGGTCACATACACATCAAGTCCACTGCAGATGCTTCATTTGCATTGGATGCAGGAAATCTTGAATGGACAGTGGTATATCGGAAGAAGAGGGAAATGTCGGATCTAAACCTCCCACCACTCTGAACAAGGTTTGATTCTGGTTGTTGTTAGTGCTATTATTATTACATATGGGTAAATGGCCAAGCGCATGATTCTTTGGGCATTTGTGTTCTTTGTTAATTTGTTGTTTTTTATTTGTTTTTGAAGCATTTGTTTTTTTTTCTTTGGTTCTTATTTATTTTCTTTTGTTGGGCTTTCTAGGGTTAAATTTTTCTTTTGAGCATTGTTGTAAAGGGTATAGTCCCTTTAAAAAACTATTTACCAATAATTAAAAAAATTATGCATTTAATATTTACGGAAATCCATAAAGCTCCCTAAGGAAGCGAATTGCATGCAACTTCTTCATTTGGTTTTGTTGATGAAATTGGGAAAAAATCCACTTCTGGTATCTGTGCATGGCGAGTAAACTATGAGTTCATATCACTATTTTAAGAAGAGGAAGTTCATTTTTATGGGAAAATTTATAAATCGGGAGACACCATTTTGTATGACTATAAAGAAGGTTGGAATTGTTGGCTGGTTCGAGGTGGACAGTCTTGAAGCCATAAGCTCTTTGTCATTGTAACACTTGCTGGGAAAGATTTTGAAGGATGTAGGAAGCGAATTCATAGGCAAGAATCATTCCTTATCCCTTTTATCTTTTTATTTTATCAGATGCTAGAACGAATACATATTGTAATTCGTTTGAGTTAAGATTAATTGGGTATGTGATGGTTGGAGGTTGTTGTTTTTATACTCTATTTTTCTACGAAAAGAAATGGTAAACAATATGACTGTTAAACCTGCGTATTTAATATTGTTGTTATCTTTTAGATTGCTCAAATCGTGTTTACTTATTAAGACCCAGAAAGAGCAATTTTGGTTGCATTTCACTGAGGAGGTTGACCTAGATAATAATGGGTTTTTGTGCAAATAATATAATGTTATGCAAAAATCGAATTTGGGTGTATGGGTTTCCTTTTACCTGACTGAAATCTGGGTATATGGATCTAGTAATTAAACCTATTCTAGATATTGGTGTTTATTACTTTCACTTCTATTCTATGCATAACAACCATAGAAAAAGGAGGTATATTTGGGCATGAGCCCAGGAAGATCTGGTGATATCTTGTTGGTATTTCTATCTCATGCATAGGATAATTTATAGACTTCTTCTTCCATCGATTGGACTGAGAGAAGAACAGGATTGCCGTTGGGGCGGAGGATTTTCTAGTCACCCATCGTAATATTTTACCATTAGTGGGTCTATGAGAAAATTACATTTACCACTCCCTCCTTGTAAAATAAACCTGGGCATAAACCTTTCTGGCAAGGCTCAGTTTGAATGACATGTTAATAAACTGTCAACACTTCTTGTTATCCTTGTCTGATACGTGGATCCTTGCAACTCCTAGGAAAGTTTATTGGGAAACAGTTGGGGTTACTCCTGGTTTTGTAGTAGTTGGACAACAATAGATGGCTGAGTTGTAGAAGTATCTCATGTTGTCATCATTTAGCCTCGTGAAGGTTGTAATCTCAATAAGAATGTTCCTTTCCTTAGGATATAGGAACTACCTTTTGTTGATATAATTGAATGTTGATTTTGTGGAACCTTCAGCTCAATCTGAAATTTTAAGAATTCAATTAATTACTCTTAAGTGGTTGTCTAAACTAGTTCAAATTGACACTGGAGAACAACAAATGAAATTGGGAATTAGGTTTCAAAGGACTGAGCCTAATTTATCTTACGCTAGGTATGGCACACCAATTCTTCCTCCTCTCAGGAAGTCTTGATGGATAAAGATTGGAAAAATGATGGATTGTATCATTTTTATAAGGAAGGTTGAAAAGCCTTATTGAAACCAAAGGGTCTTGGTTGGTTGGCACCTTAGATGCGTGTCTTAAGTATTGTTGCTCCATTTATATGGTGCAAAGGTGGAACTAAAACTTAGTTTTGTTCCCATTTCTTTAAACCAACCTTTACTACAAATTTTAATATTAATATTATGTGAAGTTTATGTAACTGATTGAATCTCTATAGGACAATTAAATCAAGTGTAACATATCTCCATTATTGAGGAGTAATATGTGCTAGTCATTGAGACAAATTCGGGAGTTTAGACTCTTTACGTATGCATAAATAAGCTTTGGAATGGTCTGTGCCTTTGGATTCTTATTATAGCTGAATATAGTAAGACATAATTTGAGATGATGTGTTTTATTAAAGAAGGTATAATACGGTATAAATAGGCAACAAATTCTATATTGCCTTAACTCCTTTAAGTTACTACGATATGTAACTTGAGATGTATAGATATCATTCCTTCTTAGGATATTAATGGATAATAATTGAATATGATGTTTTATGTAGTTATGACATATAAACGTCATGTGTATTAATAGGATCTATTTTATGGATATGTTGTATTGAAGCTGGTTGGTTTCATTTCCATAGCTTGGATTACCTTGTGTGTCCAAGGTTAATACTTGTTTGAATTGCTTGAGCAGCAACAATAGTTGCAACAATTTCTAGTTATGAATGGGATGGTATAGATACTTACCACGATTTGTAAGAGTTTGATACTCTATATAACCTCTATGGAATTTAGTTGTAATTATAATAACATGTGGTATTAATTAGTTGATGGTCATTGTTTGACATTAACATATTTACTGGGCATTACTTCAATTTAAATAAGTGAAGTGTTGATGAGACTTTTTCATGGAGGAATACTGAAAAAGGTAAAAAGAGTTGTACTTAATGTTTGCAAAGCAAGTTAATTAAATATGATGTTTGTTGCATTACATGGTTAAATTGTAAGAATGAGATTATTATTGCAGTATATATTCATTCTAACATTTAATGACATAAATTGATAAATGGGATAAAGGACTTTTCTTACTCAGTTCAGTAACTGATCTTGCCTAACCATTGCAGGAAAGTGAGCAAAGATAACAGGTGTAAAGTAAAGAAATGCCTTGATTGTCTAATTGAACCGTATGCTTACTTTTAAAGGATAAAGTGGCAGTCAAATTTGTTGAATTGAGACATTCTTAATTATGTCAAGGAAGTTATTTGTTGCCTTTGAGCAAAGATTTTATTGTAAAAATCTACTGGGTACAATTATGATATATTGTGACATGGTAAAGATTCCATATTTTTGGTCAATAAATACCTACTTCATATTGTTGAAGAATATTGATGCCTCTATGCAATCTCTGTAATAAATTCTACTATGTTGTAGTAGTGTCGGTATAAGAATGGCTTTATACTTATGATATTTTATGAAAATTGGATCATTGGACGATTGTAATGGAGGGCATGTTGTAACTCTCTGTTTAGAAATATAACAACTATCTTATGGACTAGGTGAACCTAGTAAGTTCAATGGATGAGTTGTGAAGTTATAAATTAGTAATATAATGGATAGGTTAATGAAATACACTATAGAGTAGTGTTGATGAATTCTTCAATCTAAACTGATTAACTTATGGGAAATTAATATTATTGTTAGCAAAAAGTTGTGATTCCTCATAAGACCAGTTAAAGGTTAAATTCTTGGTAGATGAGAAATCATCTAGTTATGAATCTTGATGTATATGCTTATGTATACATACTTAAGGAATATTCTTCTAGTAAATTTTGAGTAACTATACTAGAGATAAATTAATACGATGAACCTTATGGATGATAAGGTAAAGTTCAACATATAAGGGTTATGTCTTTAAAACTTGTTGATGTTCCTTTTGGGCAGCACTTAAACCTTTAAGGAAATTAAGTTGAAATACTTTGTAAAACTAACCCAACTCCCGTAACATGACGGGGAGTTCAACATAATACTTCAAGGTGAAATAATAATGAGAATAGAACACAGATGTTCTTTGATACTTAAGTGAACTGTCTTTCCATAAAATGGGTAAATAAAGTATAAGATCTATCAGATTACCATCATTCGAAATATGATGTGATGAATGTTTATGATGGATTTACTCCAACTAACAAGATGTAATGAAGATAATTCATTAATAATCAAGTTGAACATAAATGCTAAAAGGACCCATAGGATATGGTATATAGTTGGCATAGAATTGTATGGGAGATGATTAAATCCTAGAGTACTAAACCTCTATGAAACCATGGGTATGATGCCTAATGAAAATGATGAGATTGTTGATGGGAACATGCAGATTGTGCTCAATTTGAGTACTTGCCATCATATTCACTATGGAAGTTTGGTGTCTATGCTCCTAAAATTTGTGAGTTGAAATCAACCATGATTAAGATATGATGGTGTAGTCATATAAAGGATAGAACTATTTGATAGCTGGAATTAATGGAATGTATTTTTGGATGCCAAGGAAATTGGTATAAGGATCCAAGAAAAATGATTATACTGCCAAGGTGATAGTAATAAACCTAAGTCGGGTTTGGTTATTGTTGTAAAGGTCCTCAAGAGAATTGGGAATTCTACTGAAACAAGAACCTTAAAATGAATGAGATTTATATATATAGATAAATCATACTTGGCTAGTATAAATGCTGAAGTAAAATTGAATAACATGATTCTAATAATATAGCATAAGTGTTATTGAAAGGAGGATAATGGGAATGACTCGTATGTCCCTAATGATGAGTGATTATGTGGCTCACATGATTGCTTATAGGAGTAAGAATAACATTAATGGTTATTACTCCTTGATAATGTTTGGCATTATTTTATTCGGTTGAATTTGAATCTTTAGTAACAACAAGATTGGGAATTTAGATCTAAAGAGTGATCTATCTTATGTCTGGAATAGATAGGTAGAAATGAGTATTATTGGAACTGCATTTAACCTATCATGATATTATGGGACAGGACTCTAGTTTCGCTTCACTAAGTAATGAAGACATGGGAACTAGAACAAATTGTCTTGTTTAATTTATTAAGGTACCATGTCTCATTTTTAGACTCTTGACAGGGCAACTCACTACTACCATTACATGATCGTATCCATTTAATGACATTGGTTATTATTTGAATACTGCCACATAACAACTATATTGAGTTTCCTTATCAAGATCTTAAAATGTGGTTTGGTATTGCTTAAGTACAAGCTTGTTAAAGTTACAAGGGCAGATGAAACCCCACGGGTTGGTACCCCGATGCCAACATATGATGGCTATGGGAAGGGAAGTAGTCTAGTAATGATGTGAATCATTACAAAGACATTTTCTTTCCCATAGGCATCATAGGATGACATCGAGGTACAACTACATGTAGGTTAATCCGGACTTGTACCTTGTACATGACTTGTAGCTTGTTTACAACATCAATGACTGTAAATCCATATAACTGAACAAGTGAATAAGGTGAGATGACAAGATTCCAATGATGAGTGTGCCGTCATGGAATCGAGAATGGCATACATGACTAAGAAACCTTGTGCAAGGTAGTGTAACTACTGATTACATTGTCAAGATTTCACCATTATCTAAGCTGTGAGATGTCTGTGGATTTCATAGGTGGAACCCAGGTACACACTTAGGGGTTATCACTTATATATCATATCTTATTAAAGGAGAACCAAAGGGATACATTTTATGTATGGCTTGTAAAGAGCATTAAGGGAGAACGAGTAAATTTTATTATTCTCTCATACAGTTGCACATGGTTCATGATAGTTATTGGAAATGGATTGCATTAAGAATTATGTTAGATTTAAATATATGGGTATTTAAATCAGCTACATAAGGTAAGTTTAAAAAAAAAAAATTCTCTAAGATTGAAGTGACATAAAGTGGATGTTACAAATCTCTACTCCCTTATGAGGATTGGTTATTTTCTAAACCAACTCCATGGTGTAAAATTATCCACCAAAATTGATCTCAAGTCTGGATATCACTAGATTCCCATCGAGCCCACCAATGTCCGGAAGACTATATTTAAGTCTCGAAAGGTATATTTGAATGGTTAGTCATGCCCTTCGACTAACTAATGATCATGCAACATTTAAGAGGATGGTGGATGACATATTGTGGCCCTACACAAATTCCTTTGTCGTTGTCTACTTAGATGATATACTCAACTATACGTAGGAGAAATATCTACAACATGTTTGAGAAGTACTTCAAACCCTTCAAAAGCATAGGTTGTATGAAAATATAGAAAAATACACATTTTGGATGAGGAAGGTTTAGTACCTAGGGTACGTTGTGGATGAAGGAGTCCATGTTGACCTAGAGAAAATCCAGTTATTCAGAAATGGCCTACTCCAAAGACTCTTACATAACTCTGTAGGTTCTTGGGTCTCACCAATTTTTATCACCTGTTTTCATGGTTTTGTTATTTTAAAATCCACAAACAGAATATTCCTGTGTTTTCATAGCCTATTCAAAGTTGCATCTTCACCGAGTAGAAAGGAATTAATCAAAACACAAAGAGAGACAAAAATCCTGCAGAGATGCTACCAAGTGTCAAGCAGGCACAACTTCGAAGTCAAAGGAGGGGATGAAGTCTCAAACTCCCACAGGGATAACACGTGGAGTCAACAAAGGAGTAGGACAAAAGCCCGAGACGGTGCCAAGTGTCCACCCAAAGCACTTTCCCAGGATCCCTAAAGAAAAATAGAGTCATAAGGATGTGCGGGCCTTCCACGTGGATCTTGAAAAAATGGACTCCATTTTCAAAGTAGGCCATAAAAAGATGACAAGCCATCTACCACGTATAAGTGATTTAGGGTCTTATCTGTAAGATTTAATGCTCAAATTTTTTTCAAAATATTAGAGGCGAAGGGTCATTTCATTACAAAAATACGTGTCGTTTAAATCAAGAGGCCGGGAACCAATGCATAAAGGGTCGAAATATCTGGTTATGTAATAAATAGCCGAAGGAGTTTCTTCTCAAAAGGTGAGTCCATCTCAAGGGATTCGGTTGCAGGATAATTAAGATGCATTAAATAGGCATGGCTCTCACTTTTTGAAGGGGCCAAATTGTGAGAAGATTTGAGGAAATCTGTTTCTGTCACTTCATATCATTTATCATAATTGAGGGGCAGTTGGGAAGGAGTTTGAAATTTTCTCTTACCTCCTCCTCCCTATAAATTGTAATTGAAGTTTGATGAAAGATATATGGATATTTTTAGTTAGATACTAGGAGAGTTAATATTTTCTTCTCTGTCACAAGTCTCTCTTTTGTAAAAGGCAGAGATCTTGGAACTCTAGCCTTCTACCTGGGTTTTGTAATAGCAATCTTGCCTCTTTTCTAAATGTAATACTGTGCACAACTATTGGAGTGATATATATGCATTATGGTGTTTTTGTTCATCATTCACATAGATTTATTGTCTCTGATCACCTTTATTTTCATGTAGAAATTGTGCATCTCTCAATGTTGTTACTATCCTCGAAGCTATGCTTAAGTAGTTTGAGGTAGTGTTATGTGTGACCTTTTCTAACCTATGGCATTTTTTCCACCCTTCTTTAGTTATTCACCATTTCCCTTCTCAGGTAGTTGTGGTCTCGATTAAATCTCCTAGCAAGCTTGTTTGGTGCATCACCTTAGCTTGTTTTATGTTTTTGTTTAATTCTTCTCACCCCTATCTCCCCATAGAGAAGAGATATATTCTTTAAAATCTAGAGGTCTCTTTAGGGTTCACATCCCACTAACCTAAGGATTCCCACAAATCTGATGACTCTATCTACCAAGGATGGTTGTCACAATGGTTTTTCACATATTTCTTGGCCATTGAACCAAGTGACTAAAGGAGAAAAAAAGGCTACGTTCGATGTGGGGAGGTATAAAAGATATTGATTAAGATCAATGTTAATTTATATGCTTAATCTAATAGATATTTTAGTAGTAAATAAATGAAAATTAAGTACAAAAATAAACCCAAGAAAAACTAATAAATAAACTATGAAACCTTAGTTTTAAGGAGGAACAAAGGGTACTTAACTAATTCATAATCAACTCGGAGTGTATCAAAGAGTGACTAGGTGAACGAGAATGACATGAGCATCACATAGAGGCCTAGAAGAATGTATATCGACATAACGAGCTAGACAAGGGTGCCGAGAAAGGGGCAAATGTGCACATGGGTGATACAGATTGAAAGCAGTGCTTGTATCTATAAAAATGATCGAAAAATAAAATTTTCAAGGTCGCTAGTTGTTTGTTGTTGTTCACCTTTTTCACTATGATTTTCACCAAGATTTTTGAGGTCGCTCAAGGATCGCCGATTTTGCTAGAAACCTATAATGAAACATGAACTGTAAAACCATCAAATAGACATCAAATACTTAAAAATATATGTTGAATGATGGTTTAGACTGTCCTCATCTATCACATTGGTGAAATTACATTCGAGTGTTGCACTACATCTAAGACCCAATGTATTTTTATGTGTGTGCATGCAAAATCATTCCCTATGTAGCTCTTATGTGTGTTGCACTTGATAGCGAGCAAGTAAGCTATATGTAAATAAATGTAGTAGATGTGTGTATGCAATATAATGAACTTCCATCCTATAAAGTTGATTAAACTCAAATGTAATATCATAGCCTAATTTGATGTTATAGGAGCAGTAAATATATGAAATAATATATACAAAAATTACTCAAGTAACTTAGCAAGTGTAAGATGATACCCCAATGTGCAAGAGAGGATTAAGAAGTCCTTAGTTGATTCGAAAAGGTATAGGACCATGTCGTGATGTAAACTAGGTAAACAAGATGAGGAAATGACCACACAGAAGCCTAAGAAAGTACAAATATGAGGTCTCGACTAGACTAGGGCACATAGAAAGGGCTAGGGGAGCTCGTGGGTGCCTTTGCGAGATTTGGGCACTGGGTCTACGGAAATGGCCTGAAAACCTCCTCTAAGGTGTCATTGGATGTTTTCCTATATTTACTTCTTATCACACTAATATCGGTAAACTACATTATATGTCACCGTAAGACTTGCAATAAAGAATCACTTGTAAAACCCAGAAAAAGCATCAAAACCCTAAAAAAATAAAGATACATATGAAGGGGTTAGACTATCCTTAGTGGCCACAATGGTGGACTTACTAACTGATCATTACACTACATCTTAGACCCAATGTCGTTCTAGGTGTGTGTGCACAAATCATGCCCTAGGTTTCTCTTGTGTCAGTCACACTTTGTGAAGTAGCAAGAAAATAACTAGATGTAGAATGTAGTAAATGTGTGCATGGAAATAATAGACTCCCCTTATATGAAGTGTGATGCATATGAACTAGCCTTGTGCACCTTGTGATCAAACTAGATGGATGCAAATGTAGCTTTAGGCGCCTTTAATAGATACAACTTTAGATGGTGATATTAGATGTTTAGTGCTTGGTTCTTCATTAGGGGCACATAACTTTATATTTATGTGGTTTTCTTGTTCCAATTTCGTAATTAACCCCGAAAAGGATGACCACCAATAATATAGAAAAATCAAACAACTAGAAAGTGCCCAAAAGGTGAGATTAAAGTTTAAAGAGGATCAGGGCACCCCAGAGGGGACCAGACCCCAGTCCTAGTTGGGTGCCCCGGTTAAAGATAGGAAAAACATAACATGACAATATAGACTGGGAAATTATAGCTATAAGATTGAAAATACGAAAACAAGTAATATAAAAATGGCCAAAGACATGGGTTAATTATTACTCTCTTTACTCGATGTAGTTTGAGACCAGGACTAAATAATGACTCAAGTACACAATTTAGTGACTACATTTGCCCCCACTTTATGTTGGTGAGCGGAAAGCTCAGTAACATAAAGTAGATAGAGATGCATACCTGATAATCCATGTAGAGTGATGTAGAAACCATCTTTGAAGGACTAGACAAAGCGTGGAGTGACAAAAAAATGGAGCGTGGAGACTAAATATGCAAAAGTATAAAAAGTGATGAGAGTGAACCTAGGGTAGAAGTGCGTGTGTAGATGCCAATGTGTGTATTGTACCTACATGGTTAGTATTGTGTGTGTGATGTACCCGCCATGTGTGTATTGTTTTTTGACTACTTTCTTCCCATACGGATGGACTATGCAAAAGAGAAGATGATCAAGTAGTCAAATACATCTATATATGTGTAAAAAACATGTTTATATGTAAAGAAACATGTAAAAATAGTACGAAAATGAAAATGAAAAAGGAACATGTGCACTGATCCATGATGAGACAAAATGGTGTAGAAAGGATATCTTGTAACTTTCGGTGAAGTGTGAGTTTTTGGGTGATCTCATGCCACTGTGGCCAAAGTAGTGTAGGGAGAAAGTTGTGTTATTCTCCAACTGTGCTGCTTCCCGAGATTGGTGAAGAGATCTCTGTACTATCTGGTTCTTTTGGTGATCTAAAGCCGGCCAAAGAAATGTAGGGAGGAAAGTCGATGTTCCTCTAACTCATGCTCGCTCCCCGAATGTTAAGGACAATCTACCTTGTAAAATTTATTATGTATGTGGTTCATAGACCTGGTATGAACCCACTCACCGTAAACTGAACTATATAATGAAAGAAAAATGTAGAGTGAATTGTACTGTATTGCACTATGTAGTATGTAAACCCAAATGATTCCCCCCTCTTTGGGGGCATTTACGATGTCGTAGATAGATAATGCGGCCCCAAAAGAGGACCGATCATCACATAACTGAAAAATATGCCCTATACGGGGGGAGGGAATGTGCTTGGTAAATACCAAGCCACACACAAACAAGTGGTTAGAAAGTACGTGTTAGTATGAACAAAAAATGCATGTAGAGAACACGTATAAGCCAAAAAACCAATGTATAAGCTAGAACATGAGAAGACAATGTAAACACCCAAGAAGATAATCATAGACCACGAAAAGTGGGTTACAAACATGGGACACCACTCACGGTGTCGCAAGACACTCAAGGGTGCGGTGTTTGCACACAAACAAGTGTGCACACAAGACAAAGGAAAATCCCACAAACAATAACAAACAAGAGAAAACAAAAAAAAGTATGGAAGAAAATAGTCCTGCAAAACAAATGTTGCACATGAAGTACCCGTTAGAATGTTAGAAAGATAACCTATATATGAAAAACATGTATAACTAATAAAGTAGTGTGTTAAGTACAAAATGAAACAATAACACCTATAATATGTGAAAGTGGATGCCCTCAGTAGTTGTTGTGGGATTGGTAGTATCCAAACATCCATGTTGCGTATGAGATACCTATATCTGTGATCACAACTAGAGAAGGATGTGAATGCACATGTGTGTATGGTAAAGATAATAATATATAATGAGACCTATTTAGCATGTGTAGTAAAGAAAACATGTAAAATAAAGTGCAAGCAAGAGTAAATGAATACATAAAATGTAGTATGTTGTGGATGGATGGAATGGAATGAAAAATGGATGATAAGAGCCACATGCCCCCCGAGTGAATGGAGTTGTATACAGTGAGGTTCATTTGGTTTCCCCCTTTAGTAGTTAAGAATGAACGTTAAACGAGAGTGTGTCATCAAGAAATGGTCAAAGTGTGTTGTGTGTTACGTGTTGTGAAAGGTTTTTATTAATGATATGTGACATAGAGATGACATGTGTGTGACTCTATAGCCTAAGCGTATATCACAACAAGATGAATAGAAAGGAGGTGGTGATTTAGCCTAAAGTGTATACCACTAAACAATGTAAGTGAAAGTGATGGTATGACCTATCACAAGATGATGCTAGGAGAAGTGAACCTATAGCCTAAAGTGTATATCACTAATCCTAGGAATGTCACATGAGGAACATAGGATGTGAGTGGATGCACAAGTGTGATGTGGTCCATTTTGTGATGTATACCCTCAACAGTCCAGTATGGACCATGAGACTAGAGTGTGTCATCGAGTAGTGAGTGCAGCATGTAGAAGTGAATATGCAAAATGTGTACTATGTGTGGTAACATGTAATGGAGTATGTGTAGATGACCTAATATGTGTATCATAGTAGATATAAGACACAATATTAGAGGACATGTATGAGGTATAAAAACATGCAATATACAATAACTATGGAATGATGTGTGTAGGACAAGATGTAAAATGTAGGATGTATGAAAATGCATAATTCCTATAGCTTGGAATGTGTAGATGATGTGTGATGATATGTGGTGCCTAATGTGTAGTGAGAAGCGTGCAAAGTGTGTGGGATTCATGTGTACAAAATTCCCTCTATAGTCAAGTGTGAAAACAAACACAAGAGTGTGTCATCGGGTAATGGTCGATGCGAATGTGTAGATGACGATGCCTATGTTAGGATGTTGATAATGCAAGGAAGAAACACATGTCGATGCTAATATGGCGAAGTGGGGAAATGTGTGTAGATTATATTCCCCAAAGTGTGTAAGGAAGTGAAAGAATCAAGTAATATCATCAAGGAGATTGTCAGTGTCTGGATCAAAGCCATAGGGTTCTACATCAGAAACTTGAAAAACTATAATGTCAGGTTGGTCATGCAATAAGCCATTGAGGTGTAAGTGATACATTCCTATAGCATATTCCTCATCAGTGAAGGGTGGTAAGGGACACCCATGCACATACCAATGAGTGAGATTCTATGTATAGCCAAGAAAAGAACTGTTGTAATGAATACATGACCAAAGGGCATGGGAAATGATATATCCGTATGATCATGGTCCAATGTACCTCCTATATATGTAAACCAAGACTGTCCTAATATGAGTGGAGTAGAAGGAGGTATATGCGGAAGGTAGACTGTGAGATGGAATACACATAGACCATAAGTTGCAGTAATGGTGATGAATCCATAATATAGATGAGGATTATGCATTGGAGGATAAAGATCGTCAAAAGTGAATCCAAGCCTAGCCAATCCATCATGTGAACATATAGTGTCATCACAAGTAGGATCAAATGGAATATGTTCCCAATATGAATCATTCATGAAAAGTGTACATGTGAAGGGAGGTCATAATGATGGAAGTGGCATGTGAGAAGGTGAAGGAGCTAAAGAAACATCCAACATAGAGACAAGCTCCGATAAATAATGATATAGAGTAGTAGTGGCGAGAGGGAGGAAGTGGAGTGGAAGAAACCATATCAATCACACAAATAACGCATTATAGCGAAAGTGGTAAATGAGGTAGTTCGTCCATCAATTGAGGATCGTTTGTGGTGTCAGTCCTTGGGATAAGCAATGTAGTATTTGGATCATGGTCACAATATTGGTATGGGTGACAGTCATGAAGAATAGTATACTCAACATTCTCATGGAGAAATTTGAAACAATGATGTACTATAGAAGCGACGACTTGCATAACATGTAGCCATGGTCTACCAAGTAAGTAGTTATATGAGACTGGAAATTAAATGAAAAAGAAAAAGCATCTTGAGATTTTTGGCCCTATGGTAATAGGAAGAATAATGTGACCTACTCATGCGTGGCGAACCATCATATGCATGAAGTGAAAGAGATGATGGACTAACATGGGCAGTAGAAAGACCAAGATTTTCAAGGAATGACATAGGACAAATATTAAGTTCAAATCCATTATCAATTAAAGTGCACTTAATACCCACATTATAAATGTGAATCATGATATGCAAGGGTGGATCATTGTCAAAGATAGCAAGCTCGACATTGGGATTATATGTAAAAGAAATATGTTGAGAAAATGTTTCTACAAATGTTTGGTATACTGATTTAGGATGCATATCAACATGAATTCAAGTAGCAGTATGAAGATGTTGGACTTTATGCCTTGAATCAAGATTTGCAAGAAAGTAATCATTTATTGAGATACTCATTGTAGTCATTTTTACACCCACCAAAGAACAAGGGAATCCCATGTGCGTCGGCCTATCACCCAAGTGGGCATTGGGTGCTCACCCAAGGCACGCACAAGCACCGAGTCTCTCTTTTATGTGATTTGAGTGGGAAAACATCATCTATAATCCAAACTTTAAAGGAAGTGAGTGGGAATGAAACATGCAAACATCATAGACCTCAGAACAACTCTCGATCATTGCGGTCATTACGAGACAGATATACTTTAACAAACTTAAAGAATTGAAACAAAATAGAAAAGAAAATGCATAGGAATTCCTATTCATCTTATAAACATACATGAAAAGGAACTATGAAGAATCATGTATGAATCTGAACCAAGAAGGATCATATTCAATTAACTTGGTAACCTCATTACATTCATTAGGCTTACTACAAAACACCACATTATGACATGATGAAGTCATGCATCATAACCTGGATCCATATTATTTATCTCTAAAAATAAATTTTATAACCCCAAGTACTTAATACATCCTTCTCCTAGATTTAATCTACCCAACCCAAATAGAGTTCCTTTACAACATTTATGCAGAGCTCCGCTCCTTCTTCCTCTATCTATATCTTTTTTTCTTCTCGCGGGCGCTTGTATATAGGAATCTCAAAGTGCCACTCATCCTTCTATGGCCTCGGACTGACACCAAGTGTCTAAATGTGGTCCTCCATGGGAGCATGCTCCTCCAGGCTTGAGCTCTCCACTTTTTCCATGATGTCTTCTAGAAACTTCCATCGTAGGGCATATTCCTTCCTAGGCCAACCTGTCGCTAGGCTAGCACCTTATCCACTCCGCATGCGCATTCGGGTCACACTTTTCTCGTGTCCTACCCGATACACCAAATATGGCTAAGTCCCAAGACCTTGTTCTTCCGTCACGTAACATGACCCTTCTAAAACCCTCCTAGAACCCTGCCTTGCATGCCTTCTTCTTGCACACCCATTTTTAATTTCGGTCTTTCCTGCTCATGCACGTTTTTGTACTTAGTCAATATTTTAGGGGAAAACATCACCCCACACTATGCCTAATCTCCACCCGCGGGAACACTTATCCAATCAATAAATAATCACAATAGAATTAATGTCTTGAGAAAATAATAAGGGGATAAGGAATTTGGGAAAGAAGAAAGAATGGGGAAGTGATGGCATCATTGCAACAAGCTAGGAAAATATTTTTGCAAGTCAGACTCCAACTTGTTCCAGGAATCAAATTCATTTTGCACTCTCTGGCAGAGGTTTCCAACTAGGGCGCTTACCTCCCCAAAACTCAATCCATCTCCTTGAGTGTTTATAGTGTCAACAATTTTTTCCAACTCCTTGCCCACGTCCTCAAGTGCATCTATCCTTCTAGTAACTGTGGCTATAGCTCCTTTATCCAGTTTTTGATTATACCCCTTAGGGCCTCAATAGCTTCTGAATTCTTTTCAACCTCAGCCAAGATTCTATCCTGCTCTACTCTATTCCCTTTGTTCTTTTCTTGGAACTCTTTAAGCTCTACTTCATAGTTGGTGACCAGAATACTCGCCACTTTATCTCTATTTGCGTAGTTGTCACATGTGGCCTTAGCGGTATGGGAAACAATATTTACATCAGTAAGGACTTTGCTATATTCGGACATGATTTCTACTACCTTTAATGTATCCTCCTTCTCCAGGCATGCTGCTACTTCTTCCACAAATTCTAAGGCTAGAGGTTACCTCTCCATGGTGAGGATGTGCGTTACATCTTCAAGGCACTCAAGGAAAGATCCATACTTCTGTGTGGGTGGCGTTAAGTCCAGATGCTTTAAAACAATTGCATTTGTGATGGATTATACCTTCTTATGTACTTCACACACCCTTTCCTTTTCTTCCCTAGGTTCACACTTTTGCTAAGTGCTAATTAACTCTACTCCTTCCTTCAATTCCTTGGCCTTCTTCTAGCTATTCCTCCTTCTTTTCTAGTTCTTCCTCCTTTTCTAGTTTTGCTTCTAGAAATTTTATCCTGTCATTCCGTCTAAAGATCCTAGCTTCAACCTCAATTGAGACCTTGTTGAGCACGTTGCATAACTACTCATATGAAAGCTGTTGAGAATTTACCAAGGGGTTGTCTCCTTTTAACTCAGGAATTTTCATTAGTGCCCCCGACTTACCTCGAACTCTGGCTCATCGATGTGGGACTCAATTTCCCAAGAGAGCATCTTCCTCATCAAGGGTATGCACCTTCTTCATCAAAAAAATTCATTTCCATGAGTTGATCTATTGGGACGGTGCTTTGGAAGCGCGCACAACACCTTGCTGGGATCATTAATGTAGCTCATTCCTTGCCTCACGAATCTCCATGTGCTTTCCCTAATGTGTGTGTGCCATTAAGAATAGTTATCGATAGGCGGGGCCTCTTGCACTACTTGTGATCTTTCCCTACGCTTTCTTCCTTATCCTCTTCCATCACTACGTCAATGTTGTGCTCCAATTCTTATTCTACCAAGGATTCGATGATTTTCATTGCTTCTCTTTCTGCCGCCTCATTTACTTGCTCCTTCATGAGGCTTGGAGTTTTCTAATCCTATGCACCAACCTCTTCACTTCTTCCCATGTCCTGGGCACCTTCCTCCTCCTAGCTACCCTTGCGCCGCATGAAAAAGGAACTCATGTTCTTCTCCTCTACCCTCTTCTTCTGAATCATGCACACTGAAAACAAGTGGCTCTTAGTCCCCTTCATGATCATCTTCTTCATCGTCATCCCTCTCACCTATGTATTTCTCCAAGCTCTCTGTCTCCTCCGAGTCAACTTCCTCCATCACCTTCTATTTCTTCCTAACTAGGGATTCCAATATAGGAGATTCTACTTTCTCTTCCTCCTTCACTTATTTCTCCTTTGCGATAAGATTTTCTTGTTCTGGTGCCTCCTCTTTTATGGGAGACCTCTTCTTATGCGTGTAAGTACTTGTTCTAGCACTTATTCCCTGGGGTGCCTATTTCCTATGTATCTTGGGAACTTGGTGCCTTTTTATGCATTTATTTTTCCTTTTGTCTAGGCACATGCTTCTTCCTACTTGTTAGGTCCTCAGGTATAGCTATCTCATTTTCAAGATAAGTGCCCTTCTCAAACTTGGGCCTTATCCGAAGGTATACATGTGCATGAGACCTCCCTGCAATAGTTAGAGTTAGGGGTTTTACCATTTGGACTTCATGTGACATGTACTTTTCCACATACGCGTGCTTGTTGGGGTAGACCAATGTCTGCACATATCCCTGTGGTCCCGGTCCAAACTTCCAAGGTCAAGCTTTAACTTCTTGGACTCCTTGAATATGTTAACTTCCCACTTGGAAGTATTGAGCTGTGAAGGTGAATGGGAGCTTACACCATGGGCTCATGTTTTCATCAGTCAATTTGAACCTACCAATACAAAAGTGTTGGTATATAGCAAACTCAGCTTCTCCTACTGTAAGTGTTGGCAGTTGTTTTGGTATTCTCCATTTTACCCGAATGCATTCCTTAAGCGCATATACCACTTTTCAAGACGTGCCTTGTGAACGGGTGTCATGCTATCACAAGTGTATTTCTCAAATATTTTTGTAGGTGAGGGGTCTTCCTCTGGGTACTCCCAAATGAACTTGTTTGCTGCATCTAGTACTCGATCTCCGAGAACACAATGGTTAAGAGGACATTACTAAAGAGAATATTTTCTCCTTCCTATGCGCTTGGTGATAATTTCATCTGCAATGTATGTGGATAGATTGTAGATGGTGCCCTCTGATATTCTTCTACAAACATTCAACCAGGACTTGTTTACCTACATCCATCTTTCTTGCGCATTGAGTTTTGTTACTAGGCACGTGGCCATTCTCATCACTGGGTCTTGGATATCCCCGATATCAAAATACCTTGACCCCTTCTTGTACGCATATGCGGCCATTGTTTCCTTGATTGCTTCCTTGTCACACAGGTCGTCCTCTAAGATTTCTCCCTCATAGATAAGGCCTGTGAATCTTGAAATTAGCTGAGGGGTTATGTACATCTTGTGCCCCACGAAGTGAAAGTGGTCTTCATGTACGTGTGACATTAGCCACTGATAGAGGCACTCTGGCTTTCCAAAGTAGGGCAACTCATAGAGTTGCAATAATCTCACCTTCTCTAACTTCACCTTGACTTCATCGCTATAAATTGGTAACCCCTCAAGTGTTCTCTAGTTAGTCGGTGCACTAACTCCAACTCCATTTCCTTTTCAATCACATTCATGTGATGATTGTAGTCACTCTTGTCATTTTTCTCAAGTGGGATTTCCATTCCATCCCGAGCGAAACCCCATTTGGGTACTATATTTTTGCATACCACTCCTTCTTGGTACTTGCGGTAGTATCTTGTTATTTTCCCTTTCCTTTCCCTTCTTAGGTGTTCTTGCTGGTTTCTCAAAGTGCCATTGAGTAGGTTTCTCTACACTTTAATGTCCTTTCCTAGCTATTCTCTTCTATCTTTTCCAATTTCAAATCCCTAACTGCGAAGAAGAATACTCTTTTTTTAATTTTTGCCCAAATTGTCAAACCCCAACTAGAATATCTTTTCACAAGATGACACTTCTCCAAAACTCTTCCCACGCCCGTGAATTACTTCCTTCTTAGTTTACAAATCTAAAATAGTCACTCATGATTAAATTCCTCTAATGTTTCTTCACACGGATCAACTTTGGAAACCCTAGTTCACAAAATATCTTCCTTTTTCATATTCACAAAGTAAATAATGAAGTGTCCCACCTTCTATTTATAGTTTTTACCACTTTTTAACATTAAATGCTATCTTACCTACCATCGTACTTCAACACATAGTGCAGATTTTTCAAAAAATATGACTTCAAAGCGCTTAAACTCACACGCCCAACCTCGCATGAGACAATTCTCCAACCTTCTAGCGCACAACCAATCCATCTTGACAGGAGACTCTTGTGCGCTCGTAACCGATCTTTGAAGGAACTTCTTCCGTCATCATTATTTTCCTCTCGCCTACCTCATGTTGCATTTGTGATTCTTCCTCTCTTGTATGTGGATCCCCAATGTAGCCTTACCCTGACACCAACCATCCTTTTTCAACTTTCCTTACCTACACTTCCTTCACAGGGCCATTCAACTGGGCTTTCCAACGTAATCCTTCCTGGTGCTTCATACCTTGTAATTTCTTCCACCTTACTCTACCCCACACTAAAATGATGTACAGTCCTCTATGTAGTTATAACCTTCAAAAAGTAATGAGATTACCGGCACCTAAGGTGCAACACAAAACAACAATGAGAAAGGGAAACACAAGAAAAGAAAATGCATTAAAGGAAATCCTAAACTAACTAGAAATACTTCCTTATTCACAAACACCAAGAAGACTTATTTATAGTAGGGCTTCAGCCTACTCCCATTGAAGTGTCCTAGTAATCTCGCCCCATCTAGTGCTTGTAATGGGCATGCGCCTGAATCAAGGATGTACGAGATGATGTAAAGACCCGACCAATGGACTTTTAACTTCCCAGGATGGTGCAAAAACTTAGGATCATATAGTAGCACCATCTACCCAACCTCAAACTTCTTGTTCTTAATGTGATGATCATGACATGCCTTTTGTTTTATTTTTTCCATCTTCTAGCTCCACCTGGTGAGTGATTGTCTTTCCTACAATTGCATTAATTTGTCAATTCTTTCTTCTAGTGCTTGTTCATTAGCTAATCCTCCTACACATGCTATACCAGAGAAGGTAACATGAATTCAACTGGTAGGACAACCTCTATGCCAAACACCAATTTAAATGGTGTGGCCTTATTCAATCTCTTTTAGGTTTCCTATACGCCCAAAGAAACGAATGATACTTTGTCATCCCAATTCTATCTACCAACATCAAAAATTTTTGTCAACATGTGGCTAAGTATTTTGTTAAATGCCTCAGCAGAGTTCCATTTTCCCGAGGATTATAGGGAGTAGTTTTGTGATGGGCCAACATGAATTCTAACAAAAAAATCTTGATCATCTCATTGAGGAAGTGCCTACCTCTATCACTTGTCAAAATCAATGGGCATCCATACGCTGCCTATTATTTTTTCCCATAAAAATCTAGCATTGGTGGCCTTTGTACAATCATTTGTAGCACTTTGCCCCTACCCACCTTGTCAAATAATCAGTGCAAGTGAGGATATACTACAAACCAGTCCTTCGTGTCACTGGCGAGATTGGTCTGACAAAGTTGATAGCCCACTTCTCAAATGGTTTTTCATTGGCTATTGGTTGCAAGGGAATTTCATCCCTTTTCTAGGTTTTCCAAGGCACTAGCAATGGTCATAAGCCTTGCAAAACTCAATGCAATCTTGATAAATGGTCTCCCACCAAAGCCCTGTGAGTAGAATCTTCCATGCGGTTGCATTTCTTGCATAGTGTCCTCCTACAATCCCACCATGTGCCTCTTCCATAATTACAATGCACTCATGTTCTAGTACGCATCGGCGCAAAACCTCATCATGATCCATTTTGTATAGGTCTCCACTAATTAACATGTAGGGCGCGAAATGTATGGCCAAATTCTTCTTCTCCAAGGCCTTCATTTTGTCTGGTGCCACACCTATTTTAAGGAATACTGCAATGTCCTCCAAATCCAAGGGTGCACATTGTAACCTAAATAGTTACATGTTTGACATAGTCTCTTTAATACTCTACGCATCCTCCCCTGAATCAATCCTAGACAAATGGTCAAGGTCTGGAATTAATTTTTCCTAGTTTGACAACCATCGTGAACTCAAATTCTGGAGCAATAGTACCCAACGAAATATGCGCCCTTGTAGGATGGGCTTGCTCACCAAGTATCTCGGTGCCATGTGGTCAGTGTAAAATATGAAAGGGGTTTCAAAAACACTTGTCTAAATTTATGAAGCACGTAGATCATTGACAATGCCTTGCGCTCAATCGTAGTGTAATTCTGCTCCACTAGTGTCAATTTCTTGCTTGCAAAGCACAAGGGATGATCAACAATCCCTTCACTAGGATGTGAAAGTACTGCTCCAATGGCGGTCCCTGAGGCATCCACATGAACATGGAAAGGCTTATCCCAAGAAGGAAAATGTAGGATGGGAGCGGTGACAAGCCTATCCTTCAAAGTATCAAATGCCTTCTACTAAGCCTCTTCACATAGAAAGGAACTTTTATGTCTAAGTAACTCTTCTAAAGGCATGGAAATCTTGGCATATCCCTTGATGAACTTCTTGTAGTACCTCATATGCCCAAGAAATTTGTGCACTATGCTTTGACTAGTAGGCTCCATCAATCCCACAATTACTACAACTTTGCGGGATATACTATCAGGCCCTCCTTACATATCATGTGCCCCAATAATGTTCCAAACATGGTAACAAAGACACATTTATTAATGTTAAGGGATATCCTCAACTTTCGACACCTTTCAAACATTAGCCTTAAGTTGTCATAATGGTCCTTTACTAACCCATATATTGTCTAATCATCTAGGTAGACTTGAAGTAATTTATGGATGAAGTCCTAGAAAGCTTGTATCACAATGCGCGCGAACACAGTAGGCGTATTTTTCAATCCAAATGACATGACCGTATAGGAAAAACTTCCCCACTCAATGGAAAAATTCATATTCCTTAGGTCCTCCTTTGTGATCCTTACTTGGTGATAGCACGAGAATCCATTCGTGAAAGAATAGATCTGCCCTTACACTCCCTCTATGATTTATTTTGTAAATAGGGTTGGGAAAGGATCAATGATACATACTACATTCAAGTCTCTGTAATCAACACAGATCCTTATCCATCTGTCCTTCTTTGTGCTAATTACCATTGGAATTATCCATTCTATCTCTTCAACAACTTCAATAATGCTTGATGATATCATCTTATCTATTTCCTTGTTAACCTTCATGTGCATGTTAGGATTCATCTGGTATGGTATTTTCTTGACTAGGTGTACACATTCCTTCAAATTTATCCTCATCTCCCCTAAGGAATGGTGGATGCCTTTAAGCTCATGATACCCACATGGGAATAAATCCTCAAACTCATGTAAAAGATCAATGATCTTGGAGACTTCCTTCTCAACCAATAGTCTCTGATGATAGCCTCTTTAGGCTCTTCTTCTGAGCTGATGTTAACCTTACTTTTTCTTTAAAGGTTCATGATAGGCGTGCGCCCATTCATCAACACTATCTACCACCTCGCGTGTCCCCATAGAATGGTCAACATCCAATTTTTCTGCTTCTTCGCCATCAATCACATACACCATATTTCCTTTTTCTTTTTCCAAACATGCATGCTCAAGTTGTATCTCTTTTGTTTCTTCTTTCTCAAAGTGTGCCTCAAGCCAGTTCACCTAGCAACTTTGGTAGCCTATCTTTTTCCATGGCACTATACCCAATGGTAAGGCACTTGATAACCTGTAATGCCTTATCCACCAAGGGTTTTTTACTTCAATACTCGAATGTTTGAATGAAATCAACTGCTAATTCTTTCCAATTCCTTGTCTAGTGGCATGTCTCAGAATGAATGTACCATGCACGTGCATAACCTTGTAGGGTGGAATACAGCTTGTGAACCCATAATGAAGGTGGCAATGCTTCTACACTTCCTTCGGATATGCTTGGATATGGAAGGAAGCGGTCTCTTTACCATGGTAATATTTTATAGTTGTGGGCACGTTGCTCCTACAAAACCTTACAGAGAATGTAATTCTCACCTTGCGTCATTCCAAGAGATTATCCCAATGCATTTCCCACCAGTGCGTAATAGTTCCAAGTAGGATGTAACTTAACATCCCCCTTCATTCATTTTCCTCCTTCCACTGAGCTTCCATCTCCTATAAAAAGACCTCAGGGAAGGCTCCTCCTGAGTACTTAGGTAGCTCCTTTCCTCCTAGGTGCTAGACCATACACACCTTTATCACCTTTGTCACTGATCCCCTCAAATTTCATCGATTAACTCATAGGTTCCATGCACCCAATTATTGCATGCTATACTAGTGGTGTCACTTAGGGACTGAGCATCCTCAAACTAGATAACTCCCTCTCTGGGATGAATTGTCTCTAGATCTCTGATTGAGCACACATATATTCTATCTAGGACCTCTTCTCCCAAAGGTTCAGTATAGGGTGTTGATTTCTCATCAAACGGGGGTATGATGACCTATTCCTCCTCATTTTCAAATCTTATGTATCCCTTATTGAACCAAAGATCTCCATTGTTCTTATAGCACCATGGGCACCCAAGTAAACTTAGCTCCCTAACTTTGAAGTCCCCAGGTAAACTTAGCTCCCTGAATGGTGATGGTTGTATCCTTTAAGACACGATGGGCATTTCCTTTGTCTTTTTCACCATATACAACACATTCAAAGATGGTTGTAATGCAGTCTTCCCATTTGATGCCATACATCCAAGGTGAGAACATTGACCTCCGTGCTGTGTCAATGAGGATATTACTAAGGAGCCATCCATCCATGGCCACATTTAACATGATCTCCTTATCATAATCAAGGCTATGAGGGGAAGGTTTACATACAATACCTTCTCTCTCGCGCCGTCTCGGCGTGTGGGACCTTATCTCTCAACCATGCTCCTAGCAAGGAATAATATTCTCTTGCCTTGGCATTAGCATTTTACATACTTCCTTGACCTCATCTAGGTCATCTTTTGGCACCTCAACCTTCCTTCTTTGCTCCTCCCCATGGACTGATCCTTTAGATACTAGATTTCTCCTTGTAAACTCTAAATGATGTTTATGGTTTCTTGATAAACCTCCTTTTGATGCGCAAGGTTTGGGTACTTCCCATGTACCACTTCTTACCTTGAAACCATGTTCTTACGCCATGGCATTTCCTTTGTGTGCATGACCTCTACTCTTGTTGGTACCATAAAAGGTTCAAGCTTGCATCACATGTCACCCATGGCATCCATTGTGTGTCATCCTTCTTAATGCTTACCATTGCAGCACCCTTGTCATTCTAGTGCTGCTGATTCATATGCTCAAAGAACTCAAGGCACGCCTCATACTTATACTTCTTCCCGCACCATGAGCATTGCAACAAGTATGGGAACTCACACTTGTAGTGGTCTGTAGACCCAAAATTAAAATAAGTTTGACATGGGAACTCACTTCTTCCTCCTTTGCGAGTTACCACGACCATAGAATCCTCTATGAAATCTTCTTTTGTGTGTGCCTCCATCTGTGTGTTCCTCATAATGTCGGTCATCATTCTTAGAACCGCTTTGATAAGGCTATTTTGGCACACACCAAGATCAATGGCCTCATGGATTTGATCAATAAACATACAATCCTTAGTGTCATGGGTCGTAGAGGTGCAGATCTTATAGTAGCAAGACACATTCTTCCGAATTACACACTATAACAAGGGACATCTACTTGCATCATGCCCCCATGACAAATCTCACGAGTCTCTGCTACTATGTGTACTATCTTCCTGGGAAACTATCCTTGGCATGCCCTCTACCTCATAATCTATAGACCACATTACACTTTGTGAGTCTCATGAGTGACTTTGTAGACAAAATTTTCAGCTACTTAGCCATAGTAGCGATTTGAGCTTCTAGAAACGAGTTGATGCTAGTATTAACACTTCCAATGACTTGAGTGCATAGGGCAACTTCTAGTGCCTTGTGTGGGTTTTTGAAAATTTTATGAGATAAATCTCTTCTGAATTGATTTATCAACCCTCCAAAAAACCGTTGAGCATGTTGTGAAGGGTGAATGCCATATGAAAATTTTGATAGGAGATTCTTAAACCACACATCATACTCCCGCAAACTCTCTGCCATTCCCTGCTGAATCTCCTTAAGGGAACTGATGCTCTTTTGTTCAAACTCAAGGATGTGGAATTCTATTAGGAAGGAATTTTTCAACTTGGTGTAATCTACCACCATCTGATGGGGTTCATACTTCATATACCAGCTATGCGTGTGCCCTTGTAATGTCATTACAAACTGACTTGCCTTCTGCTCCAAGGTTGTGATCCCCTTCGCGTGCCATAGTAACTCACACTTGTGAACATGCTCTGTAACATCTTTAATACCCCTATAATATGGAAAATGTAGATACATCTCAAAGAAGACTTGAGGAGGTGGCTGAGGCCATTTTCCTCCCGATCCGAGCCTTGGTTTCCTTCGGTGTTTCCTTCTCCGTTGGATCCACTAGATCCACTAGGTCTTGCCCCTAGATCACACCGGCCCACCTCCAAATCTACCAATAGCTAGTAATGGGCCTAAAGTGGTCACGCCTAGGGTCCCCAATGTCCCACTAAACTATGTGCCAACCTTCTGTGAGATTGTGCCACTGCCGAATGTGTGTCCTGCCACTCCCCGATGCATTACCCAAGCCTTGTATACTTGCTCCTTGTCCAAAAATTCCCCCAAACACTGGGATGGTATGTGCAGCCATAGAAGTCCCAAATGAGAAATTGTATCTCTAGGCATAGATCTATCACTTCCATTGATACCAACTGGGTCATTGATACTCCTTCCTTGATCTGGAAAACCAAGCACTAGGGTTTGGTCACTAGGTGGGTTCAGATGCGTAGAAATGACTCTTCTCTCTCCATGTGATGAACTCTCATAAGAATCTGAAGGGTCTCTCTTACGCACTTACCAAGATGGGGTAGCACAGACTGCTCAAGTTCCACATCCTCTCGTGAACCTCAACTCCTTCCTGTAATGTCCGTCTTCGCCTCCATAGATCCATCACACTTATAACCTTGTTTTGTCTAGAAATCTCCCTTTCACATGATTCACTATACTTTAGTCATCTCTCCTCCCTTTCTTTCTCCGCCGCAATGTCTTCCATCTTCCTTCACCTTAGCTTCCTTGCCCAACGCTCAGAATAGTTTAGCCGGCCATCGGAAATGCCTCTAAACTCAAGGTAACAATCAAGATCTTCATTGCCAAAGGAATAACACATAGAAATGATCCTCTGGGCTCCCCCCATAGAAACTCAAAATCAACAACTTCCAGATAAGAATATGTAGAAATAGCGTACTCCAGAGTGTAGCTAGCCAATACTCCTTTCCACCAATGATCCACAACACGAGTCCACGTTAGATCTACATCTTATAGCCTCTAGTATTCTTCTTGGGTCCACGCACGTGATCTATAATACCAGCTTGATCTAGATGCATATACCAAGAGCCATTCATATAACTCTACTGGGAAGAAAGCAGAAAAATACAAATCATGGTAAAGGTTCTCTTCTACCCATCTACGTGCATCAAAATTAGGTCAAGTCTTTGAATCTCGAGAGAATTCATCATCGTGCTCTTGAACCATGATTCAACACTTTCCAAAGTTAGGAATTATGTCATCAATTATCACACGAGATCATGATGTATTCCATTTCCTGCTACAACTTCAAAAAGACGTCTTGGCAACGGAACTAAGATGTAGTCATTTTTACACCCACCAAAGAATAACGGAATCCTATGCGTGTCGACCTATCACCTAGTGGGGGCTGGGAATTCACCGGAGGCACACATGAGTGCCAAGTCTCTCTTCTATGTGAGTTGAGTTGGAAAACATCATCTATGATCCAAAATTTAAAGGAAGTGAGTGGGAATGAAATATGTGAACATCATAGAGCTCAGAACGACTCTAGATCATTATAGTCATTACAAATAGAGATACTTTAATAGACTTAAAGAACTGAAATAAAATAGAAATGAAAATGCATAGGAATTCATATTCATCTTATAAACATACATGAAAAGGAACTATGAAGAATCATGTATGAATCTGAACCAAGAAGGATCATATTCAATTAACTTGGTAACCTCATTATATTCATTAGACTTACTACGAAACACCAAATTATGGCAGATGAAGTCATGCATCATAATTGGATCCATATCATTTAGCTCTCAAAAAGAAATTTTATAACCCCAAGTCCTTGATACATCCTTCTCCTATATTTAATCTACCCAACCCAAATAGAGTTCCTTTACAACATTTATGCAGAGCTCTGCTCCTTCTTCCTCTCTCTATATATTTTGTTCTATGGGCGCTTGTATATATAGGCATCCCAAAGTGCCAACTCATCCTTCTGCGGCCTCAGACTTAGCGCTAAGTGTTTGAATGTGGTCCTCCATGAGAGCATGCTCCTCCAGGCCTAAGCTATCCACTTTTTGCCATGATGTCTTCTAGAAACTTCTATTGCAGGGCATATTCCTTCCTAGGCCAACCTTCGCCGCCAGTGGCACCTTATCCACTCCGCATGCACACAGTCGGGTCATGATTTTCTCGTGTCTTTCTGATACACACAATATGGCTAAGTCTCGAGACCTTGTTTTGTCAACGTGTAACATGACCCTTTTAAAACCCTCCTAGAACCCTGCCTTGTGTGTCTTCTTCTTGCACACCCATTTCTTAACTTTAGTCTTGTGCGCTCATGTGCCTTTGTGTACTTAGTAAATATTTTAGGGACCCAACACTCATGATGACTATAGTCTAGGATGATAAGTAAAGAATGAGGATCTTAAAATCATTAAGACGTCAAGTTCACCAAAGTTATTAAACTAAAATGTAATATCCTAGCCTAATATGATCTATAAAAGCGCTGTAAATAAATGAAATAATGCAATACAAAAATTACTCAAGCAACTAAGAAAGTGAAAGATGAAACCCTAATGTGCAAGAAAGGGTTAATAAGTTCTTAGTTGATTCGATATAGGTGTGGGACCATGTCATAGTGTAAACCAGGTAAACATGAGGATGAAACAACCACACATAAGCCTAAGAAAGTTTGGATCTAAGCTCTCGACTCGATCATGGTGCCTAGAAAGGGATAGGAGTGCTTGTGAATGCCCTAATCCCGAGATCTGGGTGCTCTAGTCTATGGAAATGGTCTGAAAACCTCCTCTGAGGTGTTGTTGGATCTTTTCTTATATTTACTTTCCATCACACTAATATTGTTGAGGCTGCTCCGAGATGTCATTATACGACCTATAATAAGAAATCACTGTAAAACCCAGACAAATCATCAAAACCCTAAAAAAGAAAGATGTATATGAAGGGGTAGGACTATCCTCGGTGGCCAAAATGGTGGACTTACTAACTAAGTGTTACAAGTACATCTCGGACCCTATGTAGGTTTCGGTGTGTGTGTGTATAAATCATGCCCTAGGTTGCTCTTGTGCTAGTCACATTTTAGTGAAGTAGTGAGAAAATAACTAGATGTAGAATGTAGAAAATGTGTGAATGGAAATGATAGAATCCCCTCCTATGAAGTGTGATGCGAGATGAACCGGCCTTGTGTGCCTTGTGATGAAGCTAGATGGATGAAAATGTACCTTTAGGTGTCTTTGATGGATGCAACTTTAGACGGTGATAATAGATGTTTAGTGCTTGGTATTTCATTGTGGTCACATAACTTTATATTTATACGGTTCTCTTGTTCTAATTTCGTAATTAACCCCGAAAAGGCTGACCACTAAAAATATAGAAATCTCAAATGGCTAGAAAGTGCCCAAAATGTGAGAGTAAAGTGTAAATAGGATCAGGGCACCCTAGAGGGAACCAGGGTGCGAGATGCCTCGATCTGGCTAGGCATCCCGTCAGAAATAGGAAAAACATAGTATGAAAATACAGATTGGGAAAGTGTAGGTGTAAGATTGAAAATGCACAACAAGTAATATAAAAATGCCAAAGACATGGGTTAATTATTAGTCTCTTCACTCAAGAACCATATGAATAGTAGTATGAGACTGAGACTAAATAATGACTCCAAGTGCATGATTTAGTAACTACAAAAGTGTATGTAGAATAACCAGCCTTTGTGTCCCGTGGATGGTGCTAGATGGATATAATAGAGCTCTCAGATGTTTTATAGATGCAACCTTAGGTGGTGATAGCTAATGCTTAGTGCTTGGTCCTTTATTATGGTCACATAACTTTATATTTATATGATTCCTTTGCTTAAATTTTGTAATTAACCTTGAAAAGGATGAATACCAAAAAGATAAGATGCTCAAATGGCTAGAAATGAACTAAAAAGTGTGAACAAAGTACACAAGGGTTAGGGGCACCCAAAGGGGATGAGGGTTCTGACGGCGACATCTTGGTTGGGCACTTTGGTGTCCAGGATGATAAATGCCAAAGTATAAAAAGGAAAACTAAGAAAGTGAGGGTGCAAGACCAAAAGCAACAACAAAAAGAAAAGAAATATGGGTAAAGACATGGGTTAATTATTACTTTTATTAATTAGGAATCATATGAATAATAGTATGCAACCAAGACTAGATAATTACCCAAAGACGTGATTTAGTGTCTACATTTTCCCCCACTTTATGTTGGTGATCAAAAATCTTGGTAACATAAAGAAGATAGATATGTGTACCTAATAACCATGTAGATTGATGTAAAAATAGAATGATGAGGGACAAGACAAAGCACGCAGTGATAAAAGTGTGAAGTGTGAATGCTAATGAGGAGAAAGTGCAAAAAGTGGTGATGACAATGAACCTAGGGTGAAAACGTGTGTAGATGTCGCGATGTGCTCGTTTTTATGTCAATGTTGTTTTTGTTGATGTTGAGTGATGTTGACTACCACTTCCCATATGGATGGACCTACAAAAGAGAAGAATGAACAAGTAGTCAAATACACATGTATATGTAAAATTATGTAAAAACATTGAAAATGTGAAAAAGGAACATGTGTACCTGATTTGTGATGAGGAAAAGAGTGTAGAAAGGATCCTGAAAGATGTTGTAGATGAACAATTTTTTTTTGTGCGACCTTGAGTTTTTGGGGCGGTCTCATGCCAAGTCATGGAAGAAGTGTAGGGAGAAAAGTCTAGTCTTATCCTCCAACCTTTAACCGCTTCCAATAATGTAGAACACCATTGCAGATGGTGTGTATAAAAACAAGTGCTAAGGATTGTATGCTATGTAAAAGATGATGTGTGGAGTTCTATAGACTATGTTGAACTACTAATTACTATGTAATTACCCCTAGTTATATGAATCTAGGAAGGGTTGTTCTATGTTAAGGACCCAAATCTAAATATGAGCCCTAAAACTGAAAATTGTGTTGTATCGATATTGTGATGTGTTGTATATAACGTTGTATACGATAACCGATTCACCCAAATGATGCCCCTCGCATTTGGGGTGCATACAACATCACTGAAGAAGTATACGGCCCAAATGAGGACCGACCATTGTCTTTGAAAATGTGGCTTGTATGTGGAAATGGAATGTGATTAGTAGAAACCAAGGCACACACAAATAAAATTGATGGGAGACAAGTATTAGTAAAAGCAAAGACAAACACACATGTAGAAGAAAAAATGTATGCTAAGAAGATAATATGTAAGCTAAGATGTAAGATGAAAATGTAAACACACAAGAAGACAATGTAGACCATGAAAAATTGGCTATAAACATGGGACACTAGTCATGATGTCACAAGACAATCAAGACCGATGAATCCAAAAGAAGACAATGTGCACACAAGAAAAAGGAAATTACTGCAAACAATGGCATACATTGAAAATCAAGAACAAGTAATGTAACTAAAAACATGGTGGCAAATAGACCTACAAAATAAATTTTACACATGAAGTAAGCAAGTTAGCATGTTAGAAAGATAAAAAGTATGTCAAAATGTGTATAAAGTAATGTGTGAAAAAAATGAAACAATAACACCTGTAGTGTACGAAAGTGGGTTCCCTCAAGAGACCCTTTGAGACTGGTAATAGGTACTACACAAAGAATACATGATGCATGTAATAGATATGTAGAAGTTATGATCACAACTAGAAAGGCAAGTGAACATGCATGTGTATATGATAAAGATAAAGACATACAAGATATCTATCTAGAATGTGTAATAAGATGTGCATGTAACAAGTAAATGTAAGCAAGACTAAATACAACCAAGATACATAATATGTTGTGGATGAGATGAAATGGAATGCAGTTAGAATGATAGGAACCGCATGCCCCCTGAGTGAGTGTGAATGGAGTTGTATGCAATGAGATTCATTTGTTTATGCCTCCTCAGTAGTCAAGAATGAACCGTAAATGAGTGTGAGTCATAGGGAAATGGTTTGAATTATGTGTACTAGAAATATGTGATTGTGTAAGTAAAAAGTGTAGAGTGAAAACACGTGATTGAATGAGTGAGTTGATAAATTGTGTGGATGTGGTGAGGTCCATTTGAGTTTTAGACCATTAGTAGTTGAGAGTATGGTCTGTGTAACTAGAGTACGTCATAGAGTAGTGTGTCGTATTGTTTGTCTAAGATATATGTTGATTATAGAATATGTGTTGTTAAATATCTGTGAAAGATATTGATATGTCAAGTGTGTAATGTGTATCGTTGATTATGTAGTATGTCATGTTGATTGTGTGTGAAAATGATTGAATGTGTGATTTGTATTGATTACACGTAGAGAGAAGGATGTTGTGAATGTGTCGATTGCAGAGTAGGTTGCACAAGATAAATATGTAATGAGATTTCCAAATTTGTAGTGTGTTTAGAAGTGTAGATGGAAGATGTTTGTGTTGATTGAGCATGAGGAAGATATATGATGTAATGTAAGATAGGTATGTTATGAAAGTGTGGTGCATGTTGCATTGAATGTGTGTAGTAAGAATATTATATGCAAGTGTGTTTATTGTGTTGTGTATTGATATATGTGTGAGGAGATTGAGTATGTCAAGTGTGTGTAGTGTGTGAGGTTCATGTGTATAGGATGCCCTCAACAGTCAAGTGTGAACTAAAGCACAAGAGTGCATCATAAGGTAATGACAATATGAATGTGTATCAAGATGTAGTATGTGATAGACTAGATGTGAGGTGATGAGAATAATACGCTTGTTGATATTGGGGGAAATAAGCGTGATGCCCCCAAATGTGTGATGGTGAGAGTGATCAAGTAATGTCATTGAAAAGGTCATCATTTTCATAATCAAAACCAATTGGTGAAGGATCTGAAACTTGATAAGAAATAGTGTCAGGTTGGTCACGTAAAGCACCATCTAAGTGTAATTTTTACATGCCCATAGCATATTCCTCATCAGTGAATGGAGGTAGTGGAAAACCATGTGCATACCAACAAGTGAGGTTTTATGAATAGCCTAGGAATGAGTCATTACAAATGAAGACATGACCAAATGGCATGGGAAATGATATATCAAGTGTGATTAGGATCTAACATGCCCCCAATGTAATCAAGCCAAGACTGACCAAGTGTAAGTGGAGAAATGTGAGGAGCACATGTAAGAAATATAGTGAGATAGAAAATGTGAAGACCATAAGTAGTGGTAATGGAGATAGATCCATAGTAAAGATGAGAATCATGAGATGTAGGTAAAATTCCATCAAGCTGCGAAGCCTAGTCGAGTCAATCCATCATCATGCATACAAGAATTCAAATATAGTATGATTGAATGGAATATGTTCCCAATAAGATTCATTCATGAAAAGTGTGCATGTAAATGGAGGGCATTCTAATAAATATTGATCATGTGAAGGTGTAGGGGATGTATTGACATCCATTGATTGGATAGGCCCGGATAAAGAATCGAGTAGTAGTAGTAGTAGTAGTAGTAGTAGTAGTAGTAGCATGTGGGGGTGATGGCATAGATGAGGAAATATCTATCATGAAAATAACACCTTCGAGTGGTGGAAAATGAGGTGGAGTATCTATAGGTTGCATTTCATCAATAGTATCGAGTTATTGGAGAAGAAAGTGTAGTATTTGGATCATGGTTTCAATATTTATATAGATGACAGTCACGAGGAATGGTATACTTGATTCCCTCATGTATGGATTTAACACAAGTGATCTTTGTCTTATAGAGGGAACTGCTTGCATGGCATGAATTCATGGCCTACCAAGTAAACAATTGTATGAAACTGGGAAGTCAATGACAAAGAAAACCATGTTAAGAGTTTTTGGTCCAACCATAATAGGTAGAGTAATGTGACCTAAGAATGGATGAACAAAGCCATCATATGCACGAAGAGAAAGACATGATGGACTAACATTAACAAAAAAATACCAATCTTTTCAAGGAATGACATAGGAAAAAGATTGAGTTCAAATCCATTATCGATTAAAGTACACTTGACACCCACATTGTAAATGCGAATCATGATATGTAAGGGTGGATCATTATCAAAAATAGTAAGATCAACATTAGGATTAGATAGAAAGCAATATGATGAGAAAATACATTGACAAAAGTTTGATAAATTGAATGTGAATGCATATTAGTAAGAATGAAATTGGTAGTCGGGGAGGGTTTTAAGTCTATCTCTTAATTTAGGATTGATAAGCAAGAAGTCATTAATTGAGATACTCATGATGATAAGACCCTAGAAAGATGAGCAATAAAGGTCCTAGGAGCATGTAGATTGAGTTTGGGTTCACCAAAATGATTAATCTAAATGTGAATTTATATGCTTAATCTAATTGTTATTCTAAGTAAATAAATGACAATTAAGTACATAAATAAACCCAAGAAAAATTAACCAATAAATTATGAAACCCTAGTTACAAGGAGGAGTAAAGGGTACTTACCTTATTTACAACAAACCCTAGAGTGTATCGAAGTGCTAACTAGGTGAAGAGAATGGTAGGAGCATCGCACGAGGCCTAGAAGAATGCATATATGCCAAAATAGGCTAGACAGGGGCCTAGAAAGGGGTAAGAAATCCCATGGGTGCTACATATTGGAAATAGGTGACTATGCCTATAAAAATGATTGGAAAATTAATTTTTCAAGGTCACTATTTTTTTGTTGTTGTTCACCTTTTTTTGGTACGAGGTTGCACCAAGATCACCAAGGTCACTGTAAACCTGCAATGAAATATGAACCTACAAAACCCTCAAATACACATCAAATCCAAAAAATGAAAGATGCAAAATGAGGGGTCAGACTCTCCTCAGATTTCAAAATGGTGAAATTATGACTGAGCATTGCACTACATCTCAAACCCTATGTAGTTCTATGTGTGTGCGTGCATAATTGTGCCCTTGGTGGCTTTTTGTGTGTTTCATGAGTTGATAACGAGTGAGTAAGCTAGATGCTAAGAAATGTAGTAGATGTGTGCATGGAGTATAATGAAGTTCCTCTCTATGAAGTGTATACAAAATAATCATCCTTGGTGTCCCTTGGATGGTTCTAGATGGATGTAGTGGATCTCTTAGATGCTTGATGGATGCAACCTTAGGTGGTGATATCTAATGCTTAGTGCTTGGTCCTTTATTATGATCACATAACTTTATATTTATATGATTTATTTTCTTGAATTTTGTAATTAACCCTAAAAAGGATGACTACCAAAAAGATAAGATGCTCAAACGGATAGAAAGGACCCAAAAGTGTGAACAAAATACAAAAGGGTCATGGGCACCCAAAGGGGATAAGGGAACTTGGCGTTGGCGTCTTGGTTGGGCATTCATGTCCAGGATGATAAATTTTGAAGTATAAAATGACATACTAAGCAAGTAAGGGTGCAAGACCAAAAGTAGCAACAAAAAGTAAAGAAAGGTGGCCTAATACATGGGTTGATTATTAATTTTCTTACTTAAGAATAATATGAATAGTAGTATGCAATTATGACTAGATATTTACCCAAAGTGTGTGATTTAGTGTTTACAGAGATCATTTGAAGGTTTAAAAAAAATATTATTCTTATCCCATGTTCTCTCCTTACTTTACCCATGTAAACCTTTCAAATTGATGACAAACACATCCGAGTATTATATGGGAGTTATTATCATACATCATGGCCACCACTGTTGTATATAATATACAAACATTCAATAACACAATCGGGAAGTACCCAAAAAATGATAAGGAGCTTTATGCCATTGTCCAAGCCTGCAAGAAATGGAAACACTACATTATAGGGAAGGAGATAGTCATCCACATAGACCACGAGCCATTGGAGTTCCTTTAGACACAGATAAAACAAATGAATGAAAGACACTAGAAGTGGGCCACATACCTTCAATAATTCCACATGATAATAAAACAAGAGAATGGAAGTGCTAATTCAACGGTAGATTTCTTAAGCCACCCTCCAATTGCAACCATCACAACTATCCTTGACCTTTACAAACATAAGACTTCTAGTTGATGTGCTTTATATGAGGTAGATCTTGAATTTTTGATACATATCAGGCCCTCCGAGGAGGAAATCATGTCCCCGATTTCTATCTACAGGATAACCTTCTCTACCACATGGGACACATTTGTGTTCCAACTAGTGAACAATAGAAGATGATATGGGAGGCACACTTTAGCAAGACAACTGGACACTTTGGTGTGGAAAAAACACTGGAAGTACTTCAAAATAACTTTTATTGGCCCAACCTAAGGAATGATGTGGTTAAGTACATCAAATCTTGCACCCCTTGTGTAATTGTCAAACCAAATAATAAAAAACAATGATTATATACGCCATTATCGGAACCAACCAAGCCTTGGGCCTCCATCTCAATGGACTTCCTCTCAAGTTTTCCAACTTCAAAACATGGAAATGATTGTGTTTTTATCCTAATTGATAAATTTTATAAAATGGATATAATAAACGCTTATAATAAAAATATTTATGCTAAAGAAACTACTAAACTCTATTTTATTCATATATGGACCACCTTTGGGATTCCCAAGTTTATCGTTTTTATATGGACAACGAGTTCTTGAACATCGTCGAGTCACCCTATGGGAATGATGAAGACTAATTTAATTATGTCCACATCCTTCCACCCACAAAATGATGGAAAAACAAAGGTGGTGATATCGAGAGAAGCATCATGGATCTCTGGTTCTAAGAATACACAAGTGAATGATACAATATGTGAATTTTTCCAAGACAAAACAAATCACACATACAAGAATTCAATTTATGAAATTATAAGAGAGAACTATAATAGAGGTAATTCAATAACACGAAATAGCTCCAACTTAATACTTCATTTCATAGAATGATGCAAGTGATGTAAATATATTAGAGGAGGAAAGTGAAACTACCACCTAGATTAGTGGTGAATAACTCTCACTAACGATGCTAGCAATGCTAAATAACTTTCACTAACTAATATTGCAATGGAGTTGACTCCACACAACTAGCAAACTAACTCAACACAACTAGTAAGCTAACCCAACACAACTGGTACACCTAAACAAGAATATACCATGAGTGTTGGAAAGCTCTAAGTAAATAAACAAATATAAGGAAATCAAATATCCTACACTAACACCCCCATAGGCACAACTTAGGTGGGAAGTGAAAAAGGAAAGTGTGTCCTAGCTATAAGGCACTGATGAGGAAATATATCATAAAGTGGAGAAAAGGATAAAACCCAGTGGGAAAAAAATTCCCCCAATGGAGAGACAATAAACTCACTCGAGAATCTTGAAGAATAAGAATAATTGGATCCCAATAACTCGACCTAATGAGGTACCCATGTACAATCATCATCCCCTAGAGTAGAGAGAAAGAAGAAAGGAAAATAAGGTCCCTAAGAAGAGTGTCGATGATGTGGTCCTCTACATAAAGATTGAAAAGAATCCGTTTGCACCGAATAATGTTCCTACCCTTGGGAAGGACAAAAAGGAGCACTAAAATTCAGCCCACTCCACAAAAGAATAAGAAGCTGTAGTACTCGATTTACGTATCTAGCTATAACTAAAAGGTGGTATAGGTCGGAAAAGAGTGTAAAAATATAATATGAATTCCATTGTAGTATACATGTTAGAGAAATAAAATGGTGGGGGCCTAATAACCCTCACAAAGGGATCCAAAAGAAGAGGTGGATCATGAAACATCTCTAAAATAGTGGAAGTGAAAAATGTCCCAAGGTGGGCACTCCCAACAAGAGAGATGAATGGGTCATCCAGAATGTGTGATGGCTCAATCTAAGCATATTTGTGTAATAAAACACAAGAGGAATATTTAAATAGATGACTCATATTGGATACTCATCCCAATTGGGTTTCTCAATGAGAGAAATGTCTGAAAATAATGTATTAGCATCACAACATGAAGTAGGAGGAGAAGATTGTTGTGAAGAGCTACTAGAAGTCCAAGATGAAGCAACATTACACTCAAAGGTAATAACCGGTGTATGTGGAGTGTCATAAAATGAGCAATCAAGATGCAATGGAGCATGAGAGGTAATGGTCACATTTTCTCGAGTAAGGTTTTCCAATAGAACACTCTTTGTGAAGAGTGAATGAAAGCATGAACATGGACGACAATGAGCTTTGCGGACGCAACAATTGGGAAAGTGTGCTCAATAGTAAGATCATGTGGTAAATGGTCATGATGGGAATCATAAGTAGCAAAAGGTGCATTAGAACACTCAACAATGAAAGAGATGTGAGAAGGGGGAAATTTATGGTTGTACTAGAGTGGTCAGGAAATGTCACTCTCATATGGTGAAACAAGGTCACCATGCAACTATTGGATAATGGTATAGCGGTGAAATGGAACTAATTTTGCTCAAAAAAATGTAATGTATCCCTAGAAATAGTAAGACCGAGAAGGCCATATACCTCATCATTGTGGTTAAACCACTCATCCTTTTGTAGAGGCTCATCAGGCTTAGGAACAAGACCATAGAGGTAGGGCAACAAATTGTGCATAGTGAAATGATTGATAATGTTTTCCTTCTAAGAAAAAAAGGTTCTCAAATTCAAGCATAACAATAGAATGGTGAAACTCCATAATGTAGATAAACCCCCAAATATCTTAGATGGCACTTTATAACTTAGTGTGAAAAGTACAAGTTCGCATTGAGTTTTGCAAGAACCCCTCCAAAATGCGACACTTTATAAAGTAGTGTGTTTACAAAAATAAATATAACCATCACAAAGAGTGCGAGAAAACATGCACTTTTGACCAAAATTACACTCAAAAGCTATGGGTCAAAAGTTATAGAAAAAGTTGTTTCCCGCAACTAATGGCTTATTTAATTAAAATTTTGTAAATTGGTTTTAAAAATGCTCGGAAATGAGAGGAAAGGGGTTGTGCGTATACTTGTTGGAACCTGGACGGAATAAAGAACACAATGGTTTTATTTTTGAAGATGGATTATCCTCTTGCCAACTCGGGCCTCACACTTTGTCTTCGTTAGGTGAAGATACAAGCTTAATTAAACACTTAATTCCTTCTAATGTAAATTTTTCCAAATGACTTATTTTCCAAAAGGCATGAAAATGACAATTTTGAATGCTAAAATCATACAAGTTGGAAAATAATGCAAATAAGGATTAATACTACCCTTTTTCCACTTGGACGTGGGCCCACCAAGAAGGAATGTGTTGAAAGAGCTGGATTTAGGGTTTGAAAAAACTAAATTTTGTTGTGTTCAGTTGTATGGATCCGCCACATATTGCAAATGACCATGAAAAATCTTATTTGTGGGCCCATCAAGGTAAACCTAGGGAAATGTAGATTTTGGAGGTTTTTTTAAGATAAAAAATAGTTTGGAGTTGAAAAATTGCAGATCCATCCAAAAACACCCAATAAAGACGTTGTTGGGTTGTGTAACACCTTCCATGAGTTTTAAAAATTTCTAGCAACCTTCATCTCGCTTGAATATAGATGAAACACCTTGTTAAAGACATCAAAAATATATTTTAAATCTCTTTCAGCATCTAAAACTTTGTTACATGTCTGAAACACCCTTCAATCAACAAAAATGCACTTGGCAAGCTAAAAATGCCTCAACACTACAAAAAGGTCTCGAGACATGTGAAAAAATGCCCAATATAGACATGAACGAGTTGCGAGGAGGTAGTAGTAAGACTAAAATGATAAGAAAAGATTCCTAAAACCCCATATGTGCCGCCTTGAGACCAAAATTGCTAGACTAAAAGGAAAATTTTTGTGATTGGAGAGGTTTTTTTGACATGGATGGAGGAAAAATTGCTAGTGAAGACGCGTCTCGAGAAGGAAAATACCCAAATGTGGGTTCCGGATACAAGTTTTTAAATGTCTTCCACATGATTGCAATATCTTCAAAACATGCAAACAGGTTGTATGCACCATAAAATAGACAAAAAAACTAGCAAATCAACCACCCAACACCAAAATTATTGTAACAATAATATCTTATAAATAATGTTCTCAAATGAAAATAAACTTGTAGAATAATAACCAAACAAGCTCAATACCATCTCATCTACGATACCATATCTGGAGAAGTGTCACGGATCTTCCGGCTCGATGAATGCATAGGTGAATGATGCGAGACATGAATTGTTCTGAAACAAAACAAAACAAGTATATAAGATGAAAAATTACAAAAATACACTTTGAGAGAATTACAAAAGAGATAATTTCAATAACACATAAATATCTCCAACTCAATAATCCATTTCATATAATGATGTAAGTGATGTATATATATATAAGAGGAGGAAAGTGTAATTACCACCCGGATCGGTGGTGAATAACTCTCACTAGCCGCATCTTGACCATGGTAAATAAATCTCACTAACCGATCTTTGGCGGTAGAGTTGACTCCACACGACTTCAAAGCTAACCTAACACAATGAGTAAGTTAACTCAACACAAATGGTACACCTAAGAAATCATATATCATGAGTGTAGGAAAGCTCTAAGTAAATAAATAAATATAAGGAAAATGAATATCCTACGGTAACAAGTGAACCACGATTATCTAGATGCTTCATATGTATCACTCTAAATACTTGCATACATGGGATGAGACCCTACCCTACATACAACATGAATATGTTTGGGCCCTACACAACTTTAAAGAAAATCAATCCGATAAACTAATAAACAAGAAGTTATCTTGAAGAATATTCAAGAAAATCAAAGAAAACAAATGACAAAACACAAGATTTAACCTGGGAAACCCTTTTGGGAAAAAACCCAGCACAATAGCTTCTCTCTCTTATTGCATTAACTTAACCCTTTAAAATACAATAATGTACTTCCAAGCTCTGCTTTATCCTACTACATATCTAGCTATTTGTAAGAAAAACAGTAAGAAACCATCAAAAGAGTTTTACAATACAATGGGTACCAAAACCATGGGCTAATAAACACCCATAATGACTCCCCATAATTCATGGATTAAGACACCACCCATATATATGTATGGATAAAAATAACATATATATTCTCCTCGAAAAATAGGGATTCGAAAAAATTTCTTGGGGGCACCACGAACCCCAATTGGGAAAGCTCTTTGGCCCACCAAACCCCCAGTCGGGGCCAATCCCAAACCCTGCTAACACTCGTGGAAGAGGTATTTAGTACTCTGGGTATACAATATCTGAAATATACAACACATTATAACATTCTCCCATTTTTTGTATACTTTGCAAAAGGGTGTTGCATTGTCATATAGTCAATGCATTCGGGGCATTCAATCCCATCAATTTTTTGCACCAAGAAAATTTCTCATCACTCATATCCTTAGTTAAAGAGTTAGCAACATTATCCTTTGTTTCCACCTTAATTAGTAGTATCTTCTTCTCCTCCACCATTTCTCTTTTAAAATGGTATTGAAAATCAATGTGTTTCATTCTTGAATGATACTCGGGGTTCTTTCTAAAAAAATTGCACTTTGACTATCACAATCGATCCTTACAACAATTTGAGTGAACCCAACATTGGAGATTAGTCTCCGAATCCAAACCACTTATTTACTGGCATGAGTAGTTTCTATGTCTCGGCCTCTCACGTGGTGGATATCACAACACTTGCTTGACATTTACTTATCTAACTTCTTGCTCGGTAAATAACTTGAACACATAACCACTGGTAGACCTGCGCATATCCAAGTCTCCACCCCAGTCGGAATCCACAAAACCATGTAGATCTAATGTTTTACTTTCATCAGGTTTTCCCTGATAATAAATTACATAATTAGATGTCCCACGCAGGTACCTGAAGATTCTCTTTACCGCAGTCCAATGTTCCTTTCCAGGATTTGACATGAATCTACTCACTACTCCCACTACATGTGCAATATCAGGTCTAGTACAAACCATTGCATACATCAAACTACCAACTGCACTAGCATATGGTACCTGAGACATGTCCTCTATTTCTTCTTCAGTTTTAAGACATTTTTAGAAGACAAATTTTGACCAATTGGAAAAGCAATACTAACGAGGTTTACTTTCATGCATTTGAAACCTTTGTAAATTGTCTCCATTTGAAGTTTTAGGGCAAAACAGGCCAAATCGGGTTGGCGAGATTTTTTTGAATTTTTCACCTTTTTGGTCATTTGGAGAATTTTCCAAAATTTACCCATGCTCCACCTTTCCAGGTGCCACGTGGCACATTTTTATTGGGTGCGGGCCCATCTTGCTCCATTTTCCTTTAGTTTCGCCTTTGGAAAATTTCCCAAAAAGTCCCCCGTCGGGCCGGTGAGTTGAGGACACGTGACATGCGTTGATTGGACGCGGGCCTATCCTTCCTGAATTTTCCATGGGCCATTTGATTCATTTCCCCTTTGGACACGTGGCAAAACCCCATTGGATGTGGGTTTTCCCCTTCCAATTTTACTTCGGGCTTTTCTTAAGTTTTGGTGCCACCTAGACACGTGGCGAGATTCCATTGGCTCGCAATAAGGGGGGCGGGCTTTCCTCTTTGAATTTTCCTTTGTTTTCTCCATTGGGAAAATTTCCCAAATTCTTCCCCTACTCTACCATTCCAAGACATGTGGCAACATATTACTGGCTGTGGGCCCTTGGGGAAAATATTTCCTTTTGCACCAACACTTTGGGAAAAGGTCCCAATTCCCCCGCGCTCCGCGGCTCCAACACCCAAGGACATGTGTCGAAACATGATTGATTGGTGGGGGCAGTGGGCCAAAAACACCTCCTTTGAAATTTGGTGAAGCACTTTTTCCAAAACCCAACTTCTCCTCCGCCTCCGAAACTCCCACGCCATAGGACACGTGGCACGTTTTTATTGGCCGCGGGCTTTCCTTCCAAAATTTTCCATGCGCAACACTTAGCCAAATTTTTCAAATTTCTCCCTTAGACACATGGCATCATCGATTCATTAGCAAGCCTTTACGGAAAGCTAAAAGAGAGCTCTATCCAATGGTGTCATTTCCATAAAGTTTTGAGTGCTGAAAAGAAAATTTTGTGACTAAGGCGCAAGAGAGGGAAGAATGAAAGGAGTTAGCCACAAAATAAGTAAGGGGCTCATTTGGATAACAATGATCATTATGGAAATTAGGTGATTGTTTTTATTGATTTCCATGATTTTTTAGGTCATGGTGATACAATTAAATGGTCAAGTATGCTTCATTTATGTTGACTGGTCAAAGGGTAGTTTTGGGGCAGTTTCAGGTAGTTTGTAGAGATAGACTTGGTTTAAGGCATTCCACTTAGATTTGGAAGGAGTTACAATATGTTATGGAAATTTAATTCAGATATATTTCCATGGTATAAGTTTTATATCATGATGAGTTTATTTGATGAGGTTTCCAGGTTATTTTATGAGCAGTAAGATTTATTTATTTTCAGGACAAGACTACTTTTGCTAAAAGAATGAGTTGTTTGGAGCATGAGATGGTTGATTTGATGTTTTATATCACTTATAAAGTGAATAGTGGTGAATTTTGAACCTATTTAGGGAATTTATAAGTCTTGAATGTATCATAAAGGGTGAAAAATAGTTGAGTTTGCAAAATTAGTTTTGGGAATCTTGTTTTGGTGAAGACACAACTAGTTATGGTTTGAATAAATGTATGTCTCATGGTGTCAAACATGTTTAGAAGTTTTATAAATGTTTTTATTTCCATTAAGTGGTCACATTCCATATTTGAGGTGTTCTTGGGTGTGCTTGAAACCCAAAATTTAATTAGGTTGTTGATAGCAGTTGTCTAATGGAGGAAATGAGCCATTGGGCCCATTAAATGAAATAATATGATTGGTTCATGTAAATTGTGACCATGGATGATGTTTAAATTTCATATTACTCATGTGTGGTGATTTTTAGATCTTTAATAAAAATAGTTTTGGCATGAGGGCTTTTTCTCATCCCAATGATGGGGTTTTGAGGATTTTTGGTGCATGGTGAGTGGTTTTTGGCTTGGCCAACCTACTTGGGTCATATGTGACTATTGTGGTGATTCTTATGGGATTTTTTAAGTTTTTATGGTCGATATAAAGGAGGGAAATTGACCTATTTTGAATTTTAATGAAGGAGATCCTATAAAAGTGATGTTTTGGGTGCAAAGTTGCTAATATTTTGGAAATCCTTTTATCTTATTTAAAAACCCTTGCAGTAAATAAAACCCCCTTGGGCCTAGCCAAAAAACCATAGAACTACATTCTAGGTTAGTATGTGGTGTATTTTTATGAGGTGTATTTGAGCGAAGCAAAGGATGGTGAAGTTTCCTTGATGGCGAGTTGATGAAGGAGGGAAGAGTTGGTGTCATGTGTTTGAGTGTTAATTTTAGAGCATGTTGATGTCATTACAAGGTCTCTAAAGTATTTTCAAGTTTGATAATGAGTTGAATTCATTTTAAAATAGGAATATATTCTTGTGTATTCATGAGAAAAGGTTGATTATATTGGTATCTCTTGATTGTATCTTGTTGTCATATTGTTAAAGGAAACAATTGTTGTGATCTGATTTGAATATCAATAAAGAAAGGTTTTGTGTATATCTTGTGTTATTATTGATATGTATGCATGAATCCTTTCTTTAGTGGAATATGTTTCATGGTGAAGTATATTTTATTGTGATCAAACATTAATGTATGTGTTTCATGAGGATGTGTGTTTGATGTTTGAAGTATAAAGTGGAAAGGTTTTATTGGGGACTGATTCACCCCCTCTCAGTCCATTGTCACTACCAACAATGTTATCTCATGCCCGAGAGACGTGATCTCAGTATTCATAGCTTGAAATTAAACTTGAAAAGAATGGTGTAAATCTTAAATGGAATCCAAGATGGCATTATGAAAGGTTTCATAATTACTTATAGGATTTGAAATATGTATCAAAATTGAATCCACACGAGAAGGTGTCGATTGGAAGGGAACATTATTTATTGTACTACTTTTTGAGATTATCTTTGCATGCTCAATGATGTTGAAGAAAATCATACAAGGAGACTTGAGAAATTGTATCATGGGCCATGATGACAAAAATGATATAATAAATTATAATTAGGTAATAAATAATAAGAATCAACACATAGAGGCCTAACAATGGAGAGATGGTAGGAGATAAGACCCAAAAGTGATGTTAAAAAAAAGAGACCATCGTCAAATTAATAAAATGACCATATATGAAAATATAAATTTAATTTTATAAAAATGAGAGAGATATTTTTGAATCCGATTATATGGAAGAAAAACCTCCAAAGAATTTTCCCAAAAGTGTATATTTTTCCTATTATGCCCTAATTACTAATAAAATTATAAATTTCCAAAAATTGTGCTAAACACTAGGGCAAGAAAAAGAGGTTTTCATTAAACATATAAAAATAAATAATAACCTCAAAGAAATTTGAAAATATATATATTTTATGCTTGATATATGAAATGAAAGGTGATTTCATAATTAGGAGCTCTAGAAAGAGACCCAAATGGTAGAACCAACCTTGAGACCCTAAGCAAAATTATGGAAACTAGATTTAGGGCAGGTGATAGATGAAAATCAGGTTTGAATATGAATATACAATTTATATATATAACCCTAGGCTAATTAGGTTTTATAAGAATATGCAAGATGTAATGTCGGGTTTACAAATGTTTTACACCCTTACATCATTTAGTGTACCTAATTCACTCGATATATTTCACATAAATATAATAAGGGCATAAATAAAAGTAATTAGAAATAAAACACACACATATTGTTACCTAAGAGAATAATCCCACCATTAGTTATCACAAAATGTTGGTATGTTAAAAACATTGGCTACTTAGGGTGTTTAGGATTTTTTATAGTGAACACCTTAGTCATGAATTTGTCGGATTGATCCAAAATAGGGATCAATGGATAGTTATGAATGTGTGTTTGTTAAATTACAAAATAAATAAGAGTAATGAAAATATATTGAATAACAATCACTAGATCTAAGATAAATTCCAAGAATTCTCATTAGCATTCAAGAAAAGAATCTTCCATTAAAAAGAATAGCTACACAAGAGATGTATATATAAAGCGGTATATATGAGTAAACCCTAACCATAAGAGGTGGTTGAGTGTAACTCATATTGACTATAGTGATCAAGTGTTGACTTCCAAATTCCCTTGTTCACACCTAAGAAAGCTAAATACATGTGTAGGGAAAAAACCATTAATTGAATTAAAAACCTACACTAACACCCCCTTAAGTGTAGCTTAGGTGGGATGAATAAATGGATCTCGATCAAAGGCGATGAGGTAGCCAATTACATTACAACTCTTAAAAAGTGGATAAAAGAGAAAACCTAGTGGAACCCCCACCCCCCAAAGTGAGAAAAGAATAATATGATTATAACCCCCTAATATGATGTTAAAGAACAACACCCCAAGAAGATATCATAAGTGAAGATACTTTCTCTTGGTGAAGGGTTTGGTGAAGATGTTAGGAACTTGTTCCGTAGTCGACAATATTTGATATTGATGATGTGTACATGAATGAGTTACCTAATGAAATGCATGTGAATATCAATGTGCCTTATCCACTAATGTTGGACCAAATTCCTACACATATTAATGGTACTTTGGTTGTCATAGAAGATGATTGCGGTCTCTTGAACTAGATGCCAAAATATATGAGAATACCCTAAATATAGATAGTCATAGTAGCAACATTAACAACTGCTTTGTATTCAAATTAAGTAGATGATATATAACTAACATTCTTCTTCTTCTTAGACCAACTAACCATACTTGAACAAAGAGATAAATTGTAGCCTAAAGTGGACTTGCAATGCTAAAGATGACCAACCCAATATGAGTTTGAGTACCCAAAAAGTCAATGTCAATGCCAACTTTGTAAAAATCCCAAATATTTGTACCTTAAATGTAGTGGAAAATACTTTTAGCTTGTTTCCAATGTAGCTCATGGGATTCGTATGAATCTAGAAACCATGCCTACAACATATGAAATGTCATTTTTGGTATGAGTCAAGTAGATGAGACTACCAACAAGTTTTCGATACAAGGTAGCATCAACCAATAGTGTAGAACAATCAAACTCAAGGTTGACTCTATTTAAAAAGGAATCAAAGTTGGCTTACAATCAACCATGTGAAACCAAGCAAGTAAATTAAGAGAATACTTAGGTTGTGTAATGGTGATCCTTGAGTCAGACTATGAAATATCAATCCCAAGGAAGTAATGCAATAAAACCAAGTTAGTCATGGAGAATTTATCATGAAGAGATTCTTTCACCATTATAATGGATGATGAAGAACTCCATGTGATCAAAATATCATCAACATATAAGATAGGATAAAAAGTGAATCATTTTGTTGTAGAATGTAGACATTTAGATCAGTGTGACATCTAGTGAACCCTGTAGTGATAAGAAAGTAATCCATCTTGGCATACCAAGACCAAGGGGCATTTGAGTCCATAGATATATTTCCTAAGCCTATGTACTAAAAAGAGTCTAGAACAAAACCCTATGGGTGTTATATGTAAATATCCTCCTATATATCACGATGAAGAAAGGAACTCTTCACATCCATCTAATGAACATCCCAAAAATGAGTTGTGGAAATGGAAAGAGTGATTCGATACAATTCATTTTGGAAACTAGTGTAAAAATTTCGTGTATTCAATGCTAAGTACTTATGAAAAGCCTTTTCCTACAAGCTATGATTTAAACTTTAAAAAAATCCATCTCTTGAATAATCAGTTTGATATATCCATATTCATCGAAGTATCTTCCTTCCGTTATGAAGGTGTGTCAAATTCCAAACGTAGTTCCTAATAAAGGAATTTTACTCCTTTTGTATAAATATGTCCCACTCGAGATTGTCATATGCATCCCGAAAGGATTGTGCATAGAAGGCATGTGGTCTATCCCTAATTTTTGGCTTGGTTAATCTAAAATATGTAGGATCCCCTGCCCAAGTGCTTACACTCTATAATGTCTACTTATCCCAAAAAGGATTGAAATTAAGAGATTCGGGAATAGACTCTTCATCTTATGAGTTGTGGCTAGATATGGATGATCATGAAGCTTCATCAATGCTCTCACTATTTGAACTAGAAGAAGAAGAATCCTTATTAGTAATCTTCTAAGGAATATTCTCAGGAGCTCATCAAAACTATCATAATAATTGCCACAAAATCCAAGTGTAGCCAATCAAGGTGGATAAGTTTCATGTGCATAATGTGACGGACCTTCCTAAATTTTGACACTTCTCTTGATGAACAAATCATGGGTGGTCGAGATGGAGAAACTTTTATCTTTTAACTGCATTTAGGTACCCACAAATATGTAATGACAATTTTGAGGTTTCATTGCCTTATGTTACATTTGGGGATGTGAGCCATAAATAGTGATCTAAAGACTCGTAATTTCATAACTAACGGTTTCTGACCATGCCAAGATTCAAAAGGAGTAACCCCTTTTAATTATTTATGAGGGAAACTATTCTTTGTGTAATTTACATAGTTAATATCTTACGCCCATTATTGTGGTGCCAAGGATTTGGAGTGAAGCATACATTTGGCCATCTCTTTCAATAATTTGTTCTTCCTTTCGCAATGCATTTTGTGAATGATTGTAAGCAATCACAATTGTAGTTGAATCCCCTCTAAGGTTACTGAAACTATTGGGGTCTTTTGGGGTCTATCTATAGCTCTTCAACACAACTTTGTTAATATGGAAGTGGAAGGTGAATTCTGAACATAATTAACAACATAAATAAGAAAGGACCCATCTCTATTGCCAATTTTAACTCTATTAAGAGTATTAAGCAAATGGCCCATTCTTTTAATTTTATCTCCTTCAAACATGTGTATAGGGAAGCAAATGCCATGGCAGATTTCTTTACTAATATGGGGGTTAATGGGCATGATTTGACACTTTTGAGGAAGGTGGAAATTCTCGATCCCAAGGTGTGGGCACACTTATTAAAAGACACTAATGCTCACGTATAAGGTATTTTCATGGGGTGTCAATCTGTCATGATCCTTTTTTGTATGATGAATTTGTATTTATTTCTTAATTATGAGAAGATCGGGTTTTGATTTGCACGTATTTTTGGAGAACTCTATCTGGTAGATGTTCTTTGTAGAATAATTTTGTGGTGTGCAAGTAAGCTCTTGGCTCTCTGGTTTCTGAGTCATTTTGTGAAGATGCCTTTGTTGTTTAGTGAAATGGGTGGGGATCTCATTAGGACTAAACCTATTGACCTCGCTAGGGTCACTCCCGAAGCTATGTCCCTGTTTGATAGTAAGGGTTTTACCCCTTTCTAAAAATATTTGAAGGGCACTACAATAATCTCAGAAAGACTTTGCTAGTGCATGGAAAGTGACCAAAAAAGGTGTTGTTGTTGAGATGAAGGGGATCAATCTGGAGATCACTGTGGATTCGGTGGCTAAAGTTATGGGCATTCCGGCGGTGGGGAGGGAGGCCTACAAACCAAAGAAGGAAGCCTCTGAAGAACTAAATTTGTTTCTTAAAGGTAATGAGAATCTCACCTCCCATTTTGCTGGCTACCTTAGAATGTCTTTACCTAATCCATATGATGAGGTGGCTCTCACCTTAATTCAATTCTTAACCCTGGAAGGCCACCAAAAATGTATTTACGCTTACCACCTCCCAATGCTAAACCATTTTAGATGGGGGCGGAGCTTTTAGTTTTCCCTATTTCTTGTATTGTTCTCTATGTGCCTCTGTTTCGTAGTTTAAAATGTGTAGGATCTTTGTCCCTCTCCACTGGGCTTTATCCTTTCCCTTGTCAAAAGGGTGGCCCTAGACATTGACAAAACTGGTGCCCTCAAGCTAGCTTTGGAAGCTTATGCGGACGGTTCGGGGTCTAAATCGAGAGGAGGAGGATTCAAGTGATGATGAAGATTCTCTGGATGGTGACACGGAAGAGGATGAGGTGGAGGTGGTCATGGCCCAAAACCTAAAGGATCTTAAATCTAAGCAGATCCTGAGCACTGAGTCAAACACTAAGGGTGAGTCTAGCAAACAGGGTGCCCTGACTCCTATAAACACTCAATTGGAATAGCATTATGAGGCTATGGGTCATGTCGGCCGATCAAAGGGGACAATCACTTGGCGGGACGGTGGTTGATATTGATGAGCTCAAGGGGGACATGTAGCTCACTAAGAGCTCATCCAGTTTCTTTTTAATGATTGGCACAAGATGAAGGAGCAGGTGCAAAAAGCAGTTAGCAATGGGTAGGGTGGTGAGATTGAGATGCTAAAGGCCAACTTTAGGGCCATAACCAAGGAAATGGATCAGTAAAATCTATCCTCCATAACTATATGGAATGGAGCACCGTGACGGTTAAGTTTACCCTGCAACACCTTCAAACTCTGGGGTAACTTGCTAATACTTATTGTGCTGTGGATAGTCAAGGAAGGAAACATAAGGTAACCCCGCATGGTTTAGACCTAGGCTCTTTGGCTATTAATATTGACGCTCTTGCAAAATAATGGGCTAAGGTGCTAGAGGGGCTTGAAAAATCCTACAAATGACTTTGGTGTGGGGTGATCTGATTTTTTCACTATCTCTGTCTATGGTTGTTAGTTCCTTCGATGTTGTTAGTTTCACTATGGTTTTTTGTTGTTGTTAGTATCACTATATGGGCTCCTAAGTGCTCTTATTACTATGAACTTTTATACTATGGTTTTTTGATGTTATTATAATTGGCTTTATCTACTCTCGTGGAGCTTTCTTTATGTATAGGGTAGGGTCCCCTTAACCCTCTTTTTACCACCAGTAAAAAAACAATTGTAAAAATCCATAAATATGAACTTATACCTAGTCAAGGTTAATATTAATATCAATTTATATGATTGAACATAATATAATTTTTACTCTTTGAACCAATAGTAGGTTTTAGAGCCCAAAAACATGGAAATCAATTATTACAAAATTTAGAGTTATCTCTTTATTTCTCTAAATTCTTTATGAAAATTGAAGATAATCAATTTATTTTCAATGTTGTATATATATTGAGATGAATGATCTATGATTGCTTCATCATTTTTTAGGCATGATTATTTTTTAAGATAAACATTCTATTATTGTATCTCAATCACAATATGCTACTAATTTTACTTAAAATATTCAATATGGTGGATTGTAATCCTATTGAAATTGGTTGTAAACTTGATCCTAAACCTGCATGTGAGAAAGTTGACCCTACTTTTTATAGGCAGCTTGGAGGTAGTTTAATTTATCTAACAATCACTAGATCTAATATGCATTAGATTCATGTAGGAACCATATTAGGATCATTGGAAGTTAGAAAAAAGAATATTAAGATATATTAAAGGAACAATTAATTTTGGTTTACATTACACTTCTTCTAATAATGTATGTTTATATGGATATTGTGATTCTGACCATGTTAGTGATGTAATAGATATAAAATATATGAATGGATATGTGTTCAAGTTTGGTACATGTGTCATTACTTAGAATAGCAAGAAACAACCAACAATCTTCATCTCTTCTACGGAGATAGAATATAGAAGTGTAATGTAAGTAGTGAAAGAATTCATGTGGCTAAAGTGAATGTTGGAATAAATTCACATGGAAGTCAAAGGAAGTACTCATATTTTATGTGATGGTAATATTTGTATTTCTCTAGCTAATAATCAAGTTTATCACCATAGAACAAAGCATATAAATCTTAATATGCATTTCATCCGAGAGAAGGTACTCTACGATGATATAGCGCTTTCGGTTTGTCATATTGAAGATCAAGTTGTAGACATATTTATGAAGCCATTGTGTGTTGTGAAGTTTTGTAAGTTTCATGCAATACTTTTCCTTTCAAAGTTGTCATTGAGGGGGAGTGTGCATGACAATGCCACCTCCTAACAGGTCGGCCATATGCATTATTTTTCACCTCTATACTTCTGCTCCATAAAATCATTGTAAAAGATATTTTTATGATCTAAGTAAACTTGTCACTCTAATTTTACTTGTGTAGTCCAATAATAAATCATCATTTTGTAAAGGAGGTCCTTACTTTATAAAAGGATCCTAAGGTGATTATATATAATTTCCATGAGAAATAGTGAGATGTAATCTCACAAATCATGTTTATCCTAAATCATCACTTCTGATTTACAGATTCCAAATCATTTTGTACAAAAAGGCAAGTTTAGCCTAATGAATGTGTATGAATCCTTCAAAAGTGATATTCTAGCCTAAAATCCTTGTCGTGGTTTAAGGATTGTAAATCTTGTTGTATAAATAGGTAATGTTGGCATATAAACCCCACCTAATATTAAGGGGGTGTTAGAACAACAATAATAAGTGGGTTTAACCCCTTAAATTGTTCTTATAATATTATATTTAATTATATATTAAATATAAGCTATAAACCTTAGTTTATAGTTAATAAATAAAAATATGGATATATTTTTATTTATTAAATATAAAATTTAGTTTATGTTTAATTGATTTGATATCAATTAAAGTGGAGGGTGCATCACAGGAAGTCACACCTAATCACCCTCACTTATGTAGGGCACCGAGGGCCTAGTAAAATACATGTTGTCTATATTGGTGACATGCAAGATAAAACCCTATATTTCATAACAATGATTGCGGTGGCATTCAACTACCAAAATTTCTCTCGATACCATGTTGGGTTGAGTCAAAAATAAGGATCAATAGATAGCTATTAATGCACATATTTTAAATGATGAAATCAATAAGAGTAATGAAAACATCTTTAATAACAATCACTAAATCTAAGATAAATTCCAAGAATTCTCATTAACATTCAATTTCCTTCATTAAAAAGAATAACTACTCAAGAGATGTATATAGGCAAAGTGAATATGAGTAAACCCTAACCAAAAGAGGTGGTTGAGTGTAACTCATATGACTATAGTGGTCAAGTGTTGAATTACGAATTCTCTTTTTCACACCTAAGCAAGCTAAATACATATGTGGGGAAAAACCATTAAATTGAATAAAAACCTAACTACCTTAATTTAATCACCTTGCTAACATGTTTAAGAATAATGATTATAATGATAAATCAATTGTTAGAAGCATAATGCACTAAGAGGGGGTGAATAATTCCTTACAAATTAAACTTCAATTTCAGATCACTCACATAAACCATTAATCAATTATCCATTCATTAATGTGTGCATAACAACATACAACATTCATTCAATAAACCAAGAGCAAGATAAGTAACACCATAACACAAGATGTAAGTGGGAAACCCTCAAGGGGAAGAAAACCCACTAAATTTTTTTGATATTACACATAACAAAGACTCAAGTGAATATTACACATCACAAGAGATTTATTTAGTGAGGCACCAACCCCATAAGGAGCACCAACCCCTAAACCCTTGTTGATATTACACATAACAAGAGACTTGCATGAATATGAATCATCACACAATATTTTTATGAAGTATTACCACTAAAAATATGTTGATACCACAGCTGATAGTGATCCAAATATTCAGCTCCAAACTCTTCCAAACCCTTGCTCAAACCCTAGGTCTTCAACTTGTATAATTTAGCTCTTTCTTCACTTCTAAATGCTTCAAAATATTACACAAATGATTTATGATCTTCCTTGACATATCACACACCTTATCCAAACTCAATTCATGCTTCAACACTTGAAAATATCTCACACCTAGGTCGCACACCTTGCACACACACAACTAGCTTGTAAAAGCACCAAAACAATGCTTTTATAAGCTCCTCTTGATTTCAAATTCAAACACAAACATTTTACCTCCTTTGGATTGACCCATATATCAAGGAAACATCTCAAATTTTAATTACAACATTCACAAGTGGCCTAAGTAGGTCGGCCTAGCTAACAACCTCATTACATGTGCCAAAAATGGCTTAAAACCCCATGGGCACAAAGTTAAAAATGTCCTTACATCAAAAAAATACTTAGTCATGACCCATAAAACATTACACATGATTAAAATATCATTTAACATTCATACATGGTTGAAATTTAGCTCAACCAATCAAATTATTTCATTTAATGGGCTCATTATGCTCTTTGTATTTCTCAAAACTATTATTTCCTACACCCTTCAACACCCTAGAAACTTAATTATGCCACCAAATCACTTCAACTCAACCAAACCATGACATGTGACCACTTTATGGAATTTATAAAACCTGTAAAACAATTATAATCAAGTTATACAACTTTAATCAACCACCGCTCAAACCAAAATCATTTTTGTCTTCATCAAATAAACCTACCAATAAAGTTGTTTCTAAATATTAGCTCATAATAATATTTTTATGAAAATTTAAGACTTATAAATTAATTAATTGGATTTCACATTCCTCTTCAAATTCCAAGTGATAGAAAGCATCACCTAATCCATCTCATGCTTAAAACAACTCAAAACATTAAGCAAAACACATCATGTCCTACACGACAAAAACCTTCTTGTCTAAAGATTGACTTAGAAAATTCATAAAAATCCTCATCATGAGACAATCCTCATATCATTTGAAATATCTATTAATATTATTTCCAACACATTTTAATCATCTCAAAATTCCACATGTACCTCCATATATACCCATTTTACTTACACTACTTTTTTTGAGGCCTCAAAGCGCCCTTTGACCAATCAACCTGAATGGACCTCATTTGACCATGTACCTACATGAAAATTTCATAAAACCTCCATGGAAATAAATATCAGCTCAAATACATTCCATAACATCAATTTATCCCATACCTCATTTGGACAACCTTGTCCAAAACACTCTTATTTAGAAACTAACATGTTTGAGTAGGTCCCACTCATCACCATGATCTCAAACATACATTTATGGAAATATAATATATTCCTCTACATAATAAAATCATCACTTTTTATGAATCAATCAAAAATAGGTCACTATAATATTTCTTCGCAAGTTGCTCTCCTAGCTAGGTTTAGCGGGGTTTTAGACCACTTTAACTTCTTAACATTCATTCATAAAAACCTAACGATGAAATGACCTCGTTATTTTTTAAAACCTTATAGAATAACCATAGAAACATTATTTAAAGATACAAATTTTCATGCAAATCACACACTTTAGGTTGAGCATCAGAAGTGTCAACTTGAGTTGGAATTACACTAGATTTTGACCCTGTCTCAAAAAAATTGTCATAACTTGCAAAATACACCTCATGGAAACCTAAATTTTTTCTCAAAGAACCATGAAAAACCAAAGTAACATCTAAAATCATAATAATTTTATCACCATACCTCAAAATCTCCAGACACTAAGACTTGTATATCAACTCCTTAAGGTTTATCACTATAGAAGCTAGGTTCAACTGAAAGAATGATATAAATCTTCATTAAACCACTAAAAATGACCCAATCATACGATACACCTTGATATACCTGAATGAAATCATAAATGAGATCGTACAGCTCCAAATATCAATTACATACCTCCTATCAACCATGTATGCTCCAAATGAGCACTGTACCATAATCAATCACTTGTATCCGCACCATGCCACCGATATGAGTGCCTAAGAACTCTCCAAACCTGCTATAAAGAATTATATAACTCATCATAAAACCACTTTGAAAATTACCCAATCATACCCGATACACTTTGATATACCGAATGAAATCATCAAAGATCTCCTATAGCTCCAAATCTCAATTGCATACCTCCTATCAACCATGTCTACTCCAAATGAGCAAATGTACAATAATCAAGCACCGTATTCACACCATGCCACCGATATGAGTGCCTAAGAACTCTTCATACCTGTTATCCATCATGTCAACATTGTAGACACCTATAATTTAGCTCCAGCAATTTAAATACTTAAATTATGCTAATTATCCCCTTTCCCATAAATTGATGACATATCATCAATATAACACATTTTCTCTTCTATCATCGTTAATTAACTACATTACGCTAGTTAATTGGCCCTTCTATCCAGCAAAGATGAAAATTAACAACCTTCCATTAATTAAACCCCTTTTTACCTAAATTAATTAATTAAGTTTCATCTTCTATTAGATCAATAAATCATCATTTATTTGATTAAACCCTTCTTATCCCCTAAATCATACTAATTATTCTTCTAAAAACTTCTATAAGCTTTCTCACCTATTAATTAATCACTTTGGTTAATTAATAAATCCCCTGAAACCCCATGAGTCACTAAATGAAAAACTAAACTCTCCTAAGGTTGAGTCAACCCCCTTTCAACCATGGTCATCCCCAATTAACTCAACCTTTCTATTATCCCACATGTAAAGGGATGCAAAGCTTCTTTTATCCATTGGGTTATAAAAGGAACCCTCCTCCAACCTTTCTACTTACACCTTTACACCTAAATGAGCATAGAGCCTAAGCTATAGCCATTTTATCATCTTAGAGCATTCTTCATTGGAGGAGCTAGCTATTTTCATTTCTTGCATTCATTCTTCCAAGTTTGAAGTCATATAGAGATATGTAAAATGGACTTATAGCCATGGATTGACAAGACTCCATTCTTGAAACCTTGGGATTCAAGCATACAATCAAACCCTTTGATTGCTAAGGATCTAAATAGGTTTATTTCATTAGCATTCAATTAGAGATAGAGGTTAATTTGTTTAGCATGTTATTTTGAATCTTCATTTCATGTTCTAATGCAAATATGTTAATAGATTATCTTTGCTTAAGCTCTAAGCATGATGGTATATTGATCTAATTAGCATTTTATTGAATCTATTAGGTGTTAGCTTTGATTTCCTTTGCTTTTTTAACTAATTCATGTACACAAATATGCTTCTCAAGAAACCAAGAATCTCATATCATCATGAAACATCACCTAGGCACCTGAATAGGCTTGCAAGAGAAAGCAATCCTCACTGAATCTCACTGTATCATCAAGTACACATCTAAATCATCATGCTAACATCATCCACAACATTATCTAACCCTACTCCATCATCAAATTTGTCATTAATGTGGTTTTGCATCAATGACAACACCTAATAGGACCACATGCCAATATCAATTTCCAACACATTTCAAAATGTTACTAATCCCCTCACTACTCTATTAATCAACATGATTCTAGCTGAAAAGTCTTCCTTCACCGTATAAAAACACCACTAATAAAATTGCAAAAATTAAGAGTAAAAAGGTATTATATCCTTCTTCCTTCCTATTAACACCCCAAGAAAAAAATCTCAATTCCCTTAAAGATAAAATTGAAACCAATCTTAATAGTGGGGTCTATATGATTAAATGCTCCTGTGGCAAACCATACATAGGTGAAATAGGTAGATCAATTAAAAATGAATTAACAAGAGTGATAAAGACATCAAGTATGATATAGTTGAGATATATGTGTTAGTTGAACATTCCTTCAATACTATGCACTCTATTTATATTAAGTCTACTATGGTGATGTACAAAAATCACGGAGAACCAAAATATCTACATGAATTTTGAAAATTTTGGCTAAGCATACTAATGTGTGTAAGAATTGGGAAATCAGCCATGAGACAGGGGCGTAATATAATTTTTCCTAAAAACACACTATATTTACTTGAATTGGAATATGTGTGTAAGTTTTGACAAGGCACAAGGGAAAACACTTAAGAATTACTCAAAGTGCACATATATTTCAAAGGTGGGCACACAAGAAGATTTAAAGGAAGAAATATTGCACTAAAATATAAAGACAAAGATAGAAATGAAAAGAATGTAGATTGTGAGCTTAGTAGTTATGTGGAGCTTCGAGATAGAATTTTCTCGCCTACCAAATTAGAGTTGGGTGGACACCATTAATGCACAACAGTTCAAATTTGAGTTTAAGCGGGACCCCGAAGAGAATTCTAGAAAGAAATTCAAATTCCAAATGGGTGGGAATATAGATCTATAAATACCTACCTAGCGCCATGTTTAAGGGAATTTTAAAATTATTGTGGACTTAGAGCACAAATTCAAGTAGCTCAAGATTAACATCCTTGTATTTCTATAAGCCTTGATAGCTTATAACTACCTTGTATAGAGGGAAATTGAATATAGATGTCATATGGATTTCAAATTAATGAAATTTGATTTGTGTTGGAGTACTTTCCACTATGTTTAATTTGAAAAACAAAACCTTAGGGAGTACCTGAAGAAGCCTCTTCTAGATTCATGGAACTAGTATCGAGAGCACATCTACACACCTTAGAGATAGGTTAGGAGGAGGAAGGATTGGTAAAATGATAAGCGTGGGGCAACTAGTCAAAGGAGTGGAAATGCCACCCAAAAGAGCCACTAACGAGAGAGTAGTGAATGTAACCAACACAAGAGCGCTAAAACAAGTGGTGATAGAACTAAGGGGTATAAGAACGTAGCTATAAGTCATTTAAGAAGATAGACAATGAGGATTTTTGTACTAGATGAAAAAATTGAGGATCAAGTTGTAGCGATAACATGAGGTGCATGAAATGAAGGAGTCACCAAAGATACACAAGATGAAGCGAAGTCATAGGCACAAGAGAAGCACAATTACTATAAGCTATTTCAAGGATGGGTTGTGGATTGAGGAAGGAAATTTTGTCAATTTCTGGAATATTAGAACTAGAAGAGTTCATATATTAACTCACAAGCATGGATGAATATTTCAAGTTTGAGAAGATAGTCAATATGTTATACATCAGAGTGGTGCAAACTAAGTTAAAAGAGCATGCAACATTGTAGTGGAAAGATGTGGAGAATGAACGTTAAAGAAGAGGCAAAGAAGAGATAGTGCACTGGGATAACATGGTTGCCAAAATGAGAAGCAAGTTCTTATCATCCATCTGTCAAATGCTTTTGTTCAAAAAATTTAAAAATTTAAGACAAAAGGAGATGTCGTAAAGGATTACAGAGAAGAGTTTGACAAGATCATGATAAGATATAGACATTTGTAAGTTGAAAAGGAGAAGGTCATCTGTTATATAAATCACTTGAGGTTTGGAATTGATAAAGAACTCATCCTATTGTGCACAAATTCTATGGAATAATATTATCAACTAACCTTGAAGGTGGAAAAAAATTGGCACATAAGAATCAGAGTGCGCAGATAAAAGAGGAAGCCTCAATGTGCATGGTAGAGGAGGAAGTGGTTGGGGATATAGTTGACCACAAGAAGATGATTGCAGCAATATGAAAACACACACTCAAAGTAGTACATAAGAGTATGGAACGTGAAACTATTTAAGAGGGTTTGGAAATTTTTTTTTTTTAAGCAAGGGGAAGAGGATTCTCTAGAATGTGTTTCAAGTGTGGAGCCATTAGACATCGAGACATTTGAATTTCCAAACACACAAAGTGAAATCACGAGTAGGTGTATGAGAGTAGGCATGCATGTAAAACATGGTGATCTTGAGTCATTCAGATACATGGTACATGTCGAATATTTAGAGTGGGGATAAGATTTGATGATGAGAAAGGTATTTTTCAAGACAATGTAGAAAGAAGATGAACATGCATAGAGAAAGAATTTGTTCAGACCATTTTAAGTCCTGGAATAAAATGTTGCAAGAACATAAAATATTGTTTCTAGGAAATGGTTGGAAATTTAGGCATGAAGAGGATTACACATCCCAATCCTTATAAATTTTCATGGTTACAAAAAGTGCACCAGATTCTTATAAATGAGTAGAGCCTAGTTAAATTTTAGATATGGAACTATTGTGATGAAGTATTATGTGATGTGATGCCAATGGATGTTTCTCACCTATTACTAGGAGACCTTGTTTATATGATCATAAGGCTTCCAAGTTCCCATGATGGATACATAAACATTATTTGGATTAAGAAGGATGGGAACAAGTTCAATCTATTTCCATTAAAGGATGACAAGAAATAAGAAGTGTGCGCAAAGTGGAATTTGCGTAAGAGATTTACTTATATTATGAAATAATTTATTGCAAGAAATGGAAGAGGAGTAGTTTTGTTATGTGCTAGTACCAAAAGAAGTGCATGTAGATTATTCAAGGAAGGAATAAGTACCCAAAATGGTGTAAATAATATTGGGAGAATTCACAAATATCTTAGCGAAGGAATTTCCATAGGGTTTACCACCGGTGTGCAATATCGGTCACTAATTTGACCTGATACCTATATTAAGTTTACCAAACAAGGCACCATATAGAATGACCCCAGATGTAAATTAGGTGTATAGACAAGTACAATAAATTCTTGATAGAGGATCAATGTGTGAAATTTTCAGTCCATGTGAAATAGTATGGTAATACTAGCACCCAAGAAGGGAGGCGAATGACACATGTGTGTGGATTCTAGGGCCATTTACAAAATAATCAAGTATAATTTTCCATTGCCCAGGATGGATGTTATAATGGATTTCCTTAGAAGTGCATAGTATTTTTTAAAGATTGGCATAAATAGTGGTTATCACCAAATTTGTATCAAGGGAGGATATGCGAGGAAAAATGCATCAAAAAAAGGAAAATTTTTATGAGAGGTTAGTTATTCCATTTAGGTTAACCAATGCCTCGGGTACCTTCATGAGGTTGATGAATGAAGTGTTGAATCCATTCCTTATGAAGTTTATAATTGTATATATAGACAATATGCGGGTGTTTAATAGGAAAATGGAGGGACATCTTGAACTCCTATGCAAGGTGATGAGGAACTTATAAAAAGAAAAGTTGTTGGTGAACATATGGAAGTGTAACTTTATGTGTGAAGATTTAATTTACTCGGGATTCAGCATATGCCAAGAAGGATGTTAAATGGACCCATAGAAGGTGTGTGTGATTCTTGAGTGGCCTCCATTAAGAAATGAAATGGAGGCGCAAAGATTTCATGGCTTAGAAATTTTATACAGGAATTTTATAAGAAACTTCAGTGGCATATGCACAACAATCATGAAGACAATGAAGGGAGGTCACAAGGAGTTTGTGTGGATAAAGAAGCAGAACACAAATTCTAGGAATTGAAGCAAAGGATTATAGTGCAACCATTGTTAGGATTGCCAAGTTTTGAGAAAGTAATTTAGGTAGCTTGTGAAGCAATTGAACTGCAATTAGCATAATATTAAGCCAAGAAGGAAGACTCGTAACCTACTTCATTTAAAATTTGAATGATGCAAAAAGAAGATATTTGACATATGATCAAGATTTTTACGTAATAGTACAAGATCATTGAAGAAGTGGAGACACTAATTTTTTCCAAATGAATTTGTTTGTTACATTGACCATTAGGCCGGGGTAAATTTTAGTGGTGAATCTTCGCTAATTCATGAATATTTACATTTTTGAAATTTGCATTTGGTGATTTTAGGATTTATACGGAGCATCAATTGCCTCACGAAAATTTTGGCTATAAGTTAATTATGTTGGTTGACTCGCCTAGTGTTTAAAATAAATTTCATACTTATGCATGTATATCACTGCTACCTCGAAACACCAATCGGGTACATTCACTAATATATACTAATAAAAAAATATAAGCATCTACGAAATTCAAAGGCTCTTAACATAAAATATGCCCGACAGACGAGATCGACCATATAGTCCAAATGTTTGACTGCAGACGCCCAATTACATACTCTAAATGCATAATGACATAGTCCAAATGCCCAATTTCATAATTTCAAATGTGTGGTATTATAATCCGGATGCCCTGACCATTGGAAGATTGAAACTTCTCATTCATTTGTTAAGTGGGAAGGTAAGGGAATCTTCTCTATTACAATACAACACATTCAAGTAAAGAAGTGCAAGGTTTGAAGAAAAATGGTTAGCATTCTTTCTTCATCCGTGAAAACACTTTATCTTAGTTGTGTTGTCTTCATTATAGTCTGAAATTAATGTAATGTTGGATCTGTCATGCATAGTTCATATTCATGTTTATTTTCTCTGCAAAGTCTTATATCATTTGATATGGTGATTGGATGTTACCCCCGTTCATATTTGGGAATTTTCAATTGAAAAATGATTTGTGTTCACTATTACTCGATAGTATATATAGTTACCCAATAGTATATGCAGTCTCCCAATAGTATATGTAGTTTCTTGAAGGTATATACTGAACACTGGTAGTATATGTAATTGCCCAATAGTGATATTGTATAGATGACTTGTATGCACTTATAAAATCCTCTTATAGATACCATCATATGCTTATTGCCTTAGAATAAAAACATATAGAAAGAAACCTTTTTGAAGCCATTGAAATCATGCACCATGATGAAAACATCAATAGATATAATTGTTGGTTTATTAGTGACACTGGAGACCTTTTGTTCTCGGCCTCCCAAAATAATTTTAGATTCGGTATTTTAAAAATAAATAAATATAATATTATCTCATTTTTAACAGTAATAGTATTAGTAATCTAAAATTTTCAAAAATGAGTGACACTAGCATCTATGCGTGAATTTTTCCTTGTTGGCATTCAAGGGTTATGTGCATCCTTCCTTTGCATGAAATTTTTGAAGTGTCCATCTTGATGTTATCCATGTAGATGAAAATATTATACATTTATTTGAAGATGAATTGGTAGGACGTGAAGTGTAGGAAATGTAGTGTAGTCTCTTATGAAAATTCCCTTTGGTCCAATTCTTTCTTTGGAGAGATCTGGTCTATTTAAAAATGTGAGGAGGGGGGATTTGGAGATCATTCCTCTAGCTGGTAAGGGCTCATATGAGTACCTCCTAGATAGTATAAGAAAGATATTTTGGGAAGAGTTGCATCCTCTTCCCAAAATATTAAAGCATGTGAGTTGCGAGAAGAAGAATGGAAAAGGGGATGGAAATGAAATGATGCAAGAGTTTGGGTTACTTAAAATTTTAGGAAGAGAATTATCCCAAGATTTGATGCAAAAGGGATTTTTCGGGTATAAAGGATCTTAGGAAAATATTTTGAAAAATAATAAAATAAAGAATGATGGGTATCCTTTCCTTCAAGAATCCATTAGACATCACATTAATGATAATGAGTACTATTTTAAAATCCCTAATTCTCGATTAACAGATCTATTTTTGGAATAAGTTTGATCTCATTGGATTTTTTAGGGACTCATCTCGAATATTGACTTCTTCCGTAAATGAGCTATTCGGAAATGGAAGCCTAAATTTATTATGGAGATTTATTCAATATCCACATGTTTCTTTCTCATTCATTTTAATAATGAATAGGACTTTCTTAGGATGGGCCTTAATGTTTAGGTTCAAATGGCCTCATTCTTGGGCAATGGGAACCACCTTTTAATCCCGACAAGGAATATATTAATGTAATTTCCATTTGGGTTAGAATTCCAAATCTCCTCTTAAATTTTTAGAGAAGGAGATACATATAAGTATAGATAATTATTTTTATATATGTATTTCTTTTGATGGTGTCACTAAATTTAGGTCATGATTAACACATGCTAGAGTTTGTGTCAATGCATTTGGTAACAGTGAACTTGAATTGTATTACCTTGCATTCTATATTTGGAACTAAGATATAAGATATTGAATATAAAGGTTATGTGCCTAAATGAATATCATTACAAATTTTGGGACATGAGGATAGTTTATGCCCCATAATAATTTCTAAATAAATTAACAAGGTAGATAATAAGAAAATATAGCTTTGGAAAAGGAAGGTCTTTTAAGGAATCATGGAGAGTAATGCTTTCCTCCATTTACCTATTGTAATGGCTCATAATAGTAAGTTTGTACCCATGGAGCATTACATTAAGGTTACAAAAATAGTTCATTGGGTGTTTCTAGTTTGAAGAGTGTGTTAGAATCATTCCAAAAATTCAAATAAAGGTTGTTGAGGCTCGAGTTTTGGATGTTGAGGTTATTCAAGGAGAAGGGAACACAAATGCTTATTGAGACTTAATTTTAAAAACTAAAACTAATGTCAATTGAAATTGATGGCAAAGAATCACATTGTACTACAATTGATGAATATTAAACTCTCGTATTATTCTAATTCCACATGGTTCATTAAACCAATGCTTGACCCATTACTAAGTCTAATTAAGGTGGGTTATTGGTATAACCACCTCCATATATTTAATAAGATATCACTACAACTCATTGACCCTAATACAAAATATATAGTTTATTATTACAAACCACATAGTGAACAATAACATGAATTATTTCTAATAGGATAATGACTGTGATTTTAATTTTTCTTGATTTAGAACAAAGCTTAATTACTCCTTATTGAGTGATGAATGTGTTTTAAAACACATATGGTTAAGTATGTGGATATGAAATTAATTGAAAAGAAATTAAAAATGCTCATGGGAATACCTTTTTGGTAATGATGATATACTTGGACTTAGGAGGATAATTATTAATTATTAAAAATTAATTTGGAAGAAAAGGGTTGTAATATTCAGCTTAAGTGAGTGCACACTTGTCGTATTGTTTTTTGGAGTTGAGTATCCCGCTCGAGAATACTTACCCGGAAAATAAAGTAATGGTGAAACATGGTGAAGATAATGGGGAGATTCTAAAGCTTGGTTATGTAACTTTTTTAAAGGGTGTTTTGGAATCAATTATGGAAAATAATAGATAAATAAAGGTGAAAAGATAAGAAAATCATTGTAGGAAGAAATCACATACAAGGCATCATTGACAAAAGGAAAAGAGGAAATGAGGTTGAAAAGAAAGAATAATGGAAGAGAGTGGTATGTGCATTGCTCTTGTTATTGGCATGTTTAATGTATGAAAAATGAATGGAAGAAACAAGATTTATGGTGTGTGAATACATGTTAGAATTATACCGCTTGTATAGATAAACAAGCATGTAATGAATAATGTTGAAAACATAAAATAGAAATGAATGCAATAAACAGAGACATGATTTAACATGGTTCACCCAAAATGGGCTACGCTCCATACAATGAGCCTCATACATCACGGACCTTTAAAGATATTAGGTTTTTATCATTTTGGGGAAACATAGAAAACCACATGTTAGATCTGTGACCTAATAAGGAACGGTCTAGATTTCACAATGCATAAATACATATAAAATGTGGCTTATGGGGTGCTACCCATGAACCCCCACCGGGGTGCATAGCCCCGGACCCCTAGTCGGGGGCATCCCCCAGACCCCGCAAAGGGGGAGCCCCCCTTGCAACCCCCATCGCTATCAGGCTCCACAACCAACAATCTCCCACTTAGAGACTGATTGTTGTAACTCCACCACTACAACTCCTTGCTTGGACTTTTCTTCTTGGCTTGTTTCTTCCACTTCAAGATCAATCTTGAAGACCCATAGAAGTTGAATGCAAATCCAACTTCTCCTTTTCATTGGCTTAGTAAACATATCAAGCAGGATTATCATCTATATGAATCTTCACTAACTCAAGTTGCCCATCCTCCAACACTTGTCGTATGAAGTGATATCTTAGCTGAATGTGTTTTGTTCTTGAATGGAAGGCTGAGTTCTTTTCTAGGTGAATTACACTTTGACTATCACTATGTAACTTACAATCCCCTTGCTCCTTACCCAACTCCTCCATGAACCTACTCATCCATAACATTTCCTTACTTGCCTCAGTCACTGCAACATATTTTGCCTCTGTAGTAGATAGGGAAACTACCTTCTGCAACTTTGAGATCCAACTCACTACCGCACCACCAACTGTAAACATGTATCTAGTAGTGCTCCTCCTGCTATCCACATCTCCTGCCATATCTAAATCCACAAATCCATGTAAAGTATAATCTGACCCTCTCCGAAGCACAAGTGCCTACTAGTGGTCCCTCTCAAGTACCTGAGAATCCACTAGACTGCCTTCCAGTGTGCTTTACCTAGATTTTCCATATACCTGCTAACAACTCCCACTACTTGGGAAATGTCTGGCCTAGTACAAACCATGGCATACATAAGGCTCCCAACTGCTGAAGAATAAGGAACCCATGCCATATAATATTTTTCCTCTTGTGTTGTTGGGCATTGCTCTTTACTTAATCTAAAATGCCCAGCCAATGGTGTACTAATTGGTTTCACATTCTACATCTGAAACCTTTCTAACACCTTTTCTACATAGTCCTCCTGAGACAACACCAATTTCTTATTTTTTCTGTCCCTCTTGATTTGCATACCAAGGATTTTCTTTGTTGCACCCAAATCCTTCATTTCAAATGTTTGTGCAAGCTTTTCCTTAAGCTTTGTAATTTCTGCATATTAGACCCTGCTACAAGCATATCATCTACATATAACAGAAGAATAATGTAGCTCCCACTATCCAACCATTTAAAGTATACACAATGATCTGATTGACATCTAGTAAAACCATGCTCATGCATAAAACTATCAAACTTTAGATACCATTGTCGGGGAGCTTGCTTGAGCCCGTATAGGCTCTTCTTCAACCTGCAAACCAATTTCTCCTTACCCTTCACCTCATATCCAAGTGGTTGCTGCATATAAATCTCCTCCTCCAAGTCACCATGGAGAAATTCATCTTGACATCAAGTTGCTCTAAGTGTAAATCTTCAACAACAACTAAACTTAATATAAGTATGAATGGAAGACATCTTTACAATAGGGGAGAAAATTTCATCAAAATGATACCTTTCTTTTGTTCATACCCCTTCACTACAAGCCTTGCTTTGTACCTTTTCCATCCACCTTCTTCTTCTTTCACATGGTAGACCCATTTGTTTTGTAGTACTCTCTTCCCAACTGGCAATTTGACTAAATCCCATGTTTGGTTCTTCTCCAGGGAGTCCATTTCCTCATTCATGCCATGCTCCCACTCCTTAGTGGACTCCACCTGCATTGCCTCATCAAAGCTCTCTGGCTCACCACTATCTGTTAGTAAAAAATAATACAAAGCAAGGGAAAATCTTTCTGGAGGTCTACTAATATGTTGTGACCTTCTTACCAAAGATGGGGTGTCATGGGATCATTATTTTCTTGCTACTCATTTTCTTGAATTTTTGATGAGGTGCCGATGCCGACACTGGATGTCATGCTCGGCCTACAAAACTGTCAACCTCGTTCACTGTAGGTGGATATTTTCCATCCGAGAGTTCATTTTTAGGAGCTATATCCTCAACCAAATCTTCCTTGGGATTTTTGTCATCCTGTACCTGATCCCTGTACATTCTATTTTCATGCCAAACAACATCACGACTCCTAATTATCTTAGATTCATCTAGATCCCAAAACTAAAATCCATAATCACCATTGGAGCCATAGCCTATGAATGTACAACGTTTGGATTTTGAATCCAATTTCTTCATGTTTTCTTTATTAACATGCACAAATGCCTCTGAACCAAATACTCTTAAAAATGAAAGGTCTACCTCTTTCTCGGTCCAAGATTCTTTGGGAATTCCTCCATCTAATGCACTCAAGGCCCATGGTTGATTAAGTACACAACAATATCTATAGCCTCTGCCCAAAACTGAAGAGGCAGCCCCACATGCAATCTCATTGACCGTGCATGCTCCATTATTGTTCTATTCATCCTCTCACTAACACCATTTTGTTTGTGGAGTCCTGGGAACTATTTTCTCTCTATGAATCTCATTCAAGGAACAATAATCATCAAATTTCTTACTGCAATACTCACCGCCATTATCAGATCTCAAACATTTCAATTTAAAACCACATTCATTCTCAACAAGTGCTTTCCATTTCTTAAATGTATCAAAGACATCAGACTTACGCTTAATGCAATATACCCATACCTTCCTTGTGGCATCATCTATGAATGTGACATAGTATAGAGAACCACCATGAGATGCAACATGGGCCGGCCCCCACACATCTATATGAACTAGCTCCAACTTTTGCTCTTTCTTGGTATTCCCTACCTTGAGAAATCTAACTCTTTTTGTTTCCCAAAAATGCAATGCTCACAAAACTCTAAGTCCAATTGCTTCAAACTTGAAAGCTTACCTTTTTCTATAGAATTTTCATGCCCTTCTCACTCATATGTCCCAATCTATTGTGCCACATGTTGGCATCCTCATCTGAAGTAGACAATATGGTAGAAGAATTAGATATACAAGTAGATAAATAAAGAGTGCCTACTTTCTTACCTACCCCGTGCCACTACTAGGAACCCTTGGAAACCTTCCAAGCATCTGAAGTGAATGTGACTATGCAACCTTCACCACCCAACTATCCTGCAGAGATGAGATTTCTCCTAAGACTAGGTACATGCCTCACGTCTCTCAATATCCATGTAGTTCCATTCTGTAATTTCAGGTGTACATTGCCCTTCCCGAACAATGTTGCATGGCTCATCATCACCTAAATAAACCTGTCCAAAATTTCCTTGACATACTCTTTAAAATAGCCCTTATCAGGGGTTGCATGGAAAGAGGCACCTGAATCTATTACCCAAGATTCTACTCTAGTATCAAGAGAAAGTATAAGAGCATCCTGAACAATATTACCTGTCGGATTTTCCTCTTTAATACCTTCAAGTTGGTTTTCTTTGTTTCCTTTGAACCAACAATCCTTTTTAGCATGTCCTCTCTTTCCACAGTTCCAACAAGTAATGCCTCTACTCCTAGATTTGGATCTGCCCATATTTGATTTAGATCTCCCATGAGCCTTACTCTTTGATTTCTCCTTGCTCCTCCCTCTACTCTCCATATTCAACGCATTTCCAGAAGAAGAATTTTCCCTGTACTTTTCCTATGCATTTCCTCATTTAAAATGACACTTACTACATCTTCAAATTTAAGAGAAGTAGATGATGTATTACTAACTGCCATTACTAAGTTGTCCCAACTTTCTGGCAAAGAACATAGGAATAATAATGCTCTAACCTCCTCATCAAATGGGATATTAACTGAATCTAACTGATTTACAATAGTGTGGAAATCATTAAGATGGTTAGATACAGATCCACCTTCTTGCATTTGTAGATTAAACAATATTTTCATCAAATAAACTTTATTGGATGCACTAGGTGTTTCATATAAATTAGCTAGGGTTTTCATCAACTCTACCGTACTCTTCACCTGTGAGATATTTGAAGCTATGGACGATGCCAGACTCAATCGAATCACACCGAGAGCCTTCCTATCCAGAACCTTCCACTCCTCATCATCAGACATGAATGGGGGTTTCACTTCTTCACCTCCCAATGGTAGGTATAGATCCTTTTGATATAGGTAATCTTCCACCTGCATTTTCCATAGCTGGTAATTTTAGTCATCAAACTTCTCAACTCTAAACTTATTCTCCTCATCATTGTTGCTTCTCCCACTCAAATAGAAATCCCTCTATGAGTATACTACCAACAAATAAATCTCAAATGTGCTCTGATACCAGTTGTTAGGATTATACCAGTTGTACAGATAAACAAGCATGCAATGAATAATGCGGAAAATGTAAAATAGAAATGAATGCAATAAAATAGAGACACAGATTTAACGTGGTTCACCCAAAATGGGCTACGTCCACCAGAAATAGCCAATCCTTTTATTCAGTCTAGCAAAAACTCTCTCTCAAAGTGTTCCTCCACTGATACAATGAGCCTCATACATAACGACCCTTTAAAGATATTAGGGTTTTTATCATTTGGGGAAACATAGAAAACCACCTGTTAGATATGTGACCTAATAAGGAATGGTCCAGATTTCACAATGCATAAATACATATAAAAACCCTAGATATTTACAAAATATGGAAAAGTAAATAATATAGTGTGGGTTATTATTTATTGAGAACACTATAGTGCATGGAAAAATAGAAAATAGATTTTTGGTTATAATTTACCCAAAATGTTTACAATATAACAACTATGTTTAATAAGATGTGTGGTTAGCACTTAGATAACTATATAGCACGTGGATTAATATTGTGTCAAGCCTTCATATGGTTGTATGGCACAATAGTCAAGAGATATTTGTGTTGTTAATGTATTTTTTGATTGTGTGTTTGATCACCGTGTGGTGTTGAGAGAGAGATAGAGAAGTGTTTTTGCTTTCATCCTTTGAGCTTCCTATACCATGACTTATGATAGAAGTAAAGGTCGGGGGAAAAGAACCTACTTCCATAGAAAGCTCGTTCTTTCCTTTTTGGGGGAAATTAAGAGTTTTATACTATTAGATCTTTCTTGGTGTTGTGGGGAATGATTTCTATTATGATTGTATTTTCTTTAAAACTTTGAATAATCTATTTTGGTTTGAAAAAATCAGCGATGAACTATGAATGAGGTGATCAATTAAATCATTGATCTATTATGCTAAAATTGGCTTACAATTATTTAGAAACTAAACATGTGCTTACCTAAGGATATATCAAGTAGCTTTATGGTGGGCTCTATTGGAATAAATTGATAAATGAACCATTGTATTTGATTATTGTATATTAAGCTAAATTTAGATATTTTATTCTATTAATTTGATTATAAATATTATTATAAGCCGGTTGCATTAATTTTAGTTTATAAAGAACCTTTATGTCCTTATGGAAAATAAGAATTTTAAATTGGCATTAGTTTTATTTTTTAAAATTAAAAAAAAATTTGATGAGGTGTTGATGGGTTCGTAAAGTAAGTTGGTTGTTTCTCACTCCACCTAGGTTCAATTATTGTTAAGTGCATAACCTATTGAGAATATTGATCTTAAATTGATGTTAGTTATAGTTGAAAGTTATAAATTGGTTGGGACTGGGATCCCCTTTTGTGTCTCAAGTAAACGGGAAAGGGACCCGCTAACCCTTGTTTACGGATTAAAAAATCATAAAATAGCAAATTCATCTCAAGATTATGAAACTTTTTCTCTTGAATGTCAAATTAAGACTATTAATGCATTGCAAAACTCTTTTGAAATGAAATTAATGGAAATGCATAATTCATTTGATATGAGAATTGAGGAGGACTTAGAAAAACTTTACAATGTAAGCATCCACACAAAGTAATCAAATAAGATGAAGATATTTATTAATAAAAACACACTATATTAAAATAGAAGGAAATATAAAATGTATGTGTGTCCAACCAATAATAGTTATACTATACTAGAATATCCTAAAGAGATTACATTTTCATAAATTTTGGAAATGACTCTAATCTCCAATCTTATTTTCCTTAAGGACAAAAAGGTTATTTATAAAGGAAAAGAAATAGGTTGAATGAAAGGTGAGATATGATCATTCCCAAGTGAAACCTCACCATTTTCACGCATGTGAGGATAACTACGACTTAAATGTGCATTTAATAGTTTTGTGCACATAAGAAATCTAACATTTGTAACTACACTACGTAAGCTATACTTCACAACAAGAGTAAATATGACACACACCAACAACACGTGAAGATAAGTTTAGGTGATGTGGTAAAATAGAAGAAGTCTTATTCTCATAAATATGGGTCTCGACAACTAGGCCTGATGAGGTACCCATGTACAATGATAGAGCAAAAAGAACAATGAAGTTGTTGAAGTAAATGTCTGCTGAATTTGATGAAGCCTCCAAAAGAATGAATTAAAAGTAGCTTCCAAGAATATGGTTGTGTGAAAAGAGTGATTATAGATACATGTTCCATTTGAATGAAATGCATGGTGAAAACAAGGAAGATTAACCCATAAACTATTTTGATTTTTTAAAATCACATAAGGGTTGATTTGATTACATACCGACACCAAAATGATTTTAAAACCCCATAAGGGTTAGCACAAAAATGATTTGGAATGAAAAAATAATCATCCTCAACATCTACTAGGAAAAAACACAAGGTACATAACATACTTGAACAACTAAGAAATTATTATCAATACACAACACCCTTATAATAATTAGGAGTGAAGACATCACAACTCAATATCTCCAAACAATGTCAATGTAGTAGGATGATGTAGCCTAGAATTAACCAAGTAAAATCCTAGGCGCACGGACACATCATTGAGTCAGACTCGAGCGCTCACCCAAAGCACACAAAGGTGTTAGGCCCCTCTTTAGGGTTGCTTATTACGGGAGGTTAGCATGATGAATACTTAATACACTCAGATCCATAATTAATATATCATTCTACGGATCATATCTAGATCTAGATCTTAAAGAATCATGAATCACATGATAAAAATAATGAACTCATTTATGCAAAGTAATAAACTAAAACCATGATTAACACTTTGATTCGCCAATAACCTCCATTATATTAAATGTAGTAAATACACATAAGCTTCCTTACAATAACATTAGCATACACTCATGTGTGTAATGAGATCTTGACAACATAACTTCATACTAACTCTACTCTCACACTCTCCTACTTATATTTATCTTTGTATATAACTAGTTAGCTGTCGGTAGTAAATCTATTCTCATCCTATACCCATGCAAATCACTTCGTAGCCAATCCTCCAAAAATAACCAATGCATGTCGTGCAATTATTTAACCGGTTTGTGTGTTTGACACGTTATCTCCAAAATAGCGCGTACACGTAAAAGTGGCTAAGTCCCAAATATATCTCTCTTATTTACGCGTGATTCTTTTCGACCCTTTCGTGCCTTTGAATGTGCTCTATTCTTCCACATGAACCTTCGTATTTTTTTCGCTAAGTGTCATATATTGACTGACCAACATTACCCCACACTAATTGCATTGTCACCCCGGTAATGATTGTCTCAAAAATGAATCAAAGAATATGAATAGAAGAATAAAAAGAATTATTTTGAATAGAAGAATGACTTCACCCCGCAACATCTTCGCTTTAACTAGAAGAATCAATTCTAGATATTCTTCTTTTATTTATGCCTCTAAAGTCTACCTATCATTAAGCGCGTCCTCGGCCCTTTTTCGGGATAACTCACGTAATTGACTCTAGCTCATCTTGCGTAATTTCTCCTTTCTCATTCTGCAAGACCAAAAAAATATTGGACATTGTAGTCATTCTTCCTTCTAATAAGTCCATCTTTTATGTGATGAGTTTCCCAAGCTCATCTAGCCTTTCCTTGTGTGGTTTTTGCACTTCTGTAAGGGCCTCACACTTCTACTTGGTAAGCGCTAATCATTATGTGTGTCCCAAGGTCTCATCCTTCATGACTTTCAGGACTTCATTGTCTTCCATAATGGTCCTGGTTCTTATAACATTTTTTGGGGCTGTATAAATATTCAGCACTTGATCTACTTTCTCCAGTTCCTCCTGCAAGCTTTAGAGAAATCCCTCATATAATGCAATCTTTCTCATCACCGAAGTATTTTCCCTCTCTGCTCCTATGATGGATCCTGTGGTGCTGGCATGCGCAGAGGTTCATTTTCAAGCACCAAGTCCACAAAGGTGCGTACATAGTGTATTGTTGAAGGAAACTTTTTTGGTACCTTGGGTTCCAGATGTGGTCTCATCTTCAGGAAAAAGTCTCCAATTTCCTCTGCCATGCTTATAAATGCACTATTCTTCTTTTTCTCCAAGCCCTTTTCTTTCTTTAGGTGCGCTATCTCTACAATCTTAGTTTTGAGTTCTTCTCTTAACACCCTAATTGTTGTAGCCCTATCCACATTACATCATGCCACCTCTATCAACACTTTTACCAAAGCATTACTCACTTGTTCATCCGACATACACAAGAGGCTTTTGTTATGTGTCTAGCTTTGAGGTGTCTTGTTCAATCTCTTTGATACACATGACTCTTCACATACATCAAATTCGGTTCGTCCATGTGCGTGTGCATAAATCATGACAGTTTCTTCCTTATGCGCATGGTTGCCATATCTTCATCCATCAGCTCCCACCCATACAAATCCTTTGGTGTCACTGTGCTTTGAAAACGGGCATGGACAATTTTACCTATGTCCTCAACATAGCCCATGACCGATGCAACATATTCTCCACTTGTTCTTTTCGATCCTAGCCCCTTAGGAACTTGAGTGCCAATACTTGGAGCTTGTTCGGCTATGCCCTGAGAAGTATCTTGCGTTGTCTCATCTGCCTCCTTTTCTCCTTCTTCTACATCCTTCATTTCTTCATCCTTTGGCTCTTCCACATTCTCTGGAGGTGTAGGAGACTCGAGTGTGCTTTCCTCATACTCTTCCTCCTCCACACCTAGCTTCAACTTTCTCCTTCTCTTCTCAGCTATCTCCTTTTATAGAGAGAGTCGAGGTGATATTCACACTAATTTTGGAGTAACACTTTGGGTTCTGGTTCTTGAATACCCTTTTGTAATGATGCTCTCCTTGTCCTACATCCAATTCCTCATCATTTCCCTCTTGTGGCTGGGGTGGAGTATTCGTGCTCGGCTTCTACCCTATATGTAGGTTGCCTCTTTCCTTTGTGCTCCAAACTACCACTATCTTCATGCTCCTCTTCTTCATCATCTACTTCTATTTTCTTTGTGGGCTTAGGTGTTGGAACATTTTCCATTGTATGCTTACCTTTTGGTGGCTCTAGGAGTGTGAAATCATTCTCCACATACTTATTATTCTCTAGCTTGGGCTTGAGTTGAAGGTACACAAGTGTTGCTCTGGTGTCCCCAACTACCAAGCTTACAGGATTCATGTTTATAATATCTGAGACTAGCCTCTCAATGTAGGTAGTTCATCTTGGATATACATATGTCTTTCTCAATGTATGGTAGTCACAATCTACCTTGTCTACATTAAAGCTTAGGTGGCACACATCCGAAAACTAGTGAAATGATGCCTAGAAATATCATGCTATGAAGGCATATGGTAATTTTCACCATGGGCTCCAAGCCCCATCTTTCATGGTGAACCGCGCAATGCAAAAGTGCTGGTATACCATGAATTGCACTTCCTTCCCTACTACCGAAGGTAACTCCTTGGGTATGTGCCATTCTTCTTCAAATGCTACGCGGAGCCTATCATACCACTTCTCTACCCTCTACTTGAATGGTCTTCTCATTGATCCTTTGCACAAGTACTTGTCAAATCTTTCCACAAGTGACTTATTCTCCATAGGGTATTCCCATATTTTCTCCTTTGGCCCATTGGGCACCCCGATTTCCATAAACACCAGAGACAATAGAATAGCCCTGAAACTAATTTTCTCTCCTGTGTGCACTTCTTCAATGATAGTTTCCATGATGTAACTGGAGATGTTGTAAGTCACTCCCTATGACATCTTCTTTGCAATGTGTAGCCACATTGTGTTTACTTGTGACCATCTTTCTTGGTCATTCAACTTTGTCACTAAGTGTGTAGTTGCTTGTATGATTGGGTACTTCTTTATTTTATCAATGTCCATGCCGCATGGACCCTTGGTATACCCCAAATCCTTCCTTGTCTCCATGGCCTTATCAAATAAATCACCATCTAGATCTACCTCTGTGCCTTTCAACCCTATTACTATTGAGATCAATGTGGTTGTGATCCTTACCTTGCATCTGTAAAGTAGAAGAAATCTTCATGTACCCTACTCATCAACCACTGGTACAAGGGTTCATATTTACCAAAGTAGGGGAGCTCATATAACTAGTAAACTCTAATATGCTTTAACAACTTCTCCCCAGCATCATCATACACCGACATGTCTTCTATTGTGCGCTTATTTGTCTTTGTGTTTAATAACACATCCAACTCCTTATTTTTAGGTGTATGATGGTTGTAATCATTGATCTTGCTCTTCCAGATGTGGGAATCCCATTCCTAACCCACAATCACACCCTTTAGATACTACATTTATGATAAATTACTCTCAGGAGTCATTTCAACCTCTACTTCCACTTTCTTCTTCCCCTTAGCTCCTGCGGTAGGTGCTTTCTTTGGTGCCATCTATAACCTGTAATCTTCTAACTTCAAATACTCACCTTCTATCTCTTGTAACGTGTAAACCTAAACCCTAGCTCGATTCAACATGCCCTAGTTGAAATTATGTGCCCTAGCTCTTTTGTAACGCCTTGCTTTGCTCAAACCCTTTGCAACTAGGGACGTAAGCTTCCTCTACGCACAAATCTACTCGTCATGTCTCGATTCACACTCTTCACACCTGAATACTCTTCTCGCAGCTCAGTCGCACATGGATCTTTAAAATTATCATGATTACAATGGTAAAAATGAACTCGCATCCTTTCCTTTTATAGATTTTTAAAAATTTAGTGTATTTATTGTTCCTTCACCGACCAATAATTCTCATTAATTGATCCTTTTTTTCCATTTTTGTGTGGTACATCTTCGCGCCCCAGTTATAACCTTCTAGTGCGCCCTCCTACCTTCTAGCTGTAGACTTCTCTTCAACGTGCTTCCATGTGCTTGAGTACCTCGTCACTGCACCTTCCATTGGTAGTCTTCACAGCCTCCGCTTACCTCACATTATACTATTCGATAATTTATCTCCATCTATGGTCATCTTGTCTAAAAGTAATCTCTTTTCTAACAATTATCCAACTTTGAATAGCACCCGTAGTAGTTTTTTCCTTTCATGTGTACTTATTTTCAACAGTCCTATACTTGGATATCAATAACCACCCCACACTAAGGGTATGTGCAGTCCTCTGCGCATATAAATTCTTCAAATAGTAATTAGCTTCTGGCGCGCAAACGCGCTTATTACACAAAAAACCAACTAAATTGATAAAACATAGTGACAAATAAATAAATACATGAAGGAAAATATAGAATTGAAAACCTAATCTAAATGGCAACATTGCCTTATTACAAACACTAAGAAGACTTATTTATAGTAGGGCTTCAGCCTACTCCTGTTGAAGTAACCAAGTAATAGTGTTCCATCAAGCACCTCTAATTGGAAAGCACATGTTTCAAGTATGTGAGTGATAACATACGGCCCAACCAATGTACTTTGAGTTTTCTGGATGGCGCGAAAACTTAGAATCATGAAGGAGCACCATCTATCCAATTGTGAACTTTTTATCCCTGATGCGCCTATCATGCCATGCTTTCTTCCTAGCCTTTTCTTGTTTTTGACTCCAACATGCTATTGTTCATCACTCATCCAACTTAATTAAATTTTCCATCTATTCTTTTAATGCTTTCACATCAGATATACCTCGGCACATATAATACGTAAAGATGGTAACATGAATTCCATAGGAAGAACTGCTTCCGCGCCAAACACTAACTCGAAATGGTATGGCTTTGTTCAACCTTTTATATGTTGTGTGATATGCTCAATCCTGTAGATACTTTATCATCCCAATCCTTTCTTCCAACATCACAATTTTTTGTCAATGTTTGGCTCAAAATTTTGTTGAAAGCCTCAATGATCACATTGGCTTGAGGATGACATGGTGTAGTCTTATGATGTACAATCATGAATTCATCCAATAAAATTTAGATTGCCTCATTCGAGAAAATATGTGCCCCTATCACTGGTCAAATTTAAAGAGCATACATACCTCGTAATAATATTTTCCCATAGAAACCTAGCTATTGTAGCTACTGTGCAATCCTTTGTAGGGCTGCTTCTACCCACCTTGTTAGATAATCTATGCAAGTTATGATATAAGCGAGGACCAGTCTTGCGCGTGGCTGGTGAAATAGGACCAAAAAAATCTATAGCCCATTTTTCAAATGGTTTTGTGCTAGTAATAGGTCTTAGAGGCATTTCATCTCATTGTCCTAGTTTTCCAAGGCGCTGATAAAGTGATCAAAAGCCTTACAATATGCCTTACAATATTTATACATGGTTTCCCACCACAATCTAGTAAGTAAAATCTTAAGCATAGTGGTCACTGCAATACCACCATGAGATTCTTCCATAATATTTGTGTGCTTATGCTCCAAGTCTGTGAACGCAATACTTCATCGACCTAATTTGTACAGGACACCGCTAATTAACATATAGGGTGCCGCATGTATAGCAAGTTGTTTCTTCTCCAAGGATTTCATTCCTTCTAGTGTTATACTGTTTATAGAAAGACAACAATGTCCTTTAATTCGATGGCACACGTTGTAACCTATATAAGCTGCATCGGGCATGGTATCTTTAATTGGTCGGGCTTCTTCTCTTGAATGTATTTTGGATAAATGGTCTGGTCCGAGATTACTTTTCCTGGTTTGATCACAACAGCTTTGTGAAATCAAATTCTTGAAATAAGAGTACCCATATGCATATGCGCCCTTTGTCTGAGGATTTTTACCAAATAATTCAATGCCATGTGATCTGTATAAAAGAAAAATGGTGTAGCTAGTAGGTACTTGTCTGAATTTATGTAGTGCATAGATCATTGACAAAGCTTTGCACTCTATAGTTGTGTAATTTTGCTTTGCAAGAGTCATCTTTCTACTAGCAAAACATATAGGATGATCTACAATACCTTTTCGGGATGAGCCAATACTATGCCAATGGCCGTGCTGAGAGGCATCCACATGTACATGAAATGGTTTGTCCCAAAAGGAAAGCGCAAAATAGGTGCAATAGGAAGTTTCTCCTTTAATGTCTCAAATGTGCGATGTTGTGGTTCTCCCTTGTAGAACATACATTTTCCTTTCAATAACTCCTCCAAAGGTGTGGAAACCTTGGCATATCCTTTAATAAACTTCCTATAATATCCTGTATGACCCAAAAATTTGTGCACCTCACTCTGACTGGTAGGCTCTTATAGACCAATAATAAGCGTAACCTTAGCTAGATCGACCAAAAACCTTCCTTGTAGATTATGTGTCCTAACAGTATCCCAAATGGTGTAGCAAATATGCACTTCTTGATGTTCAAAGAGATACTCAACTATCTACATATTTCAAACATTAAGCACATATTGTCATAATGGTCTTTGACGGTCCATACACCAAATAAACCTATAAGAAGTTGTGAATAAACTCTTTAAATGCCTAAACAATTATGCGCGAAAATACAACAGAGGACGTTTTCGGACAAAAGGCATCACAAAGTATAGGTGAAGCTACCCCATTCAGTAGTAAGAGTAGTCTTTTCCTAATCCTCTTGTGCAATCCTAACTTGATGATACCTAGAGAACCCATCTATAAATGAATAGATTTTGCACCCTGCAACGCCTTCTAGTATTTCCTCAGTGAATGGCATAGGAAAGGGATCAATCACACATGCAACATTCAGCTCCCTGTAGTCCACACAGATCCTAATCGACCATCCTTCTTGATATTGATCACCATTGGACTAACCCATTCTGACTCATCCAGGGGCTTGATGATTCCAGACTTCAACATTTTTCAATCTCTTCTTTGACCTTTTCACACAAGTTGGGGTTCATCATTTAGGGTCTATTTCTAACTAGGCATGCACCCTCTTTAAGATTTATCATCACCTCCCCTAATTATTCATGCATGCCTTAAATCTCATGGTACCCTCGAGGAAATAAATCCTAATAATCTCATAGTAACTCTATGATTTTTGCCACTTTAGAGTCTAACCAATAATCCCCAATTATGTCCTCCCGAGGCTCAACATATGATCCAATATTCACTTTCTTTGTCTTTATAGGCTCATGCTAGGAGCGTGTGGTCTTATCTCGCATTGTCGAACACATCATGCCTACATGTTAAATGGTTTACATCCAAATTTTCAACTTCTTCATCATCCACTAAGTAGACCATTTTTCCTTTTTCTTTCTCAAAGAAAGTGCATTGAAGTAGTGTGGCATCACCTCTGTTTCTTCAACAAAATGCGCTCTTGATTTTCCTTCATCCAATAACTCTTGAATGAGTTCTTTAGCCTTAGAATTATCTCCCATAGTTAAGCACTTTATGAATTTCAACACTTCTTCCACCGGAGGCTTGGTAGAGAAGAATTCAAATGTTTGGGTCATTCCTGTAATTAAATCCTGCTAATTTCCAGTCTCTCTATGGATTTCTACATATACATACCAAAACACACACACAACCATGTAAAGTGGAATAAAACTTGTGTACCCAGAGCGAAGGTGGTAAAGCTTCTTGCTTCTCTGTCCAGAGTCTCTCACACTGCTGAATGTGGTGCTGAACATGTTGATTACCATGATAAGTGTAGATTTGAGTAGGTGCATTGCTCCTGAAGAACCTAGTGGTAAGAGCAATCCTAATTTAATTCCATCCTACAAGATTATCCTTATGGACCACCCACCAGCATGTTGTTGTTACTCATAGGGTATATGCTAGCATATTCCTTCTTTCTAGTGGGTTTATCCACTATTATTACATGGTACGGGAACACCATAGGGTCTCCTTCTCCAATGTAATAAGGTATCAAGTTGTTACCTATTCTCCTGATATAACGTGGTTTTTTGACCCTAGGAAATATGCTCTTTACTTCGCGCCCTACCAACTCATAAGTTCTATGAGCCCAATTATCACAAGAAACACTTGTAGTATCGCTAATAGACTATGCATCCTCCCACTGAAGGATTCCTTCTTTACATAGCTCAAGCACCTCTGGATCCCAGATGATGCATACATAAATCCTATTCAGGTCTTCTTCACTCAAGGGCTCAACATAGGGCGTATATTTGCCATCTGTTAAAGGGATAATAACTCTTTCCTCCTTATTTTCAAAGATGATATAACCCTTGTTGAACCGAAGATTAACATTATTTTCATAGCACCAAGGATGCCCCAATAGAGTTGGGAAGTTTTCTGACTCTACCAGCGCTAAAACCTCAAAATCTCCAGTGAACTTGGCTCCTTGTATGGTAATGGATACATCTTTTAAAACTCCAATAGGAGTGGCCTTAGTCTGGTTAGCCATGAATAATACATTAGAGGATGGCTACAATGGAGGTCTCTAATTTATACCCATGCATCTAAGGTAAGAACATTGACTTTTGTGCCTGTATTAATCATTATATTACTCAATAGCCACCAATACACAATAACATTTAGATTTATTTCCTTGTCATAAACTAGGTTATGAGGGGGAAGATTTGCATGCAAGATTTGTCATCTAGTCTTAGTACTTACGTGAGGATTGTTTCCTTTTAACCAATTCTGAATAGTGGAATGATATTCTCTTGATGCAACATATTACACACTTCTTTCAAATCATTCATATCAGATTGACCGCTCTCGATGCTTTCTTTTACTCCATCTTCGCGATTTCTCCTTTAAATATTGTATTTCACCCTAAATATTCCGAGTACCTATATGGTTTCTTGGTAAACCTCCTTTTGATGGGTAGGATCGGGTACCATGCATGTATAACCTCATCCTTAGTGATGGCGGGCTTCATTGTAATGCCTCTTTGGCACGTCCGCTTCAAGACGGGTCATGATCTTTACCTACAATGCTTTGGGTTTTGGTTCTAACTTTGGCATCCATCGATTTTCCACAAAAGTGTGTTGTATCCTTACCATCCCCACACCTTTGTTTTCTTGTTTATGCTGCTTGCTAAGATGCTCATACAAGTCTGAGAACTCCTCATAACTATGATTCTTTCCAGAAATAACATGTAATATTCTCGAGGACATTCACACCTATAGTGATTAGGAGATCCACATGTGTAACATGTTATGTAAGGGAACTCACTTCTTTTACCACCACGTCTTCATCCTCCATATCCTCCTCAAAACTCTCAACCTCTACCATGGCCTCGCTTGAAACATCCTTCACTCCAATCATAGTACACTTGATTGTGATCCCAATCTTGATGATAATTTTTTCCTTTAGAGTTATCTCGAAACTCATATCTATAAATCACGTTAATGTCTATAACATCATGGATCGACCAATCGGCTAAGCGAGTCTTCTATATCATGAGTTGTGGACCTAAATATTTTACATTAGCATGAAACGTTCTTCCTTATCACGTGTTGTAGTAATGAGCAAGTGGCTAGAATCATGGTTTGAATGACATATCTCATAGTCCAACAGTAATGAGTGCATTGATCTGTGGGGAAAACTATCCTTGGTGTGACCTTCCCCTTCACAATCTATGTACCAAATCCCTGTGTGTGTTTCATGTGTTGAATTTTCTGATAGATTCTCCAACTTCTTTACCATATCTATGATCTGTGCTTCTAAAAATGGGCTCACCCCAATGTCTATACTTCCAACTACCTCAAAGCATGTAAAGCTGCTTTAAGTGCTTCACATGGATCGGTGTATGTCTTATGTGATAGCACCCTTCTAAAAGGTGTTATCAAGCCCCAACGAACCATTGCGCATGCTAGCTTGCATGAATATCATAAGAAAGCTTGGATAATAGTGTTTTGAAATGAGCATCATACTCTCTGACACTTTCATTAGTGCCTTGCTTAATATCCTTGAGCGCACTTATACATTTCTACTCAAACTTAGGGATGTGAAACTCTTTAAGGAAAGCATCTTTTAAAGCTACATAGTCTACGTAAGTCTGATTAGGGTCAAAATTTATGTACCAACTGTGTGCACACCCTTGTAATGTAGTAGAAAATTGACTTGCCCTACACTCAAAAGCCATGATTCCTTTTGCACACCACAGTATTTCACACATGTGCATGTGTTCAATAGCATATTTTATGCCCCTATACTCTGGGAGATTCAGAGACATCTCCATGTAAATATTCTAGGGTTGGTACGGACCTTTCCTACCTGATCCAAAACCTCATGTGTTTCCTCTACCTCCAAAACCACCATATCCACCGAACTAGAGCCACCTATACCTCTTGATCCTGAACCATAGCTAGAGTTAGACTAGAAGATGTACTTCCCTATGTCCCAATAGTAGTACTGAACTGCACCCCAACAATCTATGAAGTGTTACTACTCCAAGAAGATAATCCGAGAAATATGTGTGCCTAAATTTTGTGTGGATGATACACCCGAAAAGATACTCCCATATAACAACGAATTCATTTGCATTTTCATCATTGTGCTTTTTATATGACTCACTCTTGCTCTCCCACTTCCTAAATTAGCTTCTGATTTTGTTGTACTAGATAATGAAAAACCATGCGCAACGGAAATATTTCCAAGTGGATTTAGATACGCACTTGCAGCCCAGGTCATCTCTGTTGGTGTGCTTCTACATGAGGCTGAGGAGGGTTCCCTATCATGCTTTCCCAAATGGGGGAGTTCTTAATGCTCGGGTTCCACATCTTCTGCGTGAACTTAAAACCCTTCCCGAACTATCTCTCTCTTCACAACGCCATTCGCTCTACAACATCCCACTACTTCTCTATAATCAATCACAAACCAAATAAAATGTATGCAAATAATCAAGCACAGATAACCAGATTTATGATGAAAGATCATATGAGAGAAAAGAAGACAAGAGAGGATCTATAATCGATCACAAAACATGTTTTATTGCTCTACAAATTGATACAATACATTAAGAAACGCCAAGAGGCGAGAAAGTGTATTACAATTTTAATGGAAGGTCTGAACTCCACGAGTTCCTTTCCAGAAGGAAAGGGGAGCCTACAAAAAAAAGAATGTCCAGCCCTTTACAAGGAGTCCCAAGCCTTCTTTTATAGATTCAATACAGAGGGGAGAAAGAGAGAAAAGCGGGAAAAAAACTCCAAGCTCAACCACCACTATTTAATGTCTTCCCATAAAATCTACCCCAAATCTATCTTGACTACATTAAATCCTTATTCAAAGTGCCTTAAATGGTGGAGTAGATCAAATCACAAAGAGTAGTGTCTTCAACAATGATCCACAAGATACAATAAAGTGCTCTCAAGACAATCAATGTCTCATGAATACATATGAAGAAATACAACTATGAGAATGTCTTCAACCTTCAAGATCAGATCTGAAAAATCCTTAGAAACCTGAAAATAACATCAGCATGCTATGAAGATAGCATCCAAACTCAAGCACCCAAATTTCCCTCCTTCTCTAACTCGCTCTCAAGGAAACAACACCAACTTTGCATTTGCTCAAATTCTCCTCATGAAAAATCAACCAACAACTATCCTAGAATGATATTACAAGTGTTTTGGGCTAGGCCCAAAGGTTTTTTCTTTGCAGAAAAATGGTTCTTCAAAATAAGATAAAAGGGGTTTTCAAAAAGCTAGAAACAATAAACCCGCATCTTCACTTTTATAGCCTCTACTGAGGATCAAATTCAAAATAAAACATTTTCCCTTCTTTTTTAACCCATGCATCATAAAAAAATTCTAAATTCAAATCACAACATCCACAAGTTACCCAAGTAGCTCGTCCTAGCTTAAACCATCATTTTATGTGCCAAAATTGGCTCAAAACCCCATGGGCACAAAGATAAAAATGCCCTTACTTCAAAACCATCATTATTCATGACCCATAAATCACCAAACATGTTTAAATTAACATTTAAACATTATAAATGGTCATAATTAATATCAACCAATTAAATTATTTCATTTAATGGGCCCAATGCTCTTTGTATTTCTCAAAACTGTTGTTTCTTGCACCCTTCAACACCTTGGAAACTTCATAAAGCCACAAAATCACTGCTACTTAACCAAACCATGTCATGTGACCACTCAATGGAAATTGAAAAAAACTTTATAACACTTATAAGAAAGTTAGAAGTCATGAAAAATCCTTCACTTTAAACCACGAAACATTTTCCTTCACCCAAACAACTTGCCAAAAAGGCTATTTCCAAAGGTTAGCTCATAAAATCATTTATAAACACAAGTAAAGGCCTCCAAAGGGATCCCTCTTCCCATTCCACATGATATAAATCATCACCCAATCCATCTCATTCTTAAAGTATCATCAAATGTTCACGAACTGATTTTGTTTTGATCTACCAAAATCTTCTTGCTCAAAGAATGCCTTAGAAACCCTATCAAATAGCCTCTATTAGTGCAAAATCACAAGCACCCCAAATGAGTCATATAGATCTACTTTTCTAAGGTAAATTCATTTAGTGTGATCTGCATAACGTTGAGTTTTCCTCAGAGTGTGGGACTTTGCAAAATAGGAAAACTCTCCAGATTAAATGTTGGTTCCTATTCCTCTATTTAGGTGCATACGTAGAAACTTGCAGAGGATATGTTCCTAAACTTAATCTAAACTTTACTAAGGAGACAAGGATAGAAAGAATAGAAAAATAAAACAAAGCTACACTACGAGGTGATGCACCGAAGGAATGATGAAAATTTATTTTGTTGGTAAACACAAACCAAATAAAATATATGCAAATAATCAAGCACAAATAACTAGATTTATGATGAAAGATCAAACGAGAGCAAAGAAGACAAGAGAGGATCTAAAATCGATCACAAAACATGTTTTATTGCTCTATAGATTGATACAATACATTAAGAAATGGCCAAGAGGTGAGAAAATGTATTACAGTTTTAATGGAAGGTCTGAACTCCACAAGTTCCTTGCCAGAAGGAAAGGGGAGCCTGCAGAAACAAAGAATGTCCAACCCTTTACAATGAGTTCGAGTCTGCTTTTATAGATTAAATACAAAGGGGAGAAAGAGAGAAAAATGGGGAAAAATCTCCAAGCTCAACCACCACTATTTAATGTCTTCCCATAAAATCTGCCCCAAATCTGTCTTGATTGCATTAAATCCTTATTTAGTGCCTTAAAAGCATGGAGCAGATCAAATCTGATCTAGTTGTTGAGGCAAGAAGATCCTACATTAAAGGCCCAAAGAATTTTCTCCATTTTTCACATACCGGGGCTTGTAAAAATGATTTTTATCTTTCCATGGCGTAGAGGATGTCGAGACGCTTCCAACAGTGTAAGATTTGCTATCTTTCGAGCCCTGAGTCGAAAGATATGCCTCTTCAAAGTTTGTCTCGAGTGCTGCATAAAGGGGTGGGAAAACCAGTTTGAAAAATGGGCTTCTTCTTTATTACAAGACATGTGGCGGCTGATTAGAGAAAAATTGGGTTTCATGAGTACAGTAATTTATCTTTTCCCCTTTTTATGTAAAAATGAAAAATCTAGAAAACTCTCTACTTGGATACGTGGAACCCTTTGGATGGTGGGAGATGTGCTCCAATTTTTCATCTCTATTCCCTTTTGACAAAAGGGAAAATTTCACCTTTTCCTCCGATTCCCGCTTTGGTCTTGACTCAAGCTCAAAGCGTTGAATTTTTCCTTTCGGGGCGAGTTACGGCCCATTTTGTAACTTTTACACCTTTGGAATAACAAGGGGCAAAAACCAACTTTCCCCCGATGGCCCGCTTTAGCGTTGTTAGTTTAGGCTTTCCACATGGCGTTTCCTCTACTGCCTACCCAATTCCTACATTTTTGGCTAAGTCTTTTTCTTACGGGGCATACCTCTTGACCTAGGACACGCGGCAGTCTGGCACTCATTTGGAAACCCTCTCTCTATTTAATATTTGAATTAGTGTCATTTAGACACTTGCAACCTCCGCCGGCTTGTCTCATGCATTGACTATTCTACCGACTCGCTATTTTTTTTTAGACCTGGACACGTGGAGGCACCGCACTCGCTTGAAAGCCCGATTCAAAATTTACCTTTGAAGGAGCGTCGAGTTGACACTTGGTAACCTCCGTAGGTCTGTGGAATTTTCAATGGTCCCTCTTATCCTTTTAGACTCTGGGCTACGTGGCGAGCTCGCACTCATTTGGGTCTCCGCCTTTGGACTAACTCTTGGAAATGCACCAGGCTGACACTTGGCACTCTCCGCTTGCACTTTTATACTTAGCCACTTTTGAGGCTTGCCCTGTCCACCTTTGACTCTTTTTGACCATTTTCTCGAGCCTCCCCTGTCTCGTTCTAGCACGGGACACGTGGAGATGCAGCGTTTGTTTGAGGCTCCTTTTTGGATTCATCTTTGAAGAAGCATCGTTAGGACATGTGGCTCTCTCTGCTAATTCCTTCATACTTAATCAATTTTGGACTCTTTCCTAAACTATTTCGATCTTGAAAAACTTCAAATCTTTACCATTTTCCCCCTTGCTTGCCTAGCTCCTTTGTGGCACTCGCCCTTCTTCTCTGACCCTATAATTCTATTGTTGAGTTTACCTGTAACTTGCAGAATGAATTTAAGACATGAAATGGCTTGACAAAGTCATTTCTTCTTGCACATGGCCGTTTAATCTTTCTCAACCCTTTCACTCCATCGTTGAGTCTTTCTGTGACCTATTCACAAGATCGAATGAGATTTCTCAGGTTCTTTCTATGTGGGGTCATGGATGATCCAATATTTTTCCCGGGGTGAAATATGGATAACAACCTCATCATGAGGAAATTCATATATAATTGTAAATATATCTAAATAGAATTTCCAAATAAACTTTAATAATCTCACAACTTCACCTGTAGCTCAATTTATGCTCAGTTTACTAGAGCCTGCTATTTGAGACCCCAAAACTGCCCTTTGACTAGTCAACCTGTTTGGACCACAAAACATCATGAAACTATAAGATATTTCCCTGAAACTTTATGGAAATCAATATCAGATCCCATTCATCATGAAACATGAATTTTTCATGCTACTTCTTTGGACCATCTTGCTCTATATTCTTCTTTCCTAGAAACTATTATTTTTAGGTGGGGCCCACTCATCACCATGACCTCAACCATACATTTCTAGAAATCTTGAGGAGTCCTCTGTAACATAAAATCATCAAATTTTAACTTTAAATAAAAATTTGGTCAATATACTTCACTTTCTTTCAATTTGCTCCTACTAGGGTTTAACTACGGTTTTAGAACACTTTGCTTTCTTAGCATTCATTCATAAAAACTTGACAATCAAATGACCTAATTATTTTTGTGAAACCTTGTAAAATAATATTATAAGAATATATGAAATTCACAAGGTCCCATGCAAATCACACAATTCACAATGAGTATTTGAAGTTGCACTTCGAGCTGGATTTTGTATTGTTTTTCACCCCGTCTCACTAAAAAATCATATCTGACAAAATACTCATCATGGGAACCTTATTTTTCTAAGAGTGCTATGACTCATCCCTCTAACATCTCTAGTCATCATAATGTGAATTCTATGGACCAATATCTCCAATCATTAAGACTTACCTATGCTTGCATGCTAGATCCTCATAGTAACAACTAGGGCCAATTGAAACAATGCAAGAACTAAACAAGAAACCTATGAAAATGACCCAAAAATACCTCATATTCCATGATATACCTGATATCATGCTTCCATGAGCTCAAATGGCTCCAATACACTTTGTCACACCTCCAAACAAGCATACTTGCTCCCAATGAGCACATGTAACATGGAGAACCACTTGTACCTACACTATACCACTATTATGAGTGCTTAAGAACCCTCAAATCATGTTAGCCATCATGCCAACATGATTCCTAAGAATCCAAGAAGCTCACATTGCCAAGCTACACCTTCTAGGCATCTGTATAGGATTACAAGAGCAAGCATGCATCACTAAATCCCATTATAGCGGTTGATCCACATCTCGAACCAAAGTATGAAAGAATCACATACATCATCATGAAATTTCCCAACACCATCCTATTTATCGTCAATGTGGTTTTTTATCAATGACAACATCTACTAAGACTCCATGCCAACATCACCTAAATCTGTGTAACCATCAAATCCCTCTTTATTTACTTATCAGGATGTGTGGTGTGTATTGTCCCATTTATCTCATGTAAATATATCATGAAAGCATGACAAGGATAACAAAGATAACATGCAATAAAAAAAATTGAACAAAAATCATCCATGAACATAAATAATCAACATCATAATCTGTAGTCACATTATGTCATGTTTATTCCTTCTAATCTTCACAACCCACAATAAGTTATCCATACATTAATCAATCCATTACATATACTCACAATTGATTACATCCATGAACACAACATTCACTAGGCACTTACACATATACACTATCTATCAATATTTTCTATTTTCTCTTACAAAGGAGTGTGACACCTATTTATATAGGGTGGGAACTTATCCTTCACCCCTTACATGCTTTAATTACTAACAATAGATATCCTAAATATAGTTTGCATGTCCTTTTGACTCTACTTTAACTCCAAATCGAGATATAAATAGCTCAATCCTAACCATGCTTTTTTTATATTTACATTTGTCCATGTACCATGTTTGTCCATCTTTTACATGTACTTTACCTATGGTCAATGCTTTATCCTTTCCATGTCTATTTCTAGACATTCCTTGCTTTTATACGCCAACTTTGTTTTTTCCTATTTTTAGCCTCCAATGGAAATATGGCTAATTCCTATAATCTCTTGTGTGTATATGTGTAGACCTTTGTGCATTTACCTCTTCTTCCCTCTTACATACATACCTTTAATGCATTGAATTATTTATGTAATTGTTGTTTTCCCATGCATTTTCTCTTTATGCGTGCTTCCTACCTCATGCATGATCACAACCATAGTACTTATCCATTTTTAGACTCAACATTACCCCACACTGGAGTATTATCCGACCTTGTAAATATAAATAATCAATTAATAGCTCCCAAAGAATAACTGAAATACACTTGAAAGGATCTGATAGAATAAAGAATAAGGGTAAGTACCCATATGAATCAAAGAATGAAGAACGTACCCTTTACGCGCATCTAAAATTCAAGCCTATATGATGGTAAGAGTTTAGGAACTCCCTATTTATTTCACTCTCCAGATGCTTCCATACCTCGAGCTCTTTAGCAGCCTTATATGGCATTGTCTCTAAAATGTCTATAATATTCTCCAAGTTAGCTCATCAATATTCTTCTCGCAACTCCTTAATCACCACATCAAGCCTAAGGAAAGACGCTCCAGACTATCCATCCTTCTCATCACCATAGGATAAATTTCCTTGAGCCTTTCCTCAATGGTATCGCACTTATCTTTCATCATCTCTCTTTCTCTACAACCTCTTGCATTAGCTTCTCGCACTCATCCTTTTTTTTCATCATGGATTGTAATTTCTTAAACTCTACCTCACATTCATGTTGTATGCATTCATAATTACAGAGTAAAGTCTTGGCATTTATAAAAAAATTATTGTCCCTACACATCCTCCTTTATTTTTACGTTAAGAGTAACATAATCTTCAATCTTCTTATCCACCTTCTCTTGTTTTCTTTTCTAGCTCTTCTATTGTAGGCCCTAGCCCACTTTACAATTTGATTAGCAACAATTGGACCAGATCCTCCAAATACTCCATTTTTGTATCATATTCTATTTTAGCATGTTCCACCGAGGATGGGCACACCCATGTAATATTATTAACTATATAATTCGCATTATTGTATGCATTGGTCGTTCTCTTATTTTTCATCAATCAATTCTTCTGCAAGTTTTTGCTTCTCTCTGTATTTATGCTCTATATCTTTCTGCATCCTTTTGATTATGCCCCCTTGGCAATATTCCTTCTTCTAACTTCAGCGGCCATCATATTTAGATCGTTTCTCATTTTCTCATGTGAGAGCTTAGTGGATTCAATTAGAGGAAACACCCTTCTTGGTTCTTTTAGTATCATCTCTGAAAGAGACTATTTTCTCACCTCTTAATAAATCTCATCCATATGCATCTGCATGTTCTAAGAGAAAATTTTCCTCGTGTGTGAAAGAGCCTTGGCCTTATCAAACATTTCCCAACATAATAGGTCTTCTATTGGTACTAAACTATGAAATATGGCCCTTAATAGCTTTATTGGTCATCGTTAAGCTAGGACATTGGGGGTGCCTTTGGAGGCTATCGTTGATTCCTCCCTCCTACATGTGTGTTCCGTGGGGTTATTGTGTTATATTGAATAATACACATGGCTCATCTCCCCTCTAATTCCCTGGCCTTCCCTAGTAATTTGTTCTTTGTTTCCCCTTTCTTTCTCCTCATGTTCCCTCTATTTCTCTTCCTCACCCTATGCTCTTCTTCTTACGCATCACATGTGTCCTTTTCTTCCTTCTCAATGCCTTCTTATTATTCTTGCACAAGATATTCCTTATGTTCCTTAAATTCTTCTTCCACTTCTACTCTACGTGTTGTTCCTCATGTACTAACTTTGTTCTTTATATTCTCATCCAGATTATGAATTATGTGGGTGTATTATTCCTCCATTGGGCTTGGTTTGTGCTCTTCTCTAGTTGGGGTTCTTTATGTGCATGCAATGCACTTTCCTCTAGCACTCTCCTCTCATCTTCTTCTTTTACCTATGGTCTAACTACCCCTTGGTTATATCTTTCTCTTCTTCCTGGAAGTGGGCTCACGTTGTTGGTTGGGGATCTTCACCATCTACTTCTTTGATGACTTTGGAATGTTGAAATATCACACATCAACCTCTTTCCCATCCTTAATCTTTGTTTATAGGAAAATATAAACTTTGCATGCCTCTTTACCAAATACCAAAGTCATAATTAGGCTAAGGTCCATGTTATATATCTCCATAGTTTACATGTATGCTACCTTTGATACATACCCATATCTCTTATGCAACATATATTAGTCACATCAACCCTCTCTCGCATTAAACTTCAATTTTGGGCATCCTTGATTTTATTTACTCGCACACTTGAAATCCTTGTCCATGAATGCAAATAGTAGTTTGTACCATGACCCCACTTCTCCATTGTTTAGCAAGAATCTTGTAAGGCTGAAGTGTTGCATCACTAAAAACTTTTCTTGTCCATTCAACAATGATGGTAATTCTCTTAGTGTGTGCATTCATTTTCGAATGCCTCGTGCATTCTCTTGTACCATTTTTCTAGGTGTGCTTTGTAAGGATTTGTAATTATGCCATCACAAGTATACTTGGTGAACCTTTTTGTTGGAGACTTGTCTTCAATGGGGTGCTCCCACATATTATTTTTGGTACGTTTGGCACCCCAATTTCCCAAAATACTACCTTTAGAAGAATGGAACCCCAAGTAATCTTGTCTCCTTTCTTCATCAGTTCCTTTTCCTCCTATATAATTCCTTCATCTATATATAAGGCAATGTTGTACTTGGTCTTATGCACCATCTTGTGCGTGATATACGTAGAAATTTCTTGTTTACTTCCATCTATCTTTCGAAATCACCTAACTTACAGCTTACCAAGTGCATAACTAATCTTGTGATGGGGTCATAAATCTTATTAATGTTGAAGGCTCAGCTTCCCCTGATATTGTAACTTGGTGGTTATTACCTCTATTTTTGTCTCGTCGCAATAGGTCGAGTTGTATCTCCTCCCCAATATTGCGTAACCCTATGAATCTATTGATTAAACTAGTGGTCATTTAGCATCCTTCTCCTGTGAAGTATAAGTAATCCTTGTGGATGTGTGACATCAACCATTGAAAAAGGCACACGATATTCCCAAAGAAAGGAAACTCATACAACTAAAGTACCCACACCCCTTCCAAGGTTTTTTTGCATTGTATCATCAAGGACTACTTTTCCCTTCCGTGGTCCTTGTACTCAACTCTCGTAAGACATTCTTCTTAATATATGCCTCATGTGCTTTTGCATGATGATGGTTGTATTCACTAATCTTGAATTTTCATAGTTGTGATGCCCATGGTTTTCCTACTACACGGATATTGTATCTTAGAAAACCAATCCTCATGTGACTCTTCTATAGTCTTCTTGGTTTTTAGTGCTCTCTTTGGTGTGATTTTATCTCTTTTACTTCTGTGATTGTTCTTTCCTTTAATCTTAAGAATTGTGTGCCCTAAATGTTGTAAATCAACCACTTACTTATTCAAATCATTCTTCCATGTCAAAGATCCAAACTCTTACTTAATTATATGCCCTCATTCACTCTAATCCTTGTGCCCCTAGCCGAACCTTTGAATAAAATATTACCCTAATTTTGTTTCTTTACTTCCTTTAAACCCTAGCTCACTTGAATAGTTTTCTAAACCATTCCTTTAATCACTTCAACGCCTAGCTTCCACTTCGAAAAGGATATCTTCTGTTCTCAAGTTTGTATGTACGTCCCTCTTTCCTTCGGATGTTTTTGTTTCAACTCTGGTTCACACTCCATTCTTTCTAGTTCACAATATCTCTTTTTCTCATAAATTCTTGAATGAAAGGTGAGAATGACTTTATTCACACACATTTTAAATATTTTTCAATTTCTACCGCATTAATTTCACTTCTCCTACCACCATTTTTCAGCTTTAATGAACTTTTCTACTTTTCCCACTTTTTCTCGTGTTTTCTAGCCATCTTTTCTCACAAAATTCTTCAATACACACAGTATCAACCTTTACGGCATGCTACTACTTCCCAAGTTGCGAGACCCTCTTTTGTGCATCTTCTTTGCACCACATATATCTTACACCACTTTCCAAGTAGTTTTCTTTTCGCTTCCTCCATTACATTAATCGCACACATCTTCATTCATGTGGTTTTTATGTGAGAAATTTCATCAAATTAAAGAATTTAAAGCACACTTGCATTGTATCCAGACCATTGACAATGCTTTTTTTTTCACACATTTATATCTTTCTGTCATGCACCATTATCTCACCCCATCCCGCACTCATTCACCATCCTCCCATCAAGTATTACTCACCCATTTTCACGTCTCACACCTACATATTTTTCTTTTATGTACCTTACCTGCCTACCTCACACTAAAAACATGTGTGTTCCTCTATGCATTAGTCTAAAATAGAGTGATCCTATTTTGCACATGAATCCGCATATTTCAAAAAAAACATAAAAGGAAACCTACACTAAATGGCAATAATGCCTTATTACAAACATGAAAGAATCTTATTTATAGTAGGGATTCAACCTACTTTCATTAAATAACCAGGCAACATGATGTCATCCAGTGCCTATAATGACATGCACCTTGATTCCAAGTATCTTGGTTACTAGAAATGGTCCCAACCAATGCACTTTGAACATCCCATAGATGCCGCACAAACTTGGAGTCATACAAAAACACCATTTTCCCCATAGTAAAAGACTTATTCTTAATATGCTTATCATTCCAAGCCTTTTGTCTAGCTTTCTTTGTCTTATGACCCCATCATGCAATTACACGTCACTCATTCAATTGCATCAGTTTATCAATGCACTCCTCTACTGATTTTTTATCACAAGTCTTCCTACGTGTGAAATAAGCATGGAAGGTAACATGAATTCTATAGGGAAAATTTCCACTGCACTAAACACCAATTGAAAAAGTGTGGCCTTATTCAACCTCTTATATGTTGTTATATATTCCCATAACACAAGCTGAAACTTTGTCATCCCAATATTTTCAGCCTGCATAATAGATTTTTTTTCAATGTTTGTCCCAAGATCTTATTAAAAGACTCTCAGTACCATTGGATTGTGGTGATAGGGTGTAGTCTTATGGTGTGCTACCATAAACTCAACTAATAATATTCTAATTGTCTCATTTAAAAAATGAGTTCCCTTATCACTAGTAAGGCTCAATGGACAACCATATCTACTTAATAATGTTCTCCCATAAAAATTTCGTTGTTATAGCTGCAGTGAAATCCTTTGTAGGCATTGCTTCTTCCCACCTTGTCAAATAATTCATGTATGTGATAATGTAATGTGTGCATGTCCTTTGTGTAGATGGTGCAATTGGGCCAACAAAGTCAATTTCCCACTTCTCAAAAGGTTCAATGCTTACAATAGGTTGTAATGGAATGTCATCCTAGTTTCCTAGTTTTCCTAGTCGTTAACAATGATCACATGTTTTGATAAATGTCCTTGGTATCCTTATAGAGTATCTCCCACCATAATCTAGCTAGTAATATCTTACACATTTGTTGCTTCACCGCATAGTGTCCTCCTACAATTCCACCATGCACCTCTTCCATTATGGATTCACGCTCATGCTCCAACACACACCTTCATAGAACTTCATCTCGACCCATTTTATATAGGTATCCTCTAACTAGTAGGTAGGGTGTCATACAAATCACTAGTAACTTGCTTTTTTAGGGTATTCATACCTTTAGGTGTAACTCATGTGTGTAAGAATACTGTAATATGCTCCAAGTCATCTAGCGCGTGAGTGTAGTCGAATAACAATGAGCATCTGGCATAATGTCCTCTATGTTTTGTGCATCCTCACCAAAGTTAATTTATGATAAGTGATCTGGTCCCAATTTACTTTTTCAGGCTTCACTATAACTAAAAACTCAAACTCTTGGAACAAAATGATTTGACGAAAATTCTCCCCTATAAAACTAGCTTATTAACCAAGATATTTAAGTTTCATGATGATTAGATAAAATATAAATGGTGTTGATAGAAGATAATGTCTAAACTTGTGAAGCACATAAACCATTGACAATGCTTCATGCTCTGTGGTTATAATAATTCTCTCGGTTGGCGTTACTTCCTTGCAAAACAAATTGGGTGATCAACATTGCCTTCCGTAGGTTGGGCTAAACCACACTAATGGTTGTCCTAAAGGCATCTACATGAACATGGAACAACTTATTCCAAGAAGGGAAACATAAAATGGGCGTGGTGGTTAGCTTCTCCTTTAAAGTCTCAAATGTTAGCTATTGCGCATCACCCCAATATAATTTTACCTTTTCTTTCAAAATTTCCTCAAGTAGCGTGGAAATCTTTACATACCCCTTAATAAATTTGTAGTAATAACCAATGGTATGTCTAAGAAAATATGCACCTCACTCGATTTTTGGCTCCTCCAACCCCAAGATGACTATAATTTTGGTTGGGTCCACCAACAATCCTTACTTACTGAGATAATGTGTCCAAGAAAAGTACCAAATGGTGTTGTAAAGATACACTTCTTAATATTTAAAGAGATGTTAAGTTCCCTACATCTTTCAAACATAAACAATCATAATGATCCTTCACTGTGCCATATACCATCCAATCATCTAAATATACTTGAAGAAAATTTTGAATGAAGTCTTAAAATGCTTTAAAAATGCATGAGAATATTGTTGGCACATTCTTTAGGCCAAGGGCATAATTGTGTAAGTAAAACATACCCATTCAATTACAAAAGTTATCTTTTCCTAGTCTTCGTGTGCAATCCTTACCTAATGATAACCTAAAAATTCATTTGTAAAAGAATAAATCTCACACCCTGTAACACTTTCTAGGATCTCCTCAATAAATGGTGTGGGAAAATGATCAATGAAACATGAAGCATTCAAAACTCTATAGTCAACACAAATCCTTATCCTACTATCATTTTTAATGTTGATAACCATGGGGCTTATCCATTATGACTCTTCAATAGGCTCAATAATGCTTGAATCCAACATCTTGTCAAGTTCATCTTTCACCTTGATGTGCATATTAGGATTCATCTGGTAAGGCCTCTGTTAGTGCAAATTCAAAGCACCCCCAAAATGACCTATGGATCTACTTTTCTAAGGCAATGTCATTTGGTGTGAATGCACAACATTGAGCTTTCCCAAAGTGTGGGTCCTTTGCAAATGGGAAAGCTCTCCGAGAGAAGGTTGGTTCCTCTTCCTAAACTACTTGCCACAAGCTATTCCAGTGCATGTAAGCTAATCTAATCCTAATCTAACTATGTTAAGGAGATAGAGAAAGAGAAAAGAGGGAAAAATAGAGCCTACACTAAAATGGTGATACACCAGAGAAGGAAAATGTTGAACATCTATCAAAGCGCCATGGAAACAAAGAGAGGTAAGCAATGGAAAGGATGGACAAGTGCATCACAAAACCAAGGATGGATTTCACACAAAAATGTTCCAAAACCCCATGAACATAGCCCCAAAACCTATAATAGACATTCAAACATGAAAAAACACCTGTAATGAAGAGAGGCAAGAAGAAAACAAGCAAAAATGAGCAAGGATGGACAAATGCATCACAAAACACATTTTTATTGCTCCATAAGTTTGCACAAAACATCATTTCACTGGTAAGAGGGAAAAATTCCATTACAGAGCAAGGGAGGAGGTTCAAAATCCATTTTCTACCATAGGGAAGAAAAGAAGGAGAGGAAAAGAAGAATGATGAACAAATGCTACAAATGAGCCAAAATTAGCTTTTAACCATCAAGCAGAATGGAAGAAAGGAGAAAACGTGAGCAAATTGATTTGGGACTTCAACCACCAACAAGATTCATCTAATGGGCCTGAAAAATTATGGGTTTCCATAAAAATCCCATACTTCGAAGTACATTTCTTTACAGAGCAAAACAGAGGCCCATACTTCATTAATTTTGGTGGTTGGAGTCGATTTTCTGTGTTTTTGCATGCCAGATGCGTTTTTTCCATTTTTCTCCCACAAATCTCCATCAAAAATCAAAATTTAATATTCCATCATGTAGAGGATTTCAACATCTTTCCAATGATATAAAGAACGTGAAAATATGAGCTCGGGATCGAAAGTTATGCCCCTCTAGAAGATTTAGGGCAAAAATGGCAATTTTAGGGCAAATTTTGGGTTGGCGGGCTGAAACTTGAATTTTTCCCCCTTTTTCAATTTTGGGAAAAATCCCCAAAAATCCCTACCAGCTTGACCTCCTTTGACATGTGGCATGCTCTGGTTGCTCTACAGTTCAAACAATCATTTTACCCTTTTTTGAATTTGGAAAATTTTCCAAAATTACTCCGCGCCCCCACTGCTCCGAGACATGTGTCACCACCTGGCTGCTCGGTGGGATTTCACTTCATTTTTTACCTTTGCATCATCGACCACTTTGGAGAAAATTCCAAGATCCCTCCGCCACTTCGACTCTCACCTTCGACAGGACACGTAGCAGCATTTTATTGCTCCACATGCCTCAAGCCATTTCTTTTCCTTCTCCTCGATGGGCCTGCGGGCCATTTTTTCCTTTTCTCCTTTGCCCAATTTGGAAAATTTCCCAACTTCACTCTCTGCGCCAACCTCTATCGCCATGTGGCATCATTTCATTGGTGCGGGAACTGCCAAGGAAATTTTACCCAAAAACTTCGCCAAGCCATAACTTGAAAAGTACGAGTTAGAAGGAAAATTTTACATTTCTCGGAAAGGGAAGAAAAATCATATCGATGAAGCCATTTCAGAATATTTTGAGTGCTTGAAATGTGTGAAAATTGAATTTGAATCACAAGGAAGGGAGGAATGAAGGCAAGTTAGCCAAAAATAAGCAGGGGGATTATTTTGGATAACAATTTGGTGACTCTCGGGGTCCTCTGCTCGCTAGATGAATGGCATTGCCTTAGAAAAGCATATCCATAGGTCATTTTGGGGTGTTGTGAATTTTCACTAACAACCTCTTATGAACCGGTCGAGATCATATTGTATCGTTGATCTATGTAGATCTAGATATTGTAGAGGAGGTTGTCTTCATGTTTGCATAGGTTATGCAGTGATGGAGAGATAGACTTACTTCTTGGTGCATAGTTATAGTTGCACATATGGTAGACCTATGTGAGAGATTTTACTATAGATCCATAGAGAACTTGGTAGCAGTTTAGAGATGCAGTAGTTCCTAGTTATGTGAGATTTGTTAGTGGTGTTTGGAGGCACGGTTGTCATGCACTCATGGATATTTGTTTAGATATCGGAGGAGAGGAGATACTCTTGGAGAGATGCATTATACTCTTGTATTGAAGAGTTGGTTTTTACTCTTGTTATATTATATATATGAGATCTCTATCTTTAGTAGACATAGCCCACATTGGGTGAACCATGATACATGTTTTATTATGTGTGTACTTTGTTTTGATTTGGATTATTCGAGTTTATACTTCCTTTGTTGTAGATTTTGGGGAATTGTTTAGATCCTCTGTGCATGATTTTCTTTGTTTTAAATCATAACACTATTATGCGATCTGAATTCCTAACAATTGGTATCATATCTTGGTTATTTCAAAGCAAGGTTTTGCTTGAGTATATTATTAGTGTTTTACTGATAGGTGTATGAGAGCATGGTTTGTTTTTCCTGATGAGATGATCACATGAAGAGATTCAATCTCAAGTGGAAGTTGGAAGAGTAAGGTTACTAGAGAATACAGAGCTTCGACATCGTTATGTGGAAACCACTGGCGTCATGCAAGGTGACCATGGTCGGTTCAAGATAACCGTGGTCGGTTATAGGGTGACCATGGTCGATTACTGGGAAACTTGTTTTTAAACAGAAAATCACAGATCTAAAGAATTAATAAGATGCATGGAATGTTTCTTACTTGTTGAGGTGTCCCTGGTTCTTAGAGGAACAAGCATGATGGTCGGATTATAGATCCTATTAGTGTGAGTTATCTTATGTGTCCTCCTCTCATGTTGGAGGGTCATCTCACATGGGTTAGGTTTAGGGTTAGGTTTAGGGTTTCATATGTGTCATGCACTAGGGTTACTCAACACCCTATATGTACCCCTTTTCTATTCATTTATGAGCATGCCAAGACACTCTGTTGTCTTTCCTCTATGCAAGCTTTGTTTCTGTTGAGCAAGTTCTTCCATTACTGATCAATTTTTTCCTTGCTATCGCTGGAGCTTTCACGATTCCGTTGGAGTGCAACTACTTCGTGGTGCCTCGTTTCGATTCGATTCTCACAAACTCTTTTCATGGTATCAGAGCTGAGATCGGGTAAACGTGCACTCGATTTATTTTTGTTGCAATTACTCACCTTGGTGAAGGAATGCGAGTGGAATTTGGTCCTAACTCGGTGATTATTCGTGAGCTTAACAATGACACTACAGTGGCTGAGGGAAAGGTAGATCACCGTTCACAGTTGTACACCTTCTCCCACTTTACTTCTGATTCTATGCCCACTTCCTTGCTCACTCATGCAAATGAGGTTAGTAAGCTATGGCATGAGCGTTTTGGACATCTAAACTATCGCTACCTTGAACAATTGAGTCAAAACGAAATGGTCAACGGGTTGCCTCGCGTCAAGTTTTCTAAGGGTCTTTGTGAGGGTTGTACCCTTGGAAAGCATCCTGAAAAGAACTTTGATAAAGGAAAATGCCTGGAGAGCCACTCGTCCCTTAGATCTTGTTCACAGCAATGTTTCTAGTCCATTTCCTTCTCCTTCGTTTACTAGAGCTCTTTATGTGCTAACCTTCATTGATGACTATTCGCGATATACTTGGGTATATTTTCTTAAGCTTAAGTCTGAAGTCTTTGAACATTTTTAGGACTTTAAGGCTCTTGCTGAGAAACAGGAGAACTGGTCTATCAAGGTTCTCCGAACCGACAATGGAGGTGAATATGTAAACAATAGGTTCATGGATTTTTTTATACGAAGGGATCTCTCTCTCAGCAGATACAAATTGCTTATAGCCCTTCACGAGAATGGAGTCGCAGAAAGAAAGAACCATACTCTTAAGGAGATGGCCACTTGTATGATTCACTCGAAGTCTCTTCCTCCGCAAAGATTGGGCGAAGCGGTGAATTGTGCAAATTACATTCGAACCATGTTCCACACAAGGCAAGTAAGAGGGATGACACCCTTTGAAGCCTGGTTTGGACGCAAGCCGATGTTGAGCACTTTCGAGTCTTCGGATCCAAGGCTATGGCTCAGATTCCCAAGAAGAAATGTAAGGCCTTAGAACCACAATCCAAACCTTGTATCTTTGTAGGGTATCCTGATGGCGTGAAGGGATATCAATTGATGAATCCTACTTCTCATGAGCTATATATTGAGAGAAGTGTTAAGTTTGATGAGTCTTCTTCGACTTCTACTTCTCCACCTATAGAGGTTCTTCAACTCGCTGATTCAGATTCTGACTCATCAGATGATGATACTGTTGAGCGTGCTCCTCTTCTGGATCCTCCCGACCATCAGACCTTTGAGTCTTCTGATTCTGATAGTAGTGATGATGAGGACTATGTCCCTTCTCACTCAAGTGAAGAATCTTCTGACTCTAAGCCTGATCCTCCTGGTCCCCTTTGGGCTAGGAAAACTTTGCAAAGTGCTGGAGATTTAGTTGGAGATACTTCGGATATGAGACGTACTCGCTCAGATTTCGTTGGACCCCACTCCTTCTTCGCCTCTGCTTCTGATCCACAGTCTTTCCGGGAGGCTTCTGGTATTCTTGAGTGGGATTCTGCCATGGATGAGGAGTATTCCTCTCTCATGAAGAACGATACTTGGGACCTCACCACTCTTCCGAAAGGAAGAAAAATCATTCGGTGTAAGTGGGTGTTCCGAACAAAGTATGGAGTAGATGGAGACGTCGAAAAGTTTAAAGTGCGATTAGTAGCTAAGGGTTTCTCCCAAATAGCTGGGGTTGATTATATAGAAACCTTTTCTCCGGTTGCGAAGATGACTTCTATTCGACTGACCCTAGCCATTTGCCGCAAAGCAAACAGATGGAAAGTCCATCAAATGGACGTTAAGAGTGCCTTCCTTCATGGTGACCTAGAGGAAGAGATCTATATGGAACAACCTCCGAGGTTATGTCCAAGATTCCTCCCTCGTTTGTAAGTTAAAGAAGTCTCTTTATGGCCTTAAACAAGCCCCTCGGGCTTGGTATGCCAAGATGGACTCCTTCTTACTTACATCAGGGTTTACTAGGTGTCACTCTGATCCAAATGTTTATATTCTACGGCAAGATGACTCCATACTCATTCTTGTTCTATATGTTGATGACTTGTTGATCACAGGCAACTCTTCCTCTATTATTGATTATGTGAAGATCACCTTAGCCAACAAGTTTTCCATGATTGACTTAGGTCTGCTTCATTACTTCCTTGGGATCCAGATTTCACAATCTGACTCGGGAATCTTGATTTCGCAACCTAAGTATGCTCTTGATTTGATAGCTCGGTTTCAGATGTCTGATTGCAAGTCTTCTCCTACTCCTTTTCTTTCCGGGGTTAAGTTGGTTTCAGATTGCTCTACTCCCTTGGTTGATGGTACTCTTTACCGACAGTTAGTTGGGAGCTTGATCTACTTGACTCACACTCGACCGGATTTATCATATGTTGTTGGGATCGTGTCCAGATTCATGCAGGAGCCACATGAGCTGCATTGGAAAGTAGCTAAATGGATCCTTCATTATGTTCGTGGCACTTATACTGATGGCCTACACTATCATGGAGGGGTTGATATTGACTTGATTGGGTTCACGGATTCTGAATGGGCCGGTGACTTAGATCATTAGAAATATATACTGCCACGCTTTCTCTCTTGGTTTGGGTCCTATTAGTTGGTCTAGCAAGAAGCAAAATGCAATTGCAATATCATCTATGAGGTAGAATACAGAGGAGCAATTAACGCTGCCATAGAAGCTATTTGGCTACAGGGTATTTTGACAGAGTTTGGCATCCACTTTCAGCGGCCTACCATTATCTACTGTGATAACACAAGCACTATCTCTATTTGCAGAAATCCAGTTCAGCATCAGTGGACAAAGCACATTGAGATCCATATGCACTTCATACAGAGCTTATTCATGATGGTATCATCGACATTCAGTACATTCAGACAAGCTGATCAGATTACAGACTTATTCACCAAGCCTTTCACTGAGATGAAGTTTCTTCACTTACGGTCTCTTCTTGGGGTGAGGTCTTCTGCAGCTGCCCATCTTCTTAGGGCTATTTAGTCCTTCTTTTCTTCTTCTTCTTCTAGGAAGATTGTGTTTGTATATGGGCACCTTATCAGGCCTTTAGTTGTTGGGCCCCATTGACACATCTTTCTTAGTTGTTTAGGAGTGTCTTCCTCTTCCATTTGACTCATCACAGCCGCTACCCTAGCTTCGATGAAGGGGGTGTTAGTGTGAGTTATCTTATGTGTCCTCCTCTCATGTTGGAGGGTCATCTCACATGGGTTAGGTTTAGGGTTAGGTTTAGGGTTTCATATGTGTCATGCACTAGGGTTACTCAAAGACCCTATATGTACCCCTTTCTATTCATTTATGAGCATGCCAAGTTCTTCTTTCCTCATGCAAGCTTTGATGAGCAAGTTCTTCATTCGATCTTTTTTCCTTGCTATTTGGAGCTTTCACGATTCCGTTGGAGTGCAACTACTTCGTGGTGCCTCGTTTTCGATTCGATTCTCGCAAACTCTTTTCAGATCCTAGTTATAGAGATATGTTTTGTTACCTTGGTATTACAACGGTGCTTGTATATTTTGGATGCACATGCATGTTTGGGATTGTAAATCTAGATCGATAATGAGATAGAGGAGCAGTTATACATCCTTGGTGTAATTAGATGCACGAGATTCTTAGAGAGGTAGAATATAATAACACATAATGAAGATGGGGCTTCCATCAGAGAGGAAAGTACTTTGGTTGAAGATGTGGTTAAGTATCTTGGTGCTGGTAAGGTGATGTGTTTCATCTTGGTGCAGTTTTTTATTACATGTATGATTGTTGTTAAGTTTTTGTGCAAGGTTGGGTGCTTGTTGAAATGATTGGCTTAGCACAACTATCGGATTTGGTCGAAGTAGGCACTTGGTTTGGTGACCTATGCTAATATAATGGCATTGTGTTCTCTCTAATGACTCCAATGTTGGTTAGGGAAATGACATCGGTCATAGAGGGTAACTCGGTACCGATTAACAAACCATGGTTGGTCTCTATGACAATGAGTTTACACAGGGTTTCTTATAGTAGAAGAGGGTATAGATGGTTTAGTGTCCTATTTTGGAGGATCAGGTTTCTGGCATAGTGTGTACAGGTAGAAACAATCTAGATCACTTCAATGTTTGGATCGAAAGAGGACGAAGTTGGATCGGTTAGTCCAGTGAGACTTTGACTCGGGTATTTCTATATGATTCATGTTTTATTTCTTGTTTAGAGAAACCGATATTATGATTGGATATTGTGCAAAAATTTAGACCATGGTTTTTTGGTGTTGTTTGACTTTTATTTCCAGGTTGTGTGAAATCTTGAGGACAAGGTTATTCATTCTAAGGAAGAGATCTTCAATGAAAAGTCATGTTAAAACACGGTTGTAGTAATGAAAGATGTTGAGTACATAGGATGAAAAGAAGTTGATTCCCTGCTTCACAAGAAGTCCAAAATTTTGTGTTGTAGAAGTATTCTTTAATAAGAAGGGAAGCAATTTTTATTTTCTTTCATCTGTTTTATTTCTCATTGACATATATAGCTTTTGATCTTGGTTATTAGAAGTAGTGCAGGGGAGTTCAGGTTAAGTGGGAGAAAGTCATGGTTGATGGCATTGCAGGTTGGACACAGTTACACGTGCAGAGTGAGAGGAGGGTGTTACTATTCAGAGTGACATGAGGCACAAGTTGTTTTGGAGGAAATTCAAAGGTTGCAGGTATTTTGAGTTTATCACATGGTGATGTCACTTCTTGTTTTATTTTGTGGTGCCTAGATATCCCTATGGGATTACAGTTGATGGTTAGATTCAGCTGGGTGAAGATGATAGAGAAAATTTTCAGATTTTTAAGGGTTAAATAAGGAAATTGGAATATTACAAAGACCAATTTCGGTTAGAAGCTAACCATGGTTGGTCATTTGGTAACCGTGGTTGGTTGGGAAACCGTGGTCGGTTTGGTCACATGTTTGATATCAGTATTTATTTACCATTTTTGATGGTTCCATTTGTTTGCTTTCATCTTAGATGGTTTTTGCAATATGTTGATGACATGTTTGTCACAAGTATTTACAATATTTATTAGTAGCATGGTTGTTTTTATTGACATTGATGAGCACGGGATTCATATATGGTTTTGGAGTTAGTCGGTGAGAGACTTGGAGCTTCTAGAGAGCTTGATGGTATGGATAGATGTATATGGTAAGTTTACATATGTGGATAAATTCTATTTTGTGAGTCTATGATGATGTTGATATTTGTTTTCCACATGGATTCCTATGAGCACGGTTCGATGCATTGTGCATGAGTAGGGGATGTTTGTATTTCCTCTTGTTACTATGTTACTCCTTGATAGATATGTTATCTATGGATGGTTTTCTTGGACATGCTAGTTGTTTATGCAGGGTTGAATTTGTAGATTGCAGTGTTTGGATTTCTTTGAGTTATACAGTTGTTTGTGGATTGATCACCCACTATTGCATGTAGAACTCATTTAGGGTTGTTTTAACTTGGGATCTTGTTTTTCTTTTGCATATTCCAAGATTGACTTGTCTTTAGATAGTTGTGATTGATGGTCGCATGGGGACATGGATAAATGGTTGGAGAACATGGTTGGTTTTATAGGTATGGCTACGAGATGGGATTGAGGCTCAATACTTTAGTTTGAGTGGGAGCTATCAGAGGTGTGTTAGTCATGATGTCTAGTTGCATGAGGAGCTAGGTTGCCTTATTTTTTACGATACCAATTGTACCAACAATTGGTATGGTGTTACGATTCAGTGGGAGCTTGAGGCTTGGTGTCACAGATCAGTTGTAGCTTCATGTAGGTTTAGTAAGTTACGGTTTTAGAAGATGGTTTGATCTTCCTGGTTTATTTTTTGAGAGAATTATTGAAGGAAATAATAGATGGTCTTCACGGTGTGTTGAGGAAGGTGATGTCCAGGTAAAAAGGTTCAACAATTTATCTCCAAGTGGGAGATTATTAGGATTGTGGAGTTGAATTGCTTCATAGATAGCATGATTTACACCTTCCTGGTTTACACAGTAACTATTTGTGGTGAGGCTAACCATTATCGGTCAGGAAATTAGGCAATCATAACCATCACCGGTTAGAATAAGGGCAATTATAACCATTTTCGATCGTAATCGTGGTAGCTATAACCGTCACCACTCAAGGTAACCGGCGTCACTAGTTACCTCGTGCATGAAATTTTATATTTAATTCATGGGAATTAGATCTAACTTTGTAAGAAAGTTGATCTAAAGGTTGTAAATGCATAGCTAAGGTTCCCTAAGTTTGTAGATGCTTATATAAGCATGAAAGCTAGTGTTAGATATTATGATTGCATGTAATTGATTATTATTACATGTGGAATCCTTGATTGAGAGGATGGAGAAGAAGAGAAAGAAAGAACAGGTTACATGAAGAAAGAGCTTCCATGGAGAGGATGTTAGGAATATCCTAACTATTAGTGCTCTCTAATATGTTAGTGTGAGTAATTATATTATCTAGGATAATATAATATTGCATCGTTGGTGCGGTTGGTTGTGAGTTATAACAACCCATTTATTTAGGGAGTATATTGTTATAACATCTCGTATAGAGTTAGTGAGAGGTTAAATGTTTAGCTTCCTTGATTATAGTAGCAACATTTCCTATATATTTGTAATATCCCGAATGAATTAAATATAGTGTGAAGATTATATTTCTGTGTTTAACCTGTGTATTGTTTACATTTGGTATCGGAGCAGTTTGATTCTCTGTATGTGATGGAAGTATAGAATGGGTAAGGGGCACTGCCATATCCTGTATTGATGCCCCGACTGCATGAGTTATATATGCATTAGAAGAATTTTGTAGATAGTCTTTGGTATTTTTTTATATTTCAAATCCCCAGATCAACGACCCTGCAAAAGTATTCTACTTGTTCATTGATCGATCCATATGGGAGAATAGTCGAAGATGATTGTTGTGGTTGCATTTTATCAAGGGATTCACGCAGAGCTGACTGAATATAACAAATCTATATCTAGTGACAGACATTGTAAATGCAATTGTTCATCGGAATTGCAGCTATCTATCATACTATTCAGTGACTAGACGTGTCTAGAAAGAGTGTAGCAGAGTAATTGGGCCATGTTTGCACTTTCCTCAGTGAATGTGCCGTAGAAAGTCCATTTTTGGCACTCACGTACTATATGATTTTGTTATCTTCCTGTATAGTTATCTATCTATACTCTGTGCATCAATATCTAACATCTACATGATGATATTATCTACCTAATCGTGTATCGAGTAAATTCAAAGATTGTGTCTTGGATCGCCATAATAGATATATACAAAACCATTTCTTTCAATTTTGTTTGCATCACTTTGTGTAGCGAAGGTCAAAGCTTCTGAGACCACGTGGCTGCTTAGGATGGCGTTCAGCGTTGTTGAAGGATGTCCCAACTTGAAGTGCGCAATCTGTATCTAAATAGTTGTCAGCCTTCCATGTTCTTTTACGCTTCCACTATCCACGATTGACATCTCTGCAAACTCACATTTACAAATTGATTAGAATTCAGATCTGTGACTCTAGAGTTAAGTGATTCTTGCAGATTATGTGTGAAACTAATCAGCTGAGACAATAATAGCAAGTGCAGCCACGTCATTTGGGTGCCACGTGTTTTTATATATCCATGTGCAAGTATGCAGCATAGTGAATGGTTTGGTAGAAATTCGTGCATCAAAGACCTAAATCGAAGGCAATTTGAAGGTGACATGTAAATCAGTTGTAAGTTCTCCACCACGTAAGTATTTGTGTCACTAGATTCTATTCGAAATTTGAGTCATTTTGTTATTTTAATAGTATATGTCAAAATTTTAATCAATAGCTTTTAGCTATATTAAAATTTTAATTATTTGTAAAAAGGGTGCATTTTCGGTTGTATCCGACACCTATCTCACAATGGTCAAGAAAAGAAGAAAACAATGTATTCTCATGGAACCAATTACCATGGAGAGAGACATAAAAAATATACAAGATCAAGAAAATTCAGCTATGCTAAATTTAGAAGAAGGATATGAAGGTGACAGTGAATTTGAACCACCTAGATCTCTAAAAAGAAAAAGGTTGATAGCTAAAGAATACAAAGACCATCTTTTACTGAAAAATGAGAAGTTCGGAAAAGAAGTCTGAGCACATTTCTTTGACCTAAGTGGTATGTATAATGGAGGAAGGAGGCATCAAAGGAAGGAGGTCGACAACGACCTCTCGTCAGTCACCAATGACGGGGCCACGTAGAAGATGTGGTGGCATATGTATGGTGTGAGTATATGATTTTTCAGTGTGGTTTCCATTTTCTCAATGTGCTTGGGTTTGCAGTGTTCTATTCTTTTGAGTGTGTGGTATTTGATGGATGTTGGAAAGAGAGTTGTGTTGGAGCGCAGATGACTATCAGTGATCCTCTGACTGACTTGGTCCTCTGACTATCGTACTTCTTTGGAAGATGGTCAGCTAGAAGAATACGTTCACTAGCATTAGTGACCATGTGCAGCAAGACCTAACTAGCAAGATCCATTCAGGAGTATGTTCTTCGATGCATTTTGCTTCTTAGTATCTATTTGAGTGGAATTTCACATTGTGGGGGGGAATACATACCAATGTTCCATTCCCATTCTGCACCCAAAATGACTTAGTCAAGGAAAGCTTCCAATGGCAGTGGCAGTTTTCTATGTTGTTCGAGATCGAGTGGTAGCAATCAATGACAGAGACTATGATTAAGAACATTATGATTCTTATAGGAAGTAATGTGAAATATTTTCAAGTGTATCTTCTATTGTGCAGTTTTGTGATATGCATGTTGTGTTTCCTACATAATTCCCGATGTATAAGCATAATGGTGAATAGTATCACCGAGTAAGTCATTCATGGATCTTGAAAGGGTTTGTGGGAGGATCCGAGAAAACCACACAAGGTCGACAGTTGATAAGGTTCTGTCACGTCAAGGTTTGTGGTAAACCTGTTTAAAACCATGGAAGGAGAGAGCCTTTCTTTTGGATCAAGGTCATGAGTCACAGAGTTGGACATGCCACAGGGGTGAGCATACTGCAGAGGAGCGTGTGGATGTTTTTCTACCATGTTCGCACTAAGGGGGAATGTTAGGAATATCCTAACTATTAGTGCTCTCTAATATGTTAGTGTGAGTAATTATATTATCTAGGATAATATAATATTGCATTGTTGGTGTGGTTGGTTGTGAGTTACAACAACCCATTTATTTAGGGAGTATATTGTTATAACATCTCGTATAGAGTTAGTGAGAGGTTATGTTTAGCTTCCTTGATTATAGGAGCAACATTGCCTATATATTTGTAATATCCTGATGAATTGAATATAGTGTGAAGATTATATTTCGTGTTTAACTTTTGTGTATTGTTTACGAGGAGTTGGACAGAAGGAAATAATAGGTACATCTAAATGGTGAGAAGAGGGTAACATCTTCTACTGGGATTTCCTTTGAGAGTTATTGTCTCAATGTAATGGTTGCATAGTATGCAAAGCACATAGATTTTATTCCTATAGATTCACATGTTGGTGAGATCTTATATTGTAGATCCATGTAGATCTAGTCTTATATTGTTAGATCCACAAGTTGTTGTGAGATATTATATTGTAGATCCATGAGATCAAATTATATTGTTGATCCATGTAAATCTATATATTGTCGAGGAGTTTGTATTCATGTTTGCATGGGTTATGTAGTGATGGAGAGATAAAATTACTTCTTGGCACACGCTTTATAGTTGCACATATAGTAGACCCATGTGAGAGGTTTTTCTACGAGATCCACAGAGAACTTGGTAGCGGATTCGGAGATACGTAGTTCCCTGGTTATGTGAGATATGTTGGTGGTGTTTGGAGGCACGGTTGTAGTGCACTCATGGAGATCTAATTAGCGATATGGAGGAGAGAAGATACTCTTAGAGAGATGCATTATACTCTTGTATTGAAGAGTTGGTTTGTACTCTTGCTATATTATATATATGAGATCTCTATCTTTAGTGGACGTAACCCACATTGGGTGAACCATAATACATGTTGTGTTATGTGTGTGTACTTTGTTTTGATTTGGATTATTCTAGTTTATATTTCCATTGTTGTAGATTTTGGGGAATTGTTTAGATCATGTGTGCATGATTTTATTTGTTATTAAATCATAGCATTATTCTGTAGTTCTAAATTCCCAACAATCCAATCATCTAAATATACTTGAAGAAAATTGTGAATGAATTCTAAAAATGCTTTAAAACAATGCATGAGAATATTGTTGGCACATTCTTTAGGCCAAAGGGAATAATTGTGTAAGAAAAACATCCCCATTCAGTTGCAAAATTTATCTTTTCTGGTCTTCGTGTGTGATCCTTACCTAATGATAACCTAAAAATTCACTTGTAAAAGAATAAATCTCACACCCGCAACACCTTCTAGGATCTCCTCGGTAAATGGTGTGGGAAAATGATCAATGACACATGAACCATTAAAAACTCTATAGTCCACAAAAATCCTTATCATACTATCCTTTTTAATGTTGATAACCATGTGGCTTAGCTATTCTGACTCTTTAATGGGCTCAATAATGCTTGAATCCAACATCTTGTCAAGTTCATCTTTCATCTTGATGCACATATTAGGATTCATCCGGTAAGGCCTCTTACGAACCGGTCGTGCACCATCCTTAAGCTTAATTTTTATCTCACCTAATGACAAATGAACACCCTTTAACTTATGGTATCCTTTAGGAAATAGATCCTAGAAGTCACGTAATAGTTTAATTATTTTTGAAACCTTAAATTCATACCAATAGACACCAATTATCACCTCCTTTGGCACATCTTCAGTTCTAATGTTTACTTTTTTGGTCTTTAATGATGCATAATATGTGTGTGTTTACTCGATCTGTATACTCCAATACTTCACATGCACCTTCTGTGTGCTCAATGTTAAGGTCTTCAACCTCTTCATCATTTATAAGATAAACAAACTTTCCATTTTCCTTTTCTTTCCACACGCATCCCAACAAAGTTTCATCACATTTCACCTTGTCATTGTGTGCCTCGGGATCAACCTCTCCAAATAACCAAGTCATAATCTCTTCAACCTTTGCATTATCCCCTATTATGATATTCCTCATTATCTATAGAGATTCATGAACTGGTGTTTTAGCAGATGATTAATCAAAAGTATGGGTGATACCTAAAGTTAGCTCGCACCAATTTGTTATTTTTTTATTCTTCTCAACATGTATGTACCAAATATGCACATACCCACGAGTGTAGAATAAAACTTATGCACCCACAAGGATGGTGGCGAGTGTATTTCCCTTTCTTCCAACTACTTTCACAATAGTTAACATGTACCATGGGAGAAGTCTTCCCATCATAATCCAATACCGGTGAAGGGAGATTGTTTATATAAAACTTGTTTAGAAGGTCACTCTTATATTGTGCCAACCAAGTAGGTTACTCCTATGTATAGCCAACCAACATTTTGTTGTCCCTTTCAACGATTATACCGACATATGTCTTATATCCCCCTCATTGCGCAATTATTCCTCTATGGCATGCAAGAATGATTCAAGACTTTATTCTCAAGTGTACTTTGGAAAACTCGAACTTTCCCAACCGCTTGACTATTCATGGTGTAATTACTCTTGTCACTCTTCCCCAAACCTCATGACCAACCATTTCATAAGTACCATGAGCCCAATTATCACAAGCCACACTGGTAGTGTCACTTATGAATGACACATCTTCCCACTAATGTACGCCTTCTTTTGATGGCTCCACATTCTTTGGGTCACATATCGTATGCACGTAGATCCTATTAAGATATTATTCACTGATGGGATTTATGTAGGGAAAAATCTTCATGTCATCCATTGGTATCACAATGCACTCATCTTTGTTCTTAAAACTCACATGGCGTTTGTTAAATAGCAAGTCGTGTTATTGGCATAATACCAAGGAAGACCTAATAGCACATGGAATTTGTCTACTTCAACAAGCTCCAAGACCTAAAATTCTCCCTTAAACGTAGATCTTTGAATGGTGATAAAAGCATCCTTCAGAACCCTAATGGGTATAGCCTTTATCTTATTAGCCATGTATAACACATTCAAGGATGGCGTAATGGCATCCTTCTCATCTATTTCCAAGTATTGAGTGTGAGGACATTTACTTCCACACTGTATCAATGAGGATATTTCTTACCACATGATCTTGAGGTAGTAAGTTGTCATGGAGGATTTGGCAATCCCTTTCTACACCTACACATGATACTTTGTCCTATAACCATTCTCCCAACAAAGGTATGATATTCTCCTACCTAAGCATCTTGCATACCTCTCTAAGGTCATCCACATCCTTTTGAGGTAATTCAACATTATTTACACATTCTCTCTTGTGTGCTTGATATTTCGAGGCTGTATCTCCCCTTGGATCTCCCTAATGATGCCCATAGTATCTTGATATAATTCCTTCTGTTGGCCCACATCTGGATACTTTGTATGAATAACCTCCTCTCTTCTAATGAGTGGTCTTGATTTCCCTTGGTCTCATGTGTGTAATGTCTCTGCATGCATAGTAACCAATATTAGTCGTGGTTCTTCTACAACCAATTTATTAGGCATATATTTCCTTTGTGTAGTGCGTCAACCTAAATCGTGGTTGTACCCTTATCCTTCTTGTTATTTTTGCACATGTGGGAATACAAATATGGGAAATCCTCTACTTTATGCGTGATGTGGGAGAATCATGTAAATAACACAAATTTTGGATTTATTTAGGTATTTTAGGTGTCTTGAGTCCATCTAGGGTGATCATAGTTGGTTTTAGACCATTTGGACTTCTTAGGTATGAATAAGGGATTTCCCTCCATTTTTGTAATTTTGAATACTTGAGCATTAGGGTGTTATAATGTTAGGTGTTAATTAAGGACTCATAAATTTTGTAATGAGGGCTAGGAGATACCTATTCCACCATGTCATAACTCCCTCACCTTAGACTCTAACTCACCGTAGTTAGTTCAATTCAAACTCTAACTTGGCCTAGTTAGTTCAATTCTAGTTGAGGAGGGTTGAGTCAAAACCCCTAACTAACTTATGCTTACTCATTTTTGTAAAGGAAATACATCATGTATTTTAAGTAAGGGGGTAGGTGAAGTTGTGGTAAGAAGGGAGTATAGGAGAGGATATTCTTGCATGAGCCATGATGGTTGTTGAAGTTGTGCATGCATTGAAACTTATCAATAAAGCTTCTTAAATTTACAAAACTGTGTAATGAATGTTGTGGTTCAATTGAATGTGATTATTTTAGATGAATCTTATTGATATGCTATGTATATATGAATGACATGTAGGAGTAAAATTACTAACAAAGTCTTTAAGGGCATCAAGGAGTGTAGAAGTTTATGAATTTGCAAGAAAGCGCATACGTGTAAGAAAGCTGTGACAATGTGGTATAAAGGTAAGAAATATGTTTTGAGTCTTTTTGAAACCATTTCATAAAGGAATAAGGTATTTCAAGATGTAGTAGGGTAGTTTAGTTTTTAGGAATGATCAATAAGGTCTCTCAAGATAAGAGACACCTAGGGAGTTGAATAAAAACAAGTTTAAAAGAAATTATGTCATACAACTTTTAATGGGCTGATTGTATGATTGAAAGTTATTGACTATGACAAGGGGAATTTTCACATGTAAATTGGAATAAAAGAATTGTTAAGAAACATTAGAGGTGTTATAGGTGTGTCAAAGTGTCTTATAATATTTAAACAAACAAAATCACCATCTTGGGTAGAGAACCCTAGTTTAGAGTTTTGAAACCAAGGAGAACTAATCTAAGTTAACAAAGTAATGTGAAAATGTGGCTTGAGTTGATAATTAAAGAGTATACATGTTCATTAGGAGGTATAAAAGTAGTTATTCATTGGAGTAATATGATCGGGGTTCTAAATTTGAATCCATCAATCAAGTATGTGTAGATATAGTTTAGGAACCTTGAGACAAGTATTCTAGTGGAACAAGTCATTCTTTCAAGACCTTGAAAATTGTGTATGGCCTGATTCAAATACTAAAAATGATTAAAATAGAGTAAGGGAGCTTTGAAAATGGATTTAAAAGTCCAAGTAAATAGAGATACCTAAACTCAATCAAGAAGACAAGCACATTTTTATAAATAAGTGTGACCGTCTTGAAGTGGGTAGGTAAAAGATTTGAGAGGGTAGATTTTTGAATTAGTTGGAAAATGTGATGGAGTGAGGTTGATAAGGTGTGGAGAGACCTTAAGTAAGAATTGTTAAGGCATGTGCAAAGGGAATACAAGGAATTAGGACCCTAGATAGATGATTCTAGCCTATACCTAACAAACCTTCAATTTTAACAGTGCCGTTACCGCACAAGATGATGGGATTAGAATGCAAGCAACAACAAATAGTCTATATGTGAAGACTTGAGAAACCTTGAGGAGATATGAAGATTGATAAAGATGATAAGAAGTTACTCCAACAGAACTTACGATCATAATAGTAAGAGATTAATGAGAAAACCGAGCAATGCAAACTCGGACCTAAATGGACATTCAAGTAGACAACAATGTGATAGTGATCTTCTTGAAGGTATATGAGAGTAAGGTGATAAAATTATGTTGATGCATGCCTTATTGAGTATGTTAAATCTCCGAGGAGCATTAATATGTCCTTATAACCTTTAAACCGATGAAAATGCATGTTGGCTTGCTTTCTATGAGAGTTAAGGGCTAATTACGACCAAATAAGATAGGAATGAGCAATTTGGTTAGAAACTCATAACTAGAAGGAGGTAAGTGAGTTAGAAAACGTGAATAAAATATTATGGTTCAAAATTATTAAGAATAATTCAAATAGGACAAAATAAAAATAACAAAACGGAGTATGAGTACAATTTTGTACAATAAGAACAAGATAAAGAGCCACGACGCCCAAAAGTACGAAAATAAGAAAGAGGTTGATGATAGGGAGGTGAATGAATGATATTAATAGTTTGAAAAAGTGGAATAAAGAGAGTTTGAGGCGTTGGATAAGTTGGGACAAAGTTACAAGTAGTTAAACCCTAGTAATTTGCTCAAAACCCTAGCTCTGCAGACCTAATTGCTAAGCTTCTAGAAAGAGGAATGGATGTTGGGAAAATAGTACAAAGAATTAGAGGTTGAAACTTTGCACAAAGTTGAATCTCAATAAAGGGTATTTGGAACCATCATCAGATTTGTTTGAAGTTTTACAGTTTCTTCCAAATATAGAGACTTGTATGTGTAAAGGGTTAGTTCAAGGACCTAGGATAAAATGATAAAAGTGGAATAAAACCAAATTGGATAGGAGTTAATGTATGAAACTTTGGAATCTCCTAAAATAGAAAAAGGGTGCTTAGAAAGGTTATTAGTAAGGTTTAAGTGTGTATATTTTGTTAGATACATCGAGAATGTGTCATTTTCGAGGTTAGTAGTTTGTAGGGCTAATGGGTGACTGGAGTAATTTGAGGATAAGAGACTTTTGTTAGTGGATAAACATGATGAATTGACATTATCCAATAGGTTTAAGGAGGGTTTTTTTCTTGATTCAATAATTTTGTGTAGTTTTGGTGATTTTAGGCCAATTCAAAGCTACTTGGGAGTAAGATAAAAAGTGATATATTTTGGTGATTTGATATATGATTAAGCTAACTGTTGATATTTCTTGAATGTGTTGTATTCCTCTCGCATCAATGCACCTTGCCACGATATGTGTGAGCTTGATTCTTTGGACACTCATGCTAATAGTGATTAGGCAACCCACAAGTGTAACATGTTCCTTATGTGAACCATCCTCGGTGACCACGACCGTGCCTTAATATCTCCGCATCTAAAGCCTCAATTACCATTATTGTTCCCCTCATTATTCTACCCCTCTTGTTCCTACGAGCTACTCTTTATGCTAGTCTAGTGCAACCATTTTTCACAACCTTTATGAATTTGATCAATCAGACAACAATTGGTTGTGTCATGAGTATGTCCATCACAAATTTTGCAATATAAAGAAATATTCTTCTACATGACACATTAGAAAGTGGAAAGTTATGGACATCATGGTTCTTGTGACAAATTTCACAATTTTTCAAAGTAGTGCGTGCAAATTCCTACAAAGATAACTGTCCTTTGAATGCCCCTCTACCTTGTAATCGATGCACAGAGTCCATTACACACTTCATGAGCTGAATTGGTAGATAATTTTTCCAACTGAGTGGCCATTATTGTAATTTGGGCTTCAATAAATGAACTTACCCATGTTTCTATGTTGTCTATCGCTTTTGTGTGTTGTGTTGCTTCTAAATCTCTCGTGGGTCTCAAATGTCTTATGCAATATTGCCCCTGACGAAAGGTGTCGTGCAAGCCTCCTACAAACCATTGTGTATGTTGACTCTAATGAATTTCATAGGAAAGATTGGACAAAAAGGTCTTGAAACATGCATCATACTCTCTAACACTTTCAGCTAAGCCATGTTTAATGACTTTCAAAGTGCACTAATGATCTGCTACTCAAATTCAAGTATATGGAATTTGGCCAAGAAAGTGGCGCACAACACATCATAGTCCACTACCATCTGGTGTGGATAATAATTCCTATAACAATTATGTGTTTGGCCCTAAAATTTTATTGCAAACTAACTAGCCTTTTGGTTTGGGGTTGTTATTCCCTTGGCCCTCCATAAAATTTCACACTTGTGCACATGCTCTATTGTATCTTCCACACCTCGATATTTTGGAAAATGAAGGGACATCTCAAAAATATCGAGGGGGTTGGTGTTAGTTGTTGAGGTTGTTGTGGTCCTTTTCCTAGAGTGGGGCCATATCCTAATCCTCATCCTCTACTAATATTTCCTCCGCACGGGGAGGACTTGAGCCTCCGAGCCTCCCGCCGTGACCCAGGGACCTATAGAAGTACTAACTTGTGTCCCTAGTAGTAGTGCTGAATTACACACCAACCATTTGACCAACTAATCCACCTATAGGAGTACCTCCAATGAGTAGCATACCACTACTCTATCACGAATTCGTGCCTACCATATTTCTTCCAAATAAATTCTTCCCAAATAGAGGAGTCATGTTACACTGTCATTTACAATGCTTAAATTTGTTTCACCTCATGTGCTTATACTAAAATGTGCCTTCTTGTATCTCTAACGAGAATGTGGCAATGCTTGGTTACCTTTTTGCTCATTGTCATTATGATGATCTTATATAAAAAAATTATGAATTCCAAACACCAAGCGCAAGGGCTAGGGGTCCAAGTGGGTTAGATGCACTCAACAATTCTCATCCTTTCCTCTCACTTTCATCATATTCCTAAAGGCTCCTTTTGTTGTGCTTTCCCAATACTTGAGGGACATGGTCCTATGGTACCTTGCCTTCTATAGGGTTCTCATCACTTGTACGGCCCCATTCCTCTCATCATTAGCACCTCTTCAACTTCCCTCTCGTGCGCATCATTATATATGCACATTCTTTCTTCTCTCTGTCTCTTTCTTCCACTTAGATCGATGCCATCCTTCTTAAACATGTGTCTTACCCCTATGCCTGTGGGGTTTTAGCCTTCCATAGGTAAGTTTTTCATCCCAACTCAATCATTAAGATATTTGTTGCTAATGATAAAACACGTAAGTAGGTTCCTCTTGGCTTGCGCATAAACCGTAACTCCACTTCTTTCGGGCATAAATATGTTGAAATTTTGTATTTTAAGGTGTAATTCCACAACACTTCTTCCCACCAATGATCTACAACACATGTCCATGGTTCATCCAAATAAAATAGTTCCTGATACTTATCCTGGCTCCACACTTTCTTCTTTCCCATCCGAAACCCTTATTTTGTGCATAAGTGCTAAGCATTCATATAACTATCTTGGGAATAATATGAAGAATGTCTCATATAATGAATCATATAAATTATTTTCCACCCATTTACAAGAATTTAAACCCCATCCAAGTGTTGTATCTCTTAGAAAACTTGTCTTGGACGTCTTGTACCCAATGCTCAATATTCTCTAGTGATAGTCAGAACGCCACATGCATGCCACATCTTGATGAGTAGAATGAAAAGAGGTCACAACAATGGAACCAAAATGTAGTATTTTATTTACCAATAAATATTTGGTCATACTAGAACTTCATTTAGACAAAGGTCTAAATGTTCACTCGAAGTGCGCGCAATCATTAGGTCCCTCTTTAGTTACTTATTAGGATGTGTGTTATGTATTTTTCCATTTATCTCATGTAAATATATCATTATATTATGACAAGGATAAAAAATATAACATGTAATAACATAACTTGATCAATCATTCATGAACATAAATAATCAATAACTAAATCTGTAGTCTCATTATGCCATGTTTATTCCTTATAATCTTCATAACCCATAATAAATTATCTATAACATAATCAATCCATTACATATACTCATATCTAATTACATCCATGTGTGTAGCATTTACTAGGAACTTACACAAACACTATCTATCTATCTCTTCTATCTCTCTCTTACAAAGGAATACAACACTATTTATATAGGGTGGGAACTTGTCCTTCACCCCTTACACACTTTAATTCTTAACAATAAATATCCTAAATATAGGTCGCATGTCCTTTTGAATCCTACTTTAACTCCAAATAGGGATATAAATAGCTCAATCCTAACCATGATTTATTATTATATTTAGCTTTTTCCATGTACAATCCTTTTCCATCTTTTACATGTGTTTTACATCCTGGTCGGTATTTTATCCTTTCCATGTCTATTTCTAGACGTTCCTTGCTTGTTACACCAACTTTGCTTTTCCTATTTTTAGCCTCCAATGGAAATCCAACTAAATCTTGTAACCTTTTGTGTGTGTATGCATATACCTTTACACGCTAACATCTTCCCTCTGCGCGCATACCTTTCACGTATTGACTTATTTCTATAACTATTCTCTTCTTGTGCACGTTCTCCTCCCTTCGCACATGGCTTATACTTAGCCATTTTTTGAGTCCAACGTCATTGGACCCATCTTGCTTGCTTATCTAAGGTAAAAAAATGAAGATAACCTTCCAAGAACTTGTTTACCACTTTATTTTTCCCATCAGACTGGGGATGATAAGAAGAGCTATGAGCTAGTTGAGTAACCAAGCATGAAAACAAATAAGTCCAAAATTACTAGTAAATATAGGGTCTTGATCAATTACTATAATATTTTTTGTCCCGTGTAACTTTTTAATTATATCCATGAAGATTGATGCTAGTGTACTTGTGACAAGGCACAAAAATGAGCATATTTGGTGAGTCTATCCACCACAACCATGATTACATTTTTCCCTTCTAATTTAGGAAATCATGTGATGAAGTCCATGGAAACCTCTTCCCACCTCTAGCTAGGAATAGATAGAGGGTGTAAAAGAAATGGGAACTTAATTGTTTCACCCTTATGTTATTCTTGTGACAAACCATGTATTCTACCACACATTTTCGACACCCCCTTTTAGCCCTTCCGGAAGAAATATTGCTTAATTTGATGAAAAGTCTTCAAGAAACAAAAATTCCCTAATGGAGAAGCATGAAGCTTAAATAGAACCCTATTTTTTAGGGTTGAATTCTTACATATGTATAATATATCCTTGTACCATAAAGCATCCCCTTTCCATACAATTTTTCTAACATGTTTGGATCGTGTTGGATATTTTGAATGATATTTTGTGTACTTGGGTCATCTCACCATTCGTACCTTGCTTCCTCGACTCCAATCTTCCTATTATATATATATATATATATGAAACACAAAAATCCCTTAACTAACTTATCCTTTCGAGATAGAGCATCAACAACTACATTCTCCTTCCCTTTCTTATAGATTATCTCAAAATCATACCCCAACATTTTTAGAACCTTTTTTGTTGTTCTTCAGATGATAAAATTTCTCTAAGAAGTATTTCAAACTATCATGATCTATCTTTACTTTGAAGTGTATGCCCATTAGATATGGTCTCCATTACTTTACTACATGAAGTATGGCTAACATTTCCTTCTCATAAATTGGTTTTGACATATTCTTACCTTTGAATTGATGGATATCAAGGAAATGGGATGACCCTCTTGCATGAGCACTTCCCCATACTATACCATGAAGCATCACATTCAAAAATGAATATTTTAGAAAAATCTGGAGTAGTTAGAACTGAGTGGTACACATGGAATCCTTCAACTTCTCAAATGATTTGGTAGCTTCCTCATTCCAATGGAAAGAGTAATTATTCAATAAAGTTATCAGTGGTGTTGTTATGATACCATAATTCCTTACAAATCTATGATAATAACTTGTAAGCCCAAAAAATTATTGAATATTCTTAGGGTTTTTAGAACCTTCCACTCAAGCATGACCTTTATCTTGTTAGGATCCACTTTAACACCTTCATAAGAGATGATGTGACCCAAATATTCAACCTCCTTGACTCCAAAAGAAAACTTAGAGGGCTTTGCATAAATTTGATGTTGTTCAAGAGTCTCCAACACCTTATTTACATGATGCAAGTGTTCTTCCCATGTTTTTTTATATATTAGTATATCATCAAAGAATACTAAAACAAACTTCTGTAGGAATGGCTTAAAGATAGAATTCATCAAAATTTGAAATGTAGAGGGTGCATTTGTGAGTCCAAAAGGAATTACTAAGAATTCATAATGGCCTTCATGTGTCCTGAAGGTTATTTTATGAACATCCTCATCCCTAATTTTGATATGATGATATCTAGAATGAAGATCAAGTTTTGTAAAGTAAATAACACCATACAACTCATCTAGAAAATCATCAATTACAGGAATAGGAAACTTATCTTTAACTGTATACTTATTGAGTTCCCTATAATTAGGACACATGTGTTAATTCTCATCTTTTTACACACCGAACTACGGAGAAAAATAAGCATTATGCCAATAATGGATAATTCCTACTTCTAACATCTCTTATACTATCTTCTCAATCTCACTCTTTTACACATATGGGTACCTATAAGGTCGATGTTGGGTGGTTGGCTCCCTAATACTAGCTAGATGGCATGATCATGGTTTATTTTGGAGAAAACCCTTTGGCATATCTCTAAACAAACCGAGTGCTCATCTATAATCGCTCGCATAAATGGTGGTATAATTACATTTGACTGATGTGCTTCCAATGAAAATAGTTGTGCCATGAACCCCTCTGCACCTTTTTAAATAATTTTTACATTTGGTGAGAGCTCACCAATTGTGGGGACTTTTCTCTTAATCCTCTTAGTTCAAAATTCCTCCCTTTTGATCTGAAAATGCATGAACAACTCTTGGAATTTCATCTCAATGGTTCCCAAGGTGGTAAGCCATTGAACTCCTAACACAATGTTTACTCCTCCCATGGAAATGACATACATAGGGATATTTAGAAATTAATCTCCCATGGTGAGTTTGATAATATGGGATTTTCCTGAATAATTAACAAGTACCCCATCAACTATTATTACTTGAAATTTACAAGTTGGATAAAAAATAGTTCAAGTGCACTGCCAACTTATGATTGATGAAGTTGTGAGTAATTCCTAAGTCAATTAACACTGTTACCCTATATTTTTTAAGAATCCAACCACTTTGATGGTTTGGGAGTGATAATACCGAAATCACATGACATGAGAACAATGATTGGGGATCTCCTAACTCCTCCTCCTCGGCTCGACAATGACCTTTACCTCTTCATCTTCTTCTTCATTGGGATCCTCAATGTCGAAAAAATTCTTTCGTAACATTTATGTTTCGGTCCATATTTGTTTTGAAAGTTAAAACATAACCCGTTTTCTCTATTTTATTCAATTTTTTGAGGTACTTTTCGAATTGGATGAGGGAATGATAGTGTCGTGGTGATACGGTCTCTCGATGTTAGTGAAAGTCTACCTCTGTTGGAAAACATTTTTCCTTTATCCTACTTGCCATGATAATGGAATCATAAATATTAAGTGGATTACACATACACACATCATGCTCAATGTGGTCCTTAAGACCCCAAGAAACAAGTAATTCATATTCCCTTCCGTAATATTCTCCACACACAAAGATAGGTTTTGGAACTCGATGAACATAGTCCTCGACTAATCCTATTTTCCGTAACTTTGCTAATTGGTCAAGTAACTCTCGGACAAACTAGAACTATAGTGTAATTGTAGTTCTTCAATAAAAATTGTCCATGTGACACGATACCATTCTTCTTCCTTTGAGAACATAACCATTGGTACCAGACAAATTGGTCAGGTTCGAGATACAAGGATGCCATGGTCACCTTTTGTCTAGATGGGATCTAATGTAGATCAAATAAATTATTCATTTTGTTAATCGACTTGAGTAGATAATTTTCATCAAAATTATGCATTTACACTTTTGGAAACATGTGTTAGGCCCGTAAAGTATTTGGATTTATATTCGGATGGCTAGAACATCCACCTTAACTAAGCATGCCCATTTTTGTGACTTGAAGATCCGCCTTGGTTGATCTGAGTATGATTGAGTTGTGGCTGATTTGGAAGATGATGACGAACCTTTAGATTTATACTAAGTTGTTGCATGATACCATCCAATCATTGATTGATCTTTTCTACATCTCCTTATTGGTCATCTCAGATTGTAGGATTCGTAGATCATACTCAAGTTGGCTTACCCTATGATCCACCAAGGTAAACCCTAGCACTGAGGATACCATAGTTACCCCTTCTGACTCCAAATCCTCAACTATTACCTCATCCTTGTCTAGAGTTTTACCCGGAGTGACAAAATTCTTTTTGCTTCTTGTGGAAAGCCCCGCCATGATGCCCCAAAACAGAAGGATTTAGGGATCAAGACTGGAATTTAGGTCCGGGGTTTCAAGAGGAAGTAGGAAAATTATGTCAAAACTCAAAGAAAATACTCAAACTAATTTTTTATTTTATTTTAAAAATGTAAAGAACTTGGAAAAAATGCATAATTTGTAACATATAGAGTGAATTTATGAAAAACCCTAAAATTGATATAACTTTTACAAAAAAAAATTTAAAAGCTTGAAATTGGAGAGGATCTTACTTGACTAATTTCACAACAACACAAAAAAATATAGAAAAAATAGCTATTATTTTTGAGATATCACCAAACCTTCAAAATTAGGGTTTTAACATGATTCTGGCCGAGATCAAGCTTTGATACCACTTGTAATGAAATTACTTAGATAGATCTAAATATCAACAAAAAACACCAAAATGTAGAGAAATGATCACAATATGTAAGTAGAATAACTTAGCCACTTTGAGGGGGAAACCTCCAAACCATACAATAAGACTCAAGTGCTCAATATGATCATCAACTACTACATTCTAACTCCTATATATATTATTCCTATGTTATGGCCATCACCAAGGCCAACCCACTAATGATATTATAACATATATGAAAGAGATACAACATGATAAGAAGTTATGATAGCCACAAGTCAGCCATACACATCTAATGTAAGATATATGATTAAGGGCATAACATTTTCTCAAGCTTCATGGATCAAAAGTTATAAATCTCGTAAGCAATGTACTCCAAACAGGGCTCAATGTTTTTTGTTAAATAAGCACTCAAGTGAAATATATAAGACATCTTTTGGGAAAGACCAAATGTCATATTTATCTAATTTCCTTAATTAGTATATGCCTTGCTTTTTTTTACATTTTTAGGTTAATTTTTATTATGTTTTAAAAATATATCTATGTGTTTTATAAACTTGTTGTTCCTTAATTAGTTTGAACTTTTGATATACGACCACAACTATGTCTTTTTTTTTGTTTACTTATTTTATTGTCGGTTGTCAAGATAGATGTTAATTTTGGAGACAATTTATTAAAGAAGGGCTTTTTGTATAATCTCGTTTTACCTTTTATCCTTCACGATGATTCATAAATCTTTTGAAGATAGGATTTGTAAATAATATTTCTTTATTTTAACCAACTTCTTGTTGATCAGTGCTCTATCCATAATAAGATTAACACTTTATTTTGAAAGTTATCTTTTTGCTCCTTATATCTTTTAGTAGATCTATTTTTATTACTTAAAAATGTAAGTAGATTTTAATTTTTATAAAATAGTATTTTTTAAAAGTAAATATTGGTGTGAGTTTTCTTTGTTTTATGGGTTAGGTTGAATTTTTCTCACCGCCTTCTTTTTATTGGTCATTATTTTAAATATGATCGACCTTCTCATCCGAAAAGTATTATTGGGACATTTTTATAATTTCACCTCTTAAATTTGAATGTTTCTTGAAGAAATCAACACCCTTCTTTCTTTTCTCTTGATCAAATTATTGAAATATTGTAATTTATTTTTCTCTTAAAGGAAGTTGTCATCAAGGGGGAGTGTTGTGTAATGACACCTCCCTTCTATGTTTAGGTTGTTCTATTTTGGTATCTCTTAAATAAATCTTAAGGGGAGTATTAGAGTTTAATCTTTATTTTTGTTTATTGCATATATCGATTATGTGTATTATTATCATCATCTAAAGGATACATGTCGATAATATGAGGTGACATGTATCCTTTACCTCTTTTGTATTATGAGAGATATTCCTCATTATAAGTAATATTGAAGTCATATTTCAAATGTAATTCATCCCCTTTACACCCACTTCCCCTCACTTCATAGGAAATAGTGACTCTAGGCACACATTTAAAAGGTTGGCTAATGCAATTATTGAAGTTACTTTGTAATTCCTTATTCTCACTTCATTCTATTTCAAGAGTTTTTAGATCTCTTCATCAACACTTCTTCATGTGTTTAATCTTTTATTACAAAGTGTTTCTTAAGGCTTCTTTCAGTCTTTTTCTTTCTTAAGAGAACTTCTATGCACATTGTGTTAGCTTGTAAATTCTTTTGGTCTGTTTTAATAACAAATGAGTTTTCTTTCGGCGTACGTGCTTCCTCACTTAAACAAATCTTATCTCAACTCTTTTATGGTATGTTTTATGTTTCCATTAATTTTATTGCATTTTATTTACTTATGATTCAATATTTTAATAGTTGATCTTGGAATTATTTCTTACACGATATGATATTAGAAATCTAACATAAATACTTTAGATTAATCTCTCAACATATATATATATATATATATATATATATATATATATATAAACATTAAAGGTCATATATTTGAAATAAAAATGGATAAATTTATATTTTGAACCATATATAGATGAATAAAAATAATTCTAAACACATTCTTTTAAGTTTTTATATTAAAAACCTTCTAAAAACTTGGAGTACATTTACTACACCTCTAACTACAAAATACACACACACACACACACACACACACACACACACACACACACACATGCATAGTTTTCAAATCCCACGATTCCACCTCTCTGCATTTGCTTTGGAAAACATCTAGAAAGCTCTCCACTCCCCTAAAGTTCTCTTTTTGCTACAAATACCCCAACTAACTTTGTTATTAAAGTCAAACCCGATATATTTATATTTTGTTACTTCCTCTAAAATTCTTCCATCGAAATAGAAATCATATTGAGTTCTTTTCTTTCTATTGGAGAAGATCACGACCTTGGTCTTATTGGTTTTGACTTGCATCCCTACTTCTTTGCAAAAGTGCTCAAATGCACATAAATGATTTTGAAGTCCTTGAGCGGACCTATCAATCAAGATAAGGTCATCAACATAAAGGAGAAGTCTTATAACATACTCTCTTAGGTGAACACCATCTTCACTCTGCAAATTTAGCCATTCCTCAAGTTTGTTGATATATAGGCCAAATAAAGTAGGTGATAATGAGCATCCTTATTTAACCCCAATATCACTCCTCAAACTTTTTGAGATACTAGATTGAGTTCTAATTTTGACTCACACATTTTTATAAATCCTATGAACAACTACTCTATGGTGAACTGAGATACCAAGCTCCTTTATTCTATCCCATAGCTTTTTCCTAGGAACTATGTCAAAAGCCTTCTTGAAGTCAACAAAACAACACTAAGCTTCCTCTTTATAATTCCAAACTTTTTCAATAATGTGCCTCAAAGTAATACTATGATATATTGTTGGATACTTAGATGTGAACCTTGTTTTCCCTTTTATTATCTTGTCTTTTTTAATGAAGAATGATCTTATATTATATCAAATGCAACATGATACAAGTATTTTCCAATAAAAAGTGGGTGGTATGAGAGCACACCCCAAAACCACAAACAAACTAGGCCAAACCTAGGAGAGCAACAAACACTCTAGGCAGAGCCTAGGAATACATCAACAAATAAATTCAAGCCACCGCAACAAAGATACCAAAGAGAGGGGGATCATGGTCATCATTCTAGCGAGATCCGGGAAGGTCCTTGTCAACATCCGGTTTGTACCAACCCAATCTCGAAGGGTCCTTCTCTTCATTATTAGTCGTCACCCATATGGGCAAGATGGCTGGGGAATCGAGGGAGCTTGTCGAAGGTGGCGGGGTGGAGGTGAAAGATTCCAGTCATCGTGAGTGCGCAGCTCTGGAGCAATCAACAAGCCCTACTCAAGCTGATGAGATGGGGGGAGCCTCAGCCATGTTGGCGAGCTGGTGGGGAAACACTCCTCTATGGTTGGCTATGTGGGGATTGGTGAGCATGGCTAAAAGAACACCATTGTGAACAGCTCGATAGGCTCCATGGGGGTGACCGCCACGGGGCGAGAACACAAGAAGGTGAAGGTGGATCACAGGAAACATTACATGGGGTGTCATCCCAATGTCGTAAAAGAATATGTAAATGCTCCACATCTAGAGCCACCTTGTTGTCATGGACTTGAATATGCAGAAGCTCATTAGAGATAAAAATTGATTTATTATACACTGAAAATTGAGGATCAACTTCAATATTAACAAAGAAAAAGTATTTCATTCTTTCCATAACCAAAATAAGATTTCCCCTCTGAAAACATGTCAAATCTGGGAGAACATATGCGGAAAGTTGGGGTTATCTCCTAAAAGAATGTGTTGCCATGTGAAACATTGTGGCTAGAGGGGGAAGAAGAAAGAATGGATCCAGTCCAAGGCCGTTGGGCTTTGGGGAAATACCAGAATAAGTGCAACAAAGTTTTGAGGTGGCCACAAAATGGACATTTAGGGGTTGGGACACCAATTTGAACAAGGCGGGGGCCTATCAGAAGACCTTGATGTAGAAGGCACCACATAAAGTGCACAATTTTGGGCTCCACACAGGCAGACCAAACAATATCAAACCTCCTTCTCCAACAAGAGGGAGAAGAATGCAATCCCCATCTAGTGTTGAGTTTTTCAACCATGGGTAAGTGTGGGGAGAGCCAATGATAGCCCTTACTGGCAGAGTAATTCCGAAAGGGGGTGTCCACAAACCACTTCCATTCTTATGCAACATATGGTCGGGACTGAATTGATGATTTCCATGACACCAACACGATCCTAGGTGGTGAGTCAAAAATGAGCTTTGAGCTCATTCCAAGGAACCTAGGATTGTGTGTGTTTGCAAAACAAATCTTGAATAGTACAAATTCCACGTTTGAAAATCTTGAGCGCAGGAATTCCAAGGACTTCTGCAAGACACCGATCCTAGACTTGAATGACAAGCGACCATGACAAGTATTGTTGATTGATGGAAAGGCCATTGCAGAAGCCATTGCTTTTTCATAGAATCCATGACTTGATTCGTTCCCAAGCTTTCCATATACTTTTAAGCATGAAAGTGCCAACAATTTTGATCGGAACTGGAGCAATGAGAAGATTGGAAAACCCCAAACCCTTCCAAGTGGGGTGGCCATAAGAAGATATCTCCTCGATTCCATGGCACAAAAGCACTTTCCATGCTTCTTGACCTTCAATGCATCAAATTATCCATTTTGCACAGAGTGCCTGCCCTTGTCACAGCAATATGTCAATGAGACCCATTCCCCCAAAGTCACGGGGAAGGAAGGAGTCTCCCATGCAACTCTATGAAAACCTTTTCCAAAAGAGGCATTAGCCCAAAGGAAGTCTTTGAGAAGCTTCTCTAATTTTTGAATTGAAGCTTTAGAGGGCACCCAACATGAGGAGTAGTAGACATGGGTGGCTTCGAGGACCTTAGAACAGATTTGGAATTTCCTCACCAACGATAACAACCTGGTAATCTAGTATTCCAATTTTTAGTCACTGTTGAACCATATAATGCCACATAGCTTCGCCGATGAGGCCTCGAAAGGTAAAAGGGAATACCAAGGAATTCAAACATCTCACCACAACGAAGCATTTTCCAATCAAATGAAGTAAGCCAAACAAATGCAAGGAGGAAAGATTTCTTGTAACACTGTGTTTTTCACCATTGAATGGAAGAACCAAAAGCTAAACAAAGATATCCAGACAATGCATGGCATTGCAGATATTGGTCTCTTCCTCAATGAGAGTAAGGAAATAATCATTTGTGAAGTGGCCATTGAGAAATTGAGTATTGTTCATAGAAGGCAACATAATCCCCCTGATAAGCCTTTGAGATTTGGCTTAGGCCAGAAGATACCTAAAACCTTGGCTGAACTAGCACATAAAGTGTAGGTGTTAATGGGCAACCTTGACGAATAGAGCGGAATAAGCCGAAAGGTTCAAAACTATGACCATTAATGGTAATGGGTAGAGGCATTGGCAAAAAGCATGCACATAGATTGAATGAAGATGGGGCCAAAGCCAAGGGCTTAAAGCATGACAAGAATAAATGACCATTCAATTCTGTCGTAGGATTTCTCAAAGTCAATTTTAATGAACATAGAAGATTGATTGGATTTGTGAGTCCATTCCATTCCTTCCCAAACAACAATGATGTTGTCAAGGATGTAACACCCTTGAATGAAACCAGTTTGCTCTAGTTAGATGACAACGGAAGGATATGACATAACCGAATAGCTAAATCCTTGGCAATTATCTTGTATAAGATGTTAAGAAAGGTAATAGGCCACCAACTAGTAATTTACTCGAGATCTCCTAGTTTGGGGATGAATTTGATGTTCCCTTTGTTGATCCGTGTTCCCGAATGGTTCTGAAAGCCTTCAAGGTAAACCTAATGAAGGTTGGGGCCAACAATATCCCAAAGCGACTTGAACTCGCATGGGAAACCGTTCAGCCTCTGCGTCACCATCGCTAGGATAAGAGCGGAGGTGGTGGCGGAGTATGAGCAATGCCAAATTTTAGCCAACTGTCAGCCATAGATTTTGAGAAATCTTGTTGTCCGAGTCATGGCATCCTCCACCATTGCATCCAACTAGCATGCATAGGTGGATGAAAGTGTTGACTATGATTTGGCCAAGGGGACATGTTCCACACCCTCTTGATGTGGTTGAGAGTGGGCCCATGTTCCATCAAGGTGGTATTGAGAAAAAAATTGGCCTTTATGACAAAAAAAGGTGCTTATCATGCCAAGTGATATGAAATCGAATGGGGAATGGTTCGAAAGGACAAAGTTAGACATGTCGTCCACAGGTAGGGAATAAATGTTGTTAAACTCAAAAAAATCTTGAGTTGATGACATAGCTCTATTGAAATAAAGCCACGCTTCAAAAGTGTTTGAGAACCCAATCCGATCGTCCTTGGAGATTGGACTAAGTGAACCACGCTTCAAAAGTGGGAGTGCGAGAGGCATTAGGGTCATAAAACCCAAACTTATTGCGCATGAAACCCACACGTCTCTTTCTCCAGGTATCCATCGCATTGGAAAGTCCTCCGCACTTATTCAAGACAACTCAACCATATTAAAATCACCACTTATGACCTAATACACATTAGGAATTGTTAATGATCTATGGCCAAAGATCAACCCTTTCGGCCACATCATTAGAGGCATAAATATTAATAAGGCCAAAGGGTCAGACATCAATATTAAATAGGACCCATATGGCACGATTGGTGGGGTCGACACCAAAATCTATCAAAAAGGGCTGCCATTTGGGAGCAAAAAGGGAAATTGAACAAGAGGGCTAAAAATAAAGAATGTCACGCCCATGCACCCCTCATGATTACTACAGAATGCTAGGCTTTCAAGCTAGATGGATTTACAAACCATCTCTAATTGAAAACCTGTAATTTTCATTTCCTACAAAAATAACACATCTCAACTAGCAAAATTTTGCGAGCATCACAAACACAATATACTTGAAAACCTTCATGTGGATTTTGAGTCTGTGAGACCCCCACACATTCCAAGATAGGAAATTCATGGAAAATGGTGGTCAAGGGCCATACCATCCGTATCCAAGCCATCTAAAGCATCAAACTAGTTTTCCATGAACTGAGCATTGTTATGCTTTAGGAAATCTTGTTGTTCAATTTTTTTTTCACCCGACATATTCAATGTTATACTCCTCCTCAACATAGTCCACACTACGCACTAGGCTATGATCCCGGGAGTGGTGAAAAGGACTTCGGGCCTTGTGAACCATTGGTTAAGAGCAGCGATGACATACCACGCAGGAGAATGGAGACATTGCGAACGAGATTTATTTGGTCCATGAGAAACAAGGCTGCCTTAGGCGTGTTAGAGAATTTAGGTATTGGATTTAGCGTCAAGCGAGTTAGCATTGACAATTGGTTCCTTAATTCGTGGGATACAGGGTTGTTCCTTAACAACTGACTCACATGGGGCATTTGAAATGGAAGGAAAGCCTTGGATTGTTTTGGCTTATTCTTATTTTTAGGTACACAGAGATGTATCATAGTCTTCCTTTACAACCCTCCTCCCGAGGGTGTTGGCCATTTTTGGAGCCACCGCACGCATTGGGTGACCATGGTTGTGAAGGACATAGAGAGGGTAGTCCTTGATCTTGTGATCAGAGGCTTGACATCAGAAGCAAGTGTTAGGAAGATTGATATATAAGATATCATTGGGAATAAAGAATGTCTCCCATCTGAATCTCCATAAAATCTTTCAATTCTTGGGAGAGATCCACTTCGACACAAACATGCTTTTGCCGCGGATAAGCGTTGTAGAAAATGACACACTCGCTAAGGTTTGCAGACATACCACCCAACCTATAGAAGAGGCAATTTGATGTAGAAAATGAACGTAGGGTACACAAAGTGGGGAAGGCCGAGAAATTCCACCCAAATTCCTGGCACTTTAAGTGTGTAGCATAATCGAGACCACAAAGTCTTAAAACGGGCACACGGCTTAGGGGGTCCTTTAGTTTCTTGGAGAAAGGACCAGGGTAAGAGTTGCGTTAAAAGACATACCAAGTGGTTGAGAACGAGTCAAAATGGTTGGACATTAGACATGTCACAAAAAAGCGAAAAAGGAAAAATCCTTTGGTCATAAACCTCCATTTTGTACGCTCTCGAGCCGAATGCCATGGATGGCCCATGTCGTGTTTACCCAAGATTTGAGCATGCTTTCTAGAGGGATGTGACCTACAAAATACCCAACGAGACATAACTGTTCTAACCATGGCATGTAACATTAAACTTAGGAATAGACAAAACAACATCAGGGGGAGATTCATTACCTCATGGAAAACCTTCGGGACAAACTTCTAAGGACATTTTAGTGGCGGTGCCATTGTTTGAAAGCTCCACTACCTGACCTTCCCTCCCCTTATTTGAAATGACAAACATGGTTTTCAACAACTTAAGTCCTCTTTCCTTTCGGCTCCAACCTGAGGTGGAAGTGTTCATTAAGAGGGCAAAAAACCTTTAAAAAACCGTATAGTTCCGCATTGCATCCCTCATCCCGTTTTCCCTTCCATTACCACCCTCAAAGCTTACTCTATGCCCTCTTCCTCTCCCAGTCTGCCCAAAAAGACCTTGAAATAACAAGTGTGCTCACGAAGGAAACCCTAGCAAAGCCCACTCCCCCTCTCTTGTCTTTTTCTTATGCCCTCTTAATTTATCTTCCATACATCTTCGAAACGCTTCAAAATCCTTTCTTAAATTTCAATTAACACGAACCCTCTCTAAATGTTAATGTTTGAAGCGCCTCCTCGCCTTTGACTGATAAATCAAATAGCCTCGTATGGGAAAGAACCTCAGTTTTCAACTATAAAATAGAGCAACTCCCTCAGACATTAGATAACATATGATGGTGAAATTAAACAGAGCATGTCCAACGAGGAGGAGAAAACGACACGAGTAGGAAGCGTTCAGAGCACCGACAGATTGGTAAAAGTTTTTACTTCCCACAGCATCTGAATTTCTACCTTTTACAGTTGGAACAGACGGAAAATAAATTACTTGCTTTGGTTTGGGTGTATTTGGTTCAATTTGAATGAAAAATCAAAATGTTGGTCTGTCTGTGTTATGGGTCGAAATTGGGTGAAGGGTTTTCCGTGCCCTAATATTAGAAGAGTTTAACAACTGGGTTTTGCTTTTAAAGTTTAGTTTGCACATCGGTCGATCTGGGTTGCGGGTTAGTATACACAGAATAAGTTCTAGATTGCCATTGTCATGTGTTTTTAAAATTTCTAGTTTTGGGCATCTTAGTGCCGATTTGGGAATTTGAGTTAAAAATGAGGACAGTAGCAACCAGAGTAGAGGAACCCACATGGCATTTACTGCCTGAAATGTCACAACAACAACAATGTAGGCGGGAAAATTTAGTTGAGTTGAAAGCACAATTTGTGAAGAAAATTGGGCCTGAGAGGACTAGTAAGTATTTTGAACAGTTTGCAAAGTATATAGAAGGTAAACTTGTAAAGATCAAATTTGATGAGCTCTGTTGTTTGACAATTGGGAAGGAAAACATTCGCCTCCACAATCATCTTATAAAGTCTGTTCTGAAGAATGCTCTTTTGAACAATACCCCCTCCAATGCCCCTATCAATGGGGTGCTGAGAAAACCCACACCAACTTCTCCATTGCTTGAAAATGGGGTTTTTTGTGCTCCTCTAATGGAGCTGGTCATGCTGCTTTTGGTGGGTCGCATAGGAGGACCCGGTCTGATAGAAGAACGAGGTATAGTCTTTCTGTAAATTCTCCAAGAACCGATATTTCTGGTGCTAATCTCCAAGGATTAGTTTCCAGGAACGAGGAAGCATTGGAGAATGGTGATCTGAAGCCCTCTGATTTGTCAAGATCATTGCCATTCAGTCCAGCCCCAGTCTGGTCTCCTCATTTGCCTGAAACAGAGTTTAACCCTAATGGCAAGCGACAACTGCCTGAGGAAGAGTTCAACCTTAGTGTCAAAAGACAACAACTTGAGGTCATAGCATCATCAGCAGAGAAATTGTTGGAGGATGAGGTTGCTGATGTTGAAGATGAGGAAGCAGTAGTAGATGGGGATGTGAATGAACAACAACTTGCTGTTTGGTTGGAAAGACCATTGACTGCACCTTTGGGAATTCCATTTTTCCCTTGGACTGTCGCCTTTGCAAGAAGACCAACTTATCCTAGGTTGAATTATGATTCAGCATATTGTCTTGATGCTCAGGAATTGCCAGATACAGAGACTCTTTGCAGAAAGATGGAATTGGCAACCAAAGCTGAGGGCTTGCAAATTGTGAGTTTGGAAAGTGCTAATTCCTTGAATCACGGCGTGGATGCCTTGATGAAGAGACTTATAAAGTCCATGATAGACTTAAAGAAGGGGAGCTCAGGTTGTGAAAGTCAAGCACCTTATAGGCAGATTACTAGTCAGTCTACACAAGTTTTAAACAGTTTAAGGTCCAGCCATCCTCTACATATGCACAGTACAAGTATTGCAAAGGATGCTCTTCAGAAAGAGAATTGTGACCGGTCGTCAGTTTCAGTACTTGATTTTAAAAGGGCCATGGAATTAAATCCTCAGCAACTGGGGAAGATTGGCCCTTGAAATTGGAAAAGATATATTTTCGTCTTCTGAATCATGAGTAGAACCTTGACCTTTCTGACAGATTTTTTTCCCTAACATTTTCAGTGGCGCACCTTATGTCTTTTGGCATCACCTGTACAGATTTTGTAGATGAAGCTGATTGATATTATTGAATCCGTAAATAAGCAGACAAGAATTTATTCAAGCATATTTCATAAGATATTCACTTATATCATGTATGTTACTGGTTCTGATATTTTCTGGCACTATCTCCATAGAGAAAATTGAAGCATTTATAATGACCTAACACAAGTTCAAACTGCACAAAAGTTGTGGGGAGCAGTTGGAATATGGCGCAGTTGAAAATAATTTATTTTTATTGTGGGGGATCCAACTTATAGATTGCCTCGATAAGCTCTCGTACGAGTATAGATCCTTCTCAATATATTGTAGTTTAGCATGCTGCACCAATTCATTGCAGAAATCTAGATATTTACAATAAAGGAAAGGCCTCGCTGCATGTCAAACACATTGCTGTGAAGATACAACCTGTATCCTGTTAATTGTGTAATTCTTGACGTTTCATTGCATGTACATCTCGAGTTAAAAAGACAAGATATATGTTCAGTGACAAGAACTAGTTTGGGGGCATACGTGTACATCAGATTTGTTTTCTATTCATGTGATAAGGAAGCTCTTACAGGTAATTCATATCAGAGCCTCTAATCAATCTGTAGACTGAATATGTCATTGTGATGTTAATTTCCAAGCTCATTGTCAGATATTTGTTTAAGTTGAAGTTAATTAGATTTCCAACTGGATTAAAGCTTTCCTCAAATTGATTAAGACTTCAGGAAATGTAACTTGGCGTAGAATGTACACCTTCTTGCCTGATGATAGTCTTTTAGATCTTTGATGGTTCATGCTGTCACTTGAATGGTATAGGTTATAAGTACATGGTAAAATGGTAGATTTATTTCATCCATCACAAGTCAATCTCAAAAGCTATTAAATAAATATTGCTAATGGGCTTTACAGATTACTGAGAAATAAGAGAGTGGCAGGTTTATTTCATTCAGCCAGAGTTAGCAGTAAAGGATGTAAGTCATATTTTGAACAGCCTTAGCATGATATAACCTAGCCTCTCTAGAATTTTTTAAAGTGTCCGGTGATATGCAATTGCAGCTAACACTAACAGTTCAACTATATTCGGGTGACTTAGCTTAGTCTAGTATTTGTAGTTCTCAGGTTTCTGATTCTCAGTATTTCTAGTAGAAGCAGAGTTGCAGCTCTGCTATTTTATACCTTTTCTATATGTTTTTGTGACTAAAAACAATTATGCAAATCTTTTTAAGATCATTGTTTGATACATTTTGCATCTCTATACATTCTATTGTTTTGTTCCATTTTTGTGACGGTTAAGAACTGTTGACTTGATATTTGCTCGTTGATGTCTATGTTACTGACAATATTGGATACAGGGATGCACTTTTGTTAATGGTACATCCATCTTCAATTTGTCAGAGGCAACTAGGTGGTCAGCTTGTAAAGCTTTGCCTTTTCCTCTAGTGGAAATGGTTGGTTCTTGCTTGTGTGGCTATCACTCTTTAAGTGAGTTTGATTAGAGTTGTTATCTTCTAAAATTTCAAAACCTATTTGCTCTGGAAGCTGACAACCCTACCCTGTTTTGTCCAAATAAGCATTGTAACTAATAAACATCTTCAGAAACAGCTTCAACCCAAAGCGAAATGGAACTTCTGCCCGAGTCCTTCTCAAAATATCTCAAATCGCAGGTGTTTTTGTTGGTTGTTAACCACATTTTTTTGGCTGCTAAATGGAGGTAGTGGCACAAAAGATTAGTCTTTACTTTAGACTTCATGTTGTTAGCATCTTGGATGGCAAATATACTATGAAAAATTCGTTGTTGAGAGTTATAATTTCTGCTGTAGTCTGAGTGGCGGTTTAACTTATAGATGTATATCTTTTGGTACCTATATGTTAAGTAGAAGGTATAGGGTTTGAAAGAAGTCAGTTCTTGGACTTCTGGGAATGTATTAGCTGATATGTAAGCCTCTAGTTTCTTATGTTTGAAGCTTTCTGCTTGTCTCAGCATGTCTTTGTTAACAATGGGTATCTAATTTATGTAATTTTATCCTTTTAAAGTAAATGTATATTCAGCCCTTGATTTCTAATTAAAAAGTGTAATTAATTAGCGGAATAAGCTAATTTTCGCTTAAAGACACAAACATTGGCCCTTTATATAACAGATAGTGTTTCTCTTTCTATCGACTACTTCATTCTACTGATAAATATTGAAACTAGACTTCAATTAAGACGATTCCTTTCATCCTCTCCAAAAAAATCATTTGATCCCAATGGCCATTCAGAGCATCCAGATGGCATTCAGATCATAATTCTGTTTTTAATGAAAATCTATTTTTTGCCGATTTTTGATACATTTTTGTATTTTGCAATTAGGACCTTAAACTTTGGTTGAGCACCCTACATATGCTGCCGAAGGCAGTTTGTACTGCACCTAAACTAGTTCGCTTGATGAGCTTTCCAATGCTTACGTGGTTTCAATTTCTGATCAACAAACTAGGAGATATGACCCTGACAAGTCGCACTTCTACAATAGTAATGTCATTCACCATAATTCAGCTATTTGTCCACTAATGTCTGTTCTTTTCCACTTGTAAGGTGGATACATGTCGTGTTCATGTGGGGTGACCTTCGGTTCCCATTCGGAATCCCATCATTTACTATTTTAGTAACTTTTTAGTTTCTGCATTGTAAGGCTATGAAGCAGATAGCATGGTGTGAAGAAGATAGAGTTTGAGACATACCCCTCTCCTATAGAGATTGCCTTTTTATATACACACTTGTTTGCAATAAAATAGTGTTGGTCTGTGATTCTTTTTCTGTCAATTTCAACGCCCACTTATATAACACATTAAGTCCCATAGTTATTGTGTTGTCCACCAAATTGCATACTTAATTTGAATCAATAGTAAAATTGTTATGTACTTTATTTGTATATAGTAAGAGCTTTATTACACCGAGAGGCATTCTACAATGGCAGCTGAGGGGTGGGTTTGGCTGTAATGTCTGTGAGTGTGTGCACTTTTAATTCTAACCTTAAATTTGATGTCTGTTTGACCGTCACTAAGAAGTTTTTCCTTTTTTTTGGAGAATTCACTTGAAATTCAAAAATTATAAAATCTTGGCTATACAGAGGAGTTTGGACATGAAGCACTTTTTTTTCGCTGGAAATATTTTTACAAGCCTCACGCATTGGTGTATCCAGATTGACACAAGTTGACACAAGTCAGTGGGAAATATGCGAATAAGGTAATGAATTATTAATAATTGTGGTATGTGAAAAATCCAAAATAAAGGCTTTGAGATTGATATCTCTCAGCGTTTTTCAGATAGATGTATTTAAGATATCTCTACTAGTAAGGTTGTGGTGGGAGATGCAGTTGCCTGTTAAATTCTCAATTAGGGCTGCTTGTCCAGGATTGTTGAGAAAACTATAAATAGCCAATACTGTTTCTATTTTACCTACCATGTAGATCTTGGTGGTGTTTATTTTCTCATTTTACTTCATTGGAAATCAAAGACACGTTACAGTGGCAAAATCCATAATGCTTCGTGAATTTATGTGATTGCATTAAAGATTCCTTAATATTCTTGGAATTGATTATTTAGATACGGGCTTGTGAATATTTGCATTATTTTCTTAATTATTAGCATTTTCTAGTTAATTCAATCGCATTAACTTGCAGAATTTACTTGCTTACAAGTCTTTGAAGGTTACGCTGTAACAGCCAATGGTCAGTTTGATAATGTTTGATTAAATTTAGTAGTCTATTTTAAGATTAAAATGTGCCTTCATCTGCTCCTTTCGCACAAAGGGATGGACATGATATATCTATTATTAGGAAGCTGATAATTTGCTTTTGAATAGGACTTAAAATGTTTAGGTTCCTTTGACTTTTTGTTATTCTGATATTTTTCTCTCATTGGCATAGTTCAGACTTCAGACCAGATAATTTACATGAAGAAATTGATAAAATGCTAATCTAATTAGAGTCTTCGTGATTGCCATCAAAATTCACTGGAACAAAAGATATCATATCATTTGCAATGACTGGACAAACTTCTTTCTTGTTTAGGTGGAGGAGGTATTTTTTATCGTCATCCATAAACATTTTGTGGAAAATATTTTTTTAAGAATAAAGGAGAGTACTGTTTTTAGAAAGAATATTGGTTGTAATTTGTAGATATTTGAAGTATTTGATGTGTGTTGTGCACAATTATATATGATATTATTTAAAAGCTCTTTTGAATATGGATGGTAGAATGATGTTTTGATCTGGTGTGATGCTGCATTTGTATTAGACACAAAGGGATCCTCTGGTTATCATGGTTTATTGGAGTTGAAAACATTCTGCACTGAGGAACATTTGTGTTTAGAATTGTGTCTTCTGGTTTTAAGAGAGTATCTTATTCATTCAAGAGCAATAAAAAGAAAAACTTTTTATTTATGGTTTTATTTTAATAATGAAGTGTGTGTTTCATTTTCTTTCCTTTTAGATTTTAAAATACCCCTTTTAAAATCAGTGTTCCTTCATACATCACCTTATATCTCTGAATTATCACAGGAGCAAGATATTTGTCGTTTAACTTTGGGCTTCGTAGATCATCTTATATCTCTGAATTCTCAAGGGAGCAAGATTATCGGATTTTAACCCCAACCATCGTGGCAGTAACTGCTCTATTGTACTGGTAAAAGTGTTGTTTTTCTTTAAATCAAAAATGGTTTCACAAATAATAGTATAGTGCCTTCAGATCCAATTCGAGCAGACTGTGTATCTACACTAACAGTATGTAAATTTTACATAATTAAATTCAAGGAGCTTCACATAAAGCCCATAAAGGAGGTTAAAAGGTACTGACACTTCAAGAATTTGCAAGAAAGGCACTGGTTTTAATAACAAATTTAATGAGCAGCTTTAACCAAATAAATTTCTTCGTAAAATCTTATGCGAAACTGATAGTGATGTTTGTTTTTATGGAAGGGATCTTCGTACTGTACTGCTATCTGCTCTATGAAACAAGCCAACTTCGGACATCCCAAGGATTGGACTGGGAGTCGGATAGTTTTTATGTGCATATGCCAATTTAACTAAAATTATGAAACGATCCAAACCTTAAGGTTTTTGTTTAACATGTTAATTAAGCTTCACCGTCTATTTTTAACGACTTTTTTGGTTATACAGTGCTTCAAAATGTGCATTCAATTTTTGTCAAATACAGTTGTGCGAAAATAAAAGCACTTCGAAAACGTTGATGAAAATTATGCTAAAATATGTTATCAAATTTTCAAAACTCTTTGAGTGCAAAATGTTAATAATTTGGTGCCATTCACATTTTACTCTTATAAGAAAAGTGGGTACCCTGTTAAAAATCTGTGTGAAACACATGAAAATTATTCCATATCAATTAAAGTCTATGTATACAAAATACTAGTGAATTAGTGCTATTTACATTTTCATGTTCTATAGCAAGGAAACTCAATGAGTTAATTGAATGGAGTTAAATCATCTCTTTTTAAAATTCAAAATATTTTGAAAATATATTAATAAAAGCATTTTCTTTGGTTGAAATAGAGCTATATATTATGAATCTAATGATTAGAGAACAATGGGGGAGATGGAGCAAGCAAGCAAACAATTAGAGGAGTGAGCAAATGAGCAATTAGAGGAGCAAGTGCATGGGTAGAGGAGCAATTTAAGGATTAAATCAGAGAAACAAAGTTTACCATAAATTCAAATAAGACACGGAGAAAACATATGCAAAAGCACAAACAACCAAGCTTGCATTTATCAACAATATGGTTGGCAAAAATTTCGAAGAAAAATCTCGCAACCTTGTGAGACTGTTAGGGTTGGGGAGGAAGATAAGAGGAGAAAAAAAGATTAAGGTTGGGAAAGGATTCCTCGTTTTTTTGAAAGGAGTTGTTTTTTTAGGAAAGAAGAATAATGTCCATTTAGGTGAACAAGGACATGACTTTGATAAGGGCAAGAACTAGGAGCAAAAGGACATCCTTCTAAAGTTGGGGAATTAAGAACAAATAATAGTGAGATTATAGTAAAATAAAGGAGGGAAGACCTTTTTATTGAAATTTTTGATTGTGGCTTTTATGGGCCTAGGGGGATTTAGCACATTTTGCCCGGATTTGCAAATTTATTGGGGCATGGCCGACTATGGAGGAACTAAAAAATTCCTCTTCCTAATCTAATGCTAAATTACTCCTACTCCTAGAAAGGAAAATGTAGCTAACTAATCTTAAACTAACCATGTCAAAAGAACATGGAGAGAGAGAGAGGGTTAGAAAGATGCATGAAAGGGAAATCCTAAGCTAAAAGGTGGTGATAACACCAGAAAAGGGGAGAGAGACTCTAGTGAGGGAGAGAAAGAGAAGAAATGGAGAAGGGAGAGGCCAGACATAAGTGACACAGACCCAAAGCTTCATTTACCATATGTTCTCACATGAAACACAACATAATGAACTTGTAAGGAGAAATACATGCACAACACAATGCAATAAGTAAAAGAGAGGCAAGGTTGTAGCTAAAATGAGCAAGGACAAACAAATGTGTCACAAAACAAGCTTTATTGCAATAAAAGTATGCACAGACCATTACAATTTGAGGAAGGCACAATAAACACATTGCCAAGCCCAAAATGAAGGTTTGACAACTCACAATTGCTTTGGAACAAATTTGACAGAGTTCCATTACAATTTTTGAATGTCCATCCTTTCAAAATGAAAGATTTTTACAATATATAGCTCAAATGAAAGAGAAGGAAGAAAGAGAAGAGGGAAAAGAGAAGGGGCACAACTTTTCTGGACTTCAACCACCAAAAATTTTGCATTAAAATCCTTTACAAAGCACATGGCACCTTACAAAGCCATCATTCAGTCTATTTCATCCTGTAGAAGCAAATGAAGCCATGCCTCATCAATTTTGGTGGTTGAGCTACTTGATTTGATCATTTGTGTGCCAAAACAATCTTCTTTCTCTCCAAAATCCATGTTTTCCATTTTGACCCACTAAACGCCACCAAAATATAGATTTGATGATGTCAAATTGAAGGGCTATGATGAGCTTTCCAACGATATAAGATTTGTCTGATTTGGAGCTCGGGATCAAAAGATATGGCCATTTGAAGATTTGCTCTATCGGGAGGCACAAAATTTGACACATGGCAGCCTTTAATTAGTTTGGGGATCGACCTCTACCAACATGTACTTGCTTCACCTTTTTCCAAGTGTCGATCTCCCATTGGTTCATAATATCGGGCTTTGCTTTTTTCTTGCCATTTGTGCTTTCTTTTCACCTTTTGCAAGCTTCCTTTATGAAAATACGGGCCAATAAAACTCTGCCATGTTCCTTTGGATGTCGGATTGTCCTTTGCCTTTGTCAGTCTCCGTGACATGTGGACCAATGAAAAGGCTCCACGCTCTTTCACATTTTAGACCTTGTCAGACCCCTAAACGTGAGCCAATAAGAAACGACCACGTTTCTTCACAATTTGCCCCTCGACTGACCATTTGTGAAATGTGAGCCAATAGAAAGGCTCCACACACTTGCATGTCAGTCCTTTTGATCTCTACCTTTGACATCCATGAAAGATTAGCCAATGAGGAAGCTCCACGCCTTGATGCTGTCAGACCTTTCTTTAAACCTTACTGACAACTGTGAAATGAAAGCAAATGAGGAAGCTCCACATTTTCCACTAAAAAAGTATGTAAATTTGAACCAAGAAAATTTGTCTTCTTCATTTTTGTTTGCTTAGATCGATTGGATGGGCTTCGCATTTTTTAGATTTGTGAAAGGTGAGCTAATGAAATGGTACCACATAGCTCTTTCACATTGCAGTTTTTAAGTCCGAGGGACTTAGAAACTTTTGGCTTTTTAGTTACTTGCTAGCCGTCGCATGGGCCTGGATCGCGGAGTTTTCGCCATGTGTGCCCGCTGATGCCGATGCCGATTTTGACGGCATTTGAATGTCAGTCGGCTTTTATAACCAACCCGCCAATGTTTTTAAACTAGCACTCCCATGGGTTTTTGAATACCAACAACCAATGCATTTGGGAAGTGCAAATTGATGGTCATTTGACCGTCACAGACCTGTAAAAATGGCTAAGTCCATTTTTAAAGTTAAAGCCAAAATAACCTAGAGGGGTAATTTTGGATAACAATTTGGTGACCTCTGGGTAATCTACCTGCTAGATTAGATTAGTAGCCTTATGCATCCATTGGGCATGGAGTCAAGCCAAAACTTAAAAATTGATTTGCAACATTGAAATTTCTTACCCTGGGGCCGTATAAAGCATGAAATGAACTTAGGAAGGTCTGGAAGCTTGAAGTTGATCTGTGGAGCTCCAAATGAAGCTTTAAAACTGCTCCAAACTATCAATTTCACCATTAAACTACTCAAGCTCGAGGTGAAGCTAAAATTGACCATCTCATTATAAAAAATTTGAATTTGATTTTGTGAGAGTGGAAAATTGTAAAATCTCAAGACTTCACTTTGTTTTCTCTTCTTTTGATCTACTAAGACAAAGAAAAAAGCATATGAAGTTGCCTCAAATCTGATTTTTGCCAAGTTTTGGAGAAAAACTGAATTGAATCCTTGAAAAATAATGAAGCATTGCAGAGTTATGGATCTCATGCTGATTTGGAAATGAAATGCATGCAATTGGCATTGTCCCAAGTAGTGAATTTGACCAAGGAAGAGGCACCATGGGCTCTTGACTGCAAATGATCTCTTGGGGTCTAAAATGAACATTAAAGTTGCCCCAAAATTGGATTTGGTAAGAAAGTTGCCCTCGAAATGGAAATGGACAACAAAAAAAAAAAAGCACGCGAACATGGAAAATCATACATGTTCTAAGAGGAGACATGCAAAGTGTGCAAAATGCACTTTTTTCTTGAAAACAACCTACCTACTCTACTCTAACCAAAACAAGGAAAAGCTAAACAAATCCTACAATAATAGCGAGGAGAAATAATTTCCTTCTTTACAAAGTGTGGCCATGTAATTAATTTACAATGGACATGGCCTTTAATAAGAGTGAAAAAACTTGTAGCTTGTTTTCCACCCTTCTCTTCAAAGTATCAACAAACAAGACAAATACCTCTTTTAGTTGCTCTGAATTTGGACTTGAGAGGCATTGTTGTTGACCTTTGGTACATTGAAGATCATCCTCATGCTCTGAAATGAGCATGATTGGTTCAACTCTCCTTTTGGCTCTAAACTAGCCAAATATTCGATTGGACATGTGGCCTTGGGAACCAATGGGCTGATCCTTTTGATTTTCCCATTCCTTTTGAAACTCATTCCCATGAATGGGGACATCTTGCAGACTTTTTGGAAGAAGGTGGTTGCTTATATGTTTGATCTGAATGCTATTGCCTCAAACAAAGCTACCTCTACTTCCAAAAGTAACCTTTCCACAATGAAACAACATTTTCTCTTCCAAAATTACCCTTTCCATGATGACTGATTTGACCTTGTTGTCATCATCTTCCTCCTCCTCCATGACAAGGTTCATCAACAACATCAGATTCAATGAAAGAAAGCAAGAAGCTCTCAATGATATCTTCTTCATCCAAAACCTCTGAACCTGATTTGTCCTCCTCCATGTGCTCCTCTTCAATGGGACTTGGAGCTAATTGTTTCTCCTCCTCTCTATCCGATTCTACACTGGTGGTGATTAAACATCATGTTGAAATAGGGTGCCATCATGCACACTACATTCTCGAGCAAATGGACTGTTGATCATCATTTTTTGCTCGTTCTTTTCATCGTTATAAAATCAGTCTTCACCTCTTGCTCTTAAATCACAACTTTTGAGGAGGCTTAGTCATTAATGGCATTTTCTTGATATTGAACTTGGTAGCCCACTCTTTCAAATTTCTTTCTAGTTCTTCCTCGCTAAGCTCTTCATTCTTCTCCTCTCCTCTATGGATTTTTGATTTTTTTCTTCCCAAAATGGGTTTGGGACTACAAGAGGAGGGGTGGGTTGGGATTCAACCTTGATTTTGTAATGTTTGAGGTGGTGGGAGAGGCACAACATCTTGTTTCTGTGGAGGGGATGGTTTTGGAAGGGAAAAGGGTAGAAAAACTGAGATGAGATGGAAGAGTGGAAGATGGTGAAGTGGAATCCACAACGGGGGTAATAGGTGAGAAGCTTGGAAATTGAAGCTCAGGATGAGATGGTGTTGTTTGGGGAATGGGGAGAGGGTTGGGATGGAAATGTAGGTATCTCCCATTGACATGATGGACCAACATTGGATTCATAAGCCTCTATCTTCGAGACCCATCTTTGAAGTTGAGGTAACATCTCGACTATGAAACCAAGCTTCTATTGTGGGCTATAGTGCATTGGCATGGGACCAACCCATAGACAAGGTGCCATGAAGCCAATCCTGAATGCTTTGAGTTGAGTTGTGGCCCTTGTTTGCACCATAGTTGCCTCCATCTTTCGAATCTCCAACTACAAATCAACATCACCAAGTGTGAGATAGCCTCCAAAATTTGCATAACCCTACTCTTCAACAAACTCCATAGTTCGGTGGATGACCAAATTGATCTGCATCTTGCTCATATGGGTATGCATACTGTTGATCTTCATTGTAGTATGGATTTGGAGGTGTTTGATAGTAATATGAGAATATATTGCAAGTGTGGAGTGGATGTATGAATAACATTGTTATTGCAAGTGTGAATTCCATGAAGGGAATGAAGTCATGATTGCACAACTTCATGAAATGGAAGAAAGTGGAAAGACGTGGAAAGAAAGATGAATGAAAAATGGATGGAAGAAAGGTCTGCAATTCAAATAAAATGGGTTGTTTTGATCAGTGGAGTTGCAAGTTGTACTTGAACATGCCTCCAAAGGATGATATTTCACCAAGAGCACAACAAACTTGATGAAATGAAGATGTAAAGCTCTTTAATCTTGTCCCACCGAGAATGCCAAAATCTATCACAAAAAGGAGCACCTTTGAGATTCGGCGATGTGAGATCTCTACTTTTTCCTAACATGGGGTTATCCCTCAAGCTGTGGGACTTGCATGAACTTGATATAACCCTCCAGAGAAGGCCGACTTCCTCTTCATAATCTAATGTTAAACTACTCCTACTCCTAGAAAGGAAAATGCAGCTAACTAATCCTAAACTAACCATGCCAAGGGAGGGAGAGAGAGAGAGAGGGTTAGAAAGATGCATGGAAGGGAAATCCTAAGCTAAAAGGCGGTGATAGCACTAGAAAAATGGGTGAGAGACACTCTAGTGAGGGAGAAAGAGAAGTAAATGGAGAAGGGAGAGGCCAGACATAAGTGACACAGACCTAAAGCTTCATTTACCATCTATTCTCACATGAAACACAACATAATGAACTTCACAAGGAGAAATACATGCACAACACAATGCAATAAGTAAAAGAGAGGCAAGGTTGCAACTAAAACAAGCAAGGACAAACAAATGTGTCACAAAACAAGCTTTATTGCAATAAAAGTATGCATAGACCATTACAATTGCAGAGGAAGGCACAAGAACACATCCAAGCCCAAAATGAAGGTTTGATGGCTCACAACTACTTTGGAACAAATTTGACAGAGTTCCATTACAGTTTTTGAATGTCCATCCTTTCAAAATGAAAATTTTTACAATATATAGCTCAAATGAAAGAGAAGGAAGAAAGAGAAGGGGCACAAATTTTTTGGACTTCAACCACCAACAATCTGCATTAAAATCCTTTGAAAGCACATGGGCACCTTATAGAGCCATCATTTAGTTTATTTCGTCCTGCAGAAGCAAATAAAACCATGCTCATCAATTCCCGTGGTCAACTACTTGATTTGATTATTTGCGTACAAAAACAATCTTCTTCCTCCTCCAAAACCCATGTTTTCCATTTTGACCCACCAAAATGCTACCAAAATCAGATTTTGATGATGTCAAATTGAAGGGCTCAATGAGAGCTTTCCAATGATATAAATTTTGTCTGATTTGGAGCTCTGGATCAAAAGATATGGCCATTTGAAGATTTTCCTACCAAGAGGCATAGAAATTTGACACATGGCACCCTTTAATTGGTTCGGGAATCGACGTCTACCAACATGTACTTGCTTCGCCTTTTGCCAAGTGTCGGTCTTCCATTGGTTCACAATATCGTTTTGCTTCTTTCCTTGCCATCTATCCTTTCTTCTTCAACTTTGCAGTCGCCTTAATGAAAATATGGGCCAATAAAACTTTGCCACATTCCTTTGGATGTCAGATTGTCCTTTGCCTTTGTCATTCTCTATGACACATGGACCAATGAAAAGGCTCCACGCTCTTTCACATTTAGATGGTTTCTGTTTTGACCATGCTTCTTGTGGTGTTATTCCATTAAGACCATTGTGGGCGCTCTGCTCAACAAATACATTATGTTTTCACGCTTTCGCCTGTAATGTCTTGCAAGTCCAGAATCATCGATCATGCATCGCACCATTTCCATGATAGTACGATTTCTTCTCTCAACAACACCATTTTGCTACGGTGTGTGTGGAGGAGGAATTTTTCGACGAATCTCATGAGTTTGTAGGTAGTCTCTAAACTCATCACTGGTGAATTCCCCCCTCGATCTGAGTGGAGAGTTCTGATGTGACGACCAATTTCTTTCTCAACTGCTACTTTGAACTTTTTGAAGGTTTCAAACGCTCCACTTTTCTTGCAAAGAAAGAAAATCCACATTTTTCTCGAATAATCGTCAACACAAAGCATGAAGTACTGGATCCCAGAATGAATTGGCTGCATCAGACTGCAACGATCGATATGAACCTAGTCAAGTTTACCATGAGCTTGAAATGTACTCCTCTGGAACGAAGCTCTGTGTTTTTCGTCTCAGTAGGTAGTGAGGACACTTGTCTGCCTCCTTCTCAAGAGATGGTAGCCCATGTAGCATATTACATTGGCGAAGTGTTTTGAGATATTTGAAACTAAAATGACCAAATCTCCGATGCCACGATTGTGCCGAGGTGGAGTTCTTACCACAAGTGCTTGATCATCTCTGTGAACAAAATCAAGTTAGAACATGCGTTCCACATCGAGGCTTTTGCAATTATTTTGAGCCTATTGATTTATCTCAAATCAAACACGTTTTCTTGCCGGATTGACTATCAAAGTCAATTTTTAGGTTGTGATCTAGGAGTTGATGATTTGAAAGTAGATTCTTTGTTAACCCAGTGGACATATAGGACATTTGATAGTCGCATTTACGTGAACCAAGGGGAAGAGAAATGTTCCCAATCCCTCGAACTATATATGAGGAATCATCTCCCAACGAAACATGATTTTTCGATGGTGTGTCCTCATTGAAATAAACCGATCTCTCTAGCCTACCATGTGTCGAGTGGTTCCCGAATCAACATACCAGACATCACTAGATGACGTGGATGGTTCACTTGATCGAGTAGTGAACAAGAAGTCTTCATTGTCTGACTATTCTTGTTGCTCAACAATATTACCTTGTTGGTGGGGTCTTCTTTTCTAGTTCCCCTTTTTTCGCCCTTGATTGTCAGAAGTTAGAATTTCCCTTGTAAGATTGTTTTTGTTGAGGTCCGAGTTGCTCGATGAACCTTTCTTGTAGGTATTATACCAACAATCTTGAGGTTATGTTCTCTTTTCGCAGATTGGACATTGCTTTTCTCGTTGTCTATCCCCTTGATATCGATTTTGATTTTGAGATTTTTGATAGGAATTAGGTTTTCCTTTACCTTTTCCTTTCCATTTTGATGTGAAGACAATGCCTGCTCCTCTTCATCATCCTTATTGTGCATATGCTTCCTCTTGTTGTAGAGGTTTACCGCTTTTCAAAACCAACTATCATATCTAACACGTTTAGTGTTGTGACAAAAATGTGGTAATAAGAGGGGAGTGCTCTCATAATAATGGGAACGAGAGCATCATCTGTGGATCTGGTTCTCCTAGGGCTAGAAGTGAAGCCCTCAATTTCAGAACTCTTCTTAAGAAAGCTTCAATTTTTTTCATTCTCGTTTGAACTAAGTGTGTGTAACTAACTCGCAAATTCAATATAACATTCTTGTTCTTGGCCTTGTATACTATTCTCAACTTATCTGACGCTTCTTTGGCTGTTTTGGCATCTCGAATGTGGGGTTGCACATCATCGGACACTCCAAACAAGATGGCGAGTTTGGCCTTCTCGATCCGCTTTATCAAACTGTTGTTGTTGTGTTGTAATAGTAGTTGATCCGGGTCGAGTACCATTCACAACAGCGATTTCTTCAAACTCAAGATGTGTCTTGATTTTTGTCTTCCATGTAGCATAGTTGTTTCTCCGAGTAGTTGTGAATCCGGAAGAAAAATTTGGGGGCATTGGTGCCCATTTTGTAGAGATCATCGACATGGGTTTGTCTCTTATCACCTGGGTATAAGGTCTCCCAATCTATATACCGTCGTATGATATATACCGAACCTTTCTATATACACGCCTTCCGATATACCCAGTGGTACGTGGAAGAAGCTCACCCTTTCTATATGCAGCAGACGTGAAAGAGGCATTAACGTATGCAAAAGAATTCAATATGTGGTACCAAGACATTATCGATGGGGGTCTCAGGCGATTATTGACACCGGCTCAAAGAAATATCCTCATGCGCACATGTAACTTCGCTATATACTTAGATAATTTCTTAGTCCAGATTTATGTCGTGCAATCGTTCACAGACGGATGGGATGGCTCATAGTGTGTGCACTGTGACCTTATTACTCCCCGTCAATTTAAAGGGTCTATGCCCTGCGATGTATGTTGCAGCTATATTAGGTGTTAAGTGCAGTAGTAGTTGTGACGGATTTACCCGTAAGCGCTTCCTAGAGGCACCGTATATACCGAACGCTGTGAATGAGATCTAGGATCTCGTGAGTGTTACGAGAACAAATTTTGGTTTTGATTACGACATCGCCAATTTCGAAAGCGATTAAAGTTTGTAGTTGACCATGGCAACTTGCAAATTAGTATAATATGTGAAGCATGCAATTACATTCAAAAATCTGGGAAAATTGAATGGCAGGATTTTTTTTTTTGTTTTGTGGGCCCCGTGGCCTCTCGGAGCACAAATGACCAAAAAAGCAAAAATTGCAAAACCAATTGAAAATGCAATTTTTGGATAGGCCTCCTTTTGTAAAAAAATGTTTGGAATGAAAAACAAATGAATGGGGGAAATTTGTTTTTACCCTAAATTAGGGATTTCCACGCTAAATTTAGTTAGTTATAACTAAATTTAAAATTTCCGCTAAAGTTAGCGGTACTGCCAAAAATTCCACCAAAATCAAAAAAGCAAGTTGGGTGTGGGATTTGAACCATGCACCTTCCACTTCTAAGGCTTTCACTCTAACCACCTTGGCTCTTATGAGCGCTTGATATGGAAATGAAGCAAATTGTAATTATTAAACATGGAATTTGACTCACCTTTTAAAAAACAATGACTTGATAGGATTGGAGTTCCACGTGGCTTGATTGGGACTGCGCGGTGGCAAGTTTAGGGATTCATGTCCACCCAAGAGATCTAGATTTGAGATATTACTTTTGAAACGCCATTATATTGCTCTCTCTGTGTTTTTTTAAATTTATTTAACCACCGATTTGCATGTATAGTCCGCCATTTTTTTGTTTTTGACTGATCCACTTTGTTTTTCCTTGTGCAAGTCACATGATTTGAGATTTTCACGACATTTTTTTCTTATGTGTAGGTCATAGGAGGCATGACCAATCTACTCACCACATGCACAATCCGATTGATATTCTCACGCCTGGTTGCTTGCAAGAAAGTGCGGCAAGGATGACAGATGGAGTGGAGTAGTTTGGTGTTGATCCCCATGTTTTTTTAATATTTCTTTGCACAGTTTTTGATTTTCTTTGATCCTCCTTCTTTGTTTTCTTGGTGTGTGCAGGTCGGCCTTCAATGGAACTCAATATGAGCTCTATCCTTCTCCAAAACACGTAAACAATTCGGTCAATGTAGAGATCAATTCCCAATACGATCAATACGAGCTCAATCTGCAGCTTGGTCTTGGATGAAGAATAACCAGAGACCTGGTGCAACCAATAATATCTCCTCCAAATATGATAGTACAGATGATTTATCTGTAACTAAACAATTTTAAATACAAAACCCCTGATGGGGAATATTTTTTTAAATTTTTATAAGTTCCAGGAAACAAATTTGCTTCAAAGTGCAGAGGGCACCAAGGCAATTTTTTTTTCTTTATGTTTACTGGATAATGCATGTAGGTTGTGAGTTTGCAGGGGGTTCTAGGAAGCTGCAGGAGGCAACACTGGCTCTCCGTTGAAGTAGATTTCTTCACCATGAATTCTCCTTCTTCCGCAAACTTTCTCCAACCTTGCCAGGAGCTTCAATTCACTCTGGTACCAAATGTAAATTGTGAAATAGGGGCGGAAGCCTAATTAACTTTATTAATCTCAATCAACCTATTTACATTAGCAAGACTGCAATACTTATAGGTATTGTACAATCATGTGCAGACAAAAGAAAAGGTTGCAGGTACAACCAGAATTACAACAGCTTCCATAAAACATCCAGGAAGCACACAAAAATACAACCAACAAATTATATTGTTAAAACAATATAACAACATCCGTGATGTTGGAAATAAAACAAATAATATGGTTAATAAAACCAAATAACAATATTATTTAATTAATGTTATTAATTAAATAATAAATTATATAATGCATAATTAATTAGGATATTTTATCCTAACAGACCAACCCATGGATAGGGTGCCATAAAGCCAATCCCGAATGCTTTGAGTTGAGATTTGGCCAACGTTTTCACCATAGTTTCCTCCATCTTTCGAATAGTCAACTACAAATCAACATCACCAGGTGTGAGATAGCCTCCAAAATTTGCATAACCTTGCTCTTCAACAACTCCATAGTTCGATGGATGACCAAATTGATCTGCATCTTGCTCATATGGGTATGCATACTATTGATCTTCATTTTAGTATGGATTTGGAGGTTTTTGATAATAACTTTTATCTCCAAATCACAACACCCTATGGTTTGCACAAGTGTGTGTGCTTGAGCTCACAATGTGATTGGATAACATGGGTACTATCTCCAAGTTGTGGGACTTGCTACTTGAGATAGACCTCCAGAGAAAAGTTGGTTCTTGCTCCTAAAATACCTGCCACAATCTATTCTAATGTAGACAAAACTATCTAATCCTAATCTAACTTTCCAAGGGACTAGGGAGAGAGAGAGTGCATGAAAAAAAATCCTACACTAAAGTGGTGATACACCAGAAAAGGAGAGTGAGAATAGTCTTCCAATGTGTGAAAAGTAGGAGCAAAATGCATACTAGAAGGGGTGATAACAGATTCTCCACAATCTAGCAATTGCATTCACAACAATATTTCATGCACACATAATGATAATGAATCCCTGCAACAACATAAGATAGACATAATATATATGCAATAAGATTGAAGGGGCAAGAGGAATGCAAACAAACACAACAGGGGAAGATACATCCACAAACTTGCATCTATTGCTTCATAAGTATGCACAATCCAATCTATTACAAGATAAGGGCCTGGATCACCATGTAAGGAGTCCACTACAAGGGCCTACAACACATTGGCTTCACAAAACAATTTTTGTGAGTTTTGCTACACAAAACTACCTCCCTTTACAATGAGCCCAACACTCTAATTTATAGATTTCGAGAAGAGAGAGAGAGAGAGGGAAAATGAAAATCCTAAAATATGTCCTTCAACCACTTGCAAAAGGTAGTAAATGGAGTGAAATGATGTTCTGTTTCTTTCAAAAGGCCCCCATATTGTCCCATAACTTGTAGAACAGTGAGAAATGTCAGTCCATGCTTTATTAATGCATCTCACTACCAAATAAAACATTGTTCTAAACCTGGCCATGTTTTCTACAAAATCAGTATTGATTCTTCATTAAATTTAGGATTTCTTTATTTTTTTGCATCGGGCTCAAAACCACAATTCCAATGGTACCAATTTTGTGTGTTTTCATTGAAAAATGCAAAAGTTATGGCCTTCTGAGTTGCAGACAGATATTTTTGGGTCTGCCGGGCATTTCTATCATTTAATGGGACTAAGCATTTAATTTATTGGAGCTGAAGATTTTTATTTTATTTTCATATATCTACCCTAATCAAAATTAAGAAATCTAATTTTTGTGGCGTAGAGGACGTCGTGCTCGTTCCATAAAGTCAAATTTCATGAAAATCAGAGCTTCGGGTCAAAAGTTATGGCCGTTTGAAGTTCGGGGTCTAATTTGCACTGTTTTCCTTTGTATGCAGACGTTTCGGCTATTTTGGGTCCTTGAGTCCCGGCTGTCCTAGACAAAAATCACCGCTCCACCTGTAAGTCTCCTTCCTGTCGGCATTTTTGGCAAATTTGGGTCCTCGACGAACTTGTGTCCTGCTGTTGACCGAATCATCGGGCCGTTGACCGCCGCTTCACCCGCATCCCTTTGTGATCACCTATTTCGGCATTTTGGGTCCCAAACTTCCCACACGTACCTATATGGCCTCGGGAAAAAAAAACCTAACTTTGTCAATTCCTTTACAAATCGGCGATTTCGGCGATGCGGGTCCCGCACGTCCTGACGTCCCGCAGACCATGTGGGACAAAAATACCGATTTTTTCAATTTAAAGCGCCATGCGGCCGTTTTGGCTTTTGTGTCCCATATGTCCCTGCGCGTCGTGTAGCTTGGGCCAAAAAACCGACTTAGCCGCATTACACTAGTCAAGCCAATTTTTGGATTTTTTCAATTTTGTCTAACTCCTTGAATTTTTTCCTTGGATGGGGAGGTTAGAAAAGAGCCAAAGGGAGCTCCAAAACCTGAATTTTTCCTCGAGCCAATTCTACTTGTTCACTAAAGAAATTATGTGATTTATCTAATTTACCTTGAGGGGTGGATTTTGGATAACAATAACTCCGAGAATATATGTTTCTTTGTTAAAAGTGGTTTGAGATTTACATGCAATGGAGATTAACACAGAGATAATAATCTTCAAATTTTATTCATACGGGATCATATTCAATATATTTGGGACATCTTATTCATTGATAGAGGTTACATTTTATAATAGTTTGTACTCCTTATTTCATGGAGTCAAACTTCATCTCGAATCCCTACAATATCTCAACCTCATCTCCTAATATATTTCTAGCATCCCTTTATTCTCTCACACAACTTTAGCTACGTGAGTTGTTCTCACAACTCACCAATATAATTAAACTATTACAACATTATATGAGTTGTTTATATCACAACTCATATATTACAAATACACACATAATATTAATGTTCACACTAACATATAAATTCCTAACATTCACCCCCTTAGTGTGAACATGGGGCAAAGTGGAACTGAAACCAAAATCGTATGCCACCACATACTTTTAGGTCTGCATACTACTATCTAAATCTTGTTGTCTAGATCTTGCTTGCACATGACCACTACTATGCAAAGAACACATCTTGCATTTATCCCATGTGAACGAAACAAGGTCATTTCACTATCCGATCATCTTCATAAAGAAGTACGACAGTCAGAGGATCTCTGCAAATCAAACAATTTTTGCGCTTAGTTTCTCCTATACAATTGTTTTACTATTCCATACCTTCCATGCCATATCACAACACATTCAGGAGATTACATTAGGAATGCTCACATATTCAAAGTGAACAGCAAAAACTTTTGTTCTTATTTTACATATCAAAGCAAACACACAACTGAAAATGAAGTCACCATAGCAAAATGTGGCCCCATCGTTGGTGACTGACGAGAGGCGTTGATTGCCTCCTTCCTTTGTTGCCTCCAGCCTCCATGTTTCTGTTGTTAGCTCAACTGGATTTAATCATGAGGCTCAATTTATATTGATGGACGTCGGTTACCATCAAAAATGCGTCTCAGTAAGGTAATTTGTTTTAGTTTTTTTAATTATTTACGACTCACAAAATTGGCAGACAAATAACTTGACTTACAATAAGACGTCTAACGACAATTTTAACAAAATGACGACATTACATCATGGAGACAAAATACAAGGAAAATAAACTTAACATTTGACTTGACAATTTACAATAAATGTAAACTAAAACTAAAAAAAATATATCCTCACGAATTTCACTTTTAAAAACAATACACATAATTCATAGGAAATCGGACTTGGTATAATTTTACGACATTTGGAATGAAATTTTCATAAATTCTAAACTTATAAATTTTAATTATGATTAGAATTTTAATCTATAAAAATATTTAAAGAAAACAAAACATTCAAGTAAAACACTTTATATGACCATTGAAAATTAAAAGTAATATAATATTACTTTAGGAAAATAAAAATTTTTAAACAAAACTAACCACATTACTTTGCTCGGTTTTCCTAAAAAATAATAATGGTAAACTACCTAAAAAGACTTCAAACTAAATAAAATGACTTTGAACTAAACATAAATATTTAAACAATGACTTCGAACTAAACAAAATGTGGATGCCATTTGTCACTCGGTGGGAGATAAGTTGAATTCAAAATGTCGTTATTACTCCTTTGTAAAGCGTCAGACTGAGTCGAGTGCAAGAGACATTCAATGCAAAATACAAAAGACCAATCTACTCGCTTTTAATGCTTGCGCAGAGATAGACAATGGTATATACTCGTTGTCACGGATTTGAATTTCTTCACAGATGCACACCACAAAGACTACGTACTTTTTTCACCTGATTTTTTTCTATTTTTCTTAGAAAATATGATCTAGGTTGTTCTGAAAATTTAACAAAGATTGTTAGATCATATATATCTTCAAACCCAATAAATCTTAGAAAAACCCAGAATGTAAAAAAATAATTACGACCTGATTTGTAAACGGGTTTTCATTCACACAGGAAAATGAACACATCGCTTCCCCTCCATTACAAGCATTCTCTCAATATGGATTTATCTTGCTCTGATACCACTGTTAAAAGTGGTTTGAGATTTACATGCAACAAAGATTAACACAGAGATAATAATCTTCAAATTTTATTCATATGGGATTGTATTCAATATATTTGGGACATCTTATTCATTGATAGAGGTTACATTTTATAATAGTTTGTACTCCTTATTTCATGGAGTCAAACTTCATCTCGAATCCCTACAATATCTCAACCTCATCTCCTAATATATTTCTAGCATCCCTTTATTCTCTCACACAACTTTAGCTACGTGAGTTGTTCTCACAACTCACCAATATAATTAAACTATTACAACATTATATGAGTTGTTTATATCACAACTCATATATTACAAATACACACATAATATTAATGTTCACACTAACATATAAATTCCTAACATTTGCAAGTGTGGAGGTATTTTTGAATAACACTATGTTGCAAGTGTGAATTCCTTGATGGGAATGAAGTCATGATTGTACAACTTCATGGAGTGGAAGAAAGTGGAAAGAAGTGGAAAGAAAGATGAATGAAAATGAATGAAAATGGATGGAAGAAAGGTCTACAATTCAGAGAAAATGGGTTGTTTGATCAGTGGAGTCACCAGTTGTACTTGAACATGCCTCCAAAGGATGATATTTCACCAAGAGCACAACAAAATTGATGAAATGAATATGTAAAAATCTTCAATCTATTCCCATTGGGTGTGTAATCTGTTATCACAAAAAGTAGCACCCTGAGATTTGGCAATGCAGATCTCTACTTTTTGCTAACATGGGGTTATCCCTCAAGCTGTGGGACTTGCGAACTTGAGATAACCCTCCAGAGAAGGCCGGATTCCTCTTCCTAATCTAATGCTAAACTACTCCTACTCCTAGAAAGGAAAATGCAGCTAACTAATCCTAAACTAACCATGCCAAGGAACAAGGAGAGAGAGAGAGGGTTAGAAAGATGCATGAAAGGGAAATCCTAAGCTAAAAGATGGTGATAACACCAAAAAGGGGTGAGATATACTCTAGTGACAGAGAAAGAGAAGTAATTGGAGAAGGGAGAGGCCAGACATAAGTGACATAGACCCAAAAATTCATTTACCATCTGTTCTCACATGAAACACAACATAATGAGCTTGCAAGGATAAATTCATGCACAACACAATGTAATAAGTACTTGATTTTCCTTTTGGAAAGTGTCAGTCTCTCACTAGTTTTCAATATCGGGCTTTGCTTTTTTCCTTGACATCTATTCTTTCTTCTTCACCTTTGCGGGATACCTTAATGAAAATACGAGCCAATAAAACTTTGCCATGATCCTTGGATGTTGGACTATCTGATCAGGGGATAATTTTTGAAAAATTTCCTAAACATTTATTTCAGTGTAGAAGATCATTTTGAGAGCTTTCCAACGACTGTAAGAATGCGACAAACGGACATCGGGAGCTCTAGTTATGTCCGGTCAAAGTTCAGTCAACGGGAAAGTCAACTCTAGTCAACTAATCAATAATGGACGAATCGCACTGCGACACGTGGCGAAAAGGCAAAAGGGAGTTGTTTGTTGGTTTTCGATCACTGGTCTTCGACGAGCGTAAAAATGGTGCACGGGAACAAGAGGCTCAACTTTTATTACAGAGGGGAGCCCGACCGCCGTGTGGACTATGGTATTATCGCCGACGTGGTGGGTCCACAAGCCACCACTCATCGAATTCGCTCGATTTGCCTATCGAGGGTCGACAAGTGGTATTTATTGCCATATTTCATTTGGAATGTCATTATATTGCTTGGGTCAAAATTATATTATCTTGGTAAGTCCACTTTCCATATTCCACGCATTTAATCCAAATCCATATTACATTTTCCACGCATTATATTTGGTTTAACCTCCAAGCATTATTCAAGGCACCTAAAAATACTGTCTATACATAGCCATGCGCATCCTTATCCAACCAGAAAATGAACCCACATTCCAAGCGGCTAAAATGGCTCACAAGCCAATACAAAAGCGCCCTTTGCATTATTAAATACCTCCCTTCATCCACGCACCCACAATGTGGGATAAACCTCTTGAAATCCGCCTAAGGAGAAGGAAGTGGAGATATGGGGGGGATTTGAACCATGGTCTCCATGCTAAAAGATAAGGGCTTTGACCGCCACGCCACTTGTTTAGAAACAATATAAAAGGAGCTTTATTGTATTTGAATAGCATTGGTGCAGGTCTGTGTAAAAGCCAAGAGGAGGCAGTTTCAGAAAACACCATTTTTGAAGGCCTTGCACTCAGATTGGGCACTCGGAGTAAAAAGATGAAATGAAGAAAATTCTGAGATGATTCCAACAATGTAAGATTTGATATTTTTGTTGAGTTTTAACCTATTTTTGGAAGCTTTGAATGCAGATTTTAACAGGGATCTACAAGACAGCTAGTTGGAAAACACGAATTTCAATGCACTTCTGGTCCGAATTGTGACTTGGTGTAAACATGAAAAATGTTCAGAATTCAGAGATGATCTCAGATATATGATTTTTTTCATAGAATGTTTTTAAATCTCCATTTGTAGGTGTTTTTCTAACACAGTTGCAGGGAGATCACATTGTGAAAACTTTGTAGTAGAGCCATGATCGTTCTTGGGATAGTTTTTGCTATTTTTCAAAGTTATTGGGACATTGATCAGCTCATTTTCAGGTTTTGATTCATTATTGGTTGTTTGTAAGAGTTATTGTACTTGAATTTCAATATTATTAATGGATCGGTTCAATCGAACTGGGACGTAGGGAATTTCGAACCCCGTAAACAATCTTGTTTGTTATCGAATGTTTTCGGTTTTCGATTATTTATTTGCTACACAAGTTTTCCACACTTCTATGGATGCATAATAATCAGAATTTAATCAATTTGTGGATTCAAGAATACTTAAAATTGGTTAAGAAAATCATGATCTTTGGAAACTTTTAAAAGTGAAAAAAAACAACACTCATTTTCGAGATCACTATCCTTTGCCTTTTTCAGTCCATGTGACATGTGGACCAACAAAAAGGCTCCACGCTCTTTCACATTTCAGACCTTGTTAGACCCCTAGAAATGCGAGCCAATAAGAAATGACCACGTTTCTTAGCATTTTCCCCTTGAATGACCATTGTAAAATGTGAGCCAATAGAAAGGCTCCACGTACTTCACATGTCAATCCATTTGATCTCCAGCCTCTGACATCCGCAATAGATTAGCCAATGAGGAAGATCCATGCCTTGATGCGTTGTTAGACCTTTCTTTGAACCTTACTAACAACTGCGAAATGTAAGCAAATGAGGAAGCTCCATGTTTCCACAGTGTCAGAACCTGTCAATCTGTCTTCTTCATGTTTGGATCTTATTGGATGGGCCTTCACATTTGTCAGATTGCAAAAGGTGAGCTAATGAAATGGTGCCACGTAACCCTTCGCATCGCAGTTTCTAAGTCTAGGGACTTTCAATTTTTTTTGCTTTTTAGTTGGTGTCATTTGTCGCATGGGCCTGGACCATGGAGCTTTTGCCATGTATCCTTGTTGATGCCGATGCTAATTTTGATGGGCATTTGAATGTCATTCAACTTTTATAACCAACCCGCTAATGTTTTTAAACTGCATTCCCGTGGGTTTTTGAATACCAACAACCAATGCATTTGGGAAGTGCAAATTGATGACCATTTGACCGTCATAGACCTATAAAAATGGCTAAGTCCATTTTAAAAGTTGTTAAAGCCAAAATAACCCTGTGGGGGTAATTTTGGATAACAAATCCTTCACAAACTTTCCCTAAAATTTTGGGATTTGGGGACTTTTATAAATATAGCCAATGGTTTAGGAGAACCAATTCACTTTGGACACACAACAAAGGGGAAGGAACTCTTTACTTATGAAATAACTTATGTGAATGTCGACTTGATAAAACTTATTTCACAATTAATCAAATTATGGACTTTTTCAGAACTTGGAATCACAAATTAGATTATGAATGTATTCCATTCAAGGGGTATAAATGTAGAGATATTTGACACAAAATTGGTAATTACAACCAATTTAGGAGTAATAACCGCACAAATGTAACTTCCACACCTATTGATGATAAGAAAAATGGGTACGATGATGGAGACCTAAGTACACATTATGGGAGCTTCAAAAGGAAGCTTGATAGAGGAACCATGAAAATAATTGATAAAAGAAAGGGGAAAAGAGGGAGCAATGTGAGTATGGATAATCTCATTGCAAATTATAAAGAAATTCCATATATGTTTGCAATTGATGATTGAAGAAATCCTAATATGAAGGAGGGCATAAAAGAATTGATAGACAATGCAATGAAATTAGGTTTTAAAGAAGTTATACGGAGGACACTTGGGTAAGAAAATATTTCAAAGTACAATCCCTAGATTTATGAGTAGTGAAAATAATGAAAATATCCCTATAGCATCCTTGAAGTGTTTGATTTAAGGCATGAAAAATCACAAAACTCAATGGAGAGAAGCGTGTAAGAAAGACATAAAGGACGGGAAAGTGATCCTTGAAGGATACTTTAAATACAGAAATGTCAAGTAAGATCAACATATTTCAATCAATAAGCACAAAGGAATACTTGTAAACTTCACCATATTTGAGATCCAAGCTTGATATTGGAAGTCATATTATTAGGGGAAGTAAATTGTTGGCCTAGAAGATCTAGATGGAGTGACAAGTTGTTTTGGAGGGTGGGGAATAAAAAGACCTTAAAGGCTTTCATGTTGGTTGGAAGAAAGGCCCCCTGCACCCCCAATACATCACCATGAAAATATTAACTTGGAATATTATAGAATTGAATTCCTCCAACAAAAGTCACTTAGTGAAGGGACTTATAAAAGAAACATGACTTAACATTATTCTATAGAACAAGATGAACCAACTATAATTTATTATAATGATCCAAAGGAATTTGGAATTTTTTAAATGTATAAAAGATGACGCTAGAGGAAGTGCAAGTGGATTGTTGTTTTTGGAATTCAAAATTATTGAAATGTATAATAGTTTCTCAATATTCAAATGGAATTTTCATTTTTTAAAGGTCATAAAGAAGTTTTAGATTTTGTCCTCTCTAATGTGTATGGCCCAATGGGCTTAAATGAAAAGAGAGGCTTGGAAAAATCTACAAAGGTTAAACATGGCTCGTGAAGGTTTGGAATGGATTATTGGGGAGATTTAAGGCTACCTCAATATAAAAGAAAAAGAGAGGAGGAAATTTAATCCTCCCAACAATTTTTTAATGGCTTATGTGTCAAATGTGCTTTACTTGATATTAAACAAAAACTAGTCTCTTTACTTGGAAAACAAAAGACAAGGGGATTAAACCATATTAGAATATTGGTTGGTTTTTTCTTAGTTCGTAATGGTGGTAAAAATATTCAATTCATATCTAATATCCTTCAAGTCTCTATATCTGATCATTGGGTGGTTATTATGGAAGTGGATTCATATAAAAACTATAGGGGATCCATTTAAGATGGAGTTTATGCAGCCCAAGAACATGTGATATGAATGTTGAATTTAATAGCATATTTGTTGTCAAAAATCCTCTAAAAATTCAAAATCAAGCTCTTGCAATCACATACACAAATTCTCTAATACAAATTTTATTGGAATAACAACATTTATATTATAAATCTCTCTAACAAGATTCTAGATAAAATCTTCCATGAATGAAATGAGAGGGGACAATTTCTATACACAACATTTAAAGCCTCATTAATACAAGTGGTTGAGTCACCTTAATAAAGAATGTGGTTCCCTAAAACACACATGGTTAAATGACCCATTTGCGGTGGGTATGCGACTTGGATTTTCAAGTTGCATATTCCGCATGCCTTATTTTCAAAAATAGAAAATAGAAAAACCTAGGAAATATTATTTGCAACCTAATAAACTTAAATCATAAGGTGTAATTAATGTATTACACCAACATGCCCTTCAAGTGCAATTTAGGGAGGCCACAAAAACTTAAGGCTCAACCATTGATATGGGTCTCACAACAAGCCCCGATAAGGTACCTGTGGTACAATATGCTCAAGAAGGAAGAACTTAGACTACCCCTTCCTAGCTCCTCCCTCTAGCCCATCGTAAGACAACTTCTTTAATCCCTACAAGTGCTCACAAAGGAACATACTTGGTAAGGGGTTTAGTGAAGATTTATACCACATGCAATTGTGTGATAACATTGGAGATCAGTGATGTGCTCATGAATCATCAACCGAATATAGTGCATGTGGAACTCAATATGTTTGGTGTATTGATGCTACAAAGGATTCCTAGAGATGTGGATAACATTTTGGTTGTTACACCAAATGATAGTAGGCCAACGCTACTCTCGAACTCTAATAATATCGAGCGAGATCCAAATAGTCTTGGTTGAAGCATTGAATCTCCCGATATAATGAATCTATAGAGGAAAGGGACATGACATGCAATTTCTTGCTAAACCAAAATAGAGGGCTTGAGCCAAGATGAAAAACATAGTCAAATGTGGATTTGGGATCATCAATATTGCATGTCCAAATCAAAGTTAGTATAACCTACCGTGTAGAAAAACCTACTACATAATGAATTCCATGTGTATGAATGCACCTAATATAGTGGATATTTTTCTTAACAACTTTCTAATGAATCTCATAGTTTCTTGTATGAAGTGAGAAACCATGCTAATGATAAAAGAGTGATTAGGGAGACTGCAAGTCAAGTAAATGATGCTACCAACTAGCTGCATATACAAAGTAACATCAAACAATAGTGTAGAATACTTGATTATGAATTTGAATCTAGATAAGAATGGTGAAGGTTTATGTTTACAATTATACATGTGAAAGTGTTCCAAGATATATAAGGCATATGGAAGATCGATCGGGAAAATTCGGAGTATAAACTAAGGAAGTCTTGTAGAATGTCCATGTCTTGTGTCTCAAATTGTTGTTGTAGGAAAGACTTCATATTTTGAGAAGTGAAGATGAGGTTTTTGTGAGGGTGATATCATCCGCATATGGAACAATAAGGATAATCTCATCATCATGTTGCATAATGTAGACAATGGGGTTAGAATGGAAACGAGATAATATTCATTAAAGAAGGAAGGATTCCATATTCTCATACCATGTTCATGATCCTTGCTTAAGGCCATAAAGGGATATCTTCAAATAATAGACAAGTGATGTCACCATTAAGAAAAAACACTCTTCACGTACATCTAATGCATTATCCATCTCTATGAGGTGTCAATAGAAAGTACAATGCGGTGAAGTTCATCTTAACAATGAAGAAAAGGTATATAACTAATCAATGCCTTCCACTTGGGAAGATCATTTGGTAACCAACCATGCTTTGTATTTGTTAATACTTTCATCTACCGCATACTCTGTTTAATAAATCCATCTACAATGAAACATATTTCTTCCTTTTGGAAGAGGGACTAATTCCCAAGTCTCATTCTTCATAAGAGAAGCATTATCTTCTTTCATGGTTGTGTCCCACTTTGAAGTGCCATGGCCTTACTAAAAGATTGAGGATCTAATGTAGTGGAAACATATGCATGAGGGAACTCTATATAATATTACTGAGTTCATTAAGAATTAGAAGGGTCTTCACAATAAGAACCAACTATAGCTTGTGTATGTTGAACCCATCAAGGAAGAGACATAGGTGCAGGCGTAGGAGATGGAGGAGGAGAAACCTCATTAACAAGATGTGTATCATTATTAGAAGTATTTTCTAATGTATACTTGTTAAGAATGGAAGAAGAAGTGGGTGATTATGTGGCATTTGGAGGATGTTTATCAAAGAAAACACTCCTAGCAATGATCAATTGGTGTGTGTCACGGATGTAGAAGTCTATAGCATTTGACACTGTCAGTTAACCCACAAAAAGCAAGGCTTGCTTTTTGATTGTAGAACCTTGTGTTTGTATTTGGGAATCTGAGCCCATGCTTTACATCCTAAGACTCTCGGTGCTTGACATAAGGTTTCTCACCATTCTATGCTTCCTCAAGAGTCATACATATGATTTCTTTGTGTAGGGTGTGATTTTGAATATGATTTGCATAATTGATATCATCATCCCAATGAGAAGGAGAAAGATCTTGAGATCGAATCATACAAGTGGTCATATATTTGAGTGCACAATTATTTCTTTAATAAATGTAATTCTATTGTGGACTATAGGGAACTTTTTGGTATGAAAAATGTCGATAGTCATTTTTCTTGACAACCCCCAAAAAAAATTGTCTTACCTTTGAGAACTTTGGCCCAAATTGCAAATTTTCCCCTTTGAGAGTGTTGACTTGTGAATGGTCCTATGGGAGTTCTATGTGGTTTTAGGTATCGTGTACATCACGGGAAAGTTCTTAGAGTCTACTAGACATTGGTCTACTCGAGTAATATTATAGAAGCATTAGTTATATTTTGGGAATGAAAACCATTCAAGTGCAAAGGTGTTCGGTCCTAAGAGATAAGAAATCTTGTACGGTGGATTACAGGAGCTTCAGATGGATTCAAAATCTCAACAAGTAGTCAATGAAGGCTCATGGAGTCCTCTATATATCCCAAGCATTGGATATGATCCTAGTCATCTCAATCTTTTAAATCAAAAACCCATTTGCTGCCTCCTTGCGAGAATTTTGGTCATTTGTAGGTTTTACCTAAAAATCAAAATGAAAGCATTTTCAAGTCTTGAAAGTTATGGGAATGGATTTGTTGGGTGGTTTCAAGTCAAAATGATAAATTATACCCCTTTCAAACTTCAAGTTTTGCTTTACGTGTGAGAAATTTGCTTTTTGTTCTAATTCTCTGTTGGGATGATGATGTCAGCAACTTAAAGTCACTTAATTGACTTAGGCACACTTTTAAGCTCCTCCATGAAAATTTTTATTTTGAAAGTTAAGTTTTCCACCCAAAAATCTTCCTCTCCTCTATAAGTCATTTTGAGTTGACCAAAGTTAAAACCTCCTCGTGAATGAAGCCCATTTTTCTCTCCTCCATGAAAAAACACACTTTTGAGCTTCCCCATGCAAAATACATTTCAAAATTTCCCCATGAACTTCCAAAGTGTGCCTAGGATGAATGGAAGCACACTTTCATAAGGGGGAATGTGAAACTTGGGCACATTTCTCTTTTGCACAAGCCAAACCAAATCTCCACACAAATATTTAAGTGATTTTTGAACTTCTTTTTCCTGCAAAACTTCCCAATGGAAAATTAGAATAGAGTAATGAAATAATAGAATAAGAACATTCATTTTTTCTCCATGACTCCATGAAAACTAGCTCTATGCCTTAGCTTGTCAAAACACGCTTTTCTCATTCCCTATCGATATTGTGAGTGAAACTCTATCAAAATTTGACAACATGTTCTCATCCAAAATGCCTTTCATTTGACTTTAAACTTGCATGTTGCCATAGACTAAGTTATTCTTTATCCACAAAAGATATTTTCAGGTAGAAATGTTAGTTTTTGCCCTAGTTTGTCAAAAACCATTTTGCTCATTCCAAGAGATCCCATGAGCTAAATTGCTTGAAATTTTGAATGGAAATTCCTCTCGAAAATGCCTTTCATTTGATCCCTACCTTAACTATTGAGGTGGAGTGCTCCATTTTTATGATAATTTTTTTGTTGCAGCCAAACTCCATTAAAATACCCGTTTTACCCCTTTGTGACAAAAATATTTTTCATTTTCATGTTGATTCCGATAGTAGAACTCTCCCAAATTTGGAGCACAACTCCTTTCCACCAATATATTTAAATTGAATACATTATTTATTGGTTTGGTTAAGTATTCCATCCAAGGTGATCACTTCATGTTTCAGCCCAAAATGACATTGAAAACCCTTGGAAACACTTGAAAACTCATTTTTACTACTCTTTCAAGGGATTATCCATCTCACGAAATTCGATCAAAATCTCCAACGATGAATTTTAATTATTTTGGTAACAAGCCTGTTTCCATATTGATCTTGGAATACCCCGAGGTGGGAGATATTAATGTAGACAATATGAATTTTGAAGAATTGAGAAAAAGGATGGAGGAGGAAATTGGAGTGTAGTGATAGATGAGATTTATAAGAGTGGTTTGTACCAAGATGTAGTATTCCCACTCTCTCTTCAAGAAACCAAATTCATCTATGTTTGTTCTCACAACTACGAAATGGACATTCATAAAATCACAAAATATGATGGTCTTATTCTGGTGGTATTGTCTCAAGAAGGAATATCTTGACACTTCGGTATCCCTAGGCCTTGGAATTTTGTCATCTTGAACGAAATAGATGCTCTACCGAATGGGAAAGAAATAACTCTTGCTTACATAAGGATTGAATATTAAGAATCGCATGAAAACTTCTTGGAAGTTCACTTGCCTCCCCAAAACCTTCTCCCACTCTAATTTTATCAAGGACATATAAGATTGTATCGTCATGTTGGATCAGTTAATGGGAGAAGCATCTACTAAATAATTTTATCCGCGGATGGCTCGGACCTTGGTTTGTTTTGATTTCTACAGAAGGTACTCAAACTATATATTGGAGTCAAATAATAAGCAAAAAATTGCACTCTTAGCTGATCAATTTGGAAAGGACCAAGAAGTTCACCATGAATTCTTATCTAGTATATGTTGTCGCGACCTTACACAATTACCATGTCATATCTAGCAAGAAAAATCCTCCCTAAGGTGCCCCAGTGTATCAGGTTCATCCAAAACTTACTCTTCAGGAGTACAAGTGACACTTCACCTGAGAAAATGATGCTTTTTCTATGCTTGTAGTCGGGAGATTGGATGGTAATATCAATGAAATATTGTCACAACAAGCTTGTGAATTGATGAAGAAGTATGGAATTTGCTTCATAGAATTCAAAATATTCTTGTATCTCGCATTGTAGATTTGATGATGTTCCCATGATACTCCCGAGGTATCCTAGTGACAAGCTCATTCTCATTGAGTTGTGTAGGAAAAGGAGAGAAATATCAAGGGATCAGTCTTCCTTATTCATTCAGAATATACTCATGCAACAATTCAATAGACGAATATAATATCAAGTCATCCTTGAGCCCATTCAATTTGTATGCTTATTCCACATGAAAATTGTTTGACAACAAGCAATATTTGGGGGACGAACACAAAATACTCATTGTTTCACATCAACTTGAGGTGGAAAACTATTGGGAAGAAAGTGTGGATGATATGGAAATTCAAGAACGAGACTTCATAAGGATGATGGTGCAACAAATGAAATAACATTGATTAGAGTGGCTCACTAAGGGCCTAATTGATGATGGTAGTGATCTATATGATCCAGGTAATGTAGAATCTATATGAAATTCTCCCCTACCACTAATGCACTTTGGTCAATGGTAGAAACTTCATATGTCTCTATTCAAATTGTAATGGTCCTCCAACGATCAAAATGATGGTTTCTTAATAAGAATTCTCAATTCATTGTTGCTAAATGTCACTATGCCATTTTGTCTTCTAGTAGACAACTAGAAAGGTCAAGGAATAAGGTGTGTATCAAGGTTCTAAGGGTCCCTAGAGATGAAGATACCTATTAAGAGGAAAAAATTTCTCCACGAGTTTCACTTGTGAAAACCTCAAGTTGAGTCCTCTCGCCAAAAGGTTACGATAAGAAGGATGGAAAATCCCACTCTTGAGTGTAGATAATTCATCACATCACTAGCTAGAATCCACTCTAGGTATCCTCAAACTCCGACACATTCTCATCCCAAGTCTCCTACACTTTTCATGTTGTAGACACCCATAATTACGTCCAAGTAGTTTAAATACTTAAATTGCGTTAATTATCGTCTTTCTCAAAATTGACGACATATCATCAAAAGCACTCATTTTCTCTCATATTGTCGCGTCAATTAATTACAATACGCTAATTGATTAAGTCACCTACCTAGCTAACAACCTAATTAACGACCTTCCATTAATTATCACTTCCTCTATCTTGATTAATTAATTATTATTAATTAATTAGTCTTCCCCTTCATTTAAACTAGTAAATCGATATTAAATTGATTTAATCCCTTTCTAATAGCCTGAATCACACTAATATTCTTCTAAATGGCTTCTATAAGCTTACACCTACCTATTAATTAATCACCTTTGATTAATTAAAATACCCCCAACTCCCATGACTTGCTAAACATGTATTAAACCCTTCTAAAGTAAGGTTACCTTTAATAAAGCAACCTTATCCATTCCTAATCATGTTTTACCTTTATCCCACATTCATGAGAATGTGTTGAATCCTTTATCCTTTGGGCTATATAAAGATCCCTCCACCTACCTTTTTACTTACACCTAAACTCCTTAGAGAGCAAATGCAAAGCATATAGAAAAGAGACTAAGAGCTTGCAGACCTTGTTTTCTTGATAGTTCATCATCTTGAAGAGTTAAGCCTCTTTTTAAAGTGCTTGGGTCATATGGGAGGTGTCAAAAGGGTCTTCAGAGCCCAACTTTGATTAGCCCCCATTCCTAGGTTCTTGGAACATTAAGGACAAGCTGTTTTTGATAGCCATGGTACCTACCTAGGTTCCTTCATTTATATGTTGTTAGAGAATAGAGGATATTTAGGTGCTTAACATAGTTGATTTTATAGTTTTATATTGATAAATGTTAGCATCTAGTCCTTGATTAATTATTATCATGATGGTGTTTATAATGTTGTTTAATTCTTGCTAATTAAGACTATTTAGGTTTTAGTCTTTGTTTACATTAGCATTAGTTTAAAAACAACACTTGCACACACATGCAATCTCTCACAAGAAATGTTTGTGACCCATCTCCTGTTCTTGTGTAGGCTATGGTACTACTTTTGTAAACAAGAAGATCCACAACTCAAACTTCACCTTATTCTACGGGGACTATTTTCTCTTGGGTTCATGATCTCATTAGTGATAAAAATGGACCATTTCCAAGGCTAAGACTCTAGTAATTTAAATATCTCGTGATTTTTGGAAACTCATACATACTCCTTGGAAGGTGGAGGTCACTTCACAACGAATGACATATGCTTCCATAGGTCAATATTTTGAGATTGATCTCATAAGGGTTGAAAGTGATGAATTGTAATGAAATTACTTAGATAAAACTGAATATCAACAACAATAAAACACCAAAGAAAAATATAGAGAAGTGATCGAATATGCAAGTAGAATGACTTAGCCAATTTGAGGGGATAACCTCCAAACAATACAATAAGAATCAATTACTTAATGCGATGATCATATCCTACTCTATAACTCCTATATATACCTTACTATATTATCCAAAGCCCTAAGGCCAACCCACTAAGCATATGAAAGCATAAATAATTATAATATGACATGATAAGAGATTATGTTAGCCACATGTCGACTATCCATATCCCAAAATACAAATTAGGGTTAAATGCATAACATGCCCCTCCCCTTAACGAAACATTATGCCCAATGTTGGTAAGCTCTGGATGCTTCTCCTCAAATGCTTCATCCTCCCATGTTGCATCTTCAATGTCCAAATTCTTCCATTTGATCAAATACTTGGTGATGAACCTTTTCCTTGAATTCTTAGTGTGTGTCTATAGGATTCCTTCTAGGTTCCAAGATGATACATCCCTCTTCATCAATATCTGGTAATATTGATTGAGAAGACACCTTTTTTCCAATGACCTTCTTCAGGAAAGAAACATGGAAAATTGGATGTATTTTACTTGATTGAGGAAGCTCTAGTTTATATGCCACACTACCAATTTTTTTAACACTTGATAAAGTCCATAGTATTTTGGTGAAATATTGTTATATTTTTGTTGTTATTTCAAATATAGTTGCTTATATGGTTGCAATCACACAAAAACCAAGTCTCCAACTTCAAAAATTCATTCACTACGGTGTTGATCAACTTGTTGCTTCATGTGGTTTTGTGCCATGACCAAGTTCTCTTTTAGGCTAGAGAGAACCTCCCTGTTAGTGTTGAATGTGATCCTTAACCGCTCTTACTTTAGGTCTGGACACTTAAATTGGATGTGAGAGATAGTGGATGGTAACCATACAATGCCAAGAATGGGGACATTTTGGATGAAGTGTGAAATGAAATGTTATACCACCATTCTACAAGTGGTAGCCACTTAACCCATCTCTCCTACTTATCTAAAGTAAAGCATTGTAAATACCCCTCCAAACATTTGTTTACTACCTCAGTCTATCCATTAGTTTAGGGATGATATGATGAACTACAAACCAATTGAGTACATAAACATTTGAATAAATCAGTCCAAAATTGCTAGTAAAGATAGGGTCACGATCAATGATTATAATCTTGGGTGTGCCATGTAGTTTTTGAATTGTATCCATTAAATATATGGAAACTATACTCGCTGTAAATAGATGTGGCAAAACACAAAAATGAGCATACTTGGTGAGTTTATCCACAACCACCATAATTACACTTTTCCCTTCTAGACTTTGGAAATCCTATGTTGAAATCCATGGAAACCTCTTCCCAAAGTGCTCACTAGGAATAAACATAGGTTGCAAAACTCTTGGAGACTTAACCATTTTTAACCTTATTTACACCGACACACCAAACATTAAGTCAATTTTTTTAGACATTTGCTTTCAACCCTTCCCAAAATAAATCTTGCTTAACTCTATGATAATTTTTAGGAATCCCGAATGACCACCCACTGGAGAAGCATGGAGCTTTGAGAGAACCTGATTTTTAAGGATATAGTTTTTGCATAAGTACAATCGGTCATATACCACAATGCATCCCCCTTCCACACAAATTTTTCTGAAGTGCTTAGATCCTATTGGATATTTTGAATGAGATTTTGGTTTCTATGTCATTCTTCCATTTGGATATTTCATGATCTACCCAATATGCCTATAGTATGGACATGAAATTTAATAATGCCTTTGTGGACTCATCTCTCTTAGATAATGCATCGGCTACCACATTTTATTTTCCTTTTTGTAAATGATCTCAAATTCATATCCCAACATCTTAGTGACCCATTTTTTGTTCTTCAGATGAGAGTCTTTGCTCTAAGAAGTATTTCAAGTTGTCATGATCTGTCTTTACCTTGAAGTGACGACCCATGAGATACGATATCCTTTGTTTGACTACATGAAGGCTAGACATCATTTCCTTCTCATAAGTTGGTTTTGAGAGGTTCGTACCTTTCAACTGATGTCTCTCAAATGTAATGGGGTGGCCCTCTTACATAAGTATTGTGCCTATGCCACATCTTGAAGCATCACATTCAAAATGAATCTTTTGAAGGAGTATGAGGTAGTGTTGGGCCCCTAAAATATTGGCTAAGTACACAAAGGCGCATGGGTGCGCAAGGCCTAGGTTTAATATGGGTACATAAGGAAAGGTTCTAGGAGGGAAGACAAGGTCTTGGGACTTAGCCATATTTGGTGTATCGGGCAAGACACGAGAAAAGCGTGATCCTTGATTTGCTCATGTGGAGTGGATAAGGTGCCACAAGGAATACTACCTGTGATAGGTTGGCCTATGAAGGAATATGTCTTGTGATGGAAGATTATAGAAGACATCATGGAAAAAAGTGGAGAGCTCGGGCCTGGAGGATCATGCTCCCATGGAGGACCACATTCAGACACTTGGTGCCAGATCTGAGGCCACAGAATGATGAGTTGGCACTTCAGGATGCCTATATATACAAATGCCCACATAAGAGAAGATATAGAGGGATAGAAAAAGAGATCATGGATAGAGAGATTAATAGAAAGCGGAGCTCTGCAAAAATCTTGCAAGGAACTCTATTTGGGTTGGGTAGATAAAATATAGGAGATGGATGTACCAAGGGCTTGGAGGTTTAAATTTATTTTTGAGAGCTAAAGGATATGGATCCAGTTATGATGCATGACTTTGGTTTGCCTTTCTGCGATGCTCTATAATGAATCTAATGAATGTAATGAGGTTACTAGTTTATATGAATATGATCAGTAATGATTCTGGTACATTTACATATCTTCATGGTTTTGTTTTATGCATGTTTATGGAATGAGTTTGAATCCTTGTGCATTTCCCTTTATGTTTTGATTGGAAAATTCTTAATCTATTAAGTAATTTTATTAATGCGGAATGACTACACTGATCTAGAATTCATTATGAGCTCTATGATGCTTACATGTCTCATTTCCACTCACTTCCTTTAAGTTTGGATCATTGATGATATTTTCCCTCTCAACTCACATAAAAGAGAGACTCCAAAGGCGCTCACGCATTGCCTCGGGTGAGCACCCAACGCTTTGCATTGCGTGATAGGCCAACATGCATGGGATTCCCTTGTTCTTTTGGTGGGTGTAAAAATGGCTACAAGTAGTTAGGACATTAGTGGTACACATGACATTCTTGTTGATTCAAATTCTTGGTTTTCCACCTCATTCCAATGAAAAGAGTCTTTATTCAATAAGGATGTGAGCGTTATTGCAATTATACCATATTTGTTCACAAATATGTGATAATAACTAGTAAGTCCTAATAATACCTTGAGGTTTTTGAGTTTTTTAGGAATCAGGAAATCCACCATATTTGTATGTTACGAGGATCCACTTTTACACCTTCATGAGACATGATATGACCCAAGTATTCTACCTCTCTTACCCCAAAAGCACATTTGGAGGGTTTGGCATAAAGGTGTTGTTGTTCAAGAGTGTCTAATACTTTATTGACATGTTGTAAATGTTCCTCCCAAGTCTTACTATAGATTAATATATCATCAAATAATACCAAGACAAAATTCCACAAAAATGGCCGGAAGATGGAATTCATCAAACTTTGGAAAGTAGATGGTGCATTTGTAAGGCCAAATGGCATTACAAGAAATTCATAATGGCCCTCATGTGTCCTAAATGTTGTTTTATGAATATCTTCATCACAAATTCTTATTTGATGGTATCTTGATCAAATATCTAATTTTGTAAAATAAACACACCATGTAATTCATCTAACAAATCTTCAATGACAAGAATATGATACTTATCTTTCACTGTGTATTTGTTGAGCTCCATGTATTCTAAAAACATGTGTCAACCTTCATCCTTATTTTTGACCATCACCACTGGGGAAGAGTAAGCACTTTGAATATGGTGAATAATACCTAATTCCAACATCTCTTGTACCATCTTCTCAATCTCACTCTTTTGGAGATAAGGGTACCTATAAGGCCGAATGTTGGGTAGTTGGATGCCTACTACTAGCTAAATAACATGATTACAATCTCTTTTAGGTGGTAACCCTTTCGATATATCCCCAAACACAATTGAGTTCTCATTAATAACGACATGTAGATCTAATGGTATATGGAATTTTGATGGTTGAGCTTCCATTGAGAATAATTGTGCCATGAACCCATTTGCACCCTTCTTAAGCATTTTCTGCATTTGATGATAACTTACCAACTGTGGAGCTTTAGCCTTCATCCCATGCAACTCAAAATTCCTATAAGTTCATCTCCACTGTTCCCAAAGTAGTAAGCCATTGGACTCCCAATACAATGTCTGCTCCTCCCATTGAAATGACATACATGGGGCCCTCTAACAAGTAATCTCCCATAGATAGCTTAATCTTATGGCATTTTCCTAAAAACTAAATTTACCTCCATCTGCAACCATGACCTAAAATTATGGTGTTGGATAAATGAATCAATTTAAGCATATGGCCAACTTATGATTAATGAAATTATGAGTACTTCTAAGTGATTTAATATTGTCACCCTTTTCTTCTTCACAAACCCAACAAATTTGAGTGTTTATGGGGTGTTGATTCTGGAATGACATGGAAAGAAATATTTGGTTGAGATTCTTCCACCTCGATCTTAGGAGCCTCTTCCTTTATATCAATTTCTTCCTCCTCATCTTGTTCCTCATTAGGACCCTCAATGTAGAATAAATTCTTCTCAAGACATTTATGTCCTTTTCTCCACTTGTTATCACAATTGTAACATAGACCTTTTACTTATTTCTCTACAATTTTTTGAGGAGTCAATCATGTCGATTGGGGAAAATATGGTGCTATATTCGTGCATTCCTTGTGATTAGTGAAGCTCCTTTGTTTTACCATATCTCTTTCCTCCACATGCCGAGAAATGATCATGGATTCTGATATTGAACTTGGATTAAGAAGGTGAACATCATGTTGGATGTTATCCTTAAGTCCACCCAAGAAGATATCATTTAGATAATCCTATGAGATGTCAAGTCACTTGTAAGGATAGATTTTGGAACTATTAGATATAATCCTTAACTGAACTTATCTATCGTAGCTTGGAAATCTAGCTAAAATAGTTCTCTGTAACACTATTATTATAGTGTGTTTGGAGCTCATCAGTGAACATAGAACAAGTAACAAAGAGACCCTTCTTTTTCTTTTTCTCACACATCCATCTATACCAAATGAATTATTCTGGTTCCAAGTACAAGGATGTCATTACCACCTTCTGTCCATTTGGGACTTGATGCAGATCAAATAAATTATCCATTTGGTTGATCCAAGTGACCGCCGGTGAGTGGGTCAGGGGGTTCGGGGTGAAGCCCAAGCAAATTTTCATGGGTGGTTTATTAACCCATGGGTAATGGGTAACCGTTATGGGCTGTTTTGGGCCCATGGTTTTTTGGTACCCATTGTTTTGTAAAACCGCCTCTTCGGCTACCCATAGGTTTATGGGACGGTTTTGTTTTTTCCCATTGTTTGATACCCATGGTTTTGTAAAACTGCTTAAGCAATTGTCTATTTATATGGTCTTATGCATATGATAGAAAGACAAGAAAATGTATTGCAGATGTGTTTTGAATTGAGTGTGAATTTTATAGAGTTTGTTGAGCATAGCTCCAAACGGATCTGGGTATTGTATTGAGAGAGTGGAGGCTTGTAATAAAATTTGAGCAAGTGATTCTTGGTGGACGTAGCCCAAATTGGGTGAACCACGTTAAATCTTGTCTCTCTGTGTTGTGTTATTTATTCTGCACTTTTATTTGAGATCTGTAATATTTTCTACATATTAGTTTCTACTATTGCGATTATGTAAGGGATTATTCCACATATTTTATCTCTTATTTCCTAACAATTGGTATCAGAGCCTGGTTTGGTTTGCTGAAGTGTTGAATCGCAGGGAAATTTTTATCTTGAGTGGGAGCTATGGTAGATGATGGAAGATCTAGGGTTGATAAATTCAACGGGTAGAATTTCAGTCTTTGGAAGATGCAGATGGAAGATTACCTTTATCAGAAGGATCTTTATACTCCATTTGTCTCGAGAAGGTGAACAAACCTCGAGTATGAAGATGCGGAATGGGATTTGTTGGATCGGAAGGCACTTGGAATGATCCGGCTGTGTCTTGCATCTTCGGTATTATTTAATGTTTCAAAGGAAAAGACTACAAAAGATCTAATGGATGCATTAGGAAGTTATATGAAAACCCTCTACCTCTAACAAGATATTTTTAATGAAAAAGTTGTTTAATATGAAGATGTCTGAGAATAGTTCAATAGTCAGATCATTTAAATGATTTCAATATGGTTGTGAATATGCTAGCTTTGGTTACAATAGAATTTGATGAAGAAGTTAGGGCTTTATTAATTTTGTGCTCTTTACCTGAAAGTTGGAATAGCCTGGTAATGGTGGTAAGCAACTCGGTTCCAGCTAACTCAAAGTTGAAGTTTGAGGATGTTGTAGGGGTGATTCTAAGTGAGGAAATGTGAAGAAAAAGCTCCGGGGAATCTTCTACTTCAGGGAATGCTTGACAGTGGAAACTAGAGGGAGACAAAGAATAGAGGAAACCGTGGAAAATCAAAAGATCGGGCAAGGTCAAAATCCAAGAGCAAGATAGTATGTTGGAACTGTGGAAAGTCTGGGCATGCAAAGAAGGATTGTTGGGAGCTTTGGGACAAGAAGAAACAACAAGAAGAAAACAAGGAGGAAAATGTGGCATCGGGTAATGTATGTCAGGATGCTTTGATTCTTTCTTTGCATAATATTATTGAATCTTGGGTTTTAGATTCAGGGGCTTCTTTTCATGCTACTCCACATAGGCATTATTTTGTTGATTATGTTCAAGGGGATTTTGGGCATGTTTTTCTTGGTGATGATGAGCCTTACAGTATAGTTGGAAAAGGTTCTGTTCAGGTTAAGATGCAGAATGGGAATACATGGCTATTGAAGGATGTCAGACATGTGCCTACATTAAGGAGAAATTTGATATTGGTGGGGAAATTGGGAGGGGTGGTTTTACCGTGATATTTACAGCTAACTCTTGGAAGGTTACCAAGGGTGCTCTTGTGGTGGCAAGAGGTAAGAAGGTTGGAACCTTGTATTTAACCACTGATAGTACTAATGATTGTAATCTTGTGGCTTCAGATGCAGATACAACATTATGGCACTATAGGCTCGGTCATATGAGCCATAAGGGCATGAACATCATAAAGAAGAATTTTCCTGGATATACAGAAACAGGTTTGGATTTCTGTGAGAACTGCATATATGGGAAACAAAAGTGAGTAAGGTTTCTCAAGGTTAGACCTATGAAGAAAGAGAGTAAGTTAGAGCCGGTACATTCTCGATGTGTGGGGCCAGCTCTGTATCATCTCTGGGGTTCAAGTTATTATGTTACTTTTATTAATGATGCAACAAGGAAAGTTTGGGTTTATTGTATTAGAAAAAAATCTGATGTATTTGACACTTTTGTTAAATGGAAACCCTTGGTAGAGAATGAAACAGTCTTAAGCTAAAATGTCTCAGTCGATAATGGAGGGGAGTATCGCAAAGCAATGAATTTAATGATTATTGTTCTAAGAATGGAATCCACAGAAAAAGATGGTTCCAGGAACTCCACAAGAGAATGGGGTATCAAAAAGGATGAACAGAACAATAATGGAATGTGCTAGGAGCATGAGGTTACATGCAGGACTACCTCTTTCTTTTTGGGCAGAAGTGGTGAGCACAACTATGTACTTGATAAACAGAGGACCCTCAAGTGCCTTGGATGGAGGCATACCTGAGGAGGCATGGTATGGTAAGAAAGTTGATTATTCATTTCTTAGAGTCTTTGGATGTGAGGTGTTTGTTCATATAGACAAGGATGATAGGACCAAGCTAGAGGCTAAATCAGAAAAATGTACTTTCATTGGTTATGGTGGTGATGACTTTGGATTTAAATGTTGGAGTATTAAGGACAAGAAAATCATTCGGTCTAGGGATGTGGTCTTTAATGAGAAAGTCATGTATAAGCAACAGTTGCAGGAAAACAGGAAGAATCCAAGAAAGAATATGCAGTGGTAGAGGATCTTCCAGATGGGAAAGTGACCCATGAATCAGTTCAGGAACCTACTCAACAGGAACCCCAAACTCCTACAGTGAGGAGGTCTTCTAGGGTAAGAAAAGAACCTGAACATTTTTCTCCTTCTCTTTATTATTTATTACTCACTGATAGTGGAGAGCCAAGAGAGATTTGATGAAGCAATGCAAGTAGATGCCAAGAAGAAGTGGGAGCAAGCCATGGATGAGGAGCATAAGTCTCTCATGGAGAACCAGACTTGGGATTTGGTGAAGCTACCGGAAGGCAAAAGAGCATTGCAGAACAAGTGGGTGTACAGAGTTAAAGATGAAGAAGGAGGAAAGAAAAGATATAAGGCCCGGTTGGTGGTCAAGGGGTTTGCATGAAACAAGGTATAGATTTTGATGAGATATTTTCTCCTGTAGTAAAAATGACTTCTATTAGAACTGTTCTTGGAATAGTGGCAGCAGAAGACTTGCACTTAGAACAGTTAGATGTAAAGACTGCATTTCTCCATGGTGATTTGGAGGAGGAACTATATATGCAACAACTAGAGGGCTATGAGGTCAAAGGTAAAGAGGAGATGGTGTGTAAACTGAAGAAGAGCTTGTATGGCTTGAAACAAGCTCCACGTCAATGGTATAAGAAGTTTGATAGCTTCATGATGGAGCAAGGTTATATTAGATGTCATTTCGACTATCGTGTATACAAAGAAATTTGAGGATGGAAGTTATATTATCCTATGTTTGTATGTTGATGACATGTTGGTCATAGGTAAAAACATGCAGAAATAAAAGTACTCAAGAAACAACTAAGTGAATCCTTTGATATGAAGGATTTGGGGGCAGCCAAGACAAATCCTCGTATGAGGATAACTCGGGATAGGAAGGAATGGAAGTTGACTTTATCTCAGAAGAGTACATTAAGAAGGTATTGGATAGGTTTAACATGCAGGATGCTAAACCGGTTGGGACTCCTTTGTGCCATTTTAAGTTATCAAAGGAGCAAAGTGTCCCAAGACAGAAAGCAGAAAGAAACCAGATGTCCAAGGTACCTTACTCATCAGCAGTTGGCAGTTTGATGTATGCTATGGTGTGCACTAGGCCTGATATTGCCCATGCAGTGGGAGCTGTGAGTAGATTTATGAGTGATCTAGGTAAAGAGCATTGGCAAGCAGTAAAGTGGATCCTTCGGTATTTGAGAGGGACCATGGGGACAATTTTGTGCTACAGTGGATCAGACACCACTTTACGTGGTTATGTAGATTTAGACATGGCTGGAGATGTAGACAAGCAGGAGGAGCACGACAAGTTATATTTACACTGTAGGTGGGACAACAGTGAGCTGGATTTCATGACTACAGAAGTTGGTGGCTTTGTCAACCACGGAGGTTGAGTATGTTGCTGCCACAGAGGCAAGCAAAGAGATGATTTGGTTACAACAATTGCTTGAGGAGTTGGGGCATAAGCAAGAGGAATGTAAGTTGCATAGTGATAGTCAGAGTGCTATACACCTAGCTAAGAACTCTGCTTTCCACTCCAGGATGAAGCATATACAATTGAGATATCACTTCATCAGGACAACTTTGGAGGAAGATAAGTTGAAGTTGGAGAAGATTCATACCAATTATAATCCTTGCAGACATGATGACCAAGGTGGTCACAAGGGATAAACTAAAGCTATGTTCAGCTTTGGTTGGCCTTTCATGGATGACAGTGAAGGGTTGAGAAGCTTGCTCAGTGGAAATTAGTCTCCAAGTGGGAGATTGTTATGTTTGTGGAGCCTATTTTCATGTTAGAGTGTGGTACACCTTCTATGTGTTACACTCTGGGTATTTTTATGGTGGTCCCTGCTCGCCGGTGAGCGGGTCAAGGGGGTTTGGGGGTGAAGCCCCCCCGATTGGGGGTTTAGGGGCGAAGCCCCCGAAGCAAATTTTCATGGGTGGTTTATTAACCCATGGGTAATGGGTAACCGTTATGGGCTGTTTTTGGGCCCATGGTTTTTTCGGTACCCATTGTTTTGTAAAACCGCCTCTTCGGCTACCCATAGGTTTATGGGATGTTTTTTTGCCCATTGTTTGATACCCATGGTTTTGTAAAACTGCTTAAGCAATTGTCTATTTATATGGTCTTATGCATATGATAGAAAGACAAGCAAATGTATTGTAGATGTGTTTTGAATTCGGGTGTGAATTTTGTAGAGTTTGTTGAGCATTCCAAAGCATAGCTCCAAACGGAGAGTGGAGGGGTATCAGATTCGAGAGAGTGGGGAACCACATTAAATCTTGCGTGTTGTGTTAATACTTTTAAATCTGAGCAAGTGATTAGTTTGGTGTTGCGATTATGTAAGGGATTATTCCACATATTTTATCTATTATTTCCTAATAGAACTACGATGCCAAGTAGATAAATATTCAAAACACAAATTCCTTAAACTCGAAAAATTCTCAAAATTGTAGCCTATGTAGTCAATTTATGAAAAAACCTAAAAGCCGATATAACTTTTGTAAATTAGGTCAAATAAAATTGAAACTTAGAGAGGATCTTACTTGACCAATTTTGAAACACCACAAAAACAAAATGTAGAAAAATTCACTACTAGTTTTGAGATATAGTTGAACCTTCACAATTAGGATTTTGATGCAGTTTTGGCCGAGATCAAGCTCTGATACCACTTGTAATGAAATTACTTAGATATATATGAATATCAACAACAATAGAACACCAAAGAACACCAAAATATAGAGAAATGATCACAATATGCAAGTATAATGACTTAGCCACTTTGAGGGGGAAACCTCCAAACCATATAATAAGACTCAAGTGCTCAATATGATGATCATATCTTACTCTTTGTATGCGGGCCAAAAATGTGTCTCAATATCATGCACTCCTAAATCATCTTTTTGACAAAGGTATTGAGGCAACGAGTAGGAAAAACATGTAGAAAAATACAAGGGGATATAATTAAAGGGGCTATAAAGAGCGCTAGGGTCGCATATCTAGAGGGTAGTAATCCCTACACTAGGTTAACCTAGGGTTTTTGAAAGGAACGATAACCAGATCATACCAAGCCAAGAACACAGATGATAATCAAACACTACGATCAATAAGATGAAAGAAATTCACCGAATAAATTTACATAAAACCTTTACAAACAAATCATTAACAATATCATATATTATTATGGAACTTAATGCAATACAATGAGAATGGGACTTGCTTAAATAGGTAAGGAATAATAATAAAAGAACCAAATCAAGGTCATAGATCGAGCCATAAATCAAGGAAATAACTAGTCATCAAAGAGCTAGTCAAGACCATAGATTTAGGAGAGAACTAGACATCAAGGATCTAGTCAATATCATAGATCAAGGAAATAACTATACCTAAAAACTAGATAATATCTCCTAATATCTAAATAATATAAAAGAAATATCCACACACATAAGTGGGTGAGGATAAATACAATGAAGGTAAATAAAGTAGTTAGGTGAACATGAGCTAAGGTAAATACCTACTCTAACACCCCCCCTCAAGTGAAGCTAGGGGACAAAATATAAGTGGCATGTCCACATAGATGAGTCTGGTAACTAGGCCTTATGAGGCACTCATGTACAATAATTGGGAAAAAAGGGACACCACAAGGTACCCAAAACCAATAACAACAAAGTAAAGAGAGTAAAGACACGATCCAAGGTATCCCAAGAAGCTCGGCTCAAAAAACTCGTAAAATGCTGAAGAAGTTTAGTGTCCACTGTGGTCTAAATCCACTTCTCGATCACAAAACTCAAAAACAACTGACATTGGGTTTCACCAGAATAGCTCCATACAAGTAGACTGTCAATGGAGTGATGTCGAAAGTGCAAAAAAACACCAAACATAATTTAATCAGTTGTTGCAAATAGGTGTGCCATGATCCAAGAACAAAGACCATAGCAACAAGGCAAGGACACAAAATCCAGAGTGTCATGATCCAAGAAAAGCCAAGGTAACAAGGAAAGGACACAAAACTCGAAGAAACAAGATCAATACCACACCCTCCCATACTGCTGAATGGGTGGAGTGGCGCTACAAATCTGTATGAGTTGTCAAAATAACTACTCAAACACTGACAAACTAACACTGGAATGCACCGAATAGATCCCCCACAAGAGATACTATCAACATGCCAAAAGTTTTGAAAATACAGATACAAAATCTCTCAACAAACAAGAGAGATACACTACACCTGCTAAAGAAAAATGCTCAAAACAAGAAGCATCACAATGCATAAGGTATAGAAAGTGGAGCAAGAGGCCTAATGGTGGAGGAGCCATGCCTATAGAGTCCTCTCAATGAATGCCTATATCGCCACCACAAGTGATCAGATATCCACCCCAAATCAATATGGATGGATGAAGAAGATGCCTACATATGACTTGGTGTAAAATGCACAATGGGTGCATGCAAAAGAACATCAGAATGTGTGTCAGGTTGATCATGTATGAAAACTGAAATCTCAAGTTTCTCAAGCCTAAGTGAAGGTGCATAACTCATGTGTTGCTCATGATCCTCAAAAAGAGTCAAGCAAACAAAAAAAGGAGCTCTGTCAATGTGTGATCCCAATGAAGTATCTGCTCAAAAACCAATGTCATGACAAGAATTCCACTTAACATGTGGAATAGAGGAAATAATACCCTGTGAATGTCTGCTAATGACTCATTAGTGAGACCCATAGAATGGAACATGCGAGAACAGAATACGGTGGTATGCTTTACTCAAAAAAATCCATGCGGTGAAAGGAAGTAGGATACACAACATCCAGTGCTGTAATAGGCACATATGTGGAAGAGCATGCGAGAATAAGCTTCATAGGTGTATGAGCATCAAGAGCAGGAACAAACTCAAAGACTGACAGATCAATGTCAGTGGGTTCAGAAGCAATAGCTATAAGTGGACTAGGAGCATGGATATGGCTATCCACAATTTTACAATATCCTCTTGAAGTCCACACACTTCAAAGAAAATCATATCATTCTCAGAATCTATTATAGATAGAAAATGCAAATCCCAAAAGTTTAGGACGTTAGGCTCAGCCGAAATTGCATCCATAATTGATTACAACACTCCTCCATATTTGGCACTTTATAATTATAGTGCAATTCTCAAAATAAATATTTCCAATGGAAAGAGCATGAAAAAACAAGCACTTTTGCAAAAAACGACACTCAAAACCGAGTTATCGATCAAAAGTTACAAGATTTTTAATATTTTTCTCTGTTATTTATTTTAGTTGCCACTAAAACAAAATAAAATGTTGTTTCCTTCACCACACAAATAAAATTAAAGGGGGCTAAAGTTAAGCACCTACTATTAGGAATCACAAGCTTTAAGCCCTCATATGACCATACCATATGACCAAGGGCTAAGGATTTTAATGGGTGTTTGCACAACTTACTATTCTGGGGTGTGTCGTGTTCAAGAAAGTCACATCCAATAGCCTCTTACGGTAAAAATACTATTTCTCGGACTGTAGACAATGACCTTTGCTTGGCGAAAATAGCACCCTATGGATTTGCTCGAAATAGTAAAGCCGTGCATAGCATCCGTGGACCCTTGCTAAAAAAGGAAAGATATGAAATTATTCTACACGCAACCCGAAAAGGATCCACCTTAAAAAAACCCAATGTGGATCTCGATAAATCCAACAAACCCGAAGAAAAATATTTCCACATTTTTTTCCGGTTCAGTGCGAATCCCGAGGTGAACCTGTGTAACTCAAAGTGCAACCACAAAAAATGAATGCCTCCATAAATGGCTGAGTTTATAGTTGATCTTAGGGTTTTAACACCTTTTGGATCCAATGGAAGTCTCTGTTTTGTATAAAAAAGCACGTAGCAATAAAATATGACCAAATCCCAAATATATGAATATACAAAGATTTTATTTACAAAATAAAACTTACAAACAGATGCCAACAACAATCTCCTACTCTGATACCATGAAAGGAACGATAACCAGATCATACCAAGCCAAGAACACAGATGCTAATCAAACACCACGATCAATAAGATGAAAGCAATTCGCGTAATAACTTTACATAAAACCTTTGCAAACAAATGAGTAGTAATATCATATATTATTATGGAACTCAATGAAATACAATGAGAATGGGCCTTGCTTAAACAGGAAAGGAATAACAATCTAAGAACTAGTCAAGGTCATAGATCAAGCCATAAATCAAGGAAATAACTAGTCATCGAGAGAACTAGTCAAGACCATAGATTTAGGAGAGAACTAGACATCAAGGATCTACTCAATACCATGATCAAGGAAAGAACTAGTCAATACCAAAGATCAAGGAAAGAACTATACCTAACAACTAGATAATATCTCCTAATATCTAAATAAGATAAAAGAAATATCCACACACATAAGTGGGTGAGGATGAATACAATAAAGGTAAATAAAGTACCTAGGTGAACATGAGCTAAGGTAAATACCTACTCTAACAGATTTAAGGCCTACGGTCAAGATAGAGGAAGGAACCCTACTTTGCGATATCGGTAGTTGGGCGGAAAATTATAAATTAACAATAAATGAAACTAAAATGAAAGTAAACGTAAAGATAATGACTTGATAGTGGATAAGAGTACTATGCTAACTAACATCTAAACATGTACAATACTAAGCTAACATAACACAATGAAGAAGGAAATGAAATTACCTATGAAAAATGATAAGAAATGGTTAGAGCACTCACCTTGTACCTATAGGGTGGTCACCGATGTATCTATCTCTCCAGAGAAGTAACACGTAAAGAGAGAGTCATTATTAGGTAGATAAGGGGAACACTGTTCTGTCCTAGACTTCTTTATAGGTGACCTAATAGTGCAAGCAACCATTAAAGAAGATTAGTATCCAATCCAATCTAAACAAGATGCAATATGAACCAAGAGCTAATAAAGAATATGTAAAGATGACACAAAAGAGTGGATCTAATGGAAATCCAATTGATTTTGGCTTCCTTTTTCTTATGAATGCCAAACAAGGTGACAATATATATAGGATGTCATCACCCTTGGATGATGGCATTAGCCATGAAAATATGACATTTACACCCTTTCCCATGGGAGATGGCATTGGAAAAAGGTGGTAAAAAGAGGTAAGGTTTCATGAAAAGTGAAAATAGTGTGTCGTAGATCATGGATATGGATAAACAAGATGCCAAGTGATGAGATGAAAACAAAAACTATGAATGTGATGTGCATGAGACCTAGGAAGACAAGGATACCTAGTGAAAGGAAAATAAGATAAATCCCAAATAGTGACACTCTCTCTGTGTATTATCTCTAACCCATAATGGTTATATGAATAACCATTCCCCATTCTCTAAAAGGCCTCTTAAGGCACCCACTCTAGAAATAGATGCATCAGTGACCCTTATATACACAAAGGAAATTGTTAGTAGTAGGTATGAAATATGTAAAGTGAAAAATTAGGTGTATACATATGCCCTAATCATTTATCACCGCATGTCACAATAGCGAAACATGGGGTGGTCGATGGAAAAATATAATCCCTAACTCGATTTGAAAGTAAGTATTGAAATAAATGTTGAAAGGACTAGCTGAAATGAAATATACCCACCAATGCATACCGAAAGTGTCACTCATCCCACCACGTGTGGGCACAATGCTATAAGAACCTCGGAGAAGAAAAAATGAAAGGAAACAGTAGATGATCATCGGTAAGATAAGACATAAATCATCTAGCTAGGGTCCATGGAACAAATGTTGTGGTATCGTGATATTGAGATGTTGTGATGGGATAGTGTCATAAAAGAATAAGAAAAATTTGAAGATTGTAGAAATTATTCTTGTAATAGGTCTAAATGAATGGCATGAGATTACAATCATAATTAATGAGTGATGTGTGTTGCAGATTTTAGAGCAAAAATTACGGTCATGTGAATATTGAGGATAATCGTGACAAAATTTGAATAGAAATTTGAGTTTTATATAGTGATTTTTATTTTTATTTGGTTATTACTATTTTTGGAATTGAGAGAACTGAGCTCTAGAATTCCAAATTTAAGGTGTGTATCGATGTCATGGCGGGAGCACGAGGTGGTGATGGAGGATGACAAGGTGGAGCATGTAGTGGAGGCAACCACAAGTAAGTCATCACATTTAATTTTGTTGAGTAGATTAGGTGTTATTTTGTCTTTTTATTTTTTGGAGTCATTAGTGTGTTAAAATTAGTAAAACTCGAGTCATGGGTAGGTTAGGACAAAGTTTAAGTAGGTTTGGGAGGGATTCAATTATTATTTTGTCGTTTTATCAATTTTGAAAGTCAAAATTTGTAAGTCATGGCCATGATTTGGCTAGATGACATCGGCCCCTTTGGAGCAGGAGGGACGATGGCATCGGAGATGGGAAAAGAGGAGCTAAAGGGTTTATGGCATAGGAAATATGATAGTATAGGCTACATGTTTTGATTTTTTCACTCACAAATTTATTTTGCGGTGGTCGATGTTTGCTTGTTGTCTTTTTTGGATGCACGTAGAGCATAAAATCTGCCTATGACAATGCATAGATGTGGCATGGATTAGTGGGATGATTTACGGATTGTCATAGGAAGATATATCCCAACTATAGGGTTGGGGATTTAGGGGAATCATGCATATGCCTAGGATGTCATTGGATATGGATTCATTATAGATGTTTTTGACCAGCTTGGGATACCTAGTCCAACATCTTTTGATGGTTGACATGATAGTAGATCATGGTAATGGCATTAAATTTGGAGGAGGTACATGGGATTTTGGGTTACCAATTGGTGGAACCTACACGGTTTATGACGACACCTGATTTTGCAAAGCGGAGAGCATTAGCCATATGGGCTATGAGGAGTAGTACATATGATGAGCGCATATTATGTGTTTGACTTAGCACGGTGCATGCATTAGAGATTCGGATATTCGAAAGGTGGTTATGGGGATCATGGTGGCATAAATAGTGTGTCCACAAGAAAGATGGAGCCATGCCATTGTTCTTAGTTTTATTATGTAGAGACATAGTGGAGCATGGGGTCTTATTTAGCTAGGGCACTGACCATATGGGTGTAGGTAGTGCATGATTTATATAGAGTGTGGCATAGAGGCTAGAGGGTCGTGGGACCCATGATGTTATTGAAAACATGTATTTTTGAGAGGTTCCCAATGTACGAGGCCAATAGGAAACCACAAAAATTAGCGCGAGATGCCCCGAGAGCACTTTAGTGGGAGTAGGGATGATAGTGAGATCACTTGAGCATATCGACCACTAGCACATGTGGGTCCAGGTGATGTGGTATGTAAACCTTATATAGGGAATGTAGATCATGCTGACACAAGTGGCCCAAGGTAGATATCTTGTATACCATGACAGAGGTGATGGGGAACTATGGTTATGGGTAAAGACCCATGCGGTGAGTAGGGTCCCGAGGTAGTTTTGGCCACCGCATCGGTGGTGATACCACCATTTCCACTACTAGCGTCATCATACGAGAGAGGTTACAAGAGAAGAGGTTTAGGTACTAACACTTTAACCTCGTAGGATATGGGAGTGGGTGCACACAGTCGGTCGAGGCAACAAAGGCATGATGGAGATGCTTAGGGCCCACAACAAATTATATCAGTCATTGGTTTAGAGGAGGGATACGATAAAGGATTTGCGGATATAGGGCCATAGGATGTGGCAGGTCTAAGTATCATATGAGGGGAAATGATAAACCAACACCATGGATTAGAGAACATAAGATGGGACAACCGAAGGAGGATTTTTGATGACATTCGAGGTTTAGATGGTCATGCATTTGAGGAAAAGGCCTAGACCAAAATAGAGAGGAGATATGATCCACGGTGCCTATAGATAGGTGGGCATAGTAGGAGCCAAATCTCATCGTATGAGGATTATTATGTTAAGATGTATCTTCAATCTTAAAAATCATGTGTCACTAATCTGAACCCTTGCTTACTGTAACTTTACTTACTTGGGACTGATGTCGTTACCACTTGTGTTTTGCAAGTGTGAACCTACAAAATTGCTTTTGTATTTGATGAAATCATATTTATGTTAAAAACACACCTTGAATCAATTCCATTGATCCAAGGTATGCTTTGATCTTCTTTATTGACGTCTTGTCGATTGAATTTCTAAATAGAATGAAGTCTAGAACTAGGCTGGAGATTGTTGTAAATTTTAAAAGAACCTAGTTACAGGTATAATTACTCGGCACCATGTTGCCAAAGGTAAGATTTGATTTCTAGAATACGTATAAATTGTAACGCTGGAAAGCGTAAGGCAATAAGAGGTTTGATGCAAAATGAACAAGGTATATATTACGCATTGGACGGAACGTCCTGCATTATACTGTTTTTAAACCTAAGTCGGTAAAACCTACTTGGAACCTATTAATTAAAATACTACGGGTTATGTTTTAACCTATGACCTAATAACTATCCTATGTGGATTTTAAATTAAAGGGGATGTAAATTATTACAAATCCTAATGATTTGCGACCTAGATGGAAACCTAACCATTGACATTGTAACCTAAGCTATTATTAACCCTATGGGAGACCTAAGGGGAAACACATGTCAAGTGGGAGGATAAGGGGGAAGGTTTAAGCTTTAATGAAGGACTTAATTTCAGTCCTTGTAGTTTTAGTCACCAAAGTTGGCGGGAGCATGGGAGTTGGAGGTATCTAATTAGCAATGTAACTAAATTGAACTACATGCAAAATTTGAAAAAGTAAAACTTTGCAAAATTTGAGTTGGCGGTGGCGTGGAAAAAGAGAGGGAAAATGCATTCAATGCATTTATTAACATTGGTTTTGGCAACCAACCCACCTAGGAAAGAGGAAAGAGGATTTTTTAGAGTTATTGTGTTCATTTGGTTTTCTGGTTTTTGGCTCTGCCATGGTTGTTCTTTCAAACTTGCAAAATTCATTTTCAGCCATTGTTGTAGTCATTTTGATTACCTTTGGCTGTTTTTGAGCCTGTGGAAATAAGGAGGCTGTTGGGAAACTTTTTGTTGTCACTTTTGAAAAGAGGAACTTTTGAGGGCATGACTGTGATTTCCTACCAACAACAAGAAGTTTTATCAGGCATGTTAAGCCCTTTCTGTTAAATAGCTATGCTTTTCATTAAACATTCCAATAAATGAATTCTGTTTTTGGAAATTCATGGTTTATTACAAATGTTTTGATATGTTTATTATTGGATTGTGATTCTTTCTTGAAATCATCATTTAAAAAAAAAGGGCCTTATGGTATATTCGAGATGCATTTATGGAAAGATGTTGTTTTAAAACTGTAAATGGGTATAAAATCCCCCATTGTTGTTAGAATTTTAAGAAAATGTGTGCATTCGGTTTTGTGGTCTGTTGTGGGTTTAAACTTGAAAAACGTAACAGTGATTAGCATATTGTTTGCTGAGTTTTATATGTTCTAGAAAGTTTTAGAATTTGTGCATGTTTGGATAGATCTTCTGTGGGTTGTCCTTCTTTGCTCGAAAAAAAAAGTTAATTGAGATGTGGGTTCTCTTTGGGATACGAGGTCGTCGTATCTTCTTCACTGCTGTTTGTTTTGAAATGTTGTAAAGTTCTTCTATTCTTTTTTTGGGGTACCATGACTGAATGTTTGAAAATAACATCTGACTAAACCTGGAAGGTACATCAAATTGTTTAACTCAAGGATTGATGTTGAATGTGTGGTTTTTACTACTTCTTGGAACTCATTGGTGAGTATAGGTTCTGCGTATTTAAACTTCTTGCTTATTTTCATTACAACTGAATAAGGGTAAATCCCATACCTTCGTGATTATAATTGATTTCTTTCTTTTAGCATTCCAGTGGAAACAAGATTATGTCATTTGGGTTGTAAACATTTACTTGTTTTTATGTTGAGGAAAACATATTGTTTCAGTGAAGGAAATTAATATTGAAGGGTGCGATTGAAAATGTTGCTACGGTTTGATACCTTCGACTCAGTCGTAAAACATATAAATTAAATATTCTTCTTTTTATAGTAGTTGATAAAATATTAAAAATTATTCCAATTCTTGGTGAGAAAAGGAATTACATCATTATTATGGTTGCATATTACGGTTTACCCTTGGTAATGCGTTGGAAGGAGGTAACGAGAATTTCTATCTCATTTTAATTAATGATTTACAGATCTTTCTCTCTTTGACTATTAATGTTAATTGATGTTCTTCCTTGCATAAGATTGACTAGTTCAATCATGTTAATAAGAAGATGTTATGGAATCATTAGATGGAGAAAACACTGCTTTCCTTATTTCTCCTTTTAAATTCTTAGAAAATAAATAATGGAATAAACTGTAACTGCCTTCGGGTGTACATGATTGCATTTCACTTTTGTTTTCTCTTTCTGAGTTAGGTAATTACCTTGCTGTTGTAGAATTCAGAAAAGTGATAAGAGCTATTTTGTGATAATTGTCTACCTTCTCCTCCTGCATTTGAACTCGGATGAGGTTTATTGAGTAGTAAAAAGGAAAGAGTTTTGTTTAAAATTTTAGTCAACTTACTATGATAATTCCATTTACAAGACGGAACGGAAATGAACTAATTGTGTCCAAACAGTAATTTTATTACTTCTTTTAAATGCTCCTATTAAAGAACAGTTAGAGTTAATATTCTTGGGTTAACTAATTGGAATAAAAATGAACTACATTCATTTTTGAAAGAAATGGTTAAGTAATGGAGGTATAACACTACATGTTTGTAATAAATATTAGAGGAATTATTAATTAATGATATGCTTATTGAATATCTTTGTTGATTCTTTGTGACATGGTTGTTAGATTGGTTATCCTTTTCGGTACTTAATTCTTATGTGATGTCCATTATAATTATGGAACGTTTCATAAAAGCAAAGTTCTTTTACTGAAATGTATAATCAAAAGCACTTCCTTTTAATAGTAAGAGTTTAACATGCTAGTTTGTTGAACTGATCCGTGCTAGAAATTGTTGCAGATGGAGTACGTAAATGTTAGAAGAAGACATGTTGTTTTATGATGCTTCTTCTGTTTAACTAAGGGATGGATCTTTTCTGAGATTTTATTGTCCTTCTCATGGGAAAGGGAAAAAGAAAAAGTTGTATTCTTCTTTCTTTATGAATTGTTATTGTTGATTGGTATGAATGAAGTTCGGTTGTGTGGACTTGTAAATTGTATAAATTTCAATCTTGGGGAAACAAGTAAAAGGGAAAGGTGTGATATTTTAATTTTTGTATCATTATTGAATTATTGAAGTATAAATAGTAGTTAATCATATTCGATGAACTTGTATTTATTCGATGATGGTTGTTAGAACTAAATAGACATAATGTCTAATATTTACTTGACCCCAACTCTTAAGTTGGAATGTAAAATTAATTGACACTTAGGTTTATATGGGTCTTTAAATTGACATTAGTAAAAGAGTAAGATATATATATATGAACTCTTGTATAAATGAAATTGGAATGGAATTTTAAAACAATGAATCTTAATGAAAGGAAAGTTGAATTTTGTAATCAAATTTCATTAATATTCGTTGGGATGTTTTACCTAAAGAATATTCGGAAGGAGGAATCATATCTCCTCTTAACAAACCTTAGAATGAAATACGGTAATCATAAATAAATGAAAATACCTATATGGGAGTTAGATCTCATATAAATGGTGTAAAAAAAAAAAAAAGGGGGGGGAACTTGAATTTAAGATCAGTTGTGGATAAACTTGAATAAGCTTAGTAAGTTAATTTTACTTCGTTAAGCTGTAATGGACTGGAAGTCCGAAGCTTTAATTAATGAACCAAGAAAGGAATATGTAATCCTTCGATAAGGAGGAGTGAATGTATATTGAGTTACGAGACATTTCACGTCATTCCTGATTATGCAACTGTAATGAACTATAAGGTTAGAGGATCAACAAGGTTGCTGAAACTTATTCTTAAATATTTAAGATAAGAATCTAATCAACTTTTAGCTGGATGTGTAACCCTTGATGGGAGGATTCCGTAGGATGTTGGCACACGCCAGCTGCAATAAGGTGTCTTCATGAAGGCTAGGCCTTCATGACGACACAATGTTGTAGCTGACATGTTACAACACCCTTCCGAATCAAATCATCAAGGTTTACATAAGCTTGGACTTGGCCTCAGTTTTACTTTGGACCAAGCTAGGAATGTGACCTTGTATACGGAGTGACTCGAGTAGACTAAAAGTATCTAGACACACGATCAGAATAGGGTCGATGAGGTATGTCTACGCATACCTTTAGTCACCTCGAGTGCCTTTTATACTCTTTCATATTGCTATCTTGGGTTAAAGTTCAACTTGGACAAGAGGACTGACAGAAGTCAGAAAAGACCATTCTAGATAACAGATGAAGTGGGGTGAAGGACGTATTCCATTGATGAGTATGACGTCTAGGAATATGATCATGCTAAGCATGTGAAAATATTTGGCAAAAGTATCGCAATCTGTTGGTTTCATTGTCCTGATCACCTGGTTTAAGAAGTAGGATTTAGATGAATATCGGTAACAGATATTCAGATAGGCCTCTTAAATGGAACACTTCAATAAATGAAATGGTAAAGAAAACCAAGTATACTTAGTATACAATGCATGGGTTAACATGAAGGATCGGTAAGTAGCCGAGTCATGAGATGAGAGATCGATGAAACTCCGAGCCATGAAATGGGAGATCGGTAGTTCTTCGAGTCATTACAACAAGTATATGGTTATCTATTATATGATTGAATGGCATTGGATGTGTGTTCCATATTATGAATATGAATAGAGAACATTGGTTTCAATAGCATTGTGTGTTCTAAATTACGTCAATTAGAACAAAGAACAATTATTAAAAACATGATCATGTGTTCTGAATTATGTAATTTAGAACAGAGAACGTTATCAAGAAAAAAAAATTTTTTCTTGTTCTAGTGTCTTAAAATGGGAATGTTACATCTTGGTATCAGAGCTGAAGGTTACAGCTCTTGGACCTAATGAGTCCACAATTTGATAAGGTTTACATTTTCTTGTTGAACAGAAAATGGTTAGAACAAGAGGGAATGTTACGAACAACCCGTTACCGGGTGGAGAAGTAGCTACTGCCCAAAAACTAGATGAAATCCTTGCTGCCCTACTAGATACAAGAGATTGTCTGGCTGTTTTGGAACAACAAGTAGTGGGCAATGAGGAGGAGGAAGAAGATGTTGATATTAGTGATCAAGCCACCTCCCATGGACAACACTAATGGAGGAAATCCAGTGTTGATAATAGTAACGTGAACGTTCCTAATCAGCCTGAAAATAAAAGGGCAAGATTAGTGGCAGAACTCACAAATGATATAAAGAGAATAAGTCCTCCAAAGTTTGATGGAACTACACTTGGGGACGGGGCTGAAAATTGGCTTAGTGAAATGGAGAAGTACTTTGCAATAAGAAACTTCTCCGAGGAGACAAAAGTAATATGGGGAGCATATCAGCTTTCTCATGAAGCATCATCATGGTGGGACAACCGTAAGGTTGAGTTGAACATTGTTGAAACAGACATAACATGGGATCAATTTAAAAGTTACTTTAGGCAACGATGGTTGCCTCAACTCTTTTTGATCAGAAAATGACTGAATTTCAGAACTTGTCTCAAGGAAAGCTGACGGTGACAGAATACTAGGAAGGGTTTACTAAACTCCTTAAGTATGTACCGTAGTACCAAGCTGACGAGAAGTTTAGGATATAAAAGTTCATAATGGGTTTGAATCCCATCATTGGTGGTGAGGTGGATGTCCACGGTCCGACCACTATGGAAGGAGTTGTCGAAAAGGCAATAAGGCAAGAACAGAAATTGAGAGCAATCTCTGCTCATAGGGAGGAGATTAGGAAGAATATTCCCAACTCTTCTTCATCTCTTGCACCTAAAAAGGGACCCTGGAAGAGGTTCGGCATGAAAAACAAAATTGTTGTGGATAACAATAAGAAAACAGGAATGAACAAACCTATTACTAGTATGCGGAACGACTTTACCAAAAATAGTGGTAATGGACAAAAGTCCTATGGAAGCCAGAATGATAACTTCAAGGCTGGAAATAAATTTGAGCCTAGGAAGAGGCCCGTTGGAGGCTGTTTCAACTATGGAAAGGACCATTACGCGAGTCACTGTCCTTTGAAGAAGGACGATCATGATCAACAACATAGGATACATGCTGCGGTGGCTAACAAACAAGTTGAAAAGCAAGTCACACCTATAGAAGTTCCGGGTAAGTTATTCGATACACTGTAGTCATACTTTTTGATACTGGAGCTACTGAATGTTTTATATCTACTAAGTTAGCATTGAAATTAAAAAGGAAAGCTGAACGAATGGATAAGACATGGACGGTACATTATGGAAATAATGTTGTCCATACAGTTGATATGTGTCTTTTTGGGGCAGTCCTTGACTTGCCTAGTTTCTCCACGAAGTTGACCTGTATGTTACCCCTTTGGGGTCATATGATGTAATTATAGGTGTTAATTGGTTGGCGGAACATAAGGCAAAGGTCGACTGTTATGAAAAATAGATTTTTGTTTTGATGACCTGCAGAAAACAACAGTCATTCAGGGTGTAAAATGTGGGATTGCAGTTAGGAAACTAATAGCTATGCAACTAAAAAGGGTTAAAAATAGAGGCTGCACTTTGTATGCCGTAAAAATGACAGAAATTGAGGAAGATAATGATTTTATGGAAAAATATCCATTGTTAAGATATTTCAGTGATGTATTTCAGAGGAGTTACTGGGTCTTCCGCCCAAATGGGAGTTTGAATTTGTAATAGAGATCAAGCCAGGAACCGAGCCCATATCTAAGGCACCCTATAGAATGACCACCATTGAGTTGGTGGAACTTAAGGCTCAGTTACAGGAACTTTTGACCAAAGGGTTGATAAGACCGAGCGTCTCACCATGGGGAGCGCGGTAATTTTTGTAAAGAAGAAGGATGGACACACTTAGATTGTGCATTGATTATAGAATGTTGAATAAGGCAACCATTAAGAATCGATATCTACTTCCTAGGATTGATGATCTGTTCGATCAGATGTGTGGAGCATCAATTTATTCAAAAATAGATCTTAGATCTGGATATCATCAGCTGAGAATAAAAGAGGAAGATATTCATAAGACAACTTTTAGAACAAGGTACAGACACTATGAATTTATAGTGTTACCTTTTGGGTTGACAAATGCACCTGCCGCCTTCATGAATCTGATGAATAATATTTTTCAAGAGTACTTGGACAAATTCGTGCTTGTATTCTTGGACGACATTCTTATATACTCCAAAAATGTTGAAGAACATCAGGAGCATTTAAAGATAGTATTGGAAATCTTGAGAAAGAGAAAGTTGTATGGTAAATTGTCTAAATGTTCCTTTTATGATGCAGAAGTGCATTATTTGGGACATGTTATAAGCAAGAATGGGATAGTTGTAGATCCTTCAAATATTGTAGCTATAACTGAATGGCTTGCACCCAAGAATGTGCCTAAAGTTAGAAGCTTCATGGGCCTAAGGTACTATAGAAAGTTCGTTAAGGACTTTTCTAAGATTGTTGCACCAATCACTTCATTACAAAAGAAAGATAAGAAATTTGTTTGGAGTGACAAATGTGAATCTGCCTTTAAAATTCTAAAGGATCAGTTAACTACAACACCTATTCTGACTGTACCTGACCCAAATGGAGATTTTACGGTTGTAACGGATGCATCTGGAGAGGGTCTCGGAGGTATTCTGTTACAAAATGACCATGTCATAGCATATGAAAAAAAAACTCAAGTTACATGAACAAAATTATGCTCCACATGACCTAGAGCTCGCTGCCATCATTCATGCACTTCAAATGTGGAGGCACTACCTTCTTGGTAAGCCTTTTGAGCTAAAAACCAACCATCTAGGGTTGAAGTATATTTTTACTCAACCAAACCTGAATGCAAGACAACGAAGATGGTTAGAATTCCTATCTCAGTATGATTTTGATATAAGCTATATTAAAGGCAAGGAAAATAGGGTAGCAGATGCTCTGAGCCGTAGGAAGCACATTTCTGCTCTTATAACATTACGAACTCAGTTTAAAGATGAGGTGAAAAGTGTCATGGAATCTGACTCTTATTTTCAGCAAGTTAAAACAGCACTTGCTGCAGATCCGAAAGATGTAAAGTATAAAGGTTTTCGTTTTGACAATGAAGGAATTTTGAGGTTTGAAAACAGGGTATATATACCCTTGGAAAATGATTTAAGAAAGAAATTATTAGCTGAGTTTCATAATTCACCTTTTTCTAGGCACCCTGGCATTACGAAAAATGCTTGCTGATATAAAACAACAATATTTCTGGAAGGGAATGAAAAAGGATGTGATGGAATTTGTGACACACTGCTTGGAATGTCAGCGTGTTAAAGCAGAACATATGCATCTCTCTGGATTATTGTACCCTCATAGCATTCTGCAGTACAAATGGCAAGTGATAACTATGGATTTCATTCAAGGATTACCTATGTCCAGGAATAAACATGATATCATCCTGGTTGTTGTTGACAAACTAACCAAAGTGGCACACTTTATTGTTGGTAATCTGAAAGATGATTCACCAGTGTTAGCAAGAAGGTTTGTACATGAGATTTTCAGGTTACATGGAATACCCAAATTGATCATATCAGATAGAGATCCGAGAATGACATCAAGGTTCTAGGAAAATGCTTAATGCAGCCTTGGGAACTAAACTAAATTTCAGTTCTGCATATCATCCAGGAAACGGATGGACAGACTGAAAGAGTCAATCAAGTTTTAGAGGATATGTTAAGAATGTATTGCATGGACTAGCAGTATAAATGGGAGGAATACCTTCCATTGGTTGAATTTTCTTATAATAATACATACCACACCTCTTTAAAGATGGCACCTTTCGAAGCATTGTATGGAAGAAAATGCAGAACCCCTGTTAGTTGGGACAACATGGAGGATAGAGAGGTAATTGGGCCAGAAATCCTCACGGAAATGGAACAACAAATTAAAATGATTCGTGAACATTTAAAGGAGGCTGCCAATAGGCAAAAGAGTTATGTAGACTTAAAATAGGTTGATAGGAAATATAAACTTGGTGAGAAGGTCTTTCTTGAGTCAAGCCGAAAAAGAGTTCTATAACTTTTGGCAAGGCTGCCAAGTTATCACCTCGTTATGTGGGACCTTTTGAAATTGTTGAAATAATCAACCTTGTAGCTTATCGTTTAGCTTTACCTCCTACTTTATCACGAATGCATGATGTTTTCCATATTTCTTTGCTTAAGAAATACGTATCAGATTTATCACATGTGCTGAATTGGGATTCCTTGCAGGTCCAAGACCCAGGAATAATCGTGGTTAAGCCCATTCGAGTGCTGGGAACTTGCCAGTTGTACTTAAGAAATCGTGAAGTGAATCAATGTAAGGTCCAGTGGGACCAGTTTAGCAAAGAAAGTGCAACTTGGGAGAATCTCAAAGAAATGAGATCTGCTTTTCCATACTTTTTTGATCGAAATTGAATTCAAAAAACTGATAATTCTGCCAAACTTGGATAGTTACTGAACTATTTTATGGTTATCTTAAAACACTATTTTGAAGATTTAAAATTTGTTTCTGATATGAACATATGAATGGAAGGAAAATAACTGAATTTTGTCCTAAAAACTCTATGATTTGGCTAATTTGATCATCGGGACGATGATTCTTTTAAGAAGGGAGGTATGTAACGTCTTGATTTTGGCAGCTACTACGATAACTTCTTTTTGTGATGCTGCAACTATGGAAATGAGGATTATTATGTTAAGATGTATCTTTTAATCTTAAAAATCATGTGTCACTAATCTGAACCCTTGCTTACTGTAACTTTACTTACTTGGGACTGATGTCATTACCACTTGTGTTTTGCAAGTGTGAACCTGCAAAATTGCTTTTGTATTTGATGAACTCATATTTATGTTAACAACACACCTTGAATCAATTCCATTGATCCAAGGTATGCTTCGACCTTCTTTATTGATGTCTTGTCGATTGACTTTCTAAATAGAATGAAGTCTGGAACCAAACTGGAGATTGTTGTAAATTTTAAAAGAACCTGGTTACAGGTATAATTACTTGGCACCATGCTGCCAAAGGTAAGATTCAATTTCTGGAATACGTATAAATTGTAATGCTGGAAAGCGTAAGGCAGTAAGAGGTTTGATGCAAAATGAACAAGGTATATATTAAGCATTGGACGGAACGTCCTGCATTATACTATTTTTAAACCTAAGTTGGTAAAACCTACTTGGAACCTATTAATTAAAATACTATGGGTTATGTTTTAACCTATGACCTAATAACTATCCTATGTGGATTTTAAATTAAAGGGGATGTAAATTATTACAAATCCTAATGATTTGCGACCTAAATGGAAACCTAACCATTGACATTGTAACCTAAGCTATTATTAACCCTATGGGAGACCTAAGGGGAAACACATGTCAAGTGGGAGGATAAGGGGAAGGTTTAAGATTTAATGAAGGAATTAATTTCAGTCCTTGTAGTTTTAGTCACCAAAGTTGGTAGGAGCATGGGAGTTGGAGGTATCTAATTAGCAATGTAACTAAATTCGAACTACATGCAAAATTTGAAAAAGTAAAACTTGCCAAATTTGAGTTGGCGGTGGCGTGGAGAAAGAGAGGGAAAATGCATTCAATGCATTTATTAACATTGGTTTTGGCAACCAACCCACCTAGGAAAGAGGAAAGAGGATTTTTAGGAGTTATTTTGTTCATTTGGTTTTCTGGTTTTTGGCTCTGCCATGGTTGTTCTTTCAAACTTGTAAAATTCATTTTCGGCCATTGTTGTAGTCATTTTGATTACCTTCGGCTATTTTTGAGCCTGTGGAAACAAGGAGGTTGTTGGGAAACTTTGTTGTTGTCACTTTTGAAAAGAGGAACTTCTGAGGGCACGGCTGTGATTTCCTACCAACAACAAGAAGTTTTATCAGGCATGTTAAGCCCTTTCTGTTAAATAGCTATGCTTTTCATTAAACGTTCCAATAAATGAATTTGTTTTTGGAAATTTGTGGTTTATTGCAAATGTTTTGATATGTTTATTATTGGACTGTGATTCTTGCTTGAAATCGTCATTTAAAAAAAGGCCTTATGGTATATTCGAGATGCATTTATGGAAAGATGTTGTTTCAGCCAAAACTGTAAATGGGTATAAAATCCCCATTGTTGTTAGAATTTTAAGAAAATGTGTGCATTCAGTTTTGTGGTCTGTTGTGGGTTTAAACTTGAAAAACGTAACAATGATTAGCATACTATTCACTGAGTTTTATATGTTCTAGAAAGTTTTAGAATTCATGCATGTTTGGATAGATCTTCTGTGGGTTGTCCTTCTTTGCTAAAAAAAAAGTTAATTGAGATGTGGGTTCTCTTTGGGATACGAGGTCATCGTATCTTCTTCTTCACTGCTATTTGTTTTGAAATGTTGTAAAGTTCTTCTATTCTTTTTTTTTGGGATACCATGGTGAATGTTTGAAAATAACATATGAATAAACCTAGAAGGTACATCAAATTGTTTAAGCGAAGGATTGATGTTAAATGTGTGGTTTTCTTTGCTTCTTGGAACTCATTGGTGAGTATAGGTTCTGTATTTAAACTTCTTGATGTTGTCGTTTAATCTTTGAATAAGGGTGAATCCCATACCTTTGTGATTATAATTGATTTATTTCTTTTAGCATTCCAATGGAAACAAGATTATGTCATTGGGTTGTAAACATTTACTTTTTTTTATGATTGAGGAAAACATATTGTTTCAGTGAAGGAAATTAATATTGAATGGTGTAATTGAAAATGTTGCTACTGGTTTGATACCTTCGACTAAATCATAAAACACATAAATTAAATATTCTTCTTTTATAGTAGTTGATAAAATATTAAAAACTATTCCAATTCTTGGTGAGAAAAGGAATTACATCATTATTATGGTTTCATATTATGGTTTAACCTTGGCAATGCGTTGGATGGAGGTAACAAGAATTTCTATCTCATTTTAATTAATGATTTACAGATCTTTCTCTCTTGACTGTTAATATTAATTGATGTTCTTCCTTGCATAAGATTGACTAGTTCAATCGTGTTAATAAGAAGATGTTATGGAATCGTTAGCTGGAGAAAACACTGCTTTCTTTATTTCTCCTTTTAAATTCTTAGTAAAGAAATAATGGAATAAACTGTAACTGCCTTTGGGTGTACATGATTGCATTTCACTTTTGTTTTTCTTTCTGAGTTAGGTAATTACCTTGCTGTTGTAGAATCCAGAAAAGTGATAAGAGCTATTTTGTGATGACTGTCTACCTTCTCCTCCTGCATTTGAACTCGGATGAGGTTTATTGAGTAGTAAAAAGGAAAGAGTTTTGTTTAAAATTTTAGTCAACTTACTATGAGAATTCCATTTATAAGACGGAATGGAAATGAACTGATTGTGCCCAAACAGTAATTTTATTACCTCTTTTAAATGCTCCTATTAGAGAACAGTTAGAGTTAATATTCTTGGGTTAACTAATTGGAATCGAAATGAACTACATTCATTTTTGAAAGAAATGGTTAAGTAATGGAGGTATAACATTGCTTGTTTGCAATAAATATTAGAGGAATTATTAATTAATGGTACTGTTGAATATACTGTTGATTATTGTGACATGGTTGTTAGATTGGTTATCCTTTTCGGTACTTAATTCTTATGTGATGTCCATTATAATTATGGAACGTTTCATAAAAGCAGAGTTCTTTTACTGAAATGGATAATCAAAAGCACTTCTTTTTAATAGTAAGAGTTTAACATGCTCAATTCGTCGAACTGATCCGTGCTGGAAATTCTTGCAGATGGAGTACGTAAATGTTAGAAGAAGACATGTTGTTTTATGATGCTTCTTCTATTTAACTAAGGGATGGATCTTTTCTGAGATTTTATTGTCCTTCTCATGGGAAAGGGAAAAAGAAAAAGTTGTATTCTTCTTTCTTTATGAATTGTTATTGTTGATTGGTATGAATGAAGTCGGTGTGTGGACTTGTAAATTGTATAAATTTCAATCTTGGGGAAACAAGTAAAAGGGAAAGGTGTGATATTTTAATTGTTGTATCATTATTGAATTATTGAGTATAAATAGTAGTTAATCCTATTCGATGAATTTGTATTTATTCGATGATGGCTGTTAGAACTAAATAGACATAATGTCTAATATTTACTTGATCCCAACTCTTAAGTTGGAATGTACAATTAATTGACACTTAGGTATATATGGGTCTTTAAATTGACATTAGTAAAAGAGTACAACATATATATATGAACTCTTGTATAAATGAAATTCGGAATGGAATTTTAAAACAATGAATCTTAATGAAAGGATAGTTGAATTCTGTAATCAGATTTCATTAATATTCATTGGGATGTTTTACCCAAAGGATATTCGAAAGGAGGAATCATATCTCCTCTTAACAAACCTTAGACTGAAATAAGGTAATCGTAAATAAATGAAAATACATATATTGGAGTTAGATCTCATATAAATGGCGTCAAAAAAAAATAAAAAGGAGGGGGGGACTTGAATTTAAGATTAGTTGCGGATAAACTTGAATAAGCTTAGTAAGTTAATTTTACTTCGTTATGCTGATTGATGGATTTGGAAGTCCAAAGCTTTAATTAACCAAGAAGGAATATATAATCCTTTGATAAGGAGGAGTGAATGTATATTGAGTTATGAGACATTTCACGTCATTCCTGATTATGCAATGTAATGAACTATAAGGTTAGAGGATTAGCAAGGTTGCTGAAATTTATTATTAAATATTTAAGATAATAATCTAATTAAACTTTTAGATGGATGTGTAACCCTTGATGGGAGGATTCTGTAAGATGTTAGCACATGCCAGTTGTAATAAGGTGTATTCATGAAGGCTAGGCTTTCATGACGACACAATGTTGTAGCTGACATGTTACAACACCCTTCGAATCAAATCATCAAGGTTTACATAAGCTTGGACTTGGCCTTAGTTTTACCTTGGACCAAGCTAGGAATGTGACCTTGTATACGGAGTTACTCGAGTAGACTAAAAGTATCTAGACACGCGCAGTCGACTAGGGTCGATGAGGTATGTCTGCGTAGCTTTAGTCACCTCGAGTGCCATTCTATACTCTTTCATATTGCTATCTTGGTTTAAAGTTCAACTTGGACAAGAGGACTGACAGAAGTCAGAAAAGACCATTCTAGATAATAGATGAAGTGGGGTGAAGGACATATTCCATTGACGAGTATGACGTCTAGGAATATGATCATGCTAAGCAGGTGAAAATCTTTGGCCAAAGTATCGTAATCAACTGCTGGTTTCGTTGTCCTGATCACCTGGTTTAAGAAGTAGGATTTCAGATGAATATCGAGTAACAGATATTCAGATAGGCCTCTTAAATGGAACACTTCAATAACCGAAATGGTAAAGAAAACCAAGTATACTTAGTATACAATGCATGGTTTAACATGAAGGATCGGTAAGTAGCCGAGTCATGAGATGAGAGATCGATGAAACTTTGAGCCATGAAATGGGAGATCGGTAGTTCTTGAGTCATTACAATGAAGTATATGGTTATACATTATATGATTGAATGGCATTAGATGTGTGTTCCATATTATGAATATGCAAACAAAGATCATTAGTTTAATAACATTGTGTGTTCTAAATTACGTCAATTAGAGCAGAGAACAATTATTAAAAACATGATCGTGTGTTCTAAATTATGTAATTTAAGCAGAGACAATATCATTTTTTTTCTTGTTCTAGTGTCTTAAAATGGGAATGTTACATAGACAACTAGTTAAGCGTGATAATATGCTAGTTATATGATTTTGATAGACGTATGTGATATTATTTGTAATATGTGTTGGTTCTTAAGTTTGTAGAGAAGATGGTGGAGGATTTACACTCGGTGATTGAGAGTGCCCACCATGAGATCCTGGACTCTATGCTAGATGTTTAGGATACTACAGTGATGGTGGATCCAGTAGCACTGTCGAATGGGGAATCAGTGAGCTCATTTTTTTGTTAGGTGAGGCATCGAGTATATTGAGGGGGTATCGGGATGCACGGGTGCATGCGGTTGCCAAAAACATAGATGTGATCTTTGTAAAGTCTATTACATGTGAAGGTAGTCTTTGCAGTACGAGAGTAGGAAGCTCGGCTAACAAATGCCTACAAAGCTACAACATAAATTACTTCATTAAAGGACCATTTGACGAGAGCATAGGAAGAGGCCTCACGGATCTCGATTTAGGGTGACGTCCCTAACTCGTACAATGAGAGAAGATAACACGACTCCATTGGTCCAAAACATCCAGAGACCCCCACATGGGGTGAGGTTGATTGATTCATATTGTAGATGGGAAAAATTCCATTTTGTATGATTTTTGTTGATGTATAAAACTTGATTCTATATATATTATGATGATTTTTATGTCATTTGGATATTTGGTGATGTGTATGTGATGATTTATTTATCATTTTCCTTCTTTCTACATGTATGTATGTGATAATACCATGTTACTTAGGAATAATCATAATGTAATAGATGGGTAAATCCAAAGAGAAGGGGATAAATAAGATAACCCGACTCACGTTGATGTGAAAAAGCCAAGAGGTGGAACAAGGCCAAGATATCCAATGGTAGGATGTTAGGGCGTGAATGGGGGTGAATCCAAGCGGTAAACAACCCAAGAAAGGATGTAACAATATATTTTATATTATATGATAAACTCAAGGGGGTCAAGAGCCCAAAAGAAAATAGAGGATGTTTGTGTAAAACTCAAGTGGGAAATTTGAGAGCCGAAGTGAAAGCACATAATCATACCAAAGAAAGAAATAATACATAGTCAAGGTGATAAAGATGAATACACACGAGGGAAAAATATCGCAACATATTGGTGATGATATCATCTACTTTATTAAGGATGTGGCTTTGGGCATGGGTCATGAGGTATTTGATAGAATCTTGTGTTATAATGACTTGTTGATGAATTTTAGACCATATGGAGAACAAGGCATCGTTGATCTCATCCTTCAATCAAGTGAGAACATCACACCGAATAACATCCATAGTGGGATAAGGATCGTAATGAGGTGAAAGTCTATAGGTAGGTTGTGTTCTATCTTGTCAAGGGAAGGTGGTCGGTTTTGAGAAGAATTGGCTCCATGCTTCGATTGTGAGAGGAATTTTCAAGAGTGAGATACTTGCTACCCATAACCGATAGTCAATGTTGGTGTGCATGCAATAGCCATTATGAGAGCATATTTAATGAGCTGAAGTGGAATGTTGTGTATCCTTTTTGGTTTGGTCATATTTGACCTCAACTTCAAGTTTCTTCATGTGGTGCCTATAGGCTATGTAGTCAAAAACATCATTCCTCGAGCCTCGTGCCATGTGAAATATGGCTCGATCGTATAAGATTGAGGATCCATAAGGGAAAGAGGTAGGGGAGAGGTCTCATAGGATATAGAGGTCTAGTGAGAGTATCTAAGGAGGGAATCAATGCAATGGGTTAGGATGATGTCATTGTAGCAATGTGGTGCTTAGTCGGGCACAATAAATAGGATCGTCACTCGTGAGATCATCAAATTTGTAGTCAAAGTTGAAAATCCAATATTCTGTCAAGGAAAATGGGTCAGCTCAGTCTATGTTGGTATGTGGGAGTGTAACCGGTGGAGCAATATGAGGCTCAAACACTAGTGGGGAAGAAGCGTAAATTGTATTTGGAGGTTCTTCTTGTACTAATATGGTGTTCATGTCATGACTAATTTTGGTATGTAGGGGTTTTGGTAGCAAAAGACTTCCGAATCATGAATTTGGGTGTAGCCACCAAATGGGGTTCTTATAAGGCATAACCATCATCGTAATATGATATAGAAGCATCCACCACACAAGATTTGACTATGGTTTCAAGTTGGACCATATGCTCCTATGGGGGTGTGGTGTTTGTGAGATAATTACTGGAATCGATGGATCCTTCTTGTAAGGTGTAAGAAAGGAAGTAACTTAGATATGATGAGTCCAGAAGATCAAAGGTATTGATTCTAAGTGTGACTTCATCGGGATTTTCATCATCCGACTCCAATATATTTTTAAGCATGTTCTGAACAACTTGGGATGAATGACATTTCAGTAAAGAGTATCCGTAGGGTATTTAAAAAATGATATTCTCGAAAGCGGATAGGTAATAATTCATCAATGTGGGGAGATTGTATGTCCCCTTTTTCTGAAGTGTATCATAATTCTAAGGGTTATTGTCCCCTTTAATCTTATAAATAGATCCCAAGTGAGCGAACTTCACACATTGACATGCGAAGAAGTAATGATGCGCCTCCATAAGAGAATGTTATAAGATAGGGAAAATTAAAAGCATTACTTTGACATGGATAGTCTAGGGGGAATGGTGATGGGTAACCAAATACACCCCATCGAGGCATCTTTTAACAATCATATCCTTGAAAAATTGGTTTGCATATATTTTAGGTTATTGATAGAATAACTAAGAGCCTTGATGAAATATAATGATGCCACATACATGCCTACTACCTCATCATTTAGAGTATGTTTGATGAAGTGTGACTGATATGAAATGAGATGAAAAGTGGAAGATCATGTGTACGAAGCAAGATATCATCCGGGATCATAGAAGCGATGGGAAAATGAGTGCATACACGAGCATCTATGGTGAGATTAGTATGAATGGAGAGTTCCTCACATTTTCAAAGTGGATAATTTATTCCGACCCATGCAATGTAGGACTCTGTCCCAAAGGGAGGAAAATGAATGTTTATATTAAACAACACAATGATGATATGCTCATGATGGTGAGGATGTGTAAACATAAGTTGTAAAAAGGAATTGTGCTAAGAATTTGGGAAAATGCTTGAGAGGATCCAACTTATTATGACTATATTTTGTAATAGGAAGAGAGTGTTGGGAGTCCTCGAAACACATCCAAAAGGAGCAGGGTAGTTAGAGAGGCTTCGAAACTTATTTTTTCCCAATTCCTTTACTATCAACCCTACTAGTTTGATTGACATAGGGGTCGATGATGTCTATTCACATAGATGCAGATCCAGACACAATCAACACTCTAGGAGAATTTCTGCAGGGGTTGATGGCGTCTAAAGGATGCATATTCTTGATTTGAGGAGCTTGATTCTTAGGTAAAAAGCATAGATGACCCTATTAGTTCGAGGTTGTAATGTTATAGAATATTATGGTTCTACATAAGATATGACACATTTTACATCGTTAATTGCAACCATTTTTAGGAGGGTAATTCGTGTCAACTAAATTAGTTGTAGCATTCTCTTGATTTTTAGAACTTTCAATGACATCATGATTGGGCATAGGATTAGGGGATATTTTAATCTTTTCATTAGCTTGGTTGATGGATTTTGTATACACCTAAATTTTTACACTTTCTATTTTCATACATGTTACTAACAATTCTCTTTTCAAGTTAGAGGTTGCTAATGCATCTATCTCTGGAATGGGTGCCTTAAGGGGCTCGTTCTAGGATAGGGGTATGGTTATTCACGTAACCATTGGGTTAGGGATGATACATGGAGAGAGAAAAAATTTTGGTCCCATTTATGTGTTTCTTTTTCTCATATTCCTCTTATTTTCCTCACATTCTTTTGACATATTTCTTGCTCATGACCCCTCTTCTTTCATTTTGCATCATTCTTATTCTTCATGACTCTTTACACATCTCTCCTTGCTTTTTCCCCCTTTTGAATCTATCACACGTGGGAGTTTATGTTGGTGCAAATTCAAAATCCATACCAATGCCTTTTCCCATGGGAGATGGCGTCGGTATAAATAACTCAACTCCCATTTGCACATTAGAACAATCACATAATTGCAAAAAGGAACAATCACATAATTTGCACATGCTCGCTTTACTTTTGTATTTATTACATCTTGACTCTTATCTTGGATATTATTCTTTTTGGATTGGTTAACTTGTACTTTTGGGTCATCTATAGTGAGATAGGATTGGATTGTTTCCCCTTCTCCACCTGAAGGTTGTTCTCTCTTTTTGTATGGTCTTTTGGGAGATAGATGCATTAGCGACCTACCCCAACAAGAAATTTCTCTAACTCACTTTTTCATTTTGTATAGAGTAGTTCCTTACATTCGTTACACTCTATGTTATCTTACTATTTTATGGACATGCTAGGTTAGAATATTATAATTCGGTTCTTTGCTTCATGTTACATACTTTCCTTCAAGTTAGTATAATCTTGCATGCTTCTTTTATTTATCATTACCTCCCATAGTGTCGATATCTCCATATTGTTCCTTCCTCTTCTTCAAAATAAGACCTTGTAAACCTTAGTTTTTCCTCTTGTAAGGGTTACTTACCTTGGGTATGCAATCATAGTGGTCCCTATATCCCCTTTAATTATTTCCTTTTGTGTGTTGGTCTTGGTGTGTCCCTCACTCGTTTCCTCGAATACCCTGGTTGAATGGATGATAAGAGTGCACAGTGCCTAGACACATTTTTTTATGCCATACATCCTTAGTAAACCTGACGTTAATCCCATTTTGTCCCTTATGATCGAGAACAGCTCATTAAAAGCACCCACTTTTCATTTTTGTCTTGTTTTAGTCTTTAAAATTATAAAAAACTCTAAAAATAAATCTTTCAGATTCGATCGGCCCTTGTGTCATTTATGTACAAGGTCGATCATGTATGTCTTGTCCTAACCTCTCCACATATGCCATTGGCCCCTGTTTCACTATTGTACATGGTTGTTCTTGTCTACCCCATCCAATCTTTACTATAGATGCCTTCGGCCCCTGTGAAACACTTTTTCACACTGATTGTGTTGATAGCCCATTTTATGAGCTTATTTTGGTCAGATCAACACTCCATCATGGAGTATCTTGGCTTGGGGATCTCTAACTCCGGTGAATAGTCACTTTTAGAAACTATCTGTCTAGAATCGGGGTCTCCTTTCTATTCGAGTGTTGCATGGTAGGAGCTAATATGATAATTTATAACACCCTCAATAATAATATCTCAAGTGAGGAAGAAGAAGAGATTCAAATTGAAGAAATATCTGACCTCCCACCTAAAATCCAAAAATTCCTTGATAAATTTCCTCAATACAAAGGGGAACTGAGTCAATAATTCATAAGCACCTTCTTTACTTTTTCTTTGAGAAACTTGATGATAGGGTGGATAATGGGAAGGCTACCATGGCAAAGCTCATCTACGAATGCCTCTAGTTCTGATCCCACTAATATTATCCTTCATCTTATAGATACGATGAATACAAAACAAACTGTCATTATGACCCAACTCCTTAAAATGAAAACTAATATGGTCCAGATGGTTAACCATCCTAATAGGGTCTCTAGGGGTGGAATTCCATTTCCCCTACCCAATGGACCTAATGGGGCACCTCTTACCCAACCTCCCATTCAAAAAAAAATCTTGAGGACAATCCAAAAAGATCTATGAGAACCTTACATTGCTAGCATGGATATTGGAGGTATTTTCCCTCTATCTCATATGATGGGTCAATTGATCACACTTTACACATTAAGGCCTTTGGCAATCTTTACAAAGAGTGGATCAAATTTAATTCTTATGCCACCACTAAAATATTAGCTAAGACTCTTATTGGAGATGCTTTGGATTAGTATCACATGCTACCCCCTAACTCTATAGTGGAGTTATAATCTCTAGTAACAACTTTAGTTAATGAATTTCAATATCATGACTTACTCGAAAAATAACATTAATGCTTTCATTAACTAAAAACAACATGAGAATGAATCAGCTCAAATGTTCATCAAGCGTTGGAAAACTTTATCTACTAAGGTAGAACACAATATGTTGAATGATAGTATTTTCCAACTCTTCCTTCAAGCCTTAGAACCTCGCCTTAAATACAAGGTTAGGTATTTTTATCCTACCTCCTGGATGAGGCTTTTAAACAAGCTAAAAGACAAGATTATCTCATGAGGGAGTTTGAGAAGGATCCTCCTAAGAACCAAGAAAATAAACAGATACAGATCCTACAAAAATCAAAGAACAAGAATGCCACAGATGATGAGGTCTCAAATACCCTTCCTCTCATGGCTTACACAAATAGAAATGTCCTTGTTATTGATAAATAATAATAATAATAATAAGATCCAACCTGCCCATTATCAACCATTGACTAAGGATGAGTTGAGAAAGCGTATACCTAAACCATTTAGTCATATCCTTGATCCTTCTTGACCCATTCTTGAATAGCATGACGAAAATAAATTTTTTGGTGGTACGTTATTGTCCCCCATTCCAGAATGGGGAAATTTTTCAATTTTTTTGGATTATATGCTTATGTTATACAGAAAGCCCAACCGAGCTATTTTCTTAGCTCACTGAGCTATTGACATAGAGCACTGAGCAATGCAGTGAACCGAGCCAATTTTCTCAATGAAGATCAAGCTAAGGACCATTACCGAGTCTCATAAAAGAAAACTGATCTACCTTCAAAAGCTCTAATCATACAATAAGTTGTGATATTTCAGTAGTGCTTGGCCGAGTTGGTGTTTTTATGTCAGGAAGATCTCGAAAGGACTCTAGCAGGTCTTTGGTTTTAAAGGAGCTGAGTTTTTCATGTTTGGGTGAGCTCGATTTAATATAATCCATTCACAGGCTGAGTTGTTTCACATTTTGGAAACTGAGTTATATGAGTTTTAGATCCATCGAGCCAGGGATTGGAGATACGATCCATAATTCAGGGGACGAGTTGTTTAATACTAAGTGAGTGAGCCATTGTAGAAGGGAATGAAATGTCTCCACCGAGTCCCACGAGTTCACATAATGTTGGTGAGTTGATGACCCAACAAGCTAAGAGTTGTGTTAAAGGGGAAACAAACTAAAAAAATAAGACTCAGTTGTTTATATGATGCATCGAGTTATGTTTGTGAAGGCCGATCTACTCATTTAAATTGAGCTGATTGTTTAATGGAGAAGTGATAAATTGAACAAAGAGGACGAGCTGTTGAGCTATACATATAGGAAAATTGATCCCATTTCTATGAGAACCGAGCTGTTAAGCAATAATTATATAGGACAGGATCCATGTTAAGCCATGTTGAATGGGGCACAACAATCAACGTAACAAGCCGTTTCATATAACCGAGCCAACATGTTAGAACTAAGTTGTTTAAACGATCACCTGGTAAAATACATGTTTAAAGAAGACTAAGTTGTGCTGCTGTATGATAATCAAGATGTTTTCATCAAGTCCTAATTGTCGAACTGATAGGGAGTGATCGGTTGGATTTCTTTGAAAAATCATGGTTATATAAGGCCCAAGTTGAACCTATTGAGCTCGTCAAGCTCACCAAAACACAAAGCCACATCGAAAGAGTGATTCATACTGAGCTATGCTCATCAATCTCCTGACATAGTGAAGTAACAAGTCACCAGGGAGCTCATACCATATACTAATTCGTGAGATTGAGTTAACATGAATGTTTTCCAAGTAAAGATGAATAATTTCTTCGGGAGCAGGTTGTAGTAAACTCTTGGCCGAGCCAAGTGATAAAAAAATGCACTTCCATTGGGCTTGTTTTAAAGGACTCGGTCATGGGGGTTGTAGGGCTTGGAAATCTGAGGATGTTCGAACCAGGTCCCCATGCCACGTCCATATAGAATAACTCATTTTTCTCGCAGGGATTACATTGAACCATGTATTGGACAAAATATTAAGGCAAACATGTTATTGATAGCTCGGTCTGCATAGGTGGGTGATTCGATGTCAAAGGAATTTTAGCCATTGTAGTGGAGATTCTAATCATTTCTGAAGTTATAATCGATAATAAGCTCATTCATGGTAGGAAGTTCTAGGAAAATCGAGGAAAATCACCAAGTCCATGTAATTGGCATAAGATCATAACATGTGGATAAATAATTTGGCGAGCTCTTTTAGCTCATTAAGTTGAGTTCAAATCCTTCCTTACGAAGCATGACTGAGTTTCCTATGGAGCTCACCGAGTTGGAATGGAAAAGATTTGAAAATACATCTAGGGAAAACACTTAGAAAAATTTGTGAACATTGCGGAGATAACGGGTTTAGAGGGCCGAAGTGGTCCACAAGACATGTGGTCTGAGAAAACCCAAAATTTCCAACTTAGGTGATGGAGTGGAACAAATGTTTAGAGCCCTGATGGCCTAATGAGCTTGGGCCGGTTGTGCCAGGAAAAGTTGAGACGTCTGCACAAAGCTTTGTGGGGATAATGGTGAATAATCTCACGTCCCAAGTGAACTTGGGACTCACGTGCACCAAAGCTATGAGTTGTCTACGGAAGACATAGAAGGAACAATATGTGATAGAATAAAGTTCCCACTAATTCATTGAGATTAGTCATGCATTAGACCAACCACCGAGTCCTCCATGTAGCGTCAAAAGGGGATGGGTCAGTTGTGAAACTCAATGGAAGATCCACGTAGCACCAACGTGGGTGGACATAAAAACTGAGAAGACTCACCGCATAATAAAATGATCTACGTGGAAGAAAGAAGCTCGTGAAGAGAAGATTCAGCTTGACCAAGCTGGCCGAGCTGTCGATGTTAATTATTGGATATTAAAATAAACTCACCTTTCCATATTAAATAATGGAAATATGAAGTGGCCCCACCAATTTTAATGCCTCCATGATATTTAAAAGATGAAAACATTATAAAAGGAGAGAAATATTTTGAAATGATTTTTCCAGCAAGAAATCAATTCATGGTCCCATAAGTAGAAGTAAATATGGTAATCCCAAAACAGGTTATCGATGCTCAGACAACCATATCTTGAGCAATTCTCAATGAAATCACGCAAGTGAATACTCGTTGGAATCGTGGATCAAACATCTACAAAAATAAACCAAGAAAATTAGAATTTGATGCAGACCAACTAGATATTATTACAAAAAAAGAACTTGATTCGTAATGAAAATTAGTGGTGATTGAAAGTGTAATTAAAGGACATGAGCATCATTCTCTCGGCTGCAGATTGTGGGAAAACATGAAGCAATAGTGAAATCCTCATCTAAATGTTCATTAAGTTGAAATATATTTAATTAATTTGTTCACCAAATTAATTAAATATTATACATCGATATGTAACTCAAGTTGAGTCAACTTGAGGTTGAGATTGGGGTTAAGAGTTGGTCAGGTAGTTTCATAACTGCTTCTTGGAAAGATGCCTATATAAGGCTACATTGTAATCATAATAGGGGCTCTCTATCTCTCACTCTTTCATTCCATGTTCTGGGAGAGGCTTTTCTATCTGCATATGTGGTTGTAACTTTATGTACACAAATCAATACAATGCTTTTATATTCTTTGTGTTAATGATTTCCAATTACAAAATTTGTTAAATTGCTTGTGATTGAATTATTAATGTTGTTGATCCTTCATAGTATGAATGATGCCTAGGTGAATAAGACTTTGTGCCGATCATCAAAGTACATGGACTTTGTGCCATATCAACATACCCTGAGGGAGATGAAGACTTTGTGCTTCTTAGATTTCACACTCATTGTATTCCTTTCTATCTGATAGGAAGTTATCCTTTTGTGTATCTCTCTGCTCCCCTTCTCTTTCCACATTCATCCTTCCTTTCTCTCCATATTTTCATTTCTCAATTTTACTTTCGCCCTTTTGTGCTTTCTAGTTAAAAGCACCAAAAATACAAAAATCATATCATACGAGGGAACTACCCCTCTCACAAATCGAGGAAATTTCACCCTGTCAAAAGGTGAATTTCCCTAATTGTTGTTGGTTTTCCATGCACTTCCATTGGGAATTTTCAAAGTGACAGAAAATACAACCAACACACGCCAATTAGGGACACTCTCATGAGAAAGCTGGCATGCCCTTCGCATGACTATCATGAATTTATTTTTAGGACCTCAATTTGACCATGAGGCTATCTCTAGAGAGTGCTTGAATGAAGCAGTAAAGGCTCGTGACACTCAAAGATAGAAGGATCAACATAATGACCCTAATCAAGCTAGTGAAAACTTAAATTTTTCTTTGACCCTATGCCAAATCATAACTCACGTGAAATCTCCGAGAAACCAGAAAACACTAACACAAATGTGGTTGATCCTAACTATCCCCCTGAGAACACAATGGCTATAAATTATGTGAGGTGTGTGATAACATATATTGAGCCAGAATACCCTCCATCAATTCATCCTAGAACTCACAGAATAATTTATCATTGTGTTTTCCAAAATTATATTCCTAAATTTAGAATCCCGTCTTGCAAAGACGCCATTCATTCGGGCCAAAGTAACAAAACTACTATAGGGTGAAGGCGTCGGGATGATGACATTAAACATAAGAATTTTTTTTTCTAAAGTATCTCTAATCAATCCTTTCCCTTTAGAGAATGTTTCTAAGGATTCCAAACACTCTCAATCTGTTGCTCAAATCAGCCACGACGAGTGGGATCCTTTTAAAGCACACATTATCGATTCCCAATCCAATCCCATTTTTAGATCTCATGTACATATCTCCTCACCATCGTGAGTGTCAAGAATCAAAGACATTGGATTCGAGGGGAAATTAGGCGTCCTGGATCAGTTTTTGTTTATGAGCGCTGAAGAATCAGGTGACCGATGAAAGCGAGGTAAAATTCCTGACATGAAAATTTTCTTCCCTCCTACTTTTGGGTAGTCTCTTATGCTACATGGATCATTTGTGGAGAAGTAGGAAGAGAGTATCCTACATTAGATGAGGAACTCTCCATTTGTATCGGATCATACCATTGATATCCAAACCTACATCTATTTTTCCGTAGTGGTCATGATTCCGTACGATTGGAGAGAAAAACTCCCTTTCTAGTCATAAGATGATCCTATGCTCTCTATTTGCAAATTGGTCAAAACACATTCAAGCATGCCCTCATTAATAAGGGTGTTGGCACTTGTGTGGCTTCTTTAGACTTCATTAAGGCTCTAGGATACTCAATAGAAAATATCAAGACCACACGTACTACTTGTCAAGGGTATGATCATCAAAAAAAGCCGCCTATAGGTTGTATTTAGTTACCAATCATTATCCCCTTAGGAAAGTGCATGTAAAGGTTGTGGTCTTCAAATTTCCTTTATCTTACAACATTCTCCTTGGTTATTAGTAAAAACACTTGCTCAACACGAGCTTATTATTTGGACTCACCACATGCGTGCGATTTCCTGTTCAACATATCAATGTGTTAAGATCACACATCAAGGGGCAATCTATAAATTCCAAGGTGACTGAATCCATTTAATTATGATACTCTCCAAAAATAGGGAATTTATAAGTTCCCCACCCTTCAAGATCTATCACCTATCGATTCTATGAATATCAACATTTTAATTATCCCATCGATTCCCTTCACAATAATGCAAATCATCCAAAGTTGGTTGGACATACGCATCCCAATATAATTTTGGATTTTGATGATGATGGATGGACGATGAGATTACCATTAGAATCAATACATTTGACCTAATGGAGCTTGTCATCTCACAACTTCCTCCTAACTTGCGACGTCACAAGAAGGAGAAATAAATTCCCACTACTATTTCTTGAACACCTTAACCTACACTCGAACAAAAGGTTCAACTTGAAACCAAAGTTGATTCTTGCACAATGGATACTATCACCCTTGATTATGATGATGGTTACACTTTGGACGATCCCTATTTGGCCATTTATGCCAAAATTTGGGATAGAGAGGTCCGACATTACCAAATATATCTCTAAAGCATGTTGGCATGTGATGTGAATGTTATTCTTATACAATAAGACCCTTCACATTCGATTGAGCCTCCTCTTAGAATACTAGTGCTCGAGCCTCAGAGAGCTCCGCTAGCCTCATCTTCTCCTCTCAAATCCATCATTTTATCACTAAGTGTACTTCCTCATCTGAACAAAGGGGAGTGTATATCTAATTTTGACTACGAAGTTGATGATCTCATGGGTGACGAAGCACTAGATGTGCCGACATAATCTATGTCAATCCACACTGATCACTCACATCATCCCTTACACCTCACCATTATGGCTCCTCCACCTCTAGGGTAGATCCATATTATACATGGCATGAGGATTCAAGCCATGATGTTTCTGATTGTAGGGCCTATAGAAAGCACATGAAAAATATTGAATATGAGGTGTGCAATGCCTCTGCAATGAATTGATTCATGGGCTGACCAAATACCTGCACTATGACGGTGAATTCGGCTAAGATCAAGCTCAAAAGGCTACATGGACTTATGCCTCAGCCCCATTATATTATTCACACGATGGTTATTACTTCCATACCGAAGCATATTGTTAGGTAATGCACAAGAAATGTCTAATTCCTGAGTCCTCTTCACACAAAAACAAGCATAGAGATGACTTTTCTCATAGCTTCCCACCTACCCCTAGACCATCTAGACCACAACCTACATATGGGCCTCCACCTCACCTTAAGACTCACACTTCTCTTGATGACATTCGATGTGGAATCCTTTCTTGATTGGAAGACCACATAGATGAAACCCTATTTGACACATGATCTAAAGTCCATCATCAGGTAGCCATTACCTAGCATGCTATCAAGGACCTCATGACTCGTGCACACAGTCATATCTTGAACCAAGTAGATGATATCATGACTGATACTCTATGCTCACTTTCCACTCATGGCTATGTAACTCTTTTAAGCATACCTTGATTATTTCCTTGGCATGGGATCTTTCCTTCGATTTATAACTCGGACCCCCTTTGGGTTTTTCACATCTATGCCAATATTATCCTTGTTTTGGCTACTGCGATGCTTGGTTTTATCACCAATTTAGTTTTCCTTAACATCTCCTATCGTTGGAATTTCATGGTCTTGATTCCACCTCTTTTGGGTTTGATTCACCCTGGATTTCCTTAGGTGGATTGTAGCAATTTTTGCATCATTGCTTCAGTCTTTAACGTTGCTTTTATTTATCTCTCATCTAACCAAATTTCTTTCCTAATCATCATTATCGTTATTACGAAGTACCATGAGTATTACTACATACATGCATGAGAAAGAAAGGAAAGAGATAAGTAAATCACCATCCATTAATTTCAATTATATATATATATCAAATCAATTTTTTTATAAATCGACAAAATACATCATGATAAATCATCTCTATCTAAGTGACTCAAGCATCCTCACCCCCGAGGTGGTCTCTGGATTCTTTGTGCCGAAGGTGTCATGATGGATGATCGGGTTGTGTGAGCTAGAGAATTTGTTATAGATCAGGCTATGAAGGTCTCTCCTTGTGATCTTTCCAGGTATGCCTCTATCCTTGTGATCCTCTCTATAACACTCATGACATCTGATAGGTGTGTTTCCTGCTCCTGAACCAAGGCACCATGTGCCTAAAATAAGCTCTGCAACATCATATCTATGCTACCCATATTTTCCATCACCTACACATCTCTAAACCTTTGTAGTATCTTGGTAGGTTCTCCCACTATCCAAAATTATCTTATTGACTCCAAAACCGATGCATTGTGGGGTATATTATGACTGAGGTATCCTAGACATCCAACACTAGATCCAGGATCTTGTGGTGTGCACTCTCAATCGTGAGTGCCACTTCTCGTCATTTGTTGGAAGCACAATGGAATGAGGGGGTGGAGGGTTAAATTATTCCTACCAAACTTTCATTTCATTTACCATTTATCATTCATTAACATTTACATAACCATTCAATCAACCATGAACCATATGTGTGTTTACTTAAGCATAGAAACAACCATACACAAGAGCAAGAGCAAGAGAGTACACATGAACACAAAATATAAGTGGGAAACCCTCAAGGGGAAGAAAAACCACTAAAACAAAAACATTATATTTCCATGTTTCAAATTTAGTGAGGTACCAACCCCACACAGAGCACCAATGCATAGTTTAGTAGAGCACCAACCCTACAAGGAGCACTAACACTACAAGGAACACAAACCCCTAATTTAGTGAAGCAACCACTCCACAAGGAGGATACAACCCCTAAGATGACTAAGCACCAACTTATACACTTTAAGATGATTATATCATAATTTTTTTGCTTTTAAAAATGATGGAGATCTCTAATTCAACTATTACACACACCTTCACACCCTCAATCCTCTAACTCTCTCTATCTTCTTCTTTTTAACTTATCTTGGCTCTAAAATATTGCACACATGCTCTTAATCAGTATTCAAACTATAATAAACTTCCTCATATTTTAAATCATGCAAAATAAGCTCCTTTAGACCCTTAGACATGTCACATTTTCCCCTCTCAAGACTAGTTCAAATTTGAACTCAAACCCTTGCTTTATATGCATTTCATCTCAACAACATGAAGGAGGTCAGTCCTAATCCTTTATCATGACCAATAAAACTTAAACACATGCTAATAAATTCATTTTAATGTTCACATTTGACCCATATAGTCAGTCATGCCCAAAACCACTCATATTGCACAAAACAAACTCAAAACCCCATCACTAGGATGCACTAAAACCACTAATGCCAAAACCCATAAAACATGTGTAATATAGCATAAAAAATAATCCATGGTCGTTAATTATCTTGGACCAATAAAATAATTCATAACACAATCCAAAAGGCTCATATCCTTCACCAAACAAGTTGTTTCTAACACCTTGTCTTCACCTTTGGGCCTCAAGACCACCCAAGATCAACTCAACTATGGAATGTGAAAACTATATGGAATCCTCAAGACCTGTAGAACACATAAATGCATGTTAGATACCATGAAACATCCATATGTTCAAACCACAACAAATTTCCTCTTCTCCAAATCATGCTTGCCTAGAAAGATGTTTTGCAAATCCAACCGGTTTTTACCCTTGATGTCACTTATAAGACCTAAAAATGCATTTAATAGGAAAAAATGAATCCATATTCAATCTCCAACTGATATAAAGCATCAAAAATCCATTTCATGCCTAATTGACTTTATTCTTTTAGCCTAAGCAAACCTTTCTGAAAATCAACATACCTTCTTCCTCACAAACTGATATGAAAGACCCATAAAATATCATCATGAAGAGATAAAACATATATCACTGGAAATCCATCTTAATAATATTTCTATAAAATATTATAACTCCTTCCAACTCCAAGTGGAAGGCCTTTAATAGATACCATTTATGTAAACTGCTCCTTAAGCCTTTTAGGACTCAAGAATTGACCTTGAGCTCAACTTGCTCCATTAATTCGAAAAACAATTTAACACTTAAAAAAGCATGAAACACCCTTATAAATTATTTCTAAGCACTCATAAACCTTAAAAAATCATGAACAATTCAAAAACATTATCTTTCCTCATGAATCCACTTAGCACTCTGTTAGAACAAACATCTTCCAAATTTAATCCTCAAAGAACAAGTCATAACTTCTTCATATCTTATCCAAATATTAATTTTGATATATCAATGGAAATATATCTAAACAAGGATCAAAAAAACTTGAATAAACTCCTAACTCCTTTATAGCTCATGCAATTCAACTTTTAGTGCAAACAGCTCCAAATTGCCCAAAAACTAGTCATCATAAATATGTCACACTTTGCACTTTTTCACCTCAACCATGAACTTAAACCTTCATGAATATCTATAACAACTCGGGTGATAAAAAATGTTAATTTATTTCTCACCTTATTTTTGAAACTTCTCGTACTAAGGAGAGGGCACACGAGAAGATTTGCTCGTAGGAACAAGGTGCATTTGAAGGTGCGAGAAGGATAGGAAAGGAAATGTGTGCCAGGACAAGCTGATTTGGGACTTAGCCATTTTCATGGTTACGAGCTATTTTTGGAGATAGCATGCAGAGCACACATTGGGATGGAGACTTGCGCGACACAAATGCTATTTTGGGGATGAGTGTCTACTAAGTGTCATGCATGAGTTTGGGATAATAAGGATTATTATTCTAGTTAGCTTAGAGATCTATTATTAGCGCACTTGCATGTGTGCATATTATTGTAAAGGCACATGGCTATTTTTAACATGCGACCTATTTTGAGAAGTGCGTAAGTGGTGAAGGGAAATTCCCCACCCCTATAAGTATGTATTAGTATATGTAGTTAGAGAGAGACACCAAGACACTGTGTGTGGATTATTGTAGAATTTATGCTCTTTGGGATCCGATGCACACATGACTTATGGTGATATTATTTATTGTAAGAAGCTTCTATATTTACTGTGTTTAATATAATGGAGTATATTGGCTGGATAAAGGTGTTAAACATGACTATAATTGGTTCTTGTATGGTTTATTTCATTATGATTATTGTTTAATTCATGATTCTTTAAGATCTAGATCTGGAATATGCTCTGTGGAATGTTTATGGTTAGTTAGGGTTTTGGATGTATGCTTTATCTTCATCACACTAACATCCTACACAAGAAAATCTAAAGAGGGTTCTGGTACCTTTGCATGATTTATGTGAGCACTCAACTTAGGTTGGGTAATGTGATGTGTGCCAGATTTTGTTGGGTTTCATATAGTAGATTCTAGGCTACATCATTGGTTCCATTTCGGGACCTCTTTTTCAGTTATTTTCAGGATGGTTTGTGATGAAGACGTACTGGTTGACCCTAGCAAGTGTTGAGGAGTGGATAAAATATATGGAAGAAGAGTATGCATGAAGGTTCAACACTGGATATGAGTTTGACACACATGCGTGGGTGGAAAAAATATGTATGACTATTTCTATGAGAGATTCTTTGTTATCTTCCTAGTAAATTATATGAGTGGCTAGTTACTTATGTGTCTAAACAAAATTGGAGGTATTGCACACTTGTCTGGATGTAGGAAGAATTTCAAGCCCTCTATGATGTTGATCTGATTTGGACATGTTGTGGATACTTGGTTCCATGGTGTTTTGAACAACTATATTATGGAATACTCAATTTCCACTTATTCTTTCCTAGAGGTAGTTGAGTTCCAATTTTTATGTTATCCAGGGGAACTTACTTACAAGGCATTCCACTGGTGATCAAGATCTTGATGGTGACCCTAAACTTGGAAGAAAAACCGATGGCTAGCTAAACCCCACCATGCGTGGGGGTAGGAGAAGGTTTGGTGAAAGATGGTGGACCTAGCAGCAAAAAGGAAGAGAGAAGAAAGGTGGATTAAGTACAATGAGGCACATGAAAGGGAGATGGAGAAGTAGTGGGATATTATAGAGCAGATGGCGTTGAGGAGAGAGATGACTCGTGAAGGATTTGGAGCTCACATGAAGGCATGGAGCCAGAGCATCTGGAACTCCCCATTTGGGAAAGCATGACAGGGAACCCTCCTTGGCCTCACAAGGGAGCATGCTAATAGAGACGACCTGGGCCACGGGTGCATGCATCTAAATCTACCTAGAAACCTAGCCCTTGCGCTTGGTTTTCCAATATCTAGTACATCCAATAGTTAGCAAGCTAATTTGGGTAAGTAGGGAAGTAGGAGTAAGTCACATAGAAAGTACATCCATGGTAGGGAAAACATCTTCTTTTTGTTGTTTTGGAGGTACCTTTTCAGTGCATCATCAACATAAAATTCAAGTGCATATAATTTTGGACTCACTTGGGAGTAGTACCACCACATAGATTATAGGAGTTTAGTTCAATACTACTATTGGGACACAAGGAAGTACATATTTTGGTCCGCTTCCGGCTACAGGTGGAGGATCAGGGGGTATAAGTGGCTCTAGTTCTGGTGGATTGGTGGTTCTGGAGGTAGAGGTAACACAGAGGTTCTGGATCAGGTGGGTAGGGTCCACACCAACCCCATAATATTTACATGGAGATGTCTCTCCATCTTCTAGAGTATAGGGGCATAGAAGATGTTGTTGAACACATGCACATGTGTGAGATACTATGGCATGCAAAAGGGATCATGGATTTTGAGCATAAGGCAAGTCAATTTGTAAACTACATTATAGGGATGCACACATAGTTGTATACAGAATTTTGACCTTGATCAAACTTGCATAGATTATGCAACATTAAAAGATGTTTTCCTTAAAGATTTCTATATCCCTGAATTTGAGTAGAAGAGTATAAGCACGCTCAAGGATATTAAGTAGGGAACTACTGAGAGTGTCCGGGAGTATGATGCCCATTTCAAAACACTTTTATCTAAGCTTTCTTATGATATTCATGCAAGCCAACATGCACAATGGTTGTTAGAGGACTGATCACACATTTTAGAAGGGCACTATCACATAAGACATACACTTGATCTGTGCGAAGCACTTGAAGTAGATTTACATGCACTGAGGAAGTTGGAAGTATAGACACTAGAGTTAGCCCATTCTTAGAAGCACAGATTGTAGCTATGGAAAAGTAGTTAGAGAAACTATCGGAAAATTCAAGCACATGAGACACACACTGGGATTTGGTGTATAGACTGTGAAGTGGAAGGGCACACCAAGGATAGTTTTCCCCCAGTAGTTAGTACATTCATTATTTCTAGACTATGAGATATGTCATCTGAACCATGATGCCAACCACTTCCCATTATTACAACGCATGATAAGGAAGAATGTATCTTGCTATTGTAAAATTTTTGGTCCACGACTCATGATACAAAGACTACAAGTTGATTGGTCAGATCCATGATGCTATAGATATTGGTGTGTGATAGACATGAGTATCAGATAACTCTAAGGGTAAAGGTGAGCATTAGGATCAAGATCACAATCAAGCATGCTATGATCAGAATGAGGGGCACTATGAAGGAGGATGATGACAGAGGTCGAGGATACCATGGTGGATTGGGGTCGAGGCCATGGTGGTGGACAAGGTGAGTTTCTCTTGCAGAATGTGCTTTACATGGATCTCTTGACCACTATACGTGCATGAATGTCCTCATAATATTACTTGTTCTTTTTGTGGGAAGAGTCATAGCTATGAGGAATGTCCAGACCTATATGAGCATCTTAACAAGCAACATAAATAGGAAAACAAGGGCACATGGATGGTTAGAATACAACGCATTGTGGAAAATCAGTGGATGCCAAAGTTGGCACCGGAACCTGAGGTATTACCTATGAAGATTACTACATGCGCTGAAGCTACGCACAGAGAAGTGTTACAAAGAATCCTACCATCACTAAGGAGGACATTTTTACATGCAAGGTATTTGGATCCTGCACACCAAAAGGAGGTTTATCAGAGACCATGGAGGTACTCAGAAACCTTCAAGGGGAAATACAATGTTTAAAGGAGCAATCACGGAAGATGGAACAAAAGAAGGAAACAAAGATGGTTCAATCGGATATTGATGACTTGAAGGAGGTATGCAAAAATTTTGCTAGAGAATATCATTCCATTACTAGGGAGTTGGCTAAAGGGAAACACTCACGCACAAGGTATTGAGAATGGACATTAGATCTGCATGCAAATATTCCCCTCATAGCTTAGATTACAACAAGGAGATCACTCTGAATGTTGTTGTGGATGGATGACTCTTGAGTAATATATTGATTGACACATGTGTGGAGGTAAATGTGCTTACTTTAGATGCATGGGTATAGATGGGGAGACCTCCATTACAACCATCTTCTAATGTACTATTTATGGCTAATCAAACTAAGGCCACTCCCATCGGAGTTTTAAAAGATGCATCCATTACTATATAAGGGGCCAAGTTCACTGGGGATTTTGAGGTTTTAGCACTTTAAAGAAGCACAATTTCCCAACTCTACTTGGGCACCCTTGGTGCTATGCAAATAATGTTGATCTATGGTTCAACAAGGGATATATAAGTTTTGAGAACAAGGAGGAAAGAGTTATTATCCCTTTAACGGATGGGAAATATGTGCCTTATGTTGAGCCTTTGAGTGAGGAATATTTGAACAAGATTTATGTACACATCATTCGAGACCTAGAAAGTACTTGAGCCATCTAAGGAAGGAATCCTCCAGTGGGAAGATGCATAGTCTATTAGTGATACCACAAGTATTTCTTGTGATAATTGGGCTCATGAAACTTATGAGATGGTTGGGCATGAAGTAAGGAGTGCATTTACATGGAGAAGAAAACCTCATTGTATTAGGAGGATAGGTAACAAACTGTACCTTGGTACACTAGAGAAGGAGACCCTATGGTATTTCATGCGCACCATGGAGGAATAATGGACAAACCAATTTGAAAGAAGAAATATGTTAGCATATACCCTACGCGGGACAACACAACGTGCACTGGTGGGTGGTTCACAGGATAATCTTGTAGAATGGAATGAAGTCAGGATTCTCTAACAACTCGGTTTTTCAGAGTAATGCACCTACTCAAATCTACACATATCATGGTAATCAACTTGTTCAACACCACATTCATTAATAGTGTGAGAGGCTCTATAGAGGGGTAGGAAGATTTATCGCCTTCGCTATGGGTGCAAAACTTTATTCCACTTTACAAGGTTGTGCACGTGCTTGGTATGTATATGTGAGCTACATAGAGAGACTGGAAATTGGTAGGATTTGATTGCAGGAATGGTCCATACTTTTGACTACTTCTCTACTAAACCTCTAGTGGAAGAGGCATTAAGGGTTATAAAGTGCTTAACTATGGGAGACAATGCAAAGGTGGAAGAACTCATTCAGAGTTATTTGGTGAGACAGACTCAGGAGCGCACTTTGATAAAGAAGAAGAGACAGATGCCACACTACTTAAGCACACTTGCTTTGAAGAAAGAAAAAGGAAAGATGGTCTACATAGTGGATGATGAGGAAGTAGAAGATCTAGATATAGATCATTCAATGTAGGTATGCACGAGGTGTTAGACAGTGAGATAAAAAATGTGCACGCCTATCATGAACCCATGAAGACAAAAAAAAAGTGAATATTGGTATGGATGTTGAACCTAAGGAGGCAATAATTGGGGATTATTGGTCGACTCTGAAGTGGAAAAAATCATTGAGTTACTACGTGATTTTAGGACTTATTTCCTAGGGGCTACCATGAATTAAAAGGAGTGCATGAATCATTAGGAGAGATGAAGATTAAGCTTAAGGAAGGTGTGCCCTGGTTAGAAAAGACCCTACAGAATGAACCCTAACTGCACATAAAAGTTAAGGAAGAAATTGACAAGATGTTGAAATATGGCATCATCAAGCCCCTAGAAGAATCAGAGTGGGTTAGCCCCATGGTCATCAAGTATAAAGAAAGATGGTAGGATTAGGATTTGTGTGGATTATAGGAACTAAATGTTGCATGTGTGATTGATCCCTTTCCTACACCTTTCACAGAGGAGATATTAGAAGGCATTGTAGGGTGTGAAATCTATTCTTTTAGATGGATTCTCTGGGTATCATCAGTTAGGATTGCACAGAGGATCAAGAGAAAATAAATTTCACCACTGAATGGGGAAGTTTTTCATATATTGTGATGCCCTTTGGTCTAAAAAATGTGCCTATTGTATTTTCACACATAGTTGTTCAAGCATTCCAAGATTTTATTCACAACTTCTTATAGGTTTACTTGGATGATTGGATGGTGTATGGACTTGTTAAGGATCATTGTGACAATTTTATGCTTAATGTTTGAAAGATGTAGATAATTAAGCATCTCTTTAAACATCAAGAAGTGTGTGTTTCTACACCTTTTGGCACTTTGTTAGGGCACATCATCTATAAGGAAGGTTTGTTAGTGGATCTAGCTAAGGTTGCATAGTTATTGTAGGCCTGGAAGAGCCTACCAGTCTAGAGTGAGGTGCATGGATTCTTGGGTCACATAGGGTATTATAGAAAATTTATCAAAGGATATGCTAAGATTTCGCACCCTTGGAAGAGTTACTAAAGGGAAAAGGGACATTATATTGGGGAGGGAGAATGTGCATTTGAGGCATTGAAGGAGAGACTTACTACAACACCTATTTTGCATTTTCCCTCATGGAACCAACTATTTCATGTACATGTGGATGCCTCTAGCATGACCATTGGTGTGGTGTTAGCTTATGCCTGGAGAAGGAATTATAGATCATCCTATCTATTTTTGCTAGTAGAAAGTTGACTCTACAGAGAAGTAGAATTATACAACTACTAAGCGTGAAGCCTTGTCAATGATCTACGCACTACATAAATTCAAACAATACTTGCTAGCAAAACACCATTTTTATTTTATACCGATCACATGGCATTGAAATACTTGGTAAACAAGCCCATTTTATAGGGGCACATATGTTGATGGGTGCTCTTATTCCAAGAATTTGATTTCACAGTTGTGGTAAAACTAGGTAAAAGTAATTCTGGCCCAGACCATTTATCAAGAATTCAATCAGGGAGGACACAGACAATTAAAGATACAATCCAGATGCACAATTGTATAAGTTACAATGCGCACCTTGGAATTGGAGGATATTGTTGTATTTTTACATACATGTATGGCACCGAAGGAATGAAAGCCTTAGAGAAGAAACAACTTGTAATTTATGTGCGACACCTTTTATGTTGATCAAGTGGTGACCTATACAAGTTAGGCTGAGATGAAGTATTACATGTGATGTGTACTAGAGCATGAGCACACATAGATATCATGGAAGAGGCTCATGGTGGTATTATAGGTGGGCACTATGTAGGTGACACCACTATGCACAAGATTCTACTCTTGGATTATGGTGGGAGACCCTCTACAAAGATTGTAAAGCATATTATAAGGCATGTGATCATTATCAACACCTTGGTAAACCTGGGAAAAGAGATGAAATGCCTTTAAGACCTATTCCTAGTGTAGAGAGCCATTTGAGAAATGGGCTATAGACTTTGTGGGTCCTATTTTTCCAACCGCACGTAGAACTGGATCACGCTACATCATCACTTGCACATATTATCTTACAAGGTGGGAAAAAGAAACACCTACCAAGGATTGTACAACAACTACAACAGCCAGGTTCTTATGGGAAAATGTTCTTACAAGGTATGGATGCCCACTAAATCTTGAAAGTGATAGGGGTACACATTTTTTAAATGAGACAATCAGATACTATTGGATGAATTTATGATTGTGCACCATAAGACTACACCCTATCATCCTCAAGAAAATGGGACTATTGAGGCCTTCAACAAGATTTTGAGCCAGACATTGACAAAAATTTGTGATGTTGGAAGGAAAGATTGGGATGATAAAGTTTTTCATGCTTTGGGCATATAGAAAAACATACAAGAGGTTGAACAAGGCCACACCCTTTCAGTTGGTGTTTTGCGTAGAAGTATAGTTCTTCCTATGGAATTCATGTTACCTTCTTTGTGTATATGCATACAGTGCTAATCTGGAGGTCTAAATGATGAGAAAGCATTAGAAGAAATAATTGATAAATTGATACAATTGGATGAGAGGCACCATAGCACGTTGGAGTCAAAAGTAGAAAAGGCTGTAGAAAAGGCATGGTATGATAGGCACATCAGGACAAAAAGCTTGAGATGGGACAAATGGTGCTTCTTTATGATTCTAAGTTTCTGTGCCATCTAGGAAAGCTTAAAGTGCATTGGTTGGGACCGTATGTTATCACTCATATACTTGAATCATGTGCTTTCAATTAGAGACATTTGATGGAATATGGTTACCAGTTACTTCAATGGGAGTAGGATGAAGCCCTACTATAAATAAGTCTTCTTGGTGTTTGTAATAAGGCAATGTTGCCATTTAGAATAGGTTTTCATTTCTATATTTCCTTCTTCATCGCTATGCTTTTTCAATTTAGTTTGGTGTTTTGTGTAATAAGTGTGTTTACACATTGGAAGCTAATTACCATCTGAAGTATTTTTATGTGCAGAGGACTACACATACCATTGGTGTGGGGTGGTTATTCACAACTAGGTACACATGAGAACAAAATTGTTACATGTGCTAGTTAAGTGTGGAAAGGAGTGTTAGAAAGGAGATTTCTCTAAAAGATGACCATAGATGGAGATAAATGAGGGAACAATATAATGTGAAGGTGCGGTGATGGTCATGGAGTACTACCAAGGGAAGGTGCATATGGTGAGGTACTTGGGCACATGGAAGTGTGCTAAAGAGAAGTTTTAGCAAGAAGGTAGGAAGGCATGCTAGAAGGTTATAGCTGAGTGTGAAGATGTACCACATGGAGATTGTGAAAATGGTCAATTAATGAGAGGATTGTTGGTAGGTGAAGGAGCAATAAATGCACTAATTTTTGAAAATATATATAAGGACATGATGTGGGTTCATTTTTACCTTTGCGATCACAAGTATTTGAGCGAGCTAAGTGTGACTCGAGCCGAGTGAATCGTGTTGAGGTGTAGAGCGTTGTGAAACCTAGATGTGGAGAGAAGACTATTGCATGGAAGAGGCTTGCATCCCCATTGGTGAAGGGTTTGAGTGAAGTAGAAGCATTGAGAAGGAGCTAGGGCATGTGGTTTCAAGCTAGGGCATGTAGATTCAAGCTAGGGTTTGAGTTTACTCATTATAGAAAAAAAAAGTGGGATTTTTATGATGGCACCAAAGAAAGCACCTGTAGCAGGCATGAAAGGAAAGAAGAAGGTAGAAGTTGAAGTTGAAATTGCTCCCGAGAGTAATTTTTCAGAGATGCAATACCTAGAAGGAGTAATAGTTAGACAAGAGTGGGATTCCCACATCCACAAATGTAAAATAAGTGACTAAAACCACGTACCACTGACAACAAGGGAGAGTTGGACACTTTGTTGAATAAGAAGACCAACAAGTGCACGGTGGAGGATATGCCAATGTATGATGATGCTGGGGAAAATTACTAAAGTAGGTAGGAGTTTATCAGTTGTATGAGCTCCCATATTTTGGAAAATATGAACCCTTATACCAATGGCTTATGAGTTGAGTCCATGAGGACTTTTATTTCATCGGACGAAGGGTTAGGATCACAACAACCCTAGTTTCGACACTAACAAGATTGAAGGGCATAGGGTAGACCTTGTTAGTGATCTGACTGATAAAGCAATGGTCATAGAAACAAGAAAGGAGTTGGGGTATACCAAGGGTCCATGGAATGGACATAGATAAGCTAAAGAAGTTTCTGTGGTGTAGAAGCCACATCTGCTCACCAAGTTTAATGACAAGAGAGATGGTTGCAGTAAACACCATGTGGCTTCATATTGCAAATAAAATGTCTCAGGGAGTAGTATACAACTTAACAAGCTATATTACAGACACCATTGTTGAGGAAGTGCACATAGAGAAAAGATAAGTTTTGGTGTTATCCTACTTTCTCTTGTGTTTTTAGAAATTGGAGTGCCCGATGGGCCAAAGAACAAGATCTGGGAGTACCCCTTAGAAAAAGTCCCTCGCGGAGAGGTTTGAAAATATTTATGTGAAGGATCAATGAGTGGGCCATTTAAGAAGAGGGAAAAAATGTGGTATGACTGACTTCATGGAATTTGAGGAGTGGTGCATTCCCAAGGAGCTACCTTGGTAGTAGGCAAGGCAAGTATAGTTTGTGTGTACCAACACTTCTGCATTGTGTGGTTTGCTATGAAGGATGGGACATGGAGCCCATGGTGTAAACTACCCTATGCCTTCACAATGCGCTACTTCTAAGCCTAGTTCATAGATTTACTGATGTGTGTCATTTGAACTTCAATGTAGACAAGGTAGACTGTGACTACCACACCCTCAAGAAGACATATGTGTATCTAGGCATACTGCCTACATTGAGAGGCTCATTTTAGATGTCATAAGTATGAATCCAGTAAGCTTGGCTATTGGGGACAGTGGAGCCATGCTCATATATCTTCAAGCTTAAGCCTAAGCTAGAGAATAACAAGTATGTGGAGAATGAGTTCATGCTCCTAGGGCCGCCTAAGGGAAAACATATAGTGGAGAATGTGCCAGCTCCAAATCCTACAATGACTATAGAGGTAGATGAGGAGGAAGAAGAACACAAAGATAGTGGAGGCTTGGATCATAGAGGCTAGAGGCAGCCCATAGACAGAGTGGAGACTGAGCACTCGATACTCCACCTCAAGTGCAAGAAGGAGATGAGGACTTGGATGTGGAAGCAGTCCATGAAGAGCGCCACTTTAAGAGGGTATTCAAAAGAACAAGGACCCAAGGCATGGGAACTCCACAGCCTGTAAGAAGATCACCATGACTCTCCCCTCAGAAAGAGGCAATTGAGAAGAAGAGGAGAAAGCTAAAGCTGAATGAATGAGGAGGTGGAGGAGTCTGCAGAGAGCACACTTGGGAACCCCAAAGCAGCAACTAGAAGATATGGAGGAGCCCAGAGATGAGGACATGAAGGATGAAGAGGAAGGGGTGAAGGAGGTAGAAGAATTAGAGCATGAGCAACCTCACACGCATGACACTACTTAGGATGTCAAAGGCCAACTCCAAACCTTGGCGCTCAAGGTTCCTAAGGGGCCAAGAACAAGGAGAACAAGTGGAGAATATGTTGTGCCAAGTATGGGCTATGCTGAGGACACAAGAAAAATCATCCACACCCATTTTCAAAGCACAATGGACTTGAAGGAGTTATATGGGTGGGAGCTGATGGACCCAGACATGGCCACTATGCGTGCAAGGAAACAATTGTCCTGGTCCATGCAGACTCACATGGATGAGCCAATATTTTGATGTATGCGAGGAGTCTTGTGTGTCAAGAAGAGTGAAGAAGGCACCTCAGAGTAGGAACATGACTATAAAGCCCACTCTCATGTCTGATGAGTAGGTGAGAAATGCCTTGGTTAAGGTATCTACAGAGGTGGCATGGAGGAATATCGATAAGGCTGCCACTATTAGAGTGCTACTTGAAGATAATAAGGCAAAAACTATAGAAATAACATGTCTAAAAGGAGAGAAGGATCTAGAGAAGAAAAATAATGAGGCCTTCATCAAGCATGGCAGAAGAAATTGGTGACTATGTCTTGAAAGCAAGACTACATCTAGAGTCTAAGGTACCTGAGAAGTTTCCTTCGCTATGCATTATGTGCACACATTAGTTGATTTGGTGCTTGAAGATGGACCAATTTGAATGCTAGCACCAAAGGATCCTGAACAGAAGCAGAGAGAGCAAGGGCCTCTATGGTTAGAAATATTTCATCTTATGAGGCATTACTCCAAACTTTACAAGATGAGCTGAAGAAAGTAGATCAAGCTCTGAACATATGTGCAACACTAGAAGCAAGTGATCAAGATCAGGACTATGATAGAAGATAATGAAGTTCTAAAGGAAATGAAGGATGAGACTTTAGGGCACACAAAAATATTGGCATTAGTAAAAAAAAAAGCATGAAGCCCTTGTAGCAGCACAAAACCCACATAAGGAGAGGCTAGATGAGATTGGAAAGATCATAACGCAAAAAGATGGATCTTCTAGAGGGAAGGATGTCTGTTATGGCCAATGTTGTCCTAGTACTGCAGAATGAAAAGGAAGAGATAACCTAGGATGAGTTGGAAGCCATCGCCACAGATGTTCCAGAGAAGATAAGAACTACACTGGATGATTAGAAAACATTGGAGGCTGAGATTAAAATAGAATATCTAGAGTTGATCCTCCTAGTTGAAGCAGAGGGTGTTGCAGAATAGAAGTCTATTCTTTGTACAATGATTCTTTACATTATTTCCATTCTTATTCTTTATTATTTGGGACAATCAAGAGAAACCCCATTTCGGGACAAAAATGTACATTAGTGTGGGGTAATGTTGAGTAGAAAAAGTATGAAACTAAGGAGAGGGAACACAGAAGATTCATGTGCAGGAATAAGGTGCATTTGAAGGTGCGTGGAAGGATAGGAAAGGAAATGCGTGCTAGACAAGTTGATTTGGGACTTAGCCATTTTCATGGTTATGGGCTATTTTTGGAGATAATGTATGAGCACACAATGGGATGGAGACTTGCACAACACAAAAATGTTATTTTGGGGATGAGCATCTACTAAGCACCATGCATGAGTTCGGGATAATAATAGGATTACTACTACTAGTTAACTATAAGAGATCTATTATTAGCGCACTTGCATGTGTGCATATTATTGTAAAGGTGCATGGCTATTTTTTCAGCATGTGACCTATTTTGGGAAGTGTGTAAGTGAAGGGAAAGTCCCCACCCTATAATGTATGTTAGTCTATGTAGTTAGTTAGAGAGACAACGAGACTATGTGTGTGGATTATTATAAAGTTATGCTACTGGATCTGATGCACGCATGACTTATGGTGATACTATTTATTGTAAGAAGCTTATGTATTTACTGTGTTTAATATAATGGAGTATATTGGCTAGATAAAGGTGTTAAACATGACTATAATGTTCTTGTATGGTTGATTTCATTATGATTATTGTTTAATTCATGATTCTTTAAGATCTAGATCTGGAATATGCTCTGTGGAATGTTTATGGTTAGTTAGGGTTTTGGATGTATGCTTTATCTTCATCACACTAACATCCTACACAAGCAACTCTAAAGAGGGTCCTGGTACCTTTGCGCACTTTGGGTGAGCGCGCCAATTGGGTTGGGTGATGTGTCAACACACCTGGGTTTTGTTGGGTTTCATATAGTAGATTCTAGGCTGCATATAAGAATATTCTCTCACTTTCCATACTCACCATCTCCAAATAGCTCTCAAAATCTCCATCCATTAAGACTTACATGTGTCAAAACGCATGTTTGCACCGGTTTGCTTCCCAAGGACCTCATACATGCACCACCTCTGAGTTATGACCTAAAACTCACCATAAACCTTAGGTACATTGTCACCATACTACTACCATGATCCAACAAGACTGATCAACTCAAAATATCATACCTTCATCTCATTTTGCATGCTCTAGGGCTAGGAATAGGCCTGAAATGACTTGACTTAACCATAACACCTCATGAGCTAACCTTGTTGACCTCATGTAAACCATAAACACCCATGAAATATCATACCAACTACCAACCTTGTTTGACCTCATGAAAACATTAAACCCACTCAATAGATCTCAAACAATGACTCAACATATTAGACCTTCACCAAACTTGACACTACCAATCAATCTTCATGTTTGACATCAAACTAACACCTCATGAAGACACACATGACCACATGAAACCATTTTCCATCAATGGAATTGAAATCAATGACAACACAAAAATACAATGCCAACATTATCCACTTTACAAAACCCAAAAAAATTTTCTCAAGAATATCAATATAAGTCATCAAATCTAATCATCTACACAATCATAATTAAATCATCACATTCATACCAATATGCTTGACTCGCTCGATGATGGTATCACCATCTCTGTGGCTTCCCAATACTACCTCAGCTCATAAAATCTCCATGATTTCCACTTGAATATTGTTCCCACCTATCTCGAGGCACCAAAATCATGTATCCTCTATGACAAGTCAGTAGGTTTGTCTTATAATTACATGGCTATCTCTATGCCCAATGGCGTCAACTAACCACCCCCGGATGCCACGCCTTATGCTCTCTTAGCCATGGAACTTTTTCTCTCCTCTCTAGTACTAGGACCGATTGCGCCTATATTGCCCACCTATGGATCTAGGAAAACATGTATATTATGATAAAGTTTTAACCCCTCTTTTCAAAACAAGTTGTAAATATTCGTATTACTTATCGCTTGTTATTACATTCATAATGAGTCGATCTAAGGGGCCACTAGGTATTTAATTCATTTTTTATTTGTCTAACACTAATTGGTTTCATGGCATTCTTTAATTTTTCAGCAATCATCATAAATTTGATATATATCTGTCATTTGTTTACTAACATAGATGGTGAGTTGTTAGTAATAGAAATCAAGTTCTCGCTTTATGATATATTTGTTTGGTTTTTAAGCTCATATTTTTCTATTCTTGACTTTCCCATTTTGGAAATGATTTTTGAAAGTGGAAATAGTCAAAAATGATGTTTGAAAGTGATTTTTAATATGTTGTAGTTGATGATATATTGACTCTCTCTACCTAGTTTTCATTTTGAATGTATTGATTACATGTTGAATATAGATATTTGAAATAATAAGTTGGGATCTTTCCTTTAAACACTATGTCCTTAATTTGGATTTCCTATTGTTATGGTTAAGAATTTTATGATGTGTTATGTTTGGGTTTAGCTCGATTGGCATTCAAAAGGTGGGATAAGGTATTGGAAATATTCACATAGTAAATGATTTTGCATTCGAACCTTAGTATAGACCTCCATTTTGAAGTACCAATTGTTGAGGTGGTGAGATGGTGGGAGTATAGTGGTGAAGCTAGTGGTGGTGAGTTAATGGGCATTGAATGAGCCCGTATGAGCATCGAACTATTAGTTGTTTTGGATTTTGAGTCATTTTTTCAGTTTTGAATTGAGAAGAAATTTGAGGTGTGGGTTTTCGGTTATGGCGAGTAGAGATTGTTGGTTTTGATCTTGAAGTATTTGGTATAAACAAATACATGGTAGTATTCAACATGTATGAGATATTTTTTGACAATTGTGTTTCTTTCTCGATTTGGTTTGTGTGCATGTAAATTCAACATGACATTTTTGCCCATTTGTATTTGAAATTTTCCTATGAAGTTCTAAGCTATAGATGTTTTGTATGTCATTTGTAGCTGGGGATCACACCTATCTGCTTGTTTGCATTCAAGAATTGAGGGAGTGGATAGCACCTTCATAAGGGTTTTGATCTAACCCTCACTATTTTAGGTTGTGCCTATCAACCAAGGTAAGAGAACCTATATTGCAGCCCCTATATGGTAAGGAGATGAAGATATCCTTGTGTTTTGCATATGGTGTGGAGGAGGCTTTGTGAAAACATGATCAAATATCCATTATCCAAACTCAAAGGAGCTGTCACTACTAAATGATGGAAATGTTCTCAAAACAAAGCTAGAGCTGCTAAAGACATGATAAAACCCTGATCAACTTTGTGCATTTTTGTGAAAGGATTGAATTCTTTTGTGGACACACAATGCAGATGTAGGGGTATTGTAGGTAGGATGAGTTAGTTTAAAGTGAAATTATGATGAGAGATATTGGGACAAGAGTAGTTAGGAGTCATCACCTTCTTTGGGAAACCTTGCAAAAGAATTACAACACCTAAACAACAGAGATATTTCAATGAATTTGAAGTGCTCTTTCAACAGGATGTGTGCACACATATGGATGCCCAAATCTGCACTATTCCATACAAACTTTGATAGCCTACCACAAAGGCTTGAAGCAAAATATCAATAAAGCATTAAGAACCCCTTGTTAGATCATGTCCTAAGGTACACCCAAAGGTTTACAAATACCAGTTTACAAGGAAGGTAAGATGAATTTAAATCTGTTTATCTCCACTCAAATGAATGCTCTTCTGAATGGAAGATTGCAGATGCCTTCAAACCCTCTACAAGAAATGAGACCATGCATGACCAATAAAGATCCCAAACACAAGATTGCAACATGAGCATGAAACACAAATTGAAAACATATTGAAATACAAGTGCATGCAAGCTTTTGCCAAGAGATAAAACCAGTTAATCCAAGAATTTGATCAAATATATCAGCAAGGGAATGTTATTTAGACAATCTCAAAGCTTGTTGATGGCTTTATAGCTGAAACCAACTCAACATGATGAACATTTGATGCAAACTGGAATAAAATGGCTCTCAGGTAGTTTCTCCAAAAAGGAAATGGACTTCTTCAGTTTTCCTGTGAAAATTCTTCTCTCTTTCTCCAAAATTCTCAACAGACCTCTAAAATGTTTCCAAAACTACATCATATACCCTATGCCAACTTGGATCCTTGCATCCCAAGCAAAGAATATGCCAAAGGGATCAAATTTGTTACAAAACCCTATCCATTTGATGAAAAATGATATAAAACTGTGAAACAACTCGCCAAATGCCAGAGATGCACAAATATTTTAAAATATTGCATGAACTCAGATCCTTATCCATCCCAGGGTCATGTTTTTGGCATTCCACCATGCCAGCATGCATTTGCAATCATTTTTCACCTTTTTCCCTCATCATTTTTAACTCTGCAACTTTTCATTTTTACCTTTCACGTGTTTTTCACGGGCTGAGAAAAATATCTCATGAAAAAACACTATAGGGCACCAAATCAGCTCAAATAAATGATGCCATTGTGTTTAGAAGGCCGAAGGGATGTAGATTCATATAAAATTTCATGTGTTTTGGTGCAAAAATGATGATTCCACACTTCTTGGAGCTCCAATGGTGCCCAAAAAATGAAAATGCATAGCTGCCGTTGATTAAAATCAACTTTAAATGCCAGCCCTCCACGTGGCAGATCCAAATCCTCTCAAAAAGTGCCAAAATTACCTTTTTCCTTTACACAAGGTGGGACACGTGTCCAAACATGATTGGGGCGGGCCCCCAATCCTTAAAAAGCATTTTAAACCCTTTTTGAATTTTGGAAAATTTTGAAAATTTTCCCGCGGGCCCCTGGATGCGCCACGTGTCCTCTCTGTGGGCCCCACCAAAACCGCGGGCCAATTTGATGCATTTCACCACTTTTTTTGAGAAAAGGAAAATTTTCTCAAAATTCTCCATGCCCCCGAACACCCGTTGTTTCTCTGCCACGTGTCGATCTCCCATTGGATGCGGAGCCGACCCCTCATCAAATTTTCCTTCATTCCTCATGAGCATCAAAATCCATGTGGGCCTGACTCTCTCTTTTGACATTTGAAAAATGCCACGTGTCACCTATTGATTGGATGGGGGAAACTCCAAATTTTTCCATGGGTTTATTTTTCACTTTGAGATTTTTCGCTAAAATTTGGAAAATTTTCCATCTTTCCTCCGCGCTCCAAATTTCCATCAAAATTTAGGACACGTGTCCTTTTCATTTCATTGGTGGTGGGACCTTGAACCAAATTTTTTCCTTTTACCTTTGAAGTTAAAAGTTTAAAAAACTTCAAATTCCTCCAACCTCCCATTCTCCATTTCATCCCTGTGCATACGTGTCACATTCTCATTGGTGCGGGCCATTGGGTCTCAAAATTTTTCTTTGAGGTTTTGAGCCAAAAATTTGAAAAAATTCCAAAAAACTCTTCACTCTTCCTTTTCTGACATTGACATCCCGTGACATGTGTGCCCTTCCATTGGGGTGGGTCTTGGGCCAAATTGTAACTTTAAATTTTGAAGTTAAAAGACTTCAAAATTTTCACAAATTCCTCCCATCCATGCTAACTTTCTTGGACACGTGTCCACTTCATATTGGGTCTTGGACACTTTCATTTTGTGTTCCCTCTTTCCATGACTTCTTGGACACGTGTCACCTTTCCATTTGGATTTCGGAAAAAATTTTTTTTCCTTTTGCATTTTGAAACCAAAATTTTTCAAATTCTTCTAAGTTCCCTCTATTTCAGTCGATCTCCTGGACACGTGTCACCTTTCCAATTTGGGCTCATGGGCCAAATTTTTCCCCTGACACCCCGAGCCAAAAAACACCAAAATTTTCCAAGTCCTTGACCATCCGCTTGGCCCTCCTGGACACGTGTCATCATGCCATTCGTTGTGGGCCTTCGGGAAAAAATTTAATTTTGAGAAATTTTTCCAAAATGGAAGAAAAATTTCCTAAGTTACTTCTGCCACCCGCCAATCCTCGACCAATCACATCAGGCCACGTAAGCACATCCCTTGTGCAACCGCGGGGCCACGGGGAAAATTTTTTCTTCGACATCCTTGAGAAAAAAAACAATAAAATTTTCCCAACTCCCACACATCTGTTTGATCTCCCTGTGTGTGCCCTCCCCTCCCATTGGGGCGCGGGCCTTGGGAAAAAAATTTGATTTTGAGAAATTTGCAAAAAAATGAAGCAAAATTTTTTTAAGTGACCTGACCCCGCCACTCGATGCTCCATCATCAATCAAATCATGCCACGTAGGCAGGTAGGCAAATGCGGGGCCATGGAGAAAATTCTCCCTTGCCAAAAATTGAAAATTTGACAAGTTATAACATTTTTTCCGACCACACCGGCCAATGAGAGCTGCCATGTCAGCAGCATAGAGTTTAAAATGATAAATTTGGGCCCGAGAACATGCCGAAGCACGTCAAAAATGTGAAAAATTTAGGGAATGCCCTAGAAACCAAATTTTTTTTTTGAGAAGGAAGGTAGAATTCTTCATTTTAAAACCAACTGAATCATCTCTTGACATCATTTTTGACCTTGGGATTGGGGAAACACTTGCACAAATTCATGGATTTGATCAATTTGAGCTTTTTCATGATTTGGCAAAGGAAAAACACCCGTGAAAATGAATAAAATTAGGGCACAAATGGGGGGAACTTGGATTTTACTTCAATTTAGGGGAATAATAACAAACAATGAGGGCATTTGAAAACATCAACTGAAAAATGAGTTACTGAGATCTTGACTCGAGCCATAAAGGACGTTTTGAGTAAAAATGGAAACATGGAAAATTAGAGTAAAGTGTGCAAACCCATAAATTGCACCAACATTGGCTCTTTCCTAGGGATGGGCACTCCCAGTGAGTGCCACAAGAACAAGACGTAGACCAAGTGCCAAAAATCCATTGGGCAAGGAGTCAAAACATGCATAGAGCAGCCCTAAAAACTAGAATTTTCACCAAAAATAGACCGAGAAAACCACACCAACAATGGTTGCCAAGGACAAAAGGGAAAACCACAAGCCAACAACAACAAAAACAAGGAAAAGACAAAAAACAAAAACAAGGGCTATACAAAATGTACAACTTGTGCATACCTCCTTTGGGGATTTAATCCAAAAAGTGTTTTAAATGTCTGCCATTAACAGGCAGCTCCAACAAATCCCCATCCAAATCCTTGAGAAAAAATGTATTTTCTCCAATCCTGATATCAATGGCATAAGGGCCCATCCATAGAGCATCAAATTTTCCATGCTTGCCCTTGTCTTCATGCCTACTATCCCACAACAAAACCAGATCTCCAACATTGAAAGCTCTAGGGGTGACCTTCTTATCAAACAACTTCTTCAATTTCTCCCTAAACCTGACATGCCTTTGATGAGAAGCTCTCCTTTCTTCATCCAACTCAATGATCTGATTGATTCTTGATTCATATGGGCCATGTTCTTGATCTTCCAACTGCTGGGAAAACTGAAAAGTGGATAATTGTAGGTGTAATGGCAGCAAAGCCTGAGTTCCATACACCAGTTCAAATGGGCTTTTACCAGTTGCTCTTTTTGGAGTTATCCTATCAGCCCAAACTACAAATTTCAACTATTCTCCCCACTTCTTCTTGTTGATTTCCAAGGTTCTTCTAATGATCTTGAGCAAGTTTTTGTTACTTGATTCAGCTTGCCCATTCCCTTGTGGGTTGTAGTTTGAAGAATAGGTCAGATTTATCCCATATTCATTGCACATTGCCATCAAAGGCTTGGCTCTAAAACACATAGCATTATCAGACACAATCTTAACTGGAACCCCAAATCTACATATGATATGATTCAACAAGAAATCCATTACCACTTGGTGTGTTGCCTTTCTAGATGGAATTGCCTCAACCCATTTTGTAAAATAATCAGTTGCTACAAGGATCCATTTATAACCAGCACTAGAAGGATCTGAAATCTCACCAATAAAATCCATTCCCCATTGTTTGAAAGGAGCTTCAACTGATACAGGCTGCAAAGGAAGGGAGCCTGAAGCTTCAATCTTCCTGAAAAATGTTGGCAACTATCACACCTTCTAACTAACCGGTTTGCATCTTTGAAAAGAGTTGGCCACCAATAACCAGCTCTTAAAATCTTATGTGTTGTCACTCTCCCAAGAAAAATGTCCTCCACAAACTCCCCCATGGAAATCAGCAATCAACTTGGGAGCTTCATCTTCAGTTATGCATTTCAAGAGGACACCTTCAGGGTTCTTCCAAGCCAGCCCAAGGTCTATTATGACATATTTCTGAGAAGCCAACTTGAGGGCTCTTTTCTGATTTTTATTTAAGTGATTGGGACAACATAAGTGCTTGAGGTAATAGACCACATCCTTGTACCACTCAGAAATTCATCAATTTGTCAAGGAGATCTGCCCTTTCTTCCCCTAGTTGATTCACTTCTACATTCTGCAAATTACTCTCAGCCATGAGTTTGGCAAGACCTAAACCTCTTACCAGCTTTGTTGTTTGGATATCCATATCATACTCTTGTAATTTGTTAACCCATCTACATCTCTTGCTTGATATCTCCATGTCAGATAAGATGTCTTTAACCATGGTGTGGGGAACATAAGCAACAACCTTTGAACTCAAAATGTAGGGCCTGAAAATCTTTGTTGCTTTTACTAATGCAAATGCTTGTTTCTCCATAATTGTGTACCTCAATTCAGCTGCTTGTAAAGCCTTGCTAAAGAAAGCAATAGGCCTCTCAGCTCCATTTTCATCCTTTTGTAGCAAAACTGAAGCAATAGTAAATTCAGATGCAAAAGAGAAGATTTGGAAAGGCATCTTATAGTTTGGAGCTGCCAAAACAGGTGCATGCTTGAGTGCATCCTTTATTCCTTCAAAAGCTTGGATGGCAGCCTCCTCCCACTTAATAACTTGATCCTTTCTTAGCATGCTTGTGATTGGAAGAGTCAACTCAGCAAAATTGGAGACAAACCTTCTAATGAAATTGATTTGGCCAAAGAAAGATTGAATACCCTTCTTGGTTCTTGGAATAGGCACCTTGTTGATTGCTTCCACTCTCTCAGGATCTATCATAACACCTTCTTTGGACACAATATGCCCCAACAACTTGGCTTTTGGCACACCAAAATGACACTTCTTTGGATTAAGTGAAATGCCATACTCTACCTACATCTGATCAGCATCTTCTCTAGGTGTTGCAAATGCAAATGGCTTTCATTGTCTTGAAAAAATAGTCACATCATCTTGGTAAACTGCAATAAACTCATTGATATAACCAGCAAAGGCAACATCCATTGCCCTTGAAAAGTAGCACCAGCATTCATCAATCCAAAAGGCATCCTTACAAAAACATAAGTCCCCCAAGGAGTAGTGAAGGTTGTCTTAAGTCTTTCTGATTCTTTAACAACTACTTGATTGTATCGGAGAAACCATCCAAAGTAGAAAGCATTTCTGACCCTGTCACAAGCTGCAACATATTCTCCATGTTTGGAAAAGGATAGTTGTCCTTCATAGATGCTTTGTTTAGATTCCTAAAATCCACACAAAGTCTGATATCTCTGTTCTTCTTTCTAACTGGCACAAGGTTGCAACCCAAGAAGAGTATCTAGTAGGTTGAATGATGCCACCATCTCTCAATTTCTTCAACTCTTCTTGCATTTTCATGGAAAGTAGTGGGTTAATAGGCCTTTTTTTTTTGTCTAAATGGCTTAGTCTTGGCCTCAAGGGGAATCTCATGCTGAAATAAATCTTCTCTATATGCCTTCAACTCTGAATAAGACCAAGCAAGGCAGTCTTGATATTTCTTTAAAAGTTGGGCATAGGATTGTTTTTCTTCTTTGTTGAGATGACTACCCAACCAGATCTTCCTTGGTTTGTCTTTAGTTCCCAAGTTATGCTCTTCCACATCCCTTGAAGTAGACATCTTTCTATTAATGATGCAATCAACATTGCTAAAATTGGATTCAAGTGCAACAAGACCTTTAGGAATGGTATTTGTTTTCAATTGTATAATATCCTTGTCAAACAAAGTTTCTCTACCTTCATTCATGCACACCATTGGTTCCCAATCAATATTCTGACCAGAAAACTCTCCTTGGCATTGTAAGAATCTCAACACTTGTGCATCATCATCAAAAATCTGCCAATGTTTCACATTATCCGGGACAGTTGGCCTTGTTAGCACTTCAACATCATATTCACAAAAAGGTGAAATGGTGCAATTATCAAATTTAGAACCAAGAACAGCCAGCTGATCAGCAACAAGCATTAAGACTTCTATCATGGTAAACAATGTTAAAGGAATCAAACATTTCAATCAAGTCCCAAACAACATGCTTATATTGTTTCATACGCTGATTTTTTGTGGCATATAACTTTCTTACTTGCTTGACAACCAGCTCTGAATCTCCTTTAGCAACAATATCCTTTACTCCATACTTCCATGCAATCCTTAATCCCAATAATAATGCCTCATACTCAGCAATGTTGTTAGTACATTCAAAATTGAGCTTGAAGGAAAAAGGAAACTCTTCTAAACTAGGGGAAACCAACACTATACCAGCACCATTTCCAACTTTGGAGCAAGCTCCATCAAATAGTAATGTCCATGGAGAACCTACCATACCAAGGCACTCTGATTTGTCCATCTTATTCTCTTTTCCATCAGCAAAACCAATGAAATTGTCAACATCTACATCAGCAAACAACACTTCATAAGAAGCATTGTTGGGATCTTCAATCAAGTGTAACATCTTCTTTTCACCATAGAGTTTGACAAGGCTGCCCTCAATGGGAATGGTGGCATAGGACATGTCCATTTGAACACTACCACCAACACTTGCAGCCCACTTTCTTGACAAAAGCATACCCCATTTGGTAGGGCAGTCAACAATTACAACATCAAGTTTTAAATTCTTACCCGGATAGGCTGCAAGTTGCACTACTAAACCCTTCACACATCCAACAACCAGCACTTCCCTTGAATCCATGGCTGTACACTTTCCATATGCTGTTGTCACCTTGATATCCAACTCATTCATAACTTCTAGAGGCATAACATTACATGATGCACTGGAATCAAACATGCAGTTGTGAAGCAACCTACCTTTTATGAGAAAAGTTGTGAAGAATGGATCAACATTCAATTGGGAATCAACCAAGGATGTCCCCAAATACACTTCAGGTGCCTCTCCAAGATCTTCCATTGGTGGTGGTGTTTCGGGCCAAGCAAATGCTTTGAAGAGGACTCTCAACAACATTTACATTTCTGCTTGGTATACTCTTTTCTTCTTTCAATCCCAAGTATTCAAAAGCTCTTTTCTTGTGTTCAGGAATTCTAAGCAATTCAATAATGGGAACACTCACTTTAATTTGGCTCAATACCTGGGCTATATCATATGGAACATTCTTTGGCAAAACAACATTGGAAGGGAAACAAGAAGGTTCATCAGATGGAGAAGTATTCTTGGCAGCCTGGGCATGGAGAGGATTGATATTTTTGCATGGGACAACAGGGTTCTTAGCAATTGTTTCTCTTCTAGGATTATCTTTGGGAATGCTTGTGAGAAAGGGTGTCTTTGGCTTGGCTTGAGGACCAGCTCCTCTAACAACTTTACTTCTAGTATTGTACTCCTTTTCTTGACCAACCACAACATTCATTAACAATTGTCTATCTTCCTCCGAAGGAATACCACCATCATACTTCTTGATCATTAAAGCCCTTAGGTATTCAAAGTCATTATTAGGAATTTCAAAGGCCTGAACTACATCTACATCATGAGTTTGAGGAAGAGAAAGAAATGGTACCCTCTTTATGCAATCCCAAAAGGTTGCAGCAGTCCTTGCACTTATCACATTTGTTGATGTTGTTGCTTGTTGTGAGCCTGAAGAGCTGCCCATCATACAAATGTCATCATCCATTTCATTCTCATTATCATCATCTATATCTTGCTGGTCCATTTCACATGGTGGATGAGGAAGAAAACATCTATCACACCAATCCATATCAGCAACTTCTTGAACAACAACAACTCTTGCAGTCAGAGGGTCAGGCACCACTCTATTTTCACGTGCTTGGGGTTGTCTATTTGCAGATCCAATAAGCCCTTTACCTCTATCATCTTGTCTTTGATCACCCCTAGGATGATTGCCAAATCTATCATGGTTTTGAGTTCTTTGTTGTCCTTGTGAACTTTTCCCAATTCCTTTCTCAGCCCGGGCTAATTTGTAGGAAATTTCTTTGACACCCCTGCCAAAGTCTTGACAACATCCTCCAAATCAGCACCCTTGCTAGTTTGAGGCTTCTCAGGGTTTATCAGCTTCACACCATCCCTCTTAAGTGGTTTACCAACAAGCTTTAATATTATTTTCAATTTGAAGTGCCATGGTGAAAGCTTGCCTCAAGTTTGTAGGATTTTTGTCTCTCAAGTAATAGGCTGCCTTTTTATCAAATGCATCTGCATATTTGATCAAGCAAGATTCATCACAAGGCCTCAAAATTATAGGCAGCCTTCTCAATGTCTTATTAAACCTTGTATTGAAATCATGAATGGTCTCATTAGGGTTCTTCTTGATGTTCTCAAACTCGGATAGAAGGAACCTTGGATCTGTTTTGTCTCCATATTGTAATCTGAATGCATTACTCATCTCAGTCCATGAATCAATAGAGTTATCAGGAAGAGCTTTATACCAATCTCTTGCATCTTCCTCAAGTGTATGGATAAACAACTTGATATACACATCCTCAAATTCTATTTCAAAGTCTTCCATCATGTTAACAAAGAGTTTGAGATGTTGATCTCCAGTTATGGCATTGTTACCTTGGAATTTTGGTAACCTATTTCTCACATCTGTGGGACAACATTTGGATAACCATCCATTCCTCCAAAATTTATAGGACCAAAGGTGTTTACAACAAATGGAGGTCTAGGTTGAGCCATATTGTTTGGTGGGGGTGATCTTGGAGGTGAAACAAGCTGATGAGGAGTAGTAATGGGTCTGATTGGAATAGATGAATGATCTCTAAAATGATAACCCCCCAAAGGCTCTCTCTCTTGATAGACTTTAGCAAACTTAGAAACCACAAGAGCAGATTTAGGAGCAAGTTTTTTAAATACACAAGAAGGTCCCTCACCTGATGGAGAATGAAAATCAGCAAGAAGATTTCCTGAATCAGATCTACTTGAAGAGGAATTATAATCTTCAATGACAGGTTGTTCTCCTTCAAATTCAACTATGGGGATTCCTTTCCTTGCAACCAAATCACCAACCACTTTCCACACTCTTCTTCCTTCTAGTTCTGAGCTTCTTGATTGGTGAGAAACTTCTTAGAAGAGTCCTTGATGAAGAGGGATCTCCTTCCCTCCAGTTTGACAGATTTAAACAACAAGTTTCAAATGATAAAAATGTGTTAGACAACTGGTATTTCAAGATCCCAACAACATGGAGTCGCCACCAAGGATTTTCACCTTAGTTGTGCAAGAAAGCACTAAAAATATTTTGTCAAATGCATGCTATACTGAAAACTTGTAGGGATTTACAAATCAGATTTTCTTCTTCTTAATTCAACCAAAAACAGTGCATCCAAATCACATAAACTACTGGTAGATGAGGAGAGCAGGCTGAGTTTGAAGTCTTTCTTACCCAAAACATCCAGATCTGAAGTATGAAATGATATCTCAAGAATATAACAGCTCAAATACTTGATCACACAAATGCTCAAACCTTTCAAGTACTTCAAAACCACCAAGAAATTGCAAGAAGTCCCCAGCAATGGTGCCACTCGGGTGTTGGTATCAGATTTAATCTCCTTCACAACTTGAACAACATCATGAATCTGCACAAGACACTCAAGGATAGATAGATGTTTTGTATGTCATTTGTAGGGGGATCACACCTATCTGCTTGTTTGCATTCAAGAATTGAGGGAGTGGATAGCACCTTCATAAGGGTTTTGATCTAACCCTCACTATTTTAGGTTGTGCCTATCAACCAAGGTAAGAGAACCTATATTGCAGCCCCTATATGGTAAGGAGATGAAGATATCCTTGTGTTTTGTATATGATGTGGAGGAGGCTTTGTGAAAACATGATCAAATATCCATTATCCAAACTCAAAGGAGCTGTCACTACTAAATGATGGAAATGTTCTCAAAACAAAGCTAGAGCTGCTAAAGACATGATAAAACCCTGATCAACTTTGTGCATTTTTGTGAAAGGATTGAATTCTTTTGTGGACACACAATGTAGATGTAGGGGTATTGTAGGTAGGATGAGTTAGTTTAAAATGAAATTATGATGAGAGATATTGGGACAAGAGTAGTTAGGAGTCATCACCTTCTTTGGGAAACCTTGCAAAAGAATTACAACACCTAAACAACAGAGATATTTCAATGAATTTGAAGTGCTCTTTCAACTAGGATGTGTGCACATATGGATGCCCAAATCTACACTATTCCATAAAATTTGATATAGCCCACAAAGGCTTGAAGCAAAATATCAATAAAGCATTAAGAACCCCTTGTTAGATCATGTCCTAAGGTACACCCAAAGGTTTACAAATACCCTCAATTTACAAGGAAGGTAAGATGAATTTAAATCTGTTTATCTCCACTCAAATGAATGCTCTTCTGAATGGAAGATTGTAGATGCCTTCAAACCCTCTACAAGAAATGAGACCATGCATGACCAATAAAGATCCCAAACACAAGATTGCAACATGAGCATGAAACACAAATTGAAAACATATTGAAATACAAGTGCATGCAAGCTTTGCCAAGAGATAAAACTAGTTAATCCAAGAATTTGATCAAATATATCAGCAAGGGAATGTTATTTAGACAATCTCAAAGCTTGTTGATGGCTTTACAGCTGAAACCAACTCAACATGATGAACATTTGATGCAAACTGGAATCAAAATGGCTCTCGGCGTAGTTTCTCAAAAAGGAAATGGACTTCTTCAGTTTTTTCCTGTGAAATTTCTTCTCTCTTTCTCCAAAATTCTCAACAGACCCCTAAAATGTTTCCAAACTACATCATATACCCTATGCCAACTTGGATCCTTGCATCCCAAGAAAAGAATATGCCAAAGGGATCAAATTTGTTACAAAACCCTATCCATTTGATGAAAAATGATATAAAACTGTGAAACAGCTCGCCAAATGCCAGAGATGCACAAATATTTTAAAATATTGCATGAACTTGGATCCTTATCCATCCCAGGGTCATGTTTTTGGCATTCCACCATGCCAGCATGCATTTGCAATCATTTTTCACCTTTTTCCCTCATCATTTTTAACTCTGCAACTTTTCATTTTTACCTTTCACGTGTTTTTCACGGGCTGAGAAAAATATCTCACATGAAAAACACTATAGGGCACTGAATCAGCTCAAATAAATGATCCATTGTGTTCAGAAGGCCGAAGGGATGCAGATTCATATAAAATTTCATGTGTTTTGGTGCAAAAATGATGATTCCACACTTCTTGGAGCTCCAATGGCGCCCAAAAAATGAAAATGCACAGCTACCGTTGATTAAAATCAACTTTAAATGCCAGCCCTCCACGTGGCAGATCCAAATCCTCTCTAAAAAGTGCCAAAATTACCTTTTTTCCTTTACACAAGGTGGGACACGTGTCCAAACATGATTGGGGCGCCCCCAATCCTAAAAATGCATTTTAAACCCTTTTTGAATTTTGGAAAATTTTGAAAATTTTCCCCGTGAGCCCCTGGATGCGCCACGTGTCCTCTGTGGGCCTTCACCAAAACCATGGGCCAAATTTGATGATTTTTCCACTTTTTTGAGAAAAGGAAAATTTTCTCAAAATTCTCCATGGCCCCGAACACCCGTTGTTTCTCTGCCACGTGTCGATCTCCCATTGGAGGCGGAGCCGACTCATCACATTTTCCTTCATTCCTCCGCAAGCATCAAAACTCCATGTGGGCCGACATCTTTCTTTTGACATTTGAAAAATGCCACGTGTCATTGTCATGGATTGGATGTGGGGCGAAACTCCAAATTTTTCCGCGGGTTTATTTTTCACTTTGAGATTTTTCGCTAAAATTTGGAAAATTTTCCATCTTTCCTCCGCTCCAAATTTCCATCAAAATTTAGACACGTGTCCATTGTTCATTGGTGGCGGGACCTTGAACCAAAATTTTCCTTTTACCCTTTGAAGTTTAAAAAACTTCAAACTTCCTCCAAGCCTCCGCCTCTCCATTTCATCCCTGTGCATACGTGTCACATTCTCATTGGTGCGGGCCATCGGGTCAAAATTTTCTTTAAAATTTTGCCTCAAAGCAAAAATTCAAAAAAATTTCAACTCTTCACCCCACTTTTCCCTTGACATCCCCATGCACACGTGTCGCCCTTCCATTGGGTGCGGGTCTTGGGCCAAAATTTAACTTTAACATTTTGAAGTTAAAAACTTCAAACTTTTCATCCAAATTCACCATCCCATTTTTTCATTTTTCCATGCCACGTTCCCTCATTTTTCTTGGACACGTGTCACATTGGTCTTTGGGCCAAATTTTTCCTTTAATTTTGAAGTTAAAAAAATTTCAAAATTTTCACAAATTCCGCCCATCCATGCTAACTTTCTTGGACACGTGTCCACTTCGTATTGGGTGCGGACCCGGGAAAATTTTTCCTTTTGCATTTTGAAACCAAAAATTTTCAAATTCTTCTAAGTTCCCTCTATTCCGGTCGATCTCCCTGGACACGTGTCACCTTTCCAATGGTTGCGGGCTCACGGGCCAAATTTTTCCCCTGACACCCCGAGCCAAAAAACACCAAAATTTTCCAAGTCCTTGACCATCCGCCTGGCCCTCCTGGACACGTGTCATCATGCCATTCAGCTGTGGGCCTTCGGGAAAAAATTTAATTTTGAGAAATTTTTCCAAAATGGAAGAAAAATTTCCTAAGTTACTTCCGCCACCACCCGCCAATCCTCGACCAATCACATCAGGCCACGTAAGCACATCCCTGTAGAACTGCGGGGCCATGGGGAAAAATTTTCTTCCGACATCCTTGAGTAAAAAACAATAAAATTTTCCCAACTCCCACGTTGTCTGTTTGATCTCCCTGTGCCACGTGTCGCCCTCCCATTGGGCGCGGGCCTTCGGGAAAAAATTTGATTTTGAGAAATTTGCAAAAATGAAGCAAAAAATTTTTAAGTGACCTCCGCCACTCGATGCTCCATCTATCCAATCAAATCATGCCACGTAGGCACACTAGGCAAATGCGGGGCCGGAGAAAATTCTCCCTTCACCAAAAATTGAAAATTTGACAAGTTATAACATTTTTTCCGACGCACCCGGCCAATGAGAGCCTGCCATGTCAGCATAGAGTTTAAAATGATAAATTTGACGGCCGAGAGCACGTCAAAAATGTGAAAAATTAGGGAATGCCCTAGAAACCAATTTTTTGACAGGGAAGGTAGAATTCTTCATTTTAAACCAACTGAATCATCTCTTGACATCATTTGTGACCTTGGGATTGGGGAAACACTTGCACAAATTCAGGATTTGATCAATTTCGAGCTCTTTCATGATTTGGCAAAGGAGAAAATGGTACAACCCATGAAAATGAATAAATCAACTTGGATTTTGTTTCAAAAAAGGGTAGAATAACAACATTGAGGGCGGTTTGAAAACATCTCACTTAAATATCTAAATGTCATATGTTTTAAAGTTGTCTAAGTCCATTTATTATAACCAATACATGATTATAAAGTGTCACCTAATACATAAGTAATGACTTATTATAGGGGGTAAGTGGTGGACAATTAAGTGGACATAAAAACCCAAAATTTAGGTACCATGATTGTGGTTTCTAAACCATGCTCGTGCAAATTTTTTTAAAGGTTTGGTGATTTCGAACCTAAAAGCGTGATCGCGGTCCCTCCGAGACAAAAAAATAGACCCATGCAACTCCTCATTTTCCCCCATTTTTCCTTTCCAGCCTGCAATTTCTCCTAGACCTTTGGCACTCACTTTTTGAATACCCCTAAAAATTGCTCTTCAGACTTATGGATCATGATATTTTCAACCATGCCGCCAAGACAAAGAGGTAAGCCCTCAATTTTGATCATTTTTTTGCATTTTAGGTTTTTTTGTGATTTTCATGGGTTTTTCAATTTTTTGTTTATGTATACAATTTATTTGTTTTGTCAGTTGCTCGGCAAGCTCGTAATCCTGCAAACCATCGAAATATTCCTCAAAACCCTCCAAACAATCCTCAAAACCCTCCAAACATTCCTCAAAACCCTCCTCTAAACATAGATCGCCTCATGTGGCTCCTTTGCCACGGAACAAAAGCAGAACACAAGTTGATATCGTTGGAAGAATCGACAAAATAAAATTGTCATTGAGAACCTTATTCAGACTATAAGACAAAATCATGCCACAAATCCATCCCACATGACTTTAGCTAACACATTGCAAACATTGATTGGTGAATTCGACTTCGAAACCAACTAAATAGACAGATGGAATACCTTTAAAGGTGATTGTAGGTTGTGGTATGTAGATAAATTATCCTATGTGGATGTAAAAGATATTTTTTTTGGAAAAGACCACATTTGTGCATTATTTACTCGACCCAAGAGCTAATGCCCATGTAGCTACTTGAAAATGGTTCCTAATCCATTGGTGCCATGATGACCGAATCAAGAACAATTTTTGGGACCGATGGTGGATGGTTTTTGATTATCCACCATGCAACAATAATGAGGTTCCTCTCTATTTTTTGAAGAAATTATATTACGAGTTTGTGCTTAATGAGGTCCCAAATTATTTTAACTTTTTTTGAGTTTTATGGGTAAGGAGGTGGCTCGCATGAGTAGACTGGTGCATTCGTAGGTCAACCAAGGATTCCCCATGCCCTAAAACCCCACTCGCTTTGCCTTCGAGTTATCCCTCCTATAATGAAGGAGGTTGTAGAGATTGACACACTACATGCATTAAGGGAGCTCACTGACACTCTGACCCAACATAATGACAAGATTGCATCTGGTGATGTTGGTGGAGGTGCCAGCTCTAGCGCACCACACTATTGTGGATCATGTGGTGTTGTATGCACTGTGGGCGAGACATCATTTGCTGGATCACATGATTTCTTTTCTCTAGATGAGATGATGGCAGATGTTTTTGGAACTGGTGCAAAGGATCTTGGTCTTTCATAGGTAAATGTCAAATAAATATTTAATATATATATATACAATAGTTTAATTCATGTTTGAGATTTTAATATATATGTATTTGATTGTACGTCATGTACATACATGTAAAAAATAATTTTTTATTTTATTTTAAATAGCAAGAGCCGGTGAAGGAAACATCCGGCGTCGACATGCTAGCTACTGCAGTTGGGTGTGTTACAAATGTAAGTTTCAAGTTGTACTTAAATTTCAAATTTCATTTGATTGTGCACTTTTATTATTATAATGTTTCACCTGTACATGTACATATTAATATATGTTTGTCTTTTATATGTAGGAGCCTGGAGGGTCATCATCTACTCTGGGAACTGAGGCTACTGGCATGCCTCACATGACTTTTACGTAGGTTAGTTTCTCTTTACACTTTGTTTCTAATTGTGGAAGTTCACATGGATTATGATTTGGGTCTATTATGTGGCAGTCATGTAGATTAATATTGATTTGTACATTTTTTGTATAGCATATGAATGCCGAGAGAGAGCTGCTTATAGATATTGCCATAACATCTCTGCAGATCCACTAATCGAGGTACAATTTTTTTAATTTGTTAAATTTTAGAGGAATTATTTCTTATTACTTAAATCTATAATATCAAATTTTATACATGAAATATTTAATTTGAAATTTATTTATTTGTATGTAGCTTACCCCTCATGAGTCTATTGTTGTCCCTACGATGCGTCAATGAAAAATTGATAGGGATCATGAAATTGCGGTAAGATTTCACATGCATTTTAACTAAATTCTAAGTTTCTAAATTTTGAATGTATTTTTAAAATATGGGTGTTAAAAACTTGTTATTTATGAATGTGCAGTTAGGTTGCAGCCGCTTAGAGAATCCTAGGACCACATGGATGAAATCTATAGAGGCATCTCCTTCCACTACATCCCTAGGTCATGGACATGCTACTTCTAGTAGGGTGAAGAGAGGGAAGATGTTTCATGATTAGATTCATAGGACCTAGATGTACACACACACACACACACACACACACACATATGGGCCATCTGGTCCTAGTTCATGATTCTTCATATAGTCTATTGTATATATAGCCTTATGCGACCACATGTGGTCCTATATGTATGACACACTTAGTTCGAGATGTACACATGTTATGAACTTATATTTTTAGAGACGTGCATCAACACACTTAGTTTGATACATTATATATCCATGTGTTGGTTTTCATAATGATATTACTTCTATGTTTGATTCGATTTCATTGCACATGATATCCTTCTATGTATGTATGTTCTATGTATATTAGTTCTATATGTATGTTTGATTTAAAATTAAAAACCATGTCCCAGAGCACTACATGGTACAATTGTTAAGAAAACCTATTCTATTAAGAAAAACCTATGATAGCCATGCTAGGTGAACTACAAAAGGGAAACACGTAATTACTTTTTTCATAGTAATTACGTAGGGTGTATGTGCAGCTCTAATTATTTTCCTGCCTCCTAACAATGTGCACATCTTTGAAATAATGGTTGTGAGGGAATTTATATAACTAACATTTTTTATTTTAAAGATAACACTCATCTTGCATATCAGCTAATATGAAAATTGTTAGAAACAAGTGAGGTAGAGTTCATCTTGAACTATATGAATATAACATTATTATGGTGCAAAATTACATGGTACAATTGTTAAGAAATTAAGGGAAGCATTTATGTATTGTTTTAGAGATTATCCCATTAATAGGGCTTATCCCATTGATCAATAGATACACCTTAATATCTCTTTATAATTTGGTGCTATGCCAATCAACTAAGAAGTTACACATGATTTGATTATCGTAAGTAGATTCACTTCCCTATTAAGTCCTATATGTTTTTGTATTTAAGAACACACTTTAAAAACCCCATTTTTTGTATACCCTACAATCCTTCTAGTCCAAAATACACATTTTTGTGAGGGGGTTTGTCAAATAATTCACATCCTTACCATTCCAAGGTATTTGAAAAATTTCAAGGTTCTTCAATTAATTTTAAAATGATATATCACTTGTAATTTGTGAACATTTTTTACATATTTATTTAGGATGTTTGTACATATGTTACGACATATCAATCTAGATAAGAACACATAAATATGTATGTAATGTATATTTTCAAATAATTCACATCATGGCAAGATCTAGGGAGGCCCAGATTGGTGTCAGACCACCCGATCCGGAGCATTCTTGGCATTCCTTGAGCCTTCGTGGCATAAATGTTTACAAACTACCTTTTCTAGGCAATCCTAGGAAATCAACGAAGGTGAATAGTGAGAAGTCATACCTCGAGACATCATGGCCCCAAACCAAATGTGACATGTCCGGTGGCCAGGTGAATGCTAGAGGAGGTGTTGTTTTGGTGTGTGACAACATCGTTGCTTTGAGATACTTCATTTGGGCATAGTCCCTTAATAGCCCGAGACCAAAAAATCATTCAACTTTAACGGGTGACTACGTAGACTCTGTGGCACCTAAGGATGTCTTTTTGATCCTACACCTTGGCGTAGCGACCCTCTGTAATAGATTGTCTCAGTTTTTTCCTTCTCCAATCGGTGCTCTCGCTGCCCTATTGTTTGCAAATGTGTGAAATAGTGCAGTTTGAGACAATGTAAGGTCATAAAGGCTATATTTTACAAATGGTGGGTCGTGGTACTAAACCGACTATGCTTGACATATCCGGGTGGCTAGGTGAATGCTATAAGAGGTGTTGTTTCGGTGCGTGACAACTTATTTGCTTCAGGCTACTTCATTCGGGCATAGTCCCTTAAGAGCCCTAACACCAAGAAATTGTTCAACTTTGACGGGTGACTACATGGACTCTATGGAACTTAAGGACGTATCATCTAATCATACACCTTGATGTAGGGACCCTCTACAATAGTATGTCTTGGTTTTTTCCTTCTCCAATTAGTGCTCTCAGCTGCCTTATTGTTTGTAAACGCGTGAAATAGTGCAGTTTGAGATAGTATAAGGATGTCAAATGCTATATTTTGCAAAAGGTGGGTCATGGCACCGCAAAACGATTGCATTGACACATCTAGGTGGCCGGGTGAATGCTAGAGGAGGAATCTTTTTGGTGCATGACAACGTTGTTGCTTTTGGCTACCTCATTTGGGCGTAGTCCCTTAAGAGCTCTGAGACCAAAAAAATGTTCAACTTTGATGGGTGACTACGTGGACTCCATGACACCTAGAGATGTCTCATCTAATCCTACACCTCAGTGTAGGGACCCTCTATAATAGCCTATCTCAGTTTTTTCCTTCTCAAATTGGTGCTCTCACTGCCCTATTGTTTGCAAAACATGCGAAAGTAGTGCGTTTGAGACAATGTAAGGTTGTCAAACACTATATTTTGTACACGGTGGCTTGTGGCACCAAACCGATTACACTAACACATTTGGGTGGCTATGTGAATGCTAGAAGAGGATTCATTTTGGTATGTGAACACATTGTTGCTTCCAGCTACCTTGATCGAGCGTAGTCCCTTAAGAGCCCTAAGACCAAAACATCATTCAACTTCGACGGGTGACTACACGCACTCCGTGGCACCTAGAGACATCTCATTGGATCCTACACCTCGGTGTATGGACCCTCTACAATATCCTCTGTATTAGTTTTTTTCCTTTTCCAATCGGTGATCTCTCATTTGCCTTATTGTTTGCAAAACACGTGAAATAGTGCAGTTTGAGATAGTGTAAGGTTGTCAAACAATATATTTTGCAAACGGTGGGTCGTGGGACCAAACCAACTATACTGACACATCTAGGTGACTAGGTGAATGCTAGAGGAGGTTTGATTTTGGTGTGAGACAACGTCATTGCATCCGGGCTACCTCGTTCGGGCGTAGTCCCTTAAGAGCCCTAAGACCAAAAAATCATTCAACTTCGATGGGTGACTACATGCACACCGTGGCACCTAGAGACGTCTCGTCCAATCCTAAACCACATCGTAGGGACCATCTACAATGAATGTATCATTTTTTCCTTCTCCAATCAGTGCTCTCGCTGTCCTATTGGTTTCAAATGCACCAAATAGTACAGTTTGAGACAATGTAAGGCTATCCAATAGTATATTTTGTAAATGGTGGATTAGCACCAAACCGAATATACCAAAACATCCGGGTGGCTAGGTGAATGTTAGAGGAGGCATTGTTTTGATGAACGACAATGTTGTTTCTTCCGGGCTACCTCGTTGGCGTAGTCCGTAAGAGCCTTAAGACTAAAAAATTGTTCAACTTCAAGAGGTGACTACGTGCACTCCGTGGCACCTAGAGATGTCTCATCCAATTCTATACCTTAGCGTAGGGACCCTATACAATAGCCTATCTCATATTTTTCCTTCTCCAGTTAGTGCTCTCACCGCCCTATTGTTTACAAACATGTGAAATAGTGTAGGTTGAGACCGTGTAAGGCTATCAAACGGTAGATTTTACAAACGGTGGGTTGTGGAACAAGACCAACTGCACGAACACATTTGATTGGTTAGGTTAATTCTAGAGGAGATGTATTTTTGGTGCGTGACAACATCGTTGCTTCGGGCTACCTCGTTCAGACGTAGTCCCTTAAGAGCCATGAGAGTGAAAAATCATTCAACTTTGACGGGTGACTATGTGTACTCCGTGGCACCTAGAGATGTCTCATCCAATCCTACACCTTGGCATATGGACCCTCTACAATATCTATCTCTATTTTTTCCTTCTCCAATTGGTGCTCTCGCTGCCCTATTATTTGTAAACATGTGAAATAGTGCAGTTTGAGACAATATAAGGTTGTTAAATGGTATATTTTGCAAATGGTGGATCATGGCACCGAACCGAATGCTCTAACATGTTTGGGTGACTAGGTGAACACTAGAGGAGGCATCATTTCGATGCATGATAACGTCGTTGCTTCGAGAGCTACCTCACTCGGGAGCAGTCCCTTAAGAGCCTTGAGACCAAAAAATCATTCAAAATTGACTGGTGATTACATGCACTTTGTGGCACCTAGAGACATCTCGTCTAATCCTACACCTTTGCGTAGGGACCCTCTACAATAGCCTATCTCAGATTTTTTCCTTCTCCAATCGGTTCTCTCGCTGCCCTATTGTTTACAAACATGTGAAATAGTGTAGTTTGAGACATTGTAAGGCTGCCAAACGCTATATTTTACAAACGGTGAGTCGTGGCACCTAAGAAAATGTGTTGACACATTTGGGTGGCTAGGTAAACACTAGAGGAGGTTTCTTTTTTGATGTAAAAACACATTGTTGCTCCCATGCTACCTCGTTCGAGCATAGTCCCTTAAGAGCCCTGAGACCAAAACATCATTCAACTTTGACGGGTGACTACGCGCACTCTGTGGCACCTAGAGATGTCTCATCTAATCCTAAATCTTAGTTTAGGGACCCTCTACAATATACTATCTCATTTTTTTCCTTATTCAATTGGTGTTCTCGCTGCCCTATTGTTTGCAAACGCGTAAAATAGTGCAGTTTGAGATAGTGTAAGGTTGTCAAACAATATATTTTGAAAATGGTGGGTCATGGCACCAAAACAACTATGCCAAAACATCTAGGTGGCTAGGTGAATGCTATAGGAGGTGTCGTTTTGGTGCGCGACAACGTCATTGCTTCCGGGCTACCTCATTTGGGCATAGTTCCTTAAGAGCCCTGAGACCAAAACATCATTCAACTTCGACGGGTGACTACACACACTTCGTGGCACCTAGAGATGTCTTGTCTAATCCTACACCTTGGCGTAAGGACCCTCTATAATAGCTTGTCTCGGGTTTTCCTTCTCCAATCGGTGCTCTTGCTGCCCTATTGTTTGCAAACTCACCAAATAGTGCATTTTGAGACAGTGTAAGGTTGTCAAACGGTATATTTTTCAAATGGGTCGTGGCACCAAACCGACTGCACCGACACATCCAAGTGGCTAGGTGAACATGAGAATACATCATTTTGGTTCGTGACACCGCTATCATTGCTTTGGGCTACCTCATTTGAGCGTAGTCCCTTAAGAGCCCTGAGACCAAAACATCGTTCAACTTCTACTGGTGACTACGCGCACTCCGTGGCACCTAGAGACGTCTCATTTAATCCTACACCTCAACATAGGGACCCTATACAATAGTCCGTCTCGGTTGTTTCCTTCTCCAATCGGTCCTCTCACTACCCTATTGTTTTCAAACGCACGAAATAGTATAGTTTGAGCCAGTGTAAGGTTGTCAAACAATATATTTTACAAACGGTGGATTGTGGCACCGAACCGACTGTGCACACATAGGGATGGTCTTGTAAACACTTGGGGAGGTGTCATTTTAGTTCTCTAAGCTCCAGTATCGGGCTACCTCCTCTAGAGCGAAGAACCCCCTCCATAGGTACATAAATTGTTATTAATTGCTTCTCTTTTCTTGTAAAACAATGCAAGATTCTCTTAGCTTAAAAAATTTACAATTCTCTACTAGCAGTGCCAACCATGTGAAGGTGTAAGATTTTCTAGCACCACTAACCTACACATAAAAGTATTAGTCAAAGAAAATTAAGTTTCAAATCAAAACCATACTAGATATATACAAAATACACAAATTTAATAAAATATATGAACTTAAATTTATCTAACTAACAAATTTATATATACCAAAGAAATTATATCAAAGAAATTATATATACCAGACATGAGCATTGTAAATTCATTCCAATGAACCATCAGGATTGGATCTACTCTGAATAGCAGATAGGATTGCTTCATGATCTAACTCTTGAACCTTCCAAAGAATCTTGTTATTAGGCCTTCCTCGATATCTATACAGCTGAATATTTGTTGCTAGAACTAGATGTGAATATAAGAGTATTTTCTTGTGTGTCTCAAAGTCTTCAAACACCCAAACATAGGATTTTTTTAATGGATACCATCGAAGCCAAGTTCCAGTAACTACCACTGACCTTGTAGGGTACTCAATATCTTTGCCATCTATAACAGGAGAAGTCAACTTCTTTATTTCCTCGATGCAATGACATAAAAAATAGTTAGTTCCTTCTTCATTTTCTTCTGTCGCAATAATCGTAAACACATATCCTACAAAAAATAAAGGTTTTAACTCAAATTTAAATTGTACATATTAAAATTTCAATGGACATAACTCAATACAAAAATTGTAAATAACCATAAATACCTTGTTGCACCAAAATTAAAATTTTTCAAAGTCCTTGGATGTTACAACTTCATCTGTAGAAATAATTCATAATGGTTGTGGAGGTTGATAACTAGGAAGAAAAGTTAGAGGCCTACACATCCATTCATCCACCCATTCTTGTGAATCACACTCAACAATGACAAATTCGATACAAGATGCACAAAAACATGTCAACTTTCTTGTCCATGTGGCCCACAAAGTAGTGTCTGAGCTACAAAATGAGTGCATATCACTGGACCTAGTGAGTGTCATACAATCCTCATAGTTAGCAATTTTTGTTCCTCTATCAACCAAAAATATCTGTGAACTGTGGAATTTTCTTGAGAACCTCAAGCCATGTTGTCAATACACCATTCCACTATGCTCTTTACATCTTTCAATTTAGCACCATCTTTGTACTTCAACTCTTCTCTTGCAAGAGCTCTTTTCACACATGCCCTTGCACCGTCATGCTCTCCTTTTCCATGTCCAACTTTTGAAACTCCAAATATGTTGCACACCCATCTTGATGTGCATCCTACTCATCCAATAAAACATTTGTGTATTCTTAAACTAAGACGTGCAATTATCTAACCATATATAATGTTGTTTGAAGTGGATGTCCCTATCAGACAAGTTTCCATAAAATAATTGGAAACACCCTTGTACAAATTCAGTAGAATGAGTATGATCATCACTAATATAAAAGTGGTACTCTCTTAAAAAAATTGATCATTCTTTGTACTATTAGGAGAATGTATAAATGCTATATGCACAAAAATGGCAACTTGTACTAAGTTATAATATTGTGATTGAACCTCCATTTGTGGTTACTGATGTGTAATTCTATGCAAAATCAACCATTAAAATAATATTACCAATAGGAAATGAGTCCTTGCATATCTTGAACTGTTCATCCAACCATCGAGCTCTATGTGTATACCTAGCATACTCATAAACAATTTCATCCTTAAATTTTCTCATAAATTGAAAAAGAGGCATATGTTACGTAACTAGCTCACATAGTTTAGACTCTTTTCCATATTTCAACCGGTATGTAACTAATTTATATTTATCAAACTCAACTAAATTATGTCCTATTACACCTTTAATTTTCTCATGGATGTAACTTTCCAATTTAGGTAATCCACCGCATGTACCACAACTTCCATCTAAATAATCCTGACTATAAAAAAATTGTCCAACTTCTTTTTCACAAAATATCATAGGAATGAAATCCCTGGAAGATATTGGTGGAACTTGAACACCACATTTTGATAACATAGTTTCAAAACGAAAATTAGAACAAATACGTAAAAATTTAGCGTAATGCATCACAAATTCAACATGTTGCCTATACAACAAGTGGTGCTTGCGTGGTTGATTTTCACATAGAATGGTTTCAACATTTCAAAAAAACGTTAACTAATTTTAATTTCCAGATTCTCTTGTTCAAACTTATGAAAAATTGAGTTTGAGTCATATCTAAGAAATGCTTTGGATGTGGTTCATGATTAGTAGAACCAACTCTCCGTTTTACAAAATCTCTTGTATTAGGTGAAACTCTAGTGTTATCATGTAAAAATTGAATAACAAATTCTTTTATAGCATCAGAATTATCTTTGTCCTTACGTGGTGCTCTAGTAGAAAATGCTTAAAAATCGGTGTTATTGAGTGATTGAAAGATATTACGTCTATCAATTACTTTCATTAGAGTTTTTCGATTAACTTGTAGCATTCAACTTGTTTACATAATAACATTTTGTTTTTTTATTGATTCACTTACAACACTAATAGCAAGTACATGATGCACAATATTACTATCCCTAGTGCATCTCTTGACACCAACAGTGTGATATGCATCATGAAGGTTTTCAACAATTGTAGAGGTTTGACCACGTATATTAGATGTTGTCAATCCTAAGGTGTTTAATGTAGGTCTCATTTTAATCAATTTCATCAAACTAACCAACAAATGACATCTTTGCTGAGTCATTTAAAATTTCAAAATGATTATCCCAAATTTGGTGGCTTTTCTTTTGATTTTCCATTCAGAAAGTTTTTCAGACATTGGTTTCAAAATGTTTTCATCAATTTCAATAAAATAATTAGGTTTCTTATGGAAAATCCTAGGAGGTGTTTTTGTCAAATTTTGTTTGTCTACAGTTTCAACCTGAATTTCCTTATTCACATTTTCATTGTCTCCTTCAATTTCAACATTTGCTACATCACGAGTATTTAATTCTTCTTCAACATTGACAGTAAAAAAATCTTCATCATGATTATTTAATTCAACTTCAACATTGACAGTAGAAACATTACCTGGTTCCTCATTTCTTACAATAGTAGGGGTTGAAGATGAACCTCTTCTTGATTCACAAAGATTCCGCATTCACTCAACATTTTGAAATATGTTTGCCTCTAATTCGTTTGGTGTTTTTTTACTTAATGAATTCCTTTTTTGACTTTATTTCTTGTCTCCTGTGATGTTTTATTTCTGGTGATAAGAAAAACGTGTAAAAAATGATGGAATTTTGCAGTAATTCATACGGTAAAGTCAAACAGTAAAAATCACATGGTAATTAGAACATTGGGATGTGTGTAAATATGATTTAAGAATCGTGATCACGTTTACAAACTGTGATCGTGGTTTATAAAAAATGATTGTGGTTCTTGTTATAAAACTCGTGATTGTGGTTTATAAAGCTGCGATCGTGGTTCTATCTGTATCATCAAATTTGATTTGTAGACACCAAAATTGGGTGACACTCTCCTTGACCCCTCGTTAAATAATCAACTTGAATACACTCACCTAACCATGGCCCCTTCCACCCCACACTAATATTAATTTAATTAAATTAATCCATGTCCTCACAATATTTATTATTTAATTATCCTAATTAAGATAATTCCCATACCACCGCCTCACCTATACACCTTACCTAACCACTGCACCCTAATTATATTCTTAGTATGTTGCCATAACTAACTAAGACCTAACTAAACCCTAAAAATCAAAGCCTACATCCCCTCTAACCACATTCCCACATAAGAAAAGGTAACTCCCGCTCTTTCCTAGATGAATAGAGAGATTTGGTGGAAATCATTGCCATGATCTCCTATTTTTAGTAAACTTAGGGAATCCCACCATAACCAACGCCATTCAACCCGGAACCATTGTCGGTTACCTTTTATTCCCTTTAGTAACCTTATTTTGAGGTGGCACATATATGAGTGCAAGAAAGGAGACCGAGCTACATGCAAGTGAAACAAGAATCCTTTTACACATCTAGACATCTAGAGCCATCACCAACATCAATCAGAGAGACATTGCATTCACAGGATCACTCTGGGAAAGCATCACTACAGGACCATACACGTATTCTCCGATCAACCACCTTAACCACTCACCACTAGATCTTTAACACACAGTAAGTATGTCCCTAATTAGTATAGTTTATTTCAGTTAGTAATCTTTATTACTCCTGTTATTAATCTATTCTTTGCATGCTTATTACTTCATCACCCACTTTCTTGTAAACCCAAATATCCCTTCACCCATATCACCAAATCACCTATTCTCACCTGTTGTATACTTTTGAGCATACCTAAGATCTCTATAGACCTCCCCATTCACTTGCCCAAACTTTATTCGACCTTAAATCACCCCTACCATTTAACCTATTTTGATTTTCTTTCACCTTGACCATATCGATGCCAATTATCCATAACCATCATCAGTTCTACCTAAACCGGCATCGGTCACATCTAGCGATGTCATTCTCTATGTTTTACACCTTGAATAAGAACATACCCAACAATCACCCTACCAGTTGACCTAAATAACCCAGAATCTGACCCTAACTAGTCCTAGTACCTTGTGAGATACCTCACCTCTAGATCCAATTATAGCCTAACTGTTGTGATTGGATTTGCTTATTGTATTTGAATGAGATACCTAAAGCATATCAAATATAGTATGACCTTGTTTATTTATCACATTAACTTGTTTAAACAGTGGATTGACAGCCATCTAGGAAGTATCACACTTCCCAGAACTAGCATACACTAGGAAGTCCACTATCATATATCATTTAACTATCTTTTTGTGGTCTTGTTTTCTATTACAGGTAGTTCCTCCTAGCCAAAAGGAAGACCTCACATTCAGCTATGGATCAAGAAGTTAGAACACGCGCAACAACCAGTAACCAACCAACATTTAACAGGTATTCCTCCTTGTCCCTTACCCTTATTTGTTTCGTCATTTTGAAAAGGTAAAGAAAACGGTGAAACCTTTTTGCACGCCGATGGGACCCATTAGGGTTATTTTGCATTTATTCATTCCTAGGTGAAATTTGTGTGTTTATTTCCCTTAAAAAGGCTTCCACATTAATTTTTCTTCCTTGGAATCATTCTCCTTCTTTCTATTGTCTAAAAATAATCACATTTTTGGTACTTTAAAAACTTCACATCTTCCTTTATTTTGCATTACATTAGTGAAAGAGCATCCCTCTTCCTATTCATCTCTTACTACATCAAATATCCCACTTCGATTTGGGTTTAAAAACTTGTATTACATTCGATTTGTTACATTATTAGCTCACATTAAAACCAAGGGCAACCTATATCTGGAAATCATGCCCAATCGATGGTTGACACAAAGAATCATAGAAATCACATTTCTCTCTCTCTCTTTGTCTTACCAAACTTACACAAAATCAAATATACACATATTTCTTAAACAACATCTTACCCAAGAACATCTATCAGTGATCACATGATCCAATTGGTGGTACCCCGCCAACTCATTGCCTCTGTCGAGTCATCATCTCAGAGGACGGCCCGCCCCACCATAACATACCTAAAACCTCTCCTTTTAGATATCCTTCTTCATAGGATGCCTTCCCAACCAAAAATTATGTTCTAAATACACACAGTCAGTCCTAAATAGCATAAGCTAAACAAACATAAGAAAATCACTATTAGGATCACACTTTTTCTTAGCATTCTTCTTGGCTTGTGTTTTGAGGTGTGAGACTATGAATCCCCATTTTTCTTCTTCCTTGCACACTCCACCATCATAGTTGGAGTATTATGAATTTTTTGAGTGTGTCAGGGCCTCATCTTCTCATTCTCAAGCTTTTAAGTTTGATTCTTCACTTAATTTAATTCACAAAACCAATTTTCTTCATTTCTTTCTAATTTCATAGTCACCAACGTCGGTCCAGTGACCGTCGTTGGTTCACATCTAACCATCGTCGGTTAAACCCTAACCGGTGTTAGTTTCTGGCTTTCTAGTTACTTTACCTAGAATAGATTTCATTACTACTTATGTTCTATTTCCAACCCTCAGGGCATCATCATATTTCTCCCTTATTGATATTTTCTATCATACATAGTTTCACTAGTACAAATCCAACATTCCCACTTCATTTTTTTAGACTGGATTCTTCCATAGTGACTCATATCAGTTTCAGAAACCATCATTGGTGTTGTCCTAACCATCATTGGTCATCATTGTCATCGACGTTTTCCTAGAACTTTCATCGGTCGGCTCTGACCATTGTCGATTTCCTATGTTTAATTTTTCAAAATCTAGACATTGACCAAATTCACTTCCCAGATCCCATTATTCTCTATTTTTACTATTTTCTATATCATCTAGAATACAGTCTTACCAAGTCAACACTTGTTCACATGGCGCTAACTCGCAGCCAAACTAACGCCCTCATATTAAATGCTAGTCGTCAACCACTCCCACCTAGTCCTTCACCACCTTCCATCCTATCAACCATGGATCCAACCTTACCTACCACCATTATTGTCAGCGATGAGGAGTTTGCATGACTCCTTTATAAGAATCCCACGGCCTTACAGTTCTACCTTTCCCACTCTTTCACACAAGACTCCTCTGGTCGGTTGATATACGACATGCCAGTGATCGATCTCTCTTGCCCTTATTCCTACTACATTGCATTACCCTCACTTGCTTCACCCTCAATAGTTTTACGGTTAGGACCCATACCCACCATGATCATTGTATTGACATTTTCCCTCGCGCTGCCGTATTTTTTGTCCCCTCATCCACCACAAAGACCATATCACAATCCATACCCATTCTCTCACAAATACCCATTACAACATGACCGCATGTGGTGTCGGTGACCCCTACTCCATTCCAAAATATCATCCTCTCCATCCCACAAACATTGCCCCAAATCACTACCGAGCCACGACAACCATCCCACCCACATACACCTACTATAAAAACCCCTTATCTCATCTGTCACCCATTCTAGATATGTGTCTTCCATGTCACTTTCTTATTCTCAACCTCCCTATCGGGTTCAAATATCGCCTCCTTATACCACACGGGAGGTGTCCCCCATCACAACCTACCAACGACCTCATCAAGTTGATGATGGAAAATATGCAAACACTAGAAGCATCAATTTTGGCTCACGTAATTCTCTCACCTATGATGAAATTTGTAATGAGCCCATTCACCCGTCCATTCCCATTCGACCATACCTCATACATTGGGAGATGCCAAAATTCAACCGCTTCAATAGAAAATAATATTTGCAACAATATTTGTAGTCCTTTAAACATGGGTGTTACTGATTTCCCACGATGATGCTTTACTTTTCAGGACTTTCCCAATGTCCCCGATAGGACTGCATTAATTTGCAGTGGGTGGACTACCAAGACACTCAATTTAATCATTCGGTCAAGTAGTGTAAGCCTTCCTAGATCACTTCTCCATCAATGTTGTTAAGAAATTTACCATGACTGATCTTTATTCCACATGACAATATGACGACAAGTCTATCACTGACTTCATCGCTCACTGGCGTAGCCTCATAAACCAGCTCACATTCTAATTACCTCAAACCGAGCTTATAGAACTATTTACTCAAGCATGTTCTAGACACATCTCACCAACCCTATAGGTGCAAACTTTTTACACTTTCGATGAGGCATTCACCATGGCACGGAAATTAGAAATTCATGCTATCAAAGAAAATAAGATTCAACTTCATAACAAGAACATCGCATTCAAATCAAATGATACTTATTCATCTTCAAAACCTCAAAAAAATATTCAAAGCCCAAAGGGTCTACTAATGTTGTAGTTCTCAAAGCTGGTCCCCCTCATCAATCAAACCCAACAAAACCCCCTTCTAATCTTTTCTCTATCCAAGCTTTCTAGTTCAGATGAGAACAACAAAAATACACTTCCCTAGGAGAATCGTATTCTTCCATTTTGGAAAAGCTTGTTAAGGCTGGTGTCATTACCCTTTCACCTATAAAACCACATACTAGTTTTGACCCTGAGTGACCCATGCCTGCATGGTATAAGTAACACAACTTTTGCAACTATCATCGGGTCAAAGGTCACAATGACAATAATTACATTACCTTCAAAAATATCATTCAAGAAATGATAGACAACAGAGACTTAGTCTTGGATGGCCCGAATGCACTCACTAACCAAAGCCTACACATATTCAAGAAGTCATTCCCTAATCATGCCCCATCTTCAAACCAAGTGGGTGATACCTCAAACAACGATAGCACTATCTCGCGAGGTCCACGCTATTTTAATGATGCACCAATTACTTCCCAATTACCTCATATTCCTTCCATAGATGAAATCTTAGCCCATGCTCCCCTACCTACGAGAACCTATTTCATCTACTCCTATATCCATGAGGAATCCCCTTCATCTTCTCCTTCACCCGTAAAATATCCTATAATCAACACACCACCTTTTACCCTCAACATTCCGAGCATAGTTGTTAGTGGCACCTCTCCTACTCATAGAAGATGCAGGTTCACCGCCTACACCAACGCAAGGAGAGTTCACTTCAGCTGTCCCATCCTCTCCTTTACCCATGGAGGATACTATATAAGTACCACTACATGTAGATGACCATTCAACATCGACCTTCAAGATCTCATTGATGCGTTTTCAACTCTCTTACCCACAAAGTCCGAGGCTAGCCATTTCTGTTATCCCAAACACATTTTATGGGGATTGCCACTCGGTCCACATTGGCTCCACTTACAATAGTACCATTCTAATGCTTGTCTAATTGCCTAGACTATGTCGATAGAGCCTTACTTTGGAAGCGCCTTATACTTCTTGTTTCAACTAAAATACAACTATCACTCGTTGACACCTCCACTATCTATCCAAAAGTGTTTGGTGACCACCAAACCGAACACAACCACAACTATCACAAATATCCCACAACACCACTCATGGCTCAACTCACACCTCTACCCATAACCCAACATGTATCTGTACCCACACCCATGCCTATATCATCTCCCTTTCCTAAAACTATCCCTACCTTAGGGGTCATACCAACAACTAGCCTTACTCATCCACCCATCAAATTAGATTTAGCTACGTCTTCTAAAACTAACACCAAACTTAACTGGCCCCTAAGCGGAACATCCAATCTCCTAGATCTCATACCCCAACCTCACCAACCACACCCTTATCACCTTCACCCCTTATGTCCATCCTAGGACCTCACCCTTCGACCCTGGCCAAGAAACCCTCATCCATTGGTAAACCAAGAATGCAGCAACCCATTTCCCCATCACAGACCTCTAATATACCCAAGTGCCCCACACAACCTCCTCCTTCACCTGTAACATTTTTACCACCCATACCTCCAATACCATCAATAACTTCTTCACTACCTATAACACTTCCTTCTCTTTCACTCGTGCCTCCTGCCCAACCCACACCACCTACCTCCACAACGCCTCGATTTACACCCATGGGTAACCCACCCTCTTCCACCATCCAATTTTCCCTCTACATATCATGAACCCATATCACCTTTACCTAAGAAGGTGCAACCTAAAGCTAAGAATTCGCTACCCTTCAATAAGGTAGTTAAATCAACCACACCTTCTATTGCCAGTTCATCTACCATGCCCCTACCCAAGCAGATACGACCAACACCTAAGACCACACCACACACCAAACTAGTAGCCCAACCTACTCCCCCTCTTGCAAATAATATTCCTACACAGTCAGCTGCACCTATACCCAAACCCACATTCACCTCCCATTGTGATCCATTAGTAGGGTCCTACGCCAAAATCCTAACCAACCTCCTTGAAACTTATGCCATCACATTACCACCTCTTAGACCTTATGACCCACTCAAACCCAAACCAAAAGGGTTTGAAGAAACCAAAATTTGTGCCTACCATCGTGTGTTAGGACATGATGTAGAGAATTGTAAGATTTGAAAAGCTGCTCTTGTCTGGGTTGTGTCCTCCGAAGAAAACTTTGATGATGATGAGCTTCTTCATGAGGACCTCATTTCACTTGGCACCAATTTCCATAGTTCTTCTCTCATTGCATACTCAGTGACCAAAATCTCCACCCCCATAACTCTTAGATCCATCCCCAAGATTTGAAATTAACATGGTTCGCATAATATATTTGGCCAAACCACCACCCAAATGTTGATGCACCCTACTCATCTCACAAGGGTCATATCCACCACTAGGTTTTATCCTCTAACTACTATACCTTCCACGACACACCCTCTTGATCCAACTCCCTCGATTAACATGATCAACATTGCTACCCGTGCTTAGAAAGACAAGGGAAAGGAGAAAATAAGCGGCCCATCAACCAACCTTGTACCCAATATACCATCTCGCACCCACACCCAAATTCATCATTCGAGGTCCTGCCTATCCCATTTCGACGGGGCTACACATCATACAATGCTAAAAAAATTACACCAATCCCCCCTCAAAATGTCTTTGTATGACCTTGTCCAAACCTCGAGTCACATCATCAAGCCCTCATGGAGGTCGTTCAATCTATCAAAGTCTTACCAAATGACCCCACACCCGTAGCATCCATCATTACCCCTCACTTATGTATCCTCTCTCACTAGGTCTTTTCCTTCCTCTACACCTTCACCCACTCACCAAATGGCCACCCTCAATTTTACAGACAAAGAGATCACTCCCTTTCAGTCCGATGACCCCGACCCCATTCTTTTCATCTCTGTATTTATCGATAATATGCATCCGACGTGTTATGATAAATGGTGGTGCTAGCATTAACATCATCTCCTCCCATGTGTACGCCCAAATGCAAATACGCAATTGCATACATAATAACCCCGTTATGTTGCGTTCCTTCAATGATGCCATAACCTATACACTAGGTACCATTTTTCTCCAAGCTGCGTAGGTCCTTGTATTGTCTCGGAACTTTTCTATGTCCTAGAAGGGGAGTTCTAGTATAAATTGTTGCTTGGTCGACCTTGGATTTGTGTCATGGGTTGTGTCTCTTCGATGTTACATTGATGCCTCAAATTTGAACACGAGGGACATAATTACACCATCCCTGCCGACCCCTCACCTTTTAAGACCTGTAACATGCTATATCAACCCAATGATGTGCTTGTACCGGTCAAGGCATATGCCACCAAAACCACTTCACATCCACCCACAAGCCCATCCACCCAAATTTCCACTACTTCTGCTGCGTCTAACCTCACTATCCCTATTACAGCTATAGCCTCTAACACTAGCACCCCTACTTCCCCTTCATCTAATGAGCCATCTATACCCACTACCCACATACTAACTACTGATCCCTTAGAAGGTGTTTTTCAATGCCTCACTTTGGGGGAATACTACCTATACAATATCAATACCTTCTTCACCCCACAAGAGTATGGGAATCTACGTAAACACCCTAATTATGACATCCACATCAGTGACGTTTTCCCTTATGGCCCTCCCTACCTTCTTACCAACCTAACGTATGGGGGAATTGATATGGCCACCTATAAACCTAAACCTCCATCCCAAACCCAACCATTTTCCACCAACCTACACTCCCTCACCAACCGTCATTTTGCTCACACTTTCCTCCACTGGTGCACGTGGAAAGGATTTGGCTTTGGTTTTTATGAACAAGGCTACCACACTGTCATCTCCTATACCTCTCATAAACACAATGACCTTAGTGGTATTTTTTACGCTCCATATTCTAATAAGTTTCACATTGACCTTATTCGGGATGAGGCATCTTCCCCCTCACATTCACCCACATTACCATCCTCACCCACGGAGTCCATAGATCCTGAATCTATACCTCCTAAATTTTTCGTAAACACCATTTACACGGGACCGCCGACCTATCGACGTGATGGAGAGGCTCACTCTTCTCTCCCATTCCTATATCCACGACATGATTTATGATGATACGCCTTGATTAACATCGTTCGGTGTTAAGAAGACGAGTCCATCCTCACCTATCTTGGTGCAGAAGACTCTTATATTCACCGGTCGTTACCTTCTAAGATGCAAATCATGTTGAATGAATCGACCATTGAAATCAAAATTAATACTCAAGATGACCCACACATTCTAAAGATCAGACAATCTTTAGATGCTCTCAAACAGAAGCCTTCACCTCTTTCCTTCGAGACCATAGCGATGCATTTGCTTGGTCCTATGCCAATATGCTGGTATCAATTTGTTGTCTCTCGAAAACCACTTTTCATTTTCCAATTTAAATTAGAAAATTTTAGCTCTCACCCTCCTAAAGTATTTAAGCCAAGTTGAAAGTTTGAAGAGATAGAAAAATCCATGCCCTAGAGTTGTTTCAGATCCCCAGTCTACTTGTTTTGATAAATTTTCCATTTTCTTGTCTAGACGCGTGAAAATTTTATTGTTGTACTCATTTGAATGAAATTTTCAGTCTTTCTATGCCACTGGATCATCAAACCTTGTATTGTTTTAATTCCTTGGCTCGTGAAATAAATTTGAAAATTAGGACGTGAAATGGCGGGGTTTTCTTCTTCTCTGTATTTTTCACAGTCGGGAACAATGGGCATTTTCTTCCCCATCAAATTTTGGCTCCATCATCCATGTGTACGTGGACATACCTAATTGGAAGTGGGTTGGTAGAGAAATTTGTGTTTTTGAGCCTCTTTGTAAAAAAGGTGAAAAGTTAAAAAGTGACCTGATGACACTCTGTTAGAGCTTAAAGAAAAAGTCAAATCTTGAGCCCGTAGTCAAAGGAGTAAAAGTAGGGAGGAGGACCGTCGGGGGGATTTGAGATTTTTAGCCTCTTTGTAAAAAAGGTGAAAAGTTAAAAAGTGACCCACGGTCCCGATCAAGCTTTAAAAAAGTCAAATCTTGAGCCCGTAGTCAAAGGAGTCAAAGCGGGAGGCGGGACGGTAGAGCAATTTGTGTTTTTAAGCCCGCGTAAAAAAAAGGTAAAATTATAAAAGTGACCCGTGAATCCTTCACTAATCAAGTGAAGCCACATGTCATGACCATATCAAAAGCGGGTGAGCGGGCCAAAATGTTCCAAAATGCCATTTCTCCAAAAGGCACAAAATGTAAAAAGGCAAAAATGCAAAAGGCATCCTTTGCGCTAGTTCAAGTAAATTTCTCCCATGTGTACAAATTTGATTTAAGGTTTCAAAAGAAATATGAGCGGTTCAAATTAAAAACTACAAAACAAGTGTAATCGATGCATTATGAAAAGTCTAGTTTTTCCGCCAATGGTGTTTCATCGTGAATCAAGAATCCGAGCAGATTACACGAATGATTGAAAAGAAATTATAAATTGTTTCTTGCTAAAATATAAGAAGTTGTAACCATTTCTTGGAGGATATTTAATGGCTTCTTCATGTCATTGCAGAGGGTTGGCAATTGATCTTGGAAACTCAAGAGTATATTGTACTTTGAGAGAACAAAGGAGATAGCCATTTTTCTTCCATTTCCCCCTTTTCTCAATTTCCTCCATTTCTTCATTATGTACAACTTCGATTAAGCATCGATACGAAGAAGGATTTTGTAGCCTCTTTGATGAGGAGATTTTAGAAACTTTGAGTTCGTAATCTTATCTCATCTTGTTGCCATTTGTAGGGTTGTTTCTTCTCATGAATGCATGTGTTGAAGTTTCTAACTAGTGCGTATGGGAATCTGATTTTCTACCTATGACATTAGTTCTTCTGCCTCTTTCTCACTCCCTTTCCCACCTTCATAGAAAATTCCCCCCTTGTAGATAACTGCAAGAATTTTCCATAGGGTTAGTGGAGTTCCCCTGTTGGATCCTCGACCGAAAGGCCACCACAAGAAATCCATGCTTTTTCACACATGCATACACACAACTACACTAGTTAAGTAGAGGGAATTAGATTCCTAGAGCATTGGCAAGGAATTCATAAATTTTTCCACCCAAAAATTCCCTTTCCAACAATTTTTGGTGCCCACCATGGGGCAGATTTAGTGACATCTGCGCAATGTGATCTCCAGGTCGAAAATTCAAAAAAAAAGAGAAAAATTTCAGAATTCGAATGGCTATATGAGCCACATGGATTCAAATGATGGCTATTCCAGGAAACCCTCATATTGAAATACCTGAATTTATCTTCCACATCCAAGAAGACATTGCTTCAGATTTGAGGGAAGCTATCTGGCATAATAGACAAAGTGCCAATCACTACTTCATTGCCACAAGAATTCTGGACCTTGAAGAAGAACGCACTGTTGATTGGACAGCAAAGACAAATCCCAACACCACAAAAGAAGAGCATATATTTTCAATATGGAGGATAGAAGATTCACCTAGAAACAGAGACAAGGAGGACAAACTCGATCCCATTTTTGAGGAACTTCAAAGGAGACAAAAGCTACTTAGAATCTAGAGGTTTCCTTTTCAAGCAACCGGTCACGTTGGGAACCTGAGTGTTGCCAATCCTTTAGACGGTGAATTTTCATACATAAACAAGAACCTTGTAGACTTCACTGATGTGAAGACCGAAGAAGAAGCTAGAGAAAGAGAGGTGAGAGCCAATGAAGAAATAAGAGCTCAACTCGAAGAAATTGAGAGACTTCAAGCTAAGGCAGATGAAAGAGCAGCAACAGAAGCCACAGCCTTAGTAAGGTTGGAAGCTAGAAACAAAAATAGAATGGGGGATCATGATCATGAACGTGAATGTGATCGTGATGCCTGTAGTCCTAATGTACCATGGGAGGGAACACGGTCCACTGGCTCTTGCTAAACCACTCCATGAGCTACTAAGAGGCTCAAGAAAAAACTTCCCAAAATTCAAAGGGGATGGTTCTCACCTCCCTGAAGAGCATGTAGCATCATTTATCACTACTTGTGGTGTGTTGGGTGTTGAGGAAGAAGATGTGTCATCGACTTTTTGGAGTCACTTCAAGAAAACGTTTTCGAATGGCTCTACATGCTACCCTCGAGGTCTGTCACCTATTGGGAGGATATAAGAAGTGCATTCGAATAGAGGTTCAAGAAGCACAAAGGATTGTCGGGATCTTTTGGTCCAATTGGTAGAAATGAATAAAGAAACCACCGAGTCAATGAGGTACTTTGTAGCAAGATATAATAGAGTGATAAGAGGGATCCTCAAGATGTGGTGCTTCTAGAAAATAATTTGAAGAGGTTTTTCATCGTTGCTTCGCCTTGAAGTAGGTTTATTCCTCAGAAGAGCCCAACCAAAAACATTGAGGTAAGCCCAAGAATTTTCAATAGAAACACATGATGATCTAATCCTTTCTAGAAAGGTGAAAGGCCCCAATGGGAAACAAAAGGGTCAAAATTCAAACCTTTTCACCACAGATCCGATGTTCCAAAAAAAGGCAAATGACTTGGTTACCTTGAAGAAGAAACTATCTCAAATCACAATGCGGAATGCTTCAAGGAGACCAAACCCTCCCGGATAGGCCAAGGATTTCTCCGGCTCCTTGTGCCGGCTTACTCTTGAAGCACCACCGGTCAATTCCATCTGTGACACCAAAGAGCTAGAAGACGAAGTAGAAATTGATGAAACTCAAGAAGAAAATATGGAAGATTATGAAAACTATCTTGAGATTAAGGAAGTTGATATGCACAATGGCCTAATTGAGTATGCGATGATGAAGAGAAGGTGATGAAGAAGTTCCAAGTTTCTCATGTGTTTTTTTCACTCGTGCTCAATCTAAGAAAGGGATTTCAGCCCCAACGGATTATAGCAAAGAATATGAAGAATAATAAAGAAGATTGTCCTCCAGAGGTTACACAAAATAAAATTTTCAATAGAGGATCACCATTACCACCTTCCATGGAATCAGCCAAAGAAAATCTAGACTCCTTTGGTTGTCAAAGAGCATGCTACTATACCAAGTAAGTCATTTGATTCTTCTTCTAGTTCAAAATTTGCTAATAATAATTCTCTTCTAAATGCTTGTCCTACAAAAACATCTAAAGTTCAATCAAAGGCTACACCCTCACACCCTTCCAAGCCAATTGTTACATTTGAAAAGAGAACCAACACAAAAATTAGCAAAGTCTCTACCATGTATATCTTCCTCCATTTTAGGAGCCTCTTCTTCACCCACCATTTCCCCATTTGACTTTTAGAACATGCAAGCAAAACCAAAGTCCATCTCTCTAAAATAGAATTCCTACAAACACATCCTACCCATTTGACAGATTCATCAATGGGTTCGTGGTGGTAACCCTATCTCTTCAAGTCCAAATTATAAAGTCTTACTCCCCACACCATCCACACCTCCTTCCCAAAACATGCTATCCTCGGTGCATCCAACATCAACGAGTTGAACCTTTCTACCTATCACTCCTCATCAAAGGCTTCCAGCTAAATAATTGCATCATAGATTTTGAGCCTCACACAATATGATGTCGACCAAAGTTGTAAATTCTCTATGCCTCACTTTAACTTGGGTAAATGGAACATACTACTCAATGGAATCCAAACAAGTTCCATTGGTAGGAAGAATCAAGGATGCACATGTGGCACTACTTAGCGATTTTCTAGACAAGAAGGTGCTCTTGACCATGCCAGTAGTGGACATCCCAACATCTTCTGGTATGCTTTTGAGTAGAAGTTTTTGTATAGAACTAGGTGGAGAAATAAAAATGGATTGGTCATTAGAAACTATCCCACTATAAGGTGAGATGAAGAATTTTCTACTAGTAAGAAAGATGAAGTTCACAATACAAAATTCGATGATCCGAAAGAAAACATTATCTTTCAAGATTGTGGGCTAGGAAACTACTTCCTCACATTAGAAAAAGAGGAGAACTTGTTACTTCTCATGGAGGAAGAGGAAGATTAAAGTTGGACAATGGAATTTGATGGTAGTCATTCCAGGAACAGGTTTAGGAGCTGGTGTAGTATTGTACTCTCCTTCCAATGAGGTGTACCGCTTTTCCTACAAGTTGCAATTTGATAATACAAACAACATTTACGCAGAGTATGAAGCATTGCTCTTAGGAATGAATGTAAAAAGGACATGGGAATCAATAATCTGAGATGCAAAGGTGATGTAGATATTGTGGTAAAGCAGGTCTCGCCAACAATATCAGGTGAAAAACCCAAGGCTCAGGCATTACAGAAATAGAGTGTGGGATTGCATTGAATCTTTTGATGCATTTTCCATTGAAGTTATTCCAAAGGAAAAATGAAAAGGCTAATTCTCTTGCAGTATCATCTTCCCTAGTGACACCTCATCCTTCTTTTGGTAAAGACAAAGTGACCATTGAAGGAGGTGAAAATCCACACCGAGAAGCACTCCTGAAAAGAAGAGAAAGAAGAGAAATGAAGGGATTCATGATGAGTGAGTAATCAAATTGAAAGGGAATAAAATTCCCAAAGGCCTAGTCTCTTTATAAGACCTCTTTGACAAACATGAAAATTCATTCAAGAGAAAGAAAAGCAACCTTCTTGGTGCCTAGCTAATTTTGATAAAGAAAAATTGGTACCCTAGAGGAGCCAAGGATGGTCAATATCAGAAAATGTTTCTCTCTGAAGAAAAAGAAGGTTTGTTGCATTACTCAAGAAATACTCAGATGTCTTAGCCTACTCTTATGATGAACTCAAATCCTTCCAACTAAAAGAAATGCATCACTCAATTCCTTTGAAGCGGTGTTAATCCCTTTAGGAAGAAACAAAGGCTGTACAACCCAAATATTTTTGATACCATCAAGGAGGAGGTAATGAAGATGCTTAATGTAAGGATCATCTTTCCCATCCTCCATTCAATGTGGGTGGTTAACATGGTGCTAGTGCGGAAGAAGAATAGTGAAATAAGAATATGTGTAGATTTTCACAACCTAAACCAGGCATCACTCAAGGACAATTATCCTCTTCCTATCATGGACCATATCCTACAAGTAGTCACCAGATCTGAAATTCTTTCATTACTTGATGGATTCTCATGATACAATCAAATCAAAGTGGCAGAGGAAGATTGCACTAAGACATCCTTTACAACACCTTGGGGCATTTTTGCCTACATCAAAATGCATTTTGGCCTAATCACCACCAGAGCTACATTCCAAAGGGTGACGGATTTGGCATTTAAAGATCTAAAGCATCATTGCATTGTCATATATCTTGATGATCTCATAGTATTTTCAAAGAAGAGGAGATCATATCTATCACTTAGAAATGTAATTTCAAGGTGTAGGAAAGATGGCATATCACTAAATCCAAAAAGTGTATTTTTGGAGTCACGAAGGAAAATTATTGGGGCACATTATGAACAAACATGGAGCACACATTGATCCCGAGAGGATTAGATCCATTCAAACATTAACCCTACCCACAAGCAATAAGGGAGTTCATTAATTCTTTGGAAATGTAAAATTTCTTCATTGTTTTGTGCCTGAGTTTGCTGAATTGACAAAGCACATCACTTCCATGATGAAACCTCAAGAAAGTTTCAAATGGAATAATAAAGGGAAGGCAACATTTGAAGAGTTCAAGAAAGCCATTACCAAGGCTCCAAACCTTGTGTCTCTAGATTTTAACAAAGAGTTCATCATGTATTGTTATGCATCATAACATACACTCTCTGTTGTTCTTGTTCAAAAAAATGATGAAGATGTTGAAGAACCTATTGCTTTCATGAGTTTTCATTTGAAGAAGCATGACCTAAAGTACAACCAATTGGAGAAGCATTCCTATGAAGTGGTCAAGGATGTAAAAACTTCAGTTTTACATCCTCAATTCTCATACAAAGGTGGTGATGGTCTTGGCGCGTGCAATCAAGTCCATTTTGACTCAACAAGACCCTAGAACTAAGAGGGGAAATTGGATTACAAAGACTCAAGAGTATGACCTAGAGATTTGACCTTCTAATTTGGTAAGGGGAAATGTCTTGTGTAAGTTGATTGCTGAAGATGAAACTCTCAAAGTTCAACATGAAGAAGAAACATGTACTTCCTCAACTTGTTCAGAAGACAACCCACTGGTTCTCTTTGTCACCACTACTGATGAGAAGTATGCTAATATTTCTATTACCCGACTTATGGAAAATTCCCTCCCACCTTGATTACAAGAAAAGGAGAAAACTCAAGTTGAAGGCAGCTAAATTTGTGATCTAGAATCATGCGCTTTACAAAAGAGGCTTGGATGGTTGTTTCCTCAAGTGTGTAGATAAAGAGCAACAAGAAAATTTTCTTAAAGCATGTCATGACCAAACATGTGGTGGGAATTTTTTAGAAATGGTCACTACACACAAGATCCTCTGAGGAAGGTATTATTGGTCCACCATCTTTGTAGATACTCGAGATTGGGTTTCTAAATACAAAGCATACCGACAATTCATTGGAAGACCACGACTCACTGCATTACCACTCAGGCATGTGGTTATTAAAGAACCATTTCAATAGTGGGGGCTAGATTTCATTGGTGTTCTAAACCCTCACTCAAGCATGAGGCACACCTATGTACTCACAAAGAACATACTACTTCACCAAATGGGTGGAAGCCATTCCGGCCAAACAAACCAACACTAAAACAATATGCAACTTCATCAAGGAGAATATCATAGTCCATTTTGAGTGCCATTGTAAGAAGATTGTAGCAGATAATGATACCTATTTCTCTTCTTTCTATAACAATGAAATATCCCTAGCTCATTCTTCTGACTACTATCCACAAGGAAACAAACATTCCAAATAAAGCAACAAAAACATTGTGACCATGGAGTTGAAGCAGAGATTCCCCTCACAATTGAGATGCCATCTCTCAAGTTGCTACAGGAAATAGAATATGGTCAATACAAAGATTCCATAGACAAAAGGATTCTATTTCTGGAGAAGCTAGAAGAAAATAGATTCTAGGTGGTGGATTGAATCAAAGAACACCAATTGAAAGTGAAGAAGATCTTTGACAAGAGGGCCAAGGCAAGAGAATTCAAGGTTAGAGACTTTGTCTTGTTGTGGGACAAGAGAAGAGAACCAAAGGGTAGCCATGGAAAGTTTGATTCATTATGGCTCGGCCCATTCCAAATTCATGGAGCTTTTGGTGAGAATGTTTTTCTCCTCTCATACTTGGATGGAGCACATTAGAATTTCCTCGAAGTGGGAAATACTTAAAATTGTATCATCAGTGAAAGTGGGTTGTCCCCCACCTTATACCATAGGTGATTTCTTGGTGTGTTTCCCTTTCCGTTGTGTGGTTTTATTTCCCCTTCTATTGTGTGTCGTGTTTTTCCTTCTTTTGATCTTTCTTTCTCGAATTGTACATAACTCTACAAGGCCTAATGGATAAGGAACTAGTAAATGTTATAAAATTTAAAAATTGAGATTCTCGGATCCTCATACCACGTCTTCGCTATGCTCAGTCCATGCCATGTCCCCAAGGTAGAGCCAGCTGTTGTCTCCCAAAACCACTTTTCATATTCCAAGTTAAATTAAAAATTTTGAGCTCTCGCCCTCCTAAATTATTTAAACCAAGTTGAAAGTTCGAAGAGATAGAAAAATCCATGCCCTAGAGTTATTTCAAATCCCCAGTCTACTTGTTTTGATAAATTTTTTGTTTTCCTATTTGGACGTGTGAAAATTTTATTGTTTTCCTCATTTGAATGAAATTTTCAATCTTTCTATGCCCCTGGATCATCAAACCTTGTATTATTTTTAATTCCTCGGATCGCTGAAAGAAATTTGAAAATCGAGCGTGAAATGGTGGAGTAGACCCCTGCAATCGAAACAATGGGTGTTTTCTTCCCTCATAAAAATTTAGCTCCATCATCCATGGGTACGTGGACATACCTAATTGGAAGTGGGTCAATGGGAGAAATTTATGTTTTTGATCCTCTTTGTAAAAAAGGTGAAAAGTTAAAAAGTGACCCACAACCCTGATCGAGCTTAAAGAAAAAAGTCAAATCTTGAGCCCGTAGTCAAAGGAATCAAAGCGTGGGAGGTGGACCGTCGGGTGGATTTGAGATTTTGAGCTCTTTTTTAAAAAAATGAGAAAATTTAAAAGTGACACTGTAGGCTCGATCAAAGAGCTTAAATAAAATGTCAAATCTTGAGCCCGCAGTCAAAGGATTCAAAGCAAGGAGGCGGGTATGCGGAGCAATTTGTGTTTTTAATCCCGCATAAAAAAAGGTAAAATTATAAAAGTGACCCGTGAATCCTTTTCTAATCAAGTGAAGCCACGTGTCATGACCATATCAAAAGCGGTGAGTGGGCCAAAATGTTCCAAAATGCCATTTCTCACTGAAAAGGCACAAAATACAAAAAGGCATCCTCTCGCACCCGTTCAAGTAAATTTCTCCCACGTGTATGACTTTGATTTAAGGTTTCAAAAGAAAGATGAATGGTTCAAATTCAAAGTTACAAAACACGGTAACACTACATTATGAAAAGTTTGGTTTTTCTGCCATTGGCGTTTCTTCGCGAATCAAGAATTTAAACAGACGTGAATGATTGAAAAGAAATTATAAACTGTTTCTTCCTTAAAAAGAAGAATTTGTAACCATTTCTTGGAGGATATTTAATGGCTTCTTCACGCCATTATAGAGGGTTGGAAATTGATCTTGGAAACTTGAGTATCATTGTACTTTGAGAGAAAAAAGCGAGATAGCCATTTTTCTTCCATTTCCCCCTTTTTCTCAATTTCTCCATTTCTCCACTATATACAACTTTTTATTAAGCATCAATACAAGAAGAAGGATTTTTTAGCCTCTTTGATGAGGAGATTTTGGAAACTTTGATTTCGTAATCTTATCTCATCTTGTTGTCATTTGCAGGGTTGTTTCTTCTCATAAATGCATGTGTTGAAGTTTCTAACTAGTGCGTGTGGGAATATGATTTTCTACCTGCGACATTAGTTCTTCTACCTCTTTTCTCAATCCCTTTCCCACCTTCATAGAAAATTCCCCCTTATAGATAACTGCAAGCATTTACTGCAAGGTCAGTGGAGTGCCAGCTCAGTGATCCACGGCCGAAAGGCCATGGCCAGCGTAAATCCACACTTTTTCACACATGCATACACGACAACTCCACCAATTAAGTAGAGGGGCTTAGATTCCCAGAATGTTGGCAAGGAATTCATAAATTTTTCCACCCAAAAAATTTCCTCGCCAACATGATCCTAAAATCATGGTTCACAATATTGTGACCATTCCTGGTGCCAAACCTATCAAACAAAAATTATGGAAAATGCATCCTCGCATTTCTCTTCTGGTCAAAGAAGAGATTCAACACCTTCTCTCGATTTCCTTCATTCTACCCATTGATTATCCCCAATGGATTTCTAACATCGTTCCTATCACAAAAGTGACAAGGGGACTCCACATTTGCATAGAATTCCGTGACCTCAACCTTGCCTATCCTAAAGATGATTTCCCCACTACGAGGTCTTGACCAACTAGTTGATCTCATTGTTGGCCATGAGATGTTATCACTCATGGATGGTTTCTCTCGTGCTACAATAAAATATTACTAGCTCTCAAGGATCAACACAAGAATGCCTTCATCACCCTTGGGGGACTTTCTACTATCGAGTCATGCCCTTTGGCCTCAAAACACATTTGGTGCTACATATCAGCGGGCCATGACTTACATCTTCCATGACATCATGCATCATATATTGGAGGATTATGTAGATGATCTACTTTCCAAATCCAAACATCAAACTAAACACCTACCCATTCTTAAAGTCATCTTTGACTGCTTCATCAAATATTGTGTTCGACTTCAACCAAAAATGCGTCTTTGTGGTACTTTCAAGGAAAATCCTAGGTTTCATCATTTCTTTGTGTGGCATAGAAGTCGATCCTGCTAAAGTCAAGGCTATCCTTGAAATGTCACCACCCACTAAACTTCGTTAACTTCGCAGCCTACAAGGAAAATTGTAATCAATTCGTCACTTTATCTCCTAACTCTTTGATTAATGTCAACTATTCCATCATCTTCTCAAGAAATACATTTCATTCAAATGGGATGAGGACTACCATAAAGCCTTTGAAGCCTTAAAACAATACCTACTTCAACCACCAAGTGCTCATTCCTCCTAAGGATGACCAACCCTTCTACCTATATATTTCCGCCATTGACCATTCTCTAGGTGCCATGCTTTCTCATCGCATGATGACCAACACCGAGAGAAAATGGTTTATTACATAAGCCATACCCTTCTTGATTACGAAACTAGATATACCCATGCCAAAATTTTTTTCCTAGCCTTAGTTTTTGTCACCACCAAACTCCACCATTACCTACTTAACCACAAAACCTTCATCATTACTAATACCGACCCATTACACTACATGTATGCCAAACCTTATCAAAATCAACATGCCATGTGCTAGATGTATGCTTCACGGATGACCTTGACCTCAAATTCATCCATCAAAATTCCATCAAGGGCCAAGCTATCACTGACCAATTGGATGACACACCTATTTCCAGGGATCAACCCTCTAACTTTAACTTTCCAGATGAGTCCATCACTACCCTTTCCAGGACGACCAACATGCTTACCAAATGACTCTCTTCTTCAATGGTTCCAAGTGGTAGCATGGGGGTGGGGCTAGTGTTATCCTCATTCTACTTGATGGTGAACCTATGCCTTTGTCTTTCAAACTTGGTTTTGATTGCATAAACAATATTGCTGAATATAAAGCACTCGTATTGGGTCTCCAGTTTACTTATGCCTTAGATGTTAAGTCAATCAACATCTTTGGTGATACTCAGTTGGTCATAAACCAATTCAATGGTATATACTAGTGTCGTAATGAGATACTTCAAAAGTATAAGCATCATGTGGACATACTTTTGACCACCTTCAACCATTACACCCTTCAAACCACCCCACATTCTACCAATAAATTTACAAATACCATGGCCTACTTGGCTTCTCAAATACCTCGCTTCACCCACTGACTCTAAAATATTTTTCACCATACAAAGACTACAATCACCCTCTTATTTTCCTCATGAAGTTTACTCTATCGAACCGCAGCTCTGACTGAGTGACCTTTCGTATAAGAAATACACAAACTATCTTCCCTCTCCATTTTACCTACCAATCTCACTCGTAGTGCACAACATGCCTTCCTTAAAAGTGTATCCCATTATTTCATCATGGGTTTTCTTCATACAAATTCGGTTTTGAAAACATTCTCTTACGATGCTTTAATAGTTCTGAAATTCCTTACACCATTAAGGAAGTCCACGATGGAATTTGTGGAGGCCACTTTAGTGGTCTTCTTTGTAAGTAAATGTATTCTCCTCCTAGCTATTACTATCTAACCCTAAACCATGACTATTGTGATTATTTCAAACACTACATAAAATTCCAGCAACATGCTAATCTCCATCACACTCTTGTTCATGCCTTACAGGTCACGCGAGACCTTTGGCCTTTTTCTCGGTGGGGTTTGGATCTTATTGGTGAGATCAAACCCCATTTTTCATAATGCCACCAATGGATCATAACCACTCTCGAATATTACACTAAATGGGTAGAATCCATTTCCCTCATCTCTAAAAAAGCTGAGAAAATATGTGAATTCATCAACCATCACATCATTTGTCACTTTGGTGTCCCTCACCGTATTATCACAGATAACGGAAAATAATTAAAAAACAAAACCATACGCAAACTATGCGATGCTTTTGGCATCCAACTTAGTTTCTCATCACCTTATTACCCACAAACCAACGGTCAAGTTGAATCAACCAATAAAACCTTGAAAAAAAATCTTATGAAGGTGGTCAATGATCTTTGGGAAGGATTGGCATACACACATTCCTTTCCCCTTGTGGGCTTACGCACTAGTATTCACACTTTGACTGCTTGCCACCCCCTTTTCTCGGTCTACGACACCGAGGTGGTCTTACCTCTCGAAGTCCGATTCCATCCCTCTCGCATCTCACTACAAGACATGCTCAATGACGATGACTTTCACCAGGATCATTTGGTGTAACTTGAATTATTAGATGAACGTCATCTCAATGCCTAGACCATCTTCAAATATACCAAAAATGTATCAAACGTGCCTATGAAAAACATGTTCATGAATGAAAATTTCAAGTCGGTGACTTCGTCCAAAGTAAAATCAACATGTAACCAAAGAGGAGAAAAGTAAATGGGGAAAATTTGCTCCTAATTGGCTTGTACCCTATATCATCACCCATGCCTACGATCGGTGCTTATCGTTTTTCTTCACTTGAAGCTAAACTGAACCTAAGCCCCTTAATGCCTTGCATCTTCGACCATTTTATTGTTGATATCAAGTCCTATATCACTTTTTGTCAATTGGTCACTCGTCCCTTGAGTGTTGTTCACCTTCCATTATCACCCATTTTGAGGATCCATGATTAAACAAGAATCATGTGATTACCCGTCACCTTTTAGCCTTATCTTCAATGTGAGTACCATGACTCTGCTCATAGCATGATTCTCATGGATACTTTTCATCTTCTTCAAGATGGAATCCCATGGTCATTCATCACTTGAAACCACCTCTTTCCTAATTGATCTTTGTGTACTATGATCTTGTCTTCTAAAACTGGAACCTAATCGTCCTCTATAATATTTTCCTTGACTTAAACATCTAAAATAATTAAAATAAAACAAAAAATGGATACAAGTCCTTGAGTCAAACTTCCAAAGCAAAAAGAGGACTCCTCAAAAGGGAAATCTCTTCTCCATATTCTACCACTATCAATAGACCACACCCTCAAAGGACAACTATATACGGTCATTACAAAATGTAATAAATATTCAGAAGCTTCCCACATTGATCAACTTCATGAAGACCTCAAGGAGATAATATATTCATCCCATATAGACTTCCCACATCGATTTCGAGTCTATTAAAAACAAACAAATCAAGAAAAATAAGAAATTTTCGTCATGGAATTACCTATTCTAGATTCTAGGTTTCTTGTTCCGAAATACACGTTGTCGTAAACTAAGTTACGTTAAGCCTCTCATTCTCACCTTCTTGTTTTTTCCACCTAAATTCCTCGTTACTCAAGGGAATTTCCATAAACATGACTTTTTGTGATCTTGTGACTATTCTTCACCCTTAAAACAATCCATTATGCAAGGCCTGTAGGGTCTTTTGTTCATAATCACATTTAGGATATGGTAGACTCATTAGGGTTCTTGTCAATTATGCAGTTCTTTTACCACCTTTTACCATTCGCCTTCCTCATTACCTATTGATTCTCCTATATAGGAACAAATCCTTGACACATGTATTTAAAAATCAATTAACCATACCTACAACCTAAATTCAATCATGCCTATGACCTACATCACCCATTCTTAATACCTATCCGGCCATTCCACTATTTCACCCTAATATTCCCTAGCTTATGGGAGAACTACATTGACCTAAGGTCCCTTTTTTGGGACTATGTAGGAAAGACTCCGAGGGCATGGGGCCCTTGGAGGTTAGCTTGGCCACTCTCTACCCTAACCAATTCCTTCTCCCCCTTTCCTAGTCACATTCTACCCTAGTTAGTTTCCTTTTTATATCAATAATTGGAAATTAAACCAAACAAACAACAATTGCTTCACATCTTTACCATCATCACTCATGCATTCATTTCATCTTGTCTACGATTTCTTTACGTTTATCATACATTTTCCTATAAAACATCTTAACATGACCCACATAATCATTAATTACATAAATTAATGAGTTAAAAACTCAACCATGCCTAAACCAACCTAAACTCAACCTAACTCAATCAATGCCTATGACCTGACTCAATCCATACCTGAACCAACCTAAACTTCATCATACCTAAGTCAAATTGACTCAATCCATGCCTACAACCTGACTCAATCCATACCTATGACCTGACTCAATCCATTCCTACATGACCCTGACTCTATCATACTTAATTCACCTAGTTTCCATCACATACACAAATAATAATGGAAATTAAAACAAGTACACCATCCATAGTATAAATATCATCATCTATAAATCATGACGTCTATGTATACATACATATGTACACCAATACAAATGAATCCAAAATCTCAAAAACCCTCATGTACATCCTCACCATCTTTGGCATGTAGGCCGGTATATGATCAAAATCAATCAACTCTCGTATACATCCTCACTCTCTTCGGCACGCAGGCTGGTATATATCAAAAATAAATAACTATACAAAACAGAGGTACATACGGCTATCAGATATCACCCTACTAGATATCCTCCATATTTGTCTCACCTATCTCCTCCTCCTCCTCGGCTCCTATCAACGGCCTACTAACATCTCACCACCCATCATGGGTCATGGCTAGGTCCCTACTGGTACTACACCTAGAGCTAGCCTCCGTGAACTAGTGGCCTCACCCTGACCCTATCTCGGGGCTTCACTGGCCCCTGTACTCTCCACAATATGGGTCCGCGACCTGGTCCTCTCACTCGAGGCTGTTGTTCCTTGTACTCTCCATAGGATAGAAAATATATCCCTGCCACCATCAAGATATCCTGATAATACCTAGCCTCACCTAGGGCATCCCATAATCTAGCTACGGGTACTATCTGTGGTGGCCCCATTGGCCTCTAACCCTATCCCTATGCCTATGCCTATCTCGGGGACCCCTGTCCACTCCACGCTTATATCTAGGATTGAAGAGTCGCAACCTGTGCCTGTGCAGTGGCCAATTGGCCCTACAAACCTGTAACCTGCACCTGTAGGGCGGCCACCTATATCCCATGACCATCACCACCATGTGCGGGTCACATTCTTGTACTATCTAGGCACTGTAAAATGGCCATTGCACTCTATAAAGTGGCCACCTATGCCTCTGCACCTGTTAACTAGCCTTGTACCATCCCTAGCTATGTAATCAACATGGCTACCTACCCATGTAGGGCATTCCTCCTACTTGATGATGGTGGCCAAACCGGATGCCCTAGCCTAAGTGGTACTACTCATAGGTGTGAAACCCACCACTATCTATATCTGTTAGTCACCATGGCATCATCAATTCGTCGGTCTCTCACCTGCTCCTCCCGCCCTATAGGTATTATTGGCTAGGGTAGAGGAAACGTCCTCTCTCAACATCATCCCTCATGTACTATGGGAAGGGTGGAGGTATATCCTATGATAACCTGAAATATCACCTAACTTTGTCTACAGTATCATATCGTGCTCTCGGGCATGCCACCCCTCTATCCATGCGAGAAGTCGAATCCATCTAGCTCCGCAATCATCTGCCATATATGATGGATAACCCACATAGGGCCTCCAAATGATGTCTACGCCAGAAAACCCTCTAGTAACCACCTATAATAGGAAACATCATGTGTCTCCCTACCCACTCGACACTCTCCAATAAGCGATACTCATTTCTATAGCCCACCCAAACAAAACCTAGCTTGAATGCATTATCCCAGGGCATACCAACTAGGTGCACACACACAATGTACTCATAGACCGAAATGTAATAGGAAAGTGTGATCTCACCTCCATCGACAAATGGAATGTGTTGGTCACCAAATCCCATCTGTTGATGAGGGAGACCATCAAACTAGACTACTAGACTATATGTCGGTAGTGCACTGACCCCAATCGAGACCAATCACGGAAAGCCACCGATCCTCAGCCTGCCGCACCTCCTCGAACTATCATGAATAGAGGTGACACCCTATCTCACATTCGTATCTTGTCTCTCACCTGCATCCATCAAAACATCAAATTAATACTTGATCATACCCACAATCACTCTTGACACTTCACCTACACTTATTACCCTCCCTCTTTTTCCCCTCACAACTTACCTTCTTATCACATATTCTATCTACCCACCCCAACCCTCACCCACTATTGATCATACCATACCTCTTTCAACCTCTTACCCATGCTTTTTTCATCAACAACATCTTCCTTTCCCACTATCTATCTCACCCAACCATCATAGAGCTCTGTTGGCCCCTTTTTCCCCACATGTTGACCGGGTACCAAGTTACTTATAACCAACCATGGTCTATCCCACACCGGCATCGGTCACCTTACCTATGATTGGTGCTTTGGTTCAACACAACATGATGTCGGCCACCCCTTGACTCGATGCCGATCCACTATCACGTAGAAATCATGGACACCCAAACCCCCGTTTTCCTCAAATACTCCCTTCTTCTCACCTATTCCTCCCCACTCTTTACCCTAACCAATTCCCCATCCCTCCTACACCTAACCACACCTCTACCCATTCCTATGCTACCCAATTTTCCTTCCCCAATTCAAATTCCCTTTCCCCCAAAAAAATGTATTCCCTCCCTAACCTATATACCCAATCTACCTCTAAAACCAATACAAGATATTGAATCTTACCTCATCGCACTACCATCTCCATGGTGGCACATCGGACCCACAGGCAGTGGTCCACCCGATCCCTTTCCCACCTCTTCTATGTCCACTCACCAAATCTAATCCTCCTACTCTCCACCTAATCACAATCGATCCACCTATGCTCATGAACCCATCTACCTAGCTCCTCTAACCAATCGGATCCCTCCACCTCAACAAGATATCATCCCTCATCTTTTTCACCTGACAAAGCACAACTCGTTCAACGCTCTGTCATTTTCACAAAATCCAAAACATACAAATGAATCCGTATTATATGGGTTTTTCTTCTTATATTCCCACGTCAACTTGACTGACATTAGTTATACCTAAACCGACATTGGTCTTGTGCCCTCGCTCACCATGGTTAGTTATACCAAGACCGACATCGGTCATCTTCCCCATTAAACCATGATCAACTTACCTCAACCATCCCCGGTTATGTATGAAGCGACATCGGATTACATGTCATACCCTTTCCCATTTCCCATTATTGACCCCACTTAACCAACCCAGCTTTGCCATTTGACCTTACCCACCCTTATTACAACCAACCTCCATGCCTACCTTACCTATACTTTTCCTTAATTACATTTTGGGCCTTGTTATTTTACCCATATCTTAGCCCTACCTATGCTGTGACCTAGCTACTTGGACCCGACACATTGTTAGTGACCTATAAACTCATGTGCTTGCTATACCTTGTAACACTATTACCTATGTTGTTTGACCTAATGACCTTACCATGCCTCTTTCCATGACCATTTATCCTGACCCAACCTTTGGTGTGGAACATACCTAAACATTCCTTCACTGACCTGCGAAGTGCTTCGCACCATATCCTATACCTTGGATACCGGAATCACCTCAACCTTGTTTGGATAAACCTATCAACTTTAGGCAATGTAGAGTTTAAATGCTCTTCAAATTGGTATCATGCTATAGTTTATACGTGTGCATGAATTTGACTATCACTACCTTTGACCTTTACCCAAAAGTGTGTAGTTTATACATGTGCCCATTACCTAGATTACCCAATTAGACCTTTACCTCCTTACCCCTGTTGTCCACCTTCCTCCTCATTACATTCACCTTTTATCAAACCACTCACCGATTCTATCTTTAGCCACATTAGTTCCTAGTTTGAGGGGGATCACCTCCACCCACACATGGGGCAACCACATCTTATTTTTGTTAGCGTCTCTTACCAATACAAGCTACGCAACAAAAAGGAGAAAAATGTAGACACCAAAATTGGGTCACACTCTCCTTGACCCCTCATTAAATAATCAACTTGAACACACTCACCTAACCATGGCCCCTTGCACCCCACACTAATATTAATTTAATTAAATTAATCCATGTCCTCACAATATTTATTATTTAATTATCCTAATTAAGATAATTCCCACACCACCACCTCACCTATACACCTCACCCTAAGTCTATTCTTAGTATGTTTCCATAACTAACTAAGACCTAACTAAACCCTAAAAATCAAAGCCTACATCCCCTCTAACCACATTCCCGCATAAGAAAAGGTAACTCCCACTCTTTCTCGGATGAATAGAGAGATCTGGTGGAAATCATTGCCATGATCTCCTATTTTTAGTAAACCTAGGGAATCCCACCCTAACCAATGCTGGTCACCCCTGAACTGACCGCTGCCAACCCAAAACCATCATCGGTTACCTTTTATTCCCTTTAGTAACCTTATTTCGAGGTTGGCACATTTCTGAGTGCAAGAAAGGAGAACAGATCTGCATGTAAGTGAAACAAACATCCTCTTACACATCCGCAGACATCCAGAGCCATCACCAGCATCAATTAGAGAGCCATTGCATTCACAGGAGCACTTCGGGAAAACATCACTACACGACCATACACGTATTCTCTGATCAACCACCTCCACCACTCATCCATCATATCCTTAACACAGTAAGTATGGCCATAATCAATATAGTTTATTTCAATTAGTAATAGTTATTACTCCTATTATTAATCTATTCTTTGCATGCTTATTGCTTCATCACCCACTTGCTTATAAACCCGATTATCCTTTCACCCATATCACCAAATCACCTATTCTCACCGTTGTATATACGAGCATACCTAAGATCTCTATGACCCCCATTCACTCACCCAAACTTTATTCGACCTCGTATCACCCCTATAATTTAACCTATTTTGAGTTTCTTTCACCCCAACCATACCGATGATTCGATTATCCATAACCGTCATCAGTTCTACCTAAACCAACATCGGTCACATCTATGACATTGCTTCTCATGTTTTACACCTTGACAAAGAATAGACTCCAACATTCACCCTACCGGTTGACCCGCATAACCTGTGAATCGACCTTACTACCCCAAAGACTTGATGAGATACCTCACCTCTCGATCCATCTATAGCCTAGCTTGTTGTGATTGGATTTTCTTATTTTATTTGAATGAGATACCTAAATCATATCAACTACATTAGGAAATTTTTTTATTTTTGCATTAAATTGTTTTAAATAGTGAATTAACAATCATCTAGGAAGTATCATACTTCCCAAAACTAGCATACACTAGGCAATCCACTGTCATATATCATTTAACTATCTTTTGTGGTCTTGTTTTCTATTACAAGTAGTTCCTCCTAGCCAAAAAGAAGCTCTCAAATTTAGCTGTGGATCAAGAAGTCGAATGTGCGCAACAACTAGCAATCGAGTAACATTTAACAGGTATTCCTCCTTGGCCGTTACCCTTATCTATTTTTTCATTTCGAAAAGGTAAAGAAAATGGTGAAACACTGACCCTAAGGCTTAGGAAATCTTTGTTTTTCCCCAACCAAAACTATGGAAGGTCATTATGAAGTGTAAAAGGTAAAAAAATTCAAATTTTCTCTTCCATAGACTTGAACCATGCTGAAAAACTAAAAACATTTCACAAAAATGGTGCCATCGCGTAGGGGAGACTATTAGCTTCGTAGAAATATTGATTTTAAAGTGAATAGAATAAGATAAATATCATTTTATAATTTTTTACTAACAATAGGTCTTTAAGACATTTTTCCGCGAATGTTCATGTCTACGTTTAAGACTGCAACTTTTGTTTCACTTATCAAAATGTGATAAAACTTATACCATCCCAAGCATGGAGAAATGATATACATGTTAATATATATATATATTTCGATATTTTTTGGTATAATTATGGCGGGCAAACGGAAAGTACTACATTTTCTAAATCTTTTCGCAGACCACTTTCACGGAAAAAATCATAAAAAATATATTTCTTGAAAAATACAAAATAAAATACATCCCAAGATAGACAACTACATCTAAATTTTCACCAAAAGAAAATAAAAATAAAAATATTTGGTCATCCAAATTGCAGGGCAAACGGACTACAATCTTATAGGTTTTTAAAAAAAAAAACCAAGTCATATAATTTTAAGTGTTTAATATAGCTAAACTTTTCCATTTTAAAAAAAAATTAATAGTTTAGAAACTAGATTCTAGATGCTACGATTCATATTTATATAATTTTTTTCTAATTTTGAGTGCACGTATTTCTAATAATCCCTACAAGTTGAGATTTCGTTGTTTTTTGCAATATGACATCCACTTATGATCCCTTTTTTGTCCACCAACTTCACTGCACTTACCCTATAAAGTTATAACTTATTTACTTGGAAATTATTCAAATAATATCAATCAGTTATAATTGATTTTGTATAAGAAGATATTATAAAAGGACTTGGAAGATACAATTTCAGAGGATGAGAAATCAAGTATTGCAGCTATTTTGAAGATTATTTCATTCTGAATTATTTCGTGCAATGTTTTTATGAGGCAAGTGATCTTACAGGCATTGTGATGACATTGTTTTGAGGTTTGAGTATGAAAATTGAATGCAATAGGTATATCCAGATTTAATATCATTTTTTTGATTATCTAATTTATTATTCTGCATTTTATCTAAACTGATTGCATATCTTTATTTGTGATATCCAAAACAAGCCTTGATGATATCCTAATTTTGTTCTCAAAATAAATGCAAATTTTGTAGCCATGTTGGCCTTGATTTGAATCATGACCTTGTTAAGACATTGTTTTAGCGATCATTGTACTCTTTCATAAATGTAAAATTTGTTTCTCTTCATCATGTCTACTTTAACTTTCATCTTGTCATTTGTGTAAATATTTTTATATGTTAATATCGTTTGTGTTCTTTATTTTAAGTTTGATGTTATGTTTTCATATTCAAGATCATAATACCATTTTGACAAATAAATTTCAAGGAAGAGATTATAAATATATCACTTAAGTTTTTCACCCATTCAAGAGGTTACCTAATTAATAGGTTTCACTCTGTCAAATAAAGGTTGATAACAATTTTCATATGGAAAATCGTTTGATTTATAAGTGATTATCTTGCATATAAATTCATAAAGCTTATGGAAAATCTCTTATCATTCTAATTAATTTTTATGTGGTCTTGTAGTGTCTTTTGGTGTGTTTTATAAGTTATTTTGTTAAAGTGTGTATATCCTCTTTTCTACCAGGAAATATAAACTTCCCATATCTTAGGTTGAATCATTATTGAACCTATGTTAAACTACCCACGCTTAAGCCATTCATAAGTACAATTATGATTAAACTGGTCTGATTCCATATGGACCTTTTGCAGTAGGCAAAAGGGATTATTAGTTGTCGGTCTAATTTTCATTGATAACAAATTTGGAGACTCCACTAGGGAATTTCTATTTCTTATTTCTAAGTGGATTTATTCTAACTATTTACTTTCTCTTCTTTTCGAATTTTGTCACAAAGTATATTTCCTCTAACTATCTACTCTTTGATCTCTTCAAATGACCATTAGAGGTTTTTCACCTCTTGATCAAGTTGGTTTACTCATTGGAAGTACTCAATTAGATATCAATTTTGATATTCAAACTGTTGTTTGGGATTCAACGATCATTGTGATACTTTACACAAGCTAGTGAGGTTCTTAATGACGAAGAGGATAGAGCCCTTGATATTCAAAGGCTCACAAGGTCTAGTATTCAAACCTAACATGACATTGTAAAGAGAAATAAAAAATTTAAGGACAAAAGGGAAGTAACTTTAAAATCTGAAAACAATTCTAAAGTTTTACCTTTGGATATTGTGAATGATAAGAAGCTTCTTAAACATTTATGTTAGATAAACCTTAACTTGTTTTGTCTTATTCTAATTTTTTTACAATGGTTGATGAAGGTGAGAGAGAATGAAGACAAAATGGAGAAGAAAGAGAAAGGGGTACCTAATCCTAATCATAACTGAAACATGATCCCTGGTTTTGAACATAATAGGGACAATGTTACTGATAATGAAGCATCAGATCATGAAGAGTATAACCTCAATCCTTGGCTTAAAGTAAATCCAATTGATATTGGGAGAAACCCTCCCAAATTACCATCCTTAAAGGGCATTCAATTACCTAAGTTTTCTGGTGAGTATGGCTCATCTTGGGAAGATCATCTTGACTCTTTCAAATTGATATGTGTAGCCATATGGGTAATAAATGAGAGGGATTATTTAAGACTCTTCTCACAAACACTTGAAGGTAGAGCCTATAAATCCTTTATTAGTTTTCCTTCAAAATCCCTTACTAGGTGGTCAGATATAGAAGACTGGTTAGAAGACTATTTTTGAAAAGATAAGGATGAGTTTGAACTTGTGAATGAGCTTTCTAACATGACTATGGACCTTGGTGAGACTATTTATCATTTTACTGTATGTTTCACAAAGCTACGTAAAAGATACCTTCTACAGTAAGACCTCCAAAGAATCTAGCAAGGCTATATTATTGTAATGTTTTACCATCAAAATATAGGCTTATGTTAGAGGATAAGGAGATCTATGATATTGAATATACTCTCACATTTTGTTTGCAGTATGAAAAGAAGTTGAAGAAAATTGGTTTTAAAGATAGATCATCATCTAACTCTTATGCTAAAAATATAGAAATTCTAAATGCTATCCGAGAATTTGGGTAGTGAGTTGGTTACCATTAAAATATAATTAAATGATCAACCATCATCCTCGAATAACACACTTATATGATCAGGTAAGGTAAAGAATGAACCTAAGAAAGTCAAAGCTGAACCTAAAGAGATGTATTGTGGATTTTGTGAACTAGACCATGACCCTGATACATGTAAAGTTGCTGAGAAAGTTAGAAAGTTTATAAAAGGTAAGAATATTTTAGAAATGTGTAGTTTTATTGATTCTGATGTAAATGCGGTCCAAAATCTGTCAAAGGGCTATGTAGAAAATGATGGTCATAAGGGAAAATAGTTGATGATTCTAAGGGAAGATAGAAATCTAATCACTTTGATAAAACGAAATCACATGACAAGTCAAGGAGACTTGTTTCATATGATGTTCCATCTAGTTTTAACAATGCTCAATATTATTCCTACAAAGGTAAAAAATTTACCAAATATTATATATTTCCTTCTAGGTATTATATTATATTGACATGAAAAAATCTAGGAATAATCTTGGAATACGTTTGAGAGCCTTAGTTTACTCCGGCCAATTCAAAAAATTGAAGTCAGCTCATAAAAATAGATCTAAACCTAAACCATTAGTGGTTATCCATGAAGTCGAATCTGATAGCGAGATAGATAATGATGAATACCAAGTGATGAATCACTCTAATTTTGCACCTGATTATATTCCACCTTTCTATGTGATAGTTAAAATTCAAAATAAAATCATTCATAATTGTATCTTAGATACAAGTGCATCAAAGAACATCATGCCTAAGTCTATTGCAGATCAATTGGGTATCTCTTATGAACATGATAATAGAAAGCTAACTAGTTTTTATTCTCATCAAACTAGATGTTGTGGTAAATTCAAGGACATAGTCATTAAGATAGCACAAGATGAAAGAGTGAAATTTATTGGAAATGTGCATATCTTATACATACCTGCTAACTATGCTATGTTTCAAGCTACAACTACAATTGATACAACTGCTTTGTTGGGAAATATCTTACTTGGGCACTATTTGGAAATGCCATAACATTCATTCATAGAGAATAATGGTCTGGTACACAAATTGAAGGGATCTCATCATCAATTGCTTTTTTAGAAACTGGTATGGGAACCTATGGTTTAAATACTTTAGATATCAATGCTTTTGATGATGAAGATTACCAACATGCTAGATTATTACCTTTTGATGATATTTGGCAAATGTGTTTTGATGGAGTATGTTCACAATTTGGAAATGGTGCTAGTGTGGTCATTAAATCACCCATGGGAAGACAATTCAATTATACTTATCAACTATAATTTGAAGCAACAAATAACACAACTAAATTTGAAGCCTTGTGTTTAGGTTTACAACAAGATTTAAGTCTGAACATTACAAAGTTGATCATTTTTTGAGATTATGAGCTAGTTATTAGACAAGTAAAGAGAATCTAAAAACCAATTAGACTCATCTTGGTGTAGCCCAATCACTCTAGGTCTCCAAGGTCAATTTATACCTTATCTTGCTTATATGCCTACGAATTAGTAGCCCTTTCATTCATATGCACTAACTTTCCACTGATTTTAAGATGAGTAAAGAATCTCATAAGGGTTTAGTAACAATATCTAATGAATAATTGATATCCCTTAGAGATTCAAGACCAAAATTTATACCTTCTTATCATGCAAGTTCTAGACACACTCCTTTTTCAATTTTGCCTTTGTCTATATAGCTCTTTGCTTAGATATAATGTGAATTATCCGATAAAGTATAATATCACGTTATTTCATATATTTCTTGTTAGAGTAGGTATTTACCTTAGCTCATGTTCACCTGTGTACTTTATTTACCTTTATTGTATTTATTCTCACCCACTTATGTGTGTGGATATTTCTTTTATTTTATTTAGATATTAGGAGATATTATCTAGTTGTTAGGTATAGTATTTTCCTTGATCTATGGTATTGACTAGATCCTTGATGTATAGTTCTCTCCTAAATCTATGGTCTTGACTAGTTATTTAATGACTAGTTATTTCCTTGATTTATGGCTTGATCTACGACCTTGACTGGTTCTTAGATTTTTATTCCTTGCCTATTTAAGCAAGGCCCATTCTCAATGTATTGCATTGAGTTCCATAATAATATATGATATTGCTGCTCATTTGTTTGCAAAGGTTTATGTAAAGTTATTCTAGTGAATTGCTTTCATCTTATTGATCGTGATGTTTGATTAACATTTGTGTTCTTGGCTTGGCACGATCTGGTTATCGTTCCTTTCATGGTATCAGAGCAGGAGATTGTTGTTGGCATCCGTCTGTAAGTTTTATTTTGCAAATAAATTATTTGTGTATTCATATATTTGGGATTTGGTCATATTTTGTTGTTGTGTGCATTTTTATGCAAAACAGAGGCTTCCATTGGATCCGGAAGGCATGAAAACCCTAAGATAGATTATAAACCCACCCAATTCGAGGCGTGTCGTTTTGTTGGGGATTTTTGTTGTTACAGAGAAGCACACTAGATTGCCTTGGGATTCATGCCCATCAAAAAAGAATTCATGGGATTATTTTTTTGGGTCTATTGTTTTTTTTCAAGATCTCATGACAGTAATTTTCAGTTACATGGCACACACATTAAAATCCTTAGCCTTTGGTCATATGGTATGGTCATATGAGGGCTTAAAACTTGTGATTCCTACTAGTAGGTGCTTAACTTCACCCCCTTTAATTTTGATTGTGTGGTGAAGGCAACAACAATTTATTTTGTTTTAGTGGCAACTAAAATAAAATAATGAGAGCAAAATATTAAAAAGTTTGTAACTTTTGATCGATATGGAGGAGTGTTGTAATCAATTGTGGATGCAATTTGGCTGAGCCCGACGTCCTAAATTTTTGGGAGTTCACAGTTTGTTTCTAAGAATGATATGCTTTTCTCTGAAGTATGTGGACTTCAAGAGCATATTGTAAAATTTTTGGAAGAAAATAGATTGCTCAAGAAGTGAAATTCTTTTCTACAATCACTCATTCACAATAAGGATACAATAATACACTCCCTGCAAAACAAACTTGCTAGCCTACAACATCACCATCATATTGTGGACAACCACAACCATGCTCCTAGTCCACTGCAGCTATTGATCCTAAACCCACCGACATTGATCCGAGTCTTTGAGCCTAAACCTGTTTTTGATGCTTATAAACTTGTGAGGCTTATTATCGCACGCTCTTCCATATCTCTGTGCCTATTACAGCATTACCACATGTTGTGTATCCTACTTTCGCTCATTACATGGATTTCTTAAGAAGCATACCACCGCATTCATCTCTCGCATGCTCCATTCTATGGGTCTTACTAGAGAGATTCATTAGAAAACATTCACAGGTATTGTTTCCTCTATTTCACATGTTAAGTGGAATCCTTGTCTTGACATTGGTTTTCGAGCAGATACTTCATTGGGATTACACATTGACAGAGCTCCTTTTTTTATTCGCTTGACTCTTTCTAAGGATCATGAGCAACACACGATTTCTACACCTTCACTCAGGATTGAGAAACCAGAGGTTTCAGCTATCATACATGATCAACCTGACACACATTTTGATGTTCTTTTGCATACACCCATTGTGCATTTTGCACCAAGTCATATGCAGGCATCTTCTTCATCCATCCATGTTAATTTGGGGTGGAGATCTGATCACTCATGGCAGAAACATAGGAATTCATTGAGAGGACTCTATAGGCGTGGATCCTCCACCATTAGGCCTCTTGCTCCACTTTCTATACCTCTTGCATTGTGATGCTTCTTGTTTTGAGCATTTTTCTTTAGTAGGTGTAGTGTATCTCTCTTGTTTGTTGAGAGATTTTGTATCTATATTTTCGACACTTTTGGCATGTTGATCAGGCTCTCTTGTGGGGGATCTATTTTGGTGGAGCTCAGTGTTAGTTTGTCAGTGTTTGAGTAGTTTTTTGACAACTCATATAGATTTGTAGTGCCACTTCACCCATTCAGCAGTATGGGAGGGTGTGGTGTTGATCTTGCTTCTTCAGATTTTGTGTCCTTTCCTTGTTACCTTGGCTTTTCTTGGATTGTGACACTCTAGATTTTGTGTCCTTGCCTTGTTGCTTTGGTTATTGTTCTTGGATTGTGGCACACCTATTTGCAACAGTTGATTGGATTATGTTTGGTGTTTTTTTTACACTTTTGACATCATTTTGTTGACAATCTCCTTGTATGGAGCTATTCGGTGGAGCCCAATGTCGTTGTTTTTTTAGTTTTGTGATCAAGCGGTGAATTGAACATAGTGCACACCAAACTTCTTTAGCATTGTACATTTTTTTTGAGTCGATCTTCTTGGGATGCCTTGGAGCGAGTCTTTACTCTCTTTACTTTGTTATTCTATCGGGTTTTGGGTACCTTGTGGTGTCCCTTTTTTCCAGTTATTATACATGAGTACCTCATCGAGGCCTAGTTGTCGGGACTCATACTTGTGGACATGCCACTTCTATTTTGGCCCCTAGCTTCACTTCGAGGGGGTGTTAGAGTAGGTATTTACCTTAGCTAATGTTCACCTAGGTACTTTATTTACCTTTATTGTATTTATCCTCACCCACTTATGTGTGTGGATGTTTATTTTATCTTATTTAGATATTATAAGATATTATCTAGTTGTTAGGTATAGTTCTTTCCTTGATCTATGGTATTGACTAGATCCTTGATGTCTAGTTCTCTCCTAAATCTATGGTCTTGACTAGTTATTTGATGATTAGTTATTTCCTTGATTTATGGCTTGATCTACGACCTTGATTGGTTCTTAGATTGTTATTCCTTGCCTATTTAAGCAAGGCCCATTCTCAATGTATTGCATTGAGTTCCATAATAATATATGATATTGTTGCTCATTTGTTTGCAAAGGTTTATGTAAAGTTATTCTGGCAAATTGCTTTCATCTTATTGATCGTGATGTTTGATTAGCATCTGTGTTCTTGGCTTGGCACGATTTGGTTATCATTCCTTTCAATTATAATCTTGTCAAAAATTTCACAACTCCCATGAAGTATTCAAGACCTTTTAGTAAGTGGTTTATTCAAATTTTGTAAAAACATTGCTAACTCGTGGTCTCATACGACTTTCTAAGAAAACTGGTACAAAGATCTTTGCCCAAATATGGTGAATCGATATGATTCTTTCTCCCACACTTTCATGAGGTTGAAATAGAGATAGCCTCAAATTTTTTTAATTTTGGTGGGTTAGATTAGTAGATTGCTGAAATTTTACCTTGAAACCCTAACTATAGGTTTCTCAAATGTGACAAACCCGTGGCACCAAAAATAATTTTTCGACTCATTTCAAGGCCATTTTAAAATTTTCAAATTTTGGGAGATCAATTAGACCATGAAAAATCTGCTCCAATCTTTAGATTTTTATGGAAAATCACCCAACACTTAGTACAACATGAATTACAAAGATTCTTGGTTATAGAGACCCATAGTAGTTATACTAAATCCCAAAATTTTCATACGGGTTTGTTTTTCCACAAGATGGCTTCAAAACTCACTTTCTCACCTTTATTTATGAGTGAAACGATCAAATTTATCCCTCTATCTATGATTACTACTTATTAAGACTTTTGAGTTTAAATATAACACTCGTATTTTCTTTTAAGGAAAAAACGTCGTAACCTCTATAATCTAACCTTGGAAGAAAAAATTAAGAGGCACCATTAATTCCTTCACAATTTGAACACATAATGATAAAGCAAAAGCATAGATCAAGAAAATTCACCAATTTATGGACCAATTTTCATTATCTCTTCAATCCCATGTACATTTTCCTACACCAAACCAGTTATAAAAATGTAAATCACCACACAAAATTCTTGGAGAGACTTTCACAATCTTGTATTTGATCAATAATGCTTAAAATTAGTTACATTATAATCTTTATACTCTTGAAAGGAAGTTTCCATTGATCTAAATGATCTAAAGTTGTCAACTAATCATTATTTGGTCCTAATAAACAAACATTAATTAGCTTCTTGAGCATACAACAAGTGACATAAGAAGTCTATACTAATATGACCCATTTAGGACCTTCTTTAAAGATCACATGTACTAACCAACATTATGGAAGCATTTATAACACCAAGAGCATCCTTCCTAGCTTGATTTATCACCCAAATTGCTCTCATATTCAAATTTTGATTTTTGGAGGGAAAATTAATAATTTTAAATTTGAAAAGTCTTAGGATCCAAACAAAGCTTGTAAAGGTGTGTTAGGACCTCCGCAAAGGAAAAAAACTTCCAAATCAATAATAACAAACCAAATTTTGAAAAATGTAAGCCAAAATTTTCCTTCTTACTGTTGGAGAGAAAGATGCTCATGCATCATACTCCCCAGGGGAGAAGAAAAAAATCAAGGCCTATTGCCCATGAGCTCTTCCAAGCTCTTCCCATACTTCTTGATGTCATTTTCAGACATCCAAGTTGCATCTTCAAGTGGTTTTCCCTTCCACTTGACCAAATATTGAAGATATTGTCTCTTTCTAGTCCTTTTAAGCTCCTTCTTATCAAGGATGCATTCAATCTCTTCATGTTTGACCTGTGGTAACTCCTTTTCCCATTCTTCCATTATTGTAGATGAATCTCCAGTTGTATCATCACTTCTTTCACCTTCTTTGAAGAGGTACAAGTCAACAACATTGAAGATAGGTGATATTCCTACCCCACTAGGTAGCTCTAGTTCATAGCCATTGTTTGAAAACTTCCTTATCACCTTACAAGGACCTATTTTCTTCATTTTCAGTTTGTTATACTCACCTTTTGGAAACCTCTTCTTCCAAAAATGAACCATGACCAAATCTCCCACTTCAAATCTTACTTCCTCCTCCTCAAATCAACTCTCTGCTTTTATTTTTCTACATTGTTTTGTAATTGTTTTCTTACATGTTCATGACCTTCTCTCATGGCATCTACAAATCTTCTCCCTTTGTACTTATTTTCTCCATGGAGCTGATGTCCCTCAAATCAAATACTCCTCTTGGTTGCATACCATATAATACCCGAAATTGGCTCTTTCCAATGCTTTAGTTCACTTAATCATTGTAGGAAAACTTTGCTTGTGGTAGTACCAAATCCCACTACTTTGGATGATCTTTTGATAAGCACCTCAACAATTTTCCTAAGCTCCTATTCACCACTTCCATTTGGCCATCATTTTGAGGGTGATAGGTTGAGCTAAAACTCAAATTATTTCCTAGTTTCTTCCACAAGGTCCTCCAGAAATGACCAAGAAATTTAGTATCTCTATCTGACACTATACTCACTGGTAAACCATGAAGTCTAACTAATTCTTTGAAAAACAAATCAGCAACATGAGTAGCATCATTTGTAGTTTTACAAGGTATGAAATGAGCCATTTTTGAGAACCTGTCTACCACTACAAAAATTAAATCAATTTTTTTGTGTTCTAGGCAACCCCATGACAAAATCCATGTTAAGTGAATCCCATGGCCTATGTGGTACTGGTAATGGATGATATAGACCTGCATTTGTGCTCTTACCCTTTTCTCTCTGACAAGTAGTACATATTTCCACAAATCTTCTCACATCGATTGCATTCTAGGCCAAAAATAGTGTCTTGTTAAATTCTTTAATGTCTTATCTTTTCCAAAATGTCCAACCATGTTGCTACTATGCTTTTCTTTTATCAAATTCTCTCTCATTGAACTTTTAGGAACACACAACTGCACTCCCTTGAAAAGTAGACCATCCTGAATAAGATAGTCCAACCATAGCTCTCTATTTACTCCTGTGGGATGCTTACATGCCTCATATGCTTCTTTGAAATCATCATCCTCTTCATACAATTCCTTCAATGAATCTATTCCCACACTTTCCAACTATATTTCATTCACCAACAACACCCTTCTACTTAAAGCATCAACAACTTTATTAGTTTGTCCCTTCTTATGCTTGATAGTAAATGTGAAATTTTGTAGATATTCAACCCATTTTACATGCCTTTGATTCAATTTGGGCTGATTTGTGATGAACTGCAAAGCATGGTTATTAGTATAGATCACAAAATCTTTAGGAAATAAATATGTCTCCATTTCTTTAGTGCTTGTACCATAACATAGAATTCCAATTCATAAGAAGAGTACTTATTTTTAGCATCATTAAGATTCTCACTAAAATATGTTATAGGTTTGTTATCTTGACTTAGAAAAGCTCCTATAGCTACTCCACTAGCATCACATTCTACCTGAAAAACCTTATTGAAATTGGGAAAAAGCTAGTATGGGTTTCTCTGTAAATTTATTCTTCAAAAAATGAAAAATTAATATCATCCTCTTGGGTCCACACAAACTTATTTTTATCACCTCTAAAAGTATCCACAATAGGAGCACAAATTTCACTAAAATTTCTTATAAAACTTTCCAAACCATGGAAACTTCTTACCTCTGCTGTTGTCTTGGGTGTAGGCCACTCCAAAATATCTTTCACTTTGTTTTTATCCATCTTCAACATGCCTTTGCTGATCACAAATCCTAGGTACAACAGTTCAATTTTCATGAACTCACACTTCTTCAGGTTAATCAAAAATTTCTCCTCTTGTAGCCTTTTCAAAACCAAATAAAGATGATGCATATGCTCCTCCTTAGTATGATTGAAAATCATAATGTCATCAAGATAAACAACTACAAACTTACCAATATAGGGCTTAATAACTTCATTCATTAGCCTCATGAAAGTACTAGGAGCATTTGAAATCCCAAATGGCATGACTAGCCATTCATACAACCCCTCATTTTTTTTAATGTTGTTTTCCATTCATCTCCTTCTTATTCTAATATGATAATATCCACTTTTTAAATCAATTTTTGAAAAGTAACTAGCACCACACAAACAATCCATCAAATCCTCCATCCTAGGAAGTGGAAATTTGTACCTAATTGTGATTTTATTGATGGCTCTAGAATCTATACACATTCTCCAATCATCCCTCTTTCTTAGGCACTAATACTATAGGTACTACACAAGGACTCAAGATTTCTTTGATTAACCCTTTATCCAAAAAATCATGTACCTGTTTCTTGATCTCTTGATTCTCCCTAGGTGTTATCTTATAAGTAGCTTTATTATGCAAGTTCAACTCTAGAACAAAATCAATATGATGGCTGATTTCTCTTACTGGAGGCAAAGCATTTGGTAGTTCATCTACTACTATATCTGCATACTCTTTTAGCATATCCTGAATCTCTATAGGCAAGTCATCCATCTTTGTTTTTGTTATCATTGTTCTTGGTTTGAGTACCAAAGCAAAGCCCAATCCTTCCTCTTTCACTATTTTTATGAATTATTTCTCACCTATCATCATCACACTAGAAGTGTTTGGTTTTTCATTCCCTTCTTCCTTCATGGGCAACAATGTGTAACTCACTCCATCCTTCTCTAAAATATACACATTTCTTCTTCCATCATGTGTGGTTTTTCTATCATACTACCAAGGCCTACCAAGAAGCACATGACACACATCCATAGGTATGACATCACATAATACTTTATCCTTATACCTCCCAACCTGAAATTCAACCCAACTTTGTTCATTTACTAATACATGTTGACCCTTATTCAACCAAGAAACCTTGTAGGGTGTAGAATGAGGTATCTTCTTTAGGCCTAATTTTTCAACCATCTCTACTGAAACTAGATTATCCATACTACCAAAATCAATAACCAATTTACAACATTTACCTTGGATTTTGCATATTGTCTTGAAAAGAGACTTTCTCTGAGGTGGCTCCTTCTCCTTTTGAGGCTTGATTAACACCCTTCTCATCAGCAATGATTCACCTTCTTCTGGACCTTCACTAGGTGATGGAGAACTAGCACTCTCCTCTTCTACTATTTTAGTAATCTGATTTCTATTTTCAGTCAGTCACAAGATGCTTCTTCTAGACACTCCTAAGATCTATGACCTGCAAACTTATTACACTTATAGCACCTTCCTATAAATCCATTGGTTCCTCTTCCTCTCATGCTATAACCACCTCTGAAATATGGCCTTCTTCCTCTAAATCCACCTCTAAAACTAGTTGTTTGTTCTTGAGAAGAACTAGACTCACCTTGTGTTTTTTGGGTTTTCCTCTTCCTCCTTGATATCCTCTGCTTCTTAGGATCCTTCCTCTCCTTCTACCTTTCTGGTTATGTGTCCTCTATAACTACTCTTTTTCCTTAAGTTCCAATTGATAACACTCCTCTAAAGTCCTAGGACTTTCCAAGCTCAACTCATCTTGTATCTGGAACCTTAACCCATTGAGATACCTTGCTAATTTTTATGTATCATCCTCTATATGACCTGACCTTATGTTCAAATTTTAGAAATATTCAATGTACTCCTTCACTCCCATCTCTTTCTATCTCAAATTCTACAATTTCCTATACAAGTTGGTCATGTAGTCACTAGGAAAAAAATTTCCCTTCAACTTAGCCACCATTCTATCCCAATATTTGATCTTGGGTTTTCCTTTCTTCTTCCTCTCTTCTTGGACATAGTCCCACCAAATAGAAGCATGTCCCTTCAATTTTGTTCTTGCAAATTTCACCTACTGATCCTCAGGTATCCCTTCAAAATCAAAATACTTATCCAACTCTGTTATCCAATCCAAAAGCTCTTCTCCATTCAAAATCCATGCATACATTAGCAGCTCCATCTTGGGCTTAGTTCCTTCACTCTTCACTACTTTCAACATCCTTTCCATTCTCAATTCATTTGGGTCTCTTTATTCTTCTCCTCTCTATGGTATTTGTTCCACTTCTTCTTCTCTATCACTCACATCTCCTATTTCTACTCCTCTCCTTTGATTGGCTTCAACTACTACCAACCTACCATCATAGCTAATCCTCGTATTTCTTATCTATTAAAGGATAATCTAACCCATTGGTAAGGTGGTTTCCCTTTCTCTCTCTATTGCTACTCTCTCTGGATTCCTTATTGAAGGCATAATGTCCTCTTTTTATCAAACACTTCTCTTCCTTTTTCTTGACACTGAATTATTTTTTATCTCTATTTACTTTACTCTTGTTTTCCTTTTGATACCACTAATGGTGTATCCCAATCACTCTCTAGGTCTCCAAGGTCAGTTTCTACCTTATCTTGCTTGTATGTCTCGAATTAGTATTCCTACCACTCATATGCACTACCTTTCCACTAGTTTTAGGATGAATAAAGAATCTCAAAAGGTTTATTAACAATCTCCAATGAATACTTGATTTCCCTTATGGATTCAAGACCAAAATTTATACCTTATTGTCATGAAAGTTCTGATGCAGTCTTCCTTTTATTAATTCTCAAACGCCTCGTCTGTACAAAGTGTCTTTGCTTAGCTATAATCTGTTAATTCTCTCGATAAAGGAAAATCTCATGTTATTTCATACAATTCCAATCCTTTCAACACTTTTCACAACTCCCATGAAGTATTCAGGACCTTTTAGTAAGTGGTTTATTTGAATTTTACAAAAACAAAATTGTTAACTCATGTTCTCATATGAATTTCTACAAAAACTGGTAAGAAGATATTTTTCTAGACATGGTGAATCGATCTTGTTCTTTCTCCAACACTTTCACGAGGTTAAACGGAGATAATCACAAATTTTGGAATTTTTTGCTGAGTTAAATTAGTAGATTGATAAAATTTTACCTTTGAAAGCCTAATTACATGTTTCTCATTGTGACAAATATGTGACACAAAAATTAATTGTTTCTAACTCGTTTCAAGTTTGTTTTCAAAATTTACAATCTTGGGAGATCGATTAGACCATGTAAAAGCTCCTCTAATCTTTAGATGTTTATGAACACTCACTAAAACATGACTTACAATATTATTGGTTCATAAAGACATGTAGTTATACTAAATCCTAGAATTTTCATACCTCTGTTTGTTTTCCCACAAGATGGCTTCAAAACTCACTTGCTCAACTTTATTTATGACTGAAATGATCAAAATTATCCTGCTATCTATGATTACTACTTATTAAAACTTTTGAGTTCAAAGATAACACAACATTTTCTTATAAGGTAATAAACTCATAACCTCTTCAATCTAACCTTGGAAGAAAAAAATAATAGGCACCATTAAGTCCTTCACAATAAGCATGATATAACAAGGTAGAAGCTTAGATCAAGAAAATTCACTAATTTATTGATCAATATTCATTATCTCTTCAATACCATGTATATTTCTCTACACCAAAACTAGTTACAAGAATGTAAATCACCACACAAACTTCTTGGAGAGCCTTGAACAAGATTGTATTCGATGAATAATGCCTAAAAATAGTTACATGATAATCTTTATACTCTTGAAAGATAGTTTCCATCGATCTAAATGATCTAAATATGTCAATTAATCACTATTTGGTCTTAATTAACAAACATTAATTAGCTTCTTGAGCATACAACAAGTGACATAAGAAGTATATACTACTATGACCTACTTAGGACCTTCTTTGAAGATAACATGTACTAATAAACATGATGGAAGCATTTATAACACTAAGAGCATCCTTCCTAGCTTGATTTAGCACCGAATTGCTCTCAAATTCAAATTTTGATTTTTGGAGGGAAAATCAATAATTTTAAATTTGAAATGTCTTAGGATATAAACAAAGCTTGTAAAGATGTGTTAGGACCTCCTCAAAGGCACAAAAATCCAAAGCAACAATAACAAACCAAAATTTTGCAAAATGCAAGACATAATTGTACTTTTTACCTTGTTGAGAGCAAGATGCTCTTGCATCACATCTCCACTGTTACACTCAAAAGGTTTGGTCTTTCATTGAACAATTTTAAGCCTTTAACATTAGTCACATTTTTTGGGAACTTAATTCTAGGGCTGATAAACTAGTTATTTTTGCTTCTAATCATAATTTTGCTTATCAGATTGATGCATTTTTAAAGAGGTATACAGACCTCTGATACCTTATTTGGAAATTAAATGGCCTATTTTATCTTGTGATGAGCATATTGACACATTTTTGAAGGAAAATTATGTGGACTCAGATGACTATGTGTTGAATTTTGGTAATTACTTACAACTTTCTAGCAATAAATTTTCTGCTAGTTTGGTAAGATTGGAATCCATGTTTTCCCCTCACGACCAACCGAAAAAAAAATCCTCTTGAACCTTCTAGAAGAATCATAGGTGAAACTATTGTTGTCAACCTAGGTACAGAAGAAGAGCCAAAATATGTCTATCTTGGTGCTTGCTTGACTCCTAAGGAAAAAGAGGCTTTCATTAAATTGCTGAAAGAATTCATTGATGTTTTAGCTTGGTCATACAAATATTTAAAGGGTTATGATACTAGGATCATCAAACATGACATCCCCATTAAGCCTAGAATCAAACCTATCTATTAAAAACCTAGAAGAGTAATCCCCTTAATGGAGGACACCATCAATGAGGAGATAAATGATTGAAGGTGGTTTCATTTACCCTATAAGATATTCTAAATGTGTTACTAACTTAGTGCCGTATGAAAGAAAATGGAGATGTTTGTCTTTGTGTTGACTTTAGTGATCTAAGTCATGCAAGCACTAAAGATAGCTTCAATTTTCCAAACATTGACCAAATATTACAATAGGTCACCAGATTTGAAATGATGCCTCTCTTAGATGTATTTTTCAAGTTACAATTAGATTTTGTAAATCCAGAAGATAGGCATAAAACTACTTTTACTACATGAAAAGGTACCTTTTCTTTCAATTGTATGTCTTTTGGTTTAATAAATGCAGGTGCCACGTTTCAAAGAGCAATGCATGTAGCTTTTGATGACTTGATTGGAGTAATAATTTAGGTTTATTTAGATGATCTAACTATGTATTCTAGGAAAAGGAAAAAAATGGACCACCTGCAAGAAATTTTCATTTGGTGCCGCAATTATGGTATTACTCTAAATCCAAAAAAATGTTTTTGGCATTACTAAAGGTAAACTATTGGGTCATATTATTACACAAACTAGTATTTCTATTGAACCAGAAAGAGTTAAAGCTATTCAAGAATTACAGCCTCCCAAAAATGAGTCTGGTTTACGTTATTTTTTTAGAAAAATCAATTTTGTGCATAAATTTATATCTGATTTTTCTAATAAAGCTACTCCATTACAGATTTTGCTTAAAAAGAATCACGGTTTCTCATGGAACTCTCATGTTGATTCTACTTTCATTGATGTCAAAAATTTCATTGTTTCGCACCTATCTTGGATAAACCTGACTTATCAAAGCCTTTTGTCCTATATTTAAATGCAACTGACAAAGCTATGGGTGTTGTCATAACTCAATATTTTGAAGCAAACAATGAGAAACCCATTGCTTATTTCAGTCAAACTCTAAAAGATGCTGAAGTTAGGTATCCTTTGATTGAAAATTTTGTTTTTACATTAGTTTCAGTCTTGGGAAAATATAAGTATTTTCTAATGGGAAATAAGATTATCATTCGTTCTAATGTCCCAATCTTAGACTATTTGCTTAAGCAAGCTAGTAATTGATGGAAGGTTAGCCAAGTGGATTTTCAAAATCCAACAATTTGACTTGGAGTTAGAAACATGAAAAACCATCAAAGGAAATGAACTTGCTAAACATCTAGCTGAAAATGTTGACTCCAACATTAATGTGGTCATCCTAGCAATTGATGATATCTTACATGTTGTTCCTCATTTCCAAACTATGACAGGTAATGAGTTATCATCTAAATTCAATATAGGTTTCAACATGCATGAATGGGATTTTTTATTATCTCAAGATGATTGGTATCATGATCTCATTTATTACTTTAAAAACCAATCATGTCCTAAAAATTTAGATAAAAGACAACGAGAGCACTTCATTTTCAAGCTCTTAAATTTGTTCTTTTAGAAAATTTGTTGTTTTTTAAAAATAGTGATGGCATTTTTAATATGTTTAACATGTGACCAAACTAAACATGTGTTAAAAAATTTCATGAGGGTGTGTGTGGAGGACATTTTTCTCGCTAAAATAACTACTCATAAACTATTACGTGTAGGTTATTATTGACCTACTTTATTCAAAGATGCATACAAACGGGTAAGGTCTTGTGCCTCTTGTCAAATGTTTTCTAGATGTGAACGTTTACCAGCCATTCCTTTGAATCCATTCATCCCAAAAAGACCTTTTTAAAAATGGGTAATTGATTTGATTTTATAAATTCATCCACCTTCTTCTCGCTAGTCATAGAAATATATTAACAACTACCGATTACTCTAGAAAATGGGTGAAGCAGTTGCTCTACAAAGTTATGTTTCTAGTGAAGTTTTAAGTTTTTCAAAAATAATTTTTTTCATGTTTTGGAGTACCTCAAGAAATCATATCTGATAATGGTCCACAATTTATTTATGAGGAATACTTAGATTTTATTAGTAAATACTCCATTATATTGAGTCATGCATCAAAATATTACCCATAGGGTAATGGGAAAGTTGAATCTACAAATAAAAATTTGATCAACATCATTAAAAACTGGTCAATGATAGCAAAAGAAATTAACATCTTAAAATATTTGAAGCATTATGGTCTGATTGGACCACTAAAAAGTCAGCTTGGATTTTCATCTTTTGTGCTTTCTTATGTTTTTGAATCTACTATGCGTATTGAGTTACAAATATCTTCTACCCGCACTACTTACAATTGCATTTAGATGAATTCTTAGCTTTAGATCAAATGAGAGTCACTACTTTATAAAATTTGGAAAAGGGTAAGGAGAAATTGAAAATATTTTTTGAAAAAAGGTTACAACAAAAACTTTCATGTGGGGAATTTGGTTTGTGTTGGGATAAAGCAAGAGAGAATCCTAGAAAGCATCACAAGTTTGATTCATTATGGTTGGGTCCTTATCAAGTTGCCTCAGTTTTGGGAAATAACACTTTTCATTTGAGAGAGATTGATGGTGATTGGATTTTCTTTACCTTCAATGGCAACCATTATTATAATTGAGTTCTTCAATTATATATTATGTATATATTTCATTTATTTTGTTTGTCTAGGATTGTTTTTCCATTATTTTTGGTTTTCTATTTTACTTGTTTTGTTTTTTCTTGATAGTTGTCATTATTTTTGAATTCCCAATATATTACATTTTGCAAGTATTTTGGATCAAGATGCAGGTGTTCATCAAACTACTCAGATGGTAAGATTCTTTGAAGCTTTTAGTTAAGATGATTTATAGAATACATCAATTAGATTTTCATGAATGATATTTTTCTAATATATTTGATATAAAAAGTCATAATTGTTTTTTCAAAATAATGAAGGCCAACTCTCGTATTTGATCTTATCTAACCCTCACTTCCCAATCTCTTATATTCCCTTCTTCTCTCATGATCAGTTGTACTTTCATCCCTTTGGATCTAAAATAACTACAGTGGTATACGTGAGATTGTGTATGCATGAATTAGATAGCTATGTAAGTAGAATTGAAACTAACACCTAGTAGCTTCAATACAATTATAAAATAAATCTATGCATCATCATGCTAAGATCTTAAGAAAAGCTAACCTATTAATATTTCTACATTAAACATAAAATGAACATTTCAAGCTAATATGCTAAACAAATTAACTTCTATCTCTTATTGAATGCTAAAATAAGATGAGATTGAACCTATGTAGATCTCTAGCAATCAAAGAGTTGATTATGTGCTTTAAATCCCAAGGTTTCTAAGAATGGAGTCTTGTCAAATCATAGCTACAAGACCATTTGACATATCTCCATATGACTTCAAAACTTGGGTGGATGAATGCAAGAAATGGAGAAGGCTAGCTCTTCTAATGGAAGAATGCTTCAAAGATGATAAAATGGCTATAGTGTATGCTTTATGCTCATTTAGGAATGTGTGTGGAAATTGAAAGGTATGAGGAGGGATCCTTATATAGCCTAATGGATAGAAGAATATCTACATCCCTCTTCATGTGGGATAAATGGAGAGGTTGGATTAGTTTTGGATAAGGAAGGTTTAGAAAGGGTTGAGTAAACCTTAGGAGATTTTAGTTTGTCCTTTATTGACCCATGGGGTTTGAGGGGATTTATTAATTAACCAAAGTGATTAATTAGAAGGTGTGCAAGCTTATAGAAGCTTTTTAGAGGAATAATTAACATGATTTAGATCAAAGGAGTAATTTAATCAAATAAATGATGATTTATTGATTTAATGGTAGAGGAAGCTAATTAATTATTAATAATTAATTATTCTAAATAGAAAGGGGGATTAACTAAAAAAGTTTGTTAATTGATGTATTTGTTGGATAGAAGAGTTAATTAACTAACGTAAAGGCGCGGTTAATTAATGACGATACAAGAGAAAGTGTGCTATATTGGTGAGATACGTCATCAATTTGTAGGAAAAGGGATAATTAGCGCAATTTAAGTATTTAAATTGCTTGGGATAAATTATAGGTGTCTACTTTTTCCCCTCTTTGGGGTGGCGTAAGTGACGCCACTTCAAAGATAGTAAACAAATAAAATTTTGAAGGGGTAGAAGAATCATTAGTAGAAGTGAGATATGCCCCCTCGAGTTTTGGTGGGGTGATGAAAAAAGTGATCGAAAATTGAAAAAGGTGAGAGAAATGGATAAAAGAATGGGTAGGGGTAGAATGCCCTGGTGAATCAGAAGAATATTATTGATAGGAGAATGATGTAGAAGAGGAATGAAGATGGAAAGAAAAGAGAAATATTTCATTCGGTTGTATTGAAACAACTTGAGTTTCATCATATTGCCAAAGATCTATGTCATTGGTCCTTATTAAAAATATAAGCATACAAAAAAGTAGAATGACATGAAAATCCATAATATGAACAATTGTCCATTGCTGAAAACTCTAACTCCATACAACATACAAAATGTAATGCAATACGATAAATTAAAAGATGCCTAACTCCTTACAACATACATAATACAATGCAATATGAGAAAGTAAACAAGTTTAAGCTAACAGAGAAACATAATGTAATGTTTTTGTTATTGAGATTTGATTTTGACCTATGCAAATTAACAACAACGGTTAAAAGATGGCACCCCAAGCAAAGATACATGCAAGGGCAATAACGAAGGACACTTGGGTCCTATGCAAATCAATCGTGTACTATGAAATAGTACCAAGCAACTCATTGTGCCCCAGCAGTACAGATACATAGTAAGCAAACTAGCCTTGTTGATAGAGGTAGATCAAGATGATCTCGTGATTCATGCATAAGAACAGAGAGAGAACCAAAGAGTGATGTTTTGTAGGATGATTTATATTGTTTTTATTTTTCATAAACATATTTGAATGTTTTTTATTTTTAAAGTTTTCTGAAACTATGTGCAGGAAGACAATGAAGTGTGGATTCCCCCAATGATAGATGGGATGTACAAGGACAAAATTCCACATGTATGAGAAAGTGAAGATATGACATGCCCCAATGATTAGGTGGGATTATTCAAAGATAAAATCTTCACACATAGAAGGGGGATCAAGGCCAATATATAAAATAGGTTCAATCATGAGGGAGCAAGGATGCCCCCAAGCATAAGCTAGCCAAGAAACACATGATAGAAAGGAAGTGGGTGATTGATTTATTAAAGGGGGACAAAGGTGTCCAAAAACATAGCAAAAAGGCCATCCTATACACATGGATGTTCTAAACAATTTCCGAAGAACAAAGGATGCTATGAAAATATTTAGAAGGTGGTTGATGAAAAAGTGATTAGCCCAAGGTACAAATCTTGAGACAAGACATGTGCTAAAGAAAGAGTTTAAAAAAGGTCCAAAAAGTAACACTTGGTAACATACTAATCATATTTACTCATCGAGATCCCATGTGTGCACATGGAAATGAATTACCTCTTGAAGGAAAGAGTTGATAGATAGTAAGTGAAGACACTAGCCAATGTGTAGGAATGATTTAGTTTGAAAGGTGATTTATGAATGGATTCTAGAAGGAGAGTGCTATGTACCTTCGGATATAATATTATAATGTATATGGGTTGATGGAGATGCCGACATGTGGCACACATCCCCTTAGTTATATGTATGGGTTCACATGGGATATAATGTTATGATGTATATGTATTGATGGAGATGCCGACATGTGGCACACATCCCCTTATCTTATTATATCATTCATTTATGATTTATTATGCTTAGGAGGTCAGCCTCAGTATTGGCCATAGGTTAGAATGGTATATATAGGGGTTAGAAGGTTGTAGTTAAGGATCATATTGAGTATTGGAGTGTTATTGTATGGTTTGGAGGTTACCCCCTCGAAGTGGTATTGGAGGTTGCCCCCTCGAAGTGGCAAAGCTATTATATGAGAATATTGTCATCATTTATCTATATTTTGGTGTTCTCTCATGTTATTCTGCTGTATATGTTCTGATTTATACAAGTAATATCCTTACAAGTGGTATCAGAGCAGTGATCCGGGCAATTTGTGGGATGAAACCCTAATGTTGGTGATTCGTCTATATCTGAAGATCGACTTGGAATTTTTAGATATTTTTTTGGGAGTTGATACATAGTTCAAGTGATCTTCCCTCCAAATTTTAGAGTTTTTGGAGCTGTTTTGCAAAAGTTGTGTCCGTTTTAGGGTTGAAACCCTAATTTTATGGTTTCATCTATATCTTCTGAATAATGATGAATTAGGAAATAAATTTTTTGGGTTGATGGTATGATATTCAAAGGTGATACCACTAAAATTTAAAAAAATTGGATCTATTTTGTCATAGTTATTTCATTTTTATTTTTTTTCACTATTTTGCTCCACAGGCCGTAATTTGAGGAATTTTCCTAAATTTCTTACATTTTCAGAAACCTCTCAAAAATTAAATTGGGGTTTATGTTCTGTGATTTCTGATTTTTGGCCGACCTTTAGCCGAAAGGGTTAGAATTTTTTTATCAAAAGGGTCTATTCCTAAAACCCTAGTTTTGTGGATCATGGGGATGGTAGCTTTTTTTGGAGATGGCAGGATTGATGCTAGAGAATGGTGGAACAAATTTAGGGATAAATTCTCTAAACCATCAGATATTTGGTTATTCAAGTTGTGGATTAGTGGCCCTGCACAGATTTTCTTTTCTGAGTTAGAAAAGGAAAAGTCTAATTGGTCTTTGCAGGAACTGGAACAAGTTTTCATGGACAGATGGGCAACAAAAGAAGAAGAAGACGAAGAAGAAGAAGAAAAAGAAAAAAGAAGAAGAAGAAGAAGAATCAGAAGCAGAAGCAACATCGAAGAAGAAGAAGAAGAAGAAGAAGAAGAAGAAGAAGATGTTGATGATGAAGCTGCTACACAGGATAGGATTTCATATGGGTGGTTGGATGATCGAGCTTGGCGACAAGTGTGCAATAATTTAAAGCACACTCATTATATGGCTTCTTCTTATGTTTCAGGGACGAAACATGTCAAAGAGGGAGGCAATGCTATGTACCTTGGGATATAATATTATAATGTATATGGGTTGATGGAGATGCCGACATGTGGCACACATCCCCTTAGTTATATGTATGGGTTCACATGGGATATAATGTTATGATGTATATGTATTGATGGAGATGCCAACATGTGGCACACATCCCCTTATCTTATTATATCATTCATTTATGATTTATTATGCTTAGGAGGTCAGCCTCAGTATTGGCCATAGGTTAGAATGGTATATATAGGGGTTAGAAGGTTGTAGTTAAGGATCATATTGAGTATTGGAGTGTTATTGTATGGTTTGGAGGTTACCCCTCGAAGTGGTATTGGAGGTTGCCCCCTCGAAGTGGCGAAGCTATTATATGAGAATATTGTCACAATTTATCTATATTTTGGTGTTCTCTCATGTTATTTTGTTGTATATGTTTTGATTTTATACAAGTAATATCCTTACAGAGATCCGTACATTGCTCGTTGCCATCCAAACATCCATATCCCACGATGGAGATGCATTTGATTCTAATCACAACATTTCTCTCTTGTCGGTCAGGGCATCCTATTGTCTCTTGAAAATTACTTTGCATTTTCATAGCCAAATTCAAATTTTTGAGCTCATGTCCTTTGTTGGTGTTTAAGCCAAGTTAGAGATTCAAGAATTTAGCAAAAATCGTGCCCTAGTCATTGTTCAAATCTCTATTTTGTTTGTTTTGAGAAATTATCCATCTCTCGGTCTGTGCACAAAATATCCTCTTTACAATCTCCTTTGTGATTGAAATTGTTCACCTATTCTATGGCCTGGGTCATCAATTCATTGTTTTGCATCCATTCCTCTTGTTCGCAAGGAAATTCCAAAATTGGATTAAAAAGATGAAGTTTTATTCCTCTACATATTTTCCACAATCGGGATGACATTGGTGTCTTTTCCCCATCAAATTTTGACCCCAATAAATGTAGGTACGTGGTTGGATCCTATTAGATGGGGAGGAATGAGATTTGTGGTGAACTTAACACTTTTGGTCATTTTTGGCAAAAATGGTAAATTTTCCCCGCAGCCCTGAAAAGTTTGAAGTTGCTAATTTTGGTTCATTACAGAAAACGTGGAAGTTTTTGTCCTAGGATGCACAAGTTCATGAGGGACACTTGGGACCGAAAATCCAAAATTTCGATTGCAAAAAAGTGGAAGTTTTTGTCCCAGGCTGCACAAGTTCAATTGGGACACTTGGGACCCAAAAAGCTAGATTGGCTGAAAAATTCAAATGCGTGAAAGTGGGCAGTGGAGGAAATTGAGTTTTTAGCCTTTTTCCAAAAAAATTTAAAATGTTTAGAAAGAGTCGTGACCCCATCTCCAACTGAATGTGCCACTTTTCCTAGTCAAATCGAAGAAGTGGGTTAGTGGAGAAGTTTGTGTTTTTGAGCCTCTTTGTAAAAAGGGTGAAAAGGCAAAAATGACCCGCAAACCTCTATTAGGCTATAAAGGTAAAAGTCAAAGTTGAAGCCGTAGGGGAAAAAGTCAAAGGTGAAGGTGCCATGTGTCCTAGTCAAATCAGAGTAGTGGGCTGATGGAGGAAATTGAGTTTTTGAGCCTTTTTCCAAAAAGGTTAAAATGTTGAGAAAAGGGTCGTGACCCCATTTCCAATCAGAAGGTGCCACGTGTCTAAGTTGAAAAGTCAAAGTGGGGGTGCAGGCCAATTTTTTCCAAATTGCCAAATCTCTAAAAAATCACAAAATGCAAAGGGATTTCCCCATAACCACTCCAATCCCTTCCTGCCATGTGGACGACCCGATTTCAAAGCTATAGGAGAAAATCAAATGGTCTATATTTAAACTGGAAAATTGAATGTAATGGTTACTTTGCAAGATCTGGTTTTTAACCCGCCATGAGCGTTTTCTTCACAACAAAGGAATTTGAAAAGGCGTCAAGGATTTGTAAAGATTGTAACCATTTTGGAAAAGGATATAATGGATTCTTGATGTCATTCCAAGGGCTAGCGATTGATTTTCGAAAAGACCAGAGTGCTTCTCTGTGAAAAGATAGAAAACACCATTCTTCTTCTATTTTCTCTTCTTCCTCAAATTTCTTCCATTCTCAAGCTATGTACAAACTCTGCTCGAGCTTCAATAATAAAAAGAAGGAATTATTACCTCTTTGATTGAGGAATTGATTGGTACTTTGTGACCAATGGGTTTCATTCGATCTTATAACTTCTCCCGCAAATTTTTTTTCTTCTAATTATAAATGCATGTAAATGAAATTTCTAATTAATGTGTGTGAGCATATGATATTCTACTCATAAAATTAGTTTCTCCTATCTCCATTCTCACTTTATTCCCCCTTCTCAGACAAAGTTCTTCTCTAGTGAGAAATTTCTAGCTTTTCCACAGTGGTCATCGGTGAGTGCCCCCTGCTGGATCTCTCGGTTAAAAGGCCACCATTGAAATCCACTTTTTCATGCATACACATACGGAAGCTGCACCATTCAAGTAGAGGGACTTAGATTCGATAACATTGGCTTGAAACCCACCAATTTTTCCAAAGACAAATTTTCTCACAAACATTTTTTTGACACCCACCGTGGGGTAGATTTTAAAACATCTACACTAAAAATGACCTCTGGTCATAAAATAAAAAAAATCTAGAAGAAAAGTTATCCCGGAGATTTGATAATCACACAAACTTCATGGATGTAAATCATGGCTATTCTAGGAAATCCTCCTATTGAGAGACCTGATTTACTCTTTTACATCCAAGAAGACATTGCTTCCGATCTAAGAGAAGCTATTTGGCATAAGAGACAAAGTGTCAATCAATACTTCATTGCCATAAGGATTCTAGACTTGGAAGAGGAACGTGTTGTTGAATTGGAAAGGCAGAGACAAATTCTAGCACCCTAGAGAAGAGCATAAACTTTCAAGCTATGATAGAAGGTACACCCGAAAATTGAGGCTTGGAGGAAAAATTGATCCCACATTTGAAGAGCTTGAAAGAGAGGAAGTTGCTGAAGAGGAGATAAGGGCTCAACTTGAAGAAATAGAAAGACTCCAAATTGAAGTAGAAGAAAGAGCAGCAGCAGAAGTAGCCTTAGTAAGACTGGAGGATAGAAACATGAATAGAATGGGTGATCATGAGCATGAGGAACATAGCCTAATGTACCATGGGGAAGAAATACTGGTCCACTCAGCTCTTCCACAACCACTTCATGACCTCCCAAGAGGCTTAAGAAAGAACTTCTAAAAATTCAAAGGGGATGGTTCTCATCTCCAAGAAGAACATGTAGCAACATTCATCACTACTTATGGAGTGTTGGGAGTTAAAGAGGAAGATGTTTTAGTTAGTCTCTTTCTGGATTCACTCCAAGAAAAGGCTGCTAAATGGTTCTACATGTTGCCCCTAAGATCTGTCACATGCTAGGAATTTATAAGAAGTGCATTTGAACCTAGGTTCAAGAGCACAGAAGATTGTTAGGATCTATTGGTCCAATTGGTCTAGATGAAGAAGGAGACCTCTGAATAAATGAGAGATTTTGTAGCAAGGTATAATAGGTTGACAAGAAGGATCCCAAAAGATGTGGTACCCCCTGAAAACAACTTGTAAAGGTTCTTCATCAGTGCTTTGCCACCAGAAGTTAGTTTCTTCCTCAGAAAAGCCCAACCAAGAACATTGAGGGAGGTTCAAGACTTTTTAGTTGAGACCAATGATGATCTAATTCTTTCTACGAAATTGAAAGGACCAAATGGGAAGAAAAAAGGTCTAATTTCAAATTCAGTCACCACTAATCTAATGTTCCAAAAAATGGCAAATGACCTAGTTGCTTTGAAGAAGTAGTTGTCACAAATCACAATGAGGAATGCTCCAAGGAGATCAAATTCTCATGATAGACCAAGAATTGCTCCACCTCCTGTAGGATTTCTCTTGAAGCACCACCAGTCAATGCCATCTGTGACACTAGGGAATCAAAAGAAGGAACAAACATTGAGGAAACTGAATAAGAAAGCATGGATGAATATAAAAACTATCTTGAAATTGAAGAGGTTGGCATGCACAATGGCCTGATTAAATACGTTGATGATGAGGAGGAAGGTGATGAAGAAGCTCCAAGTTTTTCATGTGTTGTTTTCACTCGTGCATAATCTAAGAATGGTGTTTTAGCCTCAGTAGTTACAATTGAGAGTAGGAAGAACAAAGAAGATAGCTCTTCAAAGCCTCCACTAAACAAGATCATCAGCAGGGGATCACCATTACCACCTTCCATGGAATCAGCTAGAGAGAAATCAGATTCACCAGTTGTCAAGGATCATGCTACTATGCCAAGTAAGTTATCTGATTCTTCTCCTAACTCAAAATCTATTAAGAGAAATTCTCTTCTAAATGTTGGTTCTACAAGAACATCTAAATTTCAATCAAGGGCTACACCCCCATCTCCTTCCAATCTAATTGCTACATTTGATAAGGAGAACCCAACACCAAAAGTAACAAAACCTCTACCATTTAAGTCCTCATCCACTATTGGGAACTCTCCCTCATCTACCATAACTCCATTTGACTTTGTGGAGCATGCAAGTAAAACCAAAGTTCAGCTCTCTGAGTTTGAATACCTACAAACACATCCTACAAAATTTTGTGATTCATCAAGGTAGTCTGAGGTGGTAACTCTACATCCCAAATCTCTAATTCTAAAGGCTTACTTCCCACACCATCCATACCACCTTCTCAAAACATGTTAGCCCTCAGTGCCTCCACCACCAATAGAGTTGAGCCTTTTTACCTGTCACTTCTCATCAAAGGTTTCTAGCTGAACAATTACATTATAGATTATGGAGCCTTAGATAATGTGATGCCAACAAAAGTTACAAATGCTCTTGGCCTCACTTTGACCTAGGTAAATGGCACATGTTATTCAATGGAATCCAAACAAGTTCCATTGGTAGGAATAATCAAGGATGATCAGGTTACACTAGCTGATTACCCTGATAAGAAGATACTCTTGACCATTTTGGTGGCAGATATCCCAGCATCTATTGGTATGATTTTTACTAGAATTTTTTGCAGAGATATAGGTGGAGAAATAAAAATGGATTGGTCATCTGTAACTATCCCAGTGAAAGGAGAAATGAAGAAGCTACTGCTAGTCAAGAAAATGAAATTCACAGTAAGGAAATCTGATGATCCAAGAGCTAACATCCTCTTTCAAGATTTTGGGCTAGGAAACTACTTCCTTACATCACAAAAGGAAGAGAACTTGCCACTCCTTATGGAGGAAGAAGAAGATCAGATTTGGATAATGGAGTTTGATGGTAGTCATTCCAGAGTAGGTTCAGGAGTTGGTGTAGTATTATACTCTCCCTCCAATGAGATATATCCTTTTCTTACAAGATGTAATTTGATAATACAAAAATACAAAAATTATGAAGCATTTCTATTAAGCATGAATGCAACAGAGGACATGGGAATCAAGAAGCTGAGATGTAAAGGTGATGCAGAGATTGTGGTGAAGCAGGTCCACCAACAATATCAGGTGAAAAATCCAAGGCTCGGGCACTATAGAAATAGAGTGTGGGACTGTATTGAATTCTTTGATGCATTATCCATCAAGCTATCCCTAGGGAGAAGAATGAAAAGGATGATTCTCTAGCAGTGTCAGCTTCCTTAGTAACACCTCATCCTTCTTTTGGAAAGGATAAAGTGACCATTGAGATGGTGTTCAAACCTCGTCGACACTAAAATTTTCCTCCGTAATTTCTATTTCATTAATGTATGTATTAGAATAGGATGTTGTTAAGTATAATTAGTAGTAGTGTCTGATAGAAGATAACGGCACCACAGTACGGTGCCGCCAATAATGTGGAGTACGGTAACAGTCAAAGTACAATAGGAATGTTGTAAAAAGTAAATATTTGTCGTAAGTGGTCCGGTAATGTTAAAATGTCAAAGTTTGGGTAATTAGAGAAGTAGGGTCTACATGATTAGGAATTAGAAATATTATATTGGTAATAAAGACAAGGAGTGAGGTCATAAATATTTTGTGTATTTTATTTGTAAAAAGTCTAAAAATGTGGAACCCATGTAAAATGATAAGGTTTATCTTATCTTAACAAATAAGCTTACATGTACAGATAAGAGTTAAGGTATGGAATATGATTCGTCAGAGTGGATTTCTTATCCTATCTTAGAGATAAGATGGATAAGCCTGGAAGTTCTATAAATAGAGAGGCCACCCCCCTCATTTAGCATAGAAGGAAGTAGTGAGAAATATTGTAGGAAGTGTGCGAAGGAAGCCATCAGTTTAAAGGTGTGTTGAAGAAGCCATTAAGAGGTGTAATTGTAAAGTTTCTCCCATAGTCTTGATGAAAGGCAAGTGAAGTCAATAACACTTGAAGTACCTCATGGGTGAGATTGAATATTTCATGTTAATATTATAATTTATTTTGATATTTCAGATTTGTCATCATTTCGTCTTATCATAGTCGATGGTATTCTTGTGTTATGTTGTTGTTTTGTTTCTAGATTACATCCACCAAACTAAAGGTTGTGCATTAGTAAATAATCATAGCATGAGGAGTTCCCGGTGAAGAATTATCATAGTGCCGGATTGGTGATGACATTTTGGTTCCATTGCCGGGACCATTCCTCGTTGGTGGATTTTCTGGAGAGATATTCCCACTTAGTCAAAAATCAATTAGAGGGTAACCTTGTTTTTACTGTGCATAGTAGTTACCATGGTAAAGTCATTTTGCCGTGAATAGTATTTACCATGATAAAGTCATTTTTACCGTGAATAGTATTTATCACAGTAAAGTCACTTTTTACCGTGAATAGTATTTACCGCAGAACTTCACTTTTACCGTGAATAGTGTTTACCACAAGAAAGTCCGCCACCGCAAAGTAAGTCAAGTTTTACCATAGTTTACCATGGTCATTTCTATTTTACTGTAGAAAGGTGTAAAGTCACTTTCTAGTATAGTGATTCCAATTATTTGTGCACATAAGTCTTGTTGATTGTACTTGTGAGTTGGTATTTCACGGTGGTTACTTTTGAAAATGGGAAAGATTCCTATTTTTTCAGCTCAATCTAATGAAGATGCTTCTTCTTTCATTCAAGAGTTTAAGCGATCTTGTATTTGTAATGGCCTTATAAGAAGGGAACAATGGACTGAATTTTTTCCTACCTTTTTGGATGGTTCAAAGACTTAGGTGGTTTGAAACACTAGGTGATAATGTGAAAAATTCATGGGATTTATTAACTGAAAGTTTTCTTGAAGAATTTGGTGAACAACAGAAATATGCAGATCTTATGATCGAGATCACAAAGCTATCCCAAGGAGAGAAGGAGAAGATAAGGGATTATCATGCTCATGTTCTAGAGCTAAGGAGGAAGCTCGATGCCCAGATCCGGAAGGAAGGACTAGCGGATGGGTTGATGAATGGCGTAGATAATCTCCTCTGTAAGCACTTCATTCTTGGGATGAAGCTAGAGATCGACAACGAGTGAAGTATGACCACCTAGCTACCATTGAACAAGCAAAGGAGATTGCAAGAAGGCAAGAAGAAAGCATGGAAGAGGAGCCCAAAGAAATTGTTGCTAAAGTAGAGCCTACACCAAGCACCTTTGGTCCGTAATCCACAACCACTCTCGATGAGCACAAATATTTCTCCTAGTACATCTACCGAGTATGAAGATCTTGCTCAAAAAGATGGGTCGCTTAACTATTAATCTTCTTTCAAGGAAAGGAATTTAGTTCTCAGGGAGGAGATAGAGGTCCAAAAAGAAATATTTCTAAAGTTGTTTGTTATGGTTGTTATAAAAAGGGTCATTATAAGTATAATTGTCCAGATAGAGCTTCTACATCTGGTAAAGGAGATAATGATAAAGGAAAAGCACCTGTGAATTCTTTTGATGTAGTAGATAAGAGCAGAAATAATGAAGTAGATGTGTTTGTAACAAAAAGAAAGAAAGAAAAAGATAATCAAGATGGAAATGATCCTAAGAAGATGAAAGAAGAAACTAGTAAGAAACATAGGAGAAGAAAGTTGGGTGTGTAGGATTTTCTGATTTCACAGGGGCAAGGACCATACTCCATCTTAGAAGATCTGTCCAAAAGGCCTGCAAATATTACATATGGTCAACTCTTGGCTATGTCTTCTGAGAAGAGGCGGGAGTCATGAGGTGGACTCAATGCTCGAAGAAGGAAGGAGGTTGAGGTCCCCCTGCTGGGAGGCAGAGGCAGATCCCTATGCTCCACAAGCCGAGGTATTATGTAATGGTATTTCAATTCATGATGTCTTAGTTGATGGAGGTGTTGCAGGTTAATGTAATGACCGAGTTTTGTAATGAATATGTTGGGTTTAAAATTGATCACCCTTCAACACTTATGTTAAGGTCATTAAATAAAGGAAAAACTAAACCGTAAGGTGTAGTTTCAAATGTGGTAATATCTCAAGTATGGGTGTGGTATGTGTGGTAGACTTTCAGTGATGAAAAATGGTAATGCTATGCGCACTCCAATGCTCAGCCGGGAAGACCATGGCTAAGGAGAGTTCATGCAAGAAACTACTGGAATAAAGGTTTCATGACACTTGGACATGGTAGAGAGAGGGTGAAGATAAATGTGATCCCTCGACATCATAAGGCAGAACCTGTGGATTCAAGTGATGAAACTGATGATTGGACATCCTCTAATTACTCTAGTACCAAGTGAAGTGGACATCGAAGATGAAGAAAGTGAGGTAGATGTTTCAGTCATGGATATCCTTCCACCACACCAACTCATGACCCCATAAAATTATCTGAAGAAGAAATTGATGATCGTCTCCAACAAATAAAGATTGGTGATGCTGTGATGGAGAGTGAGAAGGAATCCTACCTCCATCTCTTTCAAAGGTACATACACCTATTCACTTTTGATTACAAGGAACTCCGTCAAGTAAGTTGGGTAGAACATTGTATTGAGCTGGTAGATGGTGCTAAGCCCATAAAGCAAATGCCATATAGAATGAATCCTAATTTTTCCAAGACTGTAAAAGAAGAAATAGATAAGTTGCTTGATGCATGATTCATATTTGCTGTGGAGAATTTAGAATGGGTTTCTCCCATTGTGATCTCAATAAAAAAGAATGGGAAGCTACGCATTTGTGTTGATTACAGGAAGCTCAATAAGGCAACAAAGAAGGATCATTACCCTCTTCCATTTTCAAATCAGATCTTGGATGAAGTAGTGGCCAGAGTGCTATAGTTTTGTTAATGGATATACGGCTACAACCAAGTTCGTATAAAGAGAAAGATCAGTCAAGACCACGTTCACCACTCCTTGGGGAACGCTTGCTTATAGAGTTATGCCTTTTGGGTTGTGTAATGCTCCAAAGAACATTCCAACGTTTGATGAATAGGGTGTTCGAACCCTACATGGGACCTTCATCAGAGTATTTCTGGATGATTTTTACATCTATGGGAGCAAGTTGGACCACCTGCACCAAATGGAGACAGCATTTCAAAGGTTAGATGAAGCACAAGCCTCACTAAACCCTACAAAGTGTGTCTTTGGATGTTCTAAAGGTGTTTTGTTAGGGCATGTCAGATCCAGAGATGGTATTGGTACGATCCCGATAAAGTTTCAAAAATCAAAGATTTACCATTTCCTCTTAATAGAAGTAAGTTGAGATCATTTTTAGGCCATGTGGGTTACTATAGAAGGTTCATCAAGAATTTCTCAAAGATTGCATAGCCACTAACCCAGTTCTTGAAGAAGGATGTTACTTATGAACCAGGAAATAAGGCGCATGAAGCTTTTGGACAACTGAAGGAAGCCCTGGTGTCTTCACCTGTTTTGAAGAATCCAGATTGGAGCAAGCCATTCATTGTGTACATCGATGCCTCGAGATGCAAAGACTAGGAAGTACTTTGAGCCAAAAGGATGAAAATGGGAATGAACATCCAATTTACTTTGGGAGTAGACAAATGAGCAAATGCTGAGGTAAATTATACTGTAACCGAAAAAGAGGCTGGCTATCATTTTTTTGTAAAGAAGTTTAGAAATTACTTGCTAGGGAAAAATTTCTAGTTCTAATAAGCATCATAAGCTCTAAAATATATTGTAAATAAGCCTAACCCATCGGGAGGATAGCAAGATGGATAATTTTGCTACAAGAGTTTGAATTTTATATTATAGATAGGCCAGAAAGAAGCATGTCAATTCAGATGCACTCTCTCGAGCCTATGATGGTTTAGGATCATCTTGTGATGATGATGATTTCCCGATGCAAAGATTGTTATCCCTCGACACAATCCCTAGTGAATACATAGATATTTGGAATTATCCGAATGAATTAAAGTTTCGATGGTGCCAATGCAAAGACTAAGAGAAAGATTACTCAAGCCAGTCATCCATATTCTATTCTGCATGGAGTATTATTTCGAATAGGACCTGATGGATAGTACAAGAGGGCAGTTGGACGTGATCAAGGGAAGGAACTACTAGAAGAATTCCACAATGGTACATGTGGAGGGCACTTCTCTGGACAACTTACAAAGCAAGAAGGATCTTGGATGCAGTTATCACCGCCCACTCTTTTTAAAGATTGTTATAATTATTGTAAGACATGTGATATTTGTCAAACACATGGTAACCGTAAGACTTCATCAGCTCCATTATGTCCTATTCTTCCCCTTGGTCCCTTTGAAAAGTGGGGAATAGACATTGTAGGTCCACTTCCAACTACATCACACCAAAATAAGTATATTGTAGTTGCCATACATTATTTAACCAAGTGGGTCAAGCTAGGCCATTGAAAACAACTTCCATGGATGAAGTGGCAAGGTTCATGTATGAACGCATTGTCACCAGATTTGGTTGCCCATTAGAAATTGTAATAGATCAAGGAAGCCACTTCATTAATGAGGTGGTAGAAGCCCTAGTCAATAAGTTTTCTATTAAGCACAAGAAGGCAACAACATACAAGCCAAGCACAAATGGACAAGTAGAACGAACAAATTTTGTGTTATGTCAAATTCTAGCAAAAGATGCAGCCTTGCAGTACATAAATGGGACAAAAGGATTCATGCAAGCATTGTGGGCATATAGGGCAACATCAAAGTCAGCAACAGGATACTCCCATTTCAGGTTGGCCTATGACATTGATCCAGCTTATTCCTATTGAGTTTGATATTCCCACCTGTGAGAGTTATGAAAAATGAAAGGATGGATAAAAGTGATTCAAGAAAAGAAAGGTTGGTACATCTTCATTTGATGGAGGAAATGAGAGAAATGGAAAAGGATACAAGCCATAAGAAGAAAATGAAGTAGAAGGAATACTTTGATCAAAAGATCCGGTGGTCTCCATTTCATGTGAATGACTTGGTTCTAGTATATGATTCCGTATACAAAAAAAGAAGACAGAGAAAATTTCTTCCAAAATGGATGGGGCCCTACAAAATAAAGCAAATTGTGCATGAAAATGGTACGTACTGATCGAAGGAATTGGATGGCACTCCCATTACGAAATGGGTCAACCATGACAAGTTGAATATTTTCCAAGCACTGGGAAGAGTCTACTCGAGGACGGAGTAGAAGCTAGGAAGGGGGAAGATGTCAATGAGACCTAGCATAGCATATAATGCAAATCACCTGGTAGGTCTTCAATGATGATAATCAGATCCTATCCTTCTTCAAACAAAGGGATAACTTCAATAATTTGTTCTTTGAAGGAAGTGAAAACAGACACCATGAATCAATTCCCAAAGAAGAGAAGGAAGGAATTGAGGGAATTGATGAAGAGGGAGTAATCAAACTGAAAGGAAACAAAATCCCCAAAGGCCTAGTTTCTTTGGAAGACCTATTTGAAAAGCATGATAGGTTCATCCAAGAGAAATAAAAATAGTCTTCTCAATGTCCATATGATTTTGATCAAGAAAACATTGGCACTTAGATAATCCAAGGATGGTTAACATTGGTAAATGTTGCTCACCAAAAAGAAGAGAAAGTTTGTTCTCTACTAAAAAAGTACTTAGATGTCCTGGCCTACTCCTATGATGAACTCAAATATTTTCAACCAAAGGAAATGCATCACTTCATTCCTTTGAAGCAAGAGCCAAGTCCTTTGGAAAAACAAAGGCCCTGCAATCCAAAGATTGCTGATGTTATCAAAGAAGAGGTGACAAAGATGCTCAATGCTAGAATCATTTTCCCCATCCACCATTCAACATGGGTGGCTAACATTATGCCAGTAAGGAAGAAGAATGGGGAAATAAGGATTTGTGTAGACTTCAAAATGAATCAAGCATCTCTCAAGGACAATTACCCTATTCTAATCATGGATCATATTTTACAAGTAGTCACTGGATTTGAGATGCTCTCTTTGCTTGATGGATTCTCAGGGTACAACCAAATCAAGATGGCAAAATAGGATTATAAAAAAACAACCTTCACAACACCTTGGGGCACTTTTGCCTACAACAGAATGCCTTTTGGCTTGATATATGCTGGAGCCACTTTCCAGAGAGCAATGGACTTGGCCTTCAAAGATTTGAAACACTACATTATCATTTACCTTGATGACCTCAAGATTTTTCAAAGAGGAGGAGATCATATCAGTCATTTAGAGTAGGTCCTTGCAAGGTGTAGGAAACATGGCATTTCTCTAAATCCAAAAAGTGCATTTTTGGAGTCACGAAGGTAAGTTGTTGGGATACATTGTGAACAAACATGGAACACACATTGATTTTGAAAGGGTCGGAGCTAGCCAAGCACTAGCCTTACCAACCAGCAAGAAGGGAGTTCATTCATTATTTAGAAAGGTAAACTTCCTTCGTCATTTTGTGCTCTGTGTTTTCTAAATTGACTAAGCATATAACTTCTATGATGAAACCTCAAGCAAGTTTCAAGTGGAATAAGGAAGGAAAAATAACATTTGAGGAGGTCAAGAAAGCCATTCCAAAGCTCCAACTCTTATATCTCCAGATTTCAACAAGGATTTCATCATGTATTGTTATGCATCGTAACATACACTCTTTATTGTCCTTGTTCGTAAAAATGATGAAGGTTTAGAAGCACCCATTTCTTTAATGAGCTATCCTTTGAAAAATCATGAGCTAAAGTACAACCAATTGGAGAAACATTCCTACATAGTGGTAAAAGTCATGTTAAAAGTTTCAGATTCTACATCCTCAATTTCCATACAATGGTGATGGTCCCCTGGAAGTGAAATCATGTCCATTTTGACTCAACAAGATCCCGGGGCTAAGAGAGGAAGCTAGATTACAAAGACCCAAGAGGATGATTTTGATATTAGACCCTCTAATCTGGTAAGAGGAAATGGTTTGTCTAAGCCGACATCAAGATGAGGCTCTCAAAGCTCAAAGCAGGAGAAAAAGATGGTGTTTGCTTAACTTGTTCAGAGATAGTCCACAGCGCTCTTTGTCACCCATTGCGATGAGTGGTATGCTGACATTGCTTACTATATCACTTATGGAGAATTCCCTCCTCATCTTGATTATAAACAAAGAAGGAAAATCAAGCTAAAGGCAGCCAAGTTTGTGATCTGGAATCATGCACTTTACAAGAGAGGCCTAGATGGTTGTTTCCTCAGGTGTGTAGATAAGGAGCAGCAAGAAAAGTTACTCAAAGCATATCATGATCAAGCTTGTGGTGGACATTTCTTAGCAATGGTCACCACACATAAGATCCTTAGAGAAAGATATTATTGGCCATCCATCTTTGCAGACACTCAGGATTGGGTTTCCAAATGCAAAGCATGTCAACAATTTGTTGGAAAGCCACAACTAGTTGCACTACCTCTCAGGCATGTGGTGATTAAAGAACCATTTCAGCAATGGGGGCTATATTTTATTGGTGTTTTGGATCCTAATTCTAGTACAAGACATACTTATGTACTCACTACAACTGATTACTTCACTAAATTGGTGGAAGCCATCCTAACCAAGTAAGCCACTACTGAAACTTGATCAGTCTGTAACTTCATTAAGGAGAATATCATTGTTCATTTTGGAATAACACAAAAAATTGTTGTAGACAATGCCACCTATTTCTCTTCCAAGGAGCTCACAGGGTTTTGTTATGGCTTTGGAATCTCCCTATCTCAATATTTTGAATACTACCCATAGGGAAATGGGCAAAAGTTTGAGTCAAGCAACAAGAACATTGTGACCATTATTCGTAAGTCGGGTAGATGAGAATCAAAGGAACTGGCACAAGCAGTTATATTATGCATTGTGGGCTGATAGGATCACTCCCAAGAAGGCAATAGGTATGTCACATTTCCAAATCTTATATGGAGTTGAGGTAGAGATTCCCCTCACATTGAGATGCCAACCTCAAGTTGGTGCAAGAAATAGAAGATGGTCAATACTAAGACTCCATTGACAAGAGGATCCTCTTCCTGGAAAAGCTGGAAGAAAGAAGATGCCAAGTGGTGGATAGAATTAAAGAACACCAATTGAAAGTGAAGAAGATATTTGAAAATAAGGAAAGGGAAAGAGAATTCAAGTTTGGATATTTTTTTCTGCTATGGGACAAGAGAAGAGAATGAAAGGGCAGCCATGGAAAGTTTGATTCATTATGGCTCGACCCATTCCAAATTCATGGAACTTATGGTGAGAATGTTTTTCTCCTCTCATACTTAGATGGAACACCATTGGAATTTCCTCAAAGTGGGAAATACTTGAAACAATATCATCAATGAAAGTGGGTTATCCCCGTCTTGTACCATAGGTGATTTTCGTAGGTGTGTTTTTCCTTTTTCTGTTGTGTGGTTCTGGTTTAGTTTTGTTTGGTTTGTTGTGTGTTTTCTCCTTCTTCCATTCTTTCTCAGAATTGTACATGACTCTGCAAGGCCCAATGGATAAGGCACTGGTCAATGTAATATGTTTTGAAACTTGAGATTCTGGATCCTCATGTTGTGCCCTAGCCATGCCTAGTTCACGCCATGTCCCCAAGCTAGAGCCAGCTATTGTCTCCTAAAAACTACTCTATGTTTTCATAGCCAAATTCAAATTTTTTGAGCTCATGTCCTTTTTGGTGTTTAAGCCAAGTTAGAGATTCAAGAATTTAGCAAAATTCATGCCCTAGTGCTGTTCAAATCTCTGTTTTGCTCGTTTTGAGAAATTCTCCATCTCCCGGTCTGTGCACGAAATATCCTCTTTACAATCTCCTTTGTGATCGAAATTGTTCACCTATTCTATGGCCTGGGTCATCAAATCATTTTTTTCCTCCATGCCTCTGGTTCACGAAGGAAATTCAAAAATTGGACTCAAAATGATGAAGTTTTCTTCCTCTGCGTATTTTCCACAGTCGGGATGATAGGCGTCTTTTCCTTGTCAAATTTTGACCCCAATAAATGCAGGTACATGGTCAGATCCTATTGGATGGGGAGGAATGGGATTTTTGGTGAACTTAACACTTTTGGTCACTTTTGGCAAAATGGTAAATTTTCCCGTGGCCCTGGAAAGTTTGAAGTTGCCAATTTTGGTTCATTGTGGAAAAATTTGAAGTTTTTGTCCTAGGTTACACAAGTTCACAAGGGACACTTGGGACTCGAAAAGTTGAAATTTCCGATTGTAGAAAAAGTGGAAGTTTTTGTCCCAGGTTGCACAAGTTCAATTAGGACACTTGGGACCCGAAAATCTAGATCGGATGAAAAATTCAAAAGTGTGAGAGCGGGCCATGGAGGAAATTGAGTTTTTGAGCCTTTTTCCAAAAAAGGTTAAAATGTTTAGAAAAGAGCCGTGACCCCATCTCCAACCAGAATGTGCCACATGTCCTAGTCAAATCAGAGAAGTGGGTTGGTGGAGAAGTTTGTGTTTTTGAGCCTCTTTGTAAAAAGGGTGAAAAGTTAAAAAATGACCCGCAGCCCCGATCAGGCTATAAAGGTAAAAGTCAAAGTTGAAGCCCATAGGGAAAAATTCAAAGGTGAAGGTGCCACATGTCCTAGTCAAATTGGAGTAGTGGGCCGATGAAGGAAATTGATTTTTTGAGCCTTTTTCCAAAAAGGTTAAAATGTTGAGAAAAGGGTTGTGACCCCATTTCCAATCAGAAGGTGCCATGTGTCTAAGTTGAAAAGTCAAAGTCAGGTGTGGGCCAATTTTTTCCAAATTGCCAAATCTCTAAAAATCATAAAATGCAAAGGGCTTTCCCTATAACCACTCCAATCCCTTCCTACCATGTGGATGGCCTGATTTCAAAGCTATAGGAGAAAATCAAATGGTCTATATTTAAACTGGAAAATCGAATGTAACGGTTGCTTTGTAAGATCTAGTTTTTAACCCGCCATGAGTGTTTTCTTCACAACAAAGGAATTTGAAAAGGCGTCAAGGATTTGTAAATATTGTAACCATTTTGGAAAAGGATATAATGGCTTCTCGACATCATTCCAAGGGCTAGCAATTGATTTTCAAAAATACCAGAGTGCTGTACTGAAAAGATAGAAAACGCCATTCTTCTTCTATTTTCTCTTCTTCCTCAAATTTCTTCCATTCTCAAGCTATGTACAAACTCTGCTTGAGATTTAATAATAAAAATAAGGAATTATTACCTCTTTGATTGAGGAATTGATTGGTACTTTGTGACCAATGGGTTTCATTTGGTCTTGTAGCTTCTCCTGCGGATTTGTTTTTCTTCTGATTATAAATGCATGTAAATGAAATTTCTAATTAATGTGTGTGAGCATCTGATATTCTACTCACAACATTAGTTTCTCCAATCTCTATTCTCACTTTGTTCCCCCTACTGCACAAATTTCTTCTCTAGTGAGAAATTGCTAGCTTTGCACAAGGTCACCGTGGAGTGCCTATAAGGATGAAAATGAACACGTGACCTTCAACCGTACTCGACCCCCTGAGGTCATGCCAGAGTAGCCAATGTTTGAATGTGTGTGGCTAACTATAAGAGGATCAGTGACTAAGATTTGGTAGTGTGATCTCTTGGTAGCCGAGTTGGACAAAGGGAGATTTAGAGGCTATGAATGGGTAGCGTAAATTCCCTATGGTTCATTTTCCTAACTTGGATCTAAGTGTTAAACTAGTTTGAAGTGTCCATGTAAACTGAATGAAATTAACAATCTATACTACGGCTGAAAGGAAAACTAATCTAAACAAATCATAAAACTGAAATATTACAATCACAAACAACAATTTGCTTCTATTCTAAATAATTAAAATACTTCTACACTAAAACTAAACAAGCAAGATAACCTGGTGTGGTCATTCACCTGTGCTGAGTGTATGAAAACTAAACTAACTTAAAACAAGAACTTTTCCAAATGATCTATGATGTGTAGACAACCTCCTACAGATATTCTCTCCCTCAGATCCACAGGGATGGGAAGAAGAGGATCTGTCACCAGGGATTGCTATGAAAGATTCAAACCCTCTTGGAAATTAACTAACTACTTGCAAATGAAAAGACATTGATTTCTACTCTATTTGATATGGAATTGAAATTAACAATTCGTAATTGACAATTTGATAAACAAAGAAAACAAATACACAACTCCAACCTGGAAGAGTAAGAACCTTAGCAAATTCAATAGTATCAGTATCTGTCCCTTCGGTTATTTCCTTTATTTCTATGAGTGTTCATGTGAGTCCAAGGGATTAGGAATGTAAAGAACAAAACATGAGGATGAAGCTTGAGTAATGGCAGCTTGGAAGCAATCTGGATGTAATGCAAGTAGAAGAGAGATAGCACAAGAGATTTGAGCTTGGCTATGCAATTCCTAGCGATATTATGGCAGCAAAACAATACAAGATACACAAAATTCTCAGGCCTTTTGCTTGAATACAAGCATGGAATATATAGGAATGGAGGCTAGAAGGTTACTTCATGCACAAGGAATTGAAGAGGTAGTTCCACTCATTAAATCTATTTAAAAATAGAAGGAACTAGGAGAACCAAGCAGATGAAGCTATTTTTAGCAAATTTGACTCATGGATGCGTTCAAAAGATAAACTTAAGTGAATCATCGCATGTAATTTCTCACGTGAAGATTCGGAAAAATAAATCAGACCACCGCCCGCAGCAGGTGGTAGTTTCAGACCACCGCCTCGGGTCAGGTGGTAGTTTGCAAACCGCTACCCAAGCGAGGGTAGTGGTCCACCGCCAAAACAAACACATAAGGAAGGGAAGGATTTTGAATCATAGCCTTTAAAAACCACTACCCACAGCAACTTAGGGGTAGTAGGTCCTTTGATCTCTCGGTCGAAGGCCATTGAAATCCAAACACATAAGGAAGGTAGAAGGATTTTGAATTCCCATAGGGCCTTTAAAACCATTTTCCCACTAATGTATGCAATTTTGGGTGTGTATAGTGCCCTTATTTGGATCTCTCGGTCGAAAAGCCACCATTGAAATCCACTTTTCACGCATGCACATAAGGAAGCTACACCGTTCAAGTAGAGGGACTTAGATTCCCATAGCGTTGGTTAGAAACCCACCAATTTTTCCACAAGACAAATTTTCGCCAACACGTCCATAGTCCCGTATTATAAATATCTAGGAGAGAGTTATATATCAATTTGTTTTTGATTTTAGCATTTTCTTTCTGAAAACTTATTTCAACTCTCTTGTTTGACAAGGGGTTAAGAACCACTGATGGCTTGATGGAAGGAGGTGGAAGTGATTTTGATGATGACATTGGCTAGTGTCAACAAATACACCCAAAAATTCTTCCCAACAAGTTTATTATATGTAGATAGTGATAAGATCTCTAAGAGGTCAGTCATTCTTTAATTTACCAAGGTTATGAAATACCAAGGTCAAACGGATACCATAGAGATAAATGTCACAAAATGAATGCATGCAAATAGGCTAACGAAAATAACATCAAAGGGATGAAAATGGTGAATGACTTAGAGGAATATGAAAGAAAGGGAGAAAGAACATCCATGTGTACGTAATACCGATTACAATGTTTGATCTTTGTACCTTTGATTTTTTTTTTTTAATGTTTTAATGTTTTCTCTTTTTTTTTGTATTTTTGAACTATTTTATGATTTTTTATTTTTGTTTGATGGTTATCAGAATGAAACATGTCACTCTATATGATAGGATCCACAATGATGTTTGTAATTTCTTTGATAAGAGAGATTAAGTGTGTTTGTTTATCAAGAGTGATATTATCCCGATCTCGATGATCATGGTGAGTTCACACTAAACAAATGGTTGTGTTTTATTTTGAAAGATGGGTTTCATATGTGGGAGCTTGAGTTCCCTATTCATAGGTTTTTCAACTTTATGCCATACTTGATGGGTACGTTGGTGTGTATTCTGGAATCGCGTTTGATTTTGAATTTTATAATCATTTGAGTTGTTGGGAGCTTTGGAGCTCTTCGGTGTTTTGGTCTTAGCTTGGTAAAAAAATTGTCTAGGTTTCTTATAAGCTAATGCTTGACTTTTCTAATCCAGGAAGTGGGAGAAGAATGTGGATGTTTAGAATTGATATGAGAAATGATGATGGGCTTTACCACAATCATTGGTAGAAGGAGAATGTGATGGATGAAAAGGATATGGTCCAAGAATTGAAGAAGATGGGATACCAAGAGGTGAGCCACAAATAGAAGATGGAAGGCTACTTGGATGTGGCCCCAATATAGAGGAAGAAGGGCTACTAGAGGTGACCCAAGAATAGAAGAAGAAGAGCTACTAGAGTGGACCCTATAGATGTAAGATGATGGGATAATAGGATGGAACCCTTAGATGTAAGATGATGGGCTATTAGGATGCAATCCATATATGTAAGATGATGAGCTACTAGGATGTGTCCCAAGAATAGAAGAAGAAGGGCTACTAGGATGTGATCCATAGATGTAAGATGATGGGATACTAGGATGTGGCCCAAGAATAGAAGATAGTGGACTACATGAAAATGTCCCACAAATAGTAGAGGGAGGGTTACTAGAAGGTGACCCACACCTAGACAAAGATGAAGGGATACTTGGCGTTAACCCCTAAGAGATTGTGATTGAGGAATTGTGATAGACAAAGAGTGATTGGGTGATGAGAAGATAGGCCATGGATCAGTGCAATACCTAAGAGTTTCATCACATAATGAAGAATGTGAAGATGGAAGAATAAGAGGATTGTCAAGTTGTATGATCTCGAGGCTCTTCCTCCATTTCTTGATAAAAATAATCAACATTTTCCTCACAATATGTGGACGCATCAAATTCTAAAGAGAATCCTTACTCGTAATATGTTAAAGGAATATCTTCATGTGCCCCTATAAATGCCCTGATTGTTTCTTCATTCTGAAAGAGATCAATCAGTATGAGTTGTTGATCACCACACAGGAGTTGATTGGAAGAAATAGGTTCACTTAGTGTGGAAGACTTAGAATATGTTTGATGATGATGATAAGAAGATTGATAGAATAATAAGATGTGTGGAGCTTAGAAGAGAGGAGTAGAAGAAGGTCATGTGGACCTACCTATATGATTTTATATCATCTATAAACTAGTAGGATTAAGTCCAAATTCTATACACATTGACACATGGGTCAATTCAGACATTTGAATAGAAGGAATTTGAGTCACATGACTCTTCAAAGAAGGAATAATTCATGGGGTGATTGATGAAGAAGGTCTTGCAAAGAAGGGGAGGACCGTGATTCAAGAATCACATTGGATGAATAATAATAAGGGTCCTATAAAGAAAGAGAGGACCATGATTCAAGAATTGTATTAGATGTTTTATTGGAGGGATTTGGAGTAGCATGTGTATCTTCAAAGGAAGAAGACATCATTGAGGTGACTGATAAAAGGGGTCCTACGAAGAAAGGGAGGATCATGCGACATAGGAGTCATATTAAATGTATGATGAAGAGGGTCCTGTGAAGATAGGGAGGACCACAACATGTAGGAGTCACATTAGATGAATGATGAAGATAATTTTGGCAACACAAATATTTAGAGGAGGATAACGTTGTTTAGGTGACTAATAATAGAGGTCCTGTGAAGAAGGGGAGGACCGTGACTTAGGAGTCAAATTAGATGAATATGAATAGTAGTTTAGATCTGAATAATCGATCTAAATCATCAGAGAAGATTTCAGAGGAATATTTGGATTGGAATCCTTAGAAGAAGAGGAAATGTTTGGATTAGAATAGAAGAAGAGTGGGGGGAACCCAAATAATAATTTGGATCAGAAGTGTCCAAACCATACCACCGACTATGAGATGAAGGTGAGGAACGGGTTACCCGAGATGGGTTCTCTAACATGAAGAACCAAATGAGGTTTGGTCATGATGGGCATCTATTTTGATGTGAACACCAAAAATTTGATTCCTTATTGTCATATGTATAAAGGACCAATCATTATTGGCGTGTATTGGGTTCAAAGGCCTAGACCTATATTGTATGATCAAACTTCTTCAAAGTGAAGAAGGTTTCATGTTGATTTGGGCAGCATAACGACAACCAACTAGACATTTCGTAAAGATGGGGATGCTTGTGTGATTTTCCAAAAGGGAAGATAAGGAAAACATACATCGTGATGACTCAAGATTGATAATCCAACAAGGTTTGGAGGCATAAATGTCAAAGGATTGATCAAAATTTTAGCAACATAAAGGATACAAAGGAAAGATTTCCAATGTTTGATTGATGCAAAATTTTCTTGAATGTTTTTTCCAAGGTTTGAAAGATGTGTTCAAAAATGATCATGAACTTAGGCAAAAAACAAGAAGATCAAGAGGATCAAAGACCCAAAATATTGTCCTAGAAATGAATTTATAAGATGGATAAACACAAGGAACAATCACGCAAGTTCAAAACACAAAGCCAAATTAATGACCAAAGAATAATGAATGATAAAGAATCAATGGATCAAAGTGATTGTCCGAAATGGATAAATCGATGTGACAAATGAGACACAATCACACAAAGGTTTGTTTTAAACCAATCAATCAAATGGAGTAATTCCTAAGTGTCCGATCAATCAATAGTTTGACGCGTAAGATGACCAACAAAATGTCACCACTTATGCCAAGTTCAAAAATGAACAAGATGTAAGTAATAACTAAAGGTTGATATGATTTCCAAACAAGGTATACTAAAAGTGAGTTTAGATCCAATCAAGACCTAAATCTCAAAAAGTAGAAGTTACAAACATGAACGATGCAACAATACCACTAAGATACGTTAACCAAATTTATGAAAAGTAAGGTATTAGTATTGAAATAATATTATTACGATGTGCACAAAGGTAACAATAACACTTTCCAAAATCAAGGTAATGTTTGAAGGCAAACTAAGGCTAAAGTATACCAAGGAATTGTTATGATTCATGTAGCATAACGTTACAATCTAGACACTTAGGTCGAGTTTGCAAGAAACAAGACGTAAGTATCAAAATTGTGGCGATACGATACAAGAAAGATAACACCTCAAAGGAGATTAAAGTGATGAATCAAGCCTAACTATGATGACGATCTTGACTTGGGTATCAAGATCAAAAAGGCTACCAATGATATGAAAATGTCTCCACACACTTTAGACGTTTAACAACTCAGCCGCAAACATGGATGAGCATAAATGAACAAAAAGTGGTGAATACAATCAATTAGAAACACAATGGTAGTCACTCTTCTTTTAATCAACAAAGTGTCAAAAGAAAGTGAAGGAAGTAGATCAATGGGGATGAAAAATGTTGGCCTCACTTCAGCAAGATTTTGCCTCACCTTAGGCAAGTGAAAACTAATAAAAGTAACGCTTCACATGTTTCATGATGAATAATGGCTCTCAACTCAAATTGGTTTTGATATGGTCCAAGTTGGCTCTTGGTCAAAGATAGCTTCCTAGGTGGTTCACTCAACTAGGTGTCATAAGTCATCTAAGAGTGAGCTTGATTTACCAAAAAAGTCACACTGAATAATTTGGGAGTATCTCGATTTACTTTACCCCCTTCAAGCATAATGGGAAATAAATGCATCCATCATGTACTCTCACTGGGGTCGCGATATAGATAACTTTGATGCTAAATCTCACAAATGGTAATACTAGTCAAGTAGGTTGTGTAGAGCACTTCCCATTTCATCCACAAGGTTCCTCTTGTGCATGGACTACTTTGGGGTTCCTAGGACCACCCCATTGTTGTAGCTTAAGGCTTATGCCAAAGGGGTTATGTCCTAGTTTTAAGCAGATGGGGCATACCCTTATCCAAACCTGCAAATACAATGTGATGATTGTGGTGTGTTTTTTTATCTTTTTTAATTTGATGTGGTTTACTTGAAAACCTTTTGAAACCTGCACGAAAACTATGTTAGTAGTTTTGTTTTGTTTCAACTCCACCTTTCTTTGAAAATTTTTTGGTTCATACAACAGATTAGTTAAGTTTTCAAAACACAAAAAGAGGATAAAAATCATTTCTAATTCTCAAGATCATCCTAGGATGCAAGAGAAGAGCATATGATGTAGAATCCAACTATAGAAATAAAAATGGAAAACAATTAGTTCAAATGTAATATTTGTTCATTTTAACCAACTTGACATTCATTCTTTTAAGAACAAGCATAAAGTTAAATGAGATGTTTTCTAAAGAATAGACAAGGTGTAGAATCATTTTGATTCCCAAGATCACCTAAAAGGTGCGAGGGAAGAGCATACACAATCCTAGCCTCCTAAACAAAAATGCAACATTCATTAACTTTAATCAAGAAAAATTAGCATAAAGTATGTTCAAATATACCATGAAAAATAGAAATTAGTCTCAAATAAACCCTGTAAGGTGTTAGAACATCAAAGACCAAATTTTACAAAGCATTTAGACATGTTAGAAATGACTAGTTTTCTAAAAATGAAAACCTTAAATTTTTGGTAACTCAAAACCCCAAATTTATGTTTCCATTGCATAGTTCGCTTCAATACCTTTCCAACACAAAAAAAATGGAGTCATTTTGAGTTGGGAGAAAAATTTATGGCCTCAGAAGATAGGCTATGTACATAGTTCGTGTGTGCACGCCCTTCAAGGTGTATGAGTGTTCATTTTAGTGTGTACGCGCACTTTAAAGTGTGCACGCCTCTCTGTAAAAAAACATAATGAGAAGTATTCCTGCATGCACAAAATGATGTGTGTGCTCCCTTGAGATGTATGCACATACATTTAAGTGTGTATGTGCACCACTTTTAAGTGTGTGTGCGTGAAGAAGAAAAACAAAAGGTACATAAGCTATGAAAGTGTGTGTACTGTGCATAGATATTTGTGCTAGCATGGGTGCCTGCACTAGTCTAACAAAAAGGTACATATCTTGTAGTGTGTGCACTAACATAATGGTGCCTGTGCTAAGGTTAGGTCACCTACTGCTTTAAATGGGTTAATGCATTATGAAAAATGCTGCTTTACCTTGTGCTTGTACATGGGTTATGATTGTGCACTAACATAATGGTGAAATGTCAAGAGCTTTAGTGTTCTTGTGCCAAGGTTATGGTTCCATGTGCTAGCCTTGCAAAAAAACAACTGAATGATGTCAAAATACAACACAATGACATAAACAAGCTTAAAAGCTCAATTTTTTAAGTTAGTTCAAAATTGACAACAACCCATCAAAATTAAACCCCTAAACAAGACTCAACACATGCAAAGTTAGCAAAATCATAAGAAATTTAACATTATTTCACACATGTGTATATCAAGGGTTAGCCAAATATTGAAATAACAACAAAAATTGAACTATAATGCTAAGGGACTAAGGACCCATCCCACTAGGCGTGCCAAATGTATGCACGAATTAGTTAGCTATGTAAGTAGAATTGAAACTAACACCTAGTAGCTTCAATACAATGCTAACTAAACCTATGCATCATCATGCTAAGAGCTTAAGAAAAGCTAACCTATCAACATTTCTACATTAAACATGAAATGAACATTTCAAGCTAATATGCTAAACAAATTAACTTCTATCTCTTATTGAATGCTAAAATAAGATGAGATTGAACCTATGTAGATCTCTAGCAATCAAAGAGTTGATTATGTGTTTGAAATCCCAAGGTTTTTAAGAATGGAGTCTTGTCAAATCATGGCTACAAGACCATTTGACATATCTCCATATGACTTCAAAACTTGGGTGGATGAATGCAAGAAATGGATAAGGCTAGTTCTTCTAATGGAAGAATACTTCAAAGATGATAAAATGGCTATATTGTATACTCTATGCTCATTTAGGAATGTGTGTGTAAATGGAAAGGTATGAGGAGGGCTCCTTATATAGCCCAATGGATAGAAGAATCTCTACATCCCTCTTCATGTGGGATAAATGGAGAGGTTGGATTAGTAATGATAAGGAAGGTTTAGAAAGGTTGAGTCAACCTTAGGAGAGTTTATTTTGTCCTTTAGTGACCCATGGGGTTTGAGGGGCTTTATTAATTAACCAAAGTGATTAATTAATAGGTGTGCAAGCATTATAAAATATTTTTAGAGGAATAATTAGCATGATTTAGACCATAAGAGTAATTTAATCAAATAAATGATGATTTATTGATTTAATGGAAGAGGAAGCTAATTAATTAATAATAATTAATTAGTCTAGATAGAAAGGAGAGATTAATTAACTAAGATTGTTAATCGTATTTGTTGGATAGAAGAGTTAATTAACTAACGGGATTAATTAAACGATAGAAAAGAAAGTGTGTTATATTGACGATACGTCATCAATTTGTGGAAAGGGGATAATTGGTGAAATAAGTATTTAAAAGAGCTAAATTATAATTGACTCAAGAAACAACAAACATGTATTGCACTCTTGAGCTTGTTAAAGTTAATCACTTTTGTTAAATTTAATCTAGTTGCTTGTCATAAGAAACCAGCCAACATGGTTTCCATTATTATTGATAAAATTTTAACCCCCTTTCAAAATAAGTCGTAAATATTCCTATTACTTCTCACTTGTTATTGCATTCATAATGAGTCTAAAGCAGGGGCCACTAGGTATTTAATGCATTATTTTATTTTTCTAACACTAAGTGGTTTCGTGGAATTATTTAATTTGTTGGCCATCATCATAAATTCGATATATATTTTTCATTTATTTACCAACATGGATGGTGAGTTGTTAGCAATAGAAATCAAGTTCTACTTCGTGATATCTCTATTTGGTTTTCAAGCTCGTATTTTGATATTCTTGACTTTCCCATTCTGGAAATGATTGTTGAAAGTGGAAATAGTCAAAAATGATGTTTGAAATTGATTTTTCTTTGTTGTAGTTGGTCGATGATATATTATCTCTCTCTCTGCCCATCTTTCATTTCGAATGTATTGATTACATGTTGAATATAAATATTTGAAATAATAAGTTAGGATCTTACCTTAAACGTTATGCCCTAACTTTCAATTTCCTATTGTTATGGTTAAGAGGTTTTATGATGTATTATGTTTGGGATTAGCTTGATTGGAATTCAAAGGGGGGTATAATGTATTCAAAATATTAGCATAGAAAATGATTTTTCATTTGAACCATATTATATACTTCCATTTTAAAGTACCATTTTTTGAGGTGGTGAATTGGGGGAGTATAGTGGTGAAGTGTGGTGGCGAGTTAATGGGAATTGAATGATCCCATATGAGAATCAAATTATGGGTTGTTTTGGTTTTTGATTCATTTGTTCAGTTTGCATTGAGAATAAATTCAAGTTCTGGGTTTCTAGTTCTAGGCGAGTAGAGATTATTGGTTTTGAGATTGAAGTCTTCAGTATAAACAAATACGTGGCAGTATTCAACATATATGGGTTGTTTTTAGATAGTTTTATTTCTTACTCAAGTTGGTCTATGTGCATGCAAAGTAGATTTATACATTTTTGCCCACTTCATATTTGAATTTTTCTTATGAAGTTCTAAGCTCACCCAAGTTGTTATCTTTCATACCCATTTGAATTTTTCAAATATTTTTTACATACAGTGAAATGAATATCATTTACATGTTAAAAAATACTAAATTTTTCAACTTATTGTTTGGTTTCAAAACATGCAATCATTCTTTTGGGGCTATTGTCATTTAATGGGTGAAATGTGTTCATTTTAAGATCCAGTTACTCATTTCAATGTAGTTGAGTTGAGTATTGTTATTGTGAAAGATTTTTAAATAAATATTTTGTGTCTCTGTTTCTCCTTTTTGGGTTGAAGCAGAGATGTATGTTTGATGAAAATGGAATAATATCTCAGTTTTTTTGAGAAATTTCTTTGCTCATTGACTATTTTTGTAGATGAATACCGACTTTATATTGAAGTTTGGGTATTTACGGTTTCAAAGATGGCTATTTAATAACTTCTTTAAAGCTTCGATAGTCTATAATAAAAGATTGTGTCGATGCATGCATTTGTTAAATATATCCAGTTCATTGTTTCAAGAGAGCAATAATGAAGATTTGGGTATAAAAAACTTTGAATATTTATAATTTGAATATGATGGAATGATTTTGAGTAAATTGGTTGTTGTCTATACATGCACATTAGAAGGATATTTTGGTTAAAATCTTCATATTTTGAGATTTAGAAATCATTTAGTCATTCATTTTTCTTCAAAAAGGAAAATGATATTTTGGAGATGGTTGTTTCTTGATAGTTTAAAATTTTTAGGTTATGGAGCCTATTTTCATGTGAGAAAATGTTGAAGGCGTACACTCAAGAGTACTATACACTCTCCATAGTTGTCTTGCCAAGGTTCAATTTTTGGCCTCAAAAATGTGCCCAATATATCGGGAAACATGATTTTCTCATATGGTTGGGATTTTTGACCCATAGGTTTATGGGATGGTTTTGGCCTATGGTTTTGATACCCACGACTTAAGTAGTTGTTTACTCATGTGGTTTTGTAAATATGGTAGGGTTGATGTAACATTGCAGATATGTGTCCGAATTCAAGTGTGCATTCTCAGCAGAGTTTATTGAGCATACTTCAAACAGATCTCGGTATTGTATTGAGAGAGAAGTGGCTTGTAATAAAATATGAGAAAGTGATTCTTGGTGGACGTAGCCCAAATTGGGTGAACCACGTTAAATATTGTCTCTTTGTGTTGTGTTATTTTTATTTTGCACTTTTATTTGAGATCTGTAATATTTTCTACATATTAGTTTCTACTATTGCGATTCTGTGAGGGATTTTTCACATATTTTATCCCTTATTTTCTAATAAAAATGATTTTTTGGAAGTGGAAAATTAGGGTTTGAAGTAAATTTTTTGCAGAATGTATATGTATGTTTCATTTATTTTCATAACTAAGTGTTCTCATATGGATAATTTCCACATTGTTACTTTGTTCGGTATTGAGATGACTCTATTTTTGGAAAATTAATGATTCAACATGCTAAATTATTAGTAATTTTCTCTCCTTTTATTGCAATCATGTTTGGATGGGATGGTTAGGGTTCTATAAGATTTGGGTCTCATCACTCATGGGGGCATAATAGTTTTCAAGGTCAATCACAGTGGCAAAGAGGCTCACCTAGGGGTGGCCGAAGGGGAGCTAGTACGCTTCGAGGAGGAGACCTTTGTTAGACATGGCCCCACCCATGTTTCCATACATTTTGATGTAAATGAACCTTGCCTTCATGAAGTTTTACAAGTTATTGAATCTTATCCTCGTACCCAACCTTCCCGTAGTATCAATAACCCTCCTTTGCATAATGTTGAGCATGCACATGTTGATCATAACATGTCTTCCTCAAACAGGTCTACTCAATCTGCCCCATCCCATATACCTCCTCGTAATGTCTTACCTATCACCACCTCACCATTGTTACTTGGGCAGAACCAAGTTGTGCATTCACATGACTCACCATTACCCTCTAAGCATGTTAGGTCCTCTTCCGTAGTGCCTAAGGTGACAAGTGCAGTAAAGAGAGTTAAGTTGGAGGTGGAGGAAGATTATGGGATCATTACTCACACTATTCTACCGGTTGAGCCATATGAATACGTTGAAATGACCATCGAAGTAGGAACACCATTGTTGGACTTGACTAGAGAGGATTGATTATGATATTTTAGGATTGATGAACTTGATAAACATATTAATCATTTGCAGATACTTTATATTTTTGGATTATGATTGGTAAACTTATGATGATAGTTTTTTTATATCTAATATGCATACGAGTCGATGATTTTTTAATTTTGACTACTATTTTGATAATGATGATGTTTTTCTTAAGGAATGAATTCTTTATGGTTGTGTTTACATTTATTTAATGTATTGAGTATTTGGTGGGCCCCTATTTAGTGACTCATGCCTCACTTAAATATCTAAATTTCATATATTTTAATGTTGTTTGATTCCTTTTAATATAACTAGTACATGATTATAAAGTGTCACCTAAGACATAAGTAATGACTTATTATAAAGTTATAACTTATTTACTTGGAAATTATTCAAATAATATCAATCGGTTATAACTGATTATGTACAAGAAGATATTATAAAAGGACTTGGAAGATCTGATTTGAGAGGATGAGAAATCATATATTTGCAGCCTATTTTGAAGGTTATTTCATTGAATTATTTATGTGCAATGTTTTTCTAAGGCAAGTGATCTTACAAGCGTTGTGATGACATTGTTTTGAGGTTTGAATTTAAAAATAAAATGCAGCAGTGATTATATCCATATTTAATATCATTTTTCTGATTATCTGATTTATTATTCTACATTTTATCTAAATTGATTACAGATCTTTATCTGTCATATCCAGAGCAAGCCTTGATGATATTTTCATTTCAGTCTTGAAAAAAATGCAAATTTTGTAGCCATGTTGGCCTTGATTTGAATCATGACCTTGTCAAGATGTTGTATTAGGGATCATTGTACTCTTTCATCAATGAATTTTTTTTCTCTTCATCGTGTTTATTTTTGATTTCATCTTGTCATTTGTGTAAATATGTTTATATGTTAATATTGTTTGTGTTCTTTCTTTTAAGTTTGTTGTTATGTTTTCATCTTCAAGATCATAATATCATTTTGACAAATAAATTACAAGGAAGAGATTATAAATATATCACTTAAGTTTTTCACCCTTTCAATCAATTGCCTAATTAATAGGTTTCATTTTTGTTGGATGAAGGTTGATAAAAGTTTTCATATAGAAAATCAGTTTTTTTTATAAGTGATTAGTTTGTATATAAATTCATAAATATTATGGAAAATATATTTTCAATCTAATTAATATTTATGTGGTCTTGTTATGTCTTTTGGTGTGTTTTATTAGTTCTTTTGTTAGAGTGTGTATATCCTCTTTGCTGCCAAGAAATAGAAACTTCCCAGATATTAGGTTGAATCATTATTAAACCTATGTTAAAATACCCATGCTTAAGCCAATTCTTAAGTACAATTATGATTAAACTACTTTGATTCCATATTGATAGTTGGTTAGTTTTCGCCTAATTTTCATCGACAATAGATTCCTCCACTCGATCCCTCATCCGAGCTCTCTACCGTAATAATATATAGAGGATCCGGAGCTACCCCACCTCTCCATATTTACCATCGTCCATATCTACCTATAAACCATAATATTTGGGGCCATACTTGGTACTCCATCGACTAATCTCATATCCTCTCTCGCATGTTGTTTTCTATAGGATGAAAAATGTAGTATCATGACATGCTCGAGTCTCCCAAACCGTGTGGGTACTTGTCAATCAAATGGGTCTCTACCCAATAAAAATAATGTCTTTTCACCTCCTCATCTACCTCTAACTCATCTACTCGTGACCAACTAGGCCACTCATCCACATTCCTTATATATGGTTCCATATGACCTTTTCTTGGTGTACATGTCATAATGGTTGATAATCTGAAAGTTCTCTCACTGTCGGCCCTTATGCCCACTGGAGTACTCTCGGGGCATATTATGTTGTGACTAGGGGTGTCCTTGTGGGCCTATACATGGGAAACCTCTCATATATCCAGGTTTTAGATAATATCACAAGAATTATGGTCCTTTGTGCCCTCCTTTGGACCTCAGATAGATCGTGCACCAACTGCACCCATATAGTGGTCCCCACCAATAACACATCTTGCTCTATCACATCTCTACACACTGCCACCAAATACAATTGAATTGTACCATATGCCTTATGGCATAGTATGCATGCCACGATAATGCCCATAACCACCTTCTGGATGGCGAAAATCTTTGCAATGTGTATTTTTTTATGCCTAACACCGAGTATTCCTCATCATATGTCTTGTTGCCTATGGCCCATACAACTAAGTCTCTCCTCTCTGCTACATCCATGGTGAGATTGTAATACATGTGAGCTCCCTCTATCGGCAATCCCAATATCTCATGTACATCCTGAAGTGTCATGGTCATCTCCACTGTCTCACCTTCCCACCACTAAAAGGTGTTTGCCCTAGGATCCCATGATACTAAAAACATCTACAGTAAATATGGACTTAGTGGTATCCTAGGCATATGTAAGATGCCTTCAAATCCCTATTTATACAACTCGTATTGTATTCACATTTGTCAATTTGAAATCATGTCATTCAACCATGCTATATCCACCACTCTCTATAGGTGGATCCTCTGATCCTCCTGTAATCAGAAATCAATAAAATCCAGGCATTAGATTCATCAAAAATCAAATTAAATTTTAAAATCATAATAATATTTATACCTCATAATATATCCTATACCATCATCCCTTTAGCATACACCATCAACCCTTGTCAAAATTTTCTAAATATCCCTGACGCCATCATCCCATTGTTTCAGTGGGGACCGATTGTGTCTAAATCCATACAATTATGAATTTTAAAAATTAAAATGTAAAATGTTGTGAAATGACAAAGCTAAAAGAAAACCCTTTCGCAAACCAAGTTTCCTTTTTTCCTACCCTTCCTAATGACCTAAGTTTTACTTAAGTTGGCATCTTATTGCTTTCACATTTCTAAAAAAATAAAATTACTAATAATCTACCAAATAAAACTAAATGCACCGACTTACCCATGGTCAAGCACCGCCCCATGCTTCACCTCATCAATCTTAGCCTCCTCCTCATACTCGTGTCATCTCGTCACATCAATCTCCAAATTTGGAATTCTAGAAATCAGTTATCTTAATTCCAAAAATATAAATAAGCAAATAAACCTCAAAATCCTATATAAACTTCAATTTTGTCATGATCAGCCTCCATATTTAAATATCCATTATTTTGGTTCCTGATCTTTACAAAATTTTCCATTTTTGCATTAGGATTGTGATCTTATCCCGTTCTTTTTTACATATTACAGGCCTTACTCTTCCTTTTGGCCATAAATCACACTTTTTCAACCCTTATCTCCAAATTCCAAATTCATGACATCCATCCCATAGGCCCCTAGCTAGGTGATTTATGTCTTTTTTACTGCGATGATCGTCTAGTATTTCATTTCATATTTACTTCTACAGGTTCTAATGGCATGGATTGTTCCCATACGTAGTAGGATGTTTGACACTATTAGGTACGCATTCGTAAGTATCTTTCATTTTGCTTCGATCATTTCTCTACTTTCAACATGTAATTTCAGTTTCATTTTTATGTATCGTTATTTTCGCTAACTACCCCATGTTTTGCTATTGTGACATGTGGTAATCAATGGCTGGGGCATATGCATAAACCTAATTTTTTATGCTTTCTATTTTCATACCTATTACTAACAATTCTATTTTCAAGTTAGAGGTTGTTAATACATGTATATCCTGGAATTGGCACCTTAAGGGCTTGTTTTAGGATAGGTGTATGGTTATTCATGTAACCATTGGGTTAGGGATGATACATGGAAGGAGAAAAAAATTGGTCCCATTTATGTGTTTCTTTTTCTCATATTCCTCTTATTTTCCTCACATTCTTTCAAAATCTTGCTTTCTCATGACCCCTCTTCTTTCATTTTGCATCATTCTTATTTTGTGTGAATTTTTTCACATCTCCCTTGATTTTTCCTCCCTTATCGATATCATCTCTCGTGGGCGATTGTGTCAGTGTAATTTCAAAATCCTTGCCAATGCCTTTGTTAGAACTATAATATTAAGTGCATCATAATATTTAGTTTATAGTTAAATAATATAGACTAGTTTATATTTTTATTATTTAAATAAAAACTTCATATTAGGTTTGCTAGTTATTAATTAACTAACTATATATTAAATCGGTGTGCCCCGTCACTTAATATGGACATAACCTTTTGGGTTATTTAAATATGGATTTAGGTCATATTCAAAATCACATGAATCATTTGGATTCTAGGTAAATACATGGAGTAGAAGTGAGGGAGGAGTTATTGGACTAGGTTGTAAAATGTTTCTCTATAGTGGATTATTCTTCCATGGTTTTTTACCCATTTACGGGTTTTCCATGTTATATACGGTGTCACTATGTAATTTATTTTATGTTGTTATTTACTTTTATTATGGTGTGCACATTTATATTTCCACTTATTAATGTATGTTAACCTAACATTTAATTTAGTTGGTAAATATACCTTTTCACCCTCATCTTGACAACATTCGCCACGGATGATGGCGTTTGTATAAATACATCAACTCCCATTTACACATTATAATAATCACATAATTACACAAAGGAAATATCCATTAGCTTTTCTCTTCGTGCCAACTTGCACCTACTCTCTTAGCTTATGGATTTCTTACATCTTAACTCTTGGCTTGGAGATTCTTCTTTACTTGGATTGGTTTACTTGCACTGTTGGGTCATCTATAGTGAGCTAGGACTGGATTTTTTCCCTTCTCCACCTGAAAAATGTTCTCTCTTTGTGTATGGTCCTTTGGGAGATAAATACATCGTTGTCGCCCAACGGGTAAGTTCTCTAATTCAATTTTTCATTTTATATAGAGTAGTTTCCTACATTTGTTACATACTCTATGTTAGTTTAGTATTTTATGGAAATGTTAGGTTAACATATTGTATTTGAGTTCTTTACTGCATGTTACATGTTTTCCTTAGGTTATCATAATATTTGCATGCTTATTTTATTTATATTACCCCACCATAGTGTTGATACATTTATAGGGTTCCTTCCTCTTGTTCAACCTAATTCATTATAAACCTTAATATGTAATAGTGTAAGGGTTACTTCCTTGGGGTATGCAATCATATCGGTCCCTATACCCCCTTTAATTCTATCCATTTGTGTGTGTCTATCTTGGTGTGTCCCTCACTCATTTCCTCGAATATCCTAGTTGAACATATGATAAGAGTGTTCAAAGTGCTTAGACACATTTTCTTTCTATACATCTTCATGGCGATCTTTATTTTAAGTCGTGACATGAGCTTTGACCACATAATTCAAACACTCGAGAGCGATGGTATCATAGTAAAACTTGGGTCCTAAAAATAAGTTGATGATATCCATTTGGAGTGCATTAAAAGTTTCATGTGAGTGGCCCTAGTTAGTGTGCCACTAAAAACTTACTCTCAGCATGTCAATGAGGAGCGGGTCGAAAAGGATCTAGAATCATGGTAAAGGCTTAGGAAGCCCGACACTTCAAATCTTCCTTACTCAATGGTTAATGATAGTTAGGTTGATTTTTGTTGGTGTTGGGTTCTTGGTCAATATTGAAAATAGTCCTATTTGAAGAAGTGATGAGAGGAAGAGTATCTAAAACTCCATCGCTTTCAGCGTTCTTGTTTTTAGAACGTTGAAGGATTTGGACTTGTTTATTAGTTTGTGTCTTGGAAAGATATTTCTCAAATTCCCTCATGAGATAGTCTTGCCTTTTGGCTTTTCAAATGCCTCATCTAGGGAAGTAAGAAAAAATGACCTCATCTTATATTGAAGGTGAGGCTCAAGGGCTCGTAAGAAAAGTTGAAAGAGGCTATCATTGGGCATGTTATGCTCTTCCCACATGGATAGGGTCTTCCAATGCTTGATAAAGGTTTGTGCTGATTTGTTTTCAGATTGATAGTAATTGATGAAAGTGTTGATGTTGTTTTTAGGTAAATCATGATATTAGAACTCATTTACTAGGGCTGTCACTAGGGAATCTAGCTCAACTATAGAATTAGGAGGAAAATTATGGTACCAATCTAAATCATCTCTTGTAAGTGTCTTTGCTAGGAGTTTGGTGGCAACATATGAATTGGTCCTAATCCATTCTTTGTAAATATTTCCAAAGGCATTGATGTGAAGGGTGGGATTAGTAGACCCATCATAAGAGATGGAAGGAGCAATGACACCAATATCCATACTATCAATAAAGTATGTTAAGGGATCTTATTAATGACTACTCAAAGGACTTTATTTTGAATGGGGGTTTAGTGATGGGAACCCCATTAAGTCCCATTTGAAAAGGACGGGGTGTGGTGCCCCAAGAGCCCGTTGGAGGGTTGACTAACTAAACCATGTTCTCTTACATTTGGATAAATTGATTTGTCGTAGCGGATTTTTGTTGGCTCATTTTATCAATGAGTTAGAGAATGAGGTTGGTAGGGTCATAATTAGAGGAATTTTTAGATGAACCTATTTCAACGGCTTTTCCCCTTTTCTTCCCTATGGTCAAGTTGTTTGGAGACAAATTTGAGAAGGCATTTTCCAAGTGTTTCTTTTGATTCTCCCTTGTATTGAGGAAACTGAGATAGAAATTTTTGAATCTTAGGAGGATGGTAAAAAGTATCATCATTCTAGTTTTCTTCTTCCTCATCCTTAGGTGGGCCATTACGGTGGGTAGAAGGACTTCTTTCTAGGTTCTCCTATGATGCAACAGTCCATACAAAAGGGAAACTCAACTTCAGGATGATATGTCTTAGGAAAATTTTGCACAGCAATAGTCAAAGGACCCCAAGCCCAGATACTCCATGGTGAAGTGATAATATGTATGAGAAAAGGTCTAAAAATTAAGGCTACAAACAAAATTAGTCATAATAGAAAATGTATATAGGGTTCGAAGGCATATAGAAGAATATATGAGAAGATATACAAGATCGTCCATATAAATAGGTCTACAAAGGGGCCAAAGGTGTTTAGATGTGACAAACAAAGATAGACATGATCACCCAGGGGAAATGGTGTTTTATGCATATGGGTTTTGAGGTTTTTGTGGGTTTTGGGTATTTAGATGAGATCAAATTTGAAGATGGATGATTTTAATGAGTTGTGCTCGATCAAAGGTCTGTAAGATTCATGTCGGGTTCACTAGAGAATGTATGTGGGCCAAAATGTGTCTCAATATCATGCACTCCTAAATCATCCATTCTGAAAATGGTATCGAGGAAATGAGTAGGAAACACACATGTATCAAGCATACAAGGGGATAGACTTAAAGGGGCTATAGTGAGCATTAGGGTCACATATCTAGAGGGAAGTAATCCCTACACTAGGTCAACCTAGGGTTTCCAAGGCCCATGGTCAAGATAGAGGAAGGAACCCTATTGAGATATCGATAGTTGGGTGTGGAGAGGTATGGATTACAATAAATAAAACTGAAATGAAAGTAAATGTAAAGTTAATGATTTGATAATGGATAAGAGTATTATGCTAACTAGCATCCAAACATGTACAATACTAAGCTAACATAACACAATGAAATAAGGAAATGAACTTATTATGAAAAATGACAAAAAATGGTTAGAGAACTCACCTTGTACATGTAGGGTGGTCATTTATGAATATATATATCTAGAGAAGCAACAGAGAGAGAGAGAGAGTCATTATTATGTGGAGAAGGGGAACATCGTTCCTTTCCTAAACTCAATATAGGTGACCTAATAGTGCAAGCAACCATCCAAGAATAATAGTATCAATCCAATCTAAGAAAGTTGAAGATGAACTAATATCTAGGCGAGTAGATGTGAAGATGGTGTAAAAGAGTAGAGATAATGGATAGTATGAATGATTCTGGATTCCTTTTCTTATGAATGTCAAATGAGGTGAGGGTATTATAATATACCATCACCCACGAGTGATGGAGTTAGCCATGAGAAAATATGATCCCAACACCATTGCCCATGGGTGATGGCATCGACCAAAGGTGGTAAAAAGAGGTAAGGTGTGGTGAAAAGTGAAAAATAGTGTGTTGTAGATCATGGATATGGATAAACAAGATGAAAATTTATGAGATGCAAACAAGAAACTATGAATGCAATGCACATGATACCTAGGAGACAATGATACCTAGTGCAAGGAAAACTAAGGTCAAGACTAAATAGCAAAACTCTCTCCATGTACTATCTTTAACCCATAATGGTTACGTGAATAACCATTCCCCATTCATAGCATAAGAAGCACCCCTTAGAGGCACCCTTATTTTCATAAAGGAAATTATTAATCAAGTATGAAAGATGAAAAGTGAAAAATTAGGTGTATACACTCCCACTCTATATATAACCTACCTATACTTCCACATTAGGTCAACGCACTAAGCATATGAAAGCATAAATTATTATGATAAGAAATGTTAGTGTCAGGTCAGCTATCCATATCTGATATATGAATTAGGGTTAAATATGTATGAAAGATGAAAAGTGAAAAATATGAGATGACTAGGCTTCCTCTTAAGTTTCATCAAGGGACATTCAGATTTTTTAAGAAACAATTGTTAGGTTGGTTTCTCATTTATGAGAAAGGAACATAGACTCAAGAGAAATTGAGGAACATGTGTGTGCTCTGACATCATATTTCCAAACCTTCTTAGACCCAGGAGAGACTCCTCCTATTCCTCATCTGATTCAGTCATCCCATGAGCTAGTTTGATCCGCACATGGTACTAGATGTCCAACATCTTGGAAATTTGGGAAGATCAATAGAGGCATGGGTGGATTCTTTTGTACAAAAGGGATTTTATCTTCTACCGTAGATGGTCAAGATATATGAGGTTTCCACTATGTCAACCAAAAAGGTGAAATATTTCTTCACCTCATTAAGATATGAAATTGATCATTAGAAGGGAATCCTACCCATCATTCAGGAAATGATTCTTATTGAATCTAGTTTGTTGCCAAGAAAATATATTTGTGAGTCAAGAAGATAAATATTCTCAAACATGGCTCAAAAAAATTAATTGGAGGATGTAATAACTTCACAAGGCCTTATAATATTATCCCACTCATATCATTAGAGGCCAATAAATCAAGGAGAAATTAATGTTGACTTAGACAACATGAGGTGTATGTCATTGCATTCTGGTCATATAACATTAGAGGAAATATGTGAACACTTCCAGATTATTATTAAAGGAGAATTTTCAGATCCATGGAACTATGACATTCAAACCATGGACATCCTTACTTAAGTTTTAAGCACCATCTCTAATGCATCTCATAAGATTTCAAAATGGCTAGATCATTGTTGATCTATGTATGTTGTATCTGATCATTGGTTGGACATTTTGGTAAACACTTTGTGATTCCATAGAAAAGAGAAATATCAAATGCACTTTTTGTCAAGATTTAATTCAACAATAACATGCTTTAGAATGTTTCTCCAGTGTAGAACATTTAAAGGTCTTAATCTTCTAGATCTCCATTTTCAAGATAACTTCTTTTGTTTCCTTCTTGTTTCACCCCATCTTCAATTTCTTCATGAGGAAATCCCTTTTTTTGTAAAATTGACTTTGTTCAATAATTTATTTTTATTTCTTCATTGGGGATGCGCTTTTTCCTATTTCTTCTTATTCATTTAAGGGACTTAATATTCCTTTGTTGTAAAATTACTTTTCTTAAAATAAGGGAAAATAACTTATTTTAATCAAATATGAAAATTCACATGGGAATGTGAAAAGATATGTAAAATGTCTACATATTAGAATGACCTCTCCATTCTAAAGGAACAATATTTTATCTCCTTAGCATGTTGTATTCTTCTATTTATCCATAATATGTGTCCTCCATTCTCTCTCCTTAGAATGTTTTATTCTTCCATTTCTCCATAATATTTTCCTCCATTCTCTCTCTTGATACTTAGTTGAACATATTGCAAGTTTTGTAAGGAAGCAAGGGATTTGTACCTACTAAAATGAAATGAGAATCATTGGTTGAACTTTGTGTCAATTTGTGTTATTGTTTCATGTTCCTTATTTGATTACATATGTTTTCCGACTCTTCCAATTGAGCTAGAAAATGTTTTTGAGTTATTTGTAATGAAATATTTATATTTCTCATTAGCATAACTCCCTTCTCAATTTTCTCTTTCCTTTCCTATATTTCTCTCCTATCCTACTTGTGAATTATCCTCTCTCTAATATATATTGTTACATTATAACAAGGGTGTTCCTATACATTCCCAGGGTCTTTGACCAATCCCAAGGTTAGAATTAGTGTATATAATTTCCAATTTTTAATAAATGGGATCCACCCCATTCAATAGCAGAAGGATCTAGTCCTATGAACATTGAATAAAACCATAGTTTTTCTTCCACAAAATATTTTTCCAACATAATTATATGTTGAAGATAAATGCCAGGAAATGCACATAAGTCATGAAAGAAAGAATGTATGTATTCACCACCATTGGATGTCTACAAACATTTGATGTTATTCCTAAATTAATTTTCATTAAATTCCTTGAAGTCAAAAAAAGTGTAAAGCCCTAAATTTTTCTTTATAAGAAGTAAACCCAAGTACCACTAGAGAAGATTCAATAAAAATGAGCATATAAATACCTTGATCAAAGGAAAGAGATGTCATGGGTCTTGAAATATTATAGTGTACAAGTTAAATAACCCCAAATTTTCTCCATGATTTTCCATTCGCGTAGTTATTATCGGGACGTTTACCAAGAAAACACCTTAGACAAACAACATCAAAATATGAAATGGAAGGAAGACCAGTGACCATGTTGTCTTTGATGAATTTGCTAAAGATAGTGGTAGTTCAAGTGAACGAATATCTCATGCCACAAATTCCTTGATTTTTCTCGTGTGATTAAGTAACATATAAAAAAGGATATTTAGGCACAAAGTGAGATAAATTATACGAGTTTGCATGATGATCAAATTTTCCTATGACAATGACCTATGAAGGATCATGGTGCCCTTGAATGATTCTTGAAATAGCTGTGAACTCAAGAGCTATGTTGCCGGCTTAACACGAGTGATCTAATACATTGAAACTATGTTTTTGTGAAAGAACATAGAAAACATTATTGAAAGTTTTTCGCCAATATCAATAGTTTTATGTCCTTGAATATTTAGATAAAAATAGTACCCATGAAGATTGTTTGAAAAAAAAAAAAAAAAGAGAACACCTTATAGATCAAGTTATGTGATGTGTGGCTTCGTAGTGGAAAATATTTACTTAGGTTTAGATGAAACAACAACTATAGTGGAGAGGAATTTTTTCCTTTCCTTTATCAAAAGAGGTGGAATCATATGAAAGACTAATCTTATGATTCTTCATTTCCTCATTAAGAAGTGTCAATTTCTTGAAACACTTGTGTTCAAGATGTCAATTTACTCCACGAAATTACACTAAGTCATATGAGCATTGTTTTTCCTTGAATCATTGAAATAAATGATAGGAGGATAGTGTGACTATGGTTTAAGACATTACTTTTATTAATTTTGAAGGGTTTTAACATTTTTGTTTCTTTATAATAAGATCATGTGATTTTGTTAATTTAGAAATCATGCCCATATAAATGATCTTGTCTTGCTCATAAGTCAACCTTTTAACAAAATCATTAAATGTGGAAATCTTGAAAGTAGCATCCCATGAATCCTTAGTGGAGTAGAAATTAAATAGCAAAAATTGAAATGCTTTAACGCTTTTATGTTGTTTTATAACAAGAGAACTTGATTTTTGATTTAGAAATGATTCCCATCTAAATGAGATTGTCTTGTCCATGAGTCAACATTTAGCAAACTCGTCAAATGTGGGCATCTTGAAAGCAACACCTAATAATCATTAGGGAGTATAAATTAGATACAAAAACAAAAACAAAAATGTAACTTAAACAATACGATAAATTAGTTGTTTATCTTATGTGGTTATATTATAATCTTATAGTTGATACCATAGAGAGTTGAATTTAGAAATACTGGGTCTAAATGTTATCAAAATTAATAATATTGAGATATACGAGCTCTACATCCAAGCCGATGACCCCTTGTATTATCAATATTTTCATAGAAATTGATGCAAGAGCACTTGATTTCACATGCAATTTTACATCACTAAAATAAATAAATAAAATATAAATAAATGTCAAATTTTGGTTCTTTGTCTCTTCCTGACATTTCTTCATACAATTAGCATACATATGTTATTGATTGGAGAGTCTTGGCTACCTCAGAAAAATGAATTATATGGGTTTGGTTGTCTTTATATGGACATTGTGTAGCTAAAACCATTTGGGAAAATAAGGCCCAAACATGGAGTTACACATATATAAAAGTTGGCACAAAAACACTCAATGCGAGGAATAAAAATTGTTTCTTTCCATGAGTTTTCAAATTTCTTGAGGTGGAGGTGTTTTGGCATGCCTAAGAGATAGGTAAAATGTAGACAAGAAGTGGAGATATGGTAGTAACATGAAAACACAAAACCGAGTGAAAGAAATAGATGAATTGGGGCATTTTTGGGAGTTTCTTGCATGGGCGACTAATACTGTGAGGGGAAGATCCAAACCCCAAATTCATGATGGATTTTTGAGGTAGATAGTACTTGTTATCACAAAAACATAGCACCCTAGGATTATATGATGACAAATCCCTACTTTTTACTAACATGGGACCATCTCTCAAGTAGTGGAACTTGCTACTTGAGATGGAACTCCGAGAAGAAGACTGGTTCCTCTACCTAATCCTAGCACTAAACTACTCCTATGGAAGAAAATGCATCTATCTAATCCTAACCTACCAATTCTAAAGGACCAAGGAGAAAGAGAGTGCATTAAAATAAGAAATCCTACACAAACAGAGGTGATAGCACTAAGAAAAGGGGGTGTGGCCACTTCAAAATGCATGAAAATGGGAAAAATGGAGATGAAGAGGGTGGAAAAAGCACCACAGACCACACAACACTCAATACACCATTTCCATAAGCACAACATCATTCAAGTTTGCAATGAGAACAATAAAATGCACAAAATACCTATAACATGAAGAAAGGAAAGATGAAACAATAGAAAACCCAACTAGGGTAGAGAAACAACCACAAAACTTGATTTTATTGCTCTAGAAGTTTGCACAATACATCAAAATGGAGGTAGAAGGCATGATTCATCATTACAATGCTAAAAAATGAGGCTTGGAGCTCCAAAATCTACCTAGTAGCTGAGAAGAAGAGAGAGCAACATTCCAAAGTGTCCAACAACTCTAAAATGAGCTCTCTTTTTACAATATATGGAAGAAAGAAGAGAAAGAGAGAGGGAAATCCAATTATGGACTTCACCAAAAAAAAGGTAGTAAATTCTTGCAAAACATCATGAAGACCCTTGCAAATCCCATCCCTTCATGTACTTTATCTTGTGGAAGAAGAAAAATGCCCATACTGCATTAAATTCTGGTGGTTGGGCTGTGCTAGAACTGTTCATTTTATGTTGGAAGTGTTTTTTCCATTTTTCTCCCATCTACTCCCACCAAAATCTAATTTTCATGATTCCATGGTGAAGAGGAGTTCGAGATATTTTTGAAAAGTCTAAGATCTTGAAAAACAAAGCACTTGGTCAAAAGTTACGACCATTTGGGTTTATGGAGTAGCATTGTTGCTTTCCTTTGTTATGGGTTTTGGGGTGTCATTACTTCTTTCCTTTGTTGCTTCGGGTTTATAGGGTGTCATTACTACTTTCCTTTATTCCACATTTGTGGGGTGCCAGCTACTTGAAGTAATGACCCATCATATCCATGCAAAGCTACTTTTCTTCCTTCTCTTGCTGAGCTTTCTTGTGGATGTTTTACTAGCATTTTTAGAGGTACTTTGCTTATTATTTTTAAGAAGTAAAGAAAATTATCAAACCCATATTACTTCGCTTTTCCTCCCTTTTTGGGGGTTTTGAGACTACTTGACTTGAGTTACTTTTGAGAAGTAAAGCAGCCTATGTACCCTCCAACTTTTTTAAAAAAATTAAAAATTTTAGCCAAGTATGGACTTCTCGAATCTAGGGAGAAGATGTGAAGTGCCTGAAATAATTCCAAGTGCCCAAGATCATGAAAATTACCTACATTTTCTAGATTCACCATTAAAGCTCCATCACTTTCCCAAGTCCAATTTTTCTCAAGTTGTCCATTTTTTCCAGGGGGTAAAAATGGATAACAATTTGGTGACTCGTGAGGACATCTCGGCCCGATAGATGAGTTGATCTTAAGTGGCCTTGGAGCATCGATAGGCATGGATTCATTCTAGTAATAGGCATGGAATTAACTTGGTAACCATGAAACTGATTTGAAACTTGAAGAAAAACCCTTGAACTACTTGGAAGCCCTCATGTTTGGACATGGAGCTGATCTACCGATGATTTTGAATTTTCCATATTTTATAAGTTTGATTGAGTGGAAAATTATTTTGAACATGGAAATCTCCTTTCTTTCCTTTGTAAGCTAATCTGTTGAGACCGAATGAATGCATCTAAAACTTATCTCAAATCTGAGTATATCTCCTAGGTTTTGAAGAAAATTAAACTAAATCATGGAAAAGGATGAAGCATTTGTAGTTTTAAAATCACGCAGAGCACTTAGAATTGCCCTAACACCTTGCTCCTCATGATCTTGCCTTATCCGAGATGAACTGAGCAAGAGCGAAAATAACACAAAAGAATATATATAAAGAGGAAGATCATACATGTTCTCAAGTGAAACATGCAAAGTGTGCACAAGCACTTCTTGTTGGAAACAAACCTACCTAATCTTACTCTAACCAGAGAAATGGGAAACTCAAACAAATCCTGTAATTGGCAAGGAGAAGTATCTTCCCTTCCTTAAAAATTAAGACCATGTGACTAATTCTGGCACCTGGACATGGCCTTAACCAAGAGTGAAAAACTATTGTGAAGCCATATTTCCACCCAATTCACCAAGGTATCAACTGGAAACAAAATAAATACCTCTTTCAAATTACTTTGCAAATGGATTTGAGAGGTATTGCATCTCGATCCTCTGGACTTTCAAGCTCTTTCTCATGTTCTAAAGTTGGGGCATGACTGGTGGAACTCTAATTTTGGCTCCAAACTATCCAAGTATCTAATTGGGCATGGTCGACCCTTGAATTTTCCCATTTCTATGAAGCTCAACTCCATGAATGGATTCATCTTACAAAATTACTTGAATAGAGTTACTTGTAAACTGATTTCGAATTTGTTCTACCCATGCAAACAACTCATTCTCCTCCTTTATGGCTATTTTGTCTTGTTTTCATCATTATCCTTCTTTTCCTCATCATCCACTATGTAGTTTGCAAGATCAAACCCATCCATTTCTTTCTCATGAGGATTGTTTTGGGCAGTGTAAAACTCTTCTTGGAAATTCTCTTCCATGGAAAGAAGCCTTTTGTGTTGGAAGATAGAGTGATGGAACAATAAAATTGGTAAGTTTAATGGGCTCTCCTTCACCAATACAATCCTCTAAGTATGAAAAGAAATCAACCTCGTTTAAGTTGTCGATTGTGCCAAAGACTCTAAATCCTCCATGATGGCTATTGATTTGGAAATTGGTCTAATCATGGGTTTCCTCCTCCTCAAATATAAATTTTGAGAGCTCAAACTCATCCAAAAATTGGGTTCTTGAAAAATGAGGTGGAAGAAGGATCTAAAATATCTCTTATGACCTGCTCTTCACTCAAGGCCTCAAAATTTGATTTGTCTTCCTCCATGGCATGAATCTCCTCATGATAGGTTACATAATTTGAAGCTCTTTATTGGTGGATCAATGTAACCTTTGGGCTAAAGTGCAACAAGCTCTAAAACATGTAAGGGAAAATGAGGATCATTACATTCCATTGAAACATCTTGCACACTTGGGAGCCTCTCTTCCTTTACTAACTCTTATGGAGATAAAACAACATCCTCCATGAATATGGTGTCATCATGCACACTACACTCAAAGCACAAGGACTATTGAGAATCTTATTCTTGTTCTTGTTTCTCTGCAAACATCAACTTCCACCACTCTTTTCTCAATCCCAACCTATTTTGAATGCCTAGTCATCAGTGGCATTTGACCGAATCAAAACTTGGTAGTCCTGATTCCTTTGAATTTTGTACTAATTATTCTCTACTAGGTTATTCAATTTTCTACCCTCCTTGATTGATTTTCTAATTTTGTTCCTCCCAAGATGGATTTAAAAGCAGGAGGAGGGTGGAGTTGGGTTTCAAATAATTTTTTAAATGTTTCAAAAGGTGAAGGGAAGGTTCTACACTTTTTTCTTATGGAGGGGTGGATTTTTAGACGAGAAAAGGGAAAAGAATTGAAGAAGGTGAGATGGAAGGGGAAGAATATGGATAAATGGAATTATCAATAGTGGAAGAAGGTAGAAATTTTAGATTATGAAACTCAATCCAAACCGGTATAGATTGGGGAGGTGGATGGTTGTGAGATGGTAGTGTAGGAATTCCCTATCAACAAGTTTTTAGCACTAGATTCATAAGCCTCCATCTTTTAACCCACTCTGTAACTCGGGAAGTCGATGTTTTGATTATAAACTACATCTTTATTGAGGATTGAACTTACTTGGTATAGGGTCAGTCCATGGATATGGAATCCCTGAAACCAATTTGGATTTCCTTCATTTTCTTCTCAATCCCATATCTACACCATTCTCACCCCAACCTTTGAACATTTATCTCGCAAATCAAGTTGAACGAAGTATACTG